>JAQPPZ010016040.1:2400000-4800000 GCA_028583015.1 Wollemia nobilis | reverse complement strand
TGAACTAAGTAAATATGAGATGGTAAAGGGTCTTCCCTCCATTTCCCCTACATTTTCCACTGACTGCTTGGTAGGAAAGCAACACATAGTACCTTTTGAAAAGAGTTCTACAAGAGCAAAGAAAACTCTAGAGTTAATTCACACCGATATGTGCGGTCCTTTTACTCCAAATAGTGTTGGAGGCAAAAGGTATTTTCAGATTTTTGTCTATGACTACTCACAAAAGATGTGGGTATTATTTATTCATATGAAATTAGAAGCTTTCAATCACTTCCAAAAATTCAAGAAATTTATTGAGAAAGAATCATGAACTTCAATTAGGACCATTTGTTCAGATCGACGGGGGGTGTTCACCTCTAAAGAATTTTCTGCATATTTGACTACACATGGGATCAAGAGACAACTCAATACTACTTATACTCCTTAGAAAAATAGAATTGATAAATGGAGGAACCATTCCATCATTGAAATGGTTCATTGTATGCTCACATGAGCACATTTAGAGCAACATTTTTGGGAAAAATTTGTCACCACAATAATGTATATGTTGAATAGGGCACCCACAAAGGCCCTAAAATAAATAACTTCACAGGAAGCATGGAGTGGTAGGAAACCCTACATATCTCATCTACGTGTTTTTGGATGTAAAGATTTTATGCACATACCCAAAGAAAAAATGAATAAGCTATATGATAAGACCTTGCAATGTATTCTTCTTGGATTTGATGAACACTCAAAGGGTTATCACTTGATTGATCCCTTAAGCAAGAAGATTCATACCAGTAGAGATGTTTTTTGATGAGGCTTTCACATCACAAAACACATTAAGTAAATACCTGGAATTTGCATATGAGAATTCCCCTTCCTCATCACAGAAGGGAGGATCTCCTACTTCATCACAAAAAGGAGGATCTACTTCTTCTCCACAGTAAAATATTCTTAAATGGTATAAAAGTACAATAAGAGACTCCAATATTTCCACTCCTCAAAATATGACTCTGAATAGACCTCGTACTCGTAATATGGATCATCAAGAGAAAGCTACAACAAAGACTACTGAGGTTGATGAACTTTGTAAATCTTTTGAGGAAATTTCTATTGAACCATAAGATATGGATGTGGACAATGAAAGAGTGTTTATGTCTTCACTTGATTAGCATGAACCAACAATAGTACAAGATACCCTTGGTAAGCCACACTGGAAGGCTGCTATGGACACAAAATACAAATCTCTGAAGAAGAATTAGACATGGAAGCTTGTTCATATTCCACACATAAAGAATCCCATAGGCTTCAAATGGGTGTACAAGGTCAAGTACAAGGTAGATGGACAAATTGAGAAGCATAAGGCCTACCTTGTGGCTAAGGGCTATGCAAAAAAGTAAGGCAATGACTATGAGGAAAATTATGCACCTACTGCTCGAATGACATCCATTCGAGTACTCTGTGCTATGGCAGCACAATTTGGGTGGAAATTTCATCAGATGGATTTCAAGAGTGCATTCCTGAATGGTGATCTTCAAGAAGAGGTCTATATGATCCAACCTGAGGGATTTCAAGTGGAAGGCTAAGAACAGAAAGTATATAAATTGGTAAAATCCTTATATGGTTTAAAATAAGCTCCCAAAGCTTGGTATAAGAAGATGGATGATCACCTTTTGCAACATGAATTTTAAGAGGAGTCTGGCAGATGCAAACCTCTATTTAAGGAAATAGGGATGTGAGATAGTGTTACTTGTATTGTATGTAGATGATCTGGTCATTACTGGTAGCTCTGAATATTTGATAGCTCCTGTCAAACAAGACTTATGCATATCTTTTGAGATGACATATCTCGAGCTTCTCCATTACTATATTCACCTGGAAGTGAACCAAAATCAGCACCATATCAAGGTGTCTCAACAAAAATATGCCAAGATATTGTTAGAAAAATACCGTATGACTGATTGTAAATCAATGGCAACTCCAATGGAGTAAGGACTTTAGTTATCACAGTATGATGATTCACCTTAGAAATATGGTACTCTCTATCGAAAACTGATCGGGAGTCTCATATATATGACAAATACTAGGCCAAATATTGTGTTTGCTATAAATTATCTTCCGAGGTTCATGCAAGAGCCTAATACCACTCATTGGAAGGCAACAAAATGTATTTTGCACTTTTTCCATGGTATAATTGACTATGGCCTTGAATAAAAGAAGAATGATAAATTCTTCTTGCAAGGATACACGGACTCTGATTATGCTGGATCATATGATGATCGCAAGTCAACTTTAGGATATATCTTTCATCTTGGATCTGGTCCTATACCTTGGCAAAAACAATAATCAATAGGTGGTTGCTATTTCATCAATAGAGGCAGAATATCACGTCACATGTGAAGCAGTGTGTGAAACAATATGGCTATGTCACATCTTAATAAGTATGGGCCATCCATCCAAATATCCAATTCACTTGTTTTATGACAACCAAGGTGTTATCAACCTAGTAAAGAATCCAGTGCATCATGAATGGACCAAGCATATTGATACACAATGTCACTTCATTCGAGATGAGGTTCCTAGGCACCAAATTCAGCTTCAATACATTCCCACCAGTAATCAAGTTGCGGATATCTCCACCAAAGCTCTCACTCATGTCAAATTTGAGTTCTTTAAAAACTCACTTTGTATTGCAAAATAATGTAATAAGGGGGGATGTTAGTATATTACCTAGATTTACTACCTAGGTATATTTAGGTTATTACCTTACTTTGTATTTTGTCAACATTTTTGTACGATATTTGTTTGTCAGCAAGTTTGTTTTGGATGGCACAACTAATAGGGATATTTTATTTTTATTATTCCCTAAGTTTATCACTTACCTTAGGCATTGTATATATAGAACTCAAAATTATCAATGCAATGTTAAGTTTTCGATTTACCAATACCTTATTGGGGTGAAAGAAGAAGTTAAAAGGAATGAAATTTTGAATTTGGCTAGATGTTGAAGTCGCACGAAGTCAAAATATAGGAAGAAACACATTCACCCTAAATTCAGGGTGAAAGCTTCGTTCATCCAACTTCAGGATGAACGTCTCTAAAAAGTCGAAGTGATGCGCTCGAATGATGCCTTGGTGATATGAAGATATATTTGGCAGAGGTCCTTTGAAATACCTTGAGTTATAATGAACTTAGCACCAAAGTTAGCATATTTTGAATAAAAGGGTGTGTTCACCCCAAAGTTAGGGTGAAATCTTCATTCACCCAAAATTGGGGTGAACTTCATTAAGAGAAAACTATTGAAAAGTCAATAGTGCGTTCACCCTAGTTGATGGGCGAAATATCCATTTGTATCTCCCAGGGGTGAACATGCTATGGATGGTGAACTGGGAAAAAGTCATGAAGTTTAGAGCAAATTTGAATTGTTAACTTCATGCTCATCCCAAGAGGAGGGCGATCACTCATTTCACCTCTTTTTGGGGTGAACGTAGTTTTTAAATGGAACAAAGCAGTTGTTAAAGGCACTTTAACTTGGGAGAAAAGGGATGATTGGTGTCATGATTGAGAACAAAATACGATCCATTAAATTGGTCAAGACATCATCTCCACTAATGAACACAATCGAAAGAGTAAATATGAGTTCATTTATTGCTAAGTTTAGGTGAATTTTTTTGTCAATGACATCAAATAATTTCAGGATCGTCCAACACAAGCGAATGGAGGGCATTGAATGATTAGGGAAAAAAGAAATTCAGATTGTGGATCTCGAGAAAAGAGAGCATCAATACTAAAAGCACCAGGAAATTTTCATGATTTACAAGCAGAAGTGTATTTTTGAAGATGGTGAACATATCAATTCAATGACCAACCTTGCAGTTTTTCATGCACCGACACCTGGAGATGCAGATTTCCTAGAGGAATTTCTTAATAGCTGGATCACTGTCTCAAAAATATGAATTTTCAATATTTCCAAGAAGGAATTTTCTCATTGTGGTTCTTGATATATAAATATTTTGTCTCATTCACATTTAATGAAAGAGGTGAAATCCTCTATAAATACTAAGCATTTCGATGTAATAAAGGAGGTCAAAAATTTTGCAAAAAAAAAATATTCAAGTTCTCTGCATCAATAGAAGATACTTGGTTTTTGAATTTGCAAGTGATATTGTATGTGATTTCCTTCTATTTTATGCATTTCTATTTTATGCTCATATTAATTGTCTATTGTTAAGTTTAAATGTTGCATCTACATTTGAACATTGTTGGTGAAAGAGTGAGTTCTGGAATGCGATCTTGGAGGATGTCTCTGCAAGGTTATAAGTAAATCCTGTTACCTTCTTTTATTACATTCTGCTTCAAATATTGGATGGAATTTCTACTGCTAGTCTATCTCCAATCCTACATATTCGACATGTGGCCATATTTCCCATATCTTTTTGTTCTTTCCAATTTCTTTCCTGCAACTCTAGTCTTCGACTAGTGTAGGATTAGTAAGGGAGCCAACCCTCTCTAGATATTGGTATGAATGAAATTAATTTCCTCTAAACATTCAATTTTGGCCATGTCTAGGGTGGAAAAATGCATGTTTATATAATTAGGCAGATATTTTACCAACAATTACTCAATATCAATCCCTAAATCCATGTTTTTCTCTATTTTATATTTTATTTTCTATGCATATTATGTGTGGTTAGTGTACAGTATCTATTGTTTAATTAGTAATATATCATGCGAATGGGAGAATGGATGCATTGAGATGGTTTTGGAGGTCCCATAGTATGTAGAACATGGTTTTTGTAGTCATGTTATCGGTACCACAAATCTAAAATTATAAGTGTTATAGTGATACAAGTACCTCAAACTACGTTTCAAAGAACTAACAACATTTGCAATTCTAGTAGTATTTTTCACTTAATATAAGCACTACAAGTACTTCAAGCTACCTTTCAAAGAACATACCACACCTATAGTACTTACACAAAGGCTAGTAGCACTTATTACTTCTTACAAGTGCTATAAGTAATTCAAGTTTTTCTTTTCATCTTATGGATAACCTAAAGTACTTGTAGTGCATACAAAAAATGCTACAAAGGCTACTTACTAACCAAAACTATGTGCCTTTGTTTCTACATAGATCTTACTATTTATGTCACTCGCTTCATTGTTGGTCAGGATACCCAAGTCCTATATTTGATGGGGACAAGCATAGCATTTTGTGTGAAACCTAGATATAATCTCATGCAAACATAATTGTCATCATTATTGTCAACATAATTCTACATATTATTCCAGTTAACACATCATTATTATCACCATCGATATGTGTTGGTTTTTAATGCCCTTTTTATTTAGGCTCTATTTTTTTAATGTAACTTTTTTACTTTCATACACTCCATAGTTCTCTACAAGCCATAAATTCTCTATAAAATGAGATTTGGTGGAGGGGTGCTCTATAAAGAGCTAACAAATACTATAGGAAATCAATTATGTCCCAAAGTTGTAACCCTTTTTTAATAGGCAATATGGATGGATTATTTTCAATATATATTGGGGTATAATGAAAGCATTGCTACTAAATTTATAACAAAATATAAGGAAATCCATGCAATTATCTAGGGGTTAGACATTGAGGTCACTAAATCCATGACCTCAAGAATCACAAGGTTAACCTTGATAGAGAAAAGGAAGTTAAGGATCTATTTTATACTTCATGTGCTAACAAATACTTTTCCTACCCAACAAGCCCAAAGTATTCACAATTATCTCAAATAGAAGCACCATTAAAATATCTTTATATCTTCTCTATGATGTCATTTCTCTTTACTCCCTTAGGTACTTTACTACCAATGGTAGATTTTTTATTCTCTTTGGGCATCACTTTAAATTTTCAATTAATATCAAGGAAGGAGGATAAGAAAATAAGTTGAAATTAATTATGCCTTATTAGCTCCTCTAATCCCTAATAAATATGAACTCAAAATACCATTATAAAAAGAACCTAGAAACCCTTTTTCACCATATGCTCATCAAATTGAGAGTTTTTAACAATTTACCTAGAAATAACCTTTCATGGGGTGCATGTATTAGGGGTGATAGTGTATATCAATTGGTTGGTCTTGAAAAAACCATAAAAAGAAGGAGAATTCACCACTCTTAAATGGTTATTCTATTTTTTATGTATTTGCACTCAATAACATGACACAATTGAAGTTCCTATCAAGTAGCTAGTAGAAGGCCCTATAAGACAAATAAAAAAACAACCCTAAAAAATGCTAGTATAAACCCCATTTGATGCTACAAGGAAAGGTAAATGGTTTCTCATTGAACTAACAAATGAAATGAAATTAAATTATTCGAATCTCATTTAAAAGTTGGGGGATTAGAGTGGGAAGTGATTTTTTTAAGATAACTGGTAGAGTATATGTTAAGGGAGGCAAAAGTAAGGAACTTGGTAACTTAAGAATTCTAGGACAGGAAGGTAGTAACGATATTGCAATTCTTGTCCATCATACCAATTCTACAAACCCTATAGGTGTTGCAAGTCTCATTAGTACTACAAGTATTATTTATGTTCATAGTCATACTAGTGTTGTAAATCCTATTTGCACTAATTTTTTACAAGAACCCTTGCATGCAGTGAAGAAGTCCCAATCCAAACAATATTCTTGCATAAAATAGAAATGAAAAAGCAAGAAATTATAGGATGAGTTGAATCACTTAATGAAGTATTTAGCATCATAGAACCTCCAAGTCTAGATAAAATGGTAGGTGTTACAAGAGCTAAAATTTCTCCCCAAAGTTTTTTATGCCACCATAGCAAACTGAGTTTGAGTATATTCCCCTTTCAAATTAGAAGAAAATTATTTTAAAAAAGAAAATGTAGTGGGTATTATATTATGATTCAATGCAAGACTTGACATTCGTTTAATTAAATAAAAATAAAAATTAAGGAGGGTCAAAGAAGAGAAAAATGAAATAATTACATAATGTAAAAAAAAAAAAAAACATATTTATAGTCTTAATTAGAAATAGTTAAGTACCAAATGAGTAATTAGAGAATTTTGCTTTAGAGTTTCCAGGATGTAGACCCCCTACAAGTATCTATGATTTCATGATAGGAGAAAAATATATTTTTATTTAAATTTTCTAAAGTTATTTTGGACCTCTCATATGATATTAGTACTCCTAAACAATTCTATGATGTATATTTTTTGAATGTTTCAAAATACTAGTATCTATGATTAAAGTTGTACTTGCATTATTATATAGTTTCCAACACTACAAACTAGACACCAAATCCGCATGTGGGGGAAGTACAATTGAGGGCTCTTTTATCATCCCTTATAAAATACTCTAACAAGAGGAGGGATATAAAAGTATTCCAAAATAGGGAATTAATTATAGGATTGATGGTTAGGGTAGGAATCCATACCTTGATCCTATTATTAGGGAGTGTGAAAAATTGTTGAGAAGTCCTATGTTCAAAGAAAATATGCAAGAAATGTAGGACCTATGTTTGTAAAAGTTTTGGTAGGTAGCTAACAATTACTATCAATAGTCAATTAAGGGGAGCTCGCCAAGGTTTGATAAAATGTTTATAGTTTTAAAAAGAGATAACCCATGCCAACACCAAATTGGGCTGCAATGATAATGAAGGCTAAATTTTTGGTCAAGTAGTTAGGATATCATGGATTTGACTAGATAGAACAAAGGTTTAAATTTCATTTGCTATGATATCCTACTCTAGATTACTAGAAACTCTTAAATGTAATCCATGGTAATATACATGATGCATTCCTCCAAAATGTATGTCAAAGAGGTTTTCATGCATCCAAGACTAAGCTACAAAAAAATTCCTATAATTCTAAAAATTGGGTAGCTCAATACTAATAAGCTTTGCATGAAGGCATGCAAAGTAATAAAGGTGGAGAGAATGATGATACCATATAATGACCATTTTATGACCATTATTATTGTATATTTGTCTTATTTTTCCTATATTTTATAGACACATAGTAATAATATAGTAGATATTGTAGCTAATTAAACATTTTTTACAAAAAGAACATTACGAATAGTAGATGATTAATTATGTGAATTTTTGGGATTAACATTGTGTTATTATCCCCATTTATGATACTACTATTAAAATTATAAAAATTTGGTTGAGTGTTACAAATGATATGGGTCTAGAATAAGCAATGTATAGTGTCCATCTTCACCTATAGGACTATAAGTGCCTATGTTCACTTTTAGAATAGGAAGTGCTATAAGCATTGTAGGATTAAACCTATAACTCTCGATGTTACTTGTTAATCAAATATTCTACAAGCATTTCAAGTTTAATGTACCAAAATTATAGTGTCCATTTTTATTTACTAAAATTTCTACAAGAGATACAAGTTAAATTAATTAATTTTGGATATTTATTATAGTACTTGTAGTGCTCGTTACTTTTACCACCTTTAGCTTGTAGTGCTTATAGCTTGTAGTGGCCATTTCATAGAACTTTTTGCTCATAGTGCTCATGCACCTATAGCACTTAAAAACATGAATTTATAGTGCTAGAATTATAGATATATAGCAACAAACATTATGAATTTGTAGTATCAAACATAATGGATATGTGGCACTTAGTGACCTATAAAATCCAATGGTGTAGGGAAAATGCCTAACCATGATTCCACCTAAAAATTAATTGATAGGTTGTTGTAATACATTCACTAATGGGGGAATTTTTTCCAAGAATCATCCATTATTTTCTATTTTTTAAGTTGCTATAACAAATTTTATATTATATTTAAATAAAAAAATCTATTCCAAAAATCATGTACCTGCTAAACATTTTTCATAGCATGATTCTACTCTACTTTTAGCTATAGTTTTTAAAATTAAAAAATAATATATAACTCTCAAATTGCCCTTTTCCCTCTATATAATCATGGTTGTTTGAAAACCTAAGGTATGCTAGATGAATTATAGAGATAGAGAGGAGGTAGAATAGAAAGTGTATGTTCAAAGTTGCATTTTTCTCTAATTTTGGTATGAGTTAATAAAATTATTATTTTTTTAGAATTCTATTTTTACTAAGCATATTTATTAAATAGTCTTAGGGGGACTCCTATAATCTTGGGAAACAACCTGCTTAATAAGTTTCAAGAAGTGATGATGACCCCTCCATTCTTTTTATTCCTTTAATATTTTGATATTTTCCAACCAACCACATTTCCAATTTCATAGTATGGATGCATCCTTTTAATTTGTTATAGTAGAACGAATCAATTTAATATTGGCTAGTTAGAGTGAAGGAATAATTATTTAGTTAATCCTAATTTATGTACACATAAAATGTTAGTATCTTGGGCAATTAAACACTCAGATTTATAGATAAGGGTGTTGCTCATCACCAATCATTACCACTTCTATAGATGTTAGTGGGAAAACCCTCTCATCTTCTTTAGGACATCATTCATATTTGGATACACTTAAGAAAATATTATAGGGCAATGTATAGTATCCTATATCTCAATGAGTAGATACAAGTTACATTCCTAATTAGGGGGTACCATTAGCTATCCTGATTTCTAAGTGTCATGTCAACAATGTCCATTATAATCTCGCAAGTATGAGTATGGGTTTCAATAAAAACTCTAATAATATATCCTCTCATACTTATTTTTTAACCCTTTTATCTAAAATACTTTAGGATTAAATTATACGATGCCAACCTCAACATCATACACCCAAGTGTATCAACCTCCTTCTTATGGCAATTATTAATAAATTCCTCATATATCTCAACATATATCTTTTGTACCTTTAAATCCTCTTTCTTTTGAGCTTCAAAATGTAATCTCTTTATTAGAGTTATTTAATTAGCAAATTATTGTCAGCCAAGAATCTTCTTCCTATTGTAAGTACTTTTATGATGAATTGTGTAAATAGTACTATTTTCTCTCCTCAATTTTTAAACTCCTATGTTTTAGATGTACAAAATGAAGGAGGATCATGTTAGCAATCTTATATTGTTTATAATATATTGTAGCAATATTTACTACAATGAAAAATTACTACTTAGGATATTCCTTAAGAGCCTTAGTGGTCTTGACTTGGAATGGTACTTCTAAATACCAAGGTATTCCTTAAAAATATTTAAAGACCTTGTTGAAGATAAATTTACTAGGATTTAGAGAGACCAAATTTTGCACCTTTCAAAAACTATATCTATATGCTCTATGTGTTTGCTTCTATTTGTGGAAAATATAGTCAAATCACCAAGGTATACTAGAATTATCTCATCTGATAGCCTTGAGAAATGATAGCATTTTATGAGTATATGATATAGGAAATGCAACCACAAGATGCAAGATAAGCAAGATAAGATATATATATATATATATATATATATATATATATATATATATATATATATATATATATATATATGATAATGGTACTATAATATGTAGGAAAATAATAAGATAAACTTCTACAATAGCTCAAAAATATGTCATTAATGTAAGCTCACAAAAATAGTACAATGCAGTATAATGAAGGACATGAACACTCCATAAACTATTTTTAAATAAACTACATTGTATCACACTACTAATCTATACTATGCACTCTCTATATTATCTCCTCTCTATTTCACTCACTATAAGGCCTTTATATAGGAAGATAGGTTCCTTGGCCCTTACTCTACCTTTGACTCTATCCTATGACTTAAGCACATGAGGACTACATGTACATTTACATCATTGCACATTATGACATGTGCATTTATTACATAGTGAAGTAACTACGTAACTTTACTCTAAAGTAAACACCTACTCTAATAATCTACCAAAGGCGGTGCATTGATATATACCAAATAATATAATATATTCTCTAACACCCCCTATATTACATTATTTGGGTATTTAAGATATTAGTCTTCAATATGGATATTCATATTGGTTCTAGAATTTGGGCTTTTCTCTCTTCCTTCCTTCATTGTCTTCTTTATATGAATCTAGATGAGTATCTTTTTTTGGCTCTTCCTCTTATTATTTAGTTTGTAGATGACTAAGTAGTGCATGTTTTTTTTTCCTCTCATTCTTTTAGTTTTGAACCTTCTATTTATTTTTTGCTTTTATGATATATAGGTTCTTCATTTTGCTAATATGTTCTTCAAGAAATGCATTAGTATTGGTTTGAAATACAATAATATCTTGTGAAGTTTCGATAGAATCTAGAGCATATATATATTTCTATGGATTGATGCAGTCACTTCAATATCATTTTGATTTATAATGTGACACATATTAACTTCACTTATGTGTCTAAAATAAATTATCCTTTTTCTCTCTACTATATTCACTACTTAAATAAGATTAGATTATAAATTAGGGATATACATTACATTATATAGTAGTCCATGTATGTGAAAGAATTTTCCATCTACAATTGTCAACCTATAATGGTTAGTGACTTCAACACAATCAAACCATTGTATATTTTCTTTCATGTGATGACTTGCACCATAATCAATATACCAAATATCCTTTTCATTTTTTCCTATGATTTTTTTTGAGTTTGAAATGATTTTGCATTCTTTGATATGGTATATTGGATTGATTTTGATCTTGAGTCCTCTTGTACTATGCATTGTGATTAATTATACCTCTTGTTATTTTCTTTGTAGTATATGATAGGATTCCTTTAGGTATTTAGTATTTTAAGAATACTTTTGATAGATCCTTTGTAGTAGACTACCTTATGACTCCCTAGTTTAGAGTATATGAACTACTTTGATAAAACCTTTCCAAAAATTAGATTTTGTAGGATCCTTATATCTCCATAGTGATTATAATATATCCTAATATTGGTGATAGTCCACCTTTTGAGCTGATTTTGTAGTGTTTATAAATAACAATAATCAACTCCTATTTCACATTATCTTTCCTAATGAATTATGCACTTATCAATTTGAAGTTCTTTATGGTTGGATTTCTTTTGTCCCTTTAGTATGAGTATGATACAAGTGTAAGTAAGTAATTCCAACTCCTTTAAGTAAATAATAAACTTCTTTTTATACTCCTTAATATCCAATATTTTAATATTTTTAAATTTCAATAATCTATGTTTAATGTAGTATACCTTATAACTCCCTAATTTTGGAATATTAGAAATTAATAATATTTGCAATGTTAATATTATTTTTTCAAGTAGAAACCCGTATATGTTATGTGGTGTTTAATTGCATATATTACACTAAAGTGATTGGAAATACTATGGATATGAGCTCCTTTTATTTGCTTTCAAATGTTTTAAGGTTGATTGTTTCTCCAATATAAATTATAAATAGACTCAACCTTATGATATACCTCTTATTACTCCTTTAATGAAAGAAATGTTAATCAACGTAGAACCTTACCTTATAATGTTGTATTTCCTTGAGAAATGGGTCTTGTATTTCCTTTATGGTGAGCAAAAATTATGTTTAGAAAAATATCATTTCTTTTCCATAAATTATCAATCCGGTAAGTTCATAAACTTACGAGTGTCATGCATAGTATATGCATGTAGTGTGGGGAATGAATTCCTTTGTACCTATTAGTTTGGTGGGGGATGTTTAAACATTTTCATTTCATCCAAACTAAATAAAATTAAGTGCAAGAAAATAAATAAATAAATTATAAACTAAAATTAAAATGCTGGAAATAAAAGTACAAGAAATAAAAGTGCAAGAAAATAAAACACATAGCTGAATTAAAATAAAACAAGAAAATAAAGCAGGAAATATAACTATTGAAAATAAATAATAGAAATTAAAATGGGGAGGACTACTGCAGGGAGTGGGCCTAGGCTCTCGTAGATTGTCCGCTCGACTAATTATGTAAAAGTTGCTTTAAGAAAATAATAGTATTAACAAATCTTAATAAATTATACAAAAATAAAATAAAATAGTTCTTTGTGTATTTGATGATTGACCCTCTTTATCTGGCCTGCATTCTTATATAAAACGTAGCTAGATCTCGTTATAATAATAGATTGGTATATTTTTAATCACATGACATGATTTGTTACAATATGTTTATGCATAGATATTATTCTCCTATTAAAAGCATGATCATTCACCAAAAGGATAAATATAATAATCCTTAGGTGTACACAACAAACTAATCCTAAAATAATGCATCCTAAAAATAATGCTTTAAAAGCTTTACAAGGTCAATCGGTCAACCGATCAAATTTTAGAATAAAAGTGCTTTATCTTATTTTAAACATAATGCATGATTATTTCTAATAGGAATATTAGAATATTTCTCCTTTGTCTCAGGTGCAACCTCCTTAGCTAATTGGTCAACCGATCAATGTTGACTTGGTCAACCGATCAACATTGGTAAACTACAACTTGTAGTTGGGAGGTAGGCACCTCCTAATGGTCAGAAGTAAGACACCATTGAGAGTAAGACACTGTAAAGAGTAAAACATCGAGAGGAAGGTGCCATAGGGAGTAAGGCATTGTGATAGTAAGATACCTTTACATGGGATGTAGACTCCTTTACATGGGATGTAGATGCCTTTACATGGGATGCATGTGTCTGCCTCCACCATTTACCATAGTTCTTTTTAGTATGTCTTCATGCATTGCCAATCCCAAATTGGATGTAGACTAGAAGACACAAAATTAGTAGCAAAAACTTACATTTACATATATTTTCCACTAAAAACACCAGTCAAGAATAATACTAAATTTTCTATTAATTATATGCACAAGTTATATAAAATTATATCTCAAATGCTAATTAAACCAATAATGATGCCCCTTAAAATTATATATAAAATGAGCATTTCTGGTGCTCATTAGAGGATATATGATAATGGTAGTATGTTTAATGCTCATTTGAATCCTTGACTTCATACCTTGCACCTTGA
Organism: Wollemia nobilis; assembly: GCA_028583015.1. Taxonomy (NCBI): domain Eukaryota; kingdom Viridiplantae; phylum Streptophyta; class Pinopsida; order Araucariales; family Araucariaceae; genus Wollemia; species Wollemia nobilis. The sequence goes on along the minus strand of JAQPPZ010016040.1, from coordinate 4,786,092 downwards.
ATATGCTCCCAATCATACCTTAATTCCTCCCTTACTTAATATTGGCTGAAAATATGCTTCCATGCTTTAATTTGGGTACCTATAAGTATGCTTCTACGTTCTTGACATAGGTTCCAAGTGACATATGTGTTTCTCTTCTATGTGAGAACTTTTAATAGGCTCTATGTCCTTCTTGATTCATCGGTCATGTGGTGCATGCATTGCTAATGGTTATGCTCCGTAATGGGCACTGGATTTAGGTGTCTTTAATGCTCATTTATCCTTTGATCGAAGAGCTATAATTTGTATGCTTTGTAACCCTCCAATGGTATTATTAATGCTCAATCAGTGGACTTTGCCTTCCTTTGAGTGCTTATTTTTTTAATGTATATTAGGGAATATATGGGTACCTTAGGTGCCAAGTGGAACTCTATTATTTTGCATGGAAGAATCTCCAACATCTATTTATCTTTGTATATCTTCTACCAATGAATTTCCTTTGTATTATTGTCTAAAAATATTTTCTTTCCAAGTGCTTGATGATGCTTGTTAGGATGGTTTCAGCTAAGGAAATTCTCAAATTTTGTATTGGAGGTTCTATGGTGGCTATTGATATGCATCTCGATTGGTGATAATTTTGAGTTGGACCCTTGGTAATGCACCTTGATTTCATAGTTCACTTCACTATAATATGTTGTCCTTGGTGGTATGTTACACGTAGAGTGCAATAGATGATTATTCATCTTATGTAGCCCTTGTTTGTTGCAGATTTTCATCACCTTATGTGTTGGATTATGGTGTCTTCTAACACTTTAACGAGCTATTTTCGATTCTTATAAGTGAATCTCCACTCAAGCATCAATCGATGGATATCAAGTCCTTTGGATGGATCATTTCTTAAGCACCTTTGCTAGTACTTACTCTTTGTTAATGGTAGATGTTGAGTTCTTCTAGAATGACTCTTCTCTAAGAAATTTTTAGTGTGCTTACCCTCTACTAATGACAAATATTGAACCCCTTTGTAATAGCTTCTCTTCAAGCACTTTTTCTAGTTCTAATGGCATCTGCTTGTAGATAGAATAATAATGCTTATATTTTTTCTTCCTTTGATGTAATAGAAGACAAATTTGGTGCTCAAATTACAACCTATAATACCTCCTTATTTTCACCTAAAATGTAAGATTCACCTAGTCTCATTTTTTAGCTCTATTTATTGGTTTTCATGGTGGCTTTCTTATCCACACCTTGGAGTAATATAACCTATAAGGTGGCTTCTCTAGGTGATAATAAATTGCTAGTTTTATGTGTTGAATAGTGTATCTAGACACTTTTATATATGTTGATTTGTGCACTTTGGTTTTTTACTCTAGCTTAACAACCAATGCACATAATAATCCTTTGATATTTCACCTTATTTCTCCTATAAATAAAACCTCAAAGTAGTTTGAAATATGCACTTGATTTTCACTACAACTTAAAATACTTAGTGCACCTTAAAACTCTTTAAGAACAACTAGTATAGTGCAATATTTATCTCACCTTATTACTCCTTCAAATGAACCTTAAATCATGTGCTAGTAATTGCTTCTAAATGCACTATAATATCTATAACTTAATGTAGTCTTCTTTGTTGTAATTAGATAATAGGAAGAAGATTTTTTTTTCTATCAAAATATATATAACTCTTATTTTAATGTGAAATTATAAACCTTAAAAGAAACTATCTTTTGAACTCTCATTGAAGACTAAAATGCAACCTTAATTCTTACAACTTTTAAACTCTGATAAGGTGCTCAATGAAACAAAATAATGAACCCTTTGCACCTAAGTTGCTTACCTTTAATATATTTGAATATGAATTGCTAGGTGATTAGATTCACCTTATTTTTACCTTTAATTGTATGAACTTACAACTATTCTTGATTGTCCTGAATATCTCCTCAATTCACCAGTTCGTAGCTTAGTAACTCCTCTATCTTGTTGCTTAATACTGTAGTGTGGTGGTTTCAACTCTCTGATGCTCTCTATAAATATAAATTTCTACATCTAGTAATACAGTCCTAATTTTTTCTCTTTTGTAGTCAATTTCTACACTAAAATGTTGTCTTTGAATCTCAAACATTTTATAGGGAGTTCTCCCAAATCATAGCTATTTTTTTCTTCATGAACCCTTTAGTATTCTATTGTAGATTCAACAAACCCTTATCTCTAAATGAGCCTTCCAGACTTCAAAAGTAATCTTCAAACCTTTCAAGTTTGGTAGTAATATTTGGCTTCTTTATCCTTCAACCTCCTTGTCAAATTTTGATTTCAATCAAGGCCTTCTTAAAAATAATATTGAAGTATTAAGGTCTTCACCAATCTCCTCCAAAATTTAGTAAACTTATTTCCAAATACTTCTTCATTTGGGCTTGTTGTTGGATGGTGATAATTATCCCAAAATATTCCTTTATAAAGAACTTCTCCTTGGTGGTAAATTTCTCTAATGAGTTATCCTAGGAATTCCTTTAATGACCTTCTTCAAATCTCCAACAATGAGGCTCACCAAGCCTTCTCATTTCTCCTTTAGACCTCTTCTCTAGGGTATTCACTCATGTAGCTTCTCTGGTCTTCCCAATTAAACCTTCACTTCAACCTTATACTGTGGAAGTGTTGGAAATGAGATATTCCTCTTGGATCTCTAAATTGTGTTGCTTCAAGAATCTACAATGGGACTTGTTGCTTGTCCTTCTTCAATATTCTATATTATTAAACTATAATTTCTTCAATGGGACCTATTTTAGGTATATTTTAACTTCTTGAGCTATTTTCTCCTTTTAAAATTTGCAAGATTAAATCTTCAATGGAAATCACCAATCTCCAATATTCTCTTGGACTCTTTCTTTATAATCTCTTCTTCTTGGATTTTATTGTAAGGTTATTGTGGCATTTTCTTCTATAATCTACAATTTTCAATATTCAATGGAGATCACCAACCTCCAATATTCTAAAACTGAGAGTTATTTAACTTGACCTTCTAGGGGTATCTTCAACTTCTTCAAGGTGAAGTCTTCAATCTGCACTATAGATCACCAATATTCTATCTTCACTAGGACTCTTCACTAGAGTCCTCTTCTCTCCCTTCAATATGTAACAAGGATCCTACGATATTTCTTCCTTCCACATTTTGTAGGTCTGTAATATCTAGTAATGGAAACTTTTCTTCAAGACTCCAAATATTTATTCTTCGATTTATTACTTATGGTTCTAGATTTATTCTAAAGAAGATATTATTCCTATCTATTTTATAGGAAGCTTCCCAACTAACTTTAAGACTCTTTTTTCCTGCAATAAAGTATTAGGACAACAATGAAAGAAACTCTAAATCTAGAGATAATCAATCTTCACTAGTTGATTTGTCAATATAGTGGAATTTATGTTGAGTCCTAGTCTTCACGAGTTTTTATACAACTCTTTGGAAAGACTCTCGCCAAATGCAACCTCAAAAATTCTATAAATGAGATTTCTAGATTTCTTTCAATATTACTTTTGGCTCTTCCTATTTCATATCGATCCACTGTTTGCTTTGATACCACTATTATAATTTGATGAGTATATGATATAGGAAATGCAACCATAAGATGTAATATAAGCAAGCTAATATATCCATATGATAATGACACAATAATATGTAGGAAATTAAGGAGATAAAATTTTATAGTAAGTAAAAAATATACCATTAATGAAATCTCACTAAAATAGTACAATGTAGTATAATGGAGGACATGAACACTCCATAAATAATTTTTAAAGGAACTACATTGTATCATAATACTGATCTATACTATGCACTCTCTATACTATATCCTCTCTATTTCACTCACTATAAGTAATTTATGTAGGAATATAGGTTCTTTGGCCCTTAATATGCCTTTGAATCTATCTTATAACTTATCTACATGCGGACTACATGTACATTTACATCATTGTACATTATGACACTTGTGCATTTATTACATGGTGAAGTAACTACTTAAATTTACTCTAAATTAAACTCCTACTTTAGTAATATACCAAAGGTGGTACATTAATGTGTACAAAATAATGTAATTTAAATCTATATTCATTTCCCTTTGGAATGTTTCTGCAAAATTTGATAGATTGAAAGGCATTGAAGAACACAAGCTTATATTGAGAGGGGGGGTGAACAATATAAGACCACTTTTTACTTTTCTTTCCCAAACAATATTATCCAATATTATCAATAGCAATATCAACAACAGTAATCAAAGCAATGCACAAATCATCACACACAATAGAGATACAAATTTAATGTGGTTCACCCAATGTGGGCTACATCCACGGGGAAAATATTTTACTAAAATTTTCTCAAAAAATCTAATGGGAATCCTTCCTTATTACAATATTTATGGACCTCTATCCAAAGGAGATACCAATCCCCTAATCAAGTTCATGGATATCTATCCATAGGAGAACTCTTTCCCCTCTACTAATTCATGGATCTCTATCCATAGGATAACTCCTCCTCTACTTTGGCTAGTTATCTCTTAGAAGACTTACTACCTCCACTACATTGGCTTGTAGATATCACTCCATTGAAGACTCCTATCCTTACTCAAAATACCTCTATCATCACTACCCTGGCTAATGGATCTCTATTCACTGTAGACTTATGTTCTTTGATCTATCACCTCCAACGCTTGCTCGAAGATCTACTAAATCTCTATCTCAAATATGCACTACATACTATCCTTTGGTCTAGCACAAATATTCTCAATATCTGTCTCAAATATACATTAAACATTATCCTTCGGTCTAGCACAAATATACTCAATATCTATCTCAAATTTGCACTAAACACTATCCTTTGGTCTAGCACAAATCTGCTCAATATCTATCTCAAATTTACACTAAACACTGTCCTTAAGTCTAGCACAAATCTGCTCCATCTCTATCCTTAAATTTACACTAAACACTATCCTTTGACCTAGCACAAATCTGCTCAATATTTGTCTCAATATTCGGTCTAGCAAAAATCTACTCAATATTTGTCGTCAAGCCTTACCACAAATCTTGATATAATATCAAATAAACTCTACTATATTTTCCCCGAGTCTTACTTCAAAGCTTGAATAAATAAATCAATCAACTATGCTCTCAAGTCTTCTCAAAGAATTACCTCAAATATTTTCATAAGTCCTTTCAAGAACTTGTCCAATCTGCTCAATAAATCTTCACCAAGACGTACCCCAAAACTGCTCAACAAGTCCTCTCTAGAACTTATCCAATCTTCTCAACAAGTCTTCACCAAGACCTACCTTAAATCTGCTCAACAAGTATTCACCAAGACTTACCTCAAATTTGATTGTAAGCTTCCATAAAAGCTCACACAAATCTATCCTTAATATTTCACAAAAGCTTACTCAACTCTGTCCTTAAGTCCCCTCTAGGACTTACTCAAAATAGTCTACTAGCTTTTACAAAAGCTTATTCAAAACAATTGCAAAAATTGCATAAACACCTCAAATTAATCCTTTTAGAAAACCTCTTCAATCAAACAAACAAGTTTCACTAAAAATCTTGTTTAACCATAGGAACATATATAGGATGCTAAGAGACTCAATATGTTTCACACTCACAAATCACTCTATCACTTTCAAACTCTCTTTCAGTTCAATTCAGAATAATGTGTTCCAAAAATCTTAAACTATCACTCCTATTCTCTCAATCAATAATGATCAATCAACTCAACCATCCATTCAATGAAACACAACTTGCATTCAAACTCTAACCAAGTATTTCACTATACTTTCAACAACCCACACTATAAACCTTAACTCAATATGATTTCAGTTTTCACATGATAATGATACTCATGTTCTTTCACAAACCCTAGTTCAAGATAATTCTCAACTTCATATAACAATGATACTCAGGATCTTTTAAAAACCCTTGTTCAAGATAGTTCTTAATCCCACACTCAAATTTTCTAACTAACATTCACCAATTATGCATATGAAATCTTACTCAACATTTCCAACAATGCTTATCAAACAATCCTTTCCACTCCAACCTTGCATTTCACAACGTTCAATCCAACAATATTTCACTCATAGGAAGATGTGCCCATACCTTTTGTTTTGATGGAGATGTCTTCAAAACCTGTCTGAACCACAATCAAATCATTTTTGCCAATTTTAAGGTTAGGTAACAATAATATTTCTCAAAATTTCCTTGCAAATATTTTTCCAATAATTATTTTACCACACAAGAATAATAAGTCTCAAATACACTTTGTAATCTCCAAACTTTCAAAATATAAGTCAATAATTTCATAAAGGAAAACAAACATAATAATCTCCTTTATGCACCTTATTTCTCCTCTCAAAATAATTAACACAACATAGCTCTATCTCAAAATATAAAATATAATTTACTTTGCAAACCTTATAACTCCTATCTTATAGAATAAATTCTAACCACAAAAATTAAAATAAAATATTTTAATTTTCTCACACCTTATATCTCCATTAAAAAACTCACAAGCTATCTTTTAAAATTTTACGCAATCCTTTAAAGCAAATTTTTGGATATCAAAAACATTTGAAAAATCAAATCATCAGTTGCATACCTTTTATTTTAACTCTGCCCAAAAAGTATTTCCAACCAAATTCGAACTCACAACCTTGCTTCCTCAACACCCTAGCCCAATGCTAGGCCACCGGTTGGGCTATGCACCCATACAAAAATCAAGAGTGCACTATTTACATTTTATTCCTTAACTCCTCTAATATTTGGTGTGACTAACAAAACAATTTTCCTTGCAAAGCACAATGGTGTGAATTGAACCCACGTCCTTGCCATCACAATGCTTTTGCTTGGCCTCAACTACAACTTGCGATAAATTTATTGATGGAACTTCCTCCCATAATTCTTGCACTTGGCCCTTGTCTTTTCCTCAATATTAAATGTGAATTCTTTCTTCTATCATTACATAGCAGCACACGAAGTCTTTTTACATAGCATTCGAATATCATATGTCAAGGAGGAAAATAATAAATATTAATTCCCCTTTAAATATGTTTACCTTTTTGTCTTTACACGTCGAACCAATATTCAAATTTTGAAATTCGAATTTAGATTTAAATATTAAATTTAAAAACCTTTGCCACCCATTATTTATTTAATTTAAAATTTTAACCATGGGTTAAAATATTTTAATTTAAATAAATTTAATTAAATTCTTTGTAATTTGTTTAATGGGTCTTTTCAAGGATAAATTATTTTAATAATTCCTTGGACCCGGTTTACTTCACCTCATTGATTTGTCTGATAATATTAAATAATATAATATTATTATTTAATTTAAACTTGTGTCTCCTTCCTTGGGTTTTCGACCTTTTAGGTCTTTTTAGGAATATAATATTAAAAATAAATATTATATCCTATTCCTTTTAAAACATTTCTTGCTTTTGGAAAAACCACTTGATGACTTTATGATGACGAAGTTGAAATAACACTCTCTTGACATCAATGACAATAAACCTTGCTCAAATTTCCAACAAACATTCATTGATAAGTTAAAGTACCAACTTGGTGGTGAAAACCATCTAATGTTGGTCTTCATCATTGACCTAGATCTTATTGTACCTATAGAAACAATATACAAACAATAACATCTATGACCCAACCTCCTTCTATAGTATCTAATCAATGGCAAGCAATGGGTAATGATATTTTAAGGATGAATATTTAACATCTTAAAAATCGATACATAATCTAATATATCTATTATTCTTATGCATTGGTACAATATTAGTGACCCATATGGAATGCTTAATCAAGAATAAGATATGGCCTTGTAGGAGCTAGAGCAACTCTTTCTTCATTATAGGATCTATTTTGAGATTAATAGGTCTCTATATTTTGGATAGGATTATAATTTGGTTCCAACTCAATGGTGTGCTCTATAACATTGTGGTCAAAGACCTTTAGATATTTGTATGACAAGGAAATTATTTCTTTATATTTAGTGTAAATTTATGTGAAATGGTCTTGTTCTTATTGGGTATAATTTTTTTCAAGTAGTAGAGTTTTCCCTTCTACTACCTTAATAAGGTGATAAACAATTTTTTTGTCTTGAGGCTATTTTTCTTGAGCTATCATTTGGATTAAACAAAATTTCTAGAATGATCTGACCCTTAGGCATTTTATTTTATTTAGCTATATAATTATTTCTTTTACATCATTCTCATTTTAATTTTACTTCTTAGCAATACTAGGCCTCCTTGATAAAAAAACATTATGATCTACTTGTTGTTATTGAAGTCCTGTAAATGATCACAATTAGCTAAAACTACTAGTTTACTACCTCCTTTGGATTTTTTGACATATCATTTATACAATCAAAGTGTGTCACTATAATTACCAACTCATTTGATTTTATGTTTAGCTCCATAGGTATTGATTTGATTTAGTGAAAGTTAAAAATTTTAATTAAATTTCAAACTCGATGTGTGTAGGACTATAGAAATTTATTTTTGGTGGCATGTGGCAAATTTACCTTATTCAGTATTAAATTAGAGTTGCTATAATTTTGTAGGTATTTAATTCCTATTTTTCTACCTTTCTTAAACTGATGTAAAGTGATTAATACTTGGCATGTTGTTTGTGCAATTGAAAAATAATATGTAGGAAAAATGTATCTATAATTATTAAGGATTAACAATGTAAATTCTAACGCCTACCTCATTTCTGGTTTTAATATTGTCAAAGTACATTGTCTATATCTTTTTTCTTCACAAATTTTCAAGAAAATTATTTTGGAAAGAGCCTCTATTATTAGGTATTTTGTCAACTCTATTTTCTTATATTCAAAATTAGGATCCTTTATAGCACATCAATAACCAGTTCTACCTTTGGGTCTTTATCATCCTCTTGATATTCACCATCTTTAATATACTCTTGGAGTTTATTACAATTTACAACATCATCATATTTTACCTTATCCAATATATAAATGTAAGACAACTCATTCTTTATACTTATTTTCTTTCCATCTCTATGTACTTTCATGTGTGTGTAGTTCTTTTTCAAATAGTCATCTTCTGATACCTTCCTTGTCCATTATTTGGATAATAGAATTCTAAAGTATTGAGGTAAATCTACAACTATTACTTGTACTACCACAAAATCTAGCTATCATACGATGATCATGATAAAATCCTTGAGGACACACACTACATTGAACCTAGTTCCATTCATTTGTATTGGGTGTATAATCATTTTGGTATAAGGAAGACCCATAATTCTAAAGTATTGAGGTAAATCTACAACTATTACTTGTACTACCACAAACTTTAGCTATCATACGATGATCATGATCAAATCCTTGAGGACACACACTACATTGACCCTAGTTCCATTCATTTGTATTGGGTGTATACTCATTTTGGTATAAGGAAGACCCATCTCTTTGCACACAACCTTGGGAATAATTATGACCGTTAATTTTAAATCAATGTTATAAGTTGTAAGAATAAAATTTTTTATCTTGTATTTTGTAGAACGAATATAGTGTTAGGTCCTTAGGTTTTGGAGAATTTTACACATTAGAAGCATTCACTTTGATATTTGATTGCATTTCTATTATCAAATTCCATTCCTCAACTACTCGATCTAATGATGATTATGCCTGCATATATTTACGATAATTTTTATCCTATTATTTTAGAACTTGTCATAGTAGGTATTTTTTTCCAAGCAATGTTAAGGATTCTAGAATATTGACTTTCATTAATCTATTTTTTATATCTTTGAAAATATTTAATTTTTTATTAGGTTCTTCCCATGTGGAAAAAATGAAGGCTTTCCTAGTGTGTGTTTGATGTGTACACATCAAAGTTGGATATTTCATCTTTATTTTAGCCTCTCTTTACATGGGTATCTCTATCAATTTGTCTAGCTACTTCACTATTTCCATCATTTATTGTTACTTCTTTCCCTTTATTAGTCTTTTATTTTATCAAATTGTCCTTCTTGGGCCTCTTATTCAAGTACCCTTGTGCTTTCTTTCTACCTCTACTTATCATGTTGTGTTGTGTTGAATTATTTATCCTTTATATATATGGGTGTATTCCCCTTCTAAGGATATTTTTGTCTTTTGTTGTATTGGTTTACTTATCAAGTAATTATTTTGCCATCATTTTCCTTTTTTCCTTAGTTTTTATTCCTTGTTGGTTGATAAATATTGCATCTCCAATAAATGATAACTATTTTTTTGTTTCAAGGGTACTAAAATTTCTAAGTATTAAATTACTATGGTTAATCAAAATAGACATAACTATGCAATTTGAGGCTGCTAATACATTATACGAGTCATTTGCTTAGTGGAAATGACTTATTGAGATTTACATTGTTACGTGTATTACATATATTATGAATTCCTAATGGTCTTCATGCATTCTATAGGATCATGCATATAGTTGCAAGGAAGGGATGATATATGTTTTACTTCTACATTTATGTTAATCATATGATTATAGATCTTGTTAATTCTATGGTTAGTGCCATGGTAAGGGACCTAATATTTTTTCATGTAAAAATTCTTCCATAGCTATAAATTTTATGGTTGTTATCACTATTTTTATGATTTACTAGGGTATTGATTACCTCCAACATTTAATTCATTGCATAGTTGTTTTTGGCTACACCACTTAGATTATATGGAGCAAGGAGGGCTAGAAGCATAGGTTGAAAGTATAATATGGATGAAGCATTCTAGATAGGATGAGTAATGATATATGGTGATTGAGAAGGATGGACAAAAGTACATGATGGAGGTATTAGAATAGGAGATAAATTGTATATTGTACTAGGTATAGATTTATTTTGGAAAATATGGGCTTCAAAGGCCATCGATAGGGCAAGGGGAATTTTTCCTACCTTGATGATTGTATCTTCACCTGTTCATCCTTCTTCAAATATTGTATTGAGTGCATAGTGGTTAGAATTATAAATCATTAGTGCTAAATAAAATTACAAGCCCTTGTATAATATTGTAATATCCATTCCTTATTTGGTGTAATATTCTACAAAATTAAGTTCAATATTATCAAGAATATAGTATTGAGATTATGGATATTGAGGAGGAAAATTAAAATAAATCCATTACTAATTAGGAGGTGGTTGTAAGTTTTTTTAGGAGGGATATAATTTAGCCTTATCTGCTATACCTATTGGTTTTGAGAAGGCATCCCCTACATAATTTATTGTGCTTGGTTAGTTGGAGGTAGTGTTAATAGATGGGTATTTTTGTGGGACACCTAAAACCCCAAATACCTAACCATTGCTTGTGTATTTTGTACAAGGTTCATATTTAAACCTATTAATATTATTTGGGTTGATGAATAGACTAAAGGAATATTAGCAGTATTGGTTACATTGGATATAAGTGGGCTCTACACTAGAGGTATACTTGTGGAAGGTACATTTCGTGTATTTGAAATTATAGGATGATTATAGACTTGATGCATGTAAAGTGAGTTGTTTTTTAGGTTATTTACGTCAAGTATTATTTTGTATAGAGGATTGGTATGGGTTATTATAGGTCCCTAAGGTTATTTAATAACTTATTTTTTGTCCTAGGTAGTCAACATAGGCACCATGAAGCCTTAGCTAAATTGGTCAACCATAGAGCTAATTAGTTTCTATGATATAAATCTTGATATAGGGACCTCCTCATACTTGTCCCCTGGATGGAGTCAGATAGTAGTTTGTTTATTTATTTTTTCCTTTATATTTTTTTGATGAAATGGAACTATGTTTATCAATTGATGCTCTTTTCATTCCTTTTGAGATTTATATCATGTATTCATATTATTGCATCTGCAAAATTAGAATCATAGCGTCAAAGTCTACAATATAAATATTAAAATACGAAGAAAATAAATTTTCTAATATTTGTCTATTTTGAGTGAGTTGCTCACTATGTCAAGTAATTTACTTCTAGAATGAAATTTTGTAGTATATTATTAATTCAATCGAGTTGCTTTCAATTTTGAGCAGTTCACTCATTATTCATGTAGTTTGGATAAGCCTAAATAAAACAAATCATTTTCTTGGAAAATTGAATGAATCACTTGTTTATTAAAGTGATCTACTCTTCTTACTAGATAGAAAACATTTGTAAAGATAAAGAGTAATCTTGGTGGATCATTTTGAGTGAATTGCTTACTAGAAATAAATTAGATGTATTCCAACCTTTATCAAGCAAATTGCTTGATGTATAAAAATTATGTAAAATTGACTCATAATCCACCATAAGTGTTTTTTCTCATAGGAAATGTGCATTGGAGGTAAGATTTGAGTTTGTATATATGTTCATCATATTTGTAGAAAAATTAGTTTTTTTTATGTTTGAGTTAGAGTTACAAACCATAAAGTACCTATAAGATAGAAGCATAAAACAATATAGGTTAAATGTTTAAGCAAAACTAGTTTTAGTTCTAAAAATTAATTAAAACACTTAAAGTTTAGTCTTTTTAGAATCAGGGTTAAATTGAGTAGTTTGCTCATCAAGTCAAGAAATTTGCTTATTGATTTGAATTAATTGCTTTATTTTACAGAAAAATTAAACTTTGTTTAAAATTAAGCAAATTGCTCACTTTGATGAGTGAATTGCTTGTGGATTTAAACTTGGCAAAACAATTATCCAATTTTGAGCCAATCACTTTATCCATAACAAATGCACCTTTCTATGAAAATCAATAAAATTGTATGAAAATAAGGTTTGTCCCATCAAGAATGCTAGAAAATATGTTGATTCAAAGAATTGGAATGACTTCTATTTTAGTTACTTTATCCCAAAATCCATGTTTCACAATGTTGGATGGGTTGACCATAAGCTTTCCTTGACCTTTGTATTAAGGTTTGATCATTGCTTTCCTCATTTGGATCTAACCTAGACTAACTAGTTTACCTAAAATAAAGTGCACACACAAAAGTAAATGCTAAAATTGGAATTTGTAGTTAAAAATGTGTAGAGGAAAATAAAAAAGTAAATGCATGAGGTTTAGAGCACAAGAAATAAAATCAAATATGATCATCACAACATAATGAGGATAGAATACAACCAATTAAAATATAAAAATTTGAATAACATGAAATTCCACCTATATTTTTATTATAAAATTGAGGAGTGATAATATGGACTAGAAGGGTTGTACTCAATCATCACACACTTGACAAACCATGAGGATGGTGCTTTTAATAGGAAGCTCAAGGACTTGCTAATTTTTTAGAACCTCATGAGTACAAAGAAAGTGGGTTTCATAGAGTATATTACTAAATTCTCATGGCTAAAACATAAATACAATGATGGTTGTAGGCTTCTATTTATAGTAATATTTATCACTAAGTTACTTGTGGTGGAAAAAATAGTCCTAGTAAAAGTAAAAAAATTGGGTAACATTAGCAAAATGGTGCACCTCCAATATTACATGCATATAACTATACCTATGATAGGCTCTAAAAGATCCAAGAATGCTTAGTGTGCCACAAAATGCAAAAAATATTACTTTTTAGAATATTTTCTTCAAAATAAATATTTATTTTCACTTTTGCACCTTGACTAAGTAATTCCTTTGTTATAACAAGTCATTCGCTCACTTTTGTAAGCAAATCACTTGCATTAGTAAGTTGAGTGGATCCTTCATAGAGTGAATTGATACCTTTGTTGAGGAAATTCCTCCTTTGAGCCAATCAATAAATTTTACAATCAAATTATAACTTTGTACAAAGTTTACAAGAAAAATTATTTAAGGAAGTTTCTACCATTTGGTCCTCATTTGTTGCTTCTTGCTTCAAAATATGTAAATTTTACAAAGGTGGTATCGACGTACTACAATTCATAATAAAATTTTTAATAAATTATTATTATTTAAATTAGTTTTGCATCATTTTTTTTTTCTCATAGTAGAGGAATCGGTAACTCATTATATTTTCAATCGCCTGATCATGCATTTTAATCCTACTCATTAATGCTACTATAACCTCTAGTTGTATCAGGTAAAATTTTTAACTTAGCCGATGATGTTGGCACAACATGCCCTCTATTTCTATGAGGTTTGAGGGATTCGAATATTTACTTCCACCCTCCCAAGGGAATGTCTTTCACCAATGGGCTAAGCCCTCAATCCTAATTCTTTTTACATCATTACTTTTTAATTCGTTTATTTTTTTGTATTTAGCAAAAAAACCCTTGCGAGGCTACCTTGGTCTGAGAAAGCATGGCCAAGGTTTCTACACCATAAAAATCACCTGGAAGTCACGCCCAATCATGACTGCACCGATATTATCAACTAGATTTTAGGTACCCAATGTGCATTTGGTAGGGTGGAGATTCGAACCAAGGACCTCCCTTGGAGGATTGTCCTACCCTCACCAACTCACCTACAACACATGGGTACTTTTTAATTCCTTTATTATTTCTTAAATAAATTTATTATTAAATTCAATTTTTAGGATATAATTTAGTAGGATTAACTTAATAATATTATTAAGATGTAAATTTATTTAATGTAAATCCAAACTATTATATTTGAGCATTCATCTATAAAAAGTTAAGTTGAACATTAAAATATAAAAAAATAACTACTTATTTTATATTATATTTATTATAAAAATTTTAAATCATTTTATATCTTAAGTGGGATAAATGTTCTCATTCTAGACAATTTGGAAATATTTTGACATTTAAATAAAACAATAAAATAATGTCTAACATTTTTTACTTTAGCAATGAATTTGCTTCTCACATTTTTTTTAAACTTTATTTCTTCTTATAAATATTTTTCACTGAAGCATTGGATAAATGTTTTTCTTTTTGTTTAATATGATTATCATCGTATATTCTTATTGTTCTAATTACAAATACAAATACTCTTATGTGATGTCTAGTGAAGATATAAGTTGTATACATAAATGTCTCTTTTATATAGACCTATATCTGTATGTATTGCATCATCTTTTTTATATAGCATTTAGTCTTAATAGTTTTTCAATAGTGTAAAGATGAAAAAGGTGGCTAGAATTCTTTGTGGCTCACCTAACTCTTTATAATATCTGGAAGATATGAAAACATATAAAATTCAAAAATACCTCCATTTAACAAGGTTGGTCTCCTAGTTTAAGTTTCATCTAGTGGTACATTTGGTTGGAAAGAAATTCTAGAATTTTTAGAGAGGAGTTCAGTCAAATGGAACTAGTTTGACATAAAAAATTTACCAAGGTTTCGAAAATTATTAGAGTTTACTTAAGGGATAAAAATACTCGGGTGAATTAGGGGACTCCCAATCCATAGAAGTTGGTACTATGGTAGCCGCCTTCCCTAGGATGGGAAAGGATTAATTTTTATGGTGCAACTAAGGATAAATTGGGGGCTACATGCATTGGTTTTCTTAGAAGATATTTCAAGGGGAAGATCCTCCATTGGGATCTAGAGGGTCTTGGAAGGGATACTAACAACAAAGCTGAAGGATTGGCTATTAGAAAAGGTTCTCTCAATGCTTGGGAGAATGGGGTTAAAAAGATCACAGTTGAGTCTATCTCATAAATTATGGTGGGGCTTCTAGATGCTATTAGAAATTTCAAACCAAAGACTTGGAGGATAAGAAATATTGTGAGACAAATTAAGTCCATTTCATAGTATTTCAAGGATGCCATCCTGATCTATGTTGACAGATAAAATAATATAGCATATTTTTGGCTAAAAATGGTAGTTAAAGTCTATTTGAATACATGCTAAATTCTAATTAGGATAAGGATATTTTTGAACGGCTAGAGGTTAACAAAATGGTTCTTAGTTTGGCTAAAAAAGACTTAGATAAGGATGAGGACAGGTCCAAAGTACACTAAGCCTTGTTGGTCAATGGAGGATGAAAAATTATTTGTTGGGTTTCTTGCTACCTCTTCCAACACTCTTTGACCATTTTTGGGATAGCACTGGTAGTGTTTGTAGGACTATCAAGCGTTCTAGGTTACTTCGGATCAGTGCAAAGCAAACATAGGACCTGGTTAAAAAAATTTGTTCATTAGATGGACTCATTTTTTTGTTACTTTTGGAGATGTTAATACGAGTTTCATTTGGATTTTAGGGCTTTCCAAAAGTGAAAGACATATCACTATAATTTGATTCTTGTTCTATCAATATAATTTTTTTTACCTTTTCAAAAAATGATAATTTATTCAACTTATTTTAAATTTTAATTAAATGTATTTTTTAATTTCATGGTGGAATTGATAGCCGCCATGAATTTGGGTAGGTTGTTTGACTTTTATGGCAACCATATTATTTTGCAATGTCTGCCACATAAGATGGCACATAGTTCTTTGCGCAGTCCACCCCTATAACCACCATGCCACAATTATTTTAAACCTTTTATGCCACTGAAAGTACCAAGAAAGGGACAAGCGTTCAATCTATCAAGACCCGATATTTGAACCTTGGACCTCCATCCCTTATAGGGTTTGGTTGAACCAATTGATCTAAATCTTGGACCCCATTTATGAAATTGTTAATAACTTTAAAAGGTTAGTTATTTATGTAAAATTCAAATATTTGAGTTGATCTCAAGTAAACTATATCCGTTGAATTTTGGATTAAAAAAGAAAATCAAATAGTTAAACCATGCTTAATAGCCAAGATAGTGTTAGAAAAATGAAAAGAAAAATAAATAAAAGTAGTAATTTTAAATAAATAAGAAAACTAATGATTACTTAATATTAGGAAATGCCTTACAAAACAAACAAAAAAATTAATCAATAGTAATAATAATGATTATAGATAATGTCATTTCTTCTTCCTCGGCATTCAAGGAGGAGAACCACAATCTAATTGTACAAAAAAATATATTAATAGCATCTAATTATTCAAAGTAACAATGTAATTACAAACCAACAATGTAATTACATAACCAATTAATAATAATAATGTAATTACACAAGATTGGTGTATGCTCGCAACTTCTTGGTGGTCATATTGGATATGGCATGTTGACACTGCTTTGCTTAATTATAAGGCTCATTTGGGTATAAATGGTTATCGCCTCATCTTCCTCTAGTACCTAAGCTCAATCAGTGGTAGGACTTATTTTCTATAAGGACTAGATGGAATTCTAGATTTCAGAATGTTTGGTCTACTTATGTTGAGCCCGAGCAATATTTTTTTGCATGGAGCTTGCTTTATCAAGGTCTTCCCTTGGGGGAACATTTGAAGCACCTTGGAATTTTTTATCCTAAATATCCTTTTTGTGGTGTATTCGAGTCTTGTACTCACCTCTTTTGGAATTATCGAAGGTCTAGGCAATCTTGGGAATGGGCTCTTTCCTTTTTTCCTAGCTATAAGAGTTTCTTGATCCCAAGCTCTTCTTGGGGACTCTTTTACTTTGTCTCTCCCACTTTTTTAAGTGTGGTAGGCTTTTAGGATTATCCTGCTCTTTCATATTTGGAAGGATCGTAACATAATTGTTTTTAAATAGTATACACCTTCTATAACATTTATTCATTCTAAAAAATTAGAAATTTTTAATGACATGTGGCTGCAGATATGTACTCAAGCCAACAAATTTGCTATGGATTTGGATCACATGCAAGTTCTTGTGGTCCACTGGGCCAATGCTCCATGTACAGTCGACCAGATCCCCCAAGAGTGCTCTTCTTAAGAGAGTTTTTGATTTCACTCTCACCGTTGGCCTCTGTCATATGCAAGAAGTGCTCCCGAAGATAGGCAATGGTCCCAACCCTCGCCAATCAGGAAGTGACCTAATTTTTGAATTGCTTGTTCGTCCCACCAGTTTGGGGGATGGGATGATGTTCAACCAGTTTAAATTGGGCCAGTTTTTGGTTGGAGCGACATTGGTATTGAAGGCCTTAATCTCCACGCAGAGAGGTTGATTTACATCCCATAATCACTAGTAGTTTATGCAGGACATTACGCCAGGACATTACACCAAGATACATTACTCCATATGATATGATTTTTTATTTGTTTAATGATCATGATTGGTAAACTTTTGTTTTATTGGCCACTTTATTTCCTAAACCTTGTCAATGAGATTAGTTTTATTCCCCATGAGGTGTGTTAACCCACCCATTTTTTTTAGTGTAAAGGTTTATATCTTAATTTAATATAAATTTGTTTTTTCATTAAAAATTTATAATTCAAATATATTTAAATTATTTTAATGATTAAATTACTTATGTTTATTAATATTTTTTTAAAATATAATTTAATTAATAAAATATACCGTCCATATTATAATGGATATGTTGAATTAATATCTTATAATCTTAAGATATCTAAATAATATTTACTGGCTGCATTTTAAATTCTAATTAGTTGTTATATTATGCTCTTAGGCCACAAATTGAATTAGACATTTAATAGTTTTTTAAAAATATATTGTCCAAATGTCTCACGCTATACAGAGAAAACAATCAATTGGAAAATTCTTGGAACAGAAGAAGAATATAATTTTGAAGATTCCCAACAGCCTGGGCTTGGCCCCTTATATTTTCACACTGATATTGACAACGCTGACCTCAAATAGACCAAAATAATATCAGTTATACTTAAAAAGTCTCCCCCGATAACAATCTTAGATCATCCCATACACAGATCTAGTGCTATTATAATAATTTCTCCCCAGATAGGACTCTACAGTATTGGGCATCCATGCGGAAATGGAAAAAATCGGTGTATCCTTCCAACCCACAGTAAGAGCACGCCCCTTCTCCCCAAGAGTAAAGGATTCGTGTGCGCGAAACTCTGTGAGCACCAAATTAGCTTGATACCTTGCCTGCTCGCTGAAGGCCACTGCTCTGAATCCCACCTCCGTCATGAATGACCCCCACACGTCAGCGTCCACGTGTCTGATCACCCTATCCTTGCCCTCGGACGCCACTATGTTACGTATTGCCGGAGCAAGGAGGAACCGCTCAATTCGAAGCCTGTTCAAATCCCACCGTTCAAAAACCGCATCCAGTGAATCAAACATCGCGCTGGAATAAAACAGCATCTCGACGAACCGCTTGGCGAATTTAGCGGAATTGTGCTGACCTTCGTTGTTGATAACGGTGAAAACTAACGGCTGTAGCTTCAAAATAACGTCGACCAACGATCTAAGGCTGTTAGGTTTCTGAATCAGGGTCTGAAGAACATAGCAGGCGTTAATGGCCACGGCTTCCGCGGGGTCGACCTTGAACAGGCTTTCGTTAACGTCCTCTATTTTGTCGATGACGGCCATTTGGAAAGCAAACGACATGTTTAACGATTTTGCAAAGTTTGTCAAGCGTTTGCCGGTCGTCGCCGCCGTCTGAGACCCTCTTCTGGAGATTGCCGTTATCTTTAACGCCTGTGGACGACCGGTGCGCCGTGAAGCCAGGGATTGCATGAGGCTAGGCCACTGCATGCCGCCTATGATGTCCAAGTCAATTATGTGGATTTTCTCTGCATTTCCGACTGCTTCAAAAATGGCTTGGTTGGCTGTGAAATGCGCCACTTTGGTATACGGAAGCGACTGATGATATGATATCCCGCACAATTGAATTTCTTTCATCCTCGCCTCTATATTTTGCATATTTCCTGCTGAGTGGAGTTTGTTGTCGACGCACTTTGTCGTCTCTCTTTTGATCTTTTCCACCATGGCTTCTGCAGGGTAAGATGATTGTAATTAATACGAACCGTGAAAGGAGAACACGTCCATTCTTTGAAAATGAAGTGTTCTCTTCGAAATGTAAAACATCAATTTTAATTTCTACGTAAAGGCGAGAAAAAGATAGATGGGTAAAAACGGTTATGCAAAGAAAAACAGAAAGAAAGAAAGCACTGTACTAATGTCCACAGATTGACCAAGCTAGGCGAATAGTGAGACAGTACAACCAATACAATCAGAGTGGGAGCGAATCTCACTAAGGAAAACTAAAATTAGAATGAATCTAAACGATAAAAAAAAAAAATTATAATTTTATTTTAATAAAAAATTCAAAATTTAATATAAAATATAATAAAATGGAAAAAATTATTATATAAATTAAATATAAAATGTTATTATATTAATAAAAGAAAGACGGAAAGCACTCATGAAAATGGTACAGATAAGATGCGACGGAACACATTTCTTTCTTTTTCCGTTAACATTAGGTAACGTTAGAAGGTGGAATTCGTTTAGACTTTTTTTCATTGAAAATTGAAAGTAAAGGTTTAGGCCATTATTATCACTAAAATTTTAGAGTACTGAACTTTCTTTGGTTTAGGCCATCTTTATCCCTTAAAATTCTAGGGTACTGAACCCTAGAACTTTCACTTATGCTATGGAATAGAGTACTTTATATATATGTAAAACATTTGAGCTTTTCATTACAGTTACATTGTTTCACCAAGGATATTTACAAAGATCTAAATGATTTTGAAGCTAAAAGCATTTGGAAGCACTCGAATTAATTTCGCCTGTCATTTCTTCCTTCTAGATATTCGAGGGGTTTCTCCTATCTAAAGCACAATTTCATTTCTAAGATCTCTGTCTAAAAACCAGCTGATACGGAGTCTAAAGAAATTAGAAGCTACACCTCTGTAATCACCGATAGTATCTCAAGGATGTGTCTTCAGCTCACTAAAGTTATTTACATGTTTTATTCCCAAAGGCCCACTAATTACATGTTTTATTCCCAAAGGCCCATTTTACGGAGTCTCATTGGTTTACTACATTTGGTCTCCTGTTGGCTGTTGTTAGGAATCGAACACATAAACATGTAGTAGTCAGGGGCTTAGCTTAGAATAATCTTGTCATTTCTTCTTAGATCGTGGGCCAATGCATGAACGTGTCATTTCTGTTTTACAGTTAGAATTTTTCTTTATTTAAGTCTATTATCACATATCAAGGGCAAACCTCATCTTTAAACCAAAAAAATCCGTTCAGACCTGTATATGTATAGTAAAAAAATAAAAGAAAACTTCATCCACTGAAGAGCTGTCATAGAGGGAAACTTAGCTAGTCAGCTTAACTGTAGCACATCATCTATGATATCATATCATCGATGATTATCATTGCAACACATCCTAACCATTAACATTTTCCATTCTAGATCGACAATAACAAGCATATTGGAGACTGTGAATCTTTATTACCTGTGAAATAGTATCCGATCCTCTCCACTGGGTTTCCAAAAGGGCTGGATAAGCTCTTACACTGCATGAGCATTTGATGAGCGGCATCATATCTCTGAACTCCAACGGAGTCTGCAGCCCATAACAACATTTGGATCAATTCCAATCCCGTATCTTGTTTGGATCCTACGAATCCAACGTCACGGAAATCAACAAAGACGCCATCATTTTCTCTCGCCAGCATCTTGATCTGATCGTATGTTGAAATCTGCTGTTGCAGGCATTGGAGTTTATCAGCCGAATTTCTCATCACAAACTCTCTAGGCAACGGTGGAAATTCATCCTCCCTAATGAGCAATCCCAATAGTTGAAGGATCTCCAAATTGGGACCACCTGCATCCTCCTCTTCAGAATATTTTTCAACGCCACTGGATTCCTCCTCTATTAAATTATTCTGAGGACCATTGTCAAGCAGTTCCATGTCTTCTTTTAACCATGGCTGTCCACTAGGACCCCTTTTGTCTTCTTTTAGCCATGTTTCTTCCACACCATGGTCGTCCGTACTGAGCACTCCCGATAGGTAAAACATCTCCAAACTAGGATCATCTGCATCCTCCTCTTCAGAATAATTTTCAACGCCACTGGATTTCTCCTCTCTTAAATTATTCTGAGGACCATTGTCAAGCAGTTCCATGTCTTCTTGTAACCATGGCTGTCCACTAGGACCCACTTTTTCTTCTTTTAGCCATATTTCTTCCACACCATTTATGTTATCCCTTTCCATTAAAGGAGTCTCTTCCTTATCTTCCCTATTGTCCTGGAAGAAAGAACTCTGATTCTTGAGCTCATAATGCAAACTACCAACCCAAATAGATATTTAGAAGAGCAAGATGCCAAAGACAAAACGAAGAGGACGCACATAAGACGGACGAGCATCTTTGCGTGCGGGGACTGCAAAACATATTGACGATCGGTAGATTCCATCATCCATAAAATATGTTTTTGTTTTAACGTATTGCAATTACGGCCGCCATCCCACGCATCATGTGCTAGAAGAGATAATGTATTTAGTCGGTTGAAGAGACACGTCCAACAACATTAATGGCTACCAACGGACTTATTCACTATCAGGTGTAAGGAATTCGAAAGATTGTGGGGTTGGATATGTAAGCTTGCTATCGATGATCGGATTATGGTATAAAATATATATTTTTAATATTATTAAATATTAAAATAATATACAGATATTAATTAATTTATATTTTATTCTGTTTAATATTAAAAGTTTTAAATATATAAGATATTTGAATAAATAAAAGAATTATTAAATATTTTTTAATTTTAATTACATATAATTAAAAAATATAGTAATTGAAAATCAAATTTAGTATGTTAAGGAAGAATAAAAATTTATTTATATTTTTATATTAAGTTTATGTTATTAAGAATATTAAATGGATGAACAAAAGAATATTCCCTCGTCTTCCCCTTTAATTATCGTTCCAAATAGAAACAAATGGAGCATATGGTGTGGATCTAAATATATAACTAATATTTATGGGAATAAAATACACAATAAAAAGAGATATGGCTAGCATTAAAATGTATATAAATAATTATTATTATTTTTTAATATTATATTTGACTAATTGGTTTCTTAAGTTGCAGAGGTCCAAGGTTCAAATATTAGGCCTCGTTGGAGTGAACGCTTGTCCTTTTTTTAGTACTTTCAGTAGCGTAAAAGGAGGTTTAAAATGATGGTGACATGGTGGTTATAGAGACAGACTTCAAAAATATCTGTGGTGGTTTTTGAGGCACTGTGACTGCTATAAAAAATCAGATAAATTGTCTGTATTGGTTAGTGGTTCCACCATATAAAATTAAAAATATATATATTTCTATGATGTAAAAATGAAATCCTATAACCTTATTATAAGACCCCAAACAATTATTTTAGTAGGGCCTTTTATGATATTATGCACTTATAATACAACAATTATATTCATATTATTTATACAACAAGATCATCATAATAAGATAAAGAGTAAATCTTTCTAATTAACATTTTTTCTTGGGGGGAAAAAATTGAAAGGAAGCGGGAAAATGAGCTCTGGCGATTTTTTTCTCTGAACTAGGGTTTCTGGATTTTTGAAAAATCTCTGGCTTATGTTGGCTTGCAGAAGTGTCTTTGGGGTACGATGGATTTGAAGGTTCGATCGATGCCCCAAGAGGGTCCAATGGGGACTTCTTCGACTCCTTTTCCAGGAAGTACCAGCTCTTACGCTGATTTGTTTAAAGAAGATTCTCCTCCGAAGAATGCTAAAGCCCAAAATATGGCATATAAAAATCTCTTCACGACTGCTGGGAATAGGTCTTTAGCATGTCGTGTGAATGGTTGTTTGTCGTAGGCCGAATCCAGGCCAAAAATCGTCATTGAGCCCAGCATGGTTGAAGAGTCAGTCCTCTATAGAGCTAACCATGATTTAATCTGCAAGTTCATGGGTATTCGCCCTTCCCTGAGCTTTCTGCATTCTTGGATCTGCCAGAAGTGGGAACCCCACGATGAGTATTCATTGTGGTTTATTAGTAATGGTTATTTTATTGTCAGCTTCTCGGCTCTGGCCGATAGAAATAAGGCTTTCGAGTCGGAGAAGAAAAACCATGGCCCGATAGGGCTATTTGTTCAACCATGGAAGGTGGGATTCGATCCTCGTGTTGAACCTACTGTTGTCCCAATGTGGATTCGACTATATGCTATTCCAATGGAATTCTAGGGTGAGTAGGTATTGGTAATGATTGACAACTCGATTGGTAGACATCTGGGTGTTCCCAGAGACACTATTGAAGGGAGCATGGCGGTGTATGCTCGAATATGTGTGGAGATGGATCTCAGCCAGCCTTTGCCGACAGAGTTGGAAATTGAATTGGCAGGTCTTTCCTGGATTCAATAGCTGGACTATGAGGCCCTACCCTTTAGATGTAGGGTTTGCCACAAGCATGGACATTTGGCCCGTTTCTATCCTATTAATATGAATGCCAATATGGAGGCCCCTTCAGGAATGCCAAACCTGCCTAAAGAGGATAAGGCTTCACCTAATAAAAATCCTATTAGCATTGGTCAGGGCCAAGAAGCTCAGAGAGAGGGTTTTGAACAACCCAAAAGAAAAATACGGAAAAAGAAAGAGGAGGGAAAGGAGCAATCTCATCTCAGGCCTGCCAATAGGTATGAGATTTTTAAGTCATTGGTTGATGAAGAGGATCAATCTATGGAGGGCTTGGAGGGTTTCAAGGAAACTTCTTTTGTTCCCGGGCAACTCCCCCTCTCATCTTCTCCTGTCATACAATAGGTAGTTGATCCCTCTGAGGTATCACAACCAGTGTGTTATGGTGCCTTAGTAGTCCATAACTAGGAGCAGACAGTATCTCAGGATGTTCGCATGGGGATAGCAAAGAAGAATGGGGAAATGCCATATTTGGGGATAACCCAGGTAGAAAAAAGATCAAAAAATAGCAATTCTCACGGAGCAGGTAGAAGATCCAATAAGGACCTGCTAGCAGCCCAGGGAGACAAATTGATCATGGGAGGATTGGTGAGGACAATTGACTCTTATTGCTCCCAGGGTAACCCATGATTATACAATCTTAGAATGTGAGGGGTTTGAACAGCAGAACCCATCAATCTTCTGTTCAAATATTATTAGAGAATAGCAATATTGATTTTTGCTTTTACAAGAGACTAAGATGTCTTTGGATCTTATGTTTAAAACAATCAACAAAATCTAGGGGGGTGTTGGTCATATGGATGTGGCTGCCCAAGGTGCCTCAGGTGGGATTGTTACTCTGTGGAACTCTCTGGAATGGTCTGCAATAAAACACCTTGCCTGGAGGGGTGTTCTCACTTCTCTTTTTAGGAATAATGTCTCTACGGAATTTTTTCTAATCACTAAATTTTATGGATCTCAAAACCTAGAGGGTCAGAGGCGACAGTGGAAGGCTGTGCATGACATGCGAGCATCAAGGGAAGATCTAGATTGGATTATAGCAGGGGACTTTAACGCTAAATTATCTTCTAGAGACCAGGAAGGGGGAACACCTCTTTTGGATCCAGGGGACCATTTCATGATTGCTCAAGTCCAGGCTTTGCACTTAGTGGACATTAAATGTCCTAGCAATAACTTCACTTGGACTAATAAAAGGTGGGAGCCACATAGTAGGAAGGTGAAGCTAGATCGCTTTCTGATTTCAGAGGAGGCATTTGTAAAATGGAATATCAATTTTTAGATTTTAGGAGGCCCTATTTCTGATCACTGTCCTATTCTGTTGGAAGGCGGGACTAGGATGGGGCACCATCACAAACCTTTTAGATTTGAGAATTTCTGGCTTTAAAAAGAAGAACTTTGGGAGAAAATCCCACAGTGGTGGGAGGAAGGCCACCTAGCTTATGAGAGAGCAATGTTCAGAATCCACAAACAACTTCAATATGTCAAAACTCAGTTGAAGTATTGGAGGTGTTCTAATAAATCTGACTTCCAGGCCCAAAGAGCTCCGTCGGTGGCCTACTGGGATGAGGTCCAAAAATAGTTTAGAGAAGGAGTAATAACTGACCAGCTCAAAGTTGAGGATGATGCCTTGTGTATAGCGGTTGAGGACATTGAAAACCAGGAGGAGATTTATTGGAAGCAGAGAGCAAGAACCTCTTGGTTATTAGAAGGGGATAGAAATACAAAATTCTTTCATCAGACTACTTGTGCTTAAAGACAGATGAATAAGATGGAGGTACTTCAAGATGAGAACGGTCATTCCTTAGATACTCTTACAGGTATACATTCCCATGCTATGGACTATTTTTCTAAGCTTTTTAAGGAAAGTGTGGTTCAAGATGTAGAGGCCCAAAATGAAGTTATTTCTGTCATACCTGCTATTATTTCGGAGGATGAAAATCAGGCCATCCTCAAACCCATTTATAAGGATGAATTGAAAATTGTGGTCTTTGGAATGAGCACTGGTAAAACTCCTGGTCCAGATGGCTTCCCAATTGAGTTCTTTCAAGCTTTCTGGGACTACTTAGAGGAAGATGTAAGGGTTGTTGTTGAAGA
Organism: Wollemia nobilis; assembly: GCA_028583015.1. Taxonomy (NCBI): domain Eukaryota; kingdom Viridiplantae; phylum Streptophyta; class Pinopsida; order Araucariales; family Araucariaceae; genus Wollemia; species Wollemia nobilis. The sequence continues at coordinate 4,759,854 of JAQPPZ010016040.1, read as the reverse complement.
GTCTAGAGAAAATAAGAGAATTCTTAAAGCTATAAACCACACGTTCATTACCTTGATTCCAAAAAGGGAGGAGGGGGTTCATATTTTAGATTATAGGCCTATTGCCTTATGTAATGTGGTGTACAAAATAATCACAAAGGTAATGGCTAAGCGCCTAAAACCTCTTCTTCACAACATTATCTCCTATGAGCAAGGGGGATTTGTTAAGGGACGACAAATTCTGGATGGGGTGGTTGTGGCCCAGGAAGCAATCCATTCAATGCATACTTCTAGTAATAAAGGGATGTTCATTAAATTGGACACATCAAAGGCTTATGACAGGGTTGAATGGAGTCTCCTGGCTAAAATGATGACAGCCTTTGGCTTCTCTCAGGGCTGGATTGAGTGGATCATGAGCTATGTCTCTTCCTTGGCTTACTCTGTGCTTATCAAGGGCCTTCCTTCGCAACCTTTTGGATCTTCTTGGGGTCTACGCTAGGGGGATCCCTGTTCCCCTTACATTTTTCTCATTCTGGCTGAAGATCTTGGCAGACTTTTCTTGAGGAGGAGATAGCAAGGTAGATTATTGGGTATTAGGGTGGGGGATGAAGTTTTATCGCACCTATAGTTTGTGGATGACATTGGTTTGATGGGAGTGGCCAGCATTAGGGAAACAAGAACGATTAGGGATACTCTTAATGTCTAACTCAAGGCTACCCAACAGGTCATTAATGACAAGAAATCCATAGTAGTCTTTTTTAATCTGGAGCAAAGGCTTCAGAATAAAATTTTAGAAATCCTGGGATTCACTAGGACTTATCTCCCTATGGTTTACTTGGGGATCCCCTTGCACTTCAAGAAGCTAAAATTAGACACTTGGAGGAATTTTCTGGAGTGTATCAAGGAAAAAATTAATCACTGGTCTCACAAGTGGTTAAGTTATGGTGGCATATTAATGTTCTTACAGTCAGTCATTCAAGCCATGCCAATCTACAAATTTTCTATCCTGGCTGCCCCGCTTACAATATGGAAAGAGTTGGATAGGATGGCTAGGAAGTTTTTGTGGGAAGGAGCTAAGGGAGAGAGAAAGTGGGCCTTAGTGGGCTGGGATAAAGTCACCCAGCCCAAGGTAAAAGGTGGGCTGGGACCGAGAGGATCCAAGTTAAATAATCAAGCCTTGGCTAGAAAGTTGTATCTGGAGGTGGATTTCCCAACCAACTTCCTTATTCAATAGAATCCTAACTAGTAAATATTTGGGTCAAGTTAACCCCAATGAGGTGGGTCGTTTCCCTCTGGATGGTACTGGATCCTTAGTGTGGCAGGCTCTCAAGCTAGGATCTCATGTTATTAAAGACCAATTGTTTTGGAAAGTGGGGAGAGGGGAGAAGGCTCATTTTTGGACCGATTCATGGGATCAGTACCCACCCATTATTGTTGACTTCCCTGAGTTACTTCCAATAAAATCTGCCATAGAAACCAAGGGTTGGGTCCAAATTGAAATTTATTTCACCACTACTCAGCTGGGGGAGTATAAGTTTAAGAAGTTTAAGAGGTTGGAGGAGTGGCCAATTCCAATCCCCTCGGAGTTGGCACCCATCTTGATCAAAATCTTGACAGAAAGGTTTCTCATAGGGAGAGATGAGGAGGATGAATTAGCTTGGGGCTATGGGAGCCTTGGTGTTTATACAGTGAAGGATGGATATGACAAGATCCTCCTAGAGACTCCCCCCCATTCTTATCCGGTTGAGGATTGGAGAAAGATTTGGCATTCCAAGGGCTGGCCGAAAGTAAACTTTTTTGCCTGGCAGTTTATGCACAATGGTATTCTCACTTTTGACAATCTCAGATGTAGAGAAATCATCGACCCTTCTCAATGTGTTTTATGCCACAAGAACAAGGAAATAGCTGATCACCTGATGTTTGAGTGCCCTTTCACGTGTCATATTTGGAAGTGATGGTTCTCTTACTTTAAAATCCAGGGTTATGGTGACATGAATCGGACTAATATTTGGGAAATATGGAAGCGGGGTAGATTTAAATCCGAAGCTCTTCAAATTGGGTGGGAGCTTGGCTTATACTTAATTTTGTGGCAAGTGTGGTTGGAGAGAAATGCTAGAATTTTTAGAGAAACCTTTTCCTTGTTAGATGAAGTTTGGCAGGTCATCCGGAGCATAGTCACAGAAACTGTTGTCGTCTATGTTAAAGAGGAAACTCAGGTTGGTCTTGGGTCAATGGAAGAGGGAGTTGAAAATCAAGAGGGACAGGACAAGGCCAGTTGGAAACCACCCCTAGAAGGTTGGATTAAAATCAATACTGATGGTGCTACAAAGGGCAATCCGGGTAGTGCCAAAATTGGCATGGTCTATCAGAATCATGAGGGATCAGTGCTCTATTGGGAACTATAGGGCTTGGGTAGAGCCACAAATAATGAAGCATAAGCCATTGCTATCAAATCTGCTTCTATTTGGGCAGTTACTCAGGGCCATAGGAGGATAATTCTTGAATCTGACTCTCAAATTCTGGTTGGAGCTCTAGAATGCATGAGGAACTTTGCATTGAAAGCTTCGAGGTTGAGGATTATGGTCCTGGCTAAGATGGGTGCTGAGAAAGAGGTAGGGGTTCAGCTGCATAGTGACATGCCTATTGAAGATGAGGTGGTTAGGCAGGGCCTTGAAAGATCCTTGAGCCAATGATCAAAGAAAAATCTAAGGGTGGTTTTTGTCGTGATTTCATGACCAGTTGTGCCATCGCGGCCATTGGAGGTAAGTTGTCACGATATCATGACATGTTGCACTATTGCGGATCACTGGAGGAAAGTTGTCATGATATTGTGACATGTTGCACCATCGCGGTCGCTGGAGGAAATTTGTTGTGATATCGCGACATGTTGCACCATCGCAGTCACTAGAGGAAAGTTATCGTGATATTGCGATATGTTGCACCATCACGATCGTTGGAGGAAAGTTGTCACGATTTCATGACATGTTGCATCGTCGTGACTGATGAAGAAAAGTTGTCATGATATTGCAACATTTTGTGCCATTGCATCCGCTATGGGAAAGTTGTCGCAATATCGCGACATGTTGCACCGTCACAGCCACTGGAGGAAAGTTTTCATGATATCATGACATGTTGTGCCGTCGCGGCTGCTGGAGAAAAGTTGTCATGATATCATGACATGTTACACCATCACGACAGCTGTGGGAAAGTTGTCACGATATCGTGACATGTTGCGCCATCGCAGCCAAGGGAGGAAAGTTATCACGATATCGCGACATGTTGCACCGTCGTGGCTGCTGGAGGATTTGGTCATGATATCGTGACATGTTGCGTTGTCACGGACAAGGGAGGAAAGTTGTCATGATATCACGACATGTTGCATCGTCACGGCCGCTGGAGGAAAGTTGTCACGATTTTATGACGTGTTGCACCGTCACGGCCGCTGGAGGAAATTTGTCACGATATCACGACATGTTGCTTTGTCGCGGCCAAGAGAGGAAAGTTGTCATGATTTTGTGACATGTTGCTCCATCACGGCAAAAGGTGGAAAGGTGTCACGATTTTGCGACATGTTGCTCTATCGCAGCCAAGGGAGGATTGTTATCGCGATTTTGTGACATGTCACAATTTCGTGATAGGTTGAATTTTTGCGGTCAAAGGAGTCTTGTGTCATGATTTCGTGACTTGTAGCTTTTTCATGGCCAAAGGTGAAGTTGGTGTTTGCTGCGCGATTTCACGACAAGTTGTTGTAACAGTCCAATCAGCTCCCTCAGCTAGCTTGGTATTGGTTCAAGATATTTGGATCCATTGCAAATCTTCCTCTTCTCTTGTAATCATGTGCTTTCATTATTTTTGGCTGGGATGTGTCTACTCCCAATTGTAACTGATCTTTGTTTTAATACAAGCTTTTTTCAAAATTTTCAAAAAAAATAATACAATGTCAAAACAAAGTAAGTCAAAATGTAAACTCAATTGAAACACTTCCTAGGGCTAGGTGGATTGGTAAGTGCATGTGTGAATGGACACTTACCAAGAAGAGACCTAGATTCAAACCTTGGGGGAATATAACCCTTTGCAAAAGTAGTAGTTTTCTTTGAATCCTTTAAGTGCATGTAACATCGACAATGTTGGTATGAACTTCGATAGGTCAATAAGAACATGACAGATACGTTTTTTGGAAGTAGTCCTTGTGGTTTAAACCTTATGCTGGTAGAAATAGTGGTTGTAACCAACTCCCCTATGTAATAATAATAAAAAAATCTATTGTAATATTTTTTATAATGCTAAATCTATCTATAAGAATAATGGTGTAAATATCTATGTATATGCCTAATGAAATTGCTATATTTAAAATCATTTCATAAGGTATTCTAAGGTATTTTGCTTAGTTTTTATTATGAAAATGCTTTTAAAAAAAAGGTATAAGGCACAAATTATATAGCCCATAAGATATATTTTTTATTTCTAATTTAAACATAAAATAATTTTTTCATTTATTTCTCAAATTAAAAAACTTCATATAAGAGTGTATCATTCAAAAATTACATGCCATTTCCTAAATATCACTACATTTTGAGTAATTTTGTAAATCATTTGTTTCTCTTATAAAGTAATATATAACAAGATCATAATAATAATTCAAATAATAAATTGTCTTAATGTGTAAACAAATTATATCAAAATAAAAACTCTATTGAAATAATGCTTGTAAGGGCATATGAATCTCCAAAAATAATTGAGTGAATATCTATGTATATGCCTCATGAAATTGTTACAATTTAATCATTCCATAAGGTATTGTATGGCATTTTGTGTATTTTTTACTATGGTAATACCCCTAACACAAATAAACATGCAACATTTGCATAAAAAAGGGATATCTCATAAAATTACATAAATTATTACAATATATACCAAAGTACTTAAACAAACACAACAAAGCAATTATAATATAATAATGAAACTAAAATTGTCTTTATATAAGAAAAAAATAGGAGGTAACACTCAATAACATACTACACTAAGATCATCCACACAAATTATATACTAGGCTAAATCCTAATATAGTGAATTAAATACTTGATACACAAGGCATCAAGAACTATACCATCCATAAATAGCTATAGTTAAGAACTCACTTATATTCTATCCTACTTAAAATATCAACATTATAAAAAAGAAAGATCACATATTAAACAAAATCAAAGGATTCAACGTGCCTTGGGAACTAGTCCTTGAGCAACAAATTTAATCTTTGCCTATAGATCCTGGTTAATAAATTTGTGCTCCTTTATAGAAGGTAGTGAACCAATAGTTGATATTTTTTCTTATGATTTGAAGGACAAGAGAAAGTGAAATATAGTAAGAAGATCACATGTTGCAAAAGCATTAAATACAAACAATCAAAGTAGTGTTAGTAGTAACAATGATCATGAGTATGCATGGTATATGTATTATGAGTATAATAATTAGATATATGATGAATAAATGAGGAAGTAAAATGGGTATTTATAGTAGATGCAAATAATAACTCTCCTTTTAAGGTTAATGTTTGAATTACACTCTTATGAAAGCTATAAAATCATAATAAATATGTAACATCTTAATCCTAGGCATAAAAATATTCTACAATCATGATTGTATATTAAATACCCTAAAAATTAATTAATGACCATGATCATCACTTGAAATGATTATTGTAATACTATTTATCCTAAGAACGCATTCTTTAGGGGACACACATACGTCCTTAAACTATGGATCTATATTTATTTTAGATTTTTCGGAAAAAGGGTGACAACTAAGTGAAGAAAGAGAATCAAAATAATTGACCAACGTGCCTTGTTATCATCCTACCCAAGGATTAATAAATTTTAGTTCACCCTTATCTCATATATTAGAGGATGAGACTCTCCATCACCTATAATATCATATGTTAGTGCTCATTTTACAAATATGTATTACCCCTCCCTAAGGACTATGAACGAAACTATAAGGGATAGCCAATTGGAACTCCTTAGATAAAAATTAAAAAATAGCAATAGATAATAGTCAACGTAATAGAAATACAAATTCTATGCTATAATACAAAAACAAAAATTTTGTTAGTTTGATTTTATTGTCTACTCAAACTAATTTTTTTGTATTAAATAGTAGAAGAATACAAAAAACATAGCAAAAAATACAAAACTAGAGGACAATATACATGATACTTGTACGTTCTCCCTAAAATTTTGGCTAGAAGAAAATAATTTTTGCTTGTCACATGTAACTTGAAAGTAATTTACCTAGAAAAATATCTAAGGCTTTTGAAAAACCATAATCGGGTGTAAAATGTGTAAATGGAGAGTGCATAAATAGGACCAATGAAACTAAAAATACTAGAGATACTACTTCTATGATATCCCTATAAAACACAACAAAAAATTATGTATAAAACCACTTGTGTAGCACAAACTTTGCACCTTTATGATTCTTGATGATGTGATATTTTTCCATTTGATATGAATTTTTTTATTACTTTTTACTAGTAGTTAGATACATATATGATGTAACATCTTAGATTAAACAAATAAACTTAAGAGAATTTTGATACAAATAAGAAGACTCCCCATAACACCAAACTAAAATTTATTTTAAAGTGTTACCTAAAATCTTGTACAAATACAGTAAGACTTCACATAATATCCTATTTGATTATGAAATGGGATGTGTCACCTAAGATATTCCACAAGATTTAGAAGAGAAACCTTGTAATAAAATAAATATACCACACAAAAGAATATATCAATGATGTGTACCTCAGTCAGAACTACCTCCCTATTGTATCCAACATATGTGATATATAAAACAATCACACACACAACTATAGCAGGTAAACTGCATATAGTATAAAATAAGTACAATGTGTTAAATAAACACACTCATAACTACAATAGGTGATATAGAAATACCAAACATGAAGCTGATTATTTTGTTATGTGCACTGAATATATAATACTTGCAAGGAATCACGTAGGTTACAGTGGTTGTAACAATTTTCTATGCAAGACCAACTACTTGTAACTATAATATATGCATGATAACCACCTGCTAAACATGGATGCAAACAAAAAACTAACTGCTAGATGATAAAACATATCCCTAACAACATAACCATGCATCCTAACAACTAACAAATCATATCCAACATGGGCATACTATGCCTCATGTAATACAATGCAAGAAATAAGAAATAATAATAACTTAGGCTTATAATTAAGCCTAAAGTACACTAATAATATTCTCAACACTCCTATAAACCATAGAAGCATTGGAATCCAATGCTCTCAACATATGTGGAAACTCACAAACCATCTAATGCTGAGAATTCTAGTGATTCATATGTGGAAAGTGACCATGATGGGTGACAAGGTAAGAAGTTGAAATCGTATAGACTGTGATGAGTCTTCATTTCAAAAACTCTATTTGTAATGAGAGAAAGCTAAGGGTCAGGTGCCACTATTTTTGTAGAGATGATGATAGGTTCAGGTGCCAAAGGAGGGTCTTGATATGGCATCTCTAGGAAGTATCGTTTGTGCAAGTGAATCCAAACTCTATATCCAATTTTAAATGTATGAGAACTATGATGCTTTCCCATTGATCTCTACTACTCTTACTGAGTCTTCTACAAGTCTTGTGTTATCTTTCCCTAAAGGCTCAACTAGTGCTATATGAAGGAAGTTATTTTCTCTTACTCCTTATTTGTATGTGTAATGGTGGAAGAGATCAAAGCTAAAGGTAACTTCTATGGAGAAAGTGGTTGTGTGTTCATAGGTGTATCCAAAATGATGCCAATGGAATGATTGGTATTTTTCTTTTGAGTGAGAGTGATGGGTTCCTTAACCCTGAGCTCTTATGATTGTTCAATTTTTGGAAGTGAATCTTATTCTTTATCATGAGTCTTTGGAGGTACTTGTTCTTTATCCCTTGTGTGACTTATGCAAGTAGGAGCTAATACAAGTGCTTGGCTTAATTTCTTGTGAGCTTACCTACAACTTAGAATCAAATTTGATGTGGATGTAGTGTTTTGTATCAAATATGTTTTTTCATTCAAGTACAAGGTGTATGTGTTCTTTTTAGCATGATACACCACATTCCTATCAAATTTATAGGGCTTACCAAGCAATAGTCCACAAAAATCCATGTCAATGACATCACACCATACCTTATCCACAAACTTATCACCAAAAGCAAAAGATAAGGTGCAAGTGTGTGTGATGTTGGATGTAGAATCTACATCCTTCCATCCAAGTGCATAGGGTTGAGGATGTGGCTTTGTGGGAAGCTTCAACTTCTCAACAACGGTCCTCGCAATGAGATTCTTCTATGAACCATTATCTATGATACAATCCACATAAAAATCATGAGTAAGGTAGTATTTAGTGATAAAAAAAAAGTCACGACCCCCTTGTTCAAAAATATTTGACATGAGGGTAACTTTGTTTAGTTTACCCTTCAAAGTAGGATATATATATTTTTTTTTGTAGTCACAATGGGACCATCTTGTGGTTCCTCATTTGTAGGTTGTATAATTAAGGACTTTTTCTTCTAAATTATTTTAAATGTAAAACATCTAGACTTTGTATGACTATTTATTTTACAAAATTCATAATGAAATGGTGAATAAGAAGAATGTGCTTTGGGTGAAGTGGGAGGAGAAGAAGAATTAGGGTAATAATGAGAATTGTTCTTTACCTTTTGTTGATGTTGATTCGTGCCTTTAGAAGTGCTTTCCTATGAGGGTCAAGATCTATAAGAAGGACCAAATTTCCCATCTAGTAGAATGGCATGTTTGAATGCCACATCCAAAGTGATAAATTCATTGAAATTGATTTCCCTAAAAATCTGATCTTGCAATCCACAAGTGAACTTGTTAATAAAATCCTCTTCTAAATATTTTACACCAATAAAAACCCTTAGCCTATTGAATTAAAAAATATAGTTTGCAAATTATATACTATAGGCTTACCTCACTCTATACCACTTGGTTGTGAGGCCACTTTGATATTTTAGTGGAAAAAATGTTTGCTTCAGAATTTGGATTAGTTCTTTCTAAGTAATGGCATAATTTTAGCTTTGTCTTTCTACAGTAAATTTTTTTTCTAAGATTGTGAGTTTGACTATGGTAAAAGCAACTTACTCATTTGAAGGGACTTTTGCATAGGAGAATGAAGAATCCAAATCTAAAATCCAAGTAGAAAATATATTTAGATTCCTTGATCCATCATATAATTTGATCTCACATTTTGTTTTGTTGGAAAATTTGTTGTTATAAATTTTGACATCACCATGATTCAATTGGATAGTAAAATATTTCAATTTATCCACAAAAATATCTACTACATCGATAAGATTTGCCATGTTTGTTTGAAGGTCAGAAGTCATTTGTTGATGTGTATAAGTTGGACTAGGAGGATTCTAATGTGGTTGCAATAACTATATAGGCAATTGATTAGGACAATTTATGAAACTCCTAATGCAAAAATTTGTTAGAGTACTATTACCTTATTTGGTAATATGTTGATTCATCCTAGGGTAGATTAGTTTTTCTACTTTCTACTTAGGTTAGATATTCGTTAAATATTCTACTTAACGAATATGTTATTATTAGTTCTTTTTTAGTAGGCTAGCATGATTTCCTAATTGTTCATTAGCAACATATTTGCATATGGTTGCCTACAAACTAGGGGAACTTATTAATGCATCTACTAAGGCTATGTTTAGCATTAGTCATTTGTATATAATTCCTACATCATAAATATATGATTATTGCCTATTACCTAATCTAATATGGTATCAGAGCCTCATTAGTGATGGCTCTCATAGCTTGATGATTTGGTCAATTAGCTTCGATGGAGTGGTTGACCTGGGCATATATGACATGGGGAATTAGAGCGATCTGCTAGATTTTGACCTTTTTGAGTTTGATCAGTGGTCACTAAAAATAGCATGTTTCCCAAGCGGCTCATATCCCTAATGGTGATCCTACTGGATTGCGAAATAGTGGCACTCTCTTTGATAGAGATGCAAATCTGATGTGATAGATCTAGATCGACTATGTTGAAACTAGCATGCTTCCCAAGTGGTTAATATCCTTAACAAGGATCTTACCAAATGGTGGAGTAGTGGTGCTCTCTCTAAGAGAGACACATATTTGATGCAATAGATCTAGACCGAATACAAGTGCATGTAGGCACATGCTGACCTAACTATCCACCTCCGACAAGAGGTAGAGGGGACCTCAAGATAGGACATGGAACACGATATTGACTAATGCATTGTACCTAGGGATGGATGAAAGCCGAATGGTGAGCTAAACCCAAGTGGATGGAAATTTACTGGTGGATAGCTTGATGCAAGTACCAAGGGATGATGCACCTATGTATTTAACTCCAAACTATAGATTTGTTATGGGATGACACACTTGTGATTGACCTAACTTTGTGAACTGGGTGTGATATCCATGACACACTAGTGGACCTAGGATGCAGACCACTTGGTGGATCTAGGATGTGACACGTATACCTAGATGGTACCTGATGTAGACAAGGAAGGACAAAAACCTAAGCCTAAGGGGTGACTAAGATGTGACATGGACTGACACCTCTAATGAACACCATGGATGAACACATCTCATTGACTCGGATGTGGAACGCATCTCAAGTAAGGACACATGTGTACACATAAGCCTACTAGTGTGGAGAACATGGACACAACACGGGGTTAAGTGGCAAAAGATATCAAAGGATGACTAAGCACCATGTGGTCGTCATACACTAAATAGAGTGTTTTTATTTTTAAACACTTCCTTGGGCTCTTGTATCCTGCATGTAGAATATATACCTATACTTTGATACACAAATACTACGTGAGCCGATTGTAGAATGCACCCTCTTTATAGTGTTATGCATTTCTTGAAAATAAGTTTTTTGTGTTTCAAATCTTCCCCTCCAACTGCTGTACTTCTTGAGGTGATTGATATTGTGAAGAGGTACTTGGTATTCCATGAGTGTAGTTGTTGTGGCTTTGTGATGGTGCGCACTATGCTGGTATTATTGACTAGATAAAAATCCTATTTACGATTCTCATACAACGATTCTAGGGATATCAATGATTTTATATTTATTTTATGTTTGCAATGTACAAGCACCGATGCCCCTGCACCCCTCCATGGTGGTTTTAATTGATAAAATAAAATTAAAAAAAAACACCAAACACTTCCTCACCGAACAAATTTGTGTCACAAGAAAGTCTACACAGATAAAGATCAATCACATTATTAGCTCTAATATTTGCAGACATTCCAGTGTTGTAGACTTATTTGGTGTCTTTATGGTGCAAGAGGATAGCATGTGCCCATTTTAGCATTTACCCTATGATTTTTGTGGTTACGCATGCATTATTGGCCCCAATACTTGCTACCAATGATAGCGAGGTTTTCTAAGATTTCAATTCAATTCCTAAAAGCTTTTGTAAGTTCACGGTATTGCAATGACTATGTTTATATTAGGGATGTGATATCTCTGGTGGTTTATCACCAAGTAATGAACTTGATCCCATATCTAAGGATTACACCGAAGGGGTGTGCATCAAGTTTTGGATTTGTAGCTTCTTATCGGTAAAGATCACTTCTACTTAAGCTCTACAAGGATGTTCTTGTTGTTGTGCTCATCGTCTGATGTAGAGATCCACCACAAAAAAAAAGTGACAATAGTACCTACAACAAGTTGTTGTGATCTGAGCCCTAGTAAGGATATTTTTCATCAACATATGTGATAAAAAAAACATTTGGAGATTTTATTTTATCACCTACTCTTAGAGAGCCACCATCAAGCACCGCTCATGGAGAATAGTTTCATCCAACCTGCCCTCTACTCCCATAGTCTAGGGAGCGGATAATAGGGGAAAATTTCCCTTCATTTCCACTGACAGTTGTAGCTGGGGTCATCAGAGGCCAGGAGCTAAGGCGTCTGCCCGATCAGAGGTCATGGGTACTATTGTGGCTGATCCACAACACACCCCAAAATTGGGGACCCACCCTTTTTGCATGCTTTCAAAGAAGATCTCAGTGACCCAGATGCTAAAAATCAAGAAAAGGGCAAAATTGCACAAAAATGAAAAAGTGTCGCGATATCGCGACATGTCGCTCCATCGCTGCCAAAAAAGAAAAGTTGTCGCGATATCGCGACATGTCGCTCCGTCACTGCCGAAAAAGAAAATTTGTCACGATATCGCGACATGTTGCTCCGTCGCGGCCAAAAATGAAAAAATGTCGCGATATCGCGACATGTCAAGCTTTTGCGGCCCAGGCAAGCAGGAAGAGGCATTGATCGAAAATTGTCGCGATTTCGCGACGTGTTTTGAAATCACGGTCCAGAGAGGAGAGAGAAAGATAGAATGGAAAATTGTCGCGAAATCATGACATGTCACAAAATCACGGTCAAACCAGTCAAACAGGGCAAGGCACTAAAAGCGTCGCGATTTCACGACAGAAAGCAGCAAAAGGGCACGAAGCAAAAAAACGTCGCGATATCGCGACAGGTCGCGTTTTCGCGGCTCCAAGCAGCGAGATGGTACGGAAGAGAAAATATGTCACGATTTCGACAACATGCAAAGCCGACAAGAGCAGCTCGAAATAGAAAAGCATCGCGATTTCACGACGAAAAGCTGGCAAAATGGTACGAAACAAAAAAGTGTCACGATTTCACGACAGAAAGCAGCCGAGGCGTACGGAGATGAAAAGGCGTCGCGATTTCGTGACAGGTTGTAGCCGAGGCGTACGGAGATGAAAAGCGTCACGATTTCATGACAGGAAGCAACCAAGGCGTACGGAGAGGAAAAGCGTCGCGATTTCGTGACAGGTTGCAGCCACAGGGCCCGATAGCATAAAAATGTCACGATTTCGCGACATGTCTCATTTTCATGGCGCATGAAGGCAGACAAGGTTGTTGGCAGGAAAATGTCGCGATATCGCGACATGTCACGTTTTCACGATGAAAGTAGAGGAGCAAAGTTGCATGCATAAAAATGTCGCGATATCATGACATGCTATTTTTTGTCATGATTTACACGGGGCCGTTACGGAACATGCAGAAAAGCGTGAAACACGTGGCATACAAGTGTCAGGGTTACAAAAGCGTTACATTTTAATAGAGAATATCAAACGTTTCAACATCGAACATAAGGTCAAAAGCAACGAAAAGGCGAGGAATTCGAAACGATGCATTCTGGGAGGTGAAACGAAGCGTCGCAGGGCGAAACAAAGAACCGCATTAGAAAGTATAAAATCAGAGGCACAGATTGGTACGAGGGTCGAAAAACCACTACGGGCAGAGTTGCAGAGCCAAGGGCAATAAGCCATTCTGGGCTTGCTTTTGTGGTGTTTTTCTTCCACTTTGTCTGGATATTCCTTTACATTGGACTGGGTAGGAAATTGTTGTAAGCAGAGTTGCAGTGCTGAAGGCCAGAGGGCCATTCTGGGCCTGCTTTGAGGCTATTTTCTTCCATAGACTGGGTTTGGGAAACCAGAGATTCTGTTGTTGTATAATGACCAATTTTTAATACAAAAAATTCAGAGAGTTGCACCTCATTGGCAAGAAAGAAGGAGTTATTTTCTGCATGCAGGATTAAATGTTTATCTTTCCCCTTTTCAGATTTCTAGGCTTATAGGTGAAGTTTAATGCAAGTTCTCTTGGTTGCTTCATGCGAATGTCTAAATCTGAAAATTACAGTTTAAACCCCAGAAACCAGCACCTAACTTACCTAGATTGTGCGAGTTTGCAGGTTCAATAGGTTAGGTTGTATGCAGAAAACCTCATTAGCTTCGGTTTTGTCAAAGAGGATAGCATCATATTGAATGCACTTTTTATTTTTCTTTCACATTTTATTTTCATTTTTTTTTTCTGCATTTTATTTTATTTATAGGCATTAAAATAAAAATTAAAAAACTAAAAAATTCCAAAGTCAAAAAATAGAAAATTTCCATTTCAAGGCCAGAATTTCATTTTACAGTTTTGTTTTTCATTCATGAGCAGATGATGATATTCCCTTCATAAAATTCCAATTTCATTGAAGGGGTTATGTTTCAAGGCATTTCATCAGTTTCCATTTTGAAATTACAACTTGGTCATATAGAGATCAAATCACATTTGCTTTATTCGGGTTCAATGAACAATCATTAAAGTTTCACAGTAAAATAAACCAACATTGCCCCTTGTTAACAGTTACTTGCAACCACTGAGGTGTTCCAAGCATTTTTATTGAATATCTTTATTTGAGATTATTAATGCACAGATATAAAATTCTAACATAGCGGAACCTTGGAGAAATTGTTTCTTAAATTTCTTTGCAAGAGAGGATTTAGAACCCAAATCCTATCGGAGAGTGTGTTTTCACAATCGGGTGAAAATACCACTCAACAGATTGGCGCTAGAAGGAGGGCTGGATGGGTTTATTTTAGTGAGATTTAAAATTTTTGTATATTTCATGCCGTACTGATTGTTATCTTTAGCCTTCTAACACCACTCAACAGATTGGTGCTAGAAGGAGGGCATGAAAAGGTTTATTTTATCGTGATTTTAGATGCTACGGGTTTATAATTGTTTAAGAGCTTTACATTGCTAAATATTTCAAGTCCATTTGATTAGCATCTTCGGCCTCCTCTAACACCACTCAACAGATTGGTGCTAGAAGGAGGATGATTAAATTAATAAATAACCCACTCACAGATTGGTGCTAGGAGGGCCGAACGGGTTTATTTTAGTGTTATTTAAATTTAAATTTTTTATGCTTTAGTCCTCTAACACTCAGCATATTGTAAAAAGGACGGCCTGAATTTATTTACTTGTTCTATTTTAAGCAATTCAGGTATGTTGTATATTATTCTAACACTTTTCATATCAGATATATGTGATTTGATTTAACTTTGAAAATTTTGGTCTCATGCAATTACTTGACATTTGATTTTAATAAGTACATCTCTTAGTTGATGCTAACTTGATTTTTTTTTTGGGGGGGCATTGCAGGTTGAGTATTCAACAGATTTGGTTCTAAAATTACATTTTAAGTTTCACTAATGGCAACACTTGAGGAGCAAATGGTATCCCTGAGAGCTGAAATAGTGTCTCTAAGAGAGAGAATGGTATCAATGATAGAGGATCATTATAAGGGTTTGTCTATACCTGTGGTACCCTATCAAATTCCTACAATGTTATTGGATTTTTTACGGTGTTTTAATCAAGAGGTGCCACTAGGATACTTGCAAAAACTGCATGTCTACAAGAATACATTATGTCAATTCCAGATTTTCTATGAGGAGGTAGCTTGTAGGTTATTTGCATACATTTTGGATGATAAACCATTCTTTTGGTACAGCCAACTACCCATGGAGGTTAGGACTTCTTGGATACAACTAGAAGCAGCCTATCTTTATCATTTTGGTAATCAGGTTGACTTAGAAATTTTGAAAAATCAGTTTACCTCCATATGTAAAGAGCCTAATGAATCCTTGAGTCAATTCAATGGAAGATTTCGTGAGTTGCACTCCCAAATGTGGGAAAATTTTAACACGTTAGAAGAGGAAGCCATGGAAGTATACCTAGGAGCCATACACCCCACACTTGCTTCACTCATTGAGGAAAAACTGGGTGGCTTGTCTCTAGAGAAAATCCATGAAATCTTAGAAGAGATAGAACGACAAGGTCTTGAAGAAGAAAAGGCACAACATGTTCACATGAGAGATTGTCCTTCTAAAGATATTGATGCCAACCTACACCAACCATCAAACATAGCACCCTCCACTCCAATGATATCTAAGGTAAATGATCAAGGGGATGAATTTGAATATCCAAATCTTACAACCACCTTAGATGTAGTCCACGAGGAGGTGCAAATTGCTAAGCCAACATCCGCTAGTGAGGATTATGCAGAAATGATCTCATTCATAGAGATACATGATTATCTGGATGAAGGGGTTCTAAATTCAACAATGTTTGATATATGTGATAGGATGGAACCCACCATAGAATTGAATGAAGTGGTTGAAAGTGAAATTGGGAGAAAACCAATAAATGAATTTGAAGATATGATAGAGTTTCACCACTTGTTCTTGGAAGATACTATTGATGAGATGTGTAAAATTAACAATCAAGAAATTCTTCACCCTCCAAATTATGATAAAATTGAATCATGGGTTACTAATTTGGACGATGATAGCCTTACAAATTTGAATTCAAGAAATGACCCACTTTTGGAAATAATTGAACCATCTAAGGAAGGTGAAGATGAATTTGATGAGAAGCACATTGATGAATGGGAAGATGTTGAAGAAGTAGTTGAACGTCACCACTTGATTTTGAAAGATGATTATTATGATGCTTGGAAGAAGTGGGAAGACTACACTCAATCCAAAACTACTAATGAAACTTGTGTGCCAATTGATATACAGGACAACATAATCGCCTACTCAAAGGAAGACTTTACAACTCCTGTACAATTTGAGGATGTTTTGGAAGAAAGTTTCAAATCTCATCAAATTTTGGAAGATTATGATGATTCTATTACCAAGGACAAAGAAGAAAAAGAATTGATGAATGAATCAAGAGATCATGTCACAAACATCATGGAATTTCATTCTATGGATTTGGATGACGATTTTTACAATGGTTGGGGGAGATATGATGATGCATTCTTTTCTCACATCTCTATAGATGAAACTCATATCTCACTTGATATGCAAGATATGGAAACTTCCACCTCACATGAAGAGATACCATGGATAGTGAACAAAGAATTAGAACCAAATGATAAAGAGATTGATCAATTGGAAGCAACTCAAATGAAGGATCATCAAGATGAGTCATGGGACATACACTTTGACCAAAAACATTTGAGGGTTGAAAATTTGCATGACCATGTTTTGAATTTGATTGATGTTTATGATGAAATGTCGTTAAAGGTGAATGAAAAACAGGGTATGATTTCTAATTACACCTTTGATAACATTGTTTCAATGAATGAAAAAGAAGTTGATGCACTTGAATTGTTAAACCAAATTCATCAACAATTACTAATTGAATCTAGGATAAAAACTTTTAATGATCCTAATTTAGTAAATATCCTAGATGCTTGTAAATTGTTACACAAATTTGATTGGCCTACAAATTTGGAAAATGATTTGGCTTTGAAATTTGTAGAAATAGGCTCCTACTTACAAAATTGCATATTTGAAAAAGATAGCCTAATTCTAAATCAAGGAGGGAATTATGAAGTTTACATTTTAAAGAATAGACATGATAAAATTGAAAATCATTTATTGTCTAATCATTTTAGTAATTTGATGCTCACCTATGGGAGTATTATTGGAACTAAATTAAATTGGTATGGTGAGCATGGCAAGTGGAAATTTGTTGCATTGTTTGGTCTTGTCTTGTTTTTGTGGGATTCCCACAACATTTGGCATGCATATCACGTTATATTTTTGTTGAAATGTTCTAATCATGTTTGGGATCCAGGAAAGTGATAGTCCAAGCTTTGCATCATCTTGTATTATAGTGTACATTTGTATATAGATTTTGGTTTTTGGTTTTGGGTTTGTGTTTTCAAGTTTCATTTTGGGATTGCTATTTGGATTTGGATTGAATAAGTTGTGTGTGGATCCTTTGGACATGTTTTGGTTTGTTTATAAAAAAAAAATGATGAAAAATTGGTTTTGAGATGTCAACTTATGTTCTAGATCGGGAGAACATGAAACATTGGAATTATGTTGTAGAAAGCTCCACAAGAAACACAAACATTTTAATAATATCGTTTGAAACTTGTGATGCATGAAGTAGTCAGTTTTGCACATTATGGCAATATATCATATGCATTCCAAAAGAAGCAATGCATTCACTATTACATTCCACTTTGCACATACATGCCATCTAAGTTGCATATGCATTTCATGTACAAATCATTAAAGTGTGTCAAATCCTCTTAGGGTTATTCTATAACATAAAACATAAAAAGAAAATCCTAAGGTTGGGAACTGAGTCTTGAGATATCTAGAACCAAGCACATTTTATACACATTAAAAAGGATCTTGAGCAAAATGATCAAAACCTTGCTTGGAAGAAAAGGTTGGGCGAAAGAAGTATTTCATGTCTATCCTATTATGCAACATGATCCTTAAAACAGTGGTTTTGACCACTTCCATAAAGCTTAAAGCCTAAAATCAGAGTAGTAAGGATAGGGCTAAATCCTCATCGAACTTAGGTTGAGGATCCAACTCCCCAAAGCTTTGATTTGACCTACATGGAGTAGTAAGGATAGGGCATAAATTCTCATCTCGCTTAGGTTGAGAATCTGATTCCCCAAAGCTCCTATGTCTCATTTCATGATAAATCTTGGATTGGAAGGATCGTACTACTTGTCCTCTACAAAGGATGGGTAGTCATCCCCAAGGTCTAAGCAATAAAATTAATATTTTCCATTTTTATCCAAAGCTTGGATTGGAAGGATCGTACTACATGTCCCTAGCAAGGATGGGTAGTCATCCCCAAGGTCCAAGAAGTAAAAAATTAATTTTTCCCATCTCATATTTATATTGGATTGGAAGGATCGTACTACTTGTCCTCTAGCAAGGATGGGTAGTCATCCCCAAGGTCCAAAGAAATGAAGATAAGTCTTGGATTATGGGGTTAAGTATGCCCATGCATGGCAACATGTCTTGTCTAAAAAACAAGACCACCGATTGTCCAAAGGGTTAGACTAGCATGACCATTTCTTCCATAATTGGTTAAATTATTTTGCTCAAAGTGAGGTAATGAATTCCAAATCAGAATAGTAAGGATAGGGTTAAACTCCCATCTCGGTTAGGTTGGGAGTCTGATTCCCCAAAGTTCTGATTTCACGTTCACTTGCACATGGGTTCAAGATAGTAGGGACTCATAACCAACTTTGGGATATAATAAAGCAATTCATTAGTGGATCCTAAGAGGGTTTGGTAATCTTGAATGTTTGTGCATGATACTAGAAAGTTTAGGCCTTTACAAGAGCAAAATCTCTAAGCATAGTTATCAGGTTACACAAATCATTCACAATCTCACATATGCATTCATGTAAAACTGACAATGGAATGTTGATCAATTTCAAACGATAGGGAATGAAATACATTGCACACACCGAGCTAATACTTGATGATTCTGATGATTCATATATTTCTGATCTTTGGGCATTTGTTTATATTTCTTATGTGCTAACACATGTTTTTGAGTTTGTATACTTCCAGGTAGGGTTCTCACTAAAATGCTCAAGAGCATTTGATAGCAGAGTCGCCATTTGTTGTGGCTGATCCACAACACACCCCAAAATTGGGGACCCACCCTTTTTGCATGCTTTCAAAGAAGATCTCAGTGACCCAGATGCTAAAAATCAAGAAAAGGGCAAAATTGCACAAAAATGAAAAAGTGTCGCGATATCGCGACATGTCGCTCCGTCGCTGCCAAAAAAGAAAAGTTGTCGCGATATCGCGACATGTCGCTCCGTCGCTGCCAAAAAAGAAAAGTTGTCGCGATATCGCGACATGTTGCTCCGTCGCGGCCGGACATGAAAAAATGTCACGATATCGCGACATGGCCCAGGCAAGCAGGAAGAGGTGTTGATCAAAAATTGTCACGATTTCACATGTTGCTCCATCGCGGTCCAGAGAGGAGAGAGAAAGATAGAATGGAAAATTGTCACGAAATCGCGACATGTCACAAAATCATGGTCAAACCAGTCAAACAGGGCAAGGCACTAAAAGCGTCGCGATTTCGTGACAGAAAGCAGCAAAGGGGCACGAAGCAGAAAAATGTCGCGATATCGTGATAGGTCATGTTTTCGCGGCTCCAAGCAGCGAAGTGGTACGAAATAGAAAATATGTCACGATTTTGTGATAGAAAGCCGCAAGACAGCTCCAAATGAAAAGGCGTCATGATTTCGTGATAGAAAGCTGCCAGAGTGTAAGAAACAAAAAAGTGTCACGATTTCACGACAGGAAGCAACTGAGGCGTACGGAGATGAAAAGCATCACGATTTCGTGACAGGTTGCAGTCGAGGCGTACGGAGATGAAAAGCATCACGATTTCGTGACAGGAAGCAGCCAAGGCGTATGGAGAGGAAAAGCATCGCGATTTCATGACAGGTTGCAGCCACAGGGCCCGATAGCATAAAAATGTCACGATTTCGCGACATGTCTCATTTTTGCGGTGCATGAAGGCGGACAAGGCTGTTGGTAGGAAAATGTCGCGATATCGTGACATGTCGCATTTTTGCGATGAAAGTAGAGGAGCAAAGTTGCATGCATAAAAATGTCGCGATATCGCGACATGCTATTTTTGTCATGATTTACATGGGGCCATTACGGAACATGTAGAAAAGCGCGAAACACGTGGCATACAGGTGTCAGGGTTACAGAAGTGTTACATTTTAACAGAGAATATCGAACGTTTCGGCATCGAACATAAGGTCAAAAGCAACGAAAAGGTAGGGAATTCGAAACGATGCATTCTGGGAGGTGAAACGAAGCGCCGCAGGGCAAAACAAAGAACCGCATCAGAAAGTATAAAAGCAGAGGCATAGATTGGTACGAGGGTCAAAAAACCACTATGGGCAGGTTGTAGAGCCAAGGGCAATAAGCCATTCTGGGCCTGCTTTTGTGGTGTTTTTCTTCCACTTTTTCTGGATATTCCTTTACATTGGACTGGGTAGGAAATTGCTGTAAGCGAGTTGCGATGCTTGAAGGCCGGAGGGCCATTCTGGGCCTGCTTTGAGGCTCGTTTTCTTCCATAGACTCGGGTTGGGAAACCGAGAGATTCTGTTGTTGTATAATGACCAATTTTTAATACAAAAAATTCGAGAGAGTTGCACCTCATTGGCAAGAAAGAAGGAGTTATTTTCTGCATGCAGGATTAAATGTTTATCTTTCCCCTTTTCAGATTTCTAGGCTTATAGGTGAAGTTTAATGCAAGTTCTCTTGGTTGCTTCATGCGAATGTCTAAATCTGAAAATTATAGTTTAAACCCCAGAAACCAGCACCTAACTTACCTGGATTGTGCGAGTTTGCAGGTTCAATAGGTTAGGTTGTATGCAGAAAACCTCATTAGCTTCGGTTTTGTCAAAGAGGATAGCATCATACTGAATGCACTTTTTATTTTTCTTTCACATTTTATTTTCATTTTTTTTTCTACATTTTATTTTATTTACAGGCATTAAAATAAAAATTAAAAAACTAAAAAATTCCAAAGTCAGAAAATAGAAAATTTCCATTTCTAGGTCAGAATTTCATTTTACAGTTTTGTTTTTTCATTCATGAGCAGATGATGATATTCCCTTCACAAAATTCCAATTTCATTGAAGGGGTTATGTTTCAAGGCATTTCATCAGTTTCCATTTTGAAATTACAACTTGGTCATATAGAGATCAAATCACATTTGCTTTATTCGGGTTCAATGAACAATCATTAAAGTTTCACGGTAAAATAAACCAACATTGCCCCTTGTTAACAGTTACTTGCAACCACTGAGGTGTTCCAAGCATTTTTATTGAATATCTTTATTTGAGATTATTAATGCACAGATATAAAATGCTAACATAGCGGAACCTTGGAGAAATTGTTTATTAAATTTCTTTGCAAGAGAGGATTTAGAACCCAAATCCTATCGGAGAGTGTGTTTTCACAATCGGGTGAAAATACCACTCAACAGATTTTGAACCTGCAAACTCGCACAATCCAGGTAAGTTAGGTTGTATGCAGAAAACCTCACATCTTCTGTTTTTCCAGAACAGGATAGCATCAAACTAAATGCAATTTTAATTTCTTTTTCTTTTGCATTTTATTTTCTTTTTGCTGCACTTTATTTTTCAGAAGTTCCAATTTTATTTTTCAAGCATTAAAATAAAATAAAAAATTAAAAAACTTCAAAATCCATAAATAATTCCTTCATTTTATGGCATTTCATTAAATTTCATTTTGAAGTTACAGCATGGTTATTTAAGGACCAAATCACATTTGCTTTATCTGGGTTCAATGAACAATCATTAAAGTTTCATAGTAAAATAAACCACAATGCCCCTTGTTTTCAGTTACTTGCAACCACTAAGGTGTTCCAAGCATTTTAATTGAATATATTTATTTGAGATTATTAATACACAAATGCAAAATGCTAACATAACAGGAACCTTGGAGAAGTTACATGTTTAATTTATTTGCAAGCAGAGTATTTAGAACCCAAATCCTATCGGAGAGTGTGTTTTCACAACTGGGTGAAAATACCACTCAACAGGTACCATTCCCGTCAACCCTACGTATTACATTTTTCTACCAATTTTTTACTGTAAAAAAAAAAACCAAAATAAACTTTACCCCTCATTTATACTATAAGTTGTTTTTTGAAAAAAAAATTGACAGTTATTTTTGTCACTTTTGCTGTAAAAGTTGTCAAAGTTTTTGTTTTACAACTTTGACAATATTTTTTTTGTCACTTTCATTTTTCTAGCATTAAAGGGAAAAACTTCAGCAATTGCCTAAGAGGCAATATTTGTAAAACAAAAGTCTTAGAGGCTTTATATTTTTTTACAAATAGGGGGGATAACATTTTTTTCTCCACTATCATTTTGCAACAAAGGGGGGATAATCATTAATTTCTCCTCACATAATTTTTTGCTAAAAAGGGAGGAAGGCTTAAAAAGGGTACATTTTCGGCAGCGACCGACACCTTAGTTGAACTTCTTGCAACATTCTATCAAAGCATATTTTGCAACGAGGGGTAAAAAAACTCATAAGGGTGCATTTTTGGTAGATACCGATACCTTAGTTATACTTATTTTAAAATTCCTTTATAATAGGTACATTTTTTGTAGAGACAGACACCTTAAAAAAATGGGTAGATCAAAGAAAAAGCAAACCCCAAAATCAATTGATGTTGCTAAATCAGTTAAAGACCCATATTTTTCCCCATACATGGATAAGATAGATTTTTATGAGGATGACACATTTCTCACACTACGTAGTGGTGTAGATGATATACTTGATGATTATGTGTCTTGTGAAGACATTCAAACAAATGGTGTTCTAATACCTATTGGTGTTGTAAGGGAAATATATATATCATTGGTTGCTCTTGATATTCCTCAACGTAAAGTGAAAAAGGACATTAGTGAGGAAATAGAGGTCAAACCCCTAATGGTCTATGTTTATTGTGACATAAGTGACCTTCAGCCCATGGTGGTGAATGCTTGTTGTGACACATGTGACCTTGAGCCCACTGTGGCCAATGCTTGTTGTGATACAAGTGACCTCATACCTTCAATGGTAGATATCAGTTGTAGCACAGGTGATATCATCACAGTAGCAGATTTTTCTTGTGACACTAGTGACTTAAAAACTAAACCTCCTAAAAATGAACTCCATAATCTCATCAATAATTACAAATACCATATTATTAAAAGTATTGATGAAGATGATGAAATTAGGTGTTTTGAAAAATATATGAAAGGATTTGGATCCAAATTGATGAATAAAATGGGATTCAATGGTGAGATATTAGGGAAATAGGAACAAGGAATTAAGACTCCAATAATTCTAAATGTTAGGGCAAAGAATGAAGGCCTTGGATATTCTAGACAAGCAAGTACCAGTAAAACTATGTTCGTAAACCTTAAGTCTCCTACAAATCCTATAAAGCATTGTTGCATTCATTGTGGTAGAACAAGACATGTAGCATTTAGGTGTTTGAAATTACATCCTGGTGACTCATGTGGATGTACTAATCACTCTTCTTCAAATTGTTGGTACAAAATTAAAATGGCTAACAATGTTCATATAGGTTATGGATGGACAAATCACACATAATGGACCAAGATAAAAGCAATTTTGTATGGATTCTACAGAAAAGGTAAAACCTATGGTAGACTCGAAGATAGACCCAATGACAAACTGAGTGGCAGTCCTAGAGGCAATGACCTAGAGACAGACCCAACGATAAATATCTAGAGGCAGATATATATTCAATGATCCAGAGGTAGATTCACAGGAAAATCTAGATATAGTTTCAAAGGTACTAATCCAACGGTAACCTTAGAGCTAGAGTAAGATCCAAAGATCAAGACAACATATTTTATTTCTCTTCTTCTTCACTATATTGGGATAGTTATATGTATTACCCAAATAATGTAATAAGGGGGGATGTTAGAGTACTATTACCTTATTTGGTAATATGTTGATTCCTCCTATGGTAGATTAGTTTTTCTGATTTCTACCTATGTTAGATATTCATTAAATATTCTATTTAATGAATATGTTATTATTAGTTCTTTATTAGTAGGTTAGCGTGATTTCCTAATTGTTAGTTAGCAACATATTTGCATATGGTTACCTAAAAACTATGGGATTTACATGCCTACAAAGGCTATTTTTAGCCTTAGTCATTTGTATATAATTACTACATCATCAATATATGATTATCGTCTATTGCCTAGTCTAATATAATTGACCTAGGTTTACAAAATTTGCCTTCCAAATTACAAAAAAGGCTAAATTTTAGTGCTTTATAAATGATATCACTGATACAAATTATAAAATTTACCCTTCAATTTTGAAGTGATAAAATAAAAATTAGCACTAAAACTTCCAAAAGTTAGCCCTTAAGTTTACAAAAATTAGACTTTTGGATGTAAAATAAATTGAATTTGAGGAATGAAATGCAATTTAAGGAGCAAAAATTGCTGAAATTGAGGGTAAAAACGAAATTATACCTTCTCTGCAATTTTGGTGCCAATAATTTGAATTCAAATTTGAAAAATAACTCCAATGGTAAAAAAATTGAATCATGGTAGGAAACACTATCCTCAATAGAAAAAAATTGGTTTGAATCAATGCGCTAGTCAATGACCTGTAGGTCCAATGGTGAACAGGTAGAATTTTCAATGATAAATGGAAGAATTTCAATATCAACTACCAATCCAAGGTTTTCATGTTTTATCCTTGGTTCCAAGTGGACACGCACAAGAGAGCACCTATGAGGTGAACAACTTGTCACCTCCTTAGATGCATGATGAGGCTATTAAAGGCAGTGAAGGCCTTTAGTGGGGTCAATATGGGATTAATACCACAATTTTTTTTAAATTCTCTCCTACAAAAAGTTTTGAAACCACCATGTGCAGCTCAACAACAAACATTGTAAATCCTACTCATACATTTTTTCAACTAGAAAATTCAATTGTTGTTCACTCATTCACCATGTAGTGAGATAATGCTCTCTGGTCATGAGTTCATAAGAGGAAAACTAACCATCACAATGTGGTTATTTCCTTTAGCACATGATGACACTTAATAATAATGAATATTGCTCCATAGGAGCAATATGGGATAATCACACAATAAATTTTTAAAAATTTTGCATGACCCACCTACTGAACGATACTACTTCTAGCTGGAAAACTAGATTCCCATTAGTAAAATTGAAACCCACCAAGAAGTTACTAGAAAGTTGTCAAAAACTACCTAAAATGGTAAAAGTTCACTGAGAACCACTGTCTCATCAGGATCCTCCTAGAAAATGAAATTGTACACTAGAAAATGACTAAAATCAGTCAAAATTTGCTATGTTACACATTGTAATTTTTTGAAAGAAAAACCTTAGGGTGCAGTTTTTATTTTTTTTCTAGTTTTTCTATGAATATCTGCTATTTTCTACAAGCAAGGAGAATATGACCGATAAACCTCCTATCCGCATGCTACTGTGATGGAATAAGGATGATCTAAGAATTATTTTTGTGATGGAATGAGGATGATCTAAGAATTATTTTTGTGATGGAATGAGGAAATAAAACACAAATTCAATAAAATAATACGTTTACCCACATTTTCCTACCAAAATATCGAATACCTACAAAAAAATGTAATTTATCATCAAAAACGTGATTTTGCTTGCTAGAAAATGGTTAGAACATACCAAAATAACTCTTGTCCACATCTGATTCGATGACAAGATTATCCCTAGCTTTGCATGATGCCATGTGGTAGTATTTTATTAGTGAATGGTTTAGGGTTTGAATCTTATTTCTTATTGGGCATAATAAAAACCTTAGGGTTGTTTTAATTTTTCTTGCAAATTTTTTTACCTATGAATGCTCCTCCTACACCAGTGATTCAACTTTCAGAGTGTGCATTAATATGGAGGAATTTAGGGTAAGTCCATGTGAAACTAAGGCTTACTATTGTAGGATATGGTCAGTAGGTCGTATCCAATGATGGCCTATCCATGGCTACATTCTGGTGGTTAGATCGATGTCAAACTGAAAGTAAAAATAAGAGGCAAAGGGGGGCAGGTTGTGGAAAGGAATGGTGTAGAAATAAGGTAGGTGCGAGTGGGGATAATGGAGGATCAATAAGTGATCCTAGGGGGTTATATTTATTGGTCATATGGGAGCTGGTTGGGGAGCGTGTTGGTCAGCTAAAAAATCAATCAGTTTAGGGATGAGGAGAAAAAGTAAAAATAATGAGAAATATGAATCAAAAAATAATTTCATCTATCCCTTTTGGGCCCTCTGAATCTCCAAGACACGTACAACCTCTAAGATCCATGCAAAAAACCTTTTCTTTGGGAGTCCTAGTGCTCTCTTGGAAAGGGTTATTGATGCCTCCTCTTGGACACAAATTGACAAAACTTATGCAAATGATCTTCCAATAGTAGTAATTCATCCTTCATTCTTCTCTTTAATCTTCAAAGTAGATAAATTCTTCTTGCCTTCCTCTGGGTAAGTCTAGTTACTCTCTAATATCCTATCAAATGCATTCGATGCAAGGGTAATTTCCACCCTCTCCTACCTTAGGATCCTCACAAAACTGATGCTATATGTTGGTCCAACCCAATTCCTTGCAATATCTAGCCTAGGAACTAGTGTACTAGTTGAATAATATCCACAAGTCACCTAACAATGTTGTTGGCACCTTGCCTCCCTTCTTGCAAAAAAATTACTTTGGCTCTAATTACCAGTGATATGGAAATACCAAATGTGAAGCTTATTATTTCATTATGTGCATTGAATAAATAATACATACAATGAATCACATAGTTTACAATGGTTGTAACAATTTATATTGTAATACCAACCACTTGTAACTATAATATATGTAGGGATAACCACCTACTAAATATGGATGCAAACAAACAATAAACTACTAGATGATAAAACATATCCCTAACAACATAACCATGAATCTTGACATCTAACAAATCATATCTATTATGGGCATACTATGCCTCACATAATACAATGCAAAAAATAAAAAAAAATAATAACTTAGATTTATAATTAAGCCTAATGTACAATAATAGTATCCTAAAAAATGGGACAAGTAAAAATAATACTACTTGTGTCATGCATAGGGTGTAAATATTTGTCTCTCAACCCTAATAGAAAATGGAATATATGTTCAGATGAACACAATGTGTCGTTAAGTGTGTCAACCTGCTATTGGTGAAATACTAAGAGAATCCAACTTATATCACAAATCAAGGAAAACTATTTATGTCCCAATACAACACATTCCTTATAATATATGATGAGTATAATGTGCTAAATATGACACACACAAGGTGATAATAATAAAATAAATAAACATATGGTCTAGATACACATTGTAGTTTACCCAAGGCAAATATATCATGCAATAAGAACTACCATACCCATACTGTAGAAATATAAACTCACACACTTTAGAATCCAATGAGGCATATTGTATCAATAGGAATGTTCATTACTATAGTGAGACATAATTTTTATTGACATATGGATTGTTTAAATATTTGTAATGTTTGTAATAAATTATTATTTTTTTAAATTCCTTGGCATTTCAACCACATACCATATGGAAGATGGCATAGTTTTAAATAATGTGGTTTATTTATAGCACTTAAAGTGGGGTACTAACATGAAATAATATAAAAAACCTTGGAGACATTATGGTGCTTCTTATTAGCAATAATGTTACCATGAAATAGAATAACAAAGAAAGTCAAGAATAGTAAATGCCAGTAATAATGGATGACAAACACAAGGAAATGAACAAAACATATACAAAAATAGAAGAAAATAAATTAAAAAGTAACAAAATCAATAAGAAAGCAATTAAAATTTTGGATGAATTAAATCACCACTTAAAGTGTCAATTGTGTTCAAGAGAGAAAATACATCATAAAATGCACCAAAAGAAATATGTATTCAATGCAATAGATGTAAAAACTAAAGTACCAAAAGCAATAGGTAAACTAGAAAATACAAATACTATACAAACATATCAACAAGGGACTATGCATGGAAGTGTTTGATATGTATGGAAATGATGGGTTCCTTCAACTCAATTCCATCCATTGTTTATTAATTTCATTGCCCCATATCCATACAACTATTTGATAGTATATAGACCAAGTCATTTTTGTATAAAATTGCATGTGTGCTTGTATGCACATTATTGAGCTTAAGGATAAGTTCCCCAAAATTGAAATCATGATGACAAACTTTCTTATTGTCTTGTTTGGCAACACAACAATTATAGACTCTATTATGCTTGACAGTATGTAGATACCTCTCATTAGAGTAGTAAGTTTTACAAGATGAACTTCCTAATAACCTTTATGATACTGATCATGATTCAATAAATTCTTCATATAAACACACAATTTAAGTAATAAAATAACTTCAATACTATAAACTAAAGTAAAATGGGTTGCTACTTGTATTGTATAAGTAGAGGAAGATGGATTTACTATTGTTATTCGTGTTAGCATTTGTGGAACATGGTTAGAAGTTGTCCAAGAAACTAGTATTTATGGAATAGGCTCCTACTCTATATGTTTCTCTTATCACTTTACAACCATGTATGCATGTTGGGTAGTGGTAGGCTACTTATACTTGATATTTAATCTATTTTTTTCCTTTATATATATAATAAAAAATTATGAAACACACTGTCCACACTCTTCATGAGGCTAATAGGTAAGTTATCCTTTCATAATTGGATCTACACTTTGTTTTGAAGCTTTTGCACTCATGCATAGTAGCCATAAATTTTTCCTTCATGTCCTTGAACCAAATTTTTTATATCGATATTTTTGACATGGATTGTAATCCTTTCTACTAATCTCATCCCATGAATTCTTGATAGGATCCTTTGCATATCATATCATATTAAAGCATCACCATTAATAAATATCAAAAGTAACTATACCCATCGATCCTTCAATGTCAATTCATTACAAATTCATGCTCTATTATATTATTGAATGAAGGTATTGGCATATTTAAAAGATTGGGCTAAACATACAAAAACAATTCCATATTTGCTATAGTCTTAGAATCCTAGTTATAACTCTTCCTAATAAAGAGATAAGGGCTCATGAACTAGAAGTTGAATCTACCTATAAAGTACTATGAATATTATATAGTGAATTTCACTACACCTAGGAGGATGTTTGCTGGATAATTTTGTAAGTTGGCCTTGGTGGAAGTCAAGTTAGCAATTTGGAGGAGAATATAAGGTAGGAACAAAGCACACAATCACTTTTATACGCTTTGAGGAAGTTTTGATATCATATGGACCACCTAATTTTGTTGATCAACAATGTATATTGATTCAAGAGATAGAATACCACAAAAGCTCCCAAAGCCATGTGCACCATAGATTTTCTAGATCTATGATGAGTGCTAGTTTTAAAAGAAAAAATGTGTAGAAGGATCAAAGCTATCCACACTATCAATTTTCTAAATCTATGGCCAACACTACTCTTATGGAAAAACAATCACCAAAATCTCATGAAGCTATGTGAAACATTTATTTTTTAGATATATGGTAGGTGCTATTTTGAAAATTTGAAAATCCACAAAAGTCCTCAAAAGTTGCACAGTCCATTGATAAAATTGATCTATGATGGTTATTGATTCTAGGGAAGAATAAGGTGTGGAATCAACCAAATAATATGGGATATTGATACCATTTGATCAAAATATGAGCATCATTCCCCAAAAATAAAGTAAAAAAAAAACTTTTTAGATCTATGAATCATTGATTGTCTATTTAATGACGTGTTGTTTTGAAAACCAAGCAATTATCAAAATAAAATTCATACCATTGGTTAAAGTATGAGACACATGGAACAAAAAATGGTGACACCCCAAAAATTAAGTAGTTGTCCCATCAATTTATGTATCTAAAGAAGATCTACCATTGATATTGGGAAAAATAAGATCTAATGTACCATAGAGATTTGAGAAACATATGGATATTTTAGCTCATGAAGTTCCAATATTTATCTGATCATGATGATCAATGAACCATTCCATTTTAAGAACCAAGTGATGAAATTATTAGGATAAACTTATGTCATGGGCTAATACTAATAACACATGGTAGGCACATGAATAATCCATAATAATTCAAGTTCAAAGCTCACATGTAAAAGGATTCATCGTAGATCATGGATAGGTGGAAAATACAAAAGCCCATAAAATATTGACAAGAATATTCAAGCATCCAAATTGCAAACTATTGAGGGACTCTTTAGGGAAGTAATAAAGTAACATAGTGGTTAGTTGAAGTGCAATGAATTCAATATCCATAAATCAACTCTTCTACATATAATTAAGCTCATAAACCAATTCTTTCACATATGATTGAGCTCATAAAAATCACCCATATGTGATCCATAAGGTCTGTTGACTCAATATTTGAAAGACATTAATAGTCAAAGGTCAAGATATAATTGATCTGATGGATCACAAGAAAAGGAGAACTATTTAGATGATGAAAACATTAATAAATCATGTAAACCATTTGATCTTATATCATATATGGATATAATAGAATATGAAATAAGGAAGATATTTGGAGAAACTCTAACAACCATCTAATTGAAGGAGAAACAACCTAGTATATTAGGCCATAATTTTGGAAAAGGCAACAACATTCTTTCAAAATTTTATCACCAACATTTTAACTTCCATAGCAGGGAATATCCATGACAAGTAAGCACACTTATTATAAGTAGCATCTATGTGTGATATTCCAAAAGGGGTAATTGGGCTCATAAATATAGCTATTTTATAAAAACCTCAAGACCACCTACTTGAATCACTTAGACATGGCATTCTAGGAAATTGGTTAGAGTCTTGAAAGTAATAAAGATAGAATTTCTAGTTCCAAATACCTCGAATCCAAATACATTGATTATAAAAGGAACCCATCCTCACTTTTGGGAAGAAATTATAGTAAAAGTAGTTGGTAATAGTGGTAGAGCCTTGACATTTCTTTTATCTTTATAAATCAAAGTTTCAATTTGGAGATCTCTAGAAGAGAAAACTAGGGCATCTGTTGGGTAGCTAAAGAAATTTCTAGTT
Source organism: Wollemia nobilis (assembly GCA_028583015.1). Classification (NCBI taxonomy): domain Eukaryota; kingdom Viridiplantae; phylum Streptophyta; class Pinopsida; order Araucariales; family Araucariaceae; genus Wollemia; species Wollemia nobilis. The sequence continues at coordinate 4,728,420 of JAQPPZ010016040.1, read as the reverse complement.
ACTGTGGATTTGAAGAAAATATTACTACCCTAGGAGGGCCCAATGGGGACACCTATGGATCCTCTTTTAGAGAGACATAGTTATTTTGCAGATTTGTTAAAGGATAAATCTCCATCAGAGACTGAAGAAGCACAATGCATTAAATGCTCTTTACAGATGTTGGAAATAGATCAACATATAAACGATTTAATGGATGCTTTCCATAGTCATAATCAAGGCCAAATATTATCATTGAGCAAAGGATGGTTGAAGAAATTTTTTTATATAGAGCCAATCATGATTTGATTTTTAAATTCATGGATATTCACCATACCATGAATTTTTTGCATTCTCGGGTCCCAAAAAATTGGGAGCCTCTTGGTGAGTATTATTTATGGTTTATTAGCAATGGATATTTTATTGTTAGTTTTTCTTCACTTGTCGACAGAAATAGGTATTTCAAATCATAAAGGAGGAATCATGGTCCAACATGATTATTTGTTTAATCCTGGAGAGTGGGATTTGATCCTTGAATGGAACCCACTACTTTCCCTATTTGGATCTATTTGTATGCACTTCCAATGGAGTTTTGGAGTGAGTAGGTATTGGAAATTATCAGCAATTCCCTTGGAAGACATTTGGGCGTTTCCAAAGACACAATGGAAGGAAACACGGTTTTTTATGCAATATTATGTATGGAAATGGATCTTATACAACCTTTTTCAATAGAGGTAGAACTCAAACTTGTAGGACTATATTTGATTCAACAATTGGATTATGAGGCATTGCCCTTCAGATGTAGATTTTGCCACAAATATGGCCATTTGGCCCAATCTTGCCCAAATAATATGAACATAAAAATGGAGGCTCCTATAGGAATATCAAATATTCCTAAGGAGGTTAAGTCAACAATCAATAAAGAAACAACCAATATTTATCAGGGCAAAGAAGCACAGGGATATGGTTTTGAACAACCCAAAAGAAGAAGGCAAAATAAAAAATATGGTAAAGAGAAAACCCAACTCAATCCCTCTAATAGGTATGATATATTTAAGACACTAATGGACCAATAAGAAGAATAATTCATGGAAGTAGTGGATGGGAATAATAAAAAGAATAATAGCCATGTTCAAGCCCCTCTTTCATCTCCTCCCATCATAGAGTAGGTAATTGAGTGTAGTGAGTTACTGCAATCAGAGAGTGTAGGGGTATTGATAGTGTATAACTAAGACCAATCGATAGTTAAGGATATCATCATGGGCATAGCAGAAAAGAATAGATAAAGGCCAACTCTAGGGATAACTCATGTGGAAAAGAGATAAAAAAATAACAGCTCTCAAGGAGTGGGTAGAAAATAAAATAAGGAATTGATAGCAGTTCAAGGAGACAAATTGATCACTGGAGGATCAGTGAGGCCAATGGATTTTTACTGCTCTCAAGGTAACCAATGATTATACAATCATAGAATGTTAGGGGTTTAAAAAAAAAAACCCATCAATCTATTTTTTGAAGACTTTTAGAAAAATGTAAAATAATTTTTTTGCTTATCTAGGAGATAAAAATGTCATTGGATATTATGTGTAAAATAGTAAATAGACTTTGGAGGGGTGTTGGTCATATGAAATTGTGTACCCAAGGGGCCTCAAGGGTGATATTTAATTTTTGGAACTTTCTTGAATGGAATACAATAAAACATATATCTTGGAGGGGTGTTTTCACATCACATTTTAGGAACAATGTCACAGATGAACATGTTTTAATCATAAATTTTTATGGGGCTCAAAACCTAGATGGTCAGATGCATCAATGGAAAGTTGTACATAATATGAGAGTCTCAAGGGAAGAGTTAGACTGGATTATTATTGGGGATTTTAATGCTAAATTATCCTCTAGAGATCAGGAAGGGGGGACCCCAATTTTACACCTAGGGGATCGACTTATGATTACCCATGTCCTAGAATTACACTTGGTGGATATTAAATGCCTTGGAACCAACTATACATGGACTAGTAAGAGGAGGGAGCAACATAGCAGGAAGGTAAAGTTAGAGCGAATTTTGGTTTCAGAGGAGGCATTTGTAAAATGGAATATAAAATTTTAGATTTTGGAGGATCTAGTTTCATATCACTTTCCAATTTTATTGGAATGGGGAATCAAGACAGTGTAGCATCACAAAACATTTAAATTTTAAAACTTTTGGTTACAAAAAGAGGAACTTTGAAAGAAAATTCCACAATGGTGGGAAGAAGGCCACCCAACATATGGGACAACAATGTTTAGATTCCACAAATAGCTTTATTATGTCAAAGATCAACTGAAATAATGGAGGTGAGCTAACAATACAAACTTCTAGGTCCAAAGAGCTCCATTGGTGGCTAGATGGGATGATGTTCAAAAACACTTTAGGGAAGGAACAATTACAGAGTAGATCAAAGAAGAGGATGATGCATTGCGTAAAGTAGTTGAAGATATTGACAACCAAGAGGATACCTATTGGAAATAGAGAGTAATAACCACTTGGTTATTAGAAGGTGATAAAAATACCAAATTTTTCCATCGGGCTTCCTGTGCTAGGAGATAGACGAAAAACATGGAAACTCGTCAAGATGAGAACATACACTCCTTTGATACAATTCCAGGTATGCATTTTAATTCAATGGATTATTTTTCTAGACTATTTAAGGAAAGTATGGTGCAATATGAAGAGGCACAAATATAAGTTCTTGTTGTCATACCCTCTATTATATTTTAAGAAGAAAATTAGGTCCTACTTAAACCCATTGATAGAGAGGAACTGAAGAATGTAGTCTTTGAAATGAGCACCAAAAAACACTAGGTCTAGATGGCTTTCTAATTGAGTTTTTTTAGGCCTTCTGGGAAAACTTGGAGGAGGATGTAATGGCTATTATAGAGGATTATAAAGGTAGTAAAAGAATACTTAAAGAATTAAATCATACTTTCATTGCATTAATTCCAAAATGGGAGGAGGAGGTGCATATTTCAGATTATAGACCTATTGCATTATGAAATGTCATATATAAAATAATCACAAAGGTAATGGTTGAGCAGCTAAAACCTCTTATACATATAATTATCTCCTTGATGGTGTGGTTCTAGCTCAGGAGGTAATCCATTCAATGCAAGCATCTGGTAATAGAGGAATGTTCATAAAATTGGATATGTCAAAGGCTTATGATAGGGTGGAGTGGATCTTCTTGTCAAAGATGATGGAAGCCTTTGGTTTCTCTCAGGATTGGATAGAATGGATCATGAGCTATGTTTCTACTATGATATACTCATTTTTAATCAAAGGTCTTCCCTCGTAACCATTTGGAGCTACTCGAGGCCTTCATCAAGGATATTCTTATTCCCTTATCTTTTTCTCATATTGGCTGAAGGCTTGGGTAGACTCATATTAAGGACAAGACAACAAGGTTTGCTAATAGGTATCAAGATGGCTGAGGAATTTTTGCCTCACCTACATTTTGTGGATGACACAGGATTTGTGGGAGTTGCCAGCTTCAGGGAAGCAAGAATGATTAGAGATACACTTAATGTCTACCTTAGGGCTACAAACCAAGTCATCATTGATAAAAAGTCCAAATTGGTCTTTTTCAATCTTGATCAAAGGCTTCATGATAGAATTTTAGAGATCTTGGGATTCACAAGAACTTCTCTCCCAGTGGTATACTTGGGGGTCCCTTTGTTTTTTAAAAAACTAAAAATAGATATCTAAAGGAATATTTTGGACTGTATCAAGGAAAGAATTAATAATTGGTCTCACAAATGGTTAAGCTATGGGGGTAGATTAATGTTTTTATAGTCAATCATGTAGGCCATACCAATTTATAAATTTTCTATCATTGATGCCCACATACCATATGGAAAGAGTTGGACAAGATGGCTAGAAACTTTTTATGGAAATGAGTAAAAGGAGAGAGAAAATGGGCCTTAGTAGGTTGGGATAAAGTATAGGTTGGGATAAAGTAAGCCAACCCAAGGTAAAAGGAGTTTTGGGACTGAGAATATCAAATTTAAATAATAAAGCTTTGACTAGAAAGCTTTACTAGAGGTGTTTTTCCCAACCAACTTCTTTATTTAGTAGAATCTTAACTAGTAAATATTTGGGAAATGTAAACCCAAATGAGGTGGGTTGTTTCCCTTTGGATGGTAATGGATCCTTAGTTTGAAATGCTCTTAAGTTAGGATCTCAGGTAGTAAAATATGGATTATTTTGGAAAGTGGGGAGAGGGGAGAAGGCACGATTTTGGATAGATTCTTGAGATCAATACCCACATATCATTATTGAATTTACTAAACTTCAACCAATAAAAATAGCCATGGAAACAAAGAGTTGGGTCCAAATTGAAATTTATTTCAACACTAGTCAGTTGGGGATTATAAGTTTAAGTAGTTTAAAAAGTTGGATGAGTGGCCAATTTCAATCCCTCTGGATTTGACACCCATCAAGACTAAAATCTTGGAAAAAATATTTCTCGTAGCTAGATATGAGGACGATGAATTATCTTATGGATATGGGAGCCTTGGTGCCTACACAGTGAAGGATAGATATTATAAGATACTTCCAGAGCCTTCTCCTCATGCATATTAGGTTGAGGATTGAAGAAATATTTGGCAATCCAAGGGTTGGCCGAAAGTAAACTTTTTTTCCTAAAAGTTCATGCATAATGGAATTATTACTTTTTATAATCTCATATGTAGGGGAATCATTGGTCCTTATCAATGTGTTTTATACTATGAGAGTGAATAAACAAATTATCACTTGATGTTTGAGTGTTCATTCACACACCAAATCTGGGAGAGATGTTTTTTATATTATAAAATTCAATTTAATGGTGATTTGAATCGGATTAATATTTGGAAAATATGTAAGAGGGATAGATTTAAATCTAAATCTCTTTGTATTGTTTGGGAGCTTGTATTAAACTTCATTTGGTGGCCATTATGGTTGGATAGAAATAACAAAACTTTTAGAGAAACCTTTTCTTCTTTAGATGGAGTTTGGCAAGTCATTTGGAGCAAAGCCACAGAAATTGTGGCAGTGTATGCTAAAGAGGAAACTCAGGCTTTTATAGGGCCAATGGAGAAGGAAATTTAAGTGCAATAGTTGGAAACCATCCCTATAAGGTTGAATTAAAATTAATATTGATGGAGCTACAAAAGGCAATATGGGTAGTTCTAGAATTGGAGTGGTTTTCAAAAATCATATTGGAATAATGCTCAACCCTATTTCCTATGTGCATATTATTTTATGAATCCTTTATGTTATATTAAAACCCTTTTTATTTCTCTAGTTATTAAATTATGATGCATGTGTTCATTTTATTCTAGTAATACATAGAAGAATATTTTGATCTTGGTGCATCAACTCTTTTATATTAGAGTTTTAGTTTTTCTAATTTCTATTCCTTTTCCTTTTAAATGTGCAAGTAGTTTGAGAAGGTAAGTATTAAATATCATTTCCATTAAGGATTTTACCTAATAAAATCTTAGAGGTTGCCTTGTGCGTCTCTTCCCACACTCATAGAGCTTCTTGACAATGTTGCTCTATGTGAGGTGCAAGTATCAGGTGCATCTGGCTATTACAAAAAATGACCATGATATTTTGAGCAGACAATATATTAATTTATATTATTTTACCTATCAGTTTCTTACACTTACTCATAAATACTAAATACACAAATGATAATAGGATAAAATAGATGGTATACAATGATGGAGTAGTCAAACTATTCACGAGATCATCAAAACATACAATTGTTAACCATACTTTACCAAATAAGTACACTAGTGAGTACTATAAACAAGTTCTAAAAGAATGATATTGAATAGTGGCAACCATTGGAAATGATCCCAGTAAAAAATATTTACCACTACTAGACAACACCACCACCAAAGAGGAGTAGTCTAGGTAATTGAACTAAAAATATCAAATATAGTATGTTAACAGTGTTTTCCTAAGCCATCCTTTTACTATGTTCATTATAATTGGCACATACTATAATGGAAACTAAAATAACATAAAATTGATTAATGTCAATAGTCCCTATATTCTATGTGCTAGCCATGATGGTGACTATCATTTCCACCATTGAATGATCCTCTATATAAAATAGTCATATATGTGTTGAGTGGGGGATCACTCGCAACTGCACATCATGATGAATCCATGTTGTTTTCACATGGATCCTCCACAAATAACATCATAAACTAAACAAAAAAACTCCTCCTTAAGGATATTTTACCAATTATGTGTAAGTTGTTCCACTAAGGCTCATGGTGGAAACACACATTGTGATCTAAACTTACCAAAAACCCTATATTTTTCATTTTTCCACCAAGAATAAGAATATTTCGTTTTTTAAATTCATAAAAAAAGGATGCTAAAATTAGGTATCTAGTGATAAAACCAAAAAAAATGCTAAATTGGGATCCCTTAAAATTATATGACTCCAAAATAATTGGTTGTTATTCCATATCTATCATGGTTTTCCCTACACAATATTTCTTTAGAACATAAAAAATTAAGTCATCCTATCTTCCTAGTGGAAAAAAAAAATATTAGACTATTTTTACAATATTGTCAAGTGGCTTAGAGACTTTTTCTATGTATGGAAGTTTACCCATGACTCCTTTGGCATATTGAGGTAGTTGAAAAATGCATGGCCTTTTCTTCTCTTGTTCATCAATCATGTAAATTGACCTCTCATTTATGTTGCATCAATACCAAAAAAATAAAAATATAGAAGGAATTGGTTTTTTTCAAAAAATAGTTGAAAGATAAATTAGGGTTCCAAAAAACCTCACAATCGATCCAATAGTTAGAAAATACATTTGGTTTATAAAACTAAATTGGATTGTTTTTAATATAATAAAGAGAAAATCATCAAATATTATTTCTCTTCAAGCAATAGACTCATTGCGACATAGTGATATCCTTATAATTCAAGTTCAACTAGGGTTTTAGTCCACAACTCTAAAAGCACTATTATGAAAATATTCAACAACTATCTCCAAGAAACCACATTGATTCTAGAACTTCTATAGAAGAGAATCTAAAAAAATCTTGATGATGAGTAATGGAGATTCACACCCACTTTCAAGCCATGTTAGATTTATTTTTATATTTTCTAAAAGTGAATGGAATCAACACATTCTCTAAGACAAATCAATAATTCATAGAAAACACAACTCAATATTAAGGGTGTCCCTAGACACCAATTAAATCTCACTAATCAAAAGAATAAGCATTGTATGTTACCCTACGTCAAGTTTAGTGAATAGTTCCTAAAATTAATTATTACAATAAAACCATAAACCCACAAATATAAGGTGCATAAGGGCTCATACGACTATACAAACAATATAACATAAAAGTTGGTCATAACATCAAGTGAAGCTTAACACCAAAGATTTCAACAAGATAAGCTAGTCAATGTCCCTAGGTCTGGGATCATGAGTGCATCCTGAAATAAAAATAAAAAATATATGGAATGGAAAAAAGGTCTCATATGTGAAGTAAGTGAGGGGAACATGAAACTCTTCTCTCTATATATCTAACATCTAAATAAAAATTCTATAGTTATGCTATGTATTATCTATATTTATGAGAGAAAATGGATTTTCATGAGTTTTATCCAATTATGCTTGCCTAAAATTATAGCTAGTAAGGTTTTTACTCTTTTTAAAGCGATGGATAAACACACTATCTATAGTCAATATTAAGGGGAGAGCTAAAATGACACATAAAAATACTACCTTAACTACTCATAAAAACGGTTTCTATAGAAAATATCATCTAACCATAAGCCAACAAAAGAATCACAATATTAGGCTGACTTTGATGCAAATAAAGGAAAATAAATGACCTTGCACACCCATCTATTTCTAGTAGGGGTAACAATATGTATGAATATAGGGTACATCATGTTAAAATATCTTTATGCCATACCTTCATATACTAAGCCATAATCTCATATCAAGGAGGAATGGATATTGAGATATGAAATCCTTCCAACACAAGTATATGTTGCCTTAAAAGAGTTATATGCCAAAACCAATTATTATCAAAATATAAAAATTTAAGTTCAAATTTTATGAAAAATAACTTTATGAAATTGTTAACAAAAGGATATAAATGTAAAAATCCACAAAAGTGTTGAATTGATGACCTTGATATTTTCAATAAATTTATAAAATTCTATTTGCTCTATAGTTCTTTATAGTTGTTCCAATACAAGTATTCTCTAGAATTGAAATAAATAGTTAATCCTTCATCCTATGACCTTTGGGAGAGTTGAGAGAACCAACAAATATTTTTTTAATATTTTTTAATAGTTCTCTACAATGAACTAAATCTACCCAAAATTACTTAAAATTTTTAGGATAACTTATGAAAATTGGATACCATCCTCAATCCTATAGATTCCATATACTTTATCCTACTGTATATAATATTTAGGTGACAAATAATTTAGAAGGGTGAAGGAAATACATAGTTTAATAAAATTTAAAAAATAATATGGAAATTTAAAAAATCTTAAAGGTCTAAACTACATAGTGATATCACAACAACATTGTGGAAATTATGCATGTATTACCTAGCAAGATTCAAACCTAGATCTAGTCCTTGAAAGTCAAGGTAACTAACTCATTAAGATCATGTCATTTGATTAAATGTTAAGGGTCATCCATGGTATTTGAACCTTAATTAATAGTGCAACATTCTTCACATCCAACCACTTCTCCTAAATCTCATGGGCTAAACATTAAGCCTAATCCATGAAATTACAAGTGAAACTCTTCACTCTCAATACTTTACCCTAACCTTCATGGATTATACAATATGTATGTCAACCAAAGTAAAAAATAATAGTAATTTGATAATTGATACATACTATAATATTAATTTATTAACAATGTTTATTAAAAAAAAGTATTTTTTCCTTACAATAATAATATTTATTGTAGAAAAAAAAATGGAATCTTATAAAATATGTTTTAACTTGATTTACATTATCACAAATATTTCATATAAATATTATCAATAATTCATGAATATGTATATAAAATTGCTAGAAATGTTTACATAAAAAATTATTATAATTTTTTTTTTCTTAGTCATTATTAATATTATTATATATCGGTGATGTGACCCGAGTTCAATTCCATAGTAGATGTGTATAAGAAGTATTTAAAAACATATATATATTTTATATAAATATTAATGCTAATTAGTATGTATTAATATATTAATTATAAAAGTAAATAGGATTTTCATGCAAAACATTTTATTATGGAAAATGTTTTACCCTTACATTTAAATGGATTTTATAACAAGTTTTTTAATCCCATCATACCATAACTATTACCAACCCGTTAGTGTGTAATGTAAAAGAATATATATATATATATATATATATATATATATATATATATATATATATATATATATATATATATAAGCTTTTTATACCACAAATTTTACCAGCAAGCTTGCATTTATATATAAATATATAAATAAATAAATAATAAATATGTGAAAAAATATTTTCATTAAGAGTATTAATCATTTAGTTGGTCTCGAAGTAAGGTACCCGGGGTTTCTGCAATGCGGTGGCAGGAGCGCTGGTTTAGAACGGAGGGCGAAAGCAAGGCTATTGAAGCAAGCAATGGTGGGCTAGTTTCAGGTGGCGTAAAGGTTGCAGTGGGCGCTCTGTAAACCGTCACCTAATGAACTAGAATGAACGAATGCAGATATGGATCTCGAGAATTGCAGGAGTGTTTATCTGCGTACAGGCTCAGTAGGGTAGATCACGGGCAGGCATTGGGGAATGCTGCTACCTAGAAACAATTGATTAGGCATCTTCTAACATCATGTCAATGTAAGGAGCACCGCCGAGAAGATCTGTGGGTTCGAAACTTGAGACAAAATAAAAAATAAAATCCAACCCCCCCCCCTAAAAAAAAAAGGGCTTTCAATCATGCAGGTATAGTGCAGGGTAGGGAAGATAGTGTGGCCATCAAAAAAATCTCCGGTTCAAAACCTAGAAAAGAATATGAAAAATAAAATAAAAAAAACGTAAAAAAGGGCTTTTTTTTTTTATTAAGAGTGAGTGGATGTGGCAAGAAGTTATCTGAAAGCAAATAACACTCAAAAATTCGAATCTTATGGAGGTGGAAAACCTTGCAGGATATCTAGTGAGGTATGAATTCTTGGCAAATCTTCAGACGATGTGGAGGATGATGGAGATTCAAAGGATGTTGATGATGGAGTTAATGTCACAGGTGTAGGGGACCCTCCGACAACCCCACCTCAGAACGCCCCTTCTAGATCCTTTGCGGATACTGTTCGTAATGTAATGGGATATTTCACTCCAGCTTCTCAAGATGATATACCTCTAGCTATCTCTGGTAGAGAGGTCATTATTTCATCATAAGTCATGGCACAACTAATTTTCCAAGAATCAATTTCTTTTGTTGAAAAGTTTACTGGTGCATGACCCGACATTGAATCCATTTGCAAGTGGGCTTTCACAAAATGGTGGCCCATTGGTATAATGGAGTCGGTTGCTTGCCCCAAAGGTTTTTTAGGATCATATTAAACAACTCTCAGGACAGTCAAATACTTATTCGGGATCCTTAGTTCTTTGGCCACAAAAGTCTATTCCTAAGGATATGAGGGGAGGATTTTGATCCAAAAATCCAAAGTATAAACATAGTGCCAATTTGGGTAACACTACCTAGGTTACCAGCTTACTTCTGGCACACATGAATCTTGAAATGCATAGCCCAAACAATAGGGAAATTGGTTGTTATAGACTCAACAACTAAAGCAAGATCTCGATTTACTTATTCTCACATTTGTGTCATGGTGAATCTAGATTTTGAGCTTCCTACATATGTTGACCTCGTTACAGGGTCCTATCATAGATGTCAGGCTATTGATTATGAGAATAAACCAAAATTATACATTGAATGCAATAAACAAGGACACCTCCGAGCCTAGTGTCCAATACTATGGAAATATTTGAAGGACCGGTTCATAGGCAAGAAAAGTTTAGAAAACAAACAACCGATGCATCATTTTTAGAAAAAATAATTAAATTGACAAGGGCAAGCGATCCATCTCCATCTGCCAAGCACCTTCTCAACCCAAGCATGCACCCTCCTAGGTAGGATACTTATTTATTAACCCTAATCCATTTTTGCTACTAAATTGATCTTCATACTAGCAATAGACTTGGTGACAATCCTGGAGGTGTAGAAACTTTTGCACCTATAACAAATCCTGGTGATTTAGAAACCTATGTTAATCCCTCTGAAGATATTATTGCACTTGTTGTAAAATTTGAAGGCCTAGAAGCCCCTGTTAACTTTTTTATAGATTTAGGCAACATCTTTATTGGCCCTCATTCTCCCACCAGATCAAGACCTTCATGCCTTCCTTTGTCCAATGCATCCTTTAATCTTCTCAATGAAACCTCTTCTAAAGAAGAACTCCTAATTAATATTTTCAATTCCCCTATTATTGAAGAACTTTCTAGCCCCCCAAAATAGGTAAAAAGAAGTTAGAAGAAAGTTGGTGTTGCTGTGGGTAGTGATAAAAATAAAGGTAGACCTTCTAACAAAGAGATAAGAAGAAAGGAAATTGAGAATGACATTTCTAATGGTACCCAACCTACCATTATTTCATCTCTAGTTGATCAAACAAACATGGATTTCTTGAAGGATGATAGGAAATGGCCCAAACCACCTCCATCCCAAGGCAAGGAGGGGGAAAACATCTTCTAAAAGCCTTAGATGAAGATCCTGTCATGAAATGTGAGAGGCCTCAATGGAATTTCTAAGCAGAAGTTGGTCAAGTCCATGAGGAAAGAACTCAAACTCAGTATCATCTTACTACAAGAAACTAAAATTGATATATTGAATAGTGGTTGGATTGCTAAAACTCTTTTGAGAAATATTTCTTTCATTTTCAATTCTATTCAAGGTACTTATGGTGGTCTTCTATACATGTGGAACCCTACTAAAATAGAAGTTAGACTCATATCTAACTCCGAAATAGTCATTAATATCCTATTATACAATAAACATTCCCATGTTCAGTGGATTTTATCAAATATTTATGCTCCTAACAATCCATTGGGTCACCAATAATTGTGGAGCACTTTAAACCAAATGAGGAGAAATTTTCAAAATGAACCCTGGATGCTTGTTGGTGACTTTCACACACTCCTTTATCCTTCAGATAAAAAGGGATGATCCCCCATTAAATCTATATTTTTTAAATAATTTGCTAATTTTTTTGATGAAAACAAACTCATGGATATTCATTTAAAAGGAACAAAGTATACATGGACCAATAGGAGAATAGGCAATAAAATCATTCAATTGAGAATTGACAGATTATTGTTATCCATGGAAGCTATTCCATTTTTTTTTTGTTATGCCACTCTTCATTCACTCCCAAAAATTAGATCAGACCATAGTCCTTTGGTCATGGAGAATTATTAGGAGGGTATAAGGTTAAATCTAGGATAGGAATTTGAAACCTGATTTGAGGCAAAGAGAGAAAGAAACTCTCACAGAATACCATAACATTTTAGCTAGAGAAGAGGTATTTTGAAGATAAAAATACAGATCTCTATGGCTGAAAGGAGATTCCAATACCAAATATTTTCATGCCTCAATATTATGACATAGAAGCAACAATAAAATTATAAAACTGGTGATGAATTATGGGAAAAGGACCACCAACATCCATGAGATTAGGACTGAAGCAGTTTTGCATTTTAAAAATATTCTAGAGCCTTGTCCTATGTGCTCACCTCAAGCTTGGAATACTCTCTTGCAAAATATTCCAACTTTGATATCCCAAGATCTTAATAATGGCCTACTCAAAAACTTCATGAATGAAGAAATAAAAGATGCATTATTTTCTATGTACCCCAACAAAGCTCCAGGACCTGATGGCTGTCATCCATATTTTTTCAATATTTTTAGGATATAGTGGTTCAAGATTTTTCGAGGTTGTCCAAGATTTCCAATGATCCATAATTTTACCCAGGGATGTCAAATCCACTTTCCTATAACTTATACCCAAATCCCTCATTAGTAGATCTATTTTTGACTTTAAACCTATCAGCCTATGTAATGTCATATATAAGCTAATATTTAAATTCATTGCCAACAAACTAACGAAAGCTCTTACAACCATTATTGACCACTACCAAGGAATCTCTATACAAAATAGGTTTATAACTAATGGCAATAATAACTATACATGAACTCGTCCACTCCCCTTTCAAAAACCAAAAAATATATTCTTTTTTGAAGCTTGATATGAACAAGACATTTGATAAAGTTCCCTGAAACTTATTTTTTGCTATTCTTACTAGGTTTGGATTTCATGAGGATTAGATTACAATAATTAGAGAATGTATAACATCTACCTGGATTTTTGTCATTTTTAATGGCTCTGCTATAGGCTACTTCAAAAGCTACAGAGGTTTGACGCAAGGAGACCCGCTTTCACCCCTCCCTTTTATCATCATGGAAAAAGCTCTTAGTAGATCAATCAAAAAATATTGCTATCTTGGTATCATATCTAGTATCAATGCATCTTCAATGTCGATACCTATCACTCATAAAAAAATTATTCATGACACTATTTGAGTAACCCTCTCTTCTATTCCTGAAGCCAAGATAATTAAAACTATTCTCAGTTTTTATGAAGAAGTTGGAGGCCAAAAGGTTAATTTTTATTTCTTGAATATTTGATTCATAGGCAACAAAAAAATAGTAAGAATCTTGGTATTTAGCATTTCAAATCTTCTTTCCACATTTTTGGGCCTACCATTGTTTCTTGACCATCTATTTGACAATATGTTGAACATTGTCATAGACAAAATTCTCAAAATATTAGCAGGTTGGAAGTAGGCAATGTTAAGTCAAGTAGTAAAGGCTACCCTTGCCCAAGCATGCCTTCCAAGTATTCCAGTATTTTTCATATCCATATTTAAGGTACCTGCCTCCATTTGCCAAAAGATAGAGCAAATATAGAGGAAATTTATCTGGTTTGGGAATTAAAATCATAGCAGGTTTTCATTTGTAGCCTATGAAAAGGTTTACGCTAGGAAATACAAAGGAGGATTATGCTTAAAGAGATTCAACAAAATGAATATGGCCCTCATGGATAAGCAAGGATGGAATATTGTAAAGGATAACCAAACTACCTAGGTTGATATAATTAAAGGTAAATATCTTCAATAGAAGTCTTTCATGGATGAGTTTTCTACTACCAGTGGATCATGTTTCTAGAACTCGATCACCCAAACTAGATATATTATAAATAAATGTCAAATATGGCATCTAGGATGTGGTAGAAACATTATATTTTGGAAATATCCCTGGTTGAATGACTACCCTCCTCTCAAGGATCTAAATTTTGCGGTCTTAAATTTGGTCACTAATCAATTGTTCAACAAAAATGTGTTCAATTTTATTTCTCAAAATCCTAACCATAAAAAATGGAAAATCATCCCTGTTAATAATCTCAATAATGGGCTTAGAAATGTTGCAAAAGAAACAACAAATCTCCTCAGAGTATATGTTATTATGAACTACCAATCTAGAGACACTCCTATTTGGAAGCTGAGTGAAGATGGACAATTCACTATCAAATCTATGTATCACATTCAAGAACCTCCTTCAGAGTGTTGGTTACCTGCTAGTTTCATTTGGCTCAAACACTTGATTCCCAAAGTGGGCTTCTTTTCCTGGCTTGCTTGCCACAAATTTTTCTAACAATTGATAATCTTATCATAAGAGGTATGTATATTCCTAATAGGTTTTTGTTGTGAAAATCCAAATAGGAGTTAGATCATCATATTTTCTTATAATGTCCCTTTTCCCTATCTATATTTAACTCCCTTTTAAACCTTGTTAGTATAGCCAAGGTTATACCTTCAAATATTAGCCAATTATTTGAGGAGTGGTCAAAATATTTTTCAATCCTCAGCTTAAATTATTTTGGTTAATATATTTTCATCATCATCTGGTTAGAGAAAAATAACATGGTTTTCACTGGTGTTGTCAAATACCATCAGCCTATTTTACTTTGTATTATCATTTTTGCCTCAAAGAATGCCCAACTATTTTCATCAATAGATATTTCTAAGCATGGTCTTGAAGTTCATTTTTTTACATTCTTCAATATTTGTAGTTACCTATAGGGCCACAACATCCATATGTTTACAGGTCAACTGTTATATGGGCTCCATATTTGAATGGCTGGGCAAAATTGAATTTTGATGGTGCAACAAAGGGTAATAAATGGAGGGCTAGTAGTGGAGGCATCTTGAGGAATGATTGTAGGAAAATTATATTTACCTTCGTTGAGAACATTGGGGTTCAATCAAATAATATGGCAGAGGTAAGAGCACTTTATCAAGGTTTGATTATTTTGGAAGAGCTTGACTTGGATCACATTATAATTGAAGGCGATTCTCTGGTTACCATTAATTGGCTCAAAGGAAATCAACAATCACCTTGGAATGTATGCAATATGGTGGGGGAATGCAAAAGACTCATTGTTAAATATTCAAACATTACCATCCAACATGTATATAGAGAAGGAAATAAGGTAACAAACTTGCTTGCTAGCAAAGGTGTCTCAAAGGAGTCTCTACACGTGTGGTGGTCTTACTTCTCACACAATCTCAATGATGCAAATAATGAATATGGATTGTGTCATCTTTAATATGTATAACAATCCTCATCAATGGAATGACTAAAAAAGGAGATTAGGTGGTATTTCTAAGTCCCATATGTTAGGCTAAATTGTTTCCTTATTTCTCTATTTGTAGAGTTGTAGGGGTTCATTTATGTTGGTGTTGTTATCATATTCTATATTTTGGATGTTTTAGATTTTTCCTTAGATTTTTCTATTGGGATAGTCCTATTCTATCTTAGTATGCTTCTTTGTGGGTCTTTCCTTCTTACCAATGTTGTCTCTATTGGATTTTTGTGGTTATACCTGATTGGTTCCCACCTACTCTTTTTGTAAAAGGTTTAGGGTCCTTTCAAAACCCCTCTATCATTAAAAAATAAGAGTATTAATTATTTAACATAATTTATATTATCTTAATAACCTTTTCATCAAAATTAAATGAATAATTGAGTGTAGGCCTTTCTTACATGCTAGTGAATTTTATAGAAGTATTGTACTTGCTAATTACCATCATTAACACTTGCTCTATCACAAATAATAGAAATAAGGAACTCTTGGATACCAAAAGTTTTCTAATAAAAATTTGGAAACTAAATAAGTTAAGTAACTTAGGGTTTATGAACATTAAGAATATCAAACCACCCAATATTAATCTTCATCTAGTATGTATGGCATGAGACACTTGTATTGTGCTATCTACATACAACATATACATACCTTACCTTTTTAGATTCAAGCAACCCTAAATTATTTGTCTATATATATTATTTTTTATGACTTTAATCATATTTTATGGTTTAAATTTTCCCAAACACATAATCATGGGAAGCCCTATATTTTATGTTCATTTAAATATTTTTTTATGATTTTAATCATGTTTTATATGGTTTAAATATTTTCAGAGTTGTAGCGATACTTAAATAATTAAATCTGACAAATTGAATTATATTGTCACCAATATATATGATCTATTATGTAAAATGACTTTTTTTTTAAATATAATACTTTAAATAATAAAAATTCAACTATCTTTTAACAAGTAGTTGTATTGTACCAAATGTAAATGTGTCATGTTCTAGAAAAGTTAAAATTGACATCCAATTTTACTGTTGTAGGTGGGCTTCCTAGAAAGATTGAAGCTTATGATTCAATTAGTAGACATATCCATTATAGGGATATGTCCTTCACTTTTTTAGAATATTTTAATCAAATGGTGTCACTTCATCAATCTTATTTTATTTTATATAATTTATGGTTTAAATTTTTTTTTTTTTACATTGTTTTTTCTAGGATTTTTTTAATGTTCTACTCATTTTTTTTATTGTGAAGTCCTTATATCAAAACAAACAACGACTAGTATTTTTTTTTTAGCATTAAAAATATATTCTTCTCCATTGAAAATAATTATGTTCAATTGTTGATGGACACAAAAGCTTTGTACATACAAATTATTAATGTGTGACCCAAATGATAATGTTGGAATATTTATAAATTTTATAAATGACAAATTATTATGTGCTAATTATTTTCTTTCAAACATTTATGATAATTTATTTCCCCAAATTTTAGTGGACATAAAATTTTTAGAGGTATAAATAATTAATGTATGACCCAAAAAAATAATCATAAAATGTTTATATATAATATAAATGATAGCTAAAGAAGTATTACGATTGATAGGGCTTGTTTTTTTTAACTATGTTGCAAGAAATGTTTAGCTAGAAGTTTTGTTGGATAGGTTTATGTAGTTATTTCAATTTAATTTTCTAAATGATTTTTCAAGTTATTCTTAAACATATTGGTATAATATATGTTACAATTCATTTTATGCTATGTATCTATCACTTGAGATTGAAAACCTCCAAATTTACTCTAATCTACATTTTTGGTTGTTGCACTTACTAGAATTTTTATTGCAAAGTTGCTAAGAATGAGGAAGAAAAAATAAAATTACATAAATTCAAATCTAGTTGATGGCTATGACCAAGATATATTAATAGACTATATCTCCAAGCTGAATGACGATATTTTATTCAATAAAAATATGGAAAATGATAATGTTCTTGTACAACATATTAGACATCATATATCTAAGATTGATGATCTTCTAAAAGGTGAAGTAATAATTCATAAACCATTCTAAAATATATAGTCTCATCATGGTTTATATGTCTAATACCTAATGTTATTTCAAGGATAAATGTATTTGGTTTAACACCATTTCAATAGAAAAATGTATGCTTTGTGATATTATGAGACCTCAATGGTAAAGTTTTTATGTCATATGCAACTTTTTTTACTTTTACACAAACAATGTAAAAAGAAGAAAATCTATTTTTTCCTAATTTCCTTTTCAAAAACAATTTGCATCTTGTAAATCGATTTTACTAAATTTGAGGATAAACAAAATTATACCTTACATAGAGAATAGTTTCACTATATAGAAAAATTTACCAAAATTAATCACCCAAATTGGTAGCGATGTTTCCATCACATTAAAGCATAAATTGCTACCATTCCTTGTAAATCAAGGTAAAACCCATAATATCCCATGAAACTATCTATATTTGTAATATATCCTTGATTGATATGACTTCAAAGTATTTTTTAGGCACACAAAATCTGAAATAATCAATGTATTCTTCCACCCCACCATAAGAGCAATTTTCTTCTCACCAATAGAAAAACATTCATGTGCAAAAAATGTGAGTATCAAATTAGTCTCATTTTTATCTTCATGGATTAAGTGGACACCTCTAAAGCTAGACTCATTCAAGAACTATATCCACATGTCATATTTCATATGTCTAGTGGTGAAGACTTTTAAACTCTAAATAGAAGGTATATGGTTAAAATCCTCTAAGAGTAGAGTTGTATACCATGATTTTCTAACATAAGCAACCATATATTGAGAGAAACTATCCTCTATGAGGAGATTTCTATATGACCTATGGTCTTGCAAACATTAAAATCTAATTTACTTTTACTTTTTCTTCCTTTACCAAAATTTTCCAAGTTACTCAACTTGAAGTGAACCATTGAGTGCTTACAATTTCGAATGATTCATACATGACATTGAATTACCATGAATATTTTAACAAGGTCATTGGATTTATGGTCTACTTTGCTATGTATAATGATAAAAATTTATGGTCACAACTTCCAAACAATATTAGCTAATATGAGGTCATCTAACTACTGAATGAGGGAAATAAATGTGTTAGTTATCAATAAGCATAATAAGAAACAATTTGAGACAACATGGTGGAACCAAATATTTTATTCCTAGAGATAGAATAAATACATGAACTTGTATAACATAATAGAAGAGAAAGGAGGAGGAATGGTGTAGAATGCAAATTCATATACTATATATAGATTGTAACTAGTCAATGCACATGGGCATTAGAAGGTTGACACTAACATTCTTCACCTACCTCCTATGTTAGTGCATTAAGGAGGTATAAAATGAATTTATTTTCAACACCTTCCATAAATTCATTTTGTCTAGAGCCAAAAATAAATATACAAGGCTTATGAGGAATATACATCAACATTTGGATTGTTAAAACAAAATTTCTTCAACAACACTCATGTAATATGTTTCAAACCTACAAGACCTCTAATATGAATAAATTATTTAGCCTCATTCAATATTTTGGTAGACCTATGTAATCTAATATTTTGTCCTATAGTTCTTGAGATGAATCATCTATTGTTGAATAATTATCTGATATAGTGATGGTATACTTCAATATGCTTAGTCCTTGCATGGAACATTGGACTTTTTTTAAGCTTAATGTCTAAGTATCATAGTGCAATATGGTAGGTAGTATCTATTGCTATTATAATTTGAAGAGAATATTCCTCAACTACCTAACTCTTTGACTACCTTATTAGCTACTATATATTATGCTTCTATTGTAGATAAGATAAACGTACATAATTTCTTGCTATACAAAGATATAATACTCAAACCATGTTAAGAAAAAATCCTATAGTAGATCTCATATCATCTACACAACCTATGTAATTTAAATCAAAATATCCCATAAGAAGTAATTTTCATCTAGATGAGTACTCAATGCACATGCTCAATGTGCCCTGCACATACCTCAATATCCTCATTATAAATTTCTAATAGGAAACTTTTAGATATTTCATAAATCTAGATACAATACTAACTACATAAGAGATATGTGGTCTAATATGGGTTAAATCTCCTTCCATTTACTTGTAGAAATTAGAGCAAATACTTTTACACAATTTTACATATTCAATAACTAGATAGTCCTTGTGGTGTAAATCCAATTGTAAGAGGTCATAAAAAGAACCTCCAATCACATAAAAACTATGACAAATAGAAATAAAGTGGTAAATCCCCCAATCACATAAGAGCTACAATAAATGGAAATAAATTGATAAATGCTTTATTTTCTTATTCCTAGATTTCACCTCTTTTACAATGTGATACCAAGGTAATATATATCCCAAAATAAACCCTAAAACAAAACCCTAAATTTTAAAAACTTAAAGATAAAAAAATTACTATTTTTGAATAATTTATCATTTTTAGCCCAAAAATACCTTTTTTAGGAAATCACCAAAAAAAAATTAGATAACCCTCTAAATTAGTACACATCATTGTATCACCCATATTAAGCCTCCTATAAAATCTCAACACCTACCCATTTCTAATAAGTTATTAAATTCCAAATATTCTTTCTTCCAGTTTTATAAAAGACACTAATTCCCATTTTTAGGGTACTAGATGAAGGAATTAGGGTCTCATACAATCTATAAATATCATTTAGGCCACAAGATGGCCTGGCCATGATATTTTTCTCCTCTTTACTCCACATAAAATTTCAAGTTGATCCAACGGTCAGATCAAAAGTTATGCCCTCTAGAAGAGAGGATCGTACATCACCTTGGCATATTTTTTCTAGGAAAGGAAGATACCCTCTATTGTTTTCGATACCTCAAATCCAATAAATTAATGAAGAAGTTCCAATTATATCATTTAAAACCTTTCCTTTAGTCATGACTTCACTTCGTTGATATCCTATAGATTATCATCTAAGATGATAGGTCATCCACATAGAGTACAGTTATGAGTATTCTATTGTTGAAGGTATTCACATATAATTTTGGGTTATAGGTGCCACCATTAAATCCTTAAAGTTTGAATAATTCATTAATATTTATATAACAAGCCCTTGGAAATTTTTCAATCCATAGAGTGACTTATCTAATCTGCATACCAAGTGTTCTTCACCCTCTTTCATATTTTTTTGTGGTCAATTCATATAAATTTATTCCTCTATCTCATCATGAAAAAAATCATTCTTGACATCCATTTGATGAATTTTCTACCTTGAATAAGTTTAAATGGCATTGACTATCTTGATACTATTATTTTTTAGAGTAACCCTTGATCACATGTCTTGCTTTATGTTTTCAACATTCTCATTGGATTTCTGCTTATTTTTGTACTTCCATCAACTTCAACATTTATTCCTTAGGAAATTTCAATAACTTCCAAGTCTAATTTTTGATCAAGGAGTTGTACTCTTATTGCATGACTTGTTTTCATCCTCTCTTTCTTTGTGTCTCCTCAAAATTACGAGCATTATTTGTTTCCATAAATTTTCTCATTTAAGCGTAATTGTTAGTTTGAATTTTTATATTAACCTTGTTATTATTGTCATAGATTTCTTGGAAGCTTCTTATCTTCTTAGGAGAACTTTCTTCACCATTAGGATATTTTTTCTTTGAATAATTACTAATTTCAAAGTCATTAATTATGATTTTTGGAAGATGACATGGAGGAGTTGAGACATAGCCTTAAATGCCCTCATTATTGCATACCTACTAATAAAATATCTTTAGATACAACATCATAGATCTTGTATATATTCCTATAATCATCATAACCAATAAAAATATACTTAATGATCTTACTATTAGACTTTCTAGTTCTTATTTCATCTTACACATGAATATATGCTTCACAATACTCTAAAATAGTCTACATTAGGATTATTTTCACTTTATTATTTTTGGTGTGATATTGTTATGGCATGATGTAGAGGACCTATTTTAAATGAGTTGTTGAATTCACTACTTCTACCCAAAATTTCATAGGCAAGTTCTTAGACTAAATCATGTCTCAAGCCATTTCAACCAAACTTGTATTTTTCCTTCCAACCACTCCATTTTTTTGTGAATTGTATCTATTTGTTGTCACTCTCCAAATTCCATGTCTTTCATAAAATTTATTTATGTTGTTATTAACATATTCTCCTCCATTATAAATTCTTATATTTTTTGTTCTTTCGTCACATTGATTTCCAGTAGGGCCTTGAAAATTGCAAATATTTAACACTTTATCCTTGGTCTTAAGAAAATATGTCGATGTATTTATAGAAAAATCATTTATAAATGTTAATGCATATTTTGTTCCCCTAGTGATTGAGGAGTAATAGGTCCACATAAGTTACTATGCACAAGCTTAACCAAATTTCTTGCTCTTGATGTACTCTTTTCAAATGGGTCTTTCTATTGTTTTCCAACCATACAACCTTCACAAAGATTTGTGTTTGCTTCGATCCAAGGGAGACAAATAACCATATGTTTCTTTTATAATATAGTTAAACATTTATATTTTAAGTGCCAAAATATTTGGTGCAATAATTCACTAACATAAGTATTCACTACCACATAAGTGGCCTTGTTTGCAAGCTTTGAATTAATTTTATATATTCCATTTTCTATTTTTCTACTGGTATGAATTTGTATCCCTCCTTCTTCATATTTTTTAATCAAACATTTATCTTGTTAAAATTTCAATTTGTATTAATACTTCATTATCTTATTCACTAAGAAAATATTATTTTTTAATTTGGTATATAAAATAATTTAATTCCCAATTTCTTATCAGTATTATCATTCATGGAAGTAGTGCCAACACCTTCAACATCAAGTGAAGTGTCATAACCTACACTAGAATTATGGGAGCCATTTTTCTTCTCTATAGGGTTAAAATACTCCTTGTGATAAGTTATATGCTAACTTGCACATGATTCAATATACCAAGCATTTGTAGAGTTTCCACATATTGTAGGAGAAGTGAGCAGGATATTTTTGTAACACTCATCCTCTTGGATAAAATTTGACTGATTCCTTGGTTGAAATATTTGAAAGCCACATGTTTTTATTTTATAACACCGATCTGCTTTATGGTCATATTTCCTACACTTAGAACAAGTTAGGTTGAAGTTATTCCTTATTTGATTTTCATTATATTATTATACCTATGATTGATATTTATTTGTTGCCAATTGTGTTGCTTCCTTACCTATGATATGGTTTGTTTCCATATGGTTCTTTCATTTTTTTGTTATCTTTTATTTATTTTATCTCCATTGAATAGTAGATATTTTCCTATAGTTATTGATGTATGTTTAGTCTTACTAGATTCACCATTAATTTTTTTAAGTTTCTCTTCTTCACTTTGTAAGACCTCACATATCTCATCCAATACCATTATGCCCAATTTTTCTATTAGTTCAAGGTTGGATATAAAGTTATGATGTTTTCAAGTGGGATATCAATTAGAAAATCCATAATATCTTCATCTTTATATGTTACCTACATAGTGAAAATTTGATTTCTTATTATTTTTAATTGGATGAGATGATCATTCATTCTCTCTCTTTCTTCTAGCTTGATATGTGTCAATTGTTTCTTTAGATCCATTATTTTAAGTTTTCTAGTGCTCTCATACATTATAGAATGAATGTTCCATACCTATTTTAATGTTTGAAGATCTATAATATGAGACTTGATTGATGGATCTATCTACCACCAGATTAGTGCTCATGTATTTATATAATTTTTATTCTATTTAACATGTTTATCTAGATTTATTGCCCTATATTGTATTGTTAAATCATACAATTATTTTATTTTTAATATTAGTATCATTTTAGGTTCGAGGTGTAGACCAATTATTTCGACCAAACCCCGTAAGGGGGGCGGACTTCCAAGGTTCAAATATCAGGCCTCGCTAGACTGAATTCTTGTCCTTTTCTTAGTGCTTTTAGTGGTGTTAAAGGTTTAAAATTGATTGTGGCATGGTGGTTATAGGGGCATACTATGCAAAGATATGTGTGGCGATTTTTATGGTGAACAATGCATAATACTCCGGTGGCCATAAAATTTGAACCTACCTAAATTTGTGGAGGCTACATATTCCATCATGTAAATTAAATATATATATGGAGTAACCACTCAACACATGGTATACAAGATCTACTAGAGGATAAGGGTATAACCATCCATCATGGTCCATGTGAAATTGTATATGGTATAACCACCCATGACAAGGTTTATGCATGCATTATGGGACATTGGTAGTTGTAGGATAAGTTAGAAGACGGTTAGACACTATTTGGACATTTATTGCATTTAAATATATATCATTTTATAATTTAAGTCATTGAAATAGTAAGTTATATTCTATAAATGAAAGGCAAAATCCTCCAAGAAGTGAAAAAATTTCAACTCAATTGAAGACTAGTAAGGTCATAGCTTGAATAAAGAGGAAGAATAAGTAAACGGTGAATATTTCAAAAGCATCAATCACCAAAATCACACATTGAATATTTTTTCAAGTGCAAACCTCCTCAACATGATAAAAAATTAATGCATGTAAATACAAATCAATCAGGAGGCTTCTACATAAAAAATATGACTCAAAAGACATTTGAGCATTTGGTGTGAGAAAATAGTAGGTACGAGCAGTAGCGTCAAAATATTGAAATATGGGTGATTAAGAACAAAGAAAATTTGGTTGAAATTCAATGGTAAGGATTTAATTATCCCACATTCTTAGTGAGAAAGGAAAATAAAGCTATATAATTATTGCCTTTTATTTAATTGTAGGTAAAAGAAAAGGTGCACATGTTAATTTTTTGTTTTTAAGTGAAAAACCCCTTGCAGAACCAACTTGGTATGAGAGACCATGAACATGGGGTTCTACACCATAAAAGTCACTCGGGAGTCGCACCCAGCCCTTCCCGCACCAACAATATCAATTGGATTTTGGGTACCCAATTCAGATTTTTGGTAGGGTGGATATTCGAACCTGGGACCTCCCTTGGAGGATTCTCCTCTTCTCTCCAACTCACCTACAATACCTGGGTAAAACTAATTTATAGTGGAAAACACCCCTTTCGAGGTGCCACTTTCAATAGGTTGGGCATAGAAGGAATGGAGCCTTGTCGGCCTCTACCAGTACATAGGACATTCCTAACTATACCATATATATATAGGATGGAGACAAGGAGAATGGAACCTAGGTCAGCCTCTACCAGCACCCAGGGCATTTACCACTGCACCACAACAAGCAAATTAAAACTAATTTATAGTGGAAAACACCCCTTTTGAGGTTCCACTTTCAACAGGTTGGGCATAGGAGGAATGGAGCCTTGTCAGCCTCTACCAGCACGTACGACATTCTTAACTATACCATATATCTACAGGATATATACAAGGGGAATGAAACCTGGGTCGGCCTCTACCAGCACCCAGGGCATTTACCACTACACCACAACAAGCAGATGCATGTTATTTTAAATACAAGAATATTCTTTGAAAATAATTTGATAGGAGAAAATAAACTCCATGTATATTTTTTTCCTGATGAGACCATAATTTTATCATAATTCAAGGCATAAATTAAAATATGAGTATAAGCTTAATCCTGCAGATAAGGTAATCCTATGGGAATTCGAAGAGATAGGATAAGGATTGTGTGTGGAAGATTCAATTTTTGGTGTAAGCAAGGAAAACGTTTTTGAAGACATCAAAATAAAAATAAAAGTGTTCTTTATGCTATATTTGAAAATAATTTTTTATTGGTGAAAAATTGTGTGAAAGGGTTTTTGCAAAAGGTAAATGAGAAATGATGAATGCATCAAGAGTGTGATGAATTAGCGTATTCCTTTGATATAATAAGAGCATAGTGCATATTCTTTGATATGGTGTGGTTCTCCAAGACAAAGACTTGTGTAAGGGCAGCTATGCAAACATTGTGAAATAAGTTTATGCTTTGTTAAAGTAATTTGAAAGAAAACAAAGAGCAGATTTTGTGCATCATTGTTGGGCAGATTTTGTACATCTTGTTAGGCAGATTTTGTGTATCTTTTTGGGCATATTTTGTGCATCATTTGGGCATATTATGTATACTTTTTTTGGGTAAATTTATGCATTATTGTTTATGTTTTGAGAGGAAAAAAAGGACATATTTTGTACATAATTATTGTTTTTTTGAGAGGAAAACAAAGGGTAGATTTTGTGCATCTTGTTGGGCAGATATTATGTATTATTGTTTATGAAATAAAGGATAGAATTTTAGTAGTGTAGAGAGCAGGTTTTGAAGTAGATTTGGGCAAGCCATGTGTGAAGGCTTGAGGTATATTCGAGCAGAGCTGGAAATAATTTTGGAGCAAAGTTGAGAGCAGAGTTGAGAGCCAATTTGAAAGCATAGGGGAATGGTGTCTCTTATGAATAGAGGTCAATTAAATTGAGCAAAGGATATTGATGTCTCCTTTGGATAGAGGTACATAAATATTGTAATAGGGATATTGTTTTCAAGAGATTTGTTGAGAAAATTTAGAAGAAATATTTTCTTCATTGACGTAATCCACATTTGGTGAACCACGTTAAATCTGTGTCTCACATGTGTGTGATGATATAGGAAATGTTTTGTTACTACTATTAATGATCTTACTTTGAAATTTATTATAATTATTAATATTGGATAATATTGTTTTGAAAAGAAATAAAAGTTGTATCGTATACTGTTTACCCCTCCTCTCAGTATAATATTATGTTCTTCAATTAGTATCAGAGTGGGTTCCATTAGGGAATCCTAAAATCTTGAAGGAATATCTTACAAGAACACATTATCGTTAAAATGGGAGAAGTTGCTCCTATGGTTGAAATCAAAGAGAGAGGTTTAGGAAGTAGAGAAGAAGTCATGGATAGCATGAAAGAAGATATTATTGTAGCTCTCGAGAATTTGAAAAGGGTTAGAGAAGAGAATTAAAGATTGAAGGCTCAAATTTAGGAGGATGATAAAACCAATATAAATATTCTACAAGGTCTCACGGAGTTAAAAGTGAATATTGAAGAAGTAAAAAGAATTGAAGAAGTTATGATTGAGAAGTTAAAAATAAAAGAATTGGAATGTGAGATATTGGAACTTGAAGTTGTCTCTCTTAGAAATAAAGCAATAAAAGAAGATCCCATGACCTATGTTGATATGGTGAAAGGTAAAATCATCAAGGAAAAAGAGAACAGTGAATCATCATGGACAAGAGTGAATTACAGAAACAACATGAAATCATATCATCCAAGGAAAACAAACATATCTCAATATTTCTTCCATGGTTATTGTTTTTCATGTAACAATTATGGTCATAAGGCCACATATTGCATGGTTAGTATGAGGAGGGATATTATCTTCATTAGTAAAAATTCATTTGTACCTCTCAATGATGTCATGTGTTATAAATGTGAAAATTTTGAGCACAAATCTAGATGGTGTAGAAAAGTGTTTCCTGAATCAAGCAAGAAAGGGGAAAGTCAAATACATTAGAAAGAGATATTAACAAAGGAGTGGTAGGATCAAGGAAAATAAAAATAGATGTTAGTTTAGACAGCTCTTCATGTGCAAAATAAATTAAATCAATGGTGCATTGATAGTGGGTGTTCAACCCATATGACAAGTGACTAAAGTAAATTTATTTATCTCAAGAAAATAAATGGAGGAATAGTAAAATTTGGTGATAATGTTTCAGAAAAAATTGTTGGAAGGGGACTTTGAGTTTGAATAATGGAATATCAAGGATGGAAAATGTATTATATGTTGATGGATTGAAGCACAACTTACTAAGCTTAAGTTAACTATGTGATCAGGGGCACACAGTTACATTTCACTCAAATATATATGAGGTCAGGAAATCCAAGATAGGAAACCTTCTTGCTAATGCCAGTAGAACTACAAATAATCTCTATATGTTAAGTGAATCAAGGGAGAAAAATATTTTCTAACACAGGAATATGAAATCTGGTTATGGCATAAAAGAATGGATCACCTAAAATTTGACAACATAGTAAAAATAAGCAACAAAAAAGTAGTCAAATATTTTCCCAAGATAGCAAAACCCTCAAATATAGTTTGTGCACAATGCCAACATGGTAAGAAAAAAAATACGAGTTTCAAATCAAAGGAATTCTCTTCATCCGGACCTTTGGAACTAGTTCACATAGATCTATGTGGACCTACAAGAACAAAAAATTTACAATGAGAAAGCTACTTCATGTTGTTTATTGATGACTTCTCTAGAATTATGTGGGTAACTTTATTAAAATGAAATAAAAAATGTTTGAGAAGTTCAAGATATTAAAGGCACTAGTTGAAAATGAAACAGGCAAAAATAGTAAGTGTTTCAGGTCAGATAAAGGAGGAGAATAAAATTTAGGTGAATTCATAGAGTTTTGTGAACAACATGGAATCAAGAGATAATACTTAGCAACAAGAACTCCGCAACAAAATGGATTAGGTGAAAGAAAAAATAGGAATGTTTACAGTATGGCCAGGGCTATGATAAATGAGTCTAAGTTTTTTTATGCTTTTTAGAAAGAGTCAATTCATACAACGGTCTATATCATCAATAGATCTCAAAAATCCATATGATATTTGGAAGGGAAGACCATCTTCTGTGAAATACTTCAAAATTTTTGGAAGCAAATGCTACATTAAACAAGAATAGAAAAACTTGGACAAATTTGATTCCAAATGTGATGAGGGCATCTTCCTTGGATATTTTACTAAGAGTAAAACCTATAAATGGTAAAATAAAATATCACATACCATGGTAGAAAGTGAAAATGTAATAATTTATGAAGCAATAGATCTAAGAGAACCAGATCAAGAGACCATGTATCAAGAAGGGGAAATTTGTAGAGAAGAAGAAGGAGAAGAAACTGATGAATATGAAACTTAAATAGCATCACCTAAGACACCATATAAGTATGTACAAAAGAATCATCCAAGAGACAAAATTATTGGAAATCCAAATGAGATACAAAGAAGAAGGAGAACCATAGTAAAAGGTGAACATGTAAATCTTTCCTTGCCATCAAAGGTTGAGCCCAAGAATTTCAATGAAGCAAGTGAATAGAAATATTGGGTCAAGTCAATGGAAGAGGAGTTTGAAAAAAATGAGAAGAGTGAGACTTGGGAACTTGTACCACATCCAAAATATAAAAATGTAATTGGCACCAAATGGTTCTACATAAATAAGTTAAATGAATATGGTGAGGTAGTCAAAAACAAAGCAGTATTGGTATGTAAAGGCTATGCACAAGTTGAAGGGATTGACTTTAAAGAGACATTTTCTCTAGTTGTACGTATTGAGGCCATAATAATATTTTTGGCATTCTCAAATTTTATAAACTTCAATGTATATCAGATGGATGTAAAATCAACTTTTCTTAATGGTTACTTAGAATAATAAGTCTACACTGAGCAACCAGATGGGTTGAACTTGACAGACAAGTCAGACCATGTATGTAAATTAAATAAGGCTCTATATGGACTAAATCAAGCCCCTAGGGCTTAGTATTCAATATTAAATAAGAATCCTCAAGAACAGGGTTTTAGAAAAGGTATAGCTGACAACAATCTATACATTAAAAATGAAGGAAATGATTTTTTTATTGTGGTGGTCTATGTGGATGATATCATTTTTGTAGGTAGTAACGATAAGATGTGTCAAAAATTTACAAAGTGTATGCAAAAAGAATTTGATATGTCAATTCTTGGTGAGTTGTCCTTCTTCCTTGGTTTGCAAATTTCACAATCAAATAAAGGGATATTTCTCTCTCAGACAAAGTATATAAAAGAAATATTGAAAAATTTTGGACTGGAGGATTGCAAACCTGTAAGTAACCCCATGGTTATAGGATGCAAGTTAAGTATAGATGATGAGTATCTTGAGGCAAATCATACATTATATAGATCTATGATTGGAATTCTATTATATGTCACAACTACAAGACCAGATATAATGCAAGTATTCATATTAGTGGTAAGATTTCAAGTAGTACCAAAATAAATACATGTGCAGGTAGTAAAGAGAATCCTCAAGTATCTAAAAGGAACTATAGAATTTATACTACGGTATCCTAGAAGTAACAAATTCACTCTCACCACATATATAAATCCAGATTGGGCAGGCAGTATTGATGATAGAAAAATTACAAGTGGAGAAGCATTATTTCTTGGAGACTTTTTAGTCTCTTAGCTAAGTAAGAAACAAGCATCAATATCATTATCCACTTCAGAGTCATAATACATTTTAACAATTGCTTATTGTACATAGGTGTTGTGGATGAAACTGACTTTAAAATATTTTAAAATAGAGCATGATCATCCTATCCATACTATGTGATAATAAAAGTGCCATCAATATCTCAAATAATCTAGTGATGCATTTAAGGATCAAGTATATTCTAATCAAATATCATTTCTTAAGGGAGCAAGTGATAGATCAGCAAGTTAAATTGGAGTATGTTACTACAAAGGAACAAATTGTGAATATATTCACCAAGTCACTTCTAAAATAAACTTTTGAGTATCTCAGAGGAAATTTGGGAGTATTTTTACTCCCATCCCAAAATTACTGACCTCAAAAAGGAATGTGGTGAGGGGGTTGAGCTAAATGTTTTATTTTTAGACCTAAAGAGCCCTTTGCCATTGATTTCAAAGGGGGATAGAATTAATAAAGGGAGAAAAATTTTAGTAAGGGAAGCATCATGTTAGGGAGAGCAGTTTGGTAATTCAGTTGAAATAAAATAATGTTTTGTTGGGTTTCCATAAATGACAAAGGGGGAGATTATTGGAAATTGTGAGTTGTCATTGATGTCAAAGGAATAAAGCAATCAAAGCAAAAATATTCTTCAAATATGATGAGATCAAGAATAGATTTGTGGAATTATCATTGATGTCAAAAGCACGAGTATGTTAAAAAATAAAGGTCACAATATCAATATTTGTGTACTTGAGAAATTCAAATGGTAAGTATCATCAATATCATTGTGCTTAATAAATTCAAATGGTGAGCATGATCTATACTATAGTGCTTGAATAATTAGAATGATGATGTACATTAAATAATAATGTACACTTCAATATTTAAATTAAAAATTTAAATATTAAATTAAGGATCTAAAGTAGGATATAATTAAATCAAATTTATAATGTAAGGGCCGACTCCCATGGTTAAAAAGATTCAAATCATTCATATATATTGACCTAACATTGTGGTTGAAAATTTATTGTTGGTTGAAGTGCCTTTGTATTGCCCGTGAAAGGAGAAGAGTATTTTCATTCTCTACTACATCTATGTTCGAAAGAGTGAAGCAAAAAGAAGAATAAGAGTTTTCCAAAGTGAGCACCATATTAATGAGTGAGCAAGTGATAATATTTCGTTGAGTATATGAGCACATTTCATCGATGAAATGAGTGTCTTTCGTTGAGTGAATATTGAGCTCTAATTCGCTGTGAGTGAAGTGTCATACATATTTCATTGAGTGAACATGCCTTTCACTATTCAAAGAATGATGTATGATGTTGAAGACCTGTGCCTTGAAGAAAAACTTGAGACCTACGCTGGGAAGTTCTTTTTTGTTAAAGACCAAAGAAGAGAATTGTTGTGATTCCTTCACAATGATCCCAAATTTTGGGAACCCACTTGAAATTTGAAAAATTATTCGAATGTTATCCACACATGTAGTTGAGGTTATTCATCAATCTAATGATGAATGTCCATAAGCATCTTACATACTATATTATAAATTTTTTCATCATCAGATTTGGTATCATGATCTAAAGTTTTTATTAATGTTTTTGTATGGTTGTTTTGTGTTTTATTAAGTCCATCATGTTATGTGTTGTTATTATGAATATTATGTTTTGTTGAGTTATGTACTAGTGTTACTTTTATCTTCTAATTTTTATTAGTTTATATTGTTAAAACATTGTTAGTTTGTTTGCATGTTGATTTATGTGGTTGTATTATTCAATAGTTGTGATGATTGTTAAAAAGTCTTATTTTGTATGGTATAGTTATTATTTTTTATTATATTTAGATTTTATTTATGTTTAAGTGTTACTTAGGTGTTTTTTTAACTTAGTATAATTTATTTGATTCTTTATGTTAAGTATTTTGAAATGACAGTATGTTGAAATCAATTAAAATATGTTTCATTTCTTTGTAGGTCAATGGCACGATCATCGACGTGGACCCTATGATCAAAGAGGGTAGAATCTGTTCTCAAGGTGGGTCCTACGATCAGAGTGCTAGAAATGTGATTCTAAGGTCGATGTTCTAGACGTGAACACAAGAGATGACTTGGAAATGATTTGATGTAATTGGACCAAGCAACATATGGAATGCAGATGTGGGTAGTTGTATTGAAGATTCCAAGGCAACGATGTTATTTTAAAGTTTATATCAAATGTTCAAAGTTGCTAGGGTTTTCCATGGTGGATGTGAGGACACGTCGAATAACACAAAATAGGTATATAGGGAGAAAATAATACAAATGCATATTGAACGAATGGTATTAATGGCACCGTGAATAGATTGGTAATATTATAGCATGCTCATCAATTGCAGTGTTTTTGTATCCTAGGGTACTTCAGACGTATGAAGATGAAAATTTTGCATAAGGGCTGAGGCATTAATGGATTGTGGCAGTGTTCATTCGTGTATGAGATAGAATGGGTTCATTATGGAGAACGTTAGGTCACGCAGCGTTTCACAGGAGTGATGCTGATCAGGAAAGGTTGCAGTGTTTTATATAGGTAATTAAGGATATCATCAACAGGAATATTTGATAGTAATATGTGTTGGACACTTATGTATTCACTGGCATTTCCTTTGAGAAATTCGAAGCTCAATAGTGCTCGGATGTTCCAAGTGTTTGAGATTCTATCGCATGGAATTTTCAATCCTTATGGACAATCCAAATACACATGGAGAGCACCGATGATGATTGGGACAATGGTGGATGCACGAAAATCATGGCATGTGATGAATTTAGTGATGACAAGATAATAGATATCAGGTTATGCATAGTGGCTATTTTCGCAAAATGGTTAAAAGTAGGATTTTTAAAATTTGGAATTGGCTAATATTTGGGACCCTTGACCAGTGTCCATTAGCCAAAAATTTTTACGTGCAATTTTTTTTTTTGGGTCGATTCGCCCCAATTTTATAATAATTTGATTATTTTAAGTTTAAATTTATCCCTAATAATAGTGAACCTTCTACATGTGTTTCGAAACTATTCACTTGAATTTTGAAATAGATGCACCAAATTTTAATAAATATATTTTAGGGTCGATCCCTTACGCATAATCCTGATAGATATAGAAAGAATCATAATAAAAGACACCTCACAGATAAATTCTTGGAAGTTAGAGGATGTGGAGAGTTCAAGGTGTTAGTGCCGGAATGAAATCTTTCACGTCGGATAAAGCATGGTTACCTATATCGTTGCATCGCGTATAGGAAGAAACAGTCTTAGGGTGCCAATTTTCCAAAGGAGAAGATTGAAAATTTATTAGGTTTATAAAAATATTACCAATATAATGAAGTTTATTAGGAGGCTTTATACAGATTCGTGTTATGATGTTGATTTATTAATAAAGCAGTATATGAATTGAGTTCAATATGATATGAGTATTATATTTGGAACAAGAAGAATGTGCCTAATTAAATAATCATAATAATATAATTGTTTTATATGACTTAATTTGAATTCACATAAATATGAAACTCTTATATTATTAAGATGAAGGTTTTGTTAAGAGATATTAAGGTTTCAAATTCATTTTGAAACTGCGAGAGAACGGAAAGAGAACCGACCAAACCAGTTCAAATAATGAATTTTTAATATATAAAAGAAGGAAGAAAAGCCAAACATGGGATTGGAAAATTGCAAGGCAAAAGAAGAATAAGAATATTGAAATGAGCAAAAGGTGAAAATGAAAGAAATTACAAAGATTTGGATTTATAGATATTTCAAAATATTTATTGTAATATCCAATAATTATATCAAATTATTTTTGTTTAGATATGCATGAATACAATATTTGATTTTAATTAAATGATTTGATATAGTTTTAATTTAAATTTTTGTTGAAGATAGCACCATTTTTATTTTCATACTGTGTGATTGTGGTTTTTAAGTTTCTGTGCATTCCATTCTGTAATTATTTGTCTAAGATTTACTTTATTTCCCTTACTTTAAAATTTTAAAATTTATTTATATTAAATTTGCAAACATTTAACCTAGTTTGATTTTATAAATTTTAACTTTATAACTAGGTTTTAAATTTATTTATTATTCAAATATTATATTCAATTAACATTTAAATAAAATAAATTTCATCGAGGATAAATGATTATTTGGATTTCAACTTTAATTTCATAAAGTTGGGAATTCGAAATTAATATCTATTCATATTAATAAGGGTTTGGATTATTATAATTCTATGTTAAATCATTGAAGAACACAAGCTTTACTGAAAGCACGAGATTTCGGGCGAAGGAAACACTAATTGCGATGCAACCAAAATCAAATGCGCTTAAGTCCTAGAAATGTAAAATGCATGAAACGAAAGAGACACATTAAAATGAGACACAAGAAAATGGAGAAAACACAGCCCTTTCATTAAAATTTCTTGATCTCTGTTACAATGACGCCTCCTCCCTTTTCAGGGGCTAGGAGCGCTAAAAAGAATTTGATTACAATCACTTAATTTTCCTCTTTCCGCGTGCCCACGATTGAAATGGACAAGCCAAGATTATGTCGCCGCTGATGTCGATAAGTTCTTCACTTCTGATGCTTCTCTTGCGAACAAAGAAACAATCAAGATGTCAATAGCACCTGTCGCAAATGGAAAGTGTTTATTCTCTAGAATTAACGAAATATGCATGTAAACATTTGCCTAAAACAGTAAATACAGTGAGTCCAAATGGCTTGAAATCTTGACAGAAGACAGAAAAAGTTACCAGAAGGCCATTGCCACTGAGACAACTAGCCAATCTGCCTTCAACTGGAATTCGTCCCTGGGAAGGACGATTCGACCTGCACTCGTCCCTGGGTGGGACGAATTCTTCTGTGTTGAAGAAGCCGACCTGCTGCTGCTCCAATGTCGATTCCCAAGACCTACAAAATGCCTACAAACAAGGGGGTTATGTAATTGGGGCCATTTTGGGACGACCCAGATGGTCGGATTCTCCCAATTTGGCCTCTACCCTCGGGAATTTGATCTCGCCACCTACAAGTCAGTGAAACAACAAAGCGACACAAAACATACTAGAATTTGATCAAAAGTTACAAACTTGCAGCTATGAGTTAACCAAACATGATAACACAAAATGCAACCTGAAAAAGTAATCTAGAATGCTCTAAAACTCAGAAAGTGCGGGGGTGCCCAAGTGGGCCTCCCACCGTTGGCACTTGATTTCGGCGCCAATCCACTAGGGATGGGCCCAAAACCTCTTAGGATTGGGGGTCGGCGAATTGGTTGGTTTAGGTGTCCATGTGTTGGATTTGGATCAGGTTCAAGCTTCCAAAAGCCACCCAACAACCTCCCTTGCAAAAGAGATTGGTGGATGCGAGAAGGTGAACCAAAAGGGATTCAAGTGGGTCTTCAACTCGGTAGCACTTCGTTGCTCTTGGGTGAGAAAGTCTCACATTTTATAGACCAAAGGGGTCTCTTTTGGGAGGGAAGCACAAATGCCATGTGTTGGTCATAGGCACCATGTGGCAGTCTTGTCTTCCCATGAGGGAGGGGAGTCCTCCATTGACTTGGGCTTTCATAACTGCCCTTGTGACAGTCCTCAAATGGCCTATTTGTCCACTCACACACGCATGCGATGCAGGAGTCATCAACTGACTGTTCTGGGCTGCCACTTGGCCTCATTTGTCTTTTTGCCCGTTAAACTTGGAAATCGTCCTTACTGGAGATGATTTCAGAGATCGTCCCTAGGTGATACGATTTCAAGTTAGCAATCGTCTGTGGGTGAGACGATTACTAGGCAAAGTGTCTAAGTGTGCCAAATTGCTTCTTGACCTCACAAAATTCCTATGAAAGTGGTTAAGACCACTGTTTGACCTCTGAGGGCTGCCCCTGGGGCTGTGTTTGTCAAAGCGATCAGTGTTTGCAGTCACATAATCGGATTGGTGCTATTTTGGTGTCTACAGATGCCCCTTTTTGGGAAGCGCTGCGGGTGATGCAGTGCTGAGCAAAAATAGATAACCAAAGCACTAATGATTAGGGTTTCTTGGTAACCTAACCAAATTTTGATGCCCTAAGTATGGAAAGGGCATGCATTCTTGAATCCTTGCTTCTGATGAGCTAAGGAATTTGATTTCAAGTATTAACCTATTTTGGTGAGGTGTGACTTGAACTTAGACATTGATCAATCATGAACAGGCAAAGGGCGTTTTTATCCTCGGGGGAACCTTGTGTTCATGATTCACGAAATGCCAAGTGTTTGATTGATTTGATTGTTTCTTGTTTACTGCCCCAAGCAGGAGCGTGATTGTCTTTGTCAATGATTCTTTGAATGCATGTCATTTTCCTTAATTGGGTGTGTGATTGTTGGTTGGTGACTAAGTGTGACTACCCCCTCAAGCGACGAATCGATGAGGGAATGACCTTCATGAGAGAAGTGACGAGTCGCTTGACCCAAGATGACTTGTGCAAGGGTGCCTTTAGAGGGTTTACCGTTAAGCGTGTGCAATTTTTCCAACATTTGGACCTATTTTTTGTGGGTGTTAACCCTTTTGGTGATGCCGTAATGAGGTGAAATCATCAAAAATCTAACTTCCCGTGGAGCGGTCCGGCTATTGTAGCCTTCTTGGGGAAGTAAGAGAGCGATAATTTGGACCTCAAAATCAATTTTCTTTGCTCGGAGTTTAAGTGGAAGAGCACTTGTGTCCGGAAATGTTTTTTTTGTTGTCTATTTTTGTTTAATTTTTTTATTGTTTTTGTTGTTTTGTGTGACGCATGTGGGGATAAAATTGTTGTAATCTTCTTCCCGTGGAGTGGTCCAGCTATGGTAGCCTTCTTGGGGAGTGAGATAGCGACAATATATGACCCCAACGTCTATTTTGATTGCCTTGGATTGCGAGTGTAACAGCATTCTATTAGGCAACTTTATTTGTTGTTTTTAGTGCATTTTTGTTGATTTTTTGATGTTTTGACTTTTCTGGCTGGAAATCGTCCCTGGGTGGGACGATTTCCAATTGCAAAAATCATCCCTGGGTGGGACGAGCGCTGACCAGAGCGCTCGTCCTAGCCAAGGACGATTTCCAGTTGGTAGGCTTATTTAAGGCCCAAAACTTGGATTTGGGCTCATTTGTGTCATTTTTTTCTTGCGATTTGGGAGCTCTGGGAGGAGGTAATTCTGCGAAGCGAAGCGCTGCCGAAATTTTCTCTGTCATCATGAGTGCACAAACTGGTTCGAGTGGCGGAGCGGAGGCAAAACCCGTAAGTGCTCCCTAGAGTTTATTCTTGCAATTGATGATGTGATTTGAATTGATTTTGTTTATTCTTTGTTTGAAATAAAATTTAGACCCTGACACTTAGTTTATAAAAACTAAGATTTATTGTACATTAAACGTAATATAAAACCTATGTAAAAAAATTTATTGTTTGAAGTAAACCTTAGGATAAACTGCACGTAAACCCTAAGTTTTTATGTTTTATTTTTTTTTGAATTGTTATGCTGTTTTTGTATTCAATCAGTTAAGGTTAGAAACCCTAGATCTGAAAGTTTTATTTTTGAATTTTTGTGTTGTTTTTTTTTTTTTGTAATTACTCAGTTTAGGTTAGGAACCTTAAATCTGAAAATTTGCTTTCTGTAAATTTTTTTTTTTTTTTGTAATTATCAGTTAAGGTTAGGAACCCTAAATCTGAAAAATTAGTTTTGAATTTTTGTGTGTTATTGTTTTGCAGGTTAGGAGCCGGTACCGTGTACCTGCCGCATTCGCTGAGGCACGGTCGGCGCTGACTGATGTTGACTGGCAATGGCTTGATGCCCTTGGGCTCAAGCAGGTGGCTTTACTGGATCCTGTGGTCCCGAATCAGGCCTATCTGACGGCCCTGATCAAAGTTTGGGATCCACGGACCAACACTATCCATCTTCCAACAGGGGAGATGACTGTGACACTAGAGGACATTTATCGGTTGCTTCGGATTCTGATAGATGGACTGCCCATTAGGAAATCTTCGCGTGATTAGCGAATTGCTGTACTGACGAGATGTTTTGGGCATGCGGAGCGGCTGGGTGTAACAAACCCAGTGGAGACAGTCGAGGTGGACTGTCAGGCTAGCGGGAATTTTGTTAGCTAGTGGCAGGAGAGGGGGGTGTTAGGAGTGAGGCACGTATTCTTGATGGGCCTCATTTCTAACATGCTTCTACCTGATTCGTCAGGCGTGAGGTTCCCATGGAACTTGATGGAGTTGGTATGGCAGTTGGTAGAGTGCCCGATAGAGGCACCGCTGATTTATGGATGGGGACAGACATTGTTGGCACAGCTCTATGGGGAGCTGTACGGTGTCCGCTGTCGACAACGAAAGGGGGTGAGTTGCAGTTATCTTCTTCAGTGCTGGGGTTGGCAGCACATAGCAGTGGAGAGGCTGACCGGGTTACCATGGACGACTTGGGTGGTGATGGATGATAAGGAGATTGGCTATGCAGCTTTGTGGCGACGGTCTGTGGAGCAGGGGCAGAGTCGGTGATGGGCAGGTGCTATACAGCACTATACTGATGCCTTCTCTCTGCTCACTCTAGGGGAGGTGGTTTGGCGTCCTTATCGGGACTGTCCAGTTTGGACGGAGGCTGGAGAGTGGCTCCGACGGGTATGCAAGGAGCGGTGGTTGACTGGGTGGCACGGGATGGAGCATGAGTTCTTTCCATACCTTCGGGTTACACGATAGTTTGGGGTGTGCCAAGGGTTGCCTAGTGAGCCCGTGGTCTATCGACGGTGGGGAGATGAGAGAGGATTAGAGCCACCGGTCATTGCTCCATTGGGCGAGGAGTCCGATGCAGTGATTGAGGTCTCGGATGTGGATGACATCGGGACTACCACTAAGTATGACTCGTGGTGGGTACTACGACGCTGGAGAGGAAAGGGGCCACTGGGAGGCGCAGAGGCGGCAGTGGAGGATGCTAAGGCAGCAGGGGGTGATTGGGGGGGTCCGTTGGATGATGCGGACATGGTGGATGTGGGAGATGAGGATGTGGACTTGGGTTTTCCAGAGAAGCTGGCCATGCAGGATGTGGAGGAGCAGTGGGAGCCTGAGCAGGCTACTGTCCCCGTGAGTCCTATGCATTCGATAGATATAGAGGAGGTGGGGTCGGATGTAGGCGTTGAGATTACGTGACTGACAGAGCTACTATGGATGCGAGATCTGGAGTTGGGGGATGCGAGGCGGGAGCTGGGGGATGCGAGGCGGGAGCTGGGGGATGCGTGATAGGAGAGGGATCTTCTACGGGCTCAGTTGGCAAATCGGGATAGAGTTTTGGCGCAGCGCGATGATGCATTGTCTATCTATCATCGGCAAGAGGTAGAGTGGTGTCTGTACCGGATAGACTTGGAGAGGGAAGTCATCCGCCTTGGTGGGCGGCTACCTGAGCCTTCGGTCGGTGGATCTTCACGGTGGACAAGGGATAGTCCGACTGAGCAGTCAGCATCATCTCGTCGTAAGCGGTTAGATGAGGGGGTGGTAGCAGGCATGATGCGGGGGCTAGTAGTAGCTGCCCTGCAGGGTCCCGTAGGACCCACACCATGGGGGGTAGTTCCCGTCGCACCGATCCTGCGTGATCATGGTGGTCGATGCCTTAGGTTGGGTTTTTGGATATGATTGCGGGGTCTGAGGACCGATTTTGTAGCCTGTAGTCATCTTTTTGACGATATATATATATATATATATATATATATATATATATATATATATATCGATTTTATTATGGTTTTGTACATGTGATGATGTGATTTTTGTTATGCATGTTTATTCATTTTGATGAATGCCAATGTTATGATGAATGCAAATGTTTTTGATTTCTATGTGATATGCAAAGTTATATGGATGACTCTTGTATGGATTTATGTGTTTTTCTGTTTTTGTATTTTCTGATGGTATTATGAGGATGGTAAGTAGCGCAGATGGTTTTGGAATGAATGTAAGGTTTTCTGAGATTCAGTCAGTTTTAACTCACCATCCATGACTGTACTTTATCTTACAAGACTTTTTGACCAAGGTATGAATCGAACTTGTTTTTGACCCAGTTATTTTTCACATCCCTGTGTGTGCAATTGAGTTCATTTAGTGGTATTTGTTAGGATACCGCTAGTGCCAGATGGGCTTTCAACCGAACCTATACTGAGGATCACCTAATTATCTCCATGAATTCCTTTGTTGTATGTACTAAGATTAATCTGCGGTGTAATCCAGGATGCCATAAGCTAGCTCATCCACATGCAAACATTGATCTGTACGCAAGTTAATGTGACAGATATATCGTCATGCGGGAGGTTTACTTTCGTTACCGATAGGCTATCAACCAAATTGGTACTAAAGCTTGCATTATGACCTATAGAATGTTGAGAGTTCCAGGGATTCAAGGTTAACTCCCTTCTTTTCTTCAATTGTATTGGGATACTTGCTCATTGTAGTGATGAGATCACTATTTATTTTGATTTGTTTTTCTTTCAAGCAAGGGATTGGGGTCATGGAGTGACGAAAATCACTGTTGTTTGTGCCTTTTGATGTGTGCACTGTAGTTTGTCAAATTTGGAGTTTTGACATTTTGCAACTTTTTTGTGTTTTGCAACTATTGGGAACTTTAGGGATTCTTAGGGAATTGGGTAGGGAGGATGCTTGTCCTTTTGCCAACTCTCAGCATTCTAGGGGTCATTCGCACAGGGGGATGAGCAAGATAACCGTTTCGCTTGTGGTGACCTAGATTATTGTGCAGGTTTCATCTTTCGTTCACATAACTTGGGAATTTTTAGTGTTTTAATTTGTGTTGGGATGTTACGTAACAAGGTGTATTTCAAGTATGACTCTACCTTCGTAAAATCTATCTGACTTGATACATTACGTGGCTAAAGAGCAAAATGATGACTGAATCATGGAAACTCTTGATACATTAACAGACCACTGACTCTATGTGGTAAAAGCGATGTATGGTGTTTTTGTTGTTTTTGTACAATGGAACAGTGTGGAATAAGATGGACTAGTAGAGCAATTACAGCCTATGGTGTCTTTGACCTGTTCGACCACAAATATGCAATGTATGGATGCAATGCTTAATGCAGCTACATATTTTTGTATTTTTGATGGATTGATTTTGTGAATGTGAATATGCGGTGCTAGAGGAACTCTCTATTGATGATTTGACCAAGCGATTGCGATAATCTTTGGAGCTTTTTAGGTTTGACCAAGTGATTGTGATAATCCTTGGAGCTTTTTGGTGTGACCAAGTGATCGTGATAATCCTTGGAGCTTTTGGATTGACCAAGTGATTGCGATAATCCTTGGAGCTTTTTGTTGTGACCAAGTGATTGCGATAATCCTTGGAGCTTTTTAGGTTTGACCAAGTGATTGTGATAATCCTTGGAGCTTTTGGATTGACCAAGTGATTGCGATAATCCTTGGAGATTTTTGTGGTGACCAAGTGATTGCGATAATCCTTGGAGCTTTTGGTGTGACCAAGTGATTGTGATAATCCTTGGAGCTTTTTGTGTGACCAAGTGATTGCGATAATCCTTGGAGCTTTTTATGGTGACCAAGTGATTGCGATAATCCTTGGAGCTTTTTGTGGTGACCAAGTGATTACGATAATCCTTGGAGCTTTTGGATTGACCAAGTGATTACGATAATCCTTGGAGCTTTTTGCTTTGACCAAGTGATTATGATAATCCTTGGAGCTTTTTAGGTTTGACCAAGTGATTGTGATGATCCTTGGAGCTTTTGGATTGACCAAGTGATTGTGATAATCCTTGGAGCTTTATGTGGTGACCAAGTGATTGCGATAATCCTTGGAGCTTTTTGAGGATATGGCTTTTTTAGATGTGGAATGGTCACAAATGACTGATATTCAAGGGTTATGTTTCCTTGATACCATCAAGAGAAGCTAGCC
The DNA here is from genome assembly GCA_028583015.1 of Wollemia nobilis. NCBI lineage: Eukaryota > Viridiplantae > Streptophyta > Pinopsida > Araucariales > Araucariaceae > Wollemia > Wollemia nobilis. Next base: position 4,686,378 of record JAQPPZ010016040.1, on the reverse strand, counting down.
GGTATGTCCCAGGTCCTATTATGCTATCAATGACATATGGACCTATCCAATTTGCCACGAATTTGTCCCTCATGTGGGACGGAAAATTTGAGTTCTGTTGGTTTTCCTTCAAAACCAAATCACCAACCCAAAAGTCCCTTAGGTGAACTTTCATGTTGTAAGCCCTTTTAAGTCGCTCTTGATAGATACGTAAATTCTCGAGAGCATTAATGCGTCATTCATCAAGCAACGTAAGTTGGTCTAACCGGGCCTGCCGCACAGTGTTATCATCGATGAACTCCTACATTGATATGCGAAGGGAAGGAATTTCCAACTCGAGAGGCATTACTGCCTCTGAGCCATACACGAGCGAAAATGGAGTTGCCCTAGTGGGCATTCGAATGCTAGTGCGATAAGCCCAAAGGGCAAGTGGGATTTGTATGTGCCAATCCTTATGACTATCTGTGACTGTCTTTTTAAGGATGGCCACTAGTGTTTTGTTTGATGCTTCCGCTTGCCCTTTTGCTTGCGTATAATAGGGTGTTGAAAAGCTGTGCTGAATTTTGTACTTTGTGGTCAAAGCACGCACGTCTTTGTTCTTGAATGATGGCCCATTATCTGAGATTATTTTGGATGGAATACCAAAACGACATATGATGTTATGCAAGATGAACTCCACTATGCGGGGTCCTTTCGTTGAGGTTAACGAAATTGCTTCCACCCATTTGGTAAAATATTCTGTGGTCGTTATGATAAACGTGTGATGGCCTGACGATGCAGGGGAGATCTTTTCGATTAGATCAAGGCCCCACTGCGAAAATGGCCAAGCATACTGGACTGTCTGTAGGGCCTGGGAAGGTACGTGCATCAAATTGGCATGATGTTGACACTTTATGCACTTCTTGACATACTCGCAACAATATCGCTCTAAAGATGGCCAATAATAGCCCATGCAAAGAATGTGCTTTGCGATGGCCATACCGCTAAAGTGGCCACCACATGTACCATCATGCGCTTGGGCAACTGCCCAAGTGGACTCTTGCTAGTCCAAACAACGAAGAATAATTCCGTCATAGCTTCGACGATACAAAATGTCTCCTATCAAGACATACTTAGCCACTTTTTGCTTGAATGTTCATTTTGCGGCGTGCGTCAATCCAAAGGGAAGATTACCTAATTTGAGGTAATCTCTTATGGGTAAATACCAGTCCTATTGATCAGAAACCTTGATAGTATGAACAGCCAATCCCTTTTGAAGTTCTTCCCTAACAAATGCTGAATGGGATAGAACTTGTAAGAATAGCATTGTGTTGCTATTAGTTGGAGTGGGGGAAAACAAGGACCCCCAGTTGGCACGTTTTAGACGGTCTTGGATTCGAAAGAACTTATCCGAAGATGGTTCGATCTGGATCATGTGGACTCCTGGCATCAAGTCTGAGCTTGCGCGCTCCATCGTGGGTTGCGATAAGGTTTTGACCTGAATGGTTGTTATATCACCGGAAAGGTCTTGCGGGATTAGTGACCCCAAGGAGGCCATTGTATCCACAAAATGGTTTGATGATCGAGGGAGTGCCTCGATGTCATACCACTCAAGTTTGGCCAAGAATTTGTCCACGAGGGCTTTATAGGCCTTCAGAACTGGGCATTTGCATTGATATACCCCTTTGACCTGATTGACGATTAACATCGAATCACCAAAGATGTTCAGTATTTTGATGTTCATGGTGATTGTTGTTTGAAGACCTAGGAGCAAGGCTTCATATTCTACATTATTGTTGGTGCACTAGAAATTTAATTTAAATGACAGGGGCATTGGAGCGCCCTGCGGTGTGAAGAATACAATTCCCGCACCACCACCTTGCTCACACTTAGAACCATCGAAGAATAGGGTTATGTCGGCCTGTGACTCAGGCTCATCAGAATCCGGCGATTCTGAGACATGGAAGACTCCATCATCGGGTAGTTCTATGACCAGAGGCTGATCGTCTTCAAGAGGAGCCTCTGCTAGTTGATCGGCTATGACTTGTCCTTTGATAGATTTTTGCCCAATAAACTCAATGTCAAATTCCGTCAACAACATGATCCATTTCGCCATGCGACTACTATGATAAGTACGACTCATCATGTATCACAATGGATTCTCCTTAGACACAACATACGTAGTGTTTCTCAGCATGTAGTGGCATAGCCTCTTGGTAGCAAACACCATTGCCAAGCAGATTTTCTCAACGTATGCATAGTTAAGTTCATAACTGACCAGGGTGCGGCTAAGATAGTAAGTAGCCTGTTCTTTGTGAAGTTCATTCTTCTGGGCTAGCATGGCTCCCAGTGCCACCTCAGTAGCTGAGATGTATAAGTAGAACGACACTCCTAGTCTAGGTGGTGCCAATACTGGCGGCGAAGCCAAGTATTGTTTTATTTCGTCAAAGGCTGACTGGAACTCGTCATCCCAATGAAATGTGACCCCCTTGTGCAATAATTTGTTCATTGGTCGGCATTTGTCAAATAATTGCGCTATGAAGCGTTTAATCGACACGATCTTTCCTTGCAGACTTCTGAGCTGCTTGATAGTGGTTGGGGGAGCCATTTCAAGGATTTCCTTGACTTTGTTTGGGTCCACTTCGATGCCTCATTTTGAGACTATAAAACCCAAGAGTTTTCCAGATGTGACGCCAAATATGCACTTCTTGGGATTCAGTCTAACTTTATGCTCTATGAGGCGATCGAGAATCTTGCTTAAGTCACCGAGATGATCTGAGCGCAAAAGAGATTTGGCTAACAAATCATCCATGTAATCTTCCAAAGTTTTGTGCATGTAATCGTGGAAGATATATGTCATGGCACGTTGGTAAGTAGCGCCAACATTTTTAAGGCCAAAAGGCATGACCTTATAGCAAAATGTCCCCCAAGGCATTGTGAATGCCGTTTTGAGTTGGTCTTCAGGATTGATACGAATTTGATTGTATCTTGAGAAACCTTCCATTAGGGAGAGCATTTCGTGACCTGTTGTAGCGTCTACCAATGTGTCGATGCTTGGCAAGGGGAAATCATCCTTAGGACTCGCTTTGTTTAGGTATTGAAAGTCGATGCATATGCGAATCCTCTCTTCGAGCTTCTTGACGGGAACCATGTTGGATAACCATGGCGGATAATCCACGCAGATGACAAATTGTGCATCCAACAGCTTTTGCAATTCATCTTTGACCATCAAGGCCACTGTTGGGTGCATCTTTCTTAGTTTTTGCTTTACAGGCTTGATTGTCGGATCAAGCATTAAATTGTGCATGACTAGCTGTGGGTCTAGTCCTGGCATATCCTTGTATGACCATGCAAAAACCTCCTTCTTTTCTTTAAGAAGGGCAATATAGTCGGCTTGCTCTTCGGGGGAAAGACTTACCCCCAGCTTGAGAATCTGTGGATTCATTGGATCTGTGCCGATGTCTACGTCAATTGTCTCCTACTGACATGTGGGATCCGTCTTCCAACTGATGCGGAGTTGGGATTAAATGGATATCATCAGCTGAGTTAAGATCTGTGTTTGGAACCTCGGGTCCCTCTTCATCTTGACAAATATCCTGAGTTGTCCTTGGGGTAAAATGAAGCATTTCACTGAAATGCCAGTACTATGATGGTGACAATGGTGAATTGACACGATCCCAGTCGATGGCATCCATGTCTAGATGCAATGACCATGATGGATCGGTCGGATTGCGGATGGGTGCGGTCAAATCAATGGAGATCATGTGGATGGAATGAATTTGGTCTCCAGAATCACGGGTGTGATGACTTGATTCTTTTAGATGTTCCTTATACTCTGGGTCTGGCTCTACAGGAACGGGCATGAATGGATCTTCCCTCGGCACTGCTGTCATGATAGGATCTCGAGGTGGACGATGCTCATCTTGAATTTGGAGCCATGGATCCAACACTTGGTCCCACCTCGCTGGGTCTACATGCCATTCATGCCCCAGTAGTATTCCCATATGTCCCATTAGATCTTCATGAGTTAGAGCATGGTGATGTCGTCGTGCATGTCTAAGATAGTCCATTTTAGTTTCATCTTCTGAATCGCTTTCATAGATCCAAAATTGTTCATCCTCTTCAGCATCTATTGCTTGCGACGTTGAGGACTCTTCTTGTTCCAGTGAATTAATCTGGTCCCATTGTGATTGTTCCACTCTTGGTGGAGGGACCTGATTCTCTTGGTATTGTATTGTTTCATCTGGAACCTCTAAGGGGAACAGCTTCAGAAAGATGTCCAGCAGCCATTGATGTTCTCTTTTAGGATTACTATCCGAACTTTCACCTCTCTCTAGCAAAGGAGAGGGATTATTGTTGTTTCCAGGGGTGTTTGTTGACCATGGGAGGTAGTCTCCCAATGTGTATTCTGTATTTGGATTGGCATAAGGTTCTAATGCCAATCCCCCCTTGTTGCCTATTTCTAGGCCTTGCATATTTTCAACCAAGATGTCTAATGGCAGGGGATGGTTGAACCCTACCCTTGACTTGTCATATGGCATCTAATATCTTGGTTGGAAAAGGATCCGCATCCCTTGCTCATATATGCCTAGCTCGTATCCATGCCAATTGCATTGGCCTAGATATTTTAGGGCAAATTTTGGGTTTGATAGATAATTGATGTTTTCCACAAAAGGTTCTTCGTCTGCTTCCTTTTTTTGGCATGGTTCAAGACCATGATCAAGGCCCCCATACACAAAATTTGTCTGGTTTGGTGGGTAGCCTAGAGGAACAATTGTCCCTATGGGAAGGCGAGGTCTTCCCATGTCTTGTACTAACTCCAATGTGGGGGTTGCCACAATGTTTTGCACTAAGTACTCCCCCAGGCCCGTATCGGCCATTTCAACAGTGATTGTTGATGATTGGGTGGGAGGAAACGGTAGTCCTTCCTGAGTCCATTCCATGTTTGGTTGTTCAGGAGTCTTGGTTTCTGTTGTGTTGGGTGTTTCCTCTGTTGATATCTTTGATATTGTGGACAACCTTTCTTCTAGGGGCTTAACCTCTTCCATGATTTGTTTTCCCTTGTCCTTTTGTTGGGCCATGATAGGTGGCGTTGATGATGAAGGAGCAGGTGATGAAGTCTCACCTGGTTGGGATTTTGCCTTGTTGGCCACCAGTGGTGCCTGTGGTATCGGACCTTGTTTAGATGGATTTAATTGAAAATCCAAATGCGTTGAAGGGAGGGTCGATTGAGGTATGAATTGTACCGCATTGCAATACTTGAAGGGCTCTAAGTCCATTGGGACTACATGTATTTCCCCTTCATAAGCATACTTTAAGCATTTGTGGGAAATCGAAGGGACACACTTCATGTCCCTGATCCAAGGCTGCCCTAGTAGTATATTATAAGCCATTTCACCTTCCAGCACATGGCATAGTGTAGGTATTGACTTTTGTCCTACCTGGACTGGCAGAACGACTATGTCGACTGTCGAGCATATTGCATCATTAAAATCTTGAAGTGTGTACGTGGAGGCTATGATGTGAGAGGCTGGCAGCTTCAAATGCTTTAAGGCTGCAGTGGTTATGATGTTACTGGACAAGCCAGTATCTATCAGCACTCTCTTATACGAAATCTTGTTGACCTGTGTGATAACGTGTAGGGGTGGATCTGCCATGTCATTTGATATCGTTTTGACCTCATCTTCTCTGAATGTGATGATCGGCTTCGTACATTGTTTCACATGTCCCATGAAGGCGTTGAAAGAATTTGCCTCATGGGGTTGTAATTCAATGGCTTTTAAAATGTCCATAAGAGCTTCTCTATGGGAAGTTGATTTTTGAATAATCTCGTAGATGGACAGCCTAGCCGACGTGGTCCGCAAACTCTGCGTGAGTTTGGTTCGTATCATGACCTCAGGTCTAGGCGGAGGTAACTGTGTTGGGCGTTGTTAAGGATGCGATGTTGCCGGAACTTCCCTCGTAGCTACCTCAGGGGCAGCTATCGGGTACCTTCTGTTCCTTGTTACTATGCTAATCATTCCCACAAAAAGCATGCAGGATAAAATGAAAACAGTCAAAGAAACAGAAACAGAAACAAAAATTTTAACAGAGATTATAAAAATCCCTACCTCTTCTCTGCCTGCTCCAGTTGCTTCTGAATTTCTCCTCTGAAAATCCACAACCAAGAATTCGTCCCTCTAGGAGATGAATTGTAGAACAGAATTCGTCCCTCCCAAAGACGAATTTAAATTCATCTCAGGGTCAGACGAATTGCAGTTAAGAATTCGTAACAGTCAGAGACGAATAGCAGTCTGCAACAAAAAAATGTACTTTTCAAGCACAAACGCAAAACTTTGATCAGTTTTCTATGATTTTAAAAATATGGGACAGGTCCCACCGTGATCGCCACTGAAAGCACAAGATTTCGGGCAAAGGAAACACTAATTGCGATGCAACCAAAATCAAATGCGCTTAAGTCCTAGAAATGTAAAATGCATGAAACGAAAGAGACGCATTAAAATGAGACACAAGCAAATGGAGAAAACACAGCCCTTTCATTAAAATTTCTTGATCTCTGTTACAATGACGCCTCCTCCCTTTTTAGGGGCTAGGAGCGCTAAAAAGAATTTGATTACAATCACTTAATGTTCCTCTTTTCGCGTGCCCACGATTGAAATGGATGGGCCAAGATGATGTCGTCGTTGATGTCGATGAGTTATTCACTTTTGCTACTTCTCCTGCGAACAAAGAAACAACCAAGATGTCAGTAGCACCTGCTACAAATGGAAAGTGTTCGTTCTCTAGAATTAACGAAATATGCATGTAAACATTTGCCTGAAACAGTAAATACAGTGAGTCCAAATGGCTTGAAATCTTGACAGAAGACAGAAAAAGTTACCAGAAGGCCATTTCCACTGAGACAGCTGGCCAATCTGCCTTCAACTGGAATTCGTCCCTGGGCAGGATGAATTCTAACTACAATTCGTCCCTGGGTGTGACGAATTCTTCTGTGTTGAAGAAGCCAACCTGCTGTTGCTCCAATGTCGATTCCCGAGACCTGCAAAACACCTGCAAACAAGGGTGTTATGTAATTGGGGCCATTTTGGGATGACCCAAATGGTTGGATTCTCCCAATTTGGCCTCTACCCTCGGGAATTTGATCTCGCCACCTACAAGTCAGTGAAACAACAAAGCGACACAAAACATACTAGAATCTGATCAAAAGTTACAAACTTGCAGCTATGAGTTAACCAAACATGATAACGCAAAATGCAACCTGAAAAAGTAATCTAGAATGCTTTAAAACTCAGAAAGTGTGGGGGTGCCCAAGTGGGCCTCCCACCATTGGCACTTGATTTCGATGTCAATCCACTAGGGATGGGCCCAAAACCTCTTAGGATTGGGGGGTCGGCGAATTGGTTGGTTCAGGTGTCCATGTGTTGGATTTGGGTAAGGTTCAAGCTTCCAAAAGCCACCCAACAACCTCCCTTGCAAAAGAGATTGGTGGATGAGAGAAGGTGAACCAAAAGGGATGCAAGTGGGTCTTCAACTCGACAGCACTTCGTTTCTTGAAATCTCCTTCAACCTATATATCTTGGGTGAGAAAAGTCTCACCTTTTATAGACCCAAGGGGTCTCTTTTGGGAGGGAAGCACAAATGCCATGTGTTGGTCATAGGCGCCATGTGGTAGTCTTGTCTTCCCATGAGGGAGGGGAGTCCTCCATTGACTTGGGCTTTCATAATCGCCCTTGTGACAGTCCTCAAACGGCCTATTTGTCCACTCACACACGCGTGCGAGGCGGAGTCATCAACCGACCGTTCGGGCTGCCACTTGGCCTCATTTGTCTTTTTGCCCGTTAAACTTGGAAATCGTCCCTACTGGAGACGATTTCAGAGATCGTCCCTGGGTGAGACGATTTCAAGTTAGCAATCATCCCTGGGTGAGACGATTACTAGGCAAAGTGTCTAAGTGTACCACTGTTTGACCTTTGAGGGCTGCCCTGGGGGCTATGTTTGTCAAAGCGATCAGTGTTTGCAGTCACATAATCGGATTGGTGCTGTTTTGGTGTCTACATTTACATTTGAGATTCATATTTTTATTTTCAAATATTTAATTTAATAAATATTTGAAAAATAAATATTAGAGAAGGAAAATTTTTATGAACATTATTTTAGCATTATAAAATCTAAACGTTCATAGACAAGATTTACATTAAACCCTATTTATATAATTATTAAGGTTCAAAACCTTATAATTCTTTGAATGAACAAATATCTATATTAAATAAAACCTTAATTTTGAATATTATAAAGTTCAAACTTTATAATTAAGGTTTATATTTAATTAATTTTATTAAAGTTTCATAAACTTTGATTTTATTAAAGTTTATTGAATTTTAATGTTAATTAAAAATGCTAAGTTAAAATCTATTTCAAAATCCTTTGAAGCATTTTAATTAACCATTGTTTTGAAGTTGCAGAATAAGTTTGCATAGTTTTCAGGATTAAACTCAAAAGGTAAATTTATTTACTCTTCATTAGAAAGATAATTTGATTTAAGGATGCATTGCACATGATGAAATTAAATTTAAATGCTTGAATTCCAAACCCCATGTTATCAGTTACTTACAAACCATTGAAGTAGTTCAAACACTTATTTTAATACATACTAATGATACATAAAAACATTAAGTGAAAGAACCTTGGAGAAATACATTTTCTTTGCAAGAGAGGATTTCGATCCTAACTGTAGGGTGATTTTGTAATTGGACAAAATCATACCTCAATAGAAATGGTGCTAGAAGGAGGGCCTGAAAGGTAAATATTTTATTTTCATTTGAAGTCTTTCAAATATTAATTTTAAAATATATATATATATATATATATATATATATATATATATATATATATATATATATATATATATATATATATATATATATATATATATATATATATGTTTTTTTGGTATATTAATAAATTTATTAAAACCAGGGCATTTTAAAGGTGCCCTAACACCTTGTACAATAGAGGATCAAAAAGGAACATAAGAAATAAACTTTGAACTGCAAGCTAAAATAGAATTACAACCTCAAAATTACATCCTCAGACTAGAAGGAGCCAACAACCTTAGACATATAGGCACAGAGAGAAATGCCAGAGCTCAAAAAGAAGTGGTCATTGTCAAAAAATAAACTCAAAAATATGTGATCCACCACCACAGAGGACCCAAAAAAATAGAGGAAGAACCATTAGCCATCAAGGGGAATATCCAATTGCATGAGGGATGAAGCAGTACCTTCCAGACCAGCAACTTTTGTATCTATTTTAGAAATCTCCTTAGTTTTATCCTTGGGAACAACAGTGCATGCCTCCTTAGCAATCTCTATTACATATTTGTTGTTGACATCATCTTTGATGTCAATTTTGGTGTCGAAGGACACCTCAGCACCGACCAGGGCTGAAACATTTTCAAAATTGTCACAGAAGAACAAGAGGATAAGTGCATGGTGTTGTTCTTTTAGGGTTGAAATCACCTTTCCAATGGCCAAGTGAGCAGTTTCAAGATGTTCAATGGTGGCAGAAGTAGCATGCATAGCCATCTTGTGAAGATACCTTTCGACAAGGTCAGGAGAATTAGACTTATCCTTTGGAGATTTTAGAGAGGTGGACAAAGGGGTTTTGGTGACTTCTTTATGTTTCAGCCTCTGGGAACTATGGACAGGGGTCTTTTCAACTTTGGCCTTCTTTTTGGCAGATAACTCAAAAATATATTTTCCCCCTTTCTCTTTTCTTTTGTATTTGGAGGTTTTAGGTATCAGGGTTGAGGATGAATTCTCCTCATCAGAATCAGGGGAGGGAGATTACCTAAAGGGAATTGCAGAAGTAGGTAATTTTAAAGGACCTTAAAAATACCCTAGTGGCAAGGTTTGACCTCATCCTTTTTGGAATGATTGGTGTTGATGGTATAATCCATGGACCAGAATAGGGCAGCGGGAATGTTCATCATTTTTTAGTCTTGGAAACTATTTACAAATGCAATATGAAAACAACATAATTGAGACTCAGGATTATCACAAGTAAAATATTGCATTATTGGCTTAAGGATTTATTTCCAGGGTGTTTACAAGTCATGGTGAAACAAACATTTTTTTACCTTCTTGTGGATGGGTGAATTTTTCTCGAAGAGTGTCAACTTCACCTCCCAGTTTTGCTTGTTTCTTCTGATGATTTTTTCATCCAAGTCTTTCCCTATCAGGTTTGCCAATAGCTCCAAGGAAATTTGGAACTGGACACCGTGGATGGAAACCAACCCATTGTCCCAAGTTGTCATGAAAGCCTTAGTAGCCTTGTCATCCACTTTGTAGAATAGATTGAAGAAATTGATTATCCCATGCTTATCCTTAAACATATCAGAAGAAATTGAAACCATTTCAACAGTTTTAGGCTCAATGAAAATGACTTTCCCTTCCTTCATGGTGACAAAAGGAATTAAGGAAGGAAGGTAAATGGATGGAAAAATACACAGATCGAAAGGAACAGAAATGAAATTATATGTTTGCAAAAAATACCAGAAGATGAATAAATAGAAAGTGATGCTTGACAAAAAAGGATAACCTTGGTGAAAAGGATAATGATGGTTAGAACATTGGGCACGGTGCAAAAAAGGACGATGAAAATTGGTAGGAATATATGGCATATCACCGTCCCAAGGAAGATGGATCTTCTGGTGATACTCACATAACAAGGCCAATGGAAAAAATAGGCACAAAACCTAGAAGGGATTGGGATGCACATTCCAGAAATCTTTGAGAGAATTAGAAAGGTAAAGTGTTTAGATAGGGTTCTCAAAAAGGCAAAATTGCAAGCATCATTCCACACGAGAACTCAATGATTTAAAATTAGGGTGGACATGATATCAGGATTCCTTATGGAAAAAATTATCACAAAAGAAGGGGCATAAGTAAGAGGCGGTGGAGAAATTGAAATTATCAACATAGAGCCCCTTTTCAAAGTAAGATAATTAGAATGATGAATAAAATCTACATAGTGGAATTTTTAGAACTTTGGACATGGGCCCTATGAATCACGAAAAAAAGGAGGTCTTAGGCAAAGTAAAAATCAAGGATTTTGAGATTCATCATGTGAGATGGTATTTTCATCATAATTTTCCAACTCAACAACTTCATTGGGGAGGACATCCATCCAAGTCATCAAACCTTGAGCATTAATGCCAATGTTGGCTAATTTATTAGCTACAGAATTGCCCTTCCTGAAAATATGTTGAACCACAACATTGACTTGCTGACGAAGAATTTGCTTACTTTTTTTGATAATATTCTTGATCCTCCAGCTACTGGGTTTGGATATTTTTAAAAAAAATTAGGATATTAAGAGAATTTCCTTCAACAATGATTTTTCCTAGAATATCCTTTAGAAATTGAAGGCCTCTCCACACTGCTTTAGCTTTAGCAGAATGATTTGATTTGATTCCTAAATGTTCAAAAAAGGCAAAGATGGAATTGCCACTATGATCCCAGAGGATTCCACCAGCCCCAGCAATGCCAAGATTGCCTTTTGCAGCATCGTCAAAATTAAGCTTGAACCACCCAAAGGGAGTAGGTTGCCATTTGATGTTGGTCCTAGACGAAGACTGAGTAATAAGCCTTGGGACATCAATACAAATATCACAAGACTTCGGGATGCCCTTCTCAAAATATGAACAAGGAAAAGGATCAAAAGGAGCAACAACGACATTTTCCTTAGCATAAAGGATGATTTTACTGGCAATAATGTTGGCATCCAAAGCTTTCAAGTCAAATATTCATTTATTGTGTTCTAACCATATATTTAAAAGGAAATGATGTAAACAGAACTTACAAAGACCTTTGAGTATGGGATTTTTGAAAGGAATTGGCCACTATTGGAATAAATCAACAATTGAAGGACAATAGGCCCAGGAAATCTTGAAGGTATGGAAAAGTTTGTTAAGAACCATTCTTGAGTAGGAATAAAATAAGAATATATGAGAAGTACATTTCCAATCAAAAATGCAGATATGACATCTGTTAGGCAAAGGAATACCTCTTTTAATGAGATTCTTCATGCTAAGGATGTGATCTTGAATGCATAACCAGAAAAAGGAGGTAATCTTAGGAGTCAAATATTTGGTCCATACAAGCTTAAATGGGATAGGATTATAAATACTATTGAGAGAAAGCAAGTAAGCTAATATGACCGTGAAATCTCCAGAATCAGTAGGTTCCCAAATAGGACAATCAGTCTGGTCATTTAAAGGAATTCTGATAGTAGAAAGTAGATTGTATAAATAGGTCATTTCATTTTCATGATCATGGATATTAATCCTTCTCCATATTTTATGACCATTAGTATAAGAAATGAAATCTACCACTAGAGGTCTAGCCAATTGAATAGTAGTATTCCTCAGCCTTTGAAACATAGGATTTTTATTGAAAGGTCGATCCCCTATCCATTTGTCATACCAAAAATAAATAGAAGTGCTATTACCGAATTGCCACCTTAGACCTTTGATCAAAAGGAAACGAGCTTCACAAATAGCCTTATATAAAGCATATATGGATGAAGGTACCTCCCCATGAGGGAAATGTGATCCTTGAAGATATTTCCTTTTTATGATCTTGACCCAAAGAACATTCTCATTAGAAATAAACTGCCAGGTTTGCTTAGCAAGAAGGGAGATATTGAGAGGATAAATTCTTCTAAGATCTAAACCTCCACATTCTTTAGGCTTGCACACTTTATCCCAAGCGACCAAATGAAATCTATGCTTATTTTCAGATCCTGTCCAGAGGAAGTGTTTTTGATTTTTTTCTATTTTTCATAAACACTTACTAGAGCTTTGAACAAAGAAAGGAAGTAAACAGGAATGCTCTAGAGGCAAGCCATGGTGAGAGTAATTTTCCCCGCTTGAGATAAAATATTGCTTCTCCAAGTAGTGAGTTTTTTTGTAGCCTCTCAATGACATTGTCCCATAAGCTATATTTGACATTCCTAGTGAAGAGAGGTAAACCCAGATATGTAGAAGGCAAAGAAGCTATGGAACAATTAAGGATGTCAACAATGATATTGTCTTCTTGGTGGAGTATTAAGGAAGTAAAGTTTACTCTTTTGAAAATTAATCCTTTGACCTGCAACAAGCTCATATAGGAAGAGTATCCTCTTGATAATCTTTGCTTCATTGACAGATGTAATTATCGAAAATAGAGTATCATCAACAAATTGTTGATGTGTGATAGGATCGCATTGGGAAGTTGTTTTTATTCCAGATAGGAGACCAACATTTTTTGTTTCAATAATTGCTATTGCCAGAGCCTTAGTAGCAATTATAAATAAGAGAGGAGATAAAGGATATCCTTGCCTTAGACCTTGACTATTTTGAAAATATCCAGCATGAGAACCATTAATAAGGACCTAAAACCAAGTAGAGGAGATGCAACCTTTAATTAGAGAATTCCATTCAGGATGGAAGCCAAACTTGTTCAAAATAGCAAAAAGGAAATCCCAATTTAGTCTGTCATAAGCCTTGTTCATGTCTAACTTGAGAAGAAAGGCTACTTTTTTGTTGATTGAGACTGAATGAATTGCTTCATGCACTAAAATTATGCCATCTAGGATAGATATACCTATGACAGAACTACGTTAGCTCTGATTAATAATCAAAGGCATGACTTCCATCATGCGGATGGTGATGGTTTTTGTTAAAATCTTGTAAATGACATTGCAAAGACTTATTGGCCTGAAATCATTGAAATTACAAGCATTAGGCTTTTTTGGTATAAGTGCAATGCAGGTGGAATTGAAGCCTCTTGGAATAATTTTAGAATTTTGAATCTCTCTTATGGCTTTGCAAACATCCCTGTTGACAAGATCCCAAAAGGCTTGATAGAACCTTGGGGAAAAACCATCTAGGCAAGGAGCTTTTTTAGGATCCATGGAGAATAAAGCATCTTTAATTTCCTCATCAGAAAGAGTAGCCATGAGTCTACTATTGATACTTTTGGAGATGAGATGAGGAATAAACTGGAGGAAACAATATTTTTCCATCTAAGATTTTGGTTTGTTCTTAGCCTGAAGTAGTTGCATGAAATGGGAGATGCCTTCCATCCTGATTTCTTTGATATCATTGATGATTTATCCTTCCTGGGTATGGATTTCCTTAATTCTGTTATTGGTTCAGAGTCTCATAGTAGAAGTATGGAAAAATTTGGTATTAGAATCCCCTTTTTGGAGCCATAAGTCATAGGATTTTTATCTCCAAAAAAATTCTTCACATTCGAGAATATTGTGATACTTGGATAACAATTCCTTCTCTTATTTTTTAATATCAACAGTGAAATCACCATTCTCCTGATTATTTTTTTCTATCAAGGAGAGCCTCAAAATTACATCCTGCTTATTATGGAAAAGGTTACCAAATATGTCTTTGTTCCATATTTTAATGTTCTCTTTAATTATTTTGAGTTTTTGGTCCAGAATGTAGGAAGGTTTTCCTTGAATGTCAGTTTACCACCATTGGTTGATTATTTCCTTGAAATCTGGATGCTGCATCCACATTGATTCGAACCTAAATGGGGTTTTGTAAATTTTTGGATTATTTGTGTCCAGAAGAATGGGACTGTCATCAAAACCAATTTTAAGGAGTGATTGGATAATGGTATCTCCCCAGTTGTCAAAGGCTTCCTAAGAAAACAACACCATATCTAATTTAATTTGGATTAGCTAAGATCCACACCTTCTGTTTGACCATGTGGACTGACTACCTTTCATATTGACATCAATCAAATTCTATGAATTAATGAAATCCTGGAAGTCCTCCATACTCTTACAAAAGGAGCCAACTCCTCCCATTTATTCATAAGGAAACAAATAGGTGTTAAAGTCGCCAATAAGGATCCAAGGTAGATTAGAGAAAGTATTTTTGATTGAGGATAAAGTGTTCCACATATGGAACCTTCCAAAAATGGAATTGGGAGCATATATATTGGTCAGGACCCAAGAACAATTGCTATCTTGATCACAAAAATGAATGTTCAATATCTCATCATTGGAATGGATAAGATTTCCTCTCATGAGAGAAGGATTCCATAAGCATAGGAGGCCTCCAGAAGCACCCTTAGAATTGCAAGTGTAGAAATCATTGTTTTTCCAAATGAAATTGCAAATATTTTTATCAAGAGGTTCACTAATTTTAGATTCTTGAATCACAAAAATAGTTGGTATGATTTCTTTCCTTAGTGATTTAGCTAGTCGTCGCTTGGCTATACCATTAAGGTCTCTCACATTCCATGAGAGGATCTTAATTTGGAGGATTTGGAGAATTTTTTTCCTCCCTTTCCATGTGGTTGGGGAGGTTTGGTGCACATTATTTCTTCCTTGGAGATATTAATTCTAGTAGAAAACATATTTGTTTGAATGCCATTAGCAATATATTCATGCACATCTTGATTCCTTTGATCAGAATGAGAAGGTCTTCCCCTCTTTTTTTCTATTCCACAATCTATTGGAGACCTCTTTTGGCTCCAAAGAATTTTGGGACTAAAAGTGGAAGAGGATATTCGTTGAATCACATGAATGACAGGTTTGAGGAAGGAAGAAGGAATATAATCATCTTCTATCAAGGGTTGGTCTTCTTTTAAATAAAAGTCCTCAGCCAAAGGTTCAAGGTTCTTAATAAATGTCTCAAACTATGGTTCTTGAATGAGATTCTTTGGATCCAAACGAGGATTAGGATTGGGATTTGGATCATTGTTTTTATCATAGAAATCCTCAGAGTTTAAATCCTTAAGAATTTGAAATTGAAAAAGGTGAGAAAAAAGACTAACCTCATTAGATGCATTTGTCAAATAAATATTTTTCCCTTTATCATCCGGAGAGTTGATTAAAGGGGTAGAGTTATGTCCTTATTTGATTCTATATTCTTTGGTAGGCTTGAAACTTATTCCTATGGATGGAGGAAATTTCATTTTATCCTTATTTGACTAAGTCTGAAAGGCATTCTCCTTTGCCATAGGATTAGAATCATTTAGTCATTCAGAAGAGGCCACATTCTTAGTGAGAGAAGCACAATGAGCATGAAGATGGCTCTGATTTTGGCATTCAATACAGAAAGGAGGTTTGTTCTCATACTCAATGGCTTATTTGAAAAGCGATGTTCCAAGTTCCAATTCCATAAAGGTAGGGATTGCAAAATATAGATTGGCCATAATACAAAGGTAGGTATCATGCATCCTTGATCTGGAAAGAGTTACCTTATCAATGAGAAGAAGATCTCCAATAGTTGAAGCCATGGATTTGAAAATAGATTCTCGCCAAAGGTTCTAAGGTAAGTTTGGAAATCTAACCCATATAGGAGAAAAGTTAATGCTTTGCATTTCTGGGTTGAAATATGGATTTTATTTCATCAGAAAAACACTCTTGGACTCAAGGAACCAAGGTCCTCCAAATAGAATGTGGCCAGTGTCTTCTTGGGTGTTGAGGTGGACTCCAAAAAAACCCCTGGAAAGGCAAAAAATTTACAAGGTCCCACAAAATTTCCAATGGGAAAAATCCCAATTCTTGATAATGTCAAGATTTGGATTACCTCCAACCACTTTCCCTACCAAGGAAAGGGATTCTTCAGCAATGAATTTTTCAACAATGTCAACAGGAATCTTGACCCTGTTCCTAGAAACCTCAAACAGTGGGGGAGAAAATGAAGAGGAGGAAGGCCCACCTAAAATATTTGTGAAATAAGGCTTGGGAGAAGAAGGAACATGCTCCCCCCTGAAGCTTTGCCTTGTCAGGTACCGCTTGAATTTAATATTTTGAGTGCTCAAAGGTTTTAAAAGCTTCCTCCTGCCTTGAGGATAGGAGATGATTTTTAGAAATTTGGTCATTAAAAGATTCAGTGGAGCCCACAACCTAAGTAGAGGAGGAAGAAATGCCAGGTAGCACAAAAGTGGGACCAGCATTGGAAACAACAACATTTCCTCCAACATTTTGAGTAAGCCCAGTTCCATTCTCAAGGGGGCTAATGGAGCCCACATCCTGAGCGGAGGACAGGGAAATGTTTGCATCAACAAAGAGAGGGTCATCCTCCTACATGTTGAAAATTTGAAAAAAATCCTTCCTGCTTTCAGCAATTTGAAATCCAGAATTACCAGCCATGTCTCTAGACCTAACCTGGATATTATCGCCTTTCATGGATATTATATGTTTTGATTTATATTGCATTAATGTTAATCTGTAATAAATTTTAAAATTAGGTTATGATTCAATATTTGTGAATTTTGCATACATAGCCTTGCATATTAAAACTAGTTCAATGGTAGAAAATGATTTACCCCATTTTTAAGCATGATGGAACAATTACGGAAAAAGAACATATTCATACATATAAAAAAATTATGTTTCATTTTCAAATTATGCAGGAAGATGTTATCAATGGAATTTTTCCATACACATTGGATGAATCTGCTAAAGATTGGTTTATCAATTTACCTGTAGTTTCTACTTCTTCTTGGAATCAACTAGAAACAATGTTTCTTAAACATTTTGTAAAATTGGTTGACACATATTTGTTATCAAATCAATTTGCCTCTATTTTTAAAAATTCTAATGAATCCATGAGTCAGTTTAATGATAGGTTTCATAAGTTATATACTGAAATAGAGACACATTTTATTATTTTAGAAGAAGAAGTTCAAATATATTTGGAATCTTTAGATCCTTTAACTGTTAAGTTGTTAGAAAAGCTTCTTAAATATTTATCCTTATCTAACGTCTATGGTGGGTCAATAGCTATAGAGCAATGTTTTATTTCAAGAGGAATTGATGTGGGTAAATTATCATTACTTAACCCTAAGGTTTTAAATAAATTACCACCTATGAGTCATGATACACATTTTTTGACACCATCGAATGAAATTGAACATCCTAACCACTTTTGATATTATCCAAGAAGAAGTGCAATTTTCAAAGCCAATATCCATCAATGATAATTGTAGTAATTGAGTTTATCAAAATGTGGAAATGTATGAGTCTTCATATATTGGAGGAGTTTTAGATCTAACTAGCTTTGAAACATATGATATAATAGAATCTTCCATAAACTTGAATGAAACAATTAAAGCTCCAAAATTGAAATATTCTATAGGTAATTTCATTATTACTGATCATAAAAGTTTGTTACTTGAGGAAGATGAATTTTTTATTGAAGATAAATTTTTTGAAAGTGATGAAGATGAACTTGAAAAGCATTCAATTGTTGAATTTATAGAGTGTGAAGAAGTGGTTACACATCACTCGCTAATTTTAAAAGATGATTATTGTTCGTGGAATAAATGGTAAGATTTTTCTTTTCTTTCTAATGAAGCACTTGCTTCACCTAAAATATAGGACAAGTTGCAAAGGTTAATTCTACAACTTAGAAGAAATAGTTATCAAGCACGGGGACTAAAGCATGAAGATGCATATCTTGATAATTATATAAATTAGTCTCATGAGACAAAGATCTAAAATGCTAAAAGTGATATTATATTAGATAGTGGAGAGGTCCTAGAGTGGACTAGTTTTTAAACACATGATAAATTAGGACCTTCCATAAATTTGGATGAGATCATTAAAAATGATGATCAAAATTTTGAGTATCCTAAAAATAATGATCAAGAATAAATGAAAGAAGGGATGCAATCTCATAAAATGTTTCAAAAATATGATTATTATAATGGTTGGGGAACATATGAGGAATTATTTATTTCTAATTATCCTACTGATGAGTTTTCATTTCACTTGATATGCAAGATGTTGAAACCTCTATATTGCATGAAGATTTGGCAATTTCTATCCACATGGGAAATGATGTGTCAATTTCAATAATAGAGAAGGTTCCAAGATTTGATCATTTTGAATATGAGTTTGTGGAACATCTTGTTGAAATAGAAAAAATAAAATGGTAAATTTTTCTTATGATTCATCTGTTTTAGATGAAGAAGAGGTAAATTATTTTATTTCATTCTCGAATATTGAAGATTTGTGTGAAAGTTTTCATGATTGTATTGAATATTCAATGGAGAAATGTTATGTATGGTTAGCGAAGAATTAGAATTTTCTATTCATCCTAAATAAACTATTGCTTTTTTTGATCAACAAGATTTATGGTTTGAAAAATATGGACATATTCTTGATTGGATGCCTAATTTTGATGCTTTTGAAAAATAGGTCATTGATGAAGGAATACGAAATGATGATGATGATGATAGAGATCATGAAGAAAAATAAAAGACTACAATGGCTCATCAAGTAGTGGTAAATGGAAGTATACAAAACGTATAATCTTATCCACTATGTCTAAACATTCAAGAATTAGGTAAAATTTTATTTTGCAAATTTGGAATTATGAAGTTCTTAGTTTTGCAAATTAAGGTGAAAAATTTTATATACTTTTTCAGCCTTTCTTGATCTCTAACCCAAATGGTAAGTGAATTTTTTGCAAAGTACCATATTACTGGATAAGAGAAAAAGAAGAAAATAAAAAAATAGAGAAAAAATGATGAATACGAAGAAAATAAAGTCAAATCTATCACCATAAACTAGATAACCTTCACCGGAGCTATAGACGCTCGGCTGGCAGTGAAGCTATATCTATAATAAAATTCAAATACAAAATATAAAATTCACCTAATATATGGGAGATTTAGATAATCTCTACCAGGGCTATGAACCTCTAGCTAGTAGTAGAGCAATTTCTAAAGAGATCCAGGTGGAGGTATACTTTAAAGAGAAAATGTTCATAACTTGAAATGTAAAATTGATAATGGAAAGTTGAACAGTTTCAAAATATATAGAATGAATCACTTTACACACACTAAGCCAATGTCGATGATTCTATTGTTTCATGTTGAATTGGTCTCTTCACATTCTCTAGATATTATTGATGCTCATGATTCTAATATTTACATTTTTGTTGTTTTCAGAAGTTGGGTTATTAAGCATGAAATGTCTAGGGACATTTAGCAGCAGATTCGTCATTTGTTGTGACTCCTTCACAATGACCCCAAATTTTGGGTACCCACTTGAAATTTGAGAAATTGTTTGAATGTTATCCTCATATGTAGTCAAGGTTATTCATCAATCTGATGATGAACATCCATAAGCATATTACATACTATCTTATAAATATTTTCATCATCATATGTTGGTCTCATGATCTAAAGGTTTTCTTAATATTTTGTATGGTTGTTTTGTGTTTGATTAAGTCCATCATGTTATGTGTTGTTATTATGACTATTATATTTTGTTGAGTTATGTTCTAGTGTTACTTTTGTATTCTAATTTTTGTTATTTTATAATGTTAAAACTCTTTTAGTTTATTTGCATGTTGATTTATGTGGTTATATTATTTAAATGGTTATTGTGATGATTGTTAAAAAAACTTTTTTTGTATGGTATAATTATTATGTTTTTATTGTATTTTATAATGTTTAGATTTTCTTTATGTTTAAGTGTCAGTTAGGTATTGTTTTTGTTTTTGGTATATAAGATACTATAGCATTAATACCGGGTTTTACAGGTTGACCCAAAACCTTTTACAAAAATCAGCCCAAGGCTGTTGATAGTTAGGTATTATTTTAACTTAGTATAATTTATTTGATTCTTTATGTTAAGTATTTTTAAATGACTGTTAAAATAGATTAAAATATATTTCATTTCTTTGTACATCAATCGCACGATCATCAAGGTGGACCCTACGATCAAAGGGGGTAGGTTATATTCTCAAGGTGGGCCCCGTGATCAGAGTGTTAGGAACGTGATTTGAATGTGTATGTTCTATATGTTAACACAAGAGATGACTTGGCAATAATTTGATGTAATTGGACCAAGCAACATATGGAATGCAGATGTGGGTAGTTGTATTGAATATTCCAAGGCAGTGATGTAATTTTAATATTTATATCAAATGGCCGAAGTTGCTAGGATTTTTCGTGGTCGATGTGAGGATACGTCGAATAACATGAAATGGGAAGATAGGGAGAAAAAAATACATAAGCATATTGAACAAATGGTATTAATGGCATCGTGAATAGATTGGTAATGTTGTAGCATGGTCATCAATTGGAGTGTTTTCGTAGCTCAGGGTACTTAGGATGGATGGAGATGATAAAATATTATGTAAGGGCTGAGACATTAATGGATTGCAGTAGTGTTCATTCAAGTATGAGATATAATGGGTTTGTTATGGAGAACGTCAGGTCATATAGTGTTTCATGGGAGTGATGTTGATCAGGAAATATTGTAGTGTTTTATACAGGTAATTAAGGATATCATCAACTGGAATATTCGATAGTAATATGTGTTGAACATTTACATATTCACTGGAATTTCCTTTGAGAGATTCGAAGCTCGATATTTCTTGGATGTTCCAAGTGTTTGAGATTCTGTCGCATGGAATTTTCAATCCTCATGGGTGATTCAAATGTGCATGGAGAGCGCCGATGAAAATTGGGACAATGGTGGATTCATAGAAATCATGACATGTGATGAATTTAGGTATGGCAAGATAATAGATACAGAAAGACTCACAAAAAAAGACACCTCAAAGGTATATGCTTGCAAGTCAGAGGATGTGGGAAGTTCAAGGTGTTAGTGCCCGAATGAAATTTATCGCGTTAGAAAAAGCATGGTTACCCATATTGTTGCATCGCGTACAGGTAGAAACAGTCTTAGGGCATCGATTTTCCAAAGGAAAAGATTGAAAATTTATAACGTTTATGAAAATATTGTCGATATAATGAAGTTTAATAGGAGGTATTATATAGATTCAGGTTATGCTTCCAATTTATTAATAGATCACTATATGAAGTGAGTTCAATATGATATGAGTATTATATTTGGAATAAGAATAATATGCCTAATTAAATAATTATAACAATATAATTGTTTTATATGACTTAATTTGAAGTCACATAAATATGAAACTCTTATATTATTAAGACAAAGGTTTTGTTAAGATATATTAGGGTTTCAATGTCATTTTAAAACTATGAGAGAACGAAAAGAGAACTAACCAAACCAATTCAAATAATGTATTTGTAATCTATAAAAGAATGAAGAAAAGCCAAACATAGGGTCGTACAATTGCAGGGCAAAGAAAGAATAAGAATATTGAAAGGAGCAAAAGGTGAAAGCAAAAGAAATTATAGAGATTTAGATTTACAAATATTTTAGAGGCTTTATTGTAAGATCCAATAATTATATCAAATTATTTTTGTTCAGATATGCGTGAATACGGTATTTGATTTTTAATTAAATGATTTGATATAGTTTTAATTTAAATTTCCATTGAATATAGCACCATTATTATCGTCGTACTGTGTTATTATTGGTTCGCATAAATCTGGTTTTTAAGTTTATGTACATTTCATTCTATAATTATTTTTCCGAGATTTACTTTATTTCCCTTACTTTAAACTTTTGAAATTTATTTCATATTAAATTTGCAAGCATTTAACCTAGTTTGATTTTATAAAGTTTAACTTTATAACTAGGTTTTAAATTTATTTATTATTCAAATATTAAATTCAATTAATATTTGAATAAAATAAATTTACCGAGGATAACTGATTATTTGGATTTCAACTTTAATTTCATAAAGTTGAGAATTCAGAATTGATATCTATTCATATTAAAAATGGTTTGGCTTATTATAATTCTATGTTAAATCATTGAAGAATCCAAACTTTACATTTGAGATTCATATTTATTTTCAAATATTTAATTTAATAAATATTACGGAAGGGAAATTTTTATGAACTTTATTTTAGTATTATAAAATCTAAAAGTTCATAGACAAGATTTACTTTTTTTTTTGTTAAAAAGCGAAAAACCCCTTACGGGACCACCTTGGTCTGAGAGACCATGAACATGGGGTTCTACACCGTCAAAGTCACCCGGGAGTCGCATCCGACCCTGCCCACACCAACATTATCAATTGGATTTTGGATACCCAATTCAGATTTTTGGTAGGGTGGAGATTTGAACCTGGGACCTCCCTTGGAGGATTGCCCTGTCCTCTCCAAATCACCTACAACACCTGGGTGTTCATTGACAAGATTTACATTAAACCCTACTTTCATAATTATTAATGTTCAAAACCTTATAATTTGGGTTTAATTATTTTTACAGTTTGTTCATTCTTCAAATATTTAAATTTCAATTTCATATTTGAATGAACAAATATCTATATTAAATAAAACCTTAATTTTGAATGTTATAAAGTTCAAAATTTATAATTAAGGTTTATATTTAATTAAATTTATTACAATTTCATAAAATTTGATTTTATTAAAGTTTATTGAATTTTAATGTTAATTAAAAATGCTAAGTTAAAATCTATTTCAAAATCCTTTGAAGCATTTTAATTAACCGTTGTTTTGAAGTTGTAGAATAAGTTTGCATAGTTTTCAGGATTAAACTCAAAAGGTAAATTTATTTATTATTCATTAGAAAGAGAATTTGATTGAAGGATGCATAGCACATGATGAAATTAAAGTTAAATACTTGAATTCCAGGCCCCTTGTTATCAGTTACTTGCAAACCATTGAAGTAGTTCAAGCACTTATTTTAATACATACTCATGATACATAAAAACATTAAGTGAAAGAACCTTGGAGAAATATGTTTTCTTTGCAAGAGAGGATTTTGATCCTAACTATAGGGTGATTTTGTAATTGGAAAAAATCATACCTCAACAAGAATGATGTTTCCCATGAGGGCTATGTTCGACAAAGTGAATTTGCTTGTTCATTGAAGACATAAAGTAAGATTACTGTTCACTATGAGTGATACGTTTGGAAAGAGATCAAGACATAGTTCTATTGCACATTTAATTTAATAACAAGACCAAAAGAAAATAGTGGTAGTAAAAAAAAATTTAGAGATATTGTGGCCAAATGTGTGCACAAAGGACTTACATAGGAACAAACACATAAGGCATATTATTTATAAATTCATTTGGGTATAAAGTAATATCAATATCTTGCAGTGGAAGTTTTGGTGATAAAAAAATAAAAGAGACAAATACATCCATGCAAACATAACCCTAAATCCAAAAAACATAACTTCAAAGCACATAAGATAGTCTTATGGGAATTTGAAGAGATATAATAAGGATTGTGTGTGTGGAAGATCAGAATTCAAGTTTTGGTGCAATCAAGGAAATTTTTTTTGAAGACATCAAAATAAAAAGATAAGTGCACTTTATGCTATATCTGAAAAATATTTTTTTTGGTGAAAATTGTGTGAAATGGTTTCTACAAAATATAAATGAGAAATTATGAATGCATCAAGAGTGTGATGAATTAGAGTCTTACTTTGATATAATAAGAGCATAGTGCATATTCTTTGATATGGTGTGGTTCTCCAAGAAAAAGACTTGTGTAAGGGTAGCTATGCAAACATTGTGAAATAAGTTTATGCTTTGTTAAAGTAATTTGAAAGAAAACAAAGAGCAGATTTTGTGCATCATTATTGGGTAGATTTTGTACATCTTGTTAGGCAAATTTTGTGTATCTTGTTGGGAAGATTTTGTGCATCATTTGGGCAGATTGTGTGTACTTTTTTTGGGAAAATTTGTGCATTATTGTAGATGTTTTGAGAGGAAAAAAAAGGGCATATTTTGTACATAATTTTTGTTTATTTTGAGAGGAAAAAAAGGGCAGATTTTTTGCATATTATTGGGCAGATATTGTGCATTATTATTGATGAAATAGAGGATAGAATTTGAGTAGTGTAGAGAGAAGGTTCTGAAGCATATTTGGGTAAATCATGTCTGAAGGCTTGAGGTATATTTGAGTAGAGCTAAAAATAGGTTTGGAGTAGAGTTCAGAGTAGAATTGAGAGCATATTTGAGAGTAGAGGGGATTGGTGTCTCCTATGGATAGAGATCCATGAACTTGATCGTAGGATATTGGTGTCTCTTATATCATGTTTGGAGTATTAAATGAAGTAAAAACATACATTTAGAACTCAACCATGACCAAATATACATGAGAGAATTTATAGAATTTTTTTTAAGCAATGAATCAAAATCAAATTCTATTTTTATAAAGCAATCTACATGTTTTGAAGATGAAGAGTGAGAAAATATTAAATCTTCATGAGAAGAAAAGTTGAGCTTCAGGTATCACTACAAGATTTGGAACAAACTATATATGATTAAAGGAAACTTTTATTCCTATTAATTTAATATCTCTTCCTTAAAAATATAATGATTTTGTGACAAGATTAGATATCACTAAACAAACACTAATTTTTGACAAGCTAGTGAACCTACATCAAAAATTAGAGGTATCATATTTAATACAAGAATAAGAACATGCACTTATAAATAAAAAATAAAATAAAATATTTATAAGGACATAAGACCTTCATAGTGCTTCCAATAGATAAATAATTCTCAAGGATATCATAATAGAAGATATGATTCTCAATAAACAAATATTTATGGTAGAAATGGCCACATAGTGAAGGAATGTTGGCATCCATTCAAAAATGGATCTCTTTCATGAGAGATGTGCTAGTAGTAGGATAGGTCATTGTGAGACAAAAAAAATCAAATTTGGAAAGAGGTACTACAAAATAATATAGCTATAGAGAACCAAGTTGAAGAAGAAGAAGAAAATAATCATAAAAAATAACATGTATTTATTGCAAAAGTTTGACATAATAATTTTTGTTATGATTCTAAAGTAACCAATCAAATGACAAGTCAAAAAAATTGGATCCATTCAAACTACTCAATTTATACAATAAAGCATGCATCCAATAAATTCAAAAGCTTAGTTGATTATATTGAGCCACTAAATATTTAGCAAGAATATGTCAAGCAAGATAAGACACTACCAAGATACAAAGGTGTGTCCAATCCATGGGATGCATCTAAATTTGATCACTAGAAATCCAATAAGTACATGAATTTATGGAATGAAGATGATATGTAAAAATTTAATTCTATTTCCACTAATTTTCCCAAGTATAGATATAAACATTTGCAAGGTGAATGAATTATTTTTTGAAGAGCTTTGAAGAAACATGGCATAGTTTACAAACATGATCTTGTTAAGAGAAGGTTATCTATTTTTGAAACTAAAAAAAAAGATATATACTTCATTATCAAAGCCTAGGATCTCATATAACTCTTGTCAAGGAGTGTACTAGAATTACAAACAATCAAAATACTAAATGATAAGTTGTATTTAATATCATCAAAATTAGAAATTTATTACAAAATAAAAGTAGATCTATTAAACAATGTAAAGAGTTGTTGAGCCATAATGGTTCAACTCTAAATACTATTGAGCGCATGATATATTGTTACAAAAATTATGGAAGCTATAGATTCATTAAAGGGGCTAAAAAATGTACACTTGATTGCCAAAGTTTGTATCCAAAACATACAATCTTCCACCACCACTCTAAATTTTGTAGCTTTATTTTCTATAACTCAAACAAATCCCTATGTATGATCTTCTAGAGAATAATATTTTCCAAGATTCATGATATTTGGAGAATAGAAATAATGGAAAAGAATAATAAACTTTGGAGCCTATGTGACTAAGTTATGAGCATACTATCTTGTTCAAAAATCAACCTTTGGAAGTTGAATCTGAGATCATGGTTTTAGAGTATATTACATCATTTGGGTCATGTAAATGTACCACATTTGGTACATATCTAGAGTATATTTGTTGGAAATTTGAGGTAATTTGAGGCATTTTATGTTTTCATTGATTTCACATGGATCATTGATGTCACGTGGATCACATTGACTTTTGGTGGCCAAAATATTTCATAAATAAGCATTTATGATATTTTGGAAAGCATGGCTATTTACAAGGTTTTTGTGAAAACCAAGGAAGGAAAAACAAAAGATTTTATTTAAAACCATGGATGGTAGATTTGAAATGGATTTTTCTTAAAACTCAGGTTGGCTTTTTGTTTCATCGAAAAAGGTGCCTCGGTGAAGGAGATAATTAATTTTAAATATTTAAGTTTAAATTTTAATCATTTAAAACTTAAATTTAAAATTAAAATTAATAATTTATTATTGACAACGTCAAAAAGTAGGAGGAAAATAATATTAATTCATAGCCGACATAAAAAGAAAAAGGTGGGCATATATAAATATGCCACTAAAATTTTTATTTTCTTTAAGTCCTTGATGAAGATAATCTGTTTGAAGTGCTAAGGAAGCATAAGTGTTATATTCATTTGAAAACCAGTGAAGAGAAGAGGGAACAAAGGTAAGGGAGGTTCCATACCTATCACCGTAGGCGCTTGTGGCCTAGAGGCAAGAGTAAGACACGTAATGTGTTTAAGTGCCAACAGATCCGAAGTTCGAATCTCGTCGACACTGGTTTTTGCAAGGTAAAAAGGGAGAACCTTTTGCGCATGTGGTTTTTGAGGGTAAGTTCGGAGGAAACAAGAAGGAGGTCTTCCACTCTTGGTTTCTATGTGAGAGGTTGGCTCATGTGGTTTTTGGAACCATGGTTTGAGTGGTGCAGGGACAGTGACAGGGGATCGAATCCTGCTGAGGTTAAAGGTAAGTTATTAATTTTTCCAAATATTTTATTTTTCTAAGGTTTCCCTAGGAGAGATAAGGTTTGTGGTGCATGTTGTGAAAATGAAATATTTCTGGTGATTTTCATTTTATAAGTATATCATATTATATATCATTGGAAATCTTATTTCGAGGGCTATTTGATTATTTTTTTTAGAAGGATAAATAAGATGTACATAAATAGATATTTCTATTTTTGTAAAAGGGTTCAAGTGAAGGTTGTTTTATTCTTTTCAAAGTGTGTTGAGTGTGGCAGATTTTCCAAAGGGGTTTATTCATCTTCATAAAAGGTATGGGCACATTCTCCTATTGATTGTCTATGGTGGTTGATTTATGAAATATCATTGGAGGGAAAAGGATTGTTTGTGGTTTCCTTTTCAAAAGTGGTTGATTGAATGCTTCAAGTTTTTCTAAATTGAGAGTTGTATTTAAACCTTATTTTATAAGAATATTTGTTGAAGCCCATTGGTTGTAAAAGAACTTGAGTTAGAAAAGAACATGAGTATCATTGTTATGTGAGATTTGTAATTGAGCATTGTTGGAAATATTTGAGTTGGTTGATACATACTTGGACTAGGGTTGTGTGAGGAAGAATTGTCCCTTGTGGTGATTAGTTGAGATTGTGTTTAGAACATATTGAGACTCTAACAATTATCTTTATGGTTCTATAAGACTTGGGTTGAGTTGAGTTGAATAAGCCTAGTCAAGTGATGTGTGAAATGATTATTCAAGTCCTATGAAACAAACTATTATATTATTCTGATTTGAGTTGAGTTGATATTGATATTAGAACATATTGAGTCTCTAACAATTCTCTTTATGCTTCTATGAGTTGAATTGAGTTGAGTTGAGATTGATCCTAGAACATATTGAGTCTCTAACAATTCTATTTATGATTCTATGAGTTGATTTGAGTTGAGTTGAGTTGAGATCATTGTGGATAATTGTTGTCATCCATTGAAGAGTACATTGCCATTAATTGTTGAGTTCATATTTGAGCTTTGCCTTAATAGATTTGTGGATGAGATTTGAGTGCTACTTGAGCATGATTGATTGAGCCTTTGAGAAGGTATTTGTGGATAGTTTTGAGAAAGCGTTGTGGATAGTTTTGGGGTAGATTTATGGGTAGATTTATGGACAGTTTTGGGACAGATTTGTGGATAGATTTGGGATAGTTTTGGGCAAGTTCTTGGTGAGCTTTCTAGAGCATATTTGGAAAAGTTCCTAGTGAGCTTGTTGGAGCAGTTTTGGGAAAATTCTTGGTGAGATTTCTAAAGCAGATTTGGACAAGTTCTTAGTGAGGTTGTTGGAGCAGTTCTGGACAAGTTTTGTGTGAGCTTGTTATTCAGTTTTGGATAAGTTCTGTGTGAGCTTGTTATTCATATTTGGACAAGTTCTATATGAACTTGTTATTCAGCTTTGGACAAGTTCTATGTGAGCTTGTTATTCAGCTTTGGAAAAGTTATGTGTGAGCTTGTTATTCAGATTTGGACAAGTTGTGTGAACTTTTTATTTCCTATATTTGAGTAGATCAAAGAAATAATTGTATTGGACATTTCTGTGTGAAATATTATAAGGATATCAGATTTTGGAGTACCCCACATTGGGGGAACCATGTTAAATATTGTGTCTCAATTGTGTGTGGTGACTTGTGCTCTTGCTTACTACTGCCATCTGATTTATTAATGCACACTACTATATTTGGTTATTGTAATTAAGGACATTAATTGATATTGATTTGGAAAGAAAGTAAAAAGTGGTCTTATACTGTTCACACTCCCTCTTAGTATAAGCTTGTGTTCTTCAATTGGTATCAAAGTGGGTTCCTTCGAAAAAGCTAATAGCTTGAGGGTAGATTCTACTAGGTTATAGGATGGAAAAATGGTCTATTGATAGTGGGTGCTCTAGTCATCTGACTGGGTATAATAATAAGTTCATTTCTTTAAAAGGAAACAGCAGTGGATCTGTGATATTTGGTGATAATGCTTCAGCTAAAATCAAAGGGAAAGGAACTTTAAGTTTGAATGATGGAAAGACAACTACACAAGGTGTACTCTATTTTGACGATCTAAAACACAACCTACTAAGTGTAATTCAACTTTGTGATCAAGGATACATAGTTACTTTTTCCTCTATAGGATGCAAAATCAGGGAAACAAAAATAGGGAAGCTTGTTGCAACTGCAGAAAGAACCAATAACAACCTCTACATGTTCAATGAAATAAAAAAGAAAAAATATCTTCTATCTCAAAAATAAGAGAGTTGGTTAAATTTGATAACATAGCAAGAATAAGCAAAAAATAAATTGTCAGAGATCTACCAAAGATAAAAAGACCTTCAAATACAATTTGTGCACAGTGTTAGTATGGAAATCAAACAAGATCAAGTTTCAAGGCAAAAGAATATTCCTCTTCCAAGATATTAGAATTAATTCATACTGATTTATGTGGGCCTATGAGAACTAAAATTCTACAACGTGAAAGCTACTTCATGTTGTTCATAGATGATTATTCTAGAATGACTTGGGTTGTTTTTTCGAAAGAGAAATCAGAGGCATTTGAGCATTTCAAAGTATTCAAAGAAATGGTAGAAAATGAAACAGGAAAGAAGATCAAGTGTTTGCGATCAGATAGAGGATGGGAATTCATATCTACATAATTCATTGAGTTTTGTGCAGAACATGGAATCAAAAAATAATATTAAGTAGCTAGGATAAAGAAATAATAGAACTCTTGAGAATATGGCCAGAGCAATGCTAAATGAATCAAAAAATTTAGATGGATTTTGGAAGGAAGCAATCAGTACAAAATTCTATGTTATGAATAGAGCTCAAGTTAGAACAAAGAAACATAAGACTCCATATGAGTTTTAGAAAGGAATATCTCCCATGATAAACTACTTAAATTTTTTTTAAAGTAAGTGTTATATCAAAAGAGAGGATAAGGACTTGGGAAAGTTTGATCCTAGATGTGATGAAATTATTTTTCTTGGATACTCTACAAAAAGTAAGGCCTACAGAGTTGAAAGTATAAATGTCAGAGTTGATGAAAGAACAGTAATAAATGATCCACATCAGGAAGATATTCCTAAAGAATAAGAAAGCTATCAGGAAGAAATGGGTGAAGATTTAGATGAAGAAGAGTTGTAGAATATACCTTCCAAAACTACATCAAGATATATTCAAAAAAATCATCCAGAGGACTTGATCATTGGTAGTCCTGATGTAAGATGGAAAAGAAGAGGAATCATAGGCTCAATAGAACAAGTAGATGTTTCACTATTATCCAAGATAGAACCAAAGGATTTCAGAGAGGCATAAAATTATGAATGTTGGATTAAGTCAATGAAGGAATAACTAGATCATATTGAAAAAAGTAAGACTTGAGAATTAGTTCCAAGACCAAAAGGAAAAAATGTAATTCATACTAAATGGTTCTACAGGAACAAACTAAATGAAGATGGTCAAGTCATTAGAAATAAGGTAATATTGGTGTGTAAAGGATATGCACAAGTAGAAGGAATTTATTTTGATGAGACCTTTGCACCAATTGCAATATTGGAAGCTATAAAGATGTTTTTGGCACTTTCAAGCTATAGGAATTTCAAAGTATATCACATGGATGTCAAATCAGCTTTTCTAAATGGTCATTTAGAAGAAGAAGTTTACATTGAACAACCATATGGGTTTAATCAAGTAGATAAGCCAGATTATGTGTGTAAATTGAAGAAGGCTTTCTATGGCTTAAAGTAATCTCCTAGAGCATGGTATTCAAGACTAGATAAATATCTTTGAGAGCAAGGTTTTAAAAAGGAAACAATTGATAGCAATCTGTATATTAAAAATAAGGGAAATTATTTGATGATTATGGAAGTTTATGTGGATGATATTATTTTTGGAGGAAGCAATGATAGAATGTGTCAATAATTTGCAAGAAACATGACTAATGAGTTTGAAATGTCTGTGCTTGGTGAATTAACCTTTTTCCTCATATTACATATTTCACAAGTAGAAAAGGGGATGTTTCTTTCAAAAACAAAGTATATAAAGGAGATGTTGAAGAAATTCAAAATGGAATATAGTAAGCCAGTTAGTACTCCAATGGTTACAGGGTGTAAATTAAGCAAATATGATGAATCTCCTAATGCAAATCAAACTCTATACATATCTATGATTGGTAGCATGTTATATGTTACAGCCACAAGACTAGATATAATATAGGTAGTTGGTTTAGTGGGAATATTTCAAGCAACTCCAAAAGAATCACATGTGACAACAGTGAAAAGAATACTCAGATATCTCAAAGGAACAATGGATTATGGTCTATGGTATCCTAGAAGCAGTAAGTTTACTCTCACAGCATACACATATGCAGATTGGGTAGGAAATATTGATGATAGAAAAAGCACAAGCAAAGGAGCATTCTTTCTTGGTGATTGCCTAGTTTCTTGGCTAAGTAAGAAACAACCATCAATGTCACTTTCCACAATAGAGGCAGAATATATTACAGCAGCAACATGTTGTTCATAGGTATTATGGATGAAATAGACTCTTAAATATTTTAGCATAGAACAAGATCATCCCATTCCCATTTTGTGTGATAATACTAGTGCTATAAGTATCTCTAAGAATCCAATAATGCATGCCAGAACAAAGTACATTCCAATCATGTATCACTTTTTAAGAGAACAGGTTACAGAGCAACAAGTAAGATTGGAATATGTTCCTAAAAAATATTAGATTGCAGACATATTTACAAAATCATTACCAAGAGAAGTGTTTGAGTGTTTGAGAGAACATTTTGGAGTAAATATACTCCCACCCCAAAATTAATCACCTCAAGAGAGAAGGGGGTGATGGGGCTAAGCTTAAGAGTCATATATTTTAGCCCCATAGGTGTTCCTTTTGCCATTGATGTCAAAGGGGGAGATATTTGAGTAAGGGGGAGAGAAATGAGTTAGGGGGAGCAGCCTCAAAAGAGAGTATTTATTTAGGGTGAGTAGCCTCCATAGAGATTATTGAGTCACGTGGAGCAGCTTTGATTCTCAGAGTTGGTTTTTGCAGTGACTTTGGTGATTTGCATTAGAGGTGTTGCCATCAATGAAAAAGGGGTATATTGTTGGAAATTTGAGGTAATTTGAGGCATTTTATGTTGTCATTGATGTCACATGGATCATTGATGTCACATGGATCACATTGAGTTTTGGTGGCCAAAATATTTCATAAATAAGCATTTATGATATTTTGGAAAGCATGGCTATTTACAAGGTTTTTGTGAAAACCAAGGCAGGTAAAATAAAAGGTTTTATTTAAAACCATGAATGGCATATTTGAAATGGATTTTTCTTAAAAACCAGGTTGGCTTTTATTTCATCTAAAAAGGTTCCCCGGTGAAGGAGATAATTAATTTTAAATATTTAAGTTTAAATTTTAATCATTTAAAATTTAAATTTAAAATTAAAATTAAAATTAATATTTTATTATTACCGACGTCAAAAAGGAGGCAAATAATATTAATTCATATCTGAAGTCAAAATAAAATGGTGGGCATATATAAATTTACCACTAAACTTTTTATTTTCTTTAAGTCCTCGATGAAGATAATTTGTTCGAAGCGCTAAGGAAGCAAAAGTGTCATATCCGTTCGAAAACCAGCAAAGAGAAGAGGGAACAAAGGTAAGGGAGGTTCCTTACCTATCACCATAGATTCTTGTGTTGCCGCTGCAAGAGGAAGATGTGTAATGTGTTTAAGCACCAGCAGATCCAAAGTTCAAATCCCATCGACGTTGGTTTTTGCAAGGTAAAAATGGAGAACCTTTTGTGCACGTGGTTTTTGAGGGTAAGTTCAGAGGAAGCAATAAGGAGGTCTTACACACTTGGTTTCTATGTGAGCGTCTGGCTCACATGGTTGTTGGCACCACAATTTGAGTGGTGCAGGGGCAGCGACAGGGGATTGAATCCTACTGAGGTTAAAGGTAAGTTATTAATTTTTCCAAATATTTTATTTTTCTAAGATTTCCCTAAGAGATAAGGTTTGTGGTGCATGTTGTGAAAAGGAAATAGTTATGGTTATTTTCCTTTTATAAGTATATCATATTATATATTTTTGGAAATCTTATTTCAAGGGATATTTAATTATTTTGTTTAGAAGGAGAAATAAGGTGTACATAAAGAGATATTTTTGTTTTTGTAAAAGGGTTCAAGTGAAGGTTGTTTTATTCTTTTCAAAGTGTGTTGAGTGTGGTAGATTTTCCAAAGGGTTTTCTTCATCTTCGTAAAAGGTATAGGCACATTCTCCTACTGATTGTCTATGGTGGTTGATTTCTGAAATATCATTGGAGGGAAAAGGATTGTTTGTGGTTTCCTTTTCGAAAGTGGTTGATTGAATGCTTCAAGGTTTTCTGAATTGAGATTTGTGTTTAAACCTTTTTTTATAAGCATAGTTGTTGAAGCCCATTGGTTGTAAAATAACTTGAGTTAGAAAATAACATGATTATCATTTTCATGTGATATTTGTAATTGAGCATTGTTGGAAACATTTGAGTTGGTTGATACATACTTGGACTAGGGTTGTGTGAGGAAGAATTGTCCCTTGTGGTGATTAGTTGAGATTGATTTTAGAACATATTGAGTCTCTAAAAATTATCTTTATGGTTCTGGGTTGAGTTGAGTTGAATAAGCCTAGTCAATGATGTGTGAAGTTATTGTTCTGGTCCTATGAAATAAACTATTCCATTATTCTAATTTGAGTTGAGTTGAGATGGAGATTAGAACATATTGAGCCTCTAACAATTCTCTTTATGCTTCTATGAGTTGAGTTGAGTTGAGTTGAGTTGAAATTAATTCTAGAACATATTGAGTCTCTAACAGTTATCTTTATGCTTCTATGAGTTGATTTGAGTTGAGTTGAGTTGATATCATTGTGGATTATTGTTGTCATCCATTGAAGAGTACATTGTCATTCATTGTTGAGTTCATCTTTGAGCTTTGCCTTGATAGATTTATTGATGAGATTTGAGTGCTACTTGAGCATGATTGATGAGCCTTTGAGAAGGCATTTGTGGATAGTTTTGAGAAAGCTTTGTGGACAGTTTTGGGGTAAATTTATGGGCAGATTTATGGATAGTTTTGGGACATATTTGTGGACAGATTTGGGATAGTTTTGGGCAAGTTCTTGGTGAGCTTGCTAGAGCATATTTGGACAAGTTCTTAGTGAGCTTTTTGGAGCAGTTTTGGGCAAGTTCTTGGTGAGCTTGCTAAAGCATATTTGGACAAGTTCTTAGTGAGCTTGTTGGAGCATTTTTGGGCAAGTTCTTGGTGAGCTTGCTAGAGCATATTTGGACAAGTTCTGTGTGATCTTGTTATTCAATTTTGGATAAGTTTTATGTGAGCTTGTTATTCAGATTTGGACAAGTTCTGTGTGAACTTGTTATTCATCTTTGGACAAGTTTTGTGTGAGCTTGTTATTCAGCTTTGGATAAGTTTTGTGTGAGCTTGTTATTCATATTTGGACAAGTTCTATGTGAACTTGTTATTGCCTAGCTTTGAGAAGATCAAAGAAATCATTGTATTGGATATTTTTGTGTGAAATGTTATAAGGAGATCAGTTTGTGGAGTACCCCACATTGGGGGAACCACGTTAAATCTTGTGTCTCAATTGTGTGTGGTGACTTGTGCTCTTGCTTACTACTGCTATCTGATTTATTAATGCAAATTGCTATATTTAGTTATTATAATTAAGTACATTAATTGATATTGATTTGGAAAGAAAGTAAAAATTGATCTTATACTGTTCACCCCCCTCCTCAGTATAAGCTTGTGTTCTTCAATATTTTACTTTAGAGTAAATTTAATTAGTTATTTCAAGTATTATAATAATTTCACAAGTATCAATGTGCAAGTTGTAAATATGCATGTAGTCCACATGTACATGAGTCCTAGGTAGAGTAAAGGCTAAGAAATCTATCTTTATATATAAATGCCTGGTAGGTGTAGTAGAGAGTGGGAAATAATGATATAGTGAGTATACATTGTGTAGTAGATGTAGTATGGTACAATGTGGTTCTATCATATACTTTCATGGAGTGTTCATGTCCTCCATTATATAACATTGTACTATTTTTGTCATTCTCATTAATATTATATTTTTGAGTTATTTGTAGATGTTCATTTATTTATTTTTCTACATATTATTGTGCAATTAGATTTATAGTTATCTCAGATTAATTATCCTACATCTTGTGTTTGCACTACCTCCCATAAAAATCTAACAGTAGTATCAGAGCATATGGTATATCAATAGGAATAGGAAGATAAACAAGGAACTCTATTGCATATTTGTAAACTAGATATACCATTGTACACCACTGCATGCAAATTCTACCACAAGAGAGGTTGAGAGGATAGAAGCAAATATCAGTGCTAGGAATTCTGAGATTGCATTTGGCTAGTATTTCCATAGGATTGCAAAAAAATGTGTGAAGAATATGACTCAAAATTTATCCCACTAGATTTACAAATCAACTAGTGAAGAGTCATCATCTCTAGATTTTGTAGTTTCCACCATTTTAGTTTCTAACATATTTCTATAGGAAAATAAGATTAATAAAAGTTTGAGAAGCTTCCTAGAAGAGAGCTAGGAATAATATCTTCTTAGAATCATTCTAGTATTTGCAACAATAAGTATAAGATTTAAGATTTCATAGACCTGACGAGAGGTCTCACTACTAAATATTGCATACCTACAAGAGTGTAGAAGGATAAAATGCCATAGTAGCCTTAATTTTGATTCAAGAGACTTTAAAAAAGAGTCAAGAATATTGGAGGTTGGTGATCTCCATAAAATACTACAAACAACTAATTGAAGAAATCATCTAGACAAATATTGAGAGACCCTTAGAATGTCCAATTACAAAAATTCTAGTTTTGGAAGATTGTAGGATTTCTATTAAAGCCTACAAATTGCAGAAGTAAAGAACAACTAGTAAAGGTACTGTTCTATATTCTAGATTTTAGAGATCTGGAAGAAATATCTCATTACCAACACTTCTATAGTAGAATATTGAAGGAAGGGTCTCATTCAAAATACCAGAGAAGCTACAAGACTGAATACCTTGGAGAGGTCTCAAGGAGAAACAAGAAGAAGGCTTGGAGGGCCTTATTTTTAGAATTTGAATAAGACAATTAAAGTATATCATAGAATAACTCATTATATAAGTCTACCAACAAGGAAGAGCTACTAACAAAGCAAAATTTGGGACAATTATCACCATCCAATAACAAGCTCAAAAGAAGAAGAATTTTTCAAGGAGTGCCAAATATCAAAGGAGAATACTAAATACCTTAAGACATTCAAATTATTGAGAAGAATACCAGGATCAAAATCAAAATATTATAAAGAGGAAGGATCCATACAATACCACCAAATCATAAAGGTTTGAAGATTTTCATTGGAGGCTATAAGACTCATCCCAAGATAGGGGTTTACTGAATCTATAACAAAATACTGAAAGGATACTTGAAGAAAAACTTAGCTAAAATTTGGGAGAGCTCCCTACCAAATTTATGAGTTTCAAGAACAAAATTCAATGCAGAAATTGACTATGAAAGGGTAGCAATTAAGATATCATTACTAGCTACAAAATGTTAGGATTTTCAAAGTTCATCCTGAAGGCTAATAGGAGTCACCTACTATATATTAAAGGACAAAAATATAGATAAATTACTAAGCTACAAATTTATGAGTTAAGGAGATGTTTAGGATAGCCAAGAATAGTTGCACATCCATTCAGTTTCAAGGCAACAATAAGGTGAATCGAATCACCTTTCAATCCTTCATCTATAAATAATTAAGATAAAGCAACTTGCATGCAAATAGGTTCATTAGTTGAACTTTACTTTGGTTTATTATTCAATTCCATTAAAGTGCCTTATTAGAATTCATAATTTGCAAAGAGAATGTTGCATTTTATAGTCTTCAAGGAGTGTAGAAGGAAGTTACTTTTAAGGTTATTATCTACACATTAAATAGGAATTAGATATATTTCAATAGAAATAAAAATATCATCTACCTATTTTCTATCTAAGAATAAATAAGACTACATATTGCAACATTGATTGTAGTGCATATTATATATTATGTGTAAGGGTTATTTATAATTACTCTTAAGATATTTGGAGAAATTATTAGTGCATTTGAGAGTTCTTTAATGTTTTCTATTAGTGCATTAAAGGAGCAATAAGATGAGTCTACTATTGCACTATTCTAGACTGTTTAACTTATTTAATATTAAATATTATAATGTGCATTGGTTGATTGAGTTAAGGTAATAAACCAAAGTGTACAAAGCTCAAAATATCAAAGTTTTTAGAGACACTATTCAATGCAAAAAAATTGCAATCTATTGTGGCCTAGTGAAGCCACCAAATAGATTCATATTCCTCCAAGGAGTGGAGAATAAGTCCACCATTAAAATAATTGAAAGAAG
This sequence comes from Wollemia nobilis, assembly GCA_028583015.1. Lineage (NCBI taxonomy): Eukaryota > Viridiplantae > Streptophyta > Pinopsida > Araucariales > Araucariaceae > Wollemia > Wollemia nobilis. The sequence continues at coordinate 4,648,316 of JAQPPZ010016040.1, read as the reverse complement.
CTACAAGTTGTGACTTGGAGAGTCTCAGGTTTAAGGTGCACTCAAGATTTCTTTAAAGGTGAAAGTTAGTGTAGAAATAAATATTTCAAAAACATATTATTTGCATGATTATTAGTTTGGATTTATTTTTACTATATTTTCCAAGTGAAGGAGTTAGTATTATCTTATTAGAAAGGCAACAATACATTCCTCTCAAGGAATAGAGCAAGTAGCAACCATATCCAAGAAGCAAGGGAAAATATTCAATTCATGTACATTTATCCTCAAGCTATACAACAAGGAGCATATCAATATACATAACAAGAAGTCATCATATGAAAGGAGAAAATAGCATGAAAATAATACAAGGATCTCACTAAAAATTTATGCAAGTGTTAAATGTTAAATGTTAAATGTTTAGGTGGAAAATATAATACTAGCATACAATGAATGCTTACATAACCACCATCAAGAGAGAGCTAAATCACTTAAATCACCATGGTTAAGGGAGATCAAAACCACCTACATCAATATTGTCAAGGGGGAACAAACTGGTTTCATTACCACCATCTAGTGAGAGCATCCTATACTCATTGCTAGTCGAGCCACCTATATTGAAGGAAGATAAGTATATTATTTACTTATTTTATTTATAAAATTTGTATTTATAAGGAGTTAAGCATAAGGTTGATTACTATTATTAAAATAACAACCTTACAAAGCAAGGAAGCCATCCTAGCAAAAGTAGAAGAAATTATAGATATTTGCAAATCACCAAGTAGGAGATATAAGGTTTTCAACCTTAGTAAACCAAAAATATTAAATTTTCAAATACTATTATAATTATTTTCTAATATTCTAAAGTAGGGAGTTATTAGGTATTCTACATCAAAATAGTTTATTGGAATTTAGAAGTATTAAACTACTAGACATTAAGGGTTATAAAAGAAAGTTCTTCATTTACTTAAAGAAGTTGGAATTATATACTTACACTTGTCCCATATTCATACTAAAGGGGTAAAATAAATCCAACCATAGATAACTTCAAATTAAGTGCATAGTTCAATATGAGAGATAAATCAAAATAGAAGTTGATTATTATTACTTACAAAACATTACAAAATCAACTCAAAATTGAACTATTATTTACTTAACACTTTATTAAGGTTATAGCTTACTCTAACCACTAGGGATACATAAGGAATTCTACAAAACCTAAGTCTATATATATATATATTATCAAATTGGTTCATATACTCAATGTACTTGAGATAGATATAGTATTCTACAACACCCTTAATTCACATATTAGGGAGAAAAAGAATACTACATATCAAAATTTTCTAGCTTGATCATAAAATTAATTTACTAGGGAGTCATAAGGTAAACTACTACAAAGGATCTAAGAGCTAGAAGAACTATATTGGTTGACCTCAAGATTATGGATGAAATATTAAGAAATGCTTTTAATAATGAGGAACTATTTCATGAAGTAGAATTGTACTCCCAAAACTTAATAGATACCCTTGAAGGATACAAGAATCTATCAACTAGTGATAAAGAGATATTCTCCTTATTTATTAAAGAGGTAAAAGAAGGAAAATTTATAGCATTAATCAGTTATATTCATGAAACTCTCTTCAAAGCATGGTGGAATACACAAAAAATAGTTATATTCACATTAGAGGAATATTTGATGATTTATCTATCATTAATTACTTTTGTACTTGCTCAACGCATGAATCAAACTAGTAATACAAATTAATATTATTGTGATGATAGACTAACCAATCCTAAAACACATATCCACTAGTACCAATGCAAAATCACATGAGAAGGATAAAGAGAAAGAAAAAACATACTAAAAGAGAACATAACAATGAAGATATGAACAAAAAATAAAATACAAAGACTAAACCAGATGGACATATTCAAGTTGGAAAATTAGAAGAACCTTTAGCTACAAATTTATTTACCTTGTATGAAGACACTAACTGCTTACTAGATCAGATTACAGTAAGCAGTGAAGGAGGATACAAATTCTAGTGCCTGATAAAGTATCCATATTGAAGACTAAAGTCTTTAATACCCAAATAATGTAATATAGGGGGTGTTAGATTACATTACATCATTTGGTTCATATAAATGTACCACATTTGGTACATATCTAGAGCAGGAGTTTACTTTAGAGTAATGTTAGTTAGTTACTTTAAGTATTATAATAAATGCACAAGTGTCAATGTGCAAGTTGTAAATGTGCATGTAGTCCACATGTACATGAGTCCTAGGTAGAGTAAAGGCCAATCAATCTATATTTCTATATAAATGCCTCATAGGTGTAATAGAGAGTGAGGCAGAGTGATATAGTAAGTATACAATGTATAGTATATGTAGTATGGTACAATGTAATTCTTTCATATATTTTCATGGAGTGTTCATGTCCTCCATTATATATCATTGTACTATTTTTATCATTTTATTTAATGGTATATTTTTGAGTTATTTGTAGATGTTCATTTCTTTATGTTCCTACATATTATTGTGCATTTATATTTATAGTTATCTCATATTATTTATCCTACATATTGTGGTTGTACTACCTCCCATCAAGAGCTATCACATGGCTGCTATGAAAATAGAAATACGAGAAAATTAGTGCATATAGTATAACACACTACATACACTCGCACTCATATCTTATGGTTTTAGTGCTATCTCAACAAATATGTAAGAATAAGTTTGATATGAGATAGAAAAACCAAATATTTTATTCCCAAATATACATTTAATATGATAAAAGTGGATGGTAGAACAGAAAGTGGAATGGGTAAGAATGTACATTCAAATACAATAAACATAGACAAGGTGCTCGTGGGATCTAGTAGGTCTACACAAATCCTCTTTACTATTGGAATTAACCCATATTTATCCTCTGACACTATATCTTCTTATACCTAGAAACATTCTCTATTATGGATAAATAATAACTCTCCTAGTATACATATTAAAACATGTTTGTTCCAACTACTCATAAAGTAGTTGCAAGTTAATCTAAAATTCATTGTAAATCCTGATAGGTTCAATACATATTTAGTCATCCATTACTTTATATTCCTTGGGATATAAACCCCTATTTTAGGAGAAATAAGAGTAGCCACTGTAGCACCCTAAAATTGGCGCAGTCAAATTGGAATAATTACATTCACCTTAGTAAATAAATTTAAATTCAAATTTAACCTCCCAAACCGCCCGTTAACCGTCGAGAAACCCGTTTCCCCTTTTTTCGCGCCATTTTTAGAGGTTGTTTTGACCGTTGGACGATATCGTCGCCGATCAGACGATATCGCCCCAGATTTGACGATTTCGTCTGGACTAGAACGTCCAGACGATTTTGTCGCAAAACTGAATTTGCATAGTTGGAATCCGTTCCAACGGGTCTCCAATCCGGGCAGAAGCGTGTCTGCACCGTTGGGACCTTCCCCCGTTGGAGATCTCCCAAATTGGGAAGATCTCCAACCTCCCAACAACTCTCCCTAAGCCTATTTAAACTCTAGGACATTCCCTCCCCAACCCCTGGCTGAATTTTATCTGCAAGTTGAATCCCTCTGCACTAAAACACCTTAATATTATTTTTGCACTAGTCCTATAGCAGTTTTTATGCAGGTACACCATTGATTTTCAATCGGAGCCAGCACCCATCGCCGTCGACGAACCTGTCAAGATCGGAGGCGATCCTGTCAAATTCGAGACGATTTCGTACTGATGCGAGACGATCTCGACTGCAGTCCACATCGAGGCAATCAGTGCCTGGAGTTTGCTTTTCTTAACTTTGCCTCAGTTATTTTGTTTTACAAATTAGATAATCTATTTAGTTTTTATCCTATTTTGCATCTGGAGTTCACCCATCTAGTCTAGATTGCATGTTAAGCTCACAATCTGCCATTAAAGTACAACAATTTACTTTTATTTCTATTTTTAAACTTTGTTCAGTATTCAGTTTATTATTTGGCATATTTTGCCTCTGTTTGCACAGTAGGAGTTCTTGCATTTTGCATCTATTCTCTGTTTTGCAGGTTTTTGACGAATTCGTCTGACGAATTCGTCAGATCTCAGACGATCTCGTCTGATTGCAGGCGATTCTGTAGAATTCCAGACGATCCAGACTGCATCAACCGCCAGAATCTTCTTCAGACATCCGGATCAGGTATTCCCCATTTTCCTCCTGTAAATTCTCTGTTTTCTGCTTTCAAAATCTATTTTCTGTATTCATTGAAAGTTGCATTTTCATATAGATTAAGTTAGATTCATTCGGCCAAACCTAGGATGAATGCTTAAAGGATAAAACGAACTCATCTAAACACATTCCAAAACCTAGGCGTGGAAGCGCCACCAAATGTTTCCTGGTGAACCCACCATCCGTCGAAAAATCACCAAAATACACCTCCCTTGAGAGGCGGGACCTTCGTGAAGTCCTCTCGTCCGAGGTACCGCACCATCCTTTTCCCATCCTCCTTCGGGCGCGGATCCAATAGCTTGAAGGTAGGGATGCGAAAAATTTGGAGCGATACATTTTGGTGAACCCGACGTGAATGCATCATAACCTTTTGAAAACCAAAAACAAAAACAAACAAAAAATTAGAACAACTAAAACTTAGATGCATTTTAAAACATTTAAGGTTCAAAATCATGTTTAGATGGTAGCTCCTAAAAAGAGGTTAGCAGTTACTATAAACGTAGAAAACCAATTGGCAGCTATAGAAGTTAATTCTGTCCTTAATATCCCTGAAACAAGTAGAAATCAATCCTTGTGGAACGAACTTGATAGGAGACTTAGGCTTATTTCATCTAGGTCCACACAACTTAAACAGATTAAGAGGCTAGTCTTGGATAGAATCCTGGATCCTCACCAATTAGTTTTCTATCATGAACTTCAGAGAGCCTGCCATAGATGGCTAGCCTATAGGAGAGCTTTAGTATCTTCAAAATTATTCAGCTTCGAAGAATACCTCGAGAACGTAGACATTGTACACCGATTCCTAGGCCTTGTAGAAGACCAAGAGGTTGTTCTTACAGATAGGGAAATATGGAATAGAGTTCCGCGTGCTGTGCTATATCGAGAGTATTGCCATGAGCTTTACTTTTATCAACCAACATCTCAAACAGACAATATCACCATAGCCCTTTTCATCAAATTCTTAAAAGAAAACTTTCAATTTGAAGAAGAACATTTCATGACTCCTGAACAACTTGAACCTATTAATGATATTCATAAGTTATTCATAGAAGATTAGTTCATTTACTTTCAGTTTTATTATTATTGCGTGCATTTATTGTTTCATTTGTTGTCTTTATTATATTGTTTCAAAGAAAAACTAAAAAAGAAAAAAATCAAAAACAACATAGTAAAAACTTAAACATTTTATTTCAAATATTGCATTAGGTATATATAAATATATACCTTTTAATTTGTTGCATATATATATATATATATATATATATATATATATATATTTGCTGAAATCAAAACTTAGCACCATGACTAGACTTAGGAATGGTAAAGAAACTTTAGGGGAAGGAGAAGATTGGTTGCAAGATACAACTGAAAACCCAAATGTCCTTCTTGGAGATACAAATCCGGAAGGAGAAACTCTAGGTCAATCGGATGAAGACTTAGGTGAAGATAAGGAACAAGAAGGAAATGTTAAAGAGAATGAATCCTCATCCCCTAGAATAGCTCCCAATGGAGCCATCGCTTTTGACAACGCAGAACATTTTCAAAAATTTCTCAATCAGAATATCGACATCCTTAATGTAGCGGTTCGTATTGATAGAGGGGAAGTTAGTGATGCTCAAGCAACTATAGAACGGGCGCTTGATATACACACTAATCCTTTATCTTTTGTTGATCAAGAGAGTGATAAGGGTGGACCATCCAATACGGATATGGTCACTATAGCCCAAGCCATGTCAAAACAACAGGTTACCCAACCTCCTAAGGAACTTGTTACTCAACCTAAAACCACTCCTGCACAAAAGAAAATTCCCTTCACTACTTTGTTCCGCCAAACTATTGAGCAAAATGCTTTAAATAAACAGAAATCTAAAACAAAGCCAAATACAAATTTTCAACAATCCGGAACACAACATAATCCAACTTCAAAATTCCTCCATAACATTTTTCCTACTAATGTTTTACACAATAGTAACATGGCATCTAATCTACATGTTCCTCCATCCTATGCTCATAAAACTCATGTCAATGCCCTACCGAATCAATATGGGGGGCAAACTAGTAATCTGGAAGCTATGGTGAAACAATTGGCTTCACGTATGGACCAGATAGATCCCTACCGTCCCTCGTACAATTATCGAGAGATTTGTAGCCAACCATTGGATCCCATAGTGGTAGCTCAACCATACCCTAAACATTTTCCCATGCCCGTCCTGCCTATATATAAAGGAACCGAAGATCCCATAGAACATCTTCGCATGTTTAGGATAGCATGTCACGACATTTCGCATGACGACTTGCTATTACTAAAAATGTTCCCCAAAAGTTTAGGTGGAATGGCATTAGAGTGGTACTATCAATTGCCCACTCACTCCTTAAGAAACTTTGAAGAAACAGCTGAATCATTTGTTCATCAATTTAGTGCCTACATCGAGAGACATGTAACTATTAAAGACCTATACAATTTAAAACAAGATAAAGATGAATGTTTTGCTGATTTCTTGGCTAGATGGAGACAATTGACAGGAAAACTACACTTTGTGCTACCCTATAGGGAAATGCTAGACATTTTCATCAATAATTTACAAGAACAACTTTCTTATGAGCTATCAACAACTACTTTAACTACCTTCGATCAAGCTATAGACTTAGCTCGAAGAGTAGAAGATGCCCTCATTAGGAGAAGCCAACTTAGGAAGAAGGATGATGAGAAAACATCTAGAAATCAATATAAAAACAAACAGGTTGTTGGTGATGGAGTCACTGACAGTAGAAATGTTGCTAATGTCAATGCAACAAAGACAACAGAAAAATTCATATTGAAACCCCCTGACAAGCCTCCTCGAGAATTCACTAGATTAAACCAACCCTTGTCAACCATTTTACCTCAATTGCTTGAAAGAGGTTTAATCCAATTACCAGCTATCCGGGAACCTGACCCAAGTATACCCGGATATAGAGCTGATTTGCACTGTGACTTTCATAGAGGACCTGGACATTCTACCAACGCTTGTAAGAGATTGAAACATAAAATACAAGATTTGATTGACAATAATGAAATGGAAGTGCAAGCCTTCCAACCCAGACAAAACCCTCCTAATAATGCCCAAAAGACTGTTCCCCAAAATCAAAATCAGAATGCCAATCAAACTTTAGACATATTTCAACACCCTTTACCAAGACATGGTAAAGAGGTAGCCAATCAAATCGAACATCATAATGTTCCCCCTCCTACTCGATATGTAGGAACCATTAGCGGACAATTACCTGTTCAGGATTCTCAAAAATTTGACACAACCTTATCCCTGGTTACAACCAGGCCCTTACATAATTTTCAAACTTCTGATTCTAGTGATATAGAATCAGATAGTGAAAGTGAAGTAGACACTATTCAATCGAATAGTTCTGAAAATGAATCAGATCCTATTCAACTTTGTCACGAGATGCTAATGTTCCAGAAGAACCATTTCCTAGAAGAGTCACTACTCGACCTTCTTCTAATGTAGTCCTTCCCTATGAACAAGCCATAAATTCTCAACCGAGACCGTTTCAACGTCGTCACTATAACATTGTAGGTACCATCGGAGTCGTTACTCGACAACAAGCTCAAAACTCCCAACAAGAACCAAACCAGAATGATGGATCAGCTCCATTCATTTTGAAAAACCCAAATAAAGGGAATCATGCTCCTATTGTTCAACCTAAACCCCCTTACAACATTAATGAACAATTGTCTAATACCACGGCCAGAATTTCCCTCTTGGATTTATTAAGATCCTCTCCCACACATAGGGATGAGTTGATGCTTACATTGAGCCAAATGATGGTACCTCAAAACATTCAACCTGAAGCTATGGCCAATACTATCATCACTCGAGAGATTGATTGTATTGACTTTCGGGATAAAGATATCCCACAACACGGTTTACACAAGGATAATCCCTTGTACATTACTTGCTCTAATTGGAGATGTAGTCATCAAACGAGTCCCGATTGATAATGGCTCATCTCTAAACATTTGCACCTTTGACTTCTACCAACGATTTGGTTTTAGAAGTGATGAAATGAAGAAAACTGATATGATTATCAAAGCTTTTAATGACGAAACACAAGAAACGTGTGGAGTCATTACCCTCCCATTGCAAGTTGGCCCTAGAACCCTAGAAACAACCGTGTTTATTGTACATTGCCCAGCATCGTACAATATACTTTTGGGTCACCCTTGGATTAACGCCATGCGAGCAGTCCCGTCAACTTTACACCAATGTGTGAAATTTGAGTTTAAAAATCAGTTGGTCACTATTCATGGTGACCCTAGACCTTTTGATATGTGTGCTTTGGCAGAACCCGTTGGAGTGCAATTTTGCCCTGCTCTGTCATCCACACATTCTAGTTCTTCTTTTTCATCTAAAACTGTGAAACATAAACCCATAACTTCATCTATTCCTCCTCCATTAACTTCATCTTCCTATATAGACCAACAACCTTCTAAACAAATTTTAGAATCTCAAAAGGATCTCAAATCTACAACTAATCCTTCAACTATTATTCCTATAAATTCAAAACCTTTAGACACATCCATCATACCTTCCACACCTCAAGACATAAGTAATAAACCTTCTACATCTTATGCCCTTTCTGATGAACTTTTACCAGATTTATCTACAACCTTAATATCAAAAAAAATGAATGCTTTCATGCAAGATTCAAACCTTTTAAATAAATTACCGCCCTCTCCTCGTACTTTGGGCCTCCCACAACCTATGGGAAGTACTTACCAAGTCGGGAGTTGTGCCTTCATTTATAAAGGATATGACTGGGGAAGAATCCCTCGGAATATCAAAACTCATCATGAGGGATATGCTCGGTGTTATTTTACCAATGATTATATTAAAGCTAAACCCATGATGCTTAAAATGGGATATAAAGGGAAAGGCTTAGGACCTTTCCAAAATGGCATGAAAGAGCCTTTCGAGGTAGAACCGTGGCCTACCCCTTGTGGTGTGGGCCTATTTCCTAGTAAGGGACAACCCTTTCCTTTTGAGGATGATGATCACCTCATATGCTATCAAGATTATTTGGATAGGCATGTTGATTTGCCTCTTAAAAATCAGTCATTTTCATGCAACATGCTATCCATAGCCTACCCTAAAATGATTGCTGACCCCGATGAAGAATTGGAAGGAGATATCTTCCATGATGTCTCTGTTGAAGAGATGTTGCACAATGGATTCTATTTTGATGGTTCTATACCAACCATAGCTCAGCTTGAGACCACTAATCCTCAAGATGACTTATCTAAATTAACTTTACAAGAATTACAAGAGTTGGGTGTTTCACCCGCCCCACCTAATTTTGAAAGAGATCTACACATGGAGGTAGAAAATGTCATTAAAATTAATATTGGAACTGAGGACAATCCTCACATAATCAATATTGGAGCAGAACTAAGTCAAGACAAACAAGAACAATACATTGCATTCCTTAAAGAGTACGAAGATGTCTTCGCTTGGACATATGAAGATATGCCAGGTCTAGACCCTTCTGTAGTCATGCATCATCTAGTGGTCCATCCGGATGCTAAACCGGTTAAACAAAAACTCAAGAAAATGCATCCCAAAGTGGCTCCTGCTAGTCAAAGGGGAATTAGAAAAACTCCTGAATGTTATCTTCATACAAGCTATTGATTATGCTGAATGGATCTCAAATGTAGTTCCAGTCACTAAGAAAGAAGCTACCAAAGTTAGGGTTTGCACCGATTTTAGAGATATTAACGCTGCATGCCCTAAAGATGACTTTCCTCTTCCAAATATGGATCAAATCATTGACTTTACTGCCGGAAGTGGGATGATGTCCTTAATGGACGGATTCTCCGGTTATAATCAGATTAGGATAGCTCCTGAAGACCAGGCTAAAACAACCTTTATTACCCCCTGGGGTACCTTTTCTTGGAAAGTGATGCCATTTGGCTTAAAGAACGCCGGTGCAACTTATCAACGGGCTATGACCTACATTTTTCATGATATGATGCATGATATCTTACATGATTATGTAGATGATATTATAGCTCGCTCTCTTATTGAAAATAATCATTTAGATGATTTAAGAAAAGTTTTTAATCGATTACGAGAATATCTCATTCGATTAAATCCAGCAAAATGCATATTCGGAGTTAAATCCGGCAAACTATTAGGGGTTTTAGTTTCTTTACGTGGTATCGAAATTGACCCTCTCAAAATTGCGGCTATCACAGATATGCCCGCCCCCACTAATATATCTTGAACTACGAAGTTTACAAGGTAAACTTCAAGCTATTCGTCGCTTCATTGATAAGCTGGCGGACAAAACTGGTCCCTTTCTTAAGCTCCTTAAGAAGGACGTCCCCTTTAATTGGGACACAGAATGTAGAGAAGCTTTTGAACTTCTCAAACAATACCTCCTTAACCCTCCGGTGCTTTCACCGCCTAAATCTGATCGCCCATTTCTTCTATATATTTCTGCTTCAGATTCTGCCTTAGGAGCTATGTTAGCTCAACTTGATGATGAAAAGCGAGAACGTGCTAATTATTACATTAGCCAAACTTTCGTCAGTTATGAAACCCGCTATACAGCGTTAGAGAAGTTATGTCTAGCAGTCGTGTTTGCTACGCAAAAATTACGACATTACATGCTTAGCCAAAAAACGTATGTCATTGCCAAATATGATCCTTTAAGATATCTTATGAGTCGCCCTTATTTATCGGGTCGCACAGCCAAGTGGGTTCTTGCTCTAAGCGAGTTTGATCTCACATTCATAGGACAAAAGTCTGTTAAGGGTCAAATCATAGCAGATCAATTAGTTGCTGCACCCTTAGAGTCTACTCATCCTCTCATCATCGAGTTTCTGATGAATGCCTTCAATTAGAGGCGAGACCATCCCGAATAATGGTCCTTATACTTTGATGGAGCCCGATGTATGAGTGGGGCTGGTGCGGGTATTATTTTAATATCTCCGCAAAAACATCTTATTCCTCTGTCCTTCAAACTGACCTTTGCTTGCACCAACAATACTGTTGAGTATGAAGCTCTAATCCTTGGATTACGAGCTGCTTTAGCGCTAAAAATTAAAAACCTCTTAGTTTTTGGGGATTCCCAATTGGTTATAAACCAAATTAATGAAGTTTATCAGACCAGAGATGATAAACTTCGCCCATATAAGGCCTATGTTTTACAACTAATGTCCTTGTTTGATCAAGTTACTTTGGAAGCCATTCCTCGAACTAGCAACCGTGCAGCCGACGCCATGGCCGCCGCTGCATCCCTCTTGCCCTTGGAGTTAGACGACGAATATGCGACTATCATTATTCATCGACTCCAGGAACCCGCCTCAAATAAGTCATGCTTAGAGCCTTTGGATGTGTTTCTAATCAATGAAACTACTCCTCGAACCTTGGTATACTGAGACATATTTGATTTCCTCCAAAATGGGACTTTCCCTACTAATTCTAATAGAAACCAGCGTCGGTTATTACGTCGACGAGCAAGTCGATTTGTAATAATTGGCAATACTTTGTATAGGAGATCTTTTGAAGGTATCCTATTAAGATGTTTAAATTCGAGATGAGTCTAAATCAGCCTTGAGTGAAGCCCACGATGGATCTTGTGGAGGACACTTTAGTGGTAGTGTCATTGCTAAAAAGCTCCTTCGGATAGGATACTTTTGGCCTACCATGGAAACGGATGCACATGAGTATGTGCGCCATTGCGACAAGTGTCAAAAACATGCTGACCTTGTCCATGCGCCTGCACAAGAGCTACAGGCTATTTCGTCCCCTTGGCCCTTTTCTAAATGGGGCTTGGATATTATTGGTAAAATCAATCCTGTGTCTTCTGATGGGCACAAGTTCATCATAACCGCCACTGAGTATTTCACGAAGTGGGTTGAAGCTATGCCTTTAGCTTCTTGCACTGGTTCACAGGTCTCTAAATTCATTTTTAATCAAATCATTTGCAGGTTCGAAATTCCTGCGAATCTCATCTCTGACAATGGAACTCCTTTTAAAAATAAAGATGTTAAGAAATTATGCCAAAAATACAAGATTCAACACCGTTGGTCTACTCCCTATTATCCTCAGGGTAATGGTCAAGCAGAAGCTTCTAACAAAACTTTAATCAAAATTCTCAAAATATTGGTCAATAAAACTGGTCGTGACTGGCATATTCAGTTATATCCAGCCTTGTGGGCTTATCGAACTAGTGTTCGAACCCCCACGGGCACTTCACCATTTGTTTTGGTATATGGTGCGAAGCGGTTTTTCCATTTGAATTGGAAGTTCCTTCTTTGGATCTGCTACTTCAAGATACCGAAGTAGGAGATGAATATCATCTTGTGAGACTCGATCAGTTGGAACTCCTAGATGAAAAATGCATCAATGCTTTGGAGCATCTCCGTGCATACCAAAACAAGCTTAAAAGAGCATATGCTAAGAAAGTTCGTCATCGATCCTTTGAGATTGGCGACCTTGTTCTGAAAGAAAATCAAAAAAATACAAATGCAACCAAAGAACTTAAAGGTAAATTTGAGCCCAACCGGCTCGGACCATACATCATTACTTGCAAAATTTGAATCGGGAGCATATAAATTATCTACCTTAGATGGTAAAGAACTTAAAGAACCCATGAATATTTTACATCTCAAACGTTACTATGCATAAATTTGGTCATTTCATCCATGTATATATTTGTTCAAAGTTACTCTCTTATATTTCTTTCAATTTATAAAAAAAAAATTCAAAAACATCAAAAACATTTATAATCATCCAAAACTCTTCAAAAAACTATCTATTGTATTTATTTAAAGCACCAGTTAAGTTCCTTTTGCTCAAAAACAAAAATCTAAATAAAAATCTAAAAACAGCTATATGCTTGACTCTTTCGAAACCAAAACAATATACAGAAGAAAGAGAGAGTCAACATTCTCCCAACTTCTCAAAAATCATTTATATATATTTTCTTACAATTATTGCAGTTATATGTTTCAACTTATTTTGGATACAATTAGCATTTATTTGGCATCCCTCACTTGCACACTCACAAAAAAATAAATATCTTGCTTTTATCTGGCATGATTACTAATCTCTCTTATATCAAAGTTCACAAAATTCAAATTAAATAAAGTTTGAGCATAGAGAATTGATCTTGTTATTTACTTAAACCAAGCACATCTTTTCACAATAAAATGATTATATTTGTAATTTCCATGTTTTGCTACATAGTAGAACTGATTTCTTGGGTGAAAAGTTTCCCCTGCTATCCTATCATGCACATGGTCTAGAATCTTTGAGAATTGGCAAAAGGACAAGCTCACCCCTACCCAGAATAAAAATCCCTTGCTCTACAGCTAATCTGAGCAAGTATCCCTAGCACAAAAAGAAAAAAAAAAAAAGTTCAAGAAAGAAAAAAGAGAAAAGAAAAATGTTATTTCAGCAATATTCCAAGCATTATCAAGCAAAAGAAATACAAAAGAAAAAGAAACAAAGTTCAAAAGAAAGCAAGAAAGCAATAAAATCCCTTTCCCTACCCTTTGAAAAGAAAAGAAGGGTTGATGAGCTTGAATCCCTGGAATTCTCAATTATTCGAAAAGCTGTGAGGTAAGCCCCATAACAGGTGGTTTGTGCCCAACTTGCTTGGCCTTGGGTAACTCCTAGCGTGGCGATATGTCTGTCACATTAGCGACCTTCTTTTGTACAGACCTATGTCTGCTTATGGATTAGCTAGCTCTTGATAATCCAACCTACATAGTAGTCTAATATGGTTATATGCATCTACATCATGGTTAATGAACACTTATTTGGTTTCTTCAAATCACTTGTATCATAGTATCTTGCTCAAACCTGGTAAATGAACAATACAATTGCACACACATTTGTATTTGAGAGATTTTGTCTATCATTATGATAAATCAAGATTGGAAATGAATTCACATATGCACATGGGATTCCCTATAAATCTAATTTTTGTCTTCAAAATACTTTGAAATATTATTTTTGCAACTTGTTTGGAATAATCAAGTACAATTATTTTTTAAAAGACAACTATATAATAGAAAAATCACAAATTTCTTTCAAAACATATCATATATATCATATCGACTTTCGCGACGATGGTATAGTTTCAAAACCAAAATTGGAATTTTATGCCTAGCGCAAGTCCTCATTTTCATATTTTATGTTCATCAAAAATCAATCATGCAATAAAACTATCTATTTTCTTTGATTTTCGCGATGATGGTATAAGTCTATACCTACATATTCTATGCCTAGCGCAAACCATTGTAACAATTTTTATTCCCCCATTTATCAAAACTCATAAAAACCATATGACTTCATTTTCTTACAACAAATTTTACTTTTCAAAAGAATGCACATTTTCATTATTTCATGTCATTATGTCAACCTTTTGCAATGACGGTATAATTCCTAAGGAATTATTCAACAATTTTATCACACTTAGGAATTTATGCCTAGCAAAAATCATTTTTTACAAATATTTCATGCATAATATTTTTATGGAAATCTGAAAACAAACCATCATCATCATCATCATTTGCATCATCACAACAAAGTCTTAAGACAGTCTCTTAAGCACTCTTTCACTTTTCACAATATTTCTATAAATGGGATTAGCTTGACGACCGAGTGAGCAGCGACTCCATGAAATGGTCTATAATAGCGACAATGTCCTTTGAAATTATTGTTAAAAGTCCCCTTTTGTTTTATCAAATCATTGCATCACAAACAAACAATTTGTTACATCAGATTATTTCATCAATATTACAGCATGACATCAAAAGGTATAAATTCTTTTCCAACGACATAATTACAAGCATTATCAAAATCAATCAATCAAAGCATCATCAATATACTCATAACATAAGTCATATGACCAAAAATATCTCATCTATATATATATATCTCAAAAATATATATGTACATCATATCAAGATAGATTGGTATGCCACAATCGATATCTTGGCATACTCAATCAAGTGTCCTCCGAGCAGTGTCTCGAGAGCCCCTAGAGCTCTCAGCCTCATCTCCTCCCCCGCCCTACGGAGGACGAGGTGGTCCCATCGCAGTATGTGTGGTACTGCGAGTCCTCGTCGTCGATCGGGATGAGCTCCTCGATGACCCTGTCCTGATCGGATCTGCTATGGCAGCCGGCAGCTGTACCCTCTGGCCCTCCGACACCGCCTGGTAGTATAGAGCCTGATAGAATGCGGTCTAAGAAACCGACCGCAGCAGCTCCTGAGTGCTCACCCCTCCACCCCGTGCCCTGAGACGTGCATTCTCGTCTCGCAGCTGCGACACCTCAGCCTGGTGTTGTGCGGCCGCATCCTGTAGTGTCTGCACCTGAGTCTGCAGACGATCTCTCTCTGCCCGGAGAGTAGCCATCTCGCTACTCTCTCCTATATCCATGCCCTTGCCCTTATCGGGCGATGGTGGCCTCTGTGGAGATGGGGGTCTCGCCTCCCTCCTCTCCCTCTCTCTCTGCCATGGCCGCTCCTGTGCCTGTGGCCTCCTCTGATCTCTCCCGCCGTGACCCTGGGCTGCCTCTATCATCGCCTGGCACCGCCTCCCTATCCGACGCACGACTGCATGGATCGGGCCCTGTGCCCTCATCATCCGAGGAGGGCGGATGCCTGCATACCAGGCATCGTAGCCATCGGCTACTCCTGCATCGTCCCCATCCACTGGCTGAATGGGGGCATCATCTGAGTCCTGGCTCCAGAATCGCTGCATGTCTGGAGCCCCGCTAATAGTGGTGTTATCCCGGACGGTCCAGGAAAACTCATAATCCCTGAGAGATGGGATCCCCTGCTGTAGACCGAACTATCACAAAACTCGGTCGTAGCGGTGGAGCTCCACCTCTCCCCTCTCCATCCTCAGCCAGCAGACTCGCCTGATGCGAGCCAGCTCCTGTCCATCCTCTGCCCACCCTGGATGCTGCCTCCATGGCCTCCAGGTGATCTAGTCTAGGACCAGGTCATCCAGTAGTCTCCGGGACATCGAAAGGTCTATCCGTCGCTGTGATCCTCTCCGGAGCCACCAGTAGAAGACTCGGGGCCTCTCCCCGTCTATCCCTGTCAGTGGAAGCCCTACCGGCCTCCGCACCGCAATGTGCTCCCAGCACCAAACCTGTAGTAGCGATGTCATAACCAGACATCGCCCGCCCTTGTACACGACCCCGTAAAGGATCCTGTACAGCCGGCATAGTACAAAGCTGCCCCATGAGAACCTGTAGCCGTGGTCCCGCATGTCGCAGATCACATCTCCCAGCATCCACGGCACCCTCGCACCCGCTCCGGTGGCACGGCAGAAGTCCACCAACTACCCCGACCGGAACCCGTGTGAGTCTCGATGCCCCAGGCATCTGGCGTAGTGCCTCGATATTAACTCTGCCCTTCTCCAGGGCGAAGCTCGGGTCACCACACAGCCGTCCCATCGCGTGGCCCTGATTGGCCGTCGGTGTGATCATCCGTCCTTGTATGGGGATTCTCAAAATCCTCCATACATCCTCCAGTGTGGGAGTCATCTCCCCTGTCGGTAACCGAAAATAGGAAGACCCCGGATACCATCTCTCTGCTAGGGCTGTCAGTAGCCCCATGTCCGTGGAAACTCGCGGCATCTCTCGCCACATGCTGCAATCCGGCTTGTGCCAGCAGATCCCGCTCTGCCTGGGTGAGAGCGGCCAAGTCGTCTCTCAATCCGTCGTACTTCCACTCTCTGCTTTTTAGTAATCCTCTCTGCAAACATAAAACAACAAAACAACAAACAATAATTAATCAATAAATTCCAGTAATTAATAATGCAACTTAAAGATCAATTTTTTGCAATTGATGATATCGCCCACTATTGGACGATATCGTCCCAAATTTGAGCACGATCGTCTCCGATTTCGTAGTTCGAAATCGTCTCTAATTTGATGAAATCGTCCCCCTTTCGACGATTTCGCCCTCGGGCGAAATTGCCGAAATTGAGACGATTTCGTCCCGACGACGTCGACGGCCAAAAACGGCCGCGATGCTCCAAATTCACTTAAAAATTCATCTAGAAAGCATGTAAAAGCAACTTAAATCAATCTAAATTGAGTTTAGACCCTTACCCGTAGACCGCGTCGGACCTCTGCAGATCTGTGCGCTGTCTCAACCATTTTTTGCTCCAGAGCTCTAAAACAGTAAAATGAACAGTAACAATGAATTAGGGTTTTACCCTATTTTTCTTAATTTTATTCAACAATAATTTTTTTTGCTTTTTCGCGTTTTTACCTCAAACGTTCGATTTGGGTAAAAACACGGAGGGGGCACCATAGTAAGCTGTCGTACGATTCGACCAAGAATCGTCGCCTAAAAATGGGAATAATTTTTGCTTTCTCGTAGATCGAGAAGAACTCTTCTTTAACGCATTTTCTTCGAAAAATTCGCTAAAGAGGGGGCAAAATGTAGCACCCTAAAATTGGCGCAGTCAAATTGGAATAATTACATTCACCTTAGTAAATAAATTTAAATTCAAATTTAACCTCCCAAACCGCCCGTTAACCGTCGAGAAACCCGTTTCCCCTTTTTCTGTGCCATTTTTAGAGGTTGTTTTGACCGTTGGACGATATCGTCGCCGATCAGACGATATCGCCCCAGATTTGACGATTTCGTCTGGACTAGAACGTCCAGACGATTTTGTCGCAAAACTGAATTTGCATAGTTGGAATCCGTTCCAACGGGTCTCCAATCCGGGCAGAAGCGTGTCTGCGCCGTTGGGACCCTCCCCCGTTGGAGATCTCCCAAATTGGGAAGATCTCCAACCTCCCAACAACTCTCCCTATGCCTATTTAAACTCTAGGACATTCCCTCCCCAACCCCTGGCTGAATTTTATCTGCAAGTTGAATCCCTCTGCACTAAAACACCTTAATCTTATTTTTGCACTAGTCCTATAGCGGTTTTTATGCGGGTACACCACCGATTTTCAACCGGAGCCAGCACCCATCGCCGTCGACGAACTCGTCAAGATCGGAGGCGATCTCGTCAAATTCGAGATGATTTCATACTGATGCGAGACGATCTCGACTGCAGTCCACATCGAGGCAATCAGTGCTTGGAGTTTGCTTTTCTTAACTTTGCCTCAGTTATTTTGTTTTACAAATTAGATAATCTATTTAGTTTTTATCCTATTTTGCATCTGGAGTTCACCCATCTAGTCTAGATTGCATGTTAAGCTCACAATCTGCCATTAAAGTACAGCAATTTACTTTTATTTCTGTTTTTAAACTTTGTTCAATATTCAGTTTATTATTTGGCATATTTTGCCTCTGTTTGCATGAGGAGGAGTTCTTGCATTTTGCATCTATTCTCTGTTTTGCAGGTTTCGACGAATTCGTCGGACGAATTCGTCAGATCTCAGACGATCTCGTCTGATTGCAGGCGATTCTGTAGAATTCTAGACGATCCAGACTGCATCAACCGCCAGAATCTTCTTCAGACATCCGGATCAGGTATTCCCCATTTTCCTCCTGTAAATTCTCTGTTTTCTTGCTTTCAAAATCTGTTTTCTGTATTCATTGAAAGTTGCATTTTCATATAGATTAAGTTAGATTCATTCGGCCAAACCTAGGATGAATGCTTAAAGGATAAAACGAACTCATCTAAACACATTCCAAAACCTAGGCGTGGAAACCGCCACCAAATGTTCCTGGTGAACCCACCATCCGTCGAAAAATCACCAAAACACACCTCCCTTGAGAGGCGGGACCTTCGTGAAGTCCTCTCGTCCGAGGTACCGCACCATCCTTTTCCCATCCTCCTTCCGGGCGTGGATCCAATAGCCTGAAGGTAGGGATGCGAAAAATTTGGAGCGATACAGCCACATACATCAAGGAAGTGACAAGGAAAAATTATAATGTTGTAGTAGCAACTATTTAAATTTTTTAATACAAATACATTTGCTTATGTTTTTTGGTAGTAATTTTAGACATTGAAAATTGACCCACCCAAGCAAGTCATTTTTCCTAGGACCCATAAATCCATAAAAATTGTCAGAATACAAGTTTGGGCTTCTCTTCTCCTCTTTTTAATTTTTTTTCTCTAGTTTTTCCAAAATCTCGATCATCTAGTATGGGGGGTGATTTTTGTAAGTTAGGGTTTTCTCTTAGAAAACCTAATTTTTGAGCCAAAATTTAGGACATCAGACCTCCCCTAGATTTTTCCTTTTCATTTTCCCACTCTTTTCCCTCCAAACCTCTTATAAATAGAGCGATTGGATCCTCTTTTCCCCTAAGTGAATTTTAAGAAGTGATTTTTCACTAAGAGGTTTTTCTCACAAGTTTTCTAAGAATTCTTTTTTATGAATTCAATCAAGATCAAATTTCTACAAGTATTCTTCTACTAATTTGCTTCTATGATTTGTTGATTCATGGTGGACAAGTGTTGGAGCCTTTAGGTGGAGTCTACCATTTGTGGAGTTCTTCATACATTTTATTGTTCTTTCACTACCACCAGGTTTCTTCTTGTATTTTTAATTTTTCTAGATTATTAATTGTGCATTTTATATTTTATTATGCATTAATAGATCATTTTGAACTTCTACTATGAATTCACATCATGTCCATACAAGGCATGATTTTGGTAGATCCAAATTTGTGGTTGTCCCTTACTTGAGATGATTTTAGCTCTGTTAGGTTTGGGAGAAAATTATCACTCCCAAACTCTTAGTTTGCTTTTGTATGCTCCATATAGGTCAAAATATCATTGTTTGTACTATGTTCTTCACATTGTTTTATTTTATTGCATCTTGTCTTGTTTATTTCCAAAAATATTAATAATCACTTTTGTTTTCAAATGGTCATCTATAAGGAAAAAGGGGGATTTACTGGTACACCTCCAAGATTAATCACATACCAGCCTAATTAGGCCCCAAAACATTGATCAATTTTCTAGGCTTTTGTGAAGTTATTTTTCAAATTGTGACGTTATTGAATATATCTAGATACAAGTTAAAATCTAGGGTCAACCACCAAATCAAGTAATTACCCTAATTAAACTTCTTAGGTTATTTTTTGTTTGTCTTCTATCCATTTTTATTCCAAACCTAGATCATAATTAAAATAAAAATATTTGGTTACATTTTTGGCATTTGAAAGAGAAAAGGTATATAGTTTGCATTCTAGGGTTAACTTTGTTTATGCATTCTCTCAAACCCATGCTGAAAAGGAAATATCTATTTTATTCCAAGTTAGGATTCAGTCATCATTAAAAATTAAGAATCATCCTAGGGTTAGTCTTTATGTGTTTGCATTATTGGTTGTCTTGCATTGTTCATTCATTATCCATAGCTTAGATTTTAAAAAAGATAAACATAGGTGATTGCTCAATATACACATCAAAAATTACATCCCTAGACCTGGAGCAAGTCCTTAAATGATTTTTGGTGAACTCGTGGTCACCTTGGCTCCTAGTGGATCCAACCAAGAATTGTACACGGTAGGGAAATTTTCCCCTCTACATATTTGGTGAACCTAACATGAAAACACAAATTTGGTGGCCAATGTGGAAGCTTCTTCATTTTGTTTTTTCTTTTGAAAACTTCAAGCAATACCATTAAATTTGTTTTATGAAAATAAAAAAATATTAAAATCATCTTAAGAATATTTTTGTATCTTTTGTTAGTATTTAGATCCTCCTTTTCTCCTTTATTATTTCTCTTTCTCCTATGGATACCAACCTTGGAAGTAAGTGAAGGCTTTTAGAATCTAGTGAAATTCTTCAACAAGATAACCAGATTGATAGGGAGAATCTCAATCTATAAAAAGAATAACATGAAGAAGTTTCTAATGACCTTAATCCTACTAAGGGTATAATTAACACCTTACATTTAAATCATTTGATCATATCTAGAATTTATTAGAGCACCATAAAGATGCCTTAAATAATTCTATGGATGAAGAAGCCCAAATTGAAGAGGCTAGTACATCTTATCATCAAACCATTTTTTCTCAAAATATTCTCATAAATTCTTTGTTTGAATTTTTGCATTATGTTAATCCTTTTCATAAACCAACATATGCTACTATTGTAACCACCAACATTGGAGGAATTCCATAAGTTCCTCTAACTAGTAGTGCATCCCAAAATTATGCTCAATTTCCTCCTCATTCTGCTCATCTCAATATTCATGCTTTTGTCCCACCAAATTTTAGTTATCCTCCATAGAAAGATACCACATATCATAACCCATACCATAATAGTGTTAATTCCTCCAACATTATCCAAGTTTCCTTCCAAAAACCTAT
This sequence comes from Wollemia nobilis, assembly GCA_028583015.1. Lineage (NCBI taxonomy): Eukaryota > Viridiplantae > Streptophyta > Pinopsida > Araucariales > Araucariaceae > Wollemia > Wollemia nobilis. The sequence goes on along the minus strand of JAQPPZ010016040.1, from coordinate 4,626,789 downwards.
CTATAACCTTTCCTTAGGGAGCCTAGGGGCATTACACAACAGTAAACCTAATATGCAAAGCTTGACAAGTGTGATGAAATATATGGTTTCAAGAGTGGATATGATTCAACCTCCAAGTTCCATCTATTTTCACCTCCAGGCCCTACCCTAAGTATTTTCCAATGTCGAGTTTTCTTATCAATAAGGGAAAAGAGAACCCAATTGAACATTTAAAGGTGTTTAGGACAATATGCCATGATATTATATATGATGACATGTTGCTATTAAATATGTTTCCTAAGATCCTTAGTGGTATGACATTGGAATGGTACTACCAACTACCTAATAATTCTTTGAGGAATTGTGACAAGATGATAGAGTTGTCTGTCCAACAACTTGGATCCTATACTGAAAAAGTTGTGGCCATGAATGATATTTATCTATTGAAACAAGGCAAATATGAAAGTTTCTTTGAATTCTTGTCTTGTTGGAGAAGCTTATTTGTACTATTATGATATACCTTACCTCCTCGAGACATGTTAGATATTTTTATTGGAAATTTACAAGAGCAAATATCATATGCATTGGAAACATCAACTATTACCTCTTTTGAAAAATTAATAGATTTGGAAAGAAATGGAGAAAGCCCTTATTCGAAGAGGGAAATTCAAAACAAACTAATAAGAGGATAGCGCCAATAAAAATTAGTTTAAGAACAAGCATGTATTTGGTGATGGGGTAATGGATAATAGACCTATCAAAAATATTATTAATACCATACAAAATATGGTACTCTAAAAATCTTAAACTCCTCCACCAAGAAACTTCATGATACTCAACGAACCTATTTTAATGGTCCTAAATTAGCTCTTATAATCGAATATGATTGATTTGTCTCCCATAAGGCAACCTGATACTATGACTAATTAGTATAAGCTTGGCCAAAATTGTGAGTATAATAGAGGGGAGGGGCATATTAAAAATTCTTATAAGAGGTTGAAACACGTGGTTCAGGATTTAATCAATGCAATTCATCTTGTTATATAGGACTCTCAACCTACTCCTAACTCAATCATCCAACAAACAATCAACAACCTACAAAACAAGCATCCATAATTAATCAAAACATGGGGATCTTCCAAAATTTCCTACCTAATCGCGGGTAATAGGTAGCTAATCAAGTGTCATATCATTATGTGTTACCTCCCTATAACAATATGGTTGGTATGATATCAAAAATTACAAGGCAACAATCTTAAGCTAAACCTACTCAATGATGTCAGTAGAAGATGATTTTTGCATCCAACCAACCTTCTAAACCACACTTATTTTTGAAGAGTACCCAAAAAAAAACACAAGAGTAGAAAACCCACCCTTAGTGTTGAAACCACAACCAAAAGTATCCTTTGAGATTCAACAATATTTAGCTAGTACCTCAACCAATATATCCTTCTTAGAGCTTTTGAAAACTTCTCCTATTCATAGGGAAGCCTTGTTGAAGCTTCTAAGTCAACAATCTATTCCTAAAGATATTTCCTCTAGTGTTATAGCTGATTTTGCAAGTTCCCTTGGGATACAACATATCACATTTTTGGATGATGATATTCCTTCATCAATTTTTTGAGGGGATTATTCCCTCTACACCATCACATATATTGGAGAAATTTTTATCAAGCAAATTTTTATAGATAATGGTTTCTCTCTTAATCTATGCACTTATTATTTTCTCCAAAATTTTGGATTAAAAGAGGAAGATTTAATTAAATATGATATCATAATCAAAGCTTTCAATAATGAATTCCAAGAGGACTATGACATTACATCCCTCCTCTTTATTATTAAACCTAAAATTTTAGATACCTTATTTTATATGGTAGCTTACCCCATATAAATTAATCTCTTTCCTAGATACCCTTGGATTCATACGATGAGGGCTATCCTTTCCACCCTTCATCAATGTTTGAAGTTAGAATTCAAAGAGCAAATTGTCACCATTTTGGGTGACCCTCATCCATTCCAATATTGTTCAATGGTTGAGCAAACTTCATCTTGTATCAATGTATTTCCATTAGTTTCATTGTCTTAGATCACCAAGAAACTTGAAAATTTAAAGATAAATTAGGAACTTCTAATCAATGTTTCACCACAAGATCAGGTCAATCCTTTTATTCAATATCCTCTTCTAGGATTATCTAATCTACCACATTCATGTTATACTATGGGTTTACCTCATAAGAATACTGAAGTAATATACATTGACATGTGTAACTTTATATTCTTGTGGAGCATTCCTTTTCCCATTGTTGCCTATCCAATGATTAACCAGTTCCCAAGTAGATCCTATCTAGTGTGGGATACATATATAAAGGCTTGCAACCAAAATAGATAGGTATTCAAGAGCTTTTAGAAGTTGTGCTTTGTCTTAAGACATGTGGTATAGGCTACATTTCCAATAAAAAATAATATCTATCATTTGATGATGATGATCGCCTTATTACTTATGTCAAATATTTGGATCATCAAGGCTTAGAGTGGAGTGATGAGGATGAGGGACTACCTTATTCCAATGATATTTTTTTTTTGCAATGTGGTCAATATGGTGCATCTCAAGTTAGTTGCAATCCTAGGGAAGTATGTTGAATGGGATACTCTTTGTGACATGGATAATGAGGATATCATTCAAAACAACTTCTTCTTTGATGGGCTAGTCCCTTATGTTGTGCATGTTGAGTCTTCTAGTTTTATAGAGGATTTTGCTCCTATATCCTAAAGACCTTAATAAATTAAGGGCATTCCCTCATTTTATTAATAAGGATGACATAGTCAGATATTACAATGACTTTCATGCAATGACTCCAAGAGAATATGCTAAAGAGGATACTCTTTGTGATATGCATCATCAAGACATCCTCTATAATAGATTTTTCTTTTATGGGTCAGTACCTTACATCACCATCCTTATAATTAAGATAGGATACACAATGATAATATGTTTTGACTATCCTTTTGATCATTAAACCAATTCAAGCTACTTTATTAAAATCACATTCATTCCTTAGAGGATATTCAAACATATAAAAATAGGCTCAAGTGATATTATTCCAAGAGATTTCGCAATAATTATTTTGAAGTTAGGTATCTTGTCCTCAAGGAGAAATAAAATAACACTAATTCTTTTTTAGATCTTAAAGGCAAGTTTTAGCCCAATTGGGTAGTAGACCCCTTTTTCATAATGGCCAAGTTTATCTTAGTATCCTATCATTTGGAAATGTTAGATGGTAAATATTTAAAATAATCAATGAACATAATGTATCTCAAAATATATTATGCATGATTCTATACTTTAATTCTTCATCCCACATTTTGGTTTTCTCTCTCATATTGCATGTTTTCCTAACATATTTTGCATTGTTTTCTCACCATTCTAATTCATTTACATTTTTGCTTATCATAAGGTTGCATTTTTGCTTGATCATATAGATTTTTTGGGACTTCATGAGGATGACAAGTGATGAAACCTATTTCGGTTCTAGTTCACATGCATTGCACTCATTCTAGGGATCTAATGCCTAGTGAATACAAAACCAAGGGCCCATCTCCATACAATTTTCATCATTGCATTTTCTCATTCATTCTCTTCTTTCTCTTCTCATATATTCCTTGACCTTGAAAGTTTCAATAATTTCTAATTTCTCAAATTCAAGGGATATAATTATTCATCTCTTGTATGTCCTTTTCCCTTTTAAATTTTTAATCATTTTTTCCCAAGATAGAGGATATACATTCTTTATTCCAATCTATGCATCTTAGTCTTCTTACACATTTCCTTCTTGATATTTTAATTGCTAAGGGATCCTCATGGGATGGGGTAGATACTGCATGAACATACTTTATGATATTCCTAAGACCACTGACTATCTTATGCACATTTCTTAGCCATAAAAACTCCAATAATGACACACACACATCATTTTTTTCTCATTGCTTCTCACATTATTATATCTTATTTTTGTCTCACACATGCACACATAGGCACATTGTTTTGTTGTGTTTTGCTTTGCTAACTCATCTCTTGCACATACCACACCCCTATTAGGCAGTACTCATTCTAGAATTTCAATCAAATATTTCATCCCATACAAAATAGCTTTATGATCACAAGTGTACCACTCCATTCAATCATTTGTGAGCATACATCCTCATGTGTATCTCTTCATTTTTTGTCATAAGGGAGGACTACATCCATAGAAGGTATCACTCCACACTTATCTAATTTTTTGAACATCACACTCTTATGATATTGCTTCATGAACATAAGTGAGGGGTGACCTCCATTCAATTATTTGTGAGCATACATCCCTATAGGGTTTCACTCCACCCTTTCCTTGTTGCTTGGTCTATGTTCATTTTATAACATTGATATTTCATAGTCTACGCTGATTCAAATATCATATCCCAAGAACACATTTTTTGTTGACCTTCTTCCCCTTATTTTTATTCATCTATTATAAATTTGTGCCCTATCTATATGGGGTAGGAATTCACTCTACAATGAATTCAAAGTCCATTTTTACAGGGCATGAATTTTGCTAGATTCATGTTTTTTTTATTTTTCTCTTATCTTATTTCTTCCATCACATTTTTCTTCCACCCCTTCAACTATAATGTATTTCATACATTATTAAACTTCATCACATCATGCATTGCATTAATTTAGTCCATTCATGCATAATTAGACATAAAAGCATATAAAAACGCATAAAACACATTAATAAATATATTTATATATAAACACAATATGATATTACTTTAGTATTAGATATTACACATCATTTTTGTTGATGCACCATAGTCCTAGCCTAACACACTCAACCCTCCCTAGGATTTCATACCATAATTAAAATTGACATGTCACCCTGATCCTAGATCTAGCTATGTGATCCCATATCCTCTACTCTACCTATTAAAGATGGACTTAGGGGGAGAATGTTCACAGACCACATAGCCATATGTGACCTAGACCATGACCGACCCTATGTCTACAAGGAGTATGGTGGAGGCACTCTCTACTCTATTGAAACCACCTAGAAGTATCAGGTTTGGTAAAGGTCTCCCTTCATACAAATACCTCTAGCCTCTCCCTTACTCTCTACAACTCCATATATAGTAATAAAATCCCCTCACCTTATTGGCTATCGATCATGACAACCATCCCCTCATACCAAACCTACTATTGCTTCTACTCCAACCAACTCATCTCCCCATTGAGGTGAACTACCTTAGACCTCACTAGATATTGCTCTACTAGTGTCATGATCAAGGTACTCTATAGCCCCACTATCCTCTTGGACCTATCCTCTTAGAGTAGATCCATCTCCCTCTACATGGATACTATTCCAACATGTAGAAAAACCATATCCCTTGTAAGGTCTCCTTGAATCATGATTCCACTCAATCCTATTGCTACTGATGTAGACGTCTCTTTGAGTACCCTACTTTACCCATATCTCATTATGGAAGCACCTCTTGATGCTCTCTCTCCCTAGTCCTAGAGATAATGATAGCCACTACCACTATTTATACTTGGACCTATGCTTGTATCAATAGAATAGCCTGTTGGCCCTACTACTACTACTCTATAATGTATCATGTCACCTCTCAAAGTACTAGATGCACTCCTTGGACCATAACCTAGCACCTGTACACTTGCACAAATGGGGATATCCTTGGGGGCACGATGCTCCTATACCATCTTTTATACTTGAGAGCCACCTTAATATCATCCACCCATGGATCCATGTATAATAGTTCATCTAGATCCTCCTTTTCCCATATTCCTATGTCATGGTACCCTCCAACCCATGATGGGTCCCTCTACACCTTTGTTTAATAGTAGTCTCCTATGTTTGGTATCTCCTAAAAGATATGAGCTACTATTGGACTCAATCTATTAGATATATTTCCAGCTCCCCTTCTTTGTAGAGACACATCTAACCCTCCTGACCATAACTAGGTCCTTTGCATCCTCTAACCAACTAGGGTGTTGATTCCATGGTTGTCATATGATCATATGGTTATACAACTCATATTTCACCTACCTCCCTAGTGGTAGGATGTTGGTGGACATCCTCTAGACCTACTAAAAGTGCTTAGATCACCTATATACTATTGGAAACTCTAGGCTAGGAAATTTCCTTAGTAGTGCATGTAGTATCATAAAAATTATGTGCTCCTAGCACCACAACGAGATAAATTTCATACATATAAATCATGTATATTGTTTTTAAATGATATTATACAATATATTTTACAAATAGGTTAGCATATATGGGCCCCATGTGAACTACACCTATTGGTATTGCATGTCTACCACTACTCCCACTAGTGCCCATGGTAGGTGTCACCTACTCGTATGACACACTAGGAACCCCACCGCTACCCCATAGAGCATGGTCATTAGAGCATTAGACCCATGGTGCCCTACTAAATTATTGATATGAATCCCACTTTGTTAGATCTTATGGTTCAAATTCCTTGACAATCTATGAAGCATGGTCAGCTTCCATTATGCTCTGTAAACTATCCTCCCTAATGGGGATACAGAATATGTGCCACATATCCTCTAGTGTGACTATCATATCCCCTATTTTTTAGTAAAATAAAGATTACTATGGTACCACCTCTCTATCAGTGCCATCAATAGTGCTCTATATACCTCAACCTAGGGTATCTCTTCCAAATGTAGTAGACTCAAAGCCCCTAGGATGCCCCTCTCTATTGGTGTGATATTTTTTAGCTCTTCCTCTAAGGATATCAATCACCATTCCCTACTCTCTAGTATTAATATAAATTTTAATTAGCTCCACACAATAAATGCAAATAAAACAAAATTAAATCAACAACATCTAAGCTAGCTTATCGCCTCTCTCCTTTTCTCTTCTCATTTTTCTATCTACTTTTTATTTTCTTTGTTTTTTCTTCTCTCTACCAAAATCATGCCCCCTTCTTGCCAGGCATGAATTCATCCCCTAAACTTATTTATTCAAATTCATGTCCCATCATTGCAGGTTGTGAATTCATGAATTAATTCCTTGCATTTTTGGGACATAAATTCGGTCACCAAGGTAAACCAATAAAATTTATGGTCCACCCCCAAATTCATATCGAGTTGTGTGCATTGATTTCTTCTAAAGAAGAAAAAAATACTTAAAGCATTTAAAACCCTAATCTAGCCTAATGTATAGGAAGTATTTTAGTCCATACCCATTCTTACTTTGTTGTTGCATGGACCTCACACCTTGAAAAGGTTGAATGGTGTGTGGGAACCACCATTTGAATTTTTTCTCTAAAGCTCCTTTTTCTTATTCTTGCATAGTGAAATGAATTTATTTTCACCCCTCACATTTTCTTATACCCTTATTTTTCTCTCTCATATTTGCATTTTTGCCATGTTTCTCTCTATTTGCTACTATTGTTTCTTCTGCGTTCACCTTTGTTGAATTTCCTTAGGAATTTCTCATTCCTTATGAAACTCAAGGGGGAACCCCAACCTAAGAGGCATTTTTTGGAAATATGAACAAGTTTTGTTGTCATTGATGTCAAGGAATATGAGGACCAAGTTTATTGTCATCCAAGTGTTTATATCTGAGTTTTGATTGACAAGGTTGATATTCGAGTTTTATTAATATCCTCCGGTGTTTTTTCCAAAAAGGCAAAGAAGAAGGTTTAATATTATAATATTTAATATTATAATAATTAAGAATACACAGTTGGTTTATGAAAAATAAATGCAAGTATTTATCGCATTATAAAGCACCTAAAAAACCCATATGGCAGATTGAGTGACAAAGGGTTTGATTATTTAATTTTAAATAATTTAACCTTAAGGTTAAAATTTAAAATTAAATAATAAATTTTTAAAGGCCCTAAGTTTAAAAATTATAATTCGAATTTAAAAAAATTGAATGTCCATGCTGACGTTGGAGAAAGGGCATAAAATTCATATAAATATGCCAATAAATTTTGGCAATAATAATCCTTACAAATACATGTTAATGCAAAAAGAGTTTGTGCACAATAAGAGAGATTCACATGTGTTTTGAGTTTGTTCAGTGCAAAAGGAAGAATAAGCATGAGTGGAGTGCAAAAAATATCTTGGAGTAGCCTACAACATAGTTGGCAGCCAAAGGCTGCGATAAGGTATTCGAGGAACATGAGGCCAGGGTTCGAATCGTGCAAACTCCATTTTACTGAAGAGGGAAAGTGTTTTGGTTTTTGCATTGTAGAAGGTAAATGTCAAAGGCATTGGGATATGCTTTTTAGCTCACGTGAGGGCATGTATCCCAAGTGGTAGAAGCTTAAATTCTAAGGCACTTTGTGGAGGAAAGGTAGGAGTTCGAAACCTATAGAGGACATTTTGCTAAGCAAAAATATATGCAAATTGGTTTGTAATTTTTGTTAATGATTTTTCTAGGTGAAATTTGTGAAACATACGCTAGGGGATTATATTTAGTGCTAAGGTGGTTGGCAAGGAAATAAAGAGGGAGATATAAGGTTTTGGTTAAGTTAAAAATTAAATTATCCTTTCAGAAGGAGTAATAATGGGATAAGAGGAGTTATATTTTATTTTAAATATAAAGGTGTTAATTAATTAAGAGGAGTAATAAGGTGATTAATGAAAAGTTATTGTTGAAGTGATTTACTTGGTTTTTTCTAATCTTTTAAAGTGTGGATTTTATAAGGTGTAATTGAGATCTTATGCTATGTATGGTGAAATATTTTGAGGAATCATTTAAGTGAATTTTTGAGTGAATAATTTGTTATCTAACCTTTGAGAGTGGAAAAGAGTTGATTGTGATTGAGACTATTTTTAAGGTCAAAACTTCATCAAACAAAAGGTATGGGTATATCTTCCTTGTGATTGAAATATTGTTGGATGTTATGAATGCTAATTTGGAGTAAAAAAGATTGTTTGATAAGCATTGTTGATTTTGATTTTGAGAAATCCAATATTGATTGATGAAGGTTTTTCTAGAATGAAAGTTGATGCTAGAAACCTTGTTTGATAAGCATTGTTGGAAATATTTGAGTGAGCCTTCATGTGCATGATTAGGGTTTGTGAAAGATCATAAGTATCATTTTTATATGAAGTTGAGAACAATCTTGAACTAGGGTTTATGAAATATCATGAGTATCATTGTTATGTGAGGTTTCTTTGATAAACATTGTTGACTAAGCTTTCATTGAGTGAGTAGTTGAGTGGATTTGATTGGGCTTAGTTGATTAGAAGTGTCAGAGTGATAGTTCAAGTTCTATGAAACAAATTGTTCTTTGTTCTTAATTAATTTGAAGAGAGTTTGGAAGTCATTGAGTGTTGTGTGAGAGTGAAACATATCGAGTCTCTAACCATTCTCTATATTTTTCTATGGTAAAACAAGAGAGATTAAAATTTATTGAGTATTGTTATGAGTGTGAAGCATATTGAGTCTCTAACCATTCTTTATATGTTTATGTGAGATTAAAACAAAATATTGTGTGAAGATATATTATGTGTTAGAAGAGGTTTTATGTAATATAGTGAGTTGAGTTGAGTAAGCTTTTATGGAAGATTACAATCAGAGGACTGAGTTGAGGTAAGTCTAGGTGAAGACTTTTTGAACAGATTTGTGTGAGCTTTTATGGAAGCTTACAATGCAAATTTGAGACAAGTATTGGTGAAGACTTGTTGAGCAGATTGTACAAGTTCTAGTGAGGACTTGTAGAGAATATTTGAGATAAGTCTTTGAGAATACTTGTGAGCAGATTTGATTGATTGATTTATTCAAACCTTGAGTTAAGGTTTGGGGCAGATCTAACAGAGTGAATTTGTGATTGAGTCAAGCTTTGTGTTAAGTCTTGAGGATATATTTGAGGATAGATTTTGATGTAGATTTGAGGATAGGTTTATCCCAGACCAGAGACAAAGATTGAGTAGATTTGTGCTAGACTGAAGGACTGTGTTTAGTGTAGAACAGAGATAGATATTGAGAAAATTTGTGCTAGACTGAAGGACTGTGTTTAGTATAGATTAGAGATATATATTGAGAAAATTTATGCTAGATCGAAGGATTGTGTTTATTGTATATTTGAGATAGAGCTAAGATAAACCTTTGGAGGTGATAGATCAGAGGATAATAGTCTCCAGTGGATAGATATCCATAATCTAGGGTAGCAATAACAGGTCTTCTGAGTGAGGATAGGAGTCTTTAGTGGAGAGAGATCCACAAGCTAGTGTAGTGGAGGCAATATTCTTCTAGAGGATCACCAACCATAGTAGAGGAGAAGGAGTTCTCCTATGGATAGAGATCCATGAACCAACTAAGGTAATTGGTGTCTCCTATGGATAGATATTCATGAACTTTATTAGGGGATTGGTTTTTGCTTTGGACAGATGTCCATAAATATTGTAATAGAGAAAGGATTCCCAAGAGATCTATTGAGAAAATATTAGTGAAATATTTTCTCCGTGGAGTAGCCCACATTAGGTGAACCATGTTAAATTGGTGTCTGTATTGTGTGTGGTGATTTATGCATTGCTTGATTACTATTATTGGCATTGCATTGATATATTGAATATTATTGTTCAATTAAAGAGAAGTAAAAAGTGATCTTATACTGTTCACCCCCATCTCAGTATAATCTTATGTTATTTAGCATTAAAGTCCCTAATGCCTCATTTTGCATATAAAATTTTAGTGTAGTATGACACCATTTTTGCATGATCCCTTTTTCTTAAACTAGCCATCCCTTCTTGTGTTTGTCTTTCTTCACACATAGGTGTTTACATCTTTTTTTTATGCATTTATTAGGCCATAAATGCATAAAAAGGGAGGAAAATATAGACATGGAAAATTGATCTACCTAAGCGAGTCATTTTTCCTAAAACCCCTGAGAAGTTCCCCAAACTTATTAAAATACAATTTTGGGCTTCTCTACCCCTCTTACCTTTTTCCCTAGTTTTGTTAAATTGTGATCACCTAGTACAAGGCGCAATTTTGGCAAGTTAGGATTTTCTCTTAGAAAATCCAAATTTTTAGTTGACCTTTATGATGTCGACTCTCCCCTAGGTTTTTCCTATTTTTTTTCCACCCTTTTACCCTTCAAACCTCTTATAAATAGAGGGATTGGGTCATATTTTTCCCTAAGTGATTTCTAAGAAGTGATTTTTTTCCAAGAGGTTTTGCTATTATATTTTCCAAGCATTATTTTTGATGAATTAAAGCACGATCAAGTGTCTTCAAGAATTATTCTATTGCTTTACTTCTATGATTTATTAATTTTTTTATGGTCAAGTGATGGAACATTGAGGTGCAGTCTACAATTTATGGAGGTCTTCATCCTTCTGACTGTTCTTTCACTTCCACCATGTTTCTTCTTGAATTTTTTATTTTCCTATATTATTAAATGTACATTTTGTATTGTATTCTACATTAATAGATCACTTTTACACTTCTACTATGAATTCATGCTTGTTCATACTAGGTATGATTTTGGAAAATCCAAATTAATGATCATATCTTACAAGGCAAAATTTTGGCTCCATTAGATTTTAGAGAAAATTTTCACTCCTAAACCCTTAGTCTACTTTTGTATGCTCCATCTAGGTTGTAACACCATTGTTTGCACTTTGTTCTTCATTTCATTGCATATTATCTTGTTTGTTTCCAAAAATTTTAACAATCACTTTAGCTTTCAAATGGTTAGCTATGCCTCCAAACTCAGTCACATAGTTGCCTAAGTAGACCCCCAAATGTTGATCAATTTGCTAAGTTTTTTTCAAGTTTTTTTACATATTGTGAAGTTATTGGATATATCTGTATGCATGTTAAAATCTAGGGTCAACCACTAGATCAAGTAAGTTCCCTAAGTAGAATTATTAGGTTGTTGTTTCTTTGTATTTTATCCATTTCTATTCCAAACCTAGATCATAAATAAAAGGAAAATATTTAGTTACATTTCTAGGTATTTGAAAGATAAAATGCATATAGTTTGCATTCTAGGGTTAACTTTATTTGTACATTTCTTCAAAACCTTACTAAAAGGAATGATGTATTTTATTGTATTTTAAGGTTTAGTCATCATTAGAAATTAAGAATAATATTAGGGTTAGTATCTTCTTGATTACATTATTGTTTATCTTGCATTGTTCTTTTATTTTTTAAAGTTTAGATTTTAGAAAAGCTAAACATAGGTGCTTTCTCAATTTACACATCAAAAATTTCATCCTAAAACTTTGAGTGAGTGCTTAAACCATTTATAGTGAATTATTCAATCCCCTAATCTCTTGAGAGTAGATAATATTTTTAGAATTTCCCAAAAATAGACATGCAAAGCATTACAAAAACTATGAAGAGAAGAGTAGAACTGATTGATTATTCCATGGGATCAACTTTGTATAAATAGCAAAGTTGATCATTGAGAGTCGTTGGATTACAACAACTCAACAAATTTGAACTAGTGTAAACTGAGAGTTCACCTGACTCATGGAAGAGTGGTAACTCAAGTAAGTCTATCCTAGTAGAACTTAAGAGAATAAATATTTATTCTAACACCCCCCTTAAGTGATACTAGGGGTGAATGTGAGATGAGTCCCAACAATAGGGCCTGATGAGGTACTCATTTACAATGATTCTTATTGAAGAGATGGTAAAAAAACCACATGGGAAAAAACCATCTTCCAAAAAAAATAAAAAAGAAGAGGCATGTCTTCGGATTGCGAAGATTGTCCTCTATGGAACACCCAAAAAAAGAAAATGAGTCCCAACAACTGGGCCTGATGAGGTACTCATGTACAATGTATATAGGATAGATGGTGAAAAAACCACATGGGAAAAACCATCTTCCAAGAAAAAGAACAATAAGAAGAAGGGAGAGGTGAAAACCTCTGTGCACCCTTCTAATGCATCTGCCTAACCCCAAGTTTCTCTCGCAACTGAATGTAACATGGAGAAGGAAAGGATTTGGTGAAGATGTCTGCAATTTGATTTTCTGTGGGAATGTAGTCCAAGTGAATATCCCCTCTCTGAATATGCTATCGAATGAAGTGCATGTGAATCTCAATGTGCTTGGTGCGCTGATGCTCAACTGGATTGCGGGTAATGTGAATTGTGCTCTGATTATCACACCAAAGGGTAATAGGTTTGTCATGGAAAAAACCAAATTCCCTTAGTATCTGATGAAGCCAAAGGGCTTCCTGACTAGCCAAAACTACTGCTCTATATTCAGCCTCTGTAGATGATAATGCTACTGCTTGTTGTTTTTTGCATGACCAAGCAATAGGTGAAGAACCAAGACAAAAAACATAGCCAAAAGTGGAACATCTATCTTCAACTGAACCTGCCCAATAAGAATCTGTGTAACCAATGATTTCCATGGATCCACCCTCATATAATAGCCCAAAGTGAGTAGTTCCTTGCAAGTAGCAGAGGATTCTTTTTGTTGCTAGCCAATGGCTAAAATGAGGTTGATGCGAGAATCTAGATATTAAGCCAACAACAAATGAAATATCAGGGCGAGTATGCATGAGGTATAGAAGACTTCCTACAAGTTATCTGTAGAGAGTAGCATCACATAGAGGGGTCTTGCAGGAAGTACTCAGAGTGACTCCAGACTGAAAAGGTGTGGAAGAAGGCTTACAATCAGTCATCTTAAACCGTTGAAGAAGGTCTAGAGTATATTTCTATTGAGACAATGAAATCCCTACTTTTGTTTGAGTTATCTGAATGCCAAGGAAGTAATGAGCTAAACCCAGATCAACCATCTCAAATTTCTCAGAAAGGGAGTCTTTGATAGTCTGGATGTGAGAAATGTCACTACCAGTGAGTAGTAGATCATCAACATAGAGAACAAGTATGGTGATTGTTTTTTCATCTCTCCAAATGTAGATTGTGGCATCAGACTCACAATGAGAAAATCCTGAAGAAAGAAGGAAGGAGTCCATTTTTTCATACCAAGCTCTAGGAGCTTGTTTGAGACCATAGAGAGATTTTCTTAGTCTACAAACAAGGGAGGAGTCTTGAGTGAATCCAACAGGTTGTTCCATGAAAATCTCCTCTTTTAAGTCCCCATGTAAGAAAGCACTTTTTACATCCATCTAAAAAATAGGCCATTTTTGGGAAGCAACTAGTGCAAGTACCATTCTAACAGAATCCATTTTGGCAACTGGTGCAAAGGTTTCAGAATAATCAATGCCTTCAATTTGTGAGAAACCTTTAGCTACCAAGCGAGCTTTGTGTTTGTCAATTTCTCCATCAGGTCCATACTTTGTTCTATAAATCCATTTACAACGAACTAATTTTCTTCCTTTAGGTAGAGGAACTAAATCCCAAGTTTTTTTTTTTATTAAGGAAGAGAATTCATTCTCCATGGCATCATCCCATTCTTTTATACCAGTTGCTTCCTTGAAGGATTGAGGATCTATGGAAATGGACTGATAGACAAGACCAGAGCCTATGGAGTTGCCTAATCTGGATGATGGAATATTTTGGATGTAAGGAGTGGCTTCTTCAACTATGGTGTGGGCCCATTTTGGCATTGTGGAAGGAGTAATTGGTGTGGTAGGACTTTGAGTTGGAGTTTGGAGTATAGGATCCTCATTTTGGTCATTTTGATCATTTATCTCTAAAATGGGATCTTCATTATATTGAGGCTCTAATATTGGAGATGGCTCAAGAGATTTAATGTTGGAAGAGGATGGTTGAGGATATTTATGAGGGAATGTTTCATCAAATTGAACATTTCTATGAAAAAAGACCTCATGAGTTGTGGGATCAAGGAGCCTGTATGCTTTCATTTCCTCACAATAACCAACAAAGATGAGTTGCTTGCTTTTCTTATCTAGAGCCTTCCTTTTCTTCTTTGGGATATGTGCCCAAGTAGTACACCCAAAAATATTGAAGAAAGAGACATCAGGTTTTGAGCCAGTCCATGCTTCCTCGAGAGTCAAATGGCCAAGAGCTTTATGAGGTGTGCGGTTTTGAATATAGTTTGCACAGTTAATTGCCTCAGCCCAAAAAACTATTGGAAGATCTCTTGAGTGGAGCATACAGTTTACCATTTCCTTTAAAGTTCTATTTTTCCTCTCTACAATGCCATTTTGCTGTGGATTATGGGAGATTGAATGTTGATGAATTATGCCATGACTTGAGAGAAAAATTGAGAACTCATTACTGAAGTATTCCCCCCATTATCTGTACGAATTTGCTTGATTTTGCAAGTGGCTTGATTTTCAACTAAGGCCTTGAATATTTTGAAGTGGGATAGAACATCACTTTTGTATTTTAGAAAGTAGACCCAAGTTCTTCTAGAAAAATCATCAATGAAGGTTAAGGCATATTTTGCTCCTTTGAAAGAAGGCTCTGGGAAGACCATCAAGTCACTATGGATCAACTCTAGAGGGGATGAGGCTCTTTGAGAACCACTTGGGTGGAAAGGATCTTGATGTTGCTTTCCAAGAGCACATCCAGGACATACTCCATCAATAGAAGAGACTTTTGGCAACCCTATTACCATTTCATGGGTGTTTAATTCCTTTAGGTAGTTATAACTGAGATGTCCAAACCTTTCATGCCAAATTTTGCTTTCAAGATCTGCATGTGCAACAAAACAGGAGGCCCCTTCTAAATTTTTGAATCCCTTGAAGTGAAATAGGTGAGTGTTGTGATCAATATCTCCTTTTTCTATGAGAGAGTTTGGTTTTTGAAAGTCTCTTATCTCAACCCCTGTTGGTGAGAAGAGAATTGTTTTACCTTTTTTAGAAGTACAAATATGATAGACAGAGAGGAGATTTGTAGCTATGTTTGGGACATAGAGAACATTATTGATACAACCACCATCAATGGATATGTCACCTTTTCCTTTGACCGGGATAAAGGATGAGTCACCAACTTCTATGCTACATGTTGAACTTGAGGAGATTGAAGTGAATGACTCATCTGAGGAAGTCATGTGATGAGTTGCTCCTGAATCTAGAACCCAGTATTTTGATGAAGTTTTTATAGCTTTACCTTGAACATTTAAGGCTTTTCCTATCTACTTCTTAATGTCTATCTTGTGATCCTTCATTGCTGCTTCTAGTTGTTGTAGTCTTTTCCAACATTTGTTCACAGAATGACCATCCTTTTTGCAGTGTGTACAAGTTATAGGACTTCTTTCTTTCTTTTTGAATTTTTCTTTAGTGGAGGTGGATGCTACTAAGGCTTTTGAGGAAGAGGGAGAGATCTCATACTTTGCAAGTTTTGTTTCCTCTCTAGTTAGCCTATCACAAAATTCCTCTAAAGAGGGCATTTTAAAACTTGCACCAAGAGCATATTTTGTAGACAAAAAGGTGGTTGCAAAAATTTGAAATACACCATTTAATTTAGAAAGAATTAGATAGATGCATTCTTCTTCTATTTTATTTTTGCCACTGCCTTTGAATTGAGTGAGGACTTCTTTAAATTTGGTGAGAAAGTCAACAATATTGCTGAAGTCTTCAGGAGATAATGTTGTTAATTCTACCTCTAGTTGCATTGACCTTATTTGATCTACTTTCCCAAACAAGTTCTTTAGTTTTTTCCAACTCTCAAATGGAGTTTTACATTCTAAAATGTGAAACCATAAGCTTTCATTTACATTTGTGCTTATAATACCCATTGTTTCATACATCTTCCCTTTATGAACAAATATTTCATATTCCTTTTCAAATTCAGGTTGCTTCTCTTCTAGCAAGTGTGTGAGCCCTTTTTGAGAAATGAGATTTAATATTTTTGGTTTCCATGTGTGATAGTTATGAGGGGTGAGTGGATCAATTGTATTCATTTTGCCAAAGAAAATTGAAGTGAACCAATAATCCCCCCCTTTAACTTCAAGAACTTCTTTAGAGAATACAATGAAGCTCTAGTAGAAACACCTATTTTATGAAGGCAGCAGAAGCCCGACCTTTATACCAATCTCCTCAAATTACCCACCCTTACATGAGGGAAACTATAAGTAAATGAGGAGGTTTGATACATGGAACATAGGCTTATGAAGCAAGAATATTCAGCCAGACCTCTATACCGTATCTTCTCAATTACCCACCCTTACGTGAGGGAAACTATAAGTATTTGAGGAGAATTGATACGTGGAACATAGGCTTATGAAGTAAGAAATATCAGCCAGACCTTTATACCGAATCTTCTCAATTACCCGCCCTTACGTGAGGGAAACTATAAGTAAAGGAGAAGACCAATACGTGGGACATAGGTGATTAAAAATTTTAAGTGCTCTCTTTGAAAATATTTTTGAGTTTCTTGCTTGAGTGTACAAATGTTCATGTGTTTTTAAAAAAATAGTTATGTAGGATGAACTTTTAGAAGATGCTGAAATGAGATGTAAGCAACAATTTCAAGTGGCCCAAAAAATGCCACACTTAGTCTCCACCACCAAAATTTCCTCCTATATCTGCTTACTTAAAGGAATGCAGCAAAAAAGGAATGTGTGAACAAATCCAAGGACCAAAAAAGGGATGCAAGGACCAGCATTAACAACCCCCCTGAAGTATTGACAATAGGTGCAAGAAGTAGCACCTCAAAAAAAATCCCCCCTAGAAAAGATATTTTATTTAGATTTTACAATGAGACCCATCACTCTCTTGCCTTTATACATTAGAGAGAGAAATAGTGAGAGGGGCTTTAATCGATGTATTTCTTTTACAAATATTTTGAAAAAAAATATTTAAAAAAGTTAATACAATAACTTTAGAAGAAATATCAAGGAAAAAACATCAGCGGACTTATTGATAGGCGCCCTTTGTTCTGCGTAGTTCAATGGTTTAGAAATGATAAGAAACCATTCGAATGCATTCGGGTTGTTGATGCGGCTACCCCTTATTTGATACAAAAAATGTGTGCGACCAAAATAGTGGTGCAGTCCTTCAGCACGCAGTCTTATAACGTAGTCCTTCAACGTAGTGGTGCAGTCCCTCCTCAACATAGTGGTGTAGTCCTTGAACATGCAGTCCCTCAATGCAGTCCTTCACTCTCCATCTGAAGGTGCCAAGGATGTATGTTTTTGAACACCAAAGAAATGAACGCTTCTTCTTCTCTGCACTTTTAAAGTTTCACCAGTAGATAGCTTCCAAGATTTGAATGCAATAAGAAAGCAAAGGAAGGCTATCTTATATATGAAAAAAGTAGACGTTAGCAATATCAAAAAAATATCAGAGAATTTTGAGATTAATTAATTTTGGAGTGCAATAGATTTTCACGAAGGAGAGCGCCAGCTGAAGTGCAGTGAACACTATCAGATTCTCGAAGTGAATCGATTCATATCCCGAGAAGGGAACAACTTTACCACGTAATAAATGTGGTACAATAGGCAAGAGGAAGATGGACGTCGAGGATCAGATCTTCCACCAAACTCATACGCAATACACCCTGATGAAGCCGAAGTGCACATGTGGTGTATGGCCAATGTGTACGTATTGGCTTTGAGGACGTTGGCACCCTCGGTAGTCTCAACAAAGGAGACTAAAAAATCTTTATGGTGAACGTTGTGGCTACGAGGTTGATGGCTTCTTCTCCATGCTGAACAATGGAGATTTCTCAATGTTGAACGATGGGTGTTGCAGTCTCCTTGGAAAGGAGAGATAAAACGATGGTGGGCACCGAGGCTTCAAAAATGGCCTGGGATTTCTGAAAAATTGTTGAGAAATAAAAGGTTAAAAAAAAATTATTCGAGGCCAAGATTGCGATAGCAATTTTTGGCCAAAAAAAAATTGATTTTCACTAAAACAGTAGTGAAGTTCTCCTTTTTTTGTAGATCTTTGAAGAAGACAATATCATTCAGAAGAAACCTTTTACATATATCTCAAAAAAATATAGTTAGAAATAACTATATATAAAACTTTTTGTAGACTTGAACAAATGTAGTGAGTAGTCTACAAGAGATACAATGAACCAACTCCTAGAAACTTCAAGAGAGAATGCTAGCAAAGTCTATCCTGCTCTGGTACCATGTTAGAATTTCCCAAAAATAGACATGCAAAGCATTACAAAAACTATGAAGAGAAGAGTAGAACTGATTGATTATTCCATGGGATCAACTTTGTATAAATAGCAAAGTTGATCATTGAGAGTCATTGGATTACAACAACTCAACAAATCTGAACTAGTGTAAACTGAGAGTTCACCTGACTCATGGAAGAGTGGTAACTCAAGTAAGTCTATCCTAGTAGAACTTAAGAGAATAAATATTTATTCTAACAAATATAACACACCCCCATGGTCACCTTGGTTTCTAATGGATCCAACTGAGAATTATACTTGAAAGAGTGATTTCCCCCCTCTATAGTAACAAATAGTCGAGTTTGTCTATCTAACAATTTGGTCGTTCTTTTGTGTATGTGTTTATATAGCAAGTGGTATTAGATCCTATTGAAAGGGGTGTGCTAAAATATTTTCTATAAAAAAGTACTAGTGGACCCTTCTTCATTTACATCATCAATGATGTCAAGAAAGGGGACCTTAAACTACTTTGGTGGCTCCATATAGTGAAAGAAGCCTTGGTATGACTCATAAGAAAATAGGAACTTAAATTGCTTTGGTGCAAATAATAAAATTGTATGCAAATATTGGCAAGTGTGAAGGCCCTTCCTCTTTTGAAGGTCCTTGTGTGTTGCATGGTGTGTTCACTACTATGCTTGTATTTTTTTCTAAAATACCTTCTAACCTATTGGTCCACCAAAGCCCTCAAATTCACATATCTATGAGTAAAATATCCTTGTATTTGTGAGATTTAACAAGCCAAAAAATGATACTTTGGTGTAGATTTTGCTTAGTTTCATTGTCATAGGGTTTGGATTCTCCATAAATAAAAATTGGAGTCTTCTAGGGTGTTTTTAATTTACCTCTAGGATTGTTTTTAGAAATATTCAATTGGATATTTGAGGGAAAAGTGTTTGAGGGGTGATTAATAATATTTCCAAGGTTTCAAGGATTTTTTATAGTGAGGAGAGTAATATTGAACAATGTCCTCTAGTCCACTTTAGCTCTAAATATTATGTTTCAATGGAAAAAATATGAAAATTGAATCACGTAGATGCTAATTTTATGTGGGTCACAAGAGTTTTGGAATTTAGTAGAAAAATTGGTATGTAGAACCTATAGATGTAGAAATATGCAAATACACTCTCTCAATAAAAATGATATAATGAAATAAAATCAAAAGAAGGAAAAAATGACCTTATTTTACATTATGGAAGTAGTTGATGAATCTATATTTCCAAGGATTGTAGGAGCAACTAACTCAAAACAAGCATGGGAAATTCTATAAAATTTATATCAAGATACCAATAAAGTAAAATTACCAATATTACAAAATAATAAATCTAAATCTATCAATGATTTCTTTACCCATGCAATAGGTGTTATTAACTAGATGAGAATGAATGGAGAAAACATTGAATACAATATAATAATGGAAAATTTATTGACAAGTCAGCTAATAAGGTTTGAATCCATTAATATTATCATTAAAGAATCAAGGGATTTGTTTAGTCTATATGTGGATGAATAAATGGGTTATTCACAAACACAAGAACAAATGATGAACTAAACATCTCACTCTTTTTTGAAGCATGCATTTAAAACATAAGTCTCATTCAAATATAACTAAAAATTTGAGAATCTCAACATGGATTTTCAAGTTCTCAAATAGGAGGATATGACAACAAAAGTAGAGGAGGTAGATGTTTTAAAAGAGGAGGAATAAGAAAGAATTTTAGCAAAGGAGAAAGCAACTACAAATATCATGAATCAAGAGGAAGACGTAGTGGCCATAATAAATATAGAGATATATATTAAAGGTGTGATAAATAAAAATATAATGTTATGACTACAAGAAATTTGGACATTATAGTTATGAATGTAGAAATAATATGTCTAGAGAAAACAAACAAGAAGAAAATTACACATAAAAATTAAGAAGCAAAATATGTATGTGGCTCATTGTTGATAACCTTTAATGTTGACGAATAAAGTTAGAAAACAAATTGGTATTGAGATGGTGGCAGCAATAATCATATGTCTAGAAACAGAGAAATATTTTCAAATTTATATGAAACCATCAAATATGAATATGGGAAATAATAGTAAAGTTCTTATTATAGGCAAAGCCAACATTTCAGTTTGCACAAACCAAGGAGAAAGAAAACACATTTTTGATTTTTACTATATTCCTGGACTAAAGAATAATTTATTGAGCATTGGATAGCTTGTGTAAAAATATCCCAAAGTGTATTTTGAATATGAAGCTTGCATCATTAGAGATGGTAAAAATATACTTATAGCAAATGCGAGTATGAAAAAGAACATAGTGTTCCCTTTATAAATTTAGAGTGAAATGGTTCTCTATTATAGTGTTATTTTAAAAAATACTTTATGATTGAGGCACCTTAGATTTGGTCATTTGAGTTTCAACGATCTAAATTTGTTGTATAAGAAATAAATGTAAAAGTATTATCATTAATAGAGCAACGAAATAAATTTTATGAAGGTTGTATTATAGGAAAGGAACATAGGAATGCATTTCCTATAGTAATATTATGAAGGGCTTGACAACATTTACAACTTGTACACTCAAATATTTGAGGGACTATGCAAACAAGCTCTTTTAGAATCAGTAAATTTTATGATATTTATAGATGATTTCATTCAAAAGAGATGGATATTTTTCTTGAAGAAAAAATAAAGAATATTTGGAATATTTCAACAATTCAAAGTATTGGTTGGGAAAAAAAGTGGATATTAGGTGAATACTCTAAGAACTAATGGAGGAGATAAATATATTTCAAATGAATTTCATTATTGTTTAAGGAAAAATGCAATCAAAAGATAATTTTATAGCTAGATACACACCACAATAAATGGTGTTTCCAAAAGGAATAATATAACCATAATGAGATGACAAGGAGTATGCTAAAAGAAAAATTATTACCATATATTTTTGGGTAGAAGTTGTTGCATATCCAATTTACTTTCTAAATAGATGTCCTCCAAAGAGTGTTAAGTATGTAATCCCTTAAGAATTTTGGTGTAGCAAAAATCCAAGTGATGCACATTTAATTTTTTTTTCTCATATAGCTTATGCACATTTCTAGAAGAAAAGAGAAGCAAATTAGATGACAGGGAAGAGAAATGTTCTTTTATTGGATATAATGAACAATCAAAATCTTAGATATTGTATAATCCTATTTCAAATAAAGTAACTATAAGCAGAGATGCATAATACATTGAAGATGAATCTTGGAACTAGAATAACAAAATAGATCAACAAATAAAAGTAAGCATTAATATGGAATATTTAAATGAAGAAAACATAATTTAGCCCTTGGCTTCAATAAAAAATACCAATATAGGTAGCAATCCTTATTTATTATTAAATTCACCATCAATTTTAGGAACAAGGTCGATTTCTACACCATCAAAGACAAGCAGACTATAAGAAATATACAAGGTAACATGAAATGAAAATGAAGATGAAGAGTTTGTTGATTTTGCTCTATTTTTTTAATGCAATCCTATTTCTTTTTAATATGTAATTAAAAATAGCAAATGGGTGAAAACCATCAATAAATAAATTGATTTTATAGATAAAAATCAAACATGGGAATTAATATATCTTCCATAAAGAAAGAAAACCAATGGTGTCAAATAGACGTATAAAATACATTATAATGCTAGTGGTGATGTTGAAAGATATAAAGCAAGGCTAGTTGCAAAAGGGTATTCACAAAAAATAGGAGTTTATTATCATAAAATTTATTCACCTGTAGCAAGGCTTGACATAGTAATAATTATTCTAGAAGTGGCAGCTCAAAAAATAAATTAAAATTCTATCAAATGGATGTTAAGTCTATTTTTCTAAATTAAGTGTTTGAAGAAGAGGTCTATACAGATCAGCCACTAGGTTATGAATTTGAAGGATAAAAAGGAAATATGTACATATTGAATAAAACTTTGTATGTACTCAAATGAGCACCTATGACCTAATATAGTTGAATTGAATTACCTTTAGAAAAATAGATTTCTTAAGTGCTCATGTGAGCACACTCTTTATTTTTTAAAAAATGAACATGGATAAGTAAATAATTTATTTTTATATAGATGATTTAATTTATATTGGCAATAGCAATGAGATATTTTATGAATTCAAAAAGGCAATGAAGAGGGAATTTGAAATGATAAATTTAGTCTTGATGAAGTATTTCCTTGTATTTGAAGCCTCTCAATCAAATGATGGTATCATAATTTCACAAAGTAAATATGCAAAATATGTTCTAAAAAAATTTAGAATGGAGAATATAAAACTATATTGTATATCATTTGTAATAAGTCAAAAATTATGTAAGCATGACTACATCATCATTGTATATTCAACATTTTTCAAGAGTATACTTGATAACTACTAGAATAGATATGATGTATACAGTTAGTTTAATTTCAAGATTTATGGAGACACTTAAGAATGCTCACTTGCAAACAAGAAAGATAATTCTAAGGTATGTAAATGGAACTAAAATTCATAGGATCTTCTATACAATATAAACAAATTTAAACTTGTTGTGTATATAGATAGTTATTTGGCAAGAAACATTAATGATAGGAAAAGTAATTTTGGGTACATATTTCATCGTGAAGCTCATGTAGTCTCATGGTCTTCTAAAAAATAACCCATTGTTACATTTTCAATTATTGAAGAGAAATATGACGGTGCCATATCATCTGCATGTCAAACAATATGGTTTAGAAGTATTTTGGGTGAATTGAACCAAGTGTAGAAATCTACAACTAAGATATTTTGTCATAATAGTTTAGATATAACATTGTCTAAAGATCCACTATTTCATGGAAGAAGAAAAAATATTGATATTAGATTTCACTTCATTAGAGAGCTAGTAAAAAACAATGAAACTATATTAAAATTTTGAAATATTGAGGAAAACCTTCTCTTTTAAGTCCCCATGTACGAAAGAAATTTTTATATCCATCTAAAAAATAGGCTATTTTTGGGAAGCAACTAGTGCAAGTACCATTCTAACCGAATCCATTTTGGCAACTGGTGCAAAGGTTTCATAATAATCAATGCCTTCAATTTGTGAGAAACCTTTAGCTACCAAGCAAGCTTTGTGTTTGTCAATTTCTCCATCAGGTTCGTACTTTGTTCTATAAATCAATTTACACTGAACTAATTTTCTTCCTTTAGGTAGAGGAACTCAATCCCAAGTTTTTTTTTTATTAAGGAAGAGAATTCATTTTCCATGGCATCATCCCATTCTTTTATACTAGTTTCTTCCTTGAAGGATTGAGGATTTGTTGAAATGGATTGATAGATAAGAACGGATCCTATGGAGTTGCCTAATATGGATGATGGAATATTTTGGATGTAAGGAGTGGCTTCTTCAACTATGGTGTAGGCCCATTTTGGCATTGTGGAAGGAGTAATTTTCATGGTAGGACTTTGAGTTGGAGTTTGGAGTATAGGATCCTTATTTTGGTCATTTTGATCATTTATCTCTAAAATGGGATATTCATTATATTGAGGCTCTAATATTAGATATGGCTCAAGATATTTAATTTTGGAAGAGGATTGTTGAGGATATTTACAAGGGAATGTTTTATCAAATTGAACATTCCTATGGAAAAATACCTCATGAGTTGTGGGATCAAGGAGCCTGTATGCTTTCATTTCCTCACAATAACCAATAAATATGAGTTGCTTTCTTTTATTATCTAGAGCATTTCTTTTCTTCTTTTGTATATGTGCCCAAGAAGTACACCCAAAAATATTGAAGAAAGAGACATTAGGTTTTGATCTAGTCCATGCTTTCTCGAGAGTCAAATGGCCAAGAGCTTTATGAGGTGTGCGGTTTTGAATATAGTTTGCACAGTTAATTGCCTCATCCCAAAAACTATTGGAAGATCTCTTGAGTGGAGCATACGGTTTACCATTTACTTTAAAGTTATATTCTTCCTCTCTATAATACCATTTTGTTGCAGATTATGGGATACAAAATATTGATGAATTATGCCATGACTTGAGAGAAAAATTTAGAACTCATTACTTAAGTATTCCCCCCATTCTCTGTACGAATTTACTTGATTTTGCAAGTGGCTTGATTTTCAACTAAGGCCTTGAATATTTTGAAGTGGGATAGAACATCACTTTTATATTTTAGAAAGTAGACCCAAGTTCTTCTAGAAAAATCATCAATGAAGGTTAAGGTATATTTTGCTCCTTTGAAAGAATACTCTGGGAAGACCATCAAGTCACTATGGATTAACTCTAGAGGGGATGAGGCACTTTGAGAACCACTTGGGTGGAAATTATCTTTATGTTGCTTTACAAGAGTGCATCCAGGACATACTCCATCAATAGAAGAGACTTTTGGCAACCCTTTTACCATTTCATGGGTGTTTAATTCCTTTAGTAGTTATAACTTAGATGTCCAAACCTTTCATGCCAAATTTTACTTTCAAGATCTGCATGTGCAACAAAAGAGGAGGTCCCTTCTGAATTTTTGAATACCTTTAAGTGAAAAAAGTTAGTATTGTGATCAATATCTCCTTTTGATATGAGATATTTTGATTTTTGGAAGTCTCTTATCTCAACCCTTGTTGGTAAGAAGATAATTGTTTTACCTTTTTTAAAAGTATAAATCTGATAGACAGAGAGGAGATTTGTAGCTATGTTTGGAACATAGAGAACATTATTGACACAACCACCATAAATGGATATGTCACCTTTTCCTTTGACCGGGATAAAATATGAGTCACCAAATTCTATGCTACATATTGAACTTGAGGAGATTGAAGTGAATGACTCATATGAAGAAGTCATGTGATTATTTGCTCCTAAATCTAGAACCCAGTATTTTTTTGAAGTTTTTATAGCTTTACCTTGAAAATTTAAGGCTTTTCCTATCTACTTCTTAATATCTATCTTGTGATCCTTCATTTCTACTTCTAGTTGTTGTAGCCTTTTCCAACATTTTTTCACAGAATGACCATCCTTTTTGCAGTGTGTACAAGTTATAGGACTTCTTTATTTAGTTTTGAATTTTTATTTAGTGGAGGTGGGTGCTACTAAGGCTTTTGAGGAAGAGGGAAAGATCTCATACTTTACAAGTTTTGTTTCCTCTCTAGTTAGCCTATCATAAAATTCCTCTAAATGGGGTATTTTAAAACTTGCACCAAGAGCATATTTTGTAGACGAAAAGGTGGTTGAAATTTTTTGAAATACACCATTTAATTTAGAAAAAATTAGATAGATGCATTCTTCTTCTATCTTACTTTTGCCACTGCCTTTCAATTTAGTGAGAACTTCTTTAAATTTGGTGATAAAGTCAACAATATTGCTGAAGTCTTTAAGAGATAATGTTGTTAATTCTACCTCTAGCTGCATTGACCTTATTTTATCTACTTTCCCAAACAATTTCTTTAGTTTTTTCCAACTCCCAAATGGAGTTTTACATTCTAAAATGTGAAACGATAAGATTTCATTTAAATTTGTGCTTATAATACCCATTGTTTCATACATCTTACCTTTATGAACAAATATTTCATATTTATTTTCAAATTTACGTTGCTTCTCTTCTAGCAAGTGTGTGATCCATTTTTGATAATTAATATTTAATATTTTTGGTTTCCATGTGTGATAGTTATGAGGGGTGAGTGGATCAATTGCATTCATTTTGCCAAAGAAATTTGAAGTGAACCAATAATCCCCTCTTTAACTTCAAGAAATTCTTTAGAGAATACAATGAAGCTCTAGTAGAAACACATGTTTTATGAAGGCAGAAAAAGCCCAATATTTATACCAATCTCCTCAAATTACCCACCCTTACATGAGGGAAACTATAAGTAAATAAGAAGGTTTGATACATGGAACATAGACTTATGAAGCAAGAATATTCAGCCAGACATCTATATTTTATCATCTCAATTGCCCACCCTTATGTGATGGAAACTATAAGTATTTGAGGAGAATTGATATGTGGAACATAGGCTTATGAAGTAAGAAATATTAGCCATACCTTTATACCGAATCTTCTCAATTACTCGCCCTTACATGAGGGAAAATATAAGTAAAGGAGAATACCAATACGTAGGACATAGGTGATTAAAAATTTTAAGTGCTCTCTTTGAAAATATTTTTGAGTTTCTTTCTTGATTGTACAAATTTTCATGTGTTTTTAAAAAATAGTTATGTAGGATGAACTTTTAGAAGATGCTGAATTGAGATATAAGCAACAATTTCAAGTGGCTCAAAAAATACCACACTTAGTCTCCACCATAAAAATTTCCTCCTATATCTACTTACTTAAAGGAATGCATCAAAAAAGGAATGTGTGAACAAATCCAAGGACCAAAAAAGGGATGCAATGACCAGCATTAACAACCCCCATGAAGTATTGACAAT
This sequence comes from Wollemia nobilis, assembly GCA_028583015.1. Lineage (NCBI taxonomy): Eukaryota > Viridiplantae > Streptophyta > Pinopsida > Araucariales > Araucariaceae > Wollemia > Wollemia nobilis. Next base: position 4,599,333 of record JAQPPZ010016040.1, on the reverse strand, counting down.
AGATGCAAGAAGTAGCACCTCAAAAAAAATCTCCCCCAGAAAATATATTTATTTAGATTTTATAATGAGACCCATCACTCTATTGTCTTTATACATTAGGGAGATAAATAGTGAGAGGGGATTTAATAAATGCATTTCTTTTACAAATATTTTGAATAAAAAATATTTAAAAAGTTTAATTCAATAAATTTAGAAGAAATATCAAGGAAAAAACATCAACGGACTTAATGATAGGCGCATTTTTTTCTGCGTAGTTCAATGGTTTAGAAATGATAAGAAACCATTCAAATGCATTCAGGTTGTTGATGCGGCTACCCCTTATTTGATACAAAAAATGTATGTGACCAAATCAGTGGTGCAATCCTTCAGCACGCAGTTTTATAATGTAGTCCTTCAACGTAGTGGTGCAATCCCTCCTCAATATAATTATGTAGTCCTTGAACATGCAGTCCCTCAATGCAGTCCTTCACTCTCCATCTGAAGATGCCAAGGATGTATTTTTTGAACACCAAATAAGGAATGCTTCTTCTTCTCTACACTTTTAAAGTTTCACCATTAGATAGCTTCTAAGATTTGAATGTAATAAGAAAGAAAAGGAAGGTTATATTATATGTGAAAAAGTAGACGTTAGCAATATCGATAAAATATCAGAGAATTTTGAGATTAATTAATTTTAGAGTGCAATAGATTTTCATGAAGGAGAGTGCTAGCTTAAGTGTAGTGAACACTATCATATTCTCGAAGTGAATCGATTCATATCCTGAGAAGGGAACAACTTTACCACGTAAAAAATGTGGTACAATAGGTAAGAGGAAGATGGATGTCGAGGATCATATATTCCACCAAAATCATACGCAATACACCCTAATGAACCTGAAGTGCACATGTGGTGTATGGCCAATATGTACGTATTGGACTTGAGGATGTTGGTGCCCTTAAAAGTCTCATTAAAGGAGACTAAAAAATCTTTATGGTTAATGTTGTGGCTACGAGGTTGATGGATTCTTCTCCATTCTTAACAATGGAGATTTCTCAATGTTGAACGATGGGTTTTGCAATCTCCTTGGAAAGGAGAGATAAAATAGTGGTGGGCTCCGAGGCTTCAAAAATGGCCTGGGATTTCAGAAAAATTGATGAGAAATAAAATGTTAATAAAAATTATTCGAGGCCAAGATTGTGATAGCAATTTTTGGGCAAAATAAAAAATTATTTTCACTAAGACAGTAGTGAAGTTCCCCTTTTTTTTGTACATCTTTGAAGAAGACAATATCATTCAGAAAAAACATTTTACATATATCTCAAAAAAATATAGTTAGAAATAACTATATATAAAACTTTTTTTAGACTTGAACAAATGTAGTGAGTAGTCTACAAGAGATACAATGAACCAGCTCCTAGAAACTTCAAGAGAGAATGCTAGCAAAGTCTATCCGGCTCTGGTACCATGTTAGAATTTCCCAAAAGTAGACATGCAAAGCATTACAAAAACTATGAAGAGAAGAGTAGAACTGATTGATTATTCCATGGGATTAACTTTGTATAAATAGCAAAGTTGATCATTGAGAGTCATTGGATTACAACAACTCAACAAACCTAAACTAGTGTAAACTAAGAGTTCACTTGACTCATGGAAGAGTGGTAACTCAAGTAAGTCTATCCTAGTATAAATTAAGAGAATAAATATTTATTTTAACAAATATAACACACCCCCATGGTCACCTTGGTTTCTAATGGATCCAACTGAGAATTATACTTGAAAGAGTGATTTCCCCCCTCTATAGTAACAAATAGTCGAGTTTGTCTATCTAACAATTTGGTCGTTCTTTTGTGTATGTGTTTATATAGCAAGTGGTATTAGATCCTATTGAAAGGGGTGTGCTAAAATATTTTCTATAAAAAAGTACTAGTGGACCCTTCTTCATTTACATCATCAATGATGTCAAGAAAGGGGACCTTAAACTACTTTGGTGGCTCCATATAGTGAAAGAAGCCTTGGTATGACTCATAAGAAAATAGGAACTTAAATTGCTTTGGTGCAAATAATAAAATTGTATGCAAATATTGGCAAGTGTGAAGGCCCTTCCTCTTTTGAAGGTCCTTGTGTGTTGCATGGTGTGTTCACTACTATGCTTGTATTTTTTTCTAAAATACCTTCTAACCTATTGGTCCACCAAAGCCCTCAAATTCACATATCTATGAGTAAAATATCCTTGTATTTGTGAGATTTAACAAGCCAAAAAATGATACTTTGGTGTAGATTTTGCTTAGTTTCATTGTCATAGGGTTTGGATTCTCCATAAATAAAAATTGGAGTCTTCTAGGGTGTTTTTAATTTACCTCTAGGATTGTTTTTAGAAATATTCAATTGGATATTTGAGGGAAAAGTGTTTGAGGGGTGATTAATAATATTTCCAAGGTTTCAAGGATTTTTTATAGTGAGGAGAGTAATATTGAACAATGTCCTCTAGTCCACTTTAGCTCTAAATATTATGTTTCAATGGAAAAAATATGAAAATTGAATCACGTAGATGCTAATTTTATGTGGGTCACAAGAGTTTTGGAATTTAGTAGAAAAATTGGTATGTAGAACCTATAGATGTAGAAATATGCAAATACACTCTCTCAATAAAAATGATATAATGAAATAAAATCAAAAGAAGGAAAAAATGACCTTATTTTACATTATGGAAGTAGTTGATGAATCTATATTTCCAAGGATTGTAGGAGCAACTAACTCAAAACAAGCATGGGAAATTCTATAAAATTTATATCAAGATACCAATAAAGTAAAATTACCAATATTACAAAATAATAAATCTAAATCTATCAATGATTTCTTTACCCATGCAATAGGTGTTATTAACTAGATGAGAATGAATGGAGAAAACATTGAATACAATATAATAATGGAAAATTTATTGACAAGTCAGCTAATAAGGTTTGAATCCATTAATATTATCATTAAAGAATCAAGGGATTTGTTTAGTCTATATGTGGATGAATAAATGGGTTATTCACAAACACAAGAACAAATGATGAACTAAACATCTCACTCTTTTTTGAAGCATGCATTTAAAACATAAGTCTCATTCAAATATAACTAAAAATTTGAGAATCTCAACATGGATTTTCAAGTTCTCAAATAGGAGGATATGACAACAAAAGTAGAGGAGGTAGATGTTTTAAAAGAGGAGGAATAAGAAAGAATTTTAGCAAAGGAGAAAGCAACTACAAATATCATGAATCAAGAGGAAGACGTAGTGGCCATAATAAATATAGAGATATATATTAAAGGTGTGATAAATAAAAATATAATGTTATGACTACAAGAAATTTGGACATTATAGTTATGAATGTAGAAATAATATGTCTAGAGAAAACAAACAAGAAGAAAATTACACATAAAAATTAAGAAGCAAAATATGTATGTGGCTCATTGTTGATAACCTTTAATGTTGATGAATAAAGTTAGAAAACAAATTGGTATTGAGATGGTGGCAGCAATAATCATATGTCTAGAAACAGAGAAATATTTTCAAATTTATATGAAACCATCAAATATGAATATGGGAAATAATAGTAAAGTTCTTATTATAGGCAAAGCCAACATTTCAGTTTGCACAAACCAAGGAGAAAGAAAACACATTTTTGATTTTTACTATATTCCTGGACTAAAGAATAATTTATTGAGCATTGGATAGCTTGTGTAAAAATATCCCAAAGTGTATTTTGAATATGAAGCTTGCATCATTAGAGATGGTAAAAATATACTTATAGCAAATGCGAGTATGAAAAAGAACATAGTGTTCCCTTTATAAATTTAGAGTGAAATGGTTCTCTATTATAGTGTTATTTTAAAAAATACTTTATGATTGAGGCACCTTAGATTTGGTCATTTGAGTTTCAACGATCTAAATTTGTTGTATAAGAAATAAATGTAAAAGTATTATCATTAATAGAGCAACGAAATAAATTTTATGAAGGTTGTATTATAGGAAAGGAACATAGGAATGCATTTCCTATAGTAATATTATGAAGGGCTTGACAACATTTACAACTTGTACACTCAAATATTTGAGGGACTATGCAAACAAGCTCTTTTAGAATCAGTAAATTTTATGATATTTATAGATGATTTCATTCAAAAGAGATGGATATTTTTCTTGAAGAAAAAATAAAGAATATTTGGAATATTTCAACAATTCAAAGTATTGGTTGGGAAAAAAAGTGGATATTAGGTGAATACTCTAAGAACTAATGGAGGAGATAAATATATTTCAAATGAATTTCATTATTGTTTAAGGAAAAATGCAATCAAAAGATAATTTTATAGCTAGATACACACCACAATAAATGGTGTTTCCAAAAGGAATAATATAACCATAATGAGATGACAAGGAGTATGCTAAAAGAAAAATTATTACCATATATTTTTGGGTAGAAGTTGTTGCATATCCAATTTACTTTCTAAATAGATGTCCTCCAAAGAGTGTTAAGTATGTAATCCCTTAAGAATTTTGGTGTAGCAAAAATCCAAGTGATGCACATTTAATTTTTTTTTCTCATATAGCTTATGCACATTTCTAGAAGAAAAGAGAAGCAAATTAGATGACAGGGAAGAGAAATGTTCTTTTATTGGATATAATGAACAATCAAAATCTTAGATATTGTATAATCCTATTTCAAATAAAGTAACTATAAGCAGAGATGCATAATACATTGAAGATGAATCTTGGAACTAGAATAACAAAATAGATCAACAAATAAAAGTAAGCATTAATATGGAATATTTAAATGAAGAAAACATAATTTAGCCCTTGGCTTCAATAAAAAATACCAATATAGGTAGCAATCCTTATTTATTATTAAATTCACCATCAATTTTAGGAACAAGGTCGATTTCTACACCATCAAAGACAAGCAGACTATAAGAAATATACAAGGTAACATGAAATGAAAATGAAGATGAAGAGTTTGTTGATTTTGCTCTATTTTTTTAATGCAATCCTATTTCTTTTTAATATGTAATTAAAAATAGCAAATGGGTGAAAACCATCAATAAATAAATTGATTTTATAGATAAAAATCAAACATGGGAATTAATATATCTTCCATAAAGAAAGAAAACCAATGGTGTCAAATAGACGTATAAAATACATTATAATGCTAGTGGTGATGTTGAAAGATATAAAGCAAGGCTAGTTGCAAAAGGGTATTCACAAAAATCAGGAGTTTATTATCATGAAATTTATTCACCTGTAGCAAGGCTTGACATAGTAATAATGATTCTAGCATTGAAAACTAAAAATAGAAATAGAAATTCTATCAAATGGATGTTAAGTCTATTTTTCTAAATTAAGTGTTTGAAGAAGAGGTCTATACAGATCAGCCACTAGGTTATGAATTTGAAGGATAAAAAGGAAATATGTACATATTGAATAAAACTTTGTATGTACTCAAATGAGCACCTATGACCTAATATAGTTGAATTGAATTACCTTTAGAAAAATAGATTTCTTAAGTGCTCATGTGAGCACACTCTTTATTTTTTAAAAAATGAACATGGATAAGTAAATAATTTATTTTTATATAGATGATTTAATTTATATTGGCAATAGCAATGAGATATTTTATGAATTCAAAAAGGCAATGAAGAGGGAATTTGAAATGATAAATTTAGTCTTGATGAAGTATTTCCTTGTATTTGAAGCCTCTCAATCAAATGATGGTATCATAATTTCACAAAGTAAATATGCAAAATATGTTCTAAAAAAATTTAGAATGGAGAATATAAAACTATATTGTATATCATTTGTAATAAGTCAAAAATTATGTAAGCATGACTACATCATCATTGTATATTCAACATTTTTCAAGAGTATACTTGATAACTACTAGAATAGATATGATGTATACAGTTAGTTTAATTTCAAGATTTATGGAGACACTTAAGAATGCTCACTTGCAAACAAGAAAGATAATTCTAAGGTATGTAAATGGAACTAAAATTCATAGGATCTTCTATACAATATAAACAAATTTAAACTTGTTGTGTATATAGATAGTTATTTGGCAAGAAACATTAATGATAGGAAAAGTAATTTTGGGTACATATTTCATCGTGAAGCTCATGTAGTCTCATGGTCTTCTAAAAAATAACCCATTGTTACATTTTCAATTATTGAAGAGAAATATGACGGTGCCATATCATCTGCATGTCAAACAATATGGTTTAGAAGTATTTTGGGTGAATTGAACCAAGTGTAGAAATCTACAACTAAGATATTTTGTCATAATAGTTTAGATATAACATTGTCTAAAGATCCACTATTTCATGGAAGAAGAAAAAATATTGATATTAGATTTCACTTCATTAGAGAGCTAGTAAAAAACAATGAAACTATATTAAAATTTTGAAATATTGAGGAAAACCTTCTCTTTTAAGTCCCCATGTACGAAAGAAATTTTTATATCCATCTAAAAAATAGGCTATTTTTGGGAAGCAACTAGTGCAAGTACCATTCTAACCGAATCCATTTTGGCAACTGGTGCAAAGGTTTCATAATAATCAATGCCTTCAATTTGTGAGAAACCTTTAGCTACCAAGCAAGCTTTGTGTTTGTCAATTTCTCCATCGAGTTCGTACTTTGTTCTATAAATCAATTTACACTGAACTAATTTTCTTCCTTTAGGTAGAGGAACTCAATCCCAAGTTTTTTTTTTATTAAGGAAGAGAATTCATTCTCCATGGCATAATCCCATTCTTTTATACCAGTTTCTTCCTTGAAGGATTGAGGATCTATGGAAATGGACTGATAAACAAGACCAGAGCCTATGGAGTTGCCTAATATGGATGATGGAATATTTTGGATGTAAGGAGTGGCTTCTTCAACTATGGTGTAGGCCCATTTTGGCATTGTGGAAGGAGTAATTTTCATGGTAGGACTTTGAGTTGGAGTTTGGAGTATAGGATCCTTATTTTGGTCATTTTGATCATTTATCTCTAAAATGGGATATTCATTATATTGAGGCTCTAATATTAGATATGGCTCAAGATATTTAATTTTGGAAGAGGATTGTTGAGGATATTTACAAGGGAATGTTTTATCAAATTGAACATTCCTATGGAAAAATACCTCATGAGTTGTGGGATCAAGGAGCTCGTATGCTTTCATTTCCTCACAATAACCAATAAATATGAGTTGCTTTCTTTTATTATCTAGAGCATTTCTTTTCTTCTTTTGTATATGTGCCCAAGAAGTACACCCAAAAATATTGAAGAAAGAGACATTAGGTTTTGATCTAGTCCATGCTTTCTCGAGAGTCAAATGGCCAAGAGCTTTATGAGGTGTGCGGTTTTGAATATAGTTTGCACAGTTAATTGCCTCATCCCAAAAACTATTGGAAGATCTCTTGAGTGGAGCATACAGTTTACCATTTACTTTAAAGTTCTATTTTTCCTCTCTATAATACCATTTTGTTGTGGATTATGGAAAACTGAATGTTGATGAATTATGCCATGACTTGAGAGAAAAATTTAGAACTCATTACTTAAGTATTCCCCCCATTCTCTGTACGAATTTACTTGATTTTGCAAGTGGCTTGATTTTCAACTAAGGCCTTGAATATTTTGAAGTGGGATAGAACATCACTTTTATATTTTAGAAAGTAGACCCAAGTTCTTCTAGAAAAATCATCAATGAAGGTTAAGGTATATTTTGCTCCTTTGAAAGAAGGCTCGGGGAAGACCATCAAGTCACTATGGATTAACTCTAGAGGGGATGAGGCACTTTGAGAACCACTTGGGTGGAAATTATCTTTATGTTGCTTTACAAGAGTGCATCCAGGACATACTCCATCAATAGAAGAGACTTTTGGCAACCCTTTTACCATTTCATGGGTGTTTAATTCCTTTAGTAGTTATAACTTAGATGTCCAAACCTTTCATGCCAAATTTTACTTTCAAGATCTGCATGTGCAACAAAAGAGGAGGTCCCTTCTGAATTTTTGAATACCTTTAAGTGAAAAAAGTTAGTATTGTGATCAATATCTCCTTTTGATATGAGATATTTTGATTTTTGGAAGTCTCTTATCTCAACCCTTGTTGGTAAGAAGATAATTGTTTTACCTTTTTTAAAAGTATAAATCTGATAGACAGAGAGGAGATTTGTAGCTATGTTTGGAACATAGAGAACATTATTGACACAACCACCATAAATGGATATGTCACCTTTTCCTTTGACCGGGATAAAATATGAGTCACCAAATTCTATGCTACATATTGAACTTGAGGAGATTGAAGTGAATGACTCATATGAAGAAGTCATGTGATTATTTGCTCCTAAATCTAGAACCCAGTATTTTTTTGAAGTTTTTATAGCTTTACCTTGAAAATTTAAGGCTTTTCCTATCTACTTCTTAATATCTATCTTGTGATCCTTCATTTCTACTTCTAGTTGTTGTAGCCTTTTCCAACATTTTTTCACAGAATGACCATCCTTTTTGCAGTGTGTACAAGTTATAGGACTTCTTTATTTAGTTTTGAATTTTTATTTAGTGGAGGTGGGTGCTACTAAGGCTTTTGAGGAAGAGGGAAAGATCTCATACTTTACAAGTTTTGTTTCCTCTCTAGTTAGCCTATCATAAAATTCCTCTAAATGGGGTATTTTAAAACTTGCACCAAGAGCATATTTTGTAGACGAAAAGGTGGTTGAAATTTTTTGAAATACACCATTTAATTTAGAAAAAATTAGATAGATGCATTCTTCTTCTATCTTACTTTTGCCACTGCCTTTCAATTTAGTGAGAACTTCTTTAAATTTGGTGATAAAGTCAACAATATTGCTGAAGTCTTTAAGAGATAATGTTGTTAATTCTACCTCTAGCTGCATTGACCTTATTTTATCTACTTTCCCAAACAATTTCTTTAGTTTTTTCCAACTCCCAAATGGAGTTTTACATTCTAAAATGTGAAACGATAAGATTTCATTTAAATTTGTGCTTATAATACCCATTGTTTCATACATCTTACCTTTATGAACAAATATTTCATATTTATTTTCAAATTTACGTTGCTTCTCTTCTAGCAAGTGTGTGAGCCATTTTTGATAATTAATATTTAATATTTTTGGTTTCCATGTGTGATAGTTATGAGGGGTGAGTGGATCAATTGCATTCATTTTGCCAAAGAAATTTGAAGTGAACCAATAATCCCCTCTTTAACTTCAAGAAATTCTTTAGAGAATACAATGAAGCTCTAGTAGAAACACATGTTTTATGAAGGCATAAAAAGCCCAATATTTATACCAATCTCCTCAAATTACCCACCCTTACATGAGGGAAACTATAAGTAAATAAGAAGGTTTGATACATGGAACATAGACTTATGAAGCAAGAATATTCAGCCAGACATCTATATTTTATCATCTCAATTGCCCACCCTTATGTGATGGAAACTATAAGTATTTGAGGAGAATTGATATGTGGAACATAGGCTTATGAAGTAAGAAATATTAGCCATACCTTTATACCGAATCTTCTCAATTACTCGCCCTTACATGAGGGAAAATATAAGTAAAGGAGAATACCAATACGTAGGACATAGGTGATTAAAAATTTTAAGTGCTCTCTTTGAAAATATTTTTGAGTTTCTTTCTTGATTGTACAAATTTTCATGTGTTTTTAAAAAATAGTTATGTAGGATGAACTTTTAGAAGATGCTGAATTGAGATATAAGCAACAATTTCAAGTGGCTCAAAAAATACCACACTTAGTCTCCACCATAAAAATTTCCTCCTATATCTACTTACTTAAAGGAATGCATCAAAAAAGGAATGTGTGAACAAATCCAAGGACCAAAAAAGGGATGCAATGACCAGCATTAACAACCCCCATGAAGTATTGACAATAGATGCAAGAAGTAGCACCTCAAAAAAAATCTCCCCCAGAAAATATATTTATTTAGATTTTATAATGAGACCCATCACTCTATTGTCTTTATACATTAGGGAGATAAATAGTGAGAGGGGATTTAATAAATGCATTTCTTTTACAAATATTTTGAATAAAAAATATTTAAAAAGTTTAATTCAATAAATTTAGAAGAAATATCAAGGAAAAAACATCAACGGACTTAATGATAGGCGCATTTTTTTCTGCGTAGTTCAATGGTTTAGAAATGATAAGAAACCATTCAAATGCATTCAGGTTGTTGATGCGGCTACCCCTTATTTGATACAAAAAATGTATGTGACCAAATCAGTGGTGCAATCCTTCAGCACGCAGTTTTATAATGTAGTCCTTCAACGTAGTGGTGCAATCCCTCCTCAATATAATTATGTAGTCCTTGAACATGCAGTCCCTCAATGCAGTCCTTCACTCTCCATCTGAAGATGCCAAGGATGTATTTTTTGAACACCAAATAAGGAATGCTTCTTCTTCTCTACACTTTTAAAGTTTCACCATTAGATAGCTTCTAAGATTTGAATGTAATAAGAAAGAAAAGGAAGGTTATATTATATGTGAAAAAGTAGACGTTAGCAATATCGATAAAATATCAGAGAATTTTGAGATTAATTAATTTTAGAGTGCAATAGATTTTCATGAAGGAGAGTGCTAGCTTAAGTGTAGTGAACACTATCATATTCTCGAAGTGAATCGATTCATATCCTGAGAAGGGAACAACTTTACCACGTAAAAAATGTGGTACAATAGGTAAGAGGAAGATGGATGTCGAGGATCATATATTCCACCAAAATCATACGCAATACACCCTAATGAACCTGAAGTGCACATGTGGTGTATGGCCAATATGTACGTATTGGACTTGAGGATGTTGGTGCCCTTAAAAGTCTCATTAAAGGAGACTAAAAAATCTTTATGGTTAATGTTGTGGCTACGAGGTTGATGGATTCTTCTCCATTCTTAACAATGGAGATTTCTCAATGTTGAACGATGGGTTTTGTAATCTCCTTGGAAAGGAGAGATAAAATAGTGGTGGGCTCCGAGGCTTCAAAAATGGCCTGGGATTTCAGAAAAATTGATGAGAAATAAAATGTTAATAAAAATTATTCGAGGCCAAGATTGTGATAGCAATTTTTGGGCAAAATAAAAAATTATTTTCACTAAGACAGTAGTGAAGTTCCCCTTTTTTTTGTACATCTTTGAAGAAGACAATATCATTCAGAAAAAACATTTTACATATATCTCAAAAAAATATAGTTAGAAATAACTATATATAAAACTTTTTTTAGACTTGAACAAATGTAGTGAGTAGTCTACAAGAGATACAATGAACCAGCTCCTAGAAACTTCAAGAGAGAATGCTAGCAAAATCTATCCTGCTCTGGTACCATGTTAGAATTTCCCAAAAGTAGACATGCAAAGCATTACAAAAACTATGAAGAGAAGAGTAGAACTGATTGATTATTCCATGGGATTAACTTTGTATAAATAGCAAAGTTGATCATTGAGAGTCATTGGATTACAACAACTCAACAAACCTAAACTAGTGTAAACTAAGAGTTCACTTGACTCATGGAAGAGTGGTAACTCAAGTAAGTCTATCCTAGTATAAATTAAGAGAATAAATATTTATTTTAACAAATATAACACACCCCCATGGTCACCTTGGTTTCTAATGGATCCAACTGAGAATTATACTTGAAAGAGTGATTTCCCCCCTCTATAGTAACAAATAGTCGAGTTTGTCTATCTAACAATTTGGTCGTTCTTTTGTGTATGTGTTTATATAGCAAGTGGTATTAGATCCTATTGAAAGGGGTGTGCTAAAATATTTTCTATAAAAAAGTACTAGTGGACCCTTCTTCATTTACATCATCAATGATGTCAAGAAAGGGGACCTTAAACTACTTTGGTGGCTCCATATAGTGAAAGAAGCCTTGGTATGACTCATAAGAAAATAGGAACTTAAATTGCTTTGGTGCAAATAATAAAATTGTATGCAAATATTGGCAAGTGTGAAGGCCCTTCCTCTTTTGAAGGTCCTTGTGTGTTGCATGGTGTGTTCACTACTATGCTTGTATTTTTTTCTAAAATACCTTCTAACCTATTGGTCCACCAAAGCCCTCAAATTCACATATCTATGAGTAAAATATCCTTGTATTTGTGAGATTTAACAAGCCAAAAAATGATACTTTGGTGTAGATTTTGCTTAGTTTCATTGTCATAGGGTTTGGATTCTCCATAAATAAAAATGGGAGTCTTCTAGGGTGTTTTTAATTTACCTCTAGGATTGTTTTTAGAAATATTCAATTGGATATTTGAGGGAAAAGTGTTTGAGGGGTGATTAATAATATTTCCAAGGTTTCAAGGATTTTTTATAGTGAGGAGAGTAATATTGAACAATGTCCTCTAGTCCACTTTAGCTCTAAATATTATGTTTCAATGGAAAAAATATGAAAATTGAATCACGTAGATGCTAATTTTATGTGGGTCACAAGAGTTTTGGAATTTAGTAGAAAAATTGGTATGTAGAACCTATAGATGTAGAAATATGCAAATACACTCTCTCAATAAAAATGATATAATGAAATAAAATCAAAAGAAGGAAAAAATGACCTTATTTTACATTATGGAAGTAGTTGATGAATCTATATTTCCAAGGATTGTAGGAGCAACTAACTCAAAACAAGCATGGGAAATTCTATAAAATTTATATCAAGATACCAATAAAGTAAAATTACCAATATTACAAAATAATAAATCTAAATCTATCAATGATTTCTTTACCCATGCAATAGGTGTTATTAACTAGATGAGAATGAATGGAGAAAACATTGAATACAATATAATAATGGAAAATTTATTGACAAGTCAGCTAATAAGGTTTGAATCCATTAATATTATCATTAAAGAATCAAGGGATTTGTTTAGTCTATATGTGGATGAATAAATGGGTTATTCACAAACACAAGAACAAATGATGAACTAAACATCTCACTCTTTTTTGAAGCATGCATTTAAAACATAAGTCTCATTCAAATATAACTAAAAATTTGAGAATCTCAACATGGATTTTCAAGTTCTCAAATAGGAGGATATGACAACAAAAGTAGAGGAGGTAGATGTTTTAAAAGAGGAGGAATAAGAAAGAATTTTAGCAAAGGAGAAAGCAACTACAAATATCATGAATCAAGAGGAAGACGTAGTGGCCATAATAAATATAGAGATATATATTAAAGGTGTGATAAATAAAAATATAATGTTATGACTACAAGAAATTTGGACATTATAGTTATGAATGTAGAAATAATATGTCTAGAGAAAACAAACAAGAAGAAAATTACACATAAAAATTAAGAAGCAAAATATGTATGTGGCTCATTGTTGATAACCTTTAATGTTGACGAATAAAGTTAGAAAACAAATTGGTATTGAGATGGTGGCAGCAATAATCATATGTCTAGAAACAGAGAAATATTTTCAAATTTATATGAAACCATCAAATATGAATATGGGAAATAATAGTAAAGTTCTTATTATAGGCAAAGCCAACATTTCAGTTTGCACAAACCAAGGAGAAAGAAAACACATTTTTGATTTTTACTATATTCCTGGACTAAAGAATAATTTATTGAGCATTGGATAGCTTGTGTAAAAATATCCCAAAGTGTATTTTGAATATGAAGCTTGCATCATTAGAGATGGTAAAAATATACTTATAGCAAATGCGAGTATGAAAAAGAACATAGTGTTCCCTTTATAAATTTAGAGTGAAATGGTTCTCTATTATAGTGTTATTTTAAAAAATACTTTATGATTGAGGCACCTTAGATTTGGTCATTTGAGTTTCAACGATCTAAATTTGTTGTATAAGAAATAAATGTAAAAGTATTATCATTAATAGAGCAACGAAATAAATTTTATGAAGGTTGTATTATAGGAAAGGAACATAGGAATGCATTTCCTATAGTAATATTATGAAGGGCTTGACAACATTTACAACTTGTACACTCAAATATTTGAGGGACTATGCAAACAAGCTCTTTTAGAATCAGTAAATTTTATGATATTTATAGATGATTTCATTCAAAAGAGATGGATATTTTTCTTGAAGAAAAAATAAAGAATATTTGGAATATTTCAACAATTCAAAGTATTGGTTGGGAAAAAAAGTGGATATTAGGTGAATACTCTAAGAACTAATGGAGGAGATAAATATATTTCAAATGAATTTCATTATTGTTTAAGGAAAAATGCAATCAAAAGATAATTTTATAGCTAGATACACACCACAATAAATGGTGTTTCCAAAAGGAATAATATAACCATAATGAGATGACAAGGAGTATGCTAAAAGAAAAATTATTACCATATATTTTTGGGTAGAAGTTGTTGCATATCCAATTTACTTTCTAAATAGATGTCCTCCAAAGAGTGTTAAGTATGTAATCCCTTAAGAATTTTGGTGTAGCAAAAATCCAAGTGATGCACATTTAATTTTTTTTTCTCATATAGCTTATGCACATTTCTAGAAGAAAAGAGAAGCAAATTAGATGACAGGGAAGAGAAATGTTCTTTTATTGGATATAATGAACAATCAAAATCTTAGATATTGTATAATCCTATTTCAAATAAAGTAACTATAAGCAGAGATGCATAATACATTGAAGATGAATCTTGGAACTAGAATAACAAAATAGATCAACAAATAAAAGTAAGCATTAATATGGAATATTTAAATGAAGAAAACATAATTTAGCCCTTGGCTTCAATAAAAAATACCAATATAGGTAGCAATCCTTATTTATTATTAAATTCACCATCAATTTTAGGAACAAGGTCGATTTCTACACCATCAAAGACAAGCAGACTATAAGAAATATACAAGGTAACATGAAATGAAAATGAAGATGAAGAGTTTGTTGATTTTGCTCTATTTTTTTAATGCAATCCTATTTCTTTTTAATATGTAATTAAAAATAGCAAATGGGTGAAAACCATCAATAAATAAATTGATTTTATAGATAAAAATCAAACATGGGAATTAATATATCTTCCATAAAGAAAGAAAACCAATGGTGTCAAATAGACGTATAAAATACATTATAATGCTAGTGGTGATGTTGAACGATATAAAGCAAGGCTAGTTGTAAAAGGGTATTCACAAAAAATAGGAGTTTATTATCATAATATTTATTCACCTGTGGCAAGGCTTGACATAGTAATAATTATTCTAGAAGTGGCAGCTCAAAAAATAAATTAAAATTCTATCAAATGGATGTTAAGTCTATTTTTCTAAATTAAGTGTTTGAAGAAGAGGTCTATACAGATCAGCCACTAGGTTATGAATTTGAAGGATAAAAAGGAAATATGTACATATTGAATAAAACTTTGTATGTACTCAAATGAGCACCTATGACCTAATATAGTTGAATTGAATTACCTTTAGAAAAATAGATTTCTTAAGTGCTCATGTGAGCACACTCTTTATTTTTTAAAAAATGAACATGGATAAGTAAATAATTTATTTTTATATAGATGATTTAATTTATATTGGCAATAGCAATGAGATATTTTATGAATTCAAAAAGGCAATGAAGAGGGAATTTGAAATGATAAATTTAGTCTTGATGAAGTATTTCCTTGTATTTGAAGCCTCTCAATCAAATGATGGTATCATAATTTCACAAAGTAAATATGCAAAATATGTTCTAAAAAAATTTAGAATGGAGAATATAAAACTATATTGTATATCATTTGTAATAAGTCAAAAATTATGTAAGCATGACTACATCATCATTGTATATTCAACATTTTTCAAGAGTATACTTGATAACTACTAGAATAGATATGATGTATACAGTTAGTTTAATTTCAAGATTTATGGAGACACTTAAGAATGCTCACTTGCAAACAAGAAAGATAATTCTAAGGTATGTAAATGGAACTAAAATTCATAGGATCTTCTATACAATATAAACAAATTTAAACTTGTTGTGTATATAGATAGTTATTTGGCAAGAAACATTAATGATAGGAAAAGTAATTTTGGGTACATATTTCATCGTGAAGCTCATGTAGTCTCATGGTCTTCTAAAAAATAACCCATTGTTACATTTTCAATTATTGAAGAGAAATATGACGGTGCCATATCATCTGCATGTCAAACAATATGGTTTAGAAGTATTTTGGGTGAATTGAACCAAGTGTAGAAATCTACAACTAAGATATTTTGTCATAATAGTTTAGATATAACATTGTCTAAAGATCCACTATTTCATGGAAGAAGAAAAAATATTGATATTAGATTTCACTTCATTAGAGAGCAGCTAAAAAACAATGAAACTATATTAAAATTTTGAAATATTGAGGAAAACCTTCTCTTTTAAGTCCCCATGTACGAAAGAAATTTTTATATCCATCTAAAAAATAGGCTATTTTTGGGAAGCAACTAGTGCAAGTACCATTCTAACCGAATCCATTTTGGCAACTGGTGCAAAGGTTTCATAATAATCAATGCCTTCAATTTGTGAGAAACCTTTAGCTACCAAGCAAGCTTTGTGTTTGTCAATTTCTCCATCAGGTTCGTACTTTGTTCTATAAATCAATTTACACTGAACTAATTTTCTTCCTTTAGGTAGAGGAACTCAATCCCAAGTTTTTTTTTTATTAAGGAAGAGAATTCATTCTCCATGGCATAATCCCATTCTTTTATACCAGTTTCTTCCTTGAAGGATTGAGGATCTATGGAAATGGACTGATAAACAAGACCAGAGCCTATGGAGTTGCCTAATATGGATGATGGAATATTTTGGATGTAAGGAGTGGCTTCTTCAACTATGGTGTAGGCCCATTTTGGCATTGTGGAAGGAGTAATTTTCATGGTAGGACTTTGAGTTGGAGTTTGGAGTATAGGATCCTTATTTTGGTCATTTTGATCATTTATCTCTAAAATGGGATATTCATTATATTGAGGCTCTAATATTAGATATGGCTCAAGATATTTAATTTTGGAAGAGGATTGTTGAGGATATTTACAAGGGAATGTTTTATCAAATTGAACATTCCTATGGAAAAATACCTCATGAGTTGTGGGATCAAGGAGCCTGTATGCTTTCATTTCCTCACAATAACCAATAAATATGAGTTGCTTTCTTTTATTATCTAGAGCATTTCTTTTCTTCTTTTGTATATGTGCCCAAGAAGTACACCCAAAAATATTGAAGAAAGAGACATTAGGTTTTGATCTAGTCCATGCTTTCTCGAGAGTCAAATGGCCAAGAGCTTTATGAGGTGTGCGGTTTTGAATATAGTTTGCACAGTTAATTGCCTCATCCCAAAAACTATTGGAAGATCTCTTGAGTGGAGCATACAGTTTACCATTTACTTTAAAGTTCTATTTTTCCTCTCTATAATACCATTTTGTTGTGGATTATGGAAAACTGAATGTTGATGAATTATGCCATGACTTGAGAGAAAAATTTAGAACTCATTACTTAAGTATTCCCCCCATTCTCTGTACGAATTTACTTGATTTTGCAAGTGGCTTGATTTTCAACTAAGGCCTTGAATATTTTGAAGTGGGATAGAACATCACTTTTATATTTTAGAAAGTAGACCCAAGTTCTTCTAGAAAAATCATCAATGAAGGTTAAGGTATATTTTGCTCCTTTGAAAGAATACTCGGGAAGACCATCAAGTCACTATGGATTAACTCTAGAGGGGATGAGGCACTTTGAGAACCACTTGGGTGGAAATTATCTTTATGTTGCTTTACAAGAGTGCATCCAGGACATACTCCATCAATAGAAGAGACTTTTGGCAACCCTTTTACCATTTCATGGGTGTTTAATTCCTTTAGTAGTTATAACTTAGATGTCCAAACCTTTCATGCCAAATTTTACTTTCAAGATCTGCATGTGCAACAAAAGAGGAGGTCCCTTCTGAATTTTTGAATACCTTTAAGTGAAAAAAGTTAGTATTGTGATCAATATCTCCTTTTGATATGAGATATTTTGATTTTTGGAAGTCTCTTATCTCAACCCTTGTTGGTAAGAAGATAATTGTTTTACCTTTTTTAAAAGTATAAATCTGATAGACAGAGAGGAGATTTGTAGCTATGTTTGGAACATAGAGAACATTATTGACACAACCACCATAAATGGATATGTCACCTTTTCCTTTGACCGGGATAAAATATGAGTCACCAAATTCTATGCTACATATTGAACTTGAGGAGATTGAAGTGAATGACTCATATGAAGAAGTCATGTGATTATTTGCTCCTAAATCTAGAACCCAGTATTTTTTTGAAGTTTTTATAGCTTTACCTTGAAAATTTAAGGCTTTTCCTATCTACTTCTTAATATCTATCTTGTGATCCTTCATTTCTACTTCTAGTTGTTGTAGCCTTTTCCAACATTTTTTCACTGAATGACCATCCTTTTTGCGAGTGTGTACAAGTTATAGGACTTCTTTATTTAGTTTTGAATTTTTATTTAGTGGAGGTGGGTGCTACTAAGGCTTTTGAGGAAGAGGGAAAGATCTCATACTTTACAAGTTTTGTTTCCTCTCTAGTTAGCCTATCATAAAATTCCTCTAAATGGGGTATTTTAAAACTTGCACCAAGAGCATATTTTGTAGACGAAAAGGTGGTTGAAATTTTTTGAAATACACCATTTAATTTAGAAAAAATTAGATAGATGCATTCTTCTTCTATCTTACTTTTGCCACTGCCTTTCAATTTAGTGAGAACTTCTTTAAATTTGGTGATAAAGTCAACAATATTGCTGAAGTCTTTAAGAGATAATGTTGTTAATTCTACCTCTAGCTGCATTGACCTTATTTTATCTACTTTCCCAAACAATTTCTTTAGTTTTTTCCAACTCCCAAATGGAGTTTTACATTCTAAAATGTGAAACGATAAGATTTCATTTAAATTTGTGCTTATAATACCCATTGTTTCATACATCTTACCTTTATGAACAAATATTTCATATTTATTTTCAAATTTACGTTGCTTCTCTTCTAGCAAGTGTGTGAGCCATTTTTGATAATTAATATTTAATATTTTTGGTTTCCATGTGTGATAGTTATGAGGGGTGAGTGGATCAATTGCATTCATTTTGCCAAAGAAATTTGAAGTGAACCAATAATCCCCTCTTTAACTTCAAGAAATTCTTTAGAGAATACAATGAAGCTCTAGTAGAAACACATGTTTTATGAAGGCAGAAAAAGCCCAATATTTATACCAATCTCCTCAAATTACCCACCCTTACATGAGGGAAACTATAAGTAAATAAGAAGGTTTGATACATGGAACATAGACTTATGAAGCAAGAATATTCAGCCAGACATCTATATTTTATCATCTCAATTGCCCACCCTTATGTGATGGAAACTATAAGTATTTGAGGAGAATTGATATGTGGAACATAGGCTTATGAAGTAAGAAATATTAGCCATACCTTTATACCGAATCTTCTCAATTACTCGCCCTTACATGAGGGAAAATATAAGTAAAGGAGAATACCAATACGTAGGACATAGGTGATTAAAAATTTTAAGTGCTCTCTTTGAAAATATTTTTGAGTTTCTTTCTTGATTGTACAAATTTTCATGTGTTTTTAAAAAATAGTTATGTAGGATGAACTTTTAGAAGATGCTGAATTGAGATATAAGCAACAATTTCAAGTGGCTCAAAAAATACCACACTTAGTCTCCACCATAAAAATTTCCTCCTATATCTACTTACTTAAAGGAATGCATCAAAAAAGGAATGTGTGAACAAATCCAAGGACCAAAAAAGGGATGCAATGACCAGCATTAACAACCCCCATGAAGTATTGACAATAGATGCAAGAAGTAGCACCTCAAAAAAAATCTCCCCCAGAAAATATATTTATTTAGATTTTATAATGAGACCCATCACTCTATTGTCTTTATACATTAGGGAGATAAATAGTGAGAGGGGATTTAATAAATGCATTTCTTTTACAAATATTTTGAATAAAAAATATTTAAAAAGTTTAATTCAATAAATTTAGAAGAAATATCAAGGAAAAAACATCAACGGACTTAATGATAGGCGCATTTTTTTCTGCGTAGTTCAATGGTTTAGAAATGATAAGAAACCATTCAAATGCATTCAGGTTGTTGATGCGGCTACCCCTTATTTGATACAAAAAATGTATGTGACCAAATCAGTGGTGCAATCCTTCAGCACGCAGTTTTATAATGTAGTCCTTCAACGTAGTGGTGCAATCCCTCCTCAATATAATTATGTAGTCCTTGAACATGCAGTCCCTCAATGCAGTCCTTCACTCTCCATCTGAAGATGCCAAGGATGTATTTTTTGAACACCAAATAAGGAATGCTTCTTCTTCTCTACACTTTTAAAGTTTCACCATTAGATAGCTTCTAAGATTTGAATGTAATAAGAAAGAAAAGGAAGGTTATATTATATGTGAAAAAGTAGACGTTAGCAATATCGATAAAATATCAGAGAATTTTGAGATTAATTAATTTTAGAGTGCAATAGATTTTCATGAAGGAGAGTGCTAGCTTAAGTGTAGTGAACACTATCATATTCTCGAAGTGAATCGATTCATATCCTGAGAAGGGAACAACTTTACCACGTAAAAAATGTGGTACAATAGGTAAGAGGAAGATGGATGTCGAGGATCATATATTCCACCAAAATCATACGCAATACACCCTAATGAACCTGAAGTGCACATGTGGTGTATGGCCAATATGTACGTATTGGACTTGAGGATGTTGGTGCCCTTAAAAGTCTCATTAAAGGAGACTAAAAAATCTTTATGGTTAATGTTGTGGCTACGAGGTTGATGGATTCTTCTCCATTCTTAACAATGGAGATTTCTCAATGTTGAACGATGGGTTTTGCAATCTCCTTGGAAAGGAGAGATAAAATAGTGGTGGGCTCCGAGGCTTCAAAAATGGCCTGGGATTTCAGAAAAATTGATGAGAAATAAAATGTTAATAAAAATTATTCGAGGCCAAGATTGTGATAGCAATTTTTGGGCAAAATAAAAAATTATTTTCACTAAGACAGTAGTGAAGTTCCCCTTTTTTTTGTACATCTTTGAAGAAGACAATATCATTCAGAAAAAACATTTTACATATATCTCAAAAAAATATAGTTAGAAATAACTATATATAAAACTTTTTTTAGACTTGAACAAATGTAGTGAGTAGTCTACAAGAGATACAATGAACCAGCTCCTAGAAACTTCAAGAGAGAATGCTAGCAAAGTCTATCCGGCTCTGGTACCATGTTAGAATTTCCCAAAAGTAGACATGCAAAGCATTACAAAAACTATGAAGAGAAGAGTAGAACTGATTGATTATTCCATGGGATTAACTTTGTATAAATAGCAAAGTTGATCATTGAGAGTCATTGGATTACAACAACTCAACAAACCTAAACTAGTGTAAACTAAGAGTTCACTTGACTCATGGAAGAGTGGTAACTCAAGTAAGTCTATCCTAGTATAAATTAAGAGAATAAATATTTATTTTAACAAATATAACACACCCCCATGGTCACCTTGGTTTCTAATGGATCCAACTGAGAATTATACTTGAAAGAGTGATTTCCCCCCTCTATAGTAACAAATAGTCGAGTTTGTCTATCTAACAATTTG
This sequence comes from Wollemia nobilis, assembly GCA_028583015.1. Lineage (NCBI taxonomy): Eukaryota > Viridiplantae > Streptophyta > Pinopsida > Araucariales > Araucariaceae > Wollemia > Wollemia nobilis. The sequence continues at coordinate 4,577,701 of JAQPPZ010016040.1, read as the reverse complement.
GTCGTTCTTTTGTGTATGTGTTTATATAGCAAGTGGTATTAGATCCTATTGAAAGGGGTGTGCTAAAATATTTTCTATAAAAAAGTACTAGTGGACCCTTCTTCATTTACATCATCAATGATGTCAAGAAAGGGGACCTTAAACTACTTTGGTGGCTCCATATAGTGAAAGAAGCCTTGGTATGACTCATAAGAAAATAGGAACTTAAATTGCTTTGGTGCAAATAATAAAATTGTATGCAAATATTGGCAAGTGTGAAGGCCCTTCCTCTTTTGAAGGTCCTTGTGTGTTGCATGGTGTGTTCACTACTATGCTTGTATTTTTTTCTAAAATACCTTCTAACCTATTGGTCCACCAAAGCCCTCAAATTCACATATCTATGAGTAAAATATCCTTGTATTTGTGAGATTTAACAAGCCAAAAAATGATACTTTGGTGTAGATTTTGCTTAGTTTCATTGTCATAGGGTTTGGATTCTCCATAAATAAAAATTGGAGTCTTCTAGGGTGTTTTTAATTTACCTCTAGGATTGTTTTTAGAAATATTCAATTGGATATTTGAGGGAAAAGTGTTTGAGGGGTGATTAATAATATTTCCAAGGTTTCAAGGATTTTTTATAGTGAGGAGAGTAATATTGAACAATGTCCTCTAGTCCACTTTAGCTCTAAATATTATGTTTCAATGGAAAAAATATGAAAATTGAATCACGTAGATGCTAATTTTATGTGGGTCACAAGAGTTTTGGAATTTAGTAGAAAAATTGGTATGTAGAACCTATAGATGTAGAAATATGCAAATACACTCTCTCAATAAAAATGATATAATGAAATAAAATCAAAAGAAGGAAAAAATGACCTTATTTTACATTATGGAAGTAGTTGATGAATCTATATTTCCAAGGATTGTAGGAGCAACTAACTCAAAACAAGCATGGGAAATTCTATAAAATTTATATCAAGATACCAATAAAGTAAAATTACCAATATTACAAAATAATAAATCTAAATCTATCAATGATTTCTTTACCCATGCAATAGGTGTTATTAACTAGATGAGAATGAATGGAGAAAACATTGAATACAATATAATAATGGAAAATTTATTGACAAGTCAGCTAATAAGGTTTGAATCCATTAATATTATCATTAAAGAATCAAGGGATTTGTTTAGTCTATATGTGGATGAATAAATGGGTTATTCACAAACACAAGAACAAATGATGAACTAAACATCTCACTCTTTTTTGAAGCATGCATTTAAAACATAAGTCTCATTCAAATATAACTAAAAATTTGAGAATCTCAACATGGATTTTCAAGTTCTCAAATAGGAGGATATGACAACAAAAGTAGAGGAGGTAGATGTTTTAAAAGAGGAGGAATAAGAAAGAATTTTAGCAAAGGAGAAAGCAACTACAAATATCATGAATCAAGAGGAAGACGTAGTGGCCATAATAAATATAGAGATATATATTAAAGGTGTGATAAATAAAAATATAATGTTATGACTACAAGAAATTTGGACATTATAGTTATGAATGTAGAAATAATATGTCTAGAGAAAACAAACAAGAAGAAAATTACACATAAAAATTAAGAAGCAAAATATGTATGTGGCTCATTGTTGATAACCTTTAATGTTGACGAATAAAGTTAGAAAACAAATTGGTATTGAGATGGTGGCAGCAATAATCATATGTCTAGAAACAGAGAAATATTTTCAAATTTATATGAAACCATCAAATATGAATATGGGAAATAATAGTAAAGTTCTTATTATAGGCAAAGCCAACATTTCAGTTTGCACAAACCAAGGAGAAAGAAAACACATTTTTGATTTTTACTATATTCCTGGACTAAAGAATAATTTATTGAGCATTGGATAGCTTGTGTAAAAATATCCCAAAGTGTATTTTGAATATGAAGCTTGCATCATTAGAGATGGTAAAAATATACTTATAGCAAATGCGAGTATGAAAAAGAACATAGTGTTCCCTTTATAAATTTAGAGTGAAATGGTTCTCTATTATAGTGTTATTTTAAAAAATACTTTATGATTGAGGCACCTTAGATTTGGTCATTTGAGTTTCAACGATCTAAATTTGTTGTATAAGAAATAAATGTAAAAGTATTATCATTAATAGAGCAACGAAATAAATTTTATGAAGGTTGTATTATAGGAAAGGAACATAGGAATGCATTTCCTATAGTAATATTATGAAGGGCTTGACAACATTTACAACTTGTACACTCAAATATTTGAGGGACTATGCAAACAAGCTCTTTTAGAATCAGTAAATTTTATGATATTTATAGATGATTTCATTCAAAAGAGATGGATATTTTTCTTGAAGAAAAAATAAAGAATATTTGGAATATTTCAACAATTCAAAGTATTGGTTGGGAAAAAAAGTGGATATTAGGTGAATACTCTAAGAACTAATGGAGGAGATAAATATATTTCAAATGAATTTCATTATTGTTTAAGGAAAAATGCAATCAAAAGATAATTTTATAGCTAGATACACACCACAATAAATGGTGTTTCCAAAAGGAATAATATAACCATAATGAGATGACAAGGAGTATGCTAAAAGAAAAATTATTACCATATATTTTTGGGTAGAAGTTGTTGCATATCCAATTTACTTTCTAAATAGATGTCCTCCAAAGAGTGTTAAGTATGTAATCCCTTAAGAATTTTGGTGTAGCAAAAATCCAAGTGATGCACATTTAATTTTTTTTTCTCATATAGCTTATGCACATTTCTAGAAGAAAAGAGAAGCAAATTAGATGACAGGGAAGAGAAATGTTCTTTTATTGGATATAATGAACAATCAAAATCTTAGATATTGTATAATCCTATTTCAAATAAAGTAACTATAAGCAGAGATGCATAATACATTGAAGATGAATCTTGGAACTAGAATAACAAAATAGATCAACAAATAAAAGTAAGCATTAATATGGAATATTTAAATGAAGAAAACATAATTTAGCCCTTGGCTTCAATAAAAAATACCAATATAGGTAGCAATCCTTATTTATTATTAAATTCACCATCAATTTTAGGAACAAGGTCGATTTCTACACCATCAAAGACAAGCAGACTATAAGAAATATACAAGGTAACATGAAATGAAAATGAAGATGAAGAGTTTGTTGATTTTGCTCTATTTTTTTAATGCAATCCTATTTCTTTTTAATATGTAATTAAAAATAGCAAATGGGTGAAAACCATCAATAAATAAATTGATTTTATAGATAAAAATCAAACATGGGAATTAATATATCTTCCATAAAGAAAGAAAACCAATGGTGTCAAATAGACGTATAAAATACATTATAATGCTAGTGGTGATGTTGAACGATATAAAGCAAGGCTAGTTGTAAAAGGGTATTCACAAAAAATAGGAGTTTATTATCATAATATTTATTCACCTGTGGCAAGGCTTGACATAGTAATAATTATTCTAGAAGTGGCAGCTCAAAAAATAAATTAAAATTCTATCAAATGGATGTTAAGTCTATTTTTCTAAATTAAGTGTTTGAAGAAGAGGTCTATACAGATCAGCCACTAGGTTATGAATTTGAAGGATAAAAAGGAAATATGTACATATTGAATAAAACTTTGTATGTACTCAAATGAGCACCTATGACCTAATATAGTTGAATTGAATTACCTTTAGAAAAATAGATTTCTTAAGTGCTCATGTGAGCACACTCTTTATTTTTTAAAAAATGAACATGGATAAGTAAATAATTTATTTTTATATAGATGATTTAATTTATATTGGCAATAGCAATGAGATATTTTATGAATTCAAAAAGGCAATGAAGAGGGAATTTGAAATGATAAATTTAGTCTTGATGAAGTATTTCCTTGTATTTGAAGCCTCTCAATCAAATGATGGTATCATAATTTCACAAAGTAAATATGCAAAATATGTTCTAAAAAAATTTAGAATGGAGAATATAAAACTATATTGTATATCATTTGTAATAAGTCAAAAATTATGTAAGCATGACTACATCATCATTGTATATTCAACATTTTTCAAGAGTATACTTGATAACTACTAGAATAGATATGATGTATACAGTTAGTTTAATTTCAAGATTTATGGAGACACTTAAGAATGCTCACTTGCAAACAAGAAAGATAATTCTAAGGTATGTAAATGGAACTAAAATTCATAGGATCTTCTATACAATATAAACAAATTTAAACTTGTTGTGTATATAGATAGTTATTTGGCAAGAAACATTAATGATAGGAAAAGTAATTTTGGGTACATATTTCATCGTGAAGCTCATGTAGTCTCATGGTCTTCTAAAAAATAACCCATTGTTACATTTTCAATTATTGAAGAGAAATATGACGGTGCCATATCATCTGCATGTCAAACAATATGGTTTAGAAGTATTTTGGGTGAATTGAACCAAGTGTAGAAATCTACAACTAAGATATTTTGTCATAATAGTTTAGATATAACATTGTCTAAAGATCCACTATTTCATGGAAGAAGAAAAAATATTGATATTAGATTTCACTTCATTAGAGAGCAGCTAAAAAACAATGAAACTATATTAAAAGTTATAGACATATTTATAAAAACCTTGAAGAAATAAGATGTTGAAATATTGAGGAAAATTTTTGGTATCATAGTTTTGAGAAATTTGGTTTAAGGAAGGTTGCTGGAATTAATCCAGATTTCTTCTTTGAGTACCTAGAAACATTCTCTAGTATGAAGAAATAATACCTCTTCTAGTATGCATATTAATACTTATTAACTCTAGCTACTTCGAAAGTAGTTAGAAACTGATTTAAAATTCATTTTAAATCCTGATAGATTAGGTACATGTTTTTCATTCCCTACTTTGCATTGCTTGTGAGATGAATATTTCTTTAGAAGAAATAAGAGGAGCCACATATGTCAAGGAAGTGGTGAGGAAAAAATTTAATGCTAGAGGAGTAGTTGTTTTAAAAAATTAATACAAATGCATTTGTATGTGTTTTGTTGTAGTAGTAGATAGTTTTATTTGTTTGTTATAGTTTTTTCTTATGTGTGTCTTTTTGTGTGATAATATTCACCTACCTCTACATCAATGCATTAATTATGTACAAAATACATTTATTTTTAACATTAAAAACCACAACATCCTTGCCATTGACCTCGAGAATATTGTCATTGACACCATCTATTTTATCAATGGAAGCCATTTGAAAGACAAATGGGATGTTCAAATATTATATGAACTCTGATAGATGTTTTTTTCCATTGTAACCTTCTTATAGGAATGCTTCCACACAATTTTAATTATCCTTAATTACTTTTAAGGACTAGAATCTCTTAAAAACATGCCATATTTGATTTAAAAGTCAATTATGTTAATTTTTTGTGCATTTCTAATTGCTTCAAGAATTGCTTGTTTATGAAATGCAACACTTTCAAGCAAGGAGGTGACTGATAAAATTATAGGTAGGCCTTTTGAACTTAATATATAATAGTATCTATTTTCTATAGTTTGTTCATGGGTCTCACTTTCAAGCTTTTACTCCATGGATTTTATAAAATAATAAATTAACTTTAATTTTTATCAACCTTTTTTCCTAAAACTTAAGTATTATTTTTTAAATACAAATAACTAATAATAATATGTTTTGTTAAGAATAATATAAATTAAGAGAGATAAACAACAACAAGAAAGAGGTTCTAATGTAGTTACTAGAGTGAGTGCCATCATCACCACCAAGAAATAAGGCTTAAAATACTTGCATGATGACAAGTATAATGGACCAAAACTTTCAAACTCATACAAATAAGTTAAATACCTTAAAGAAAGAGGTATGGAAAGAAGATAAAATCAAGGGATACTAGGTTTTTTGTAGAATATCAAGCAACTTGCACCTATATTTTGGCAAATAGATGATGATATAGACATGAAAAATAAAAAAAAGAGGATATGGACAAAGGAAGTGCCAACGTAGCCAAAGGTAGTAAAGAGGTGATCTAGGATGTAATTTCCTAGGCAATTATAGTAGAAGAAGTGAGTTTTAAAGAATTAATATATATATATATATATAAGAGTCCCTCTAAATACCACAAAAGTCATAGTGCTTGAGTGACTTGCTCTATCTAAATAACTACAACCTCAAGAGTCTACCTCAATATAGTGATAATGAAAGAAAAGAGAGTTCCCTCATGATGTCATCCCTCCACCTACTAAGAAGAAGAGGAGAGAATATTCAAAGGTAGTACCTCAAGTTGATATGTATCGGGTGGTTGATGTGTCATTCGACACCCCTCTCTCCTCCATACCAATTGTGATTTTATTACCATCTATGGTGTTTTCCCTACCAATGTAGGCCTATCTCACATACTTCTCATTAGCTACACCCACCTATATAGCCCCCATGACACCTACTTTACATATCTGGATCCCACTCTTGAATACTAAAGTCTTGACTCTTTTAGATTCTGCTCTTTCTACTCTATAGGTCAATCTTTAGCCCATTCTAGCTATGGTATTTTTCCCTTCCCTCCTACCTCTCAACGCCTTCCATCATACCCATTTTTTAGTTGATTTTTTTTTATTTTTACCCCACAATAAAAACTATCCATTTCATAAATATTTACCACTATGATATGCATGTTGCCATTTTTTAGAGAAATATAGGAGAGAACCTCTAAAAATACCTAGAAAAAGGAGTCCAAAAGCATGACCAGGTTGATATAAAAATGACTCAAGAGTGAGTTTTATCCATAGGGGAGGATTCTCCACTTTGCTCACATGGACCGAGTAGTATCCGAACCTAGAAGGCAAATGCATCCACAATATTTTCATATGACCATAGTAATCATCATCCTTCAAGGTTAGAGTTAGATATATAGTTAAGTTGACTAAGTAGGCAAAAAATATCATTAAGCATTATTTTGGGGCCCTTGAGAGGAAACTAGGAAAAAGGGAGAAGGAGCTAAAGGAATTCAAAATCACCATCAAGAGCTCACAACTTGAAATCAAGGGGCTCCCAAATATAGGTAGAGGAAATAACAAGTTCTTGAGCAATGATTACTCTCTTAGAGGAAGATAAAATAAATATTCAAGCCTTGGTTGATTTATTTATCACCATGGAGGCTGATATCATCATGGATAAGTCTAAATTCTAGAGAGAGATGGAGGTAGAAAATAAGAAGATATGAAATTATCTATAAAAAAATATCATTGGGTTGATAAGATAAGTTTGTACTACATACTAGGACATTGTAGCTAGATCCACGACCTTAATTTTCTAGCTAATAAATTTTATTATCATAGCATCCTAAAAGAGTATAGATATCACTTACGAGATTGAATAGGTCTTGGTAATAGGATTAGAAAGAATAACTAAAATAAATGATTCCAAACTTGAATCAGCACAATAGTAATCAAGAGATTTTAGACATAGGTTTTTAGAATCAAAGGATAACATTAAGAAAAATATGGAATACCATAAACAAAGAATAAATAGCATAGGATTGTATGGCTTAGGCAAAAGTCCTTATTATAGTGGTTGCTAGTTTGTGGGGTAAACTCCCTAGATTGGAAGGGTCTATCCTCCCCTTGGATGAATGATAAGAGGCTCTATTAGATCAAGAATACACACAGGTATTAGGGGATCAAAAATAAAGGATGATGGATTTTTAGAAGTAGATAGAGCTTCTCACTATTGGAGACATGAAATTCATCAGGCCCATGGCAGAGCTAGAAATATAGGTGCAAGAGGTCGTGTATAGAGTAACGAATTTTCTGCATACATGAAAAATTAATATCTAGAGGTGCTATCATCATTTCCAAGAGGTGAGGGTTTCCTCTAAATATGATTAGGAATAAATGAATATACAGATGAAAAAACTTGTATTACAATAGATTCTTTACTCTATTTATCATTTTGTTTCTTTCCATTATTATTTTTTGCTATATCCTAGTTTCTATTTTTGACTCCATGCCCAAGGATAATGAAAGTGGTCTAGGATTTTCCATATTTATTAGGATAAATAACCCCTAGAAGCTACCAGAAATATAGGCAATTTTCTTAACTTTCTCACTTTACTTAAGGAAATTCTCCATTTAGGAGTGAGAAAGTAGGAAGAAGGGAGTTAAGAGGAATATATTGCTTTTAATCAGGTAGGCATGCATTGAATTTTCTATGTGAAGGGAAATAAATATGACTGAATCCACACTAAATATTATATCTCTCATCAGTAGTCAATGATCCTTCTCCACCTTGAGCAAGAAACCTAAGTCCCGTAAGATCTAAAACTCCTCAATTTCCCACCTAATGACCTAAATTGTGCTTTTTGATAAAGGCCAATGCAATATAAATAAATTATTTATGAAACCCAAACCAAACACATGGTAGATATAATCATCTTTGATTGTCCTATTCAAAATAATCATGCCTCACAAGGAGTGGCACAGTAACATCATGGCCAAGAGCATGGGGTTTGACTCAATAGAGGGTCTTGAAGAGTTTTTTACAAGGTTTCATCCTTATTAAAATGTGATCTTTAAGGCACAATTAAACTCAAGTAGAAAAGAGATGCAAAAAAAAGAAAACACTTAAAAAAAAATGTGGTGATTGTGCTAGGAGTGGGGTTTTGATTTACCCATAAGTCACTTAAGAAATAACTACTTTACAAAAATAATTTTAGGAAATCTTACAAAAGAAATTAAAAGCAAACTTGTCAATCCTTTACAAAGCTAATACTACTCCTATTTATAGATTACAAAGAGGAGGATTTCCTCTCAAAATTTATGCTGAGATTTCAAGATGACTATTGATTTTATTACCAAGTCATGTCTTGTTTGAGTTGTCAATACTTTAAAGGTTCTCTAGATCTAGTATCTTAAATGATATATTGTTTTAAGACTATAGATGAGCAATTATATCCACTTTTTCTAGTTACCATTTTTGGAATCCTCATAATCTAACTGTGGAGTATTTATACTTTTAATGCTCTAGATTCAAGAATGGCTTTAGCATGGCTTTCCAACTACTATTTTCCATTCCAGGAGATATGTGACATTCCTTTTGTAGTAAATGATATTAATTTATAGAATATTGCACACATCATCAAACCTTAAATTTAAATATGTGGTAGCTTTTCTTCATAAGTTTTCCTCACCATCCGACCTAGATATATTCCTTACCTTTGGACTTCTGACCATTGGACCTCCTATGTTAGAGATTTTATTTTTCCATTTTTATTAGACTTGATAAAGGTTTGACCCATAAAATTTATCTTTTTGGCCTTCTAATCCTTGAAACTTTTGATTAGAGATTTCTCTTTAGTACTTGTCAACTATTTGCACTTTACTTTTGCTACCAAAAAATGGTGTGGTGAGAAATCACTACAGTTTTGGTGACTCACGAGGGTTCTTTAGCCTGCTAAAGATAAGAAACCCAAATATGATATTGCCTTAGCTCATTGAGCATATATTTAGGCAATGAATCCACCTAAAAAAGGTGGTAAATTTAGTAGTTAGTTTGCTTCTTCACACCTCTATAGTTGTTAGGAATTCCATCGTCCCATGAGTTTTGGAATATTGAGCTACATATAAAACATATGTAAATTTTTTTCAAGTGGGTAGCCATTATCCATTGAGTATGAAGTCAAAAACCCCCTACTAGTTGCTCAAGTCCATTCTTATTTCACATTTTCTATTTTCCTGGGTGAAAAATCATCACACTTAAGAAACTATGACTTATCAATAATGCCCTTGAATCAAATAGACTGGTACCAAAATAAACAACCTTCTTGGGGAAGTTGTATTGGTACCAATAGTGACTCCATATTTATTTTTACCCCCATTGGCATGTTTGTTCCACATTCATCTTATATCCTTTGCCTCTTCTTCTCTTCTATAGGGGTGGGGTGGTTCCTTCTAGCTTTGTGAAGTGTTCAAAATTATTTTCTTGGATACCTTTGAAGTAGTATATTCTATTAACTCTACTATCCCTTTGTCCGTATAATTACTCATCTAGATTTGGGGCCTATTAAGAACTATTACCTCTACCTCCACATACTTATGCTTCTTTTTCTAGAGTGGTGTAATTTGGTCAAGAGTAGTAAGTTATTGAGTGAGAGAGAACTATGAAGTAGCAAGTTGGATAGTTGGGGTTGGTTACTTCATCTCTCTAAATTTATTTATGAATAGGATAGCAAGATATTCTCATTCAATTATTGAGTTTAGAGAGAGGGATTAAAACCCCTTACAAGCCCTTTATTTTAATATGGTGAAGAGTAGCAATTGATATAAGTAGATAATATATTGCAAAGGCTCTCGTGGGGTTGATAGTCCATTGCCATAATAATATGGTAAACTGTATAGTATAAACATTGAATAGTCATCCTAGACATCTAATGTCATTGGAGATCATAGAGGGATTATTTTTCTCCATGTTAAAATGGTCACTAGGAAATAAGTGTTCATGTTCTAGCATATAGCCTCCATGGTGGATATTCCATAGTATTTTAGGCTCTTTGGTTAACATAGAGTCACTGAGTGAATGCAACATTTGCTGCCAAATCATGTAGACTAAAATGTTCATCAAAACCTTAATCTGATAACTTTAGTAGTGGTTTCTTCTAATGTTCATGTAACAACCCCAATTCCAAGACCAATCAACCTTAGGGAATTTTTTTTTTTAGCCTTTGTCATTGTTGTTAATTCATGAGTGGATTGAAAGTATCTTTATGTGGTTCTCTTATAGTTTAGTTTCCAAGTAAGTTCAAGGCTACACTTCATAGGAACCCGACATGGTTAGTGTCTATCCTGTAGATATGAATGGACAACCCTTATTATGACTTACAGGTAAATTTTATTTACCATGCAATTTGGAATTATTCTATATCAAATTAGAACACCCTCTTTCCCTACCAATTTAAATCAAACATTAAACTAGCTCCTATGTTGGGTCTCTTTCAACCCGTACATTAAGTGTATGCCTTGAGGATTAGTTAATTTTTCCTTACGGATAGAACAACAATAACTTCAATGCTTAACCTTCCCATACCAATCATAGCAAGTTAAGGGGGTTATCACACAAACCCATATATACATGTGAATGTACCATTTTATCCTTGGTTTAACCAACTATAATCTCCATGAATTAGATATCTTTCAATGTTTACCTCTATAATCACTCTCATAGTTAATCTCCAAGTGACATGCATGAATCTTACATTCCTTTTAGTTTTTTTTATACACTATATCAAATAGACACAATTCTTAATTCACTTTTTAGAGATTCAAACCTTGTCACGGGATAACTTCATATCATAATATAACTCTACTTTTCTTCTATGATCATTTGAAGTCAAGTATTACATTGTATACACATCCTCTCAAGGAGTGATAAAATTAATTACAATTAATCCTGATAAATACCTTTTTCAATTATGAGTCCTTTCATTTAAGAGGCCCTTGTTACAACATGTGTACAAAATCAATAGGATTTGACTAGTTCCATCCTTTGCTTAGTTCCATTCAAGCCACCGATACTATATTGTAGATGTATTTTGGGATCAAGACAACCCATGCATGTATATGAGATGCATTCTAGTCAAATAATAGCATGTAATAATTCTTTATTTAATGTAACTAAACACAATACATTCTCTACAACGTAATTGTCTAAAGCATTCCACCATTCAAAGGAAGAAAATCCCATACTTTCCTAAGACTAAAAACTACATTTTCATCTCATATCTTTCTTCACAAAGATATGCCTTTGAAACCAATATTATTACAATCAACTATTGCTAGTCTAAAAGAATGTCATAAATTCATTCATAAATGAGATCCCTTTCATGCATATGGTAATAGAACATATCATACATTTCATGAGTAACTATTATTATTCAAACAAAAATAACATCTAAACAAATCTCACTTCTTCACAAGTAACTCATATTTCTTCACACATAAATAGCATTTAAACAAAACATACTTTCACAAGTATCTCATATTTCTTCACATAGAAATAGCATTTAAACAAATCATACTTTCACAAGTATCTCATATTTCTTCACATAGAAATAGCATTTAAAAAAATCATACTTTCACAAGTATCTCATATTTCTTCACATAAAAATAGCATTTAAACAAATCATACTTTCACAAGTATCTCATATTTCTTCACATAGAAATAGCATTTAAACAAAACATACTTTCACAAGTATCTCATATTTCTTCACACATAAATATCATTTAACTAGATGGATTTAGTTGTAGGTCTACAAATCCTTCCAAGGGTTTAATCAACCTACTACAAGGTTATAACCAGACTTGTTCCACAATCCATCATTACAATTTCACTATAGTTCCTTTACGATTATGTTGCTAATTTGTATTGTAACCTATAGTTTTCCCACAAATTTGGCTACCAAGTTGTCTCACAATCGATCACCAAGATCATACTATAGTTACCCCAAGATTAGCTACAACTCTCTTGCAATCTACTACGAGATCACTCAAGTTTAGCTATGATTGGTCTCATAATCTACTCACAAGATTACACTAATATGTTTAGCTATGATTGGTCTCGTAATATACTCACAATTTTATCTACTTGATTAATCTTAATGTGTCCCTTAAATTTTGTTGGACAACTTCTAAGATATTTCCATAGAAGTCACCAAAAAGGGGTTTCCTTAAATTGGCATTTATGCAATGTAACTCTCTATTTCACATAAGGTCTGAAATGTTCCTTTTCATACTTATGCTAATAATTATTGAGTAAAGTGTACTCCATATGAGTTATGTTAATACAAATTTTAATCACTTATATCCCACGTCGGTTCTTTCAACCTGATGTCTTATCACTTTTCCTCCTTTGGGTACATCTAATCTAGACACTGTTGTCACCTAGTCACCACAGCTAGCACGAGCTACCTTTTGTCCAACTAGATAAGGTTGACCCTAAATAAGATTGACCTCACACCTTGCGTATGAGTATGAAGATCCTTTTTCTTGCTTTATAGGACTCGTCTAACTCAATAAGTAAGCCATATCTATAGAATAGATATCCAAATACTGTGTTCACTTATAAGGCAAGTTGGTTAGATAATGGTAAATCATATCCAAGGAAAAGTGATCAATATGGGTTTCAATCATCTTCAGTTGGTTGATAACTATAAAATTTCCCCCTTTGTGGTATTTAAACCAAGAAAATTTATCGATGCATCTCTTGAAGAGGTCAGACTAACGCTTTTGTCAGTTTTTGGTCCTATCGAAGACATCTATCACAAACCAAAGGTCAGGAAGTGTAGGGTTTCCCTATAGTATGTAATTTACCTTAACTATTTGCTTTTGGCTACTGTAAATAATCTAAGTTCACCAAATAAACCTAATACAACTTATTCTATTTCCCTTTCCTTTGCACAGATGTATATCCTGACAATAAATAAATGGTTCTTAGCGAGGCTATGATGGTAGGAGGTATTCAATTTCAAGCAAGAGTAGCAGAATGTTTCACCTAATTAGATATAACACTATGTTAACACAAATTTTAACTTTGGGAATCTTACTTAAATGATAAAAATCAAAGAAATAGTAGCCGAATGGGGATTTATCCTTCTTTCAAAGTCTAAGTTTCCGTTGAAGTGGATGGTCTCCATAATTGTCATCTGTGGAAATTTTCCCACATGAGATATGTGGTAGGAGACAAACACCTCAAAATATCTTACATGTTATAAATGTAATAGCCACCTAGTAGAGGTTTCATTGGTGGTGATGATTCTTTCTAAGATGCTATTAGGGTAGGCTTTTGACCTCCATTACGATAGATAAAGAGAGGAAGTTAGGTTATAGGTAAAGAGAGGAATTTAGGCCACATAGTATATTCATGGTCAACACACCATTTTATAAATTTAGTGCTACAAAGGGGGTGAATCCATAGATCCGAGCTAATAAATAGAATGACATTTGATCTAGGGTTTTTTTGTTTAATTGAATCAAGAGTCAGATATCCAATGACCTTCTACCTTACCCTCTAGTCAATATAGCTTTAATCACAACTAGATATTAATGACCCATAAACTATTAATAAAATTAGTATATCTAACATACAAAGGATTATTAAAACATCATGTCAAGCATATAGAGTATCCAACATACAGAGAATTATTAAAACATCATATCAAGCATATAGAGTATCCCAATGTCAAAGATAGGTGTACATTCAACTTGAAGACTATACAAGCAACTTGCAAAGATAAATGTCAATATTTGGAGAGCACTCTCCTATGGAGAGCCACTTGTCAACTAAACTGGAGCGCCCAAACCCCATTTGTGGCAAAAAAACCCAAAAACTAAAATGAGTCATAGGGCCCAAAGGGTCCCCCACAATAGACAAGCCAAAAATAAAACGCCTAACTCTAAATCATTAGGAAAACCCCGGGCTGGTTGGCCCCCTCTCCCACTGCCCGCATATCCGCCGGCACGGTTGGAGTATCCCGGCATTTCATGCAAACATGACCTAAATAATTCAAGCCTCTTGCAATCCTTCCTCTGCCCAACCTTCCTTGCTTGCTCTCCCTACTATAAATGCTTTGACTAGATGTCTCTAAAAAAACTTAGGGTTGTTTGGTTTCTAATTTACCAAAGGGTAAAGAGCATAATCCCTAAGCCCAAGTTTACCTATCAATATTTCTTCAAGATTTTTCCCAACATCCATGACCTTTTTTTGGTTAACCCATGGTGGCTATTTATAGCATTCAGGGGGGGCTTCTCCAAAGGTGAATGGTAGTCTAGGTAATAACATGTTGGAGAGGTCATGAGGATGATGATGTAGGTAGTTTAGTGGCATAGTATTTTCTTCTGCATCTTTGAGGACATGGTGCACATCAAAGGGCAGCCAATAGGGCTTTAGAGGACTCTTGAATGACCAATATTATTTTTAAATTCTGCCTAGAATATTGGGGTACAAATTCCTTTTTCTCATGGCCCTTAATGGTATTTTAGGACCAAAATACTTTTCTCAAAGTATTTTATCACCATATTAGTTTGCAAAGCACACTAATAATTAAGTTCACATGAGGACTCCCTTTTTATATTTATACATACATACATACATACATACATATATATTATATATATATCTTGGATGTATTTTAAAAAATAATAAATGAATTGCCACTATTTTCAATGCTTAGAAAATTTCAAAACATTTTCTATGCCTACATTAATTTTCATTTCTCTTTGCCAAGCACAAGAGTTCAACCCAAGGTATATTGGATGTATTTTAAAAAATAATAAATGAATTACCACTATTTTCAATGCTTAGAAAATTTCAAAACATTCTCTATGCCTACATTAATTTCATTTCTCTTTGCCAAGCACAAGGGTTCATCCAAGGTGGGATGTGACATACTCCCACCCTTAGACTAAACATAGTCCCTTGTGTTATCATAGTTAGCAAACAATAAAATATTAATGCATAACCAAAACATAGCAAAGAAAGTAAATAATCAAATTGCAATCACAGGTAGCCATGCAATCTCAATATTCCACACCATTGTTTTATCTTGTGGATGGCCTCTTTAAGATAGGCTTGCTATCACTGTCATATCTAAGAGGCTAGTCTCAGACATCATTGCCCAATGGTGTAGTCATGAGTATACCTATATGTGGGTAATTATCCATGTTACCCATGGGTTGTCTTCATCATCATTTCTCTTTTTCCAGTATCTCGTTCCTGGTGGTCGAACAACTCCTTCCCATGAGAAGGCCAACTTCTTCCACCCATGAGAGCTCCTAGACCTGTGATGCAATAAAATATCATAAATACCATATTTTTCAAAAATACAAATAAAGCATATATATTACATGAAAATCATTCATGATTACTTTGCATGGTAATATCAAAGTATAAAACATAAATATCATCATAGAGTAATGAGATATAAATCAGTGCATACATACCATCATAAATGCATAAGTTTCTCTATAGAGTATCTATCTATGCATCAAATAAATTCTATCTAAAATAATATTACATATTGTTTTCAAATAAATAAATAAAGTGATTCCTCATGTCCTCCACCCTTTCCCAGGTGGCATTCCTTTTAGAAAATTGGTCCCACTAGACCTTGCATTGTTCTATGTTTTACTTCCTCATGGTCTTGGAATGAAAATTGAGGATCTTGACTGGTTTTACATAAATGTACATTGGATCCATCATATATAGCTTTGAGACATCCAACACATTATTAGGATTATAAATATACTTCCTACGAAGGAACAGGTAGAAATAATCATGGATCTTTGTCAAATTATGTGGCAAGTTGAGTATGTAGGCAACAGGGCTAATTCTTTCCAAGACGGTGAATGGTCCAACATATTTGGGATCTAGTTTTGTTGACTTGATAGAAATTTTCATAGGATTTACCCTTAAGAATACCCTCTAACCCATAGATAACTCTTGAGGGGTCCTCTTCAAGTTAGCATAACTTTTTTTGTGATCTGAAGGATCTTTAAGCCTTTTTTGGATTACCTTCATTTGTTCCTCTATTTCCTTGAGTGTCTCGGGTTTGATAGCATCCTAATTCTTTGGATTGTCCCATGATAATGGCATTCTACATATCTAGTCGTACAAAGCCTCAAAAGGAACCATATTTAAAGAAGCATGGTATCCATTATTGTAAGCAAACTCTACTAAAGGTAAGAAGTCTTCCCATCGAGAATTTTGATCCATGCAATACATGCAAAGCATATCTTCTAGGACTTGATTAAATCTTTCTATTTTCCTGTCTATCTTCATATGGTAAGAAGAGCTTATATTTAGAGTAGTGCCAATTGCATGATGGAGAACTTGCCAAAAATTGGATGTGAACCTAGAATCTTGATCAGAGATGATCACTTCAGGGAATCCATCCAAACTAAATATCTCTTTGGTGAATTTGTTGATGACCACTATTGCATCATCCTTGGTGCTACTTGGTATGAAGTGTTCTAAATTTTTTATTTTGTTCACCATGAAAAGTATCACATCATTTTGGTACTTGGTCTTAGGCAACCCAACTATGAAACCCATTGATATTACTTGCCACTATTGCATAGGTATATCATGTGGGTATAACCATACTATTAGGTGCTTATGTTTTACCTTCACTTTTTGGCACTCTAGACATCGAGAAACAAATTCAATGACATATTTCTTCATACTAGGCTAGTAGAAGGTCTTCTTCATGTTTTCCCTCATCTTGGACCCTATTGAATGAGTGGAGTATGGGGATCTATGAGCTTCCCTCATGATCACCCTTCTTATATTTCTAGCCTTGGGAATGACTACCCAATCCTTGAGACACAAAAGTCCATCCTTGAGATCATAATCTCTAGCTATCTTAGGGTCTTGTGCCATTTTGGATTGGATTTCAATACAGAATTGATCCTAATATTGGGCTTGTTTAACTTGATCCATAAGATCTATATGACTTCGGGTTAGTGCAGTAATGTGCCTTCTTCTACTCAAAGAATCGATGACCTTATTTTCCTTACCTTTGATGTATTCTATTCCAAAATAATATTCAACAAAGAACTCAATCTACCTTCTATATCTTAAATTTAACAAAGGTTGATGAAAGATATACTTTAGACTCTGGTGATCAGTTCTCAACTCAAAGGATTTACCCACAAGGTAGTGCCACCAAATTTTCAAGGCATGTACCACTGCAGCTAGTTCTAAGTCATGGGTGGCATAGTTAACCTCATGTTTCTTGAGATTTCTTGACTCATATGCCACTACTAATTTATCTTGGGATAGCACTCCTCCCAATCCTTCTAAAGAAGAATTTGTGCACACCAAAAAATCACCTTGGGTGTCTAGGATTTTTAGTGTTGGAGCAAAGGTGAGCTTTTGCTTAAGCAATTGGAAGGTAGCTTCACATTTTTCCATCCATACAAACACCTTTCCTTTCCTTTGAATATTTTTTATTGGGGAGGCTATCTTAGAATAGTCTTTCATAAATATTTGATAATACCCTACTAAACCCATAAAGCTCCTCACTTTCGTTATATTAGTGGGAGGTGGCCAACTCAAAATAGCTTCAATTTTCTAAGGATCTACCACAATCCCATTTATGGATATTATATGTCCCAAGTAGTGTACTTGTGACACATAAAAATCACATTTAGAAAGGTTATTGTAGAGTTGATGTTTCTTCAACAATCCTAGCATGATTTTCAAGTGTCTATCATGCTCTTATTTACTATGGGAATAGATTAGAATATCATCTAAAAATACCAATACAAATCGGTCCAACTGGTTTCTAAACACACTATTCATCATATTCATGAATGCATCTGGAGCATTGGTCAACCTGAATGGTAGGATAGTGAACTTGTAGTGCCCATACCAGGTTTTAAAAGTAGTTTTATGAGTATCCTCTTCCTGGATCCTCAATTGATGATATCCCAATTTCAAATCAATTTTGGAGAAGATGGTGGTATCCTTTAGTTGATCAAATAGATCCTCTATCCTTGGCAAAGGATATCTATTCTTTATGGTGGATTTATTCAACATCTTGTAGTCTATACAAAGCCTTAGCAACCCATATTTCTTCTTCACAAATAGTACTGATGCACCCCATGGAGATATACTTGGTTTGATTAACCCTTTGTCAAGTAATTCTTGAATTTGCACCTTCAATTCTTGCATATCTATAGGGTTCATCCTATAAGGAGCCCTATGGATGGGTTCTACGCCTGGTACTAGATCAATGGTGAAGTCAAATTCTCACTTGGGAGGCGTTCTAGGGAGTTCTAAGGTAAATACTTCCCTAAATTCTTGTAGAATTGGGAATTTTTGAAATGCTTCCTCCTCATTGACATCTTCAACTTCTTTCAATTTAACCGCATAGACCATTCCTCCTTTCCTTATGGCCTTCTTTAGTTGCATTGTGGAAAATAGCATAGGCTTAAAGGAACCTTGTTCACTAACCATTTTTACCCTTTCTTTCCTATCATTAGTGAACTCAATCCATCGATATTGGAAATTGATCAAAGATTTGTGGGCTTTTAGCCAATCCATGCCCAAGATGATTTCGAAAGCATGTAGCGATGCTACATATAGGTGCCAAATGATAGAGCTAGTGGGTAGGGAAATTTTAGTTGTGGGAAAACATTGATCCATGGAGTAGGTCTGACCTAACCCATACTCCACTTTCCACCCTTGTGCCAAAGATCCAGGTCTCTCTAGAATGTCCCTTATTATGCTACTAGAAATAAATCTATCTATAGCTCCACTATCTATCAGAATTTTAACATCTCTACCATAGATTTTACCATTTATGAGTAAAGGAGTGGCTTGTCCTTCCAGGTTTTGGTTCCTAGTGGTTGCATAGATCTTGTGGCCTTTTCTGTTTGTCTTATGGCTAGACTCTGCATGAAGAGGATAATTCCTAGCATAATGCAAGGCCTCCACATTCATAACATCCTAATTTATGATTTTTGCCTATCCATTGATCTAGTTTATCCTTCTCATTGGTAGGAGGTGGTCCTATCTATTTTAGAGGTTGTAGTTTTTTAGTATTATTGTTGCTCTTATTCTATGGATGGAAATTCTTCTTGAAGTGCCCTAGCTTCTCATTGTTCTTATTTGTAAACTTGGGATTTTCCTTCCCTTTTTGACTTGGTTAATGCTCCCATTTCCTCTTTTTCTAGGGATGCAATGTTCCTTTTTGACCCATTTGAAGAGTTGCCAAATTTATTACTAGGGTGCTAATTGTATTCTGCTTGGCAAGCCAGTTTGTAAGTGGTATCAAGTTTATGCATGCTTACTAAATTTCTAATATGATATCCAGCTCCTGAGAGGAATTTGTGCACTTTCATCTTGTTATCCTTCTCAAAATATGGAGCATACTTGAGCAATTTCAAGAATTACCTATAATATCCTTCTACGGATTGAGTCCCTTAGTGGAGTTGAACAAACTCATCAAGTTTCTTCATATAAAACTACTCTATAAGGAACCTCTTTCTGAAGGCTTTCATGAAGTCCTCCCATTTTAAATGAATGGAATTGATATGTTTATCCTTACTATAGGTCTCCCACAATTTTAGACTTGTTTCAGTTAGAAGCCCTATGGTCCAGGCCATTTTAGTTGTAGAAGTAGATCCCTAGTTCATTCAACCAAGATTCTGTTGAATCTCCCCATTCTTTTCCAGAGAATATTCTAACCTTGACATGTTGCAGGTCCCTTTCTAGTTCTTCATTAATGTGGGCCTTAGTCATATGATCTACTTCATCTATATAATTACCCTACCCTATCATGGGGTTTGTTGGCTTAGGATTCCTATTCTATGATTTCTATATTTCCGACCTAATGGTTTCCAACAAATTGTTTTGTTGAACCATTTACTCTCTACACAAGATCATTTTCCCTTGCATTGTTTGCACAATAGTTGTGAGATTTTCTACTCTATTTGAATTTCTTGAACTATCCCCTATGGGTCTATCCTCAACACTGTTAGTGCTAATGGGCTTCTCCTTTTGAGGAACCCTTGGTCTTCCACTTCGCAACCCAAGTGCCATGTTTTCCTAAATTTAAGAGTAGTGTCAGTTTGTAATTACGCATTTATTCCTATTATATGTGAATCTTAAGTACCACATGCATCTTGCAATAAGGTATCTTACTATATAAGTAGTATGCAACACCTTGATATAACCAACTACCATTGATGGTCATGTAATGGTGTTTCAATCATGGTTAAGTTTTAGTTTGCTACTATTGGTGGGGTATGTTTCATCATACCCTTGCTAAGTTTCATATGACTTTCATATTTGACCAAAAGGTCATGTTGTAACATCAGTAAATCTAATATTTCTTCCAATGTGAAGATCCTACTGAGATAATTTCTTATTATTAGGATCCACAAATAACTCTTGTTGAATTTATATACAATGTCTGTGTAAGTAAGAGGCTTATATTGGGGCTACAAATGTCAAGTGCAACATCTCAAAAGAGTATCAGGTACACTGCTTAAGACCCACTTTTTTGGAGGTTTTGCTTAACTCTTCCAAGCTTATTTACTAGTGGTTCGGTATTTAGAGAAAGGACTTACCCATCGGTAATATCCAAGAAATTTCCTTCCTTACCAAACATGTAACCACTCAGAGTTCTTGCATTTCCATGGAAGCTTTGTGCCTAATAAACCTAGGCTTTGATACAAACTATAACAACCCCAATTCCAAGACCAATCAACCTTAGGGATTTTTTTTATTTAGCCTTTGTCATTGCTTTTAATTCATGAGTAGATTGAAAGCATATTTATGTGATTCTCTTATAGTTTAGTTTCCAAGTAAGTTCAAGGTTGCACTTCACAGGATACTAATATGGTTAGTTTCTATCCTAGTGTCCAATTCCTACTATGACCTGCAGGTAAGGTTTCTTTACCATACAATTGGGAATTCTTCTATCTCAAATAGGAATGCCCTATTTCCCTACCAGTTTAAATCAAGAATTAAACTAGCTTCTATGTTTTGGAAATTTGATTTAATTTGAGGTATTTTATGTTGTCATTAATGTCACATGGATCATTGATGTCACATAGATCACATTTGGTTTTGGTGGCCAAAATATTTCATAAATAAGCATTTATGATATTTTGCAAAGCATGGCTATTTACAGGGTTTTTATGAAAACCAAGATAGGCAAAATAAAAGGTTTTATTTAAAACCATGGTGGGCTTATGTGGAAAGGGCTTTTATTAAAAGCCAAGGTGGAATTTTGTTTCATCGAAAAAGGACCTCCGATGATGAAGATATTAAAGTTTAAAGTTTAAGTTTAAATTAATGGAGGGCCGACCTATGTTCAATTAATGGAAGTTGGCATATATATATATATATATATGTAAAGGTTTCAATTTATTTCAGAAAGTAGGCATATTATATATCATCCAAAATCTTATTTCAAAGGCTATTTGACTAACTTATTTAGAAGAAGAAATAAGGTGTGTATAAAGAGATATTTCTAATTTTGCAAAGGGGTTCCAAAAATGAAGTTTGCCTTGTTCTTTTTCAAGAGGATTAATTCTTTTATGAGGTGAAAAGGTATGCAATATTGTGATTAATTTTATTTTATAGTATAATTATTTTTGGGAGTGAAAAGGTTATGCAATGTTTTGATTTATTTTATTTTATGGTATAAGTTGTTTTAGGATAGATAAGGAAGTTGTGCAATTAAAGGTCTTGGTGATGATTATTGGAAAGTGGAGTAGTGTTGATTATTTTGTGATCTACTAACCCTTGTGAATATTGGCAAAAGAATTTTGTGATTATGGCAGATTTACAAAGAGGTTTTTTCATCTTCATAAAAGGTATGGGCACATTCTCCTATTTAATGTTTATGGTGGTTGATTTCTGAAATATCATTGGAGAGAAAAGGATTGATTGTGGTTTTCTTTTCGAAAGTGATTGGTTTAATGCTTCAAGGTTTTCTGAATTGAGAGTTGTGTTTAAACCTTGTGTTATAAGCATAGTGGTTGAAGCCCATTGGTTGTAAAATAACTTGAGTTAGAAAAGAACATGAGTATCATTGTTATGTAATATTTGTGGTTGAGCATTATTGGAAACATTTAAGTTGGTTGATACATACGTGGACTAGGGTTGTGTGAGAAATATTTATACCTTGTGATGATTGATTTATTTGAGTTGATTGAGCCTAGTCAAGTGATGTGTGAAGTGATTGTTCAAGTTCTATGAAACAAACTATTCCATCATTATATGTTGATTTGAGATTAAGGTTAGAACATATTGAGTCTCTACCAATTATCTTTATGGTTCTATAAGACTTGAGTTGAGTTGAGGTTGACTTGAATTGAGTTGAGATTGATTTGAGTTGAGAGTTAGATTAGAACATATTGAGTCTCTAACAATTCTCTTTATGATTCTATGAGTTGATTTGAGTTGAGATTGATATTAGAACATGTTGATTCTCTAACAATTCTCTTTATGCTTCTATGAGTTGAGTTGAGTTGAGAACATTATGGATTATTGTTGTCATCCATTTAAGAGTACATTGCCATTCATTGTTGAGTTCATATTTGAGCTTTGCATTGATAGATTTGTGGATGAGTTTTTAGTAATACTTGAGCATGATTGGTTGAGCCTTTGAGAAGGCTTTTGGGATAGATTTCTAGAAAAATTTGTGGAGGTTTTGTGCATTATTGATTGAGCCTTTGAGAATGCCTTTGGGACAAAGTTGAGGACAATGTTGGGAAATATTTGTGGACAGTTTTGGAAAAGTTCTTGGTGAGCTTGCTAGAGCAAATTTGGGCAAGTTCTTGGTGAGCTTGCTAGAGCAAATTTGGACAAGTTCTATGTGAGCTTGTTATTCAGTTTTGGACAAGTTTTGTGTGAGCTTGTTATTCAATTTTGGACAAGTTTTGTGTGAGCTTGTTAAGCAGGTTCTATGTGAGCCTATTGATCAAGTTCTTAGTGAGCCTATTGACAAAGATTTGGAGGTGATAGAGTATAGAGGATAGAGTCTCAGTGGATAGAGATCCAATAGCCAGCATAGTTGAAGACAGATCTAAGTGAGGTGTCTTCAAGTGGAGAGAGGTCCACCAGTGAGTGTAGCAAAGAGACAGAGTCTTATAAAAGATCACATAACCAGAGTAGAAGGGGAAAGAGTTCTCCTATGGAAGAGATCCATGAACTTAAGATTAGGGGATCAACATATCCTTTGGATAGAGATCCATAAACATTGTAATTGGGAGTGATTCCCAAAGAGATTGATTGAGAAAGTTTTAGTAAAATATTTTCTCCATGGAGTAGCCCACATTGGGTGAACCACGTAAATTGTGGTGTCTCTATTGTGTATGGTTTTTGTGCATTGCTTTGATTATTGCTATTGATACTACTATATTTATACAACATAATATTGAATTGGAAGAAAAATTAAAAAGTGGTCTTATAATGTTCACCTTCATCTCAGTATAATCTTATGTTCTTAAATTGGTATCAGAGTGGGTTCCTTCAAAAAGGCTAATAGCTTGAGGGTAGATTCTATAAGAACAGATATGGCTTCACAAAATGGATTATCTACAAATAAGGCTCCATTATTTGATGGTAACAATTATGCTTTCTGGAGCATGTGGATGAAGAACTACTTGATATCACAAGTATATGAGGTATAGAAAATGGTTGAAAAGGATTATATGGTTGAAGGTGATCCCGAGGAAGATAAGACTACTATTAAATTGGTTGAGATCAATGCAAGAGCAATAAATTGTATCTTGAGTGGGCTTCGTGAGATAAATTTCACAAAGGTCATGGTATGTACTTTAGCTAATGATATGTGGACCAAGTTGAGGAATACTTATGAAGGATATTCCAAGGTAAAGTTGGCAAAACTACAAACTCATAGAAAAATATTTGAGGAATTGAAAATGGAAGATTCTAAAGATATTGCAAAGTTCTTACTTCGAGTTGATGGGATTACTAACACTATGAGAGACCTAGGTTTTGAGATGAAATAATTAGAAGTTACTAAAAAGGTTTTGAGATCACTTCTCATGAAATATGATGCAAATGTTTCAAAAATATAAGAAACAATGGATATCAACAAGTTAACAATGGAAGAATTGCAAGGTACTCTCATAGCTTATGAGATGAGGGTAAGTAAGCATCAAGATTAAATAAAAGAGATTGCTTTCAAGGCTTCAAAAAAAAAGAAAGGGAAAGTTTTAGAAATAGATAGGGTTTTAGAAAATTATGAAGCTAAATTCATCAAAAGAAATAAGGACTCTAGGAATTTTAGAGATATAAGGAAAGTCAAGTGCTACAAGTGTGGTGATCTTGTTCACTATGCATACAAGTGTCCACATGAATAAATTAGTGATGATGAAAAATAGGGTCACAGAAGAAAAGAATATGGAAAGCATAAGCATGAAAAAGATGTCATATTCAAGCAAAATAGGTATGAGAAGAAGAAGAAAATTTTTTGTAAGGCAAAGAAATTTTACTACATTGTAGAAGCAAGTGATAGCTCGGATCATAGTTATAGATACAATTCAAATGATGAAAAGGAAGAGAATTTATTCTTAGGAATATAATTTGGAAGAGAACAATGTTTTGTGTGTGGTCAAAGAGATCATAGATCAGGATATTGCAATGGTTTCAGTGATAGTGAAGATGAGATGACACATCAAGGAAATAGACATGGTCAAAGAAATATTGAGAGTTTGTTTGCTATAGAAGATTATAATGATCTTAGTGACAGTGAATATGAAGAAGGATTTTTCTATGGAACATGAGAAGTAGAAGAATAACATTCACTACAAACTATTGAAGTTAAATAAGAGGATGTGCCTATTGAAGAAAGACATGAAGAGCTTGCCATAGCCATTGAGAAAGCAAATAGGTACATGAAAGTTTTAAGGATACTAAAATGCTTCATATGTGGATATTTTGGGCATATAGATGATTATTGCACATACTACATCAATTACAACAAGGAAAGTGTATTTGAAAAATAAAGCAGTAGTTCTAGTGACAATTCCAATAGCGGTGAAAACAAAGAAGTCTCATTTTTGGTAATAGAAAAGTAAGAGGATGATCCAAGTAAAAAAAAATCATAAATCAAAAGGTTAAAATAAGAATACAAGAGTCTTGAAAACAATATTCGAATAGATGTCAAAATCAGAGAAGAACTACTTTGAACAATCAGTAATATCATAGAAGAGCTTCAAAATGCAAAAAGGATAGAAGAGAGGATGAATGAAGAACTAAGGGTAACAACGACAAGACATGATACATTAGATGAAAATATTCAAAAAGGAAAGAAATTTCTAAAATATGAAAGCAAGGAAGCACCCAAGATTTGTGAGGAAAATTCCAAAGTTCCTATGGCTTCAAATATTCAGTTTGGTTCTTGTTTTGAGATATTTGAATCAAGATCAAAAGGAAAATAAATTCTTGAATAGAAATACAAGGAAGAGGTTTTAGATGCTACAAATAAGGTTCAAGAATGCAATGCACAAGTTTAATATGGTCATAATGATAATGGTGAAGAAAGGTATGAGGAACAAAGGCATGAACAAAGGGTTTTTCAAGGATATTGTTTTTCTTGTAATAGATTTGGACACAGGGCTATACACTGCAAGGTTTATAAATCATATAAGTTTTATTTTTCTAGAATAAAATTCAAGGGAATAAGGTATGGCTTTCAGGGACATTTCTTCTCATGCAATAGGATTGGTAATAGAGCTTTTCAGTGCAAAGGAAATGAGCAACATGGTTTTGGTTTTAAAGCTTCACAATACAGAGTTCATGAAAGGAATGGATATGAAAATTATTTTAAGAATAATTTCAGGACATGGGCACCAACCAAAGGCTATAATATAAAGTGTTTTAATTGCAATAACATTAGGCATATTTCAATATGGTGTAGGACTCAATTCCAAATAGGTTCAAGGCAAGAAGGTCAAACAGGTTCTACAAAAGAAGATCAAGTAATTCATCAAGATAAGGATATCAGAAAAACATGGAAGGAAGTTGATAAAGGAAAAAAACAAAGTGATATGGGAGTAAAAGTACTCCCACCCTAAAATTAATCACCTCAAAAGAGAAGGGGTTGAGGGGGCTAAGCTTAAGAGTCATATATTTTAGCCCCATAGGTGTCCCTTTTGCCATTGATGTCAAAGGGGGAGAGATTTGAGTAAGGGGGAGAGCTTTGAGTTAGGGGGAGCAGCCTCCAAAGAGAGTATTGAGTTAGGGGGATCAGCCTCAAAAAATAATATTTCATTAGGGGGAGCAACTTCCATAGATAGTATTGAGTTAGGGGGAGCATCTTTGATTCTCAGAGATGGTTTTTATAGTGATTGTGGTGTTTGCATTAGAGGTGTTGCCATCAATTACAAAGGGGGATATTTTTGGAAATTTGAGTTAATTTGAGGTATTTCATGTTTTCATTGATGTCACATGGATCATTGATGTGACATGGATCATATTTGGTTTTGGTGGCAAAAATATTTCATAAATAAGCATTTATGATATTTTGGAAAGCATGGCTATTTACAGGGTTTTTATGAAAACCAAGGCATGCAAAATAAAAGGTTTTATTTAAAACCATGGTGGGCTTATGTGGAAAGGGATTTTCTTAAAATCCAATGTGGAATTTTGTTTCATCGAAAAATGACCTCCGGTGATGAAGATATTAAAGTTTAAAGTTTAAGTTTAAATTAATGGAGGGCCGGCCTATGTGTAATTAATGGAGGTTGGTATATATATATATATATGTAAAGGTTTCAATTTATTTTGGAAAGTGGGCATATTATATATCGTCGGAAATATTATTTTGAGGGCTATTTGACTAACTTATTTAGAAGGATAAATAAGGTGTATGTAAAGATATATTTCTGATTTTTCAAAGAGGTTCCAAAAGTGAAGTTTGCCTTGTTCTTTTTCAAGAGGATTAATTCTTTCATGAGGTGACAAGGTATGCAATATTGTGATTAATTTTATTTTATGGTATACGTGGTTTTGGGAGTGAAAAAGTTATGCAATGTTTTTATTTATTTTATTTTATGGTATAAGTGGTTTTAGGAGAGATAAGGAAGTTGTGCAATTAAAGGCCTTGGTGATGATTATTGGAAAGTGGAGTAATGTTAATTATTTTGTGATCTACTAACCCTTGTGAAGATTGGCAAAATAATTTTGTGATTGTGGTAGATTTACAAAGAGGTTTTTTCATCTTCATAAAAGGTATGGGCACATTCTCCTATTGATTGTTTATGGTGGTTGATTTTTGAAATATCATTGGAGATAAAAGGATTGATTGTGGTTTTTGTGAAACATCGAACAATATTGCATTGATAGCTAGTTGATTAAATAATACATTGACACCCTAGAATAGTCCGGTGAAGACAAAACTAACCAGGTGAGAAATAGACATTGTTACAACAATATAATAATAGCCTAAAATAATGAAATAGAATATAGTTACGCTAACATCCCCCCTTATTACATTATTTGGGTAATAATATAACTACTAGCTATACTAACATCCCTCCTGATTACATCATTTTGCAATACATAGAGAGCTGCGAAAAAATTCAAATTTGACATGTGCAAGTGCCTTAGTGAAAATGTCTGCAACTTGAGCATCGGTGGAGATGTACTGAAGCTGAATTCGGTGCCTTGGAACTTCATCTCGAATGAAGTGGCATTGTGTGTCAATGTGCTTGGTTTTCTCATGGTGCACTAGATTCTTAACAAGGTTCAAAACACCCTGGTTGTCACAAAACAAGTGTATTGGAGATTTTTATGGATGACCCATACTTGTCAAAATGCAATGCAACCATATCACTTCGCACATAGCTTCATGTGTGGCATGATACTCTGCCTCTGTAGATGAGATAGCAACCACCTGTTTCTTCTTGCTATGCCAAGAGATAGGACCAGATCCAAGATGAAATATATATCCTAAAGTTGACTTACGATCATCATATGACCCGACATAGTCAGAGTTCATGTATCCTTGCAAGAAGAGTTTTTCATTCCTCTTGTATTCTAGGCCATATTCCATTATACCATGGACATAGAGAAGAACACATTTTGCTGCTTTCCAATGAGTGGTCTTAGGCTCCTGCATGAACCTCGAAAGATAGTTGACAAAAAATATGATATCTAACCTAGTATTACTTAGATATATGAGACTCTCAATAAATTGACGATAAATAGTACCATATACCTAAGGTGAATCGTCATATCATGATAACTAAAGCCCTGATTCCATCGGTGTTGCCATTGGCTTGCAATCAGTCATGTGATATTTTTCTAACAGTGTCTTGGCATATTTTTTTTAGACACTTTGATGTAGTGTTCATTTTGGTTCACTTCCAGACTAAGACAGTAATGGAGAAGTCCGAGATCTGTCATCTCAAAATATTTACACAAGTCCTTTTTGATAGCAAAGATCATAGTTTTTGAACTCCCTATAATGAGCAGATAATCAACATAGAGTACAAGCAATACTATCTTAGAACCTTATTTAATGAAATAGAGGTTTGCATTTGATGGACATCTCTTAAATCCATGCTGCAAGAGGTGATTATCCATTTTTATATACCAAGCTCGAGGAGCTTGTTTTAAACCATATAAGGATTTGACCAATTTTCACACTTTTTGTTCTTGGCCTTCCACTTCAAATCTTTCAGGTTGAGTCATGTAGACTTCCTCTTGGAGATCATTCATAAAAGCACTCTTGACATCCATTTGGTAAAATTTCCACCCATATTGTGCTACCATAGCATAAAGAACTCGAATAGTGGTCATCCGAGTAGTAGGTACAAAATTTTCCTCGTAGTTAATGCCTTCCTTTTGCGCATAGCCCTTTACAACAAGATGGACCTTATGCTTATCAATTGTCCCATCTACCTTGTACTTGACTTTATACACCCATTTGCAGCCAATGGGATTCTTTTCGTGTGGTAGATCGACAAGCTTCCAAGTTTTGTTTTTCATTAGAGACTTATACTCAACATCCATAGCAACCTTCCATTTTGGATCACTAAGGGCATCTTGTACAGAAGCAAGTTCATGTTCATTCATTGAATACATAAACACCTTGTCATCATCTATATCCATATCCTCTATTTGTCTCTTCAATAGAAAGTTCCTCAAAATATTAACAAAGGTCATCAACCCTAGTAGTCTCTATTGCTGCTCTTTGTTATTGAGCCATGCTGCGAGTACGAGGTCTATCCAAAGTTAAATATGATGGAGTGGATAATTTCGAGTCTCTGATTTTATTTGTATACCATTTTGGATTTTTCTTCTATGGTGATGAAGAATATGAAAAATTCAAAGGACCTCCAATATTTTGTGATGAAAGGGACTTCTCCACTTTAGTTTCCATAAGTTCTAGGTATACAT
This sequence comes from Wollemia nobilis, assembly GCA_028583015.1. Taxonomy (NCBI): domain Eukaryota; kingdom Viridiplantae; phylum Streptophyta; class Pinopsida; order Araucariales; family Araucariaceae; genus Wollemia; species Wollemia nobilis. The sequence continues at coordinate 4,547,779 of JAQPPZ010016040.1, read as the reverse complement.
CAGATGTGCTTTGTGATGTGAAAGTTTCATAAGAAACATCTCTACTGACATGAATCTTCTTGGTAAAAGGATCAATAAAACAATAACCCTTAGAGTTCTCATCATATACAAGAAGAATACACTTCAATATCTTCTCATGTAGCTTCTTCCTTGTCTCTTTCGGTATGTGCATGAAAGTGTTACATCCAAGAATGCATAGATGAGATATGGAGGGTTTTCAACCACTCCAAGATTCTTGTGGAGTCATTCCTTATAGGGCCTTTTTGGGTGCTCTATTCAATAGATATACTATTATGGTGATATATTCTGCCCAATATTTTTGCTCAAGACTAGCTCCTATGAGCATGCAATGAACCATTTCCATGATGGAACGATTCCTACTTTAAGCAAATCCATTTTTCTGAGGAGTATAAGCAGTATTTAACTGTATCATGATCCCATGTGTAGTCAAGAATACAAAAAAAAAATTAGAGGTAAACTTCCCCCCTCGATATGAGCATAGGGTATTTATAGAAGTCCTTGACTCCTTCTCAACTGATTTATTGAATTGCTAGAAGAAACCAAATGCTTTAGATTTTAGATTAAGAAATAACACCCACATATTTAGTGAGTAATCATTCACAAAAAACTGAAAATACATCTTCCTCCCACAACTGATGGGTGTGAAATGACCGTACAGATAGGTGTGAATCAACTCTAGAGGTTTCTTTGCTCTTGTAGAGCTTTTCTCAAAAGGTACTATATGTTGCTTTCCTGTCAATCAATCAGAGCACACTGGCAATGTGGTAGAAAGGGAAGGAAGACCCTTTACCATCTCATACTTACTTACTTCAAGTAAGTAGCCAGAACTAAGATACCCATATCTCTTGTGTCATAGGGAAGTTGCCTCCTTTGTAGATACTATCATGGCTACATGTGGAGTAGAGATAGCATCTAAGGCAAATAAGCCATGCTTATATGAAGCGGTTGCAATGTTCTTACCTATCATGGTAATGGAACAACACTTCTTGCATCCATCAACACTAAATTTTATAACCATATTCTTATCCAAAATTTGTGTGACTAACAACAAATTGTTTGCCAATCCTAGAACATAGAGGACTTTTTCAATCTGACACTTGCCATCAGGAAGAGTGACTGAAATTGTACCTTCTCCCTAAACCTTGTAGGTTTTATCATCAACAATAGTGATAGGTTTGCCCTATTTGGCCTCAAAGGACTCAAACCATGATTTGTCGTCATTCATGTGCTTACTAGCGCCAGAATCGACATACCAAATAGGATCCTTCTGCTTGGAAGCTATGGTAGTCATAACACCTTATGTGCCCTCTCAGAATCTGAGTTAGATTCTTTGATAGTAACATTCACTTTGGGTTGCTTATTATTTTTCTATGGTTTTTTTTGGCCTTTTGTTTAGGTTGTTTATTTTTATGCCAACATCTATTTGTATCATAACCCTCTTTATCACAAATATTACAATATATTTTTTTTTTTTGAGGTTTTTTCCCTTTTGAATATTTGTTAGAATTTCCTCCTTTCTGAAAATTACCCTTCTTCTTAGGACCCTTCCTGTTGAAATAGAGGGTTGTGTTAGAAGAATCATATCTCTGAAGTTGGTGTGCCTCCTCCTCTTGAAGAATATTGACCAAATCAACAAAGGTAACTTTCTGTTGTGACACTTGAAGGGAAGTGATCAACACCCTATAAGAATTAGGTAAATCTCTCAATACAATTGAGGTAAGGAGCTTGACATCAATAGGTTCTCCCAAAGAATTCAACTTTGCTTTCAACTTAGATACTCTACAAAGAAATTTTTCAACTATATCTCCATGCTTCATGCTCAGAATGTGTAATTGATATTGAAGGAATACAATGGTGGAATAATTATTTCCCTCATATATAGTTTTAATGGCATCCCATGCCCCTTTACTATGTGCATAGTCAACAATTTAGGGTTGAACTTCGTCTAAAACAGCAAGCAAGATGAGCACTTTTGCCTTGCTGTATTTCTTGTCAAAGTCTATCTAAGAAGCAGATGGAGTTGTGGCTATTGTTGATCCAACAACAGGTGAAGGTATGGTTGTTGCTCCAGAAATAACATCCCATAAGTCATCCATGACTAGGATTACCTTCATCTTGTTTTTCCATGGTGTGTAGTTAGGACCTTTCAACAACTGATGAGCATCAGTCATTAATTTTTTAGACATAGTGAAGGTTCCTTATATCACCAAATGGTCCCCCTTTATTTATACCTTAATTCCAAGCCATTATACCATACAAAATACCCACCCTTACGTGAGGGAGACTATAGGTATTTTGAAAAATCAAAGAAATTACCCACCCTTACGTGAGGGAGACTATAAGTAATTTTAGTGTTTATAAGATATGTGGTACTTAGGCAGTACTGAAAGGGAATCACCTCATTTATGGCACCCACCTTAGAAAGTCATAAATATACATGTGTGGCGTGTAACTTCCCCTAAACACTTTTGATGTCAGAACATTCATCAGGATTTAAGCCTAAACACGAGAGTGATTATGGTAGTGTATAAAGTAAAAAAAAATGCAAAATGGCGTACTTATCCCTCCCTAATGATTGATAGAGAACAAGCTCAGACATCATTTTTTTTAGCTATATTAGGTGGCAGATACAATAGCATAATCATGACAACATTACCTGTAAGTACTGTCCAAAGGTATCACAAATATCGAACGCTGCAGTGCAATAAATTGCACAGATGGGTTTTATTTATTCCGGGGACGTAGGAAGTGATTTTTATTTTTAAATTTAATGAAGTAGTGCATAAAGGAATGAAAAATTCTACATACAACAAAAAAGTTCCCACAGAAATAAACCCATAGGTGTCGGGCGCTACCGAAAATGCACCTTTACAATTTTGCCAAATTTGCTTTTTCAAATGCTGAAAAAATTACTCACTTTCCCCCCTTTGATTTTTGAAAGAAATAGGCCCCCCCTTATAAATTTTTGAAAAAAAATCTTTTCAAAAGCCCTTTTAAACAATTTCTCTTATAAAAATTTAATTAAGCATTTAATTAACTTTTCTATATTCATAAAAAAAATTATTTTTCATAAAAAAAATAATTATATGAAATAGAAAAAGATAATTAAATTTAAAAAAAAATTATTAAAAAGAAACTATATAAAAAGAAATATTAATCAAAAAACAAATTATATATATACCTTAAGGTACGTTGGGGGAGGGGTTGGCGGGAATTGACCCCATGATCATTAGACTCCCTAAGTCCCTACCGCTCTGCCCTCGACCAACTGGGCTAGTGGACTGATTCAAGGATCAGTGGGATTGCAAATGTTAAGGTGGAATCTTTGAGTCCCTCCTTTTGAGTGGCCACCTCCGCTTCTTCCCTTTGGTGGTGATAGTATTTGGTGGTAGTGCCCTTCATCTATAGTAGTGACACTAGCTACTTCGAGTAGCGACACCAGCTACTCTTTCCAACTGCTCTGTTGCACCCTGTTCGACGAGCAGCTTTACCTATTTCAACAATGCTCTCTACAAGCTAAAACAATCAAATTCAAGCATAATTTTTTTTGAAAAGCTTCGTTCTTCGCCATAAATCACCTACATCGTGTGACTGTCATGGGCATGAGAGGAGGAGAAGGGATTTTTGGTAAGAATGAAGGACTAAATAAAGAATTTAATCCACCCAATTTGCATGAAATCTCCCTTAGAATCCATCTATGGAAACAAAAAAAAATGCAGTGTGTGAGGAGATAACGAAAATTGAAAAAAAAATTAGATTTGACATCGGGACGAGTATACCAGGTTGCAGGTTTTAATTTTCTTTAGAAAACATTATCCCACATCTATGTGGGAGCGGGTAACGTGAGTATTAAAAATGAGTATCACTCACATAGTGGAGTGTCTCCTCTTGGGGAGATACTTGCTCAATTTGAGCCTTACCCACGTAGGGCCGCTTAGCTACCACGTTGGGGGGCTCGTATCCTCTGTCAGGCCACTTGGCTACTATGACGACTCTCGATCTCTGCTATACTTACGTTGCTCTTCACTAGTCAAATCGACCACAAATTTTAGCTCGAGGTCTTGATTTGAGTCCTGTTTGCATCCTCCAGTCCGTCAAGTCCCATCCTCGGTCCATTGAGTCATCCTCATGTCGCCCGAGATGCAGGTCCAACCCTTCCTCGGGTTGCATGCCAGATGTAAAAAACACAGTAGCTAACCAAGAAAAAAAATCATAGATGCCCTTAAAACACGAAGAGCTCTGATACCATGTAAAACATCAAACAATATTGCATTGATAGCTAGTTGATTAAATAATACATTGATGCCCTAGAATAGTCCGATGAATATGGAACTAACCAGGTGAGAAATAGACATTGTTACAACAATATAACAATAGCCTAAAATAATGAAATAGAATATAGTTACGCTAATAGTTTCCTTTTTGAAAGTGATTGGTTTAATGCTTCAAGGTTTTTTGAATTGAGAGTTGTGTTTAAACCTTGTGTTATAAGCATAGTCGTTGAAGCCCATTGGTTGTGAAAGAACTTGAGTTAGAAAAGAACATGAGTATCATTGTTATGTAATATTTGTGGTTGAACATTGTTGGAAACATTTGAGTTGGTTGATACATACTTGGACTAGGGTTGTGTAATAAAGAGTTATCCCTTGTTATGATTGGTTGATTTGAGTTGATTGAGCCTAGTCAAGTGATGTGTGAAGTGATTGTTCAATTTCTATGAAATAAACTATTCCATCATTCTATGTTGATTTGAGATTAAGTTTAGAACATATTGAGTCTCTAACAATTCTCTTTATGGTTCTATAAGACTTGAGTTGATTTGAGGTTGAATTGAATTGAGTTGAGGTTGATTTGAGTTGAGAGTGATATTAGAACATATTGAGTCTCTAAAAATTCTCTTTATGCTTCTATGAGTTTATTTGAGTTGAGTTGAGTTGAGATTGATATTATAACATATTGAGTCTCTAAAAATTCTCTTTATGCTTCTATGAGTAGAGTTGAGTTGAGACCATTGTGGATCATTGTTGTCATCCATTGAAGAGTACATTACCATTCATTGTTGAGTTCATATTTGAGCTTTTCCTTGATAGATTTGTGGATGAGTTTTGAGTACTACTTGAGCATGATTGGTTGAGCCTTTGAGAAGGCTTTTGGGATAGATTTCTGGACAAATTTGTGGAAGTTTTGTGCATTATTGATTGAGACTTTGAGAAGGCCTTTGGGATAAAGTTGAGGACAGTGTTGAGATATATTTGTGGGCAGTTTTGGGCAAGTTCTTGGTAAGCTTGCTAGAGTAGATTTGGGCAAGTTATTGGTGAGCTTTCTAGAGCATATTTGGACAAGTTTTGTGTGAGCTTGTTATTCAGTTTTGGGCAAGTTCTATGTGAGCTTGTTATTTAGTTTTGGACAAGGTTTGTGTGAGCTTGTTAAGAAGGTTTTGTGTGAGCCTATTTATAAGGTTATTAGTGAGCCTATTTATAGAGCTTTGGAGGTGATAGAGTACATAGGACATAGTCTTAGTGGATAGAGATCCAGTAGCTAGCACAATTTAAGATAGATCTGAGTGAGGAGTCTTCAAGTGGAGAGAGGTGCACTAGTGAGTGTAGTAGAGAGACAAAATATTCTAGAAGATCACATAGCCAGAGCATAAGGAGAAAGAGTTTTCCTATGGAAGAGATCCATGAACTTGATATTAGGGGATCAACATCTCCTTTGGACAAAGATCCATAAACATTGTAATTGGGAGTGATTCCCAAAGAGATTGATTAAGAAAGTTTTAGTAAAGGATTTTATCCATGGAGTAGCGCACATTGGGTGAACCACGTAAATTGTGGTGTCTCTATTGTGTATGATTTTTGTGCATTGCTTTGATTAATGCTATTGATACTACTATCTTTACACAACATATTATTGAATTGGAAGAAAAAGTAAAAATTGGTCTTATATTGTTCACCCCCTCTCAGTATAATCTTATGTTCTTCACTATGTTGGATCTCTTTCAACCCATACATTAGGCGTATGCCTTGAGGATTAGTTAATTCTTCCTTAAGGATAGAAAAACAATCATTGCAATGCTTAACCTTCCCATACCAACCATAGGAATTTAAGGGGGTTATCACACAAACCCACATAGACATGTGAATGTCTACCATTTTACCCTTACTTGGTTTAACTGACTATAATCTCCATGAATTAGATAAATTTCAATGTTTCCCTCTATAATCACTCTCATAGTTAATCTCCAAGTGACATGCATGAATATTAGATTCCTTCTAGTTTTTTTATACACTATATCAAATAGACACAATTCTTAATTCACTTTTTAGATATTCAAACCTTGTCACGAGATAACTTCATATCATAATATAACTCTACTTTTCTTCTATGATCATTTGAAGTCAAGTATTACATTGTATGCACATCCTCTCAAGGAGTGATAAAATTAATTACAATTGATCTCAATAAATACATTTTTCAATTAGAAGGTCTTTCATTTAAGAGGCCCTGGTTACAACATGTGTACATAATCAATAGGATTTGACTAGTTCCATCCTTCCCTTAGTTCCATTCGAAACACCAGTACTAGATTGTAGATGATTTTCAGGTTCAGGAGAACCCATGCATGTATATGAGATGCATTCTAGTCAAACAATATCATGTAATAATTCTTTATTGAATGCAACTAAACAAAATATATTATCTACAAAATAATTTTATAAAGCATTCCAACATTCAAAGGAATAAAATCCCATGCTTTCCTAAGACTAAAAACTACATTTTCATCTCATATATTTCTTCACAAAGATATGCCCTTGAATCCAGTATTATTACAATCAACTATTGCTAGTCTAAAATATTGTCATAAATTTATTCATAAATGAGATACCTTTCATGCATATGGTAATAGAACATATCATAATTTTCATGAGTAACTCATATTCTTCAAACAAAATTAACATCTAAACAAATATTACTTTTTCACAAGTAACTCATATTTCTTCACACAGAGATAGCATTTGAACAAAACATACTTTCACAAGTATCTAATATTTCTTCACATAGAAATAGCATTTAAACAAATCTTACTTTCACAAGTATCTTATTTTTCTTCACACATAAATAGAATTTAAACAAATTGTACTTTCACAAGTATCTCATATTTCTTCACACAAAAATAGCATTTAAACAAATCATACTTTCACAAGTATCTCATATTTCTTCACACAAAAATAGCATTTAAACAAATCATACTTTCACAAGTATCTCATATTTCTTCACACAAAAATAGCATTTAAACAAATCATACTTTCACAAGTATCTCATATTTCTTCACACAGAAAAAAATTTTAAAAAATCATATTTTCACAAGTATATCACATTTCTTCACACAAAAATAGCATTTAACCATATGGATTTAGTTGTAGGTCTACAAATCCTTCCAAGGGTTTAATCAACCTGCTACAAGGTTATAATCGGACTTGTTCTACAATCCATCATTACAATTTTACTATAGTTCCTTTACGATTGTGTTTCTAATTTGTATTGTGACCTATAGTTTTTGCATAAAGTTTTCTACCAATTTGTCTCACAATCGATCATCAAGATTGCCCCAAGATTAGCTACAACTCTCTTTTAATATACTATGAAATCACTCAGGTTTAGCTATGATTGATCTTGTAATCTACTCACAAGATTACACTATAGTTTTTCAAACTTGGCCCTCAATTTGTCATAAGGAAATTCACTATAGTTACCTAATATTTAGCAAGTGAGATTTATTAATCAATCTCTCACCAAGGATAGACTATAGTTCTAAAAAATGGGAATTGCATGGCCCACCAATGAGACCATTACTTACTTTGTTTCAACCCTTCAAAAGTTTGGCTTAAAATACCTAAACAAGGATTCATCATGGTTTTTACACCTTTTTACCATAATATTTTCTCAAGATTAATTTTGAGAGATTTATACAATTATTGTTTTACTAAACAATTAAGATTGCACTTACAAGTTTTACCAAATCTTGATTTCATAAATATTGATAGATTATTACTTGGTTTATCTTAATGTGTCCCTTAAATTTAATTGGACAACCTCTAAGATATTTCCATAGAAGTCACTGAAAATGGGTTTTCTTAAATGGGCATTTATGCAATGTAACTCTCTATTTCACATAAGATTTAAAATATTCCTTTTCATACTTATGCTAATAATTATTGAGTAAATTATACTCCATATCAGTTATGTTAATACAAATTTTAATCACTTATATCCCATATTAGTTCTTTCAACCCGATGTCTTATCACTTTTTGTCCTTTGGGTACATATAAGCTAGACACTGTTGTCGCCTAGTCACCGTGGCTAGTGCGAGCTACCTTTTTCCCAACTAGTTAAGGTTGACCCTAAAGAAGGTCTACCCCCCACCTTGCGTATGAGTATGAATCTCATTTTTCTTGCTTTGTAGGACTCGTCTAACTCAATAGGTAAGCCACATCAGTAAAATAGATATCCATAGATCGTGTTTGCTCGTAAGGTAGGTTGGTTAGATAATGGTAATCATATCCAATGAAAAGCGATCAATATGGGTTTCAATCATTGTCGATAGATCGGTAACTATAGGAGTTATCCTTTGAGTTATTTAAACTAAGAACGGTTATCGATGCATATCATGAAGAGGCAATACTGATGCATTTGTCATATTTCAACCCTATAAAATACGTCGATCACAAACCATAGATCAAGAAATGTAGGGTTTCCCTATAGTATTCGATGTACCTTAACTATATGCTTTTAGCTACTGTAAATGATATGATTTCACTGAGTGAACCTGAAGTAACTTACTAAATTTCCCTTTTCTTTGCATATATGTCTATCCTAGTAGTAAATAAATGGTTATTAGTGAGGCTCTAATGGTAGGAGGTATTCAATTTCATGCGGGAGTAGCAGAACATTTCACCTCAGTTGAGATAGAACTACGCTAACACAAATTTTAACTTCAGAAACCTCCCTTAAATAACCAAAATCAAAGCAAGAGTAGTCGAATGGGGATTTATCTTTATTTTAAAGTTAGAGCTTCCTTTGAAGTGGACGGTCTCCATACAAGTCATCTATGACAATTTTCCCACATGAGATGTATGGTAGGAGACAAACACCTCCAACGCTCCTACATGCTATTAACGTAATAGCCACCAAATGGAGGTTCTACTGGTGGTGATTATTTTCTCTAGGACTCTATTAGGGTAGGCTTTCGATCACCATTGCAATAGGTAAAGAGAGGAAGTTAGGCCATGCAGCCTATTCGAGGTCAATACATGATTTTATAAATTTAGTGCTGCAAAAGGGGTGAATCTATAGATTCAAGCTTATAAATAGACTGACATTATTCTAGGGATATTTGGTTAAAGTGACACAGGAGTCAAAGATCCAATGGCCTTCCACCTTACCCTCTAGTCAATATAGCTTTAATCACAACTAGATATTAATGACCCATAAATTATTAATAAAATAATTATATTCATCATATAAAGGATAATTAAAAAATAATGTTAATAATATAAAGTATCCAACATACATAGGATTATTAAAATATCATATCAAGCATATAAAGTATCCCAATATCAAAGACAAGTGTACATTCAACTTGAATATTATACAAGCAACTTACAAAGATAAAGGTAAGACATGACCTGAATAATTCAAACCTCTTGCAATCCTTCCTCTGCTCAGTCTTCCCTGCTTTCTCTCCCTACAAAGAATACTTTAACCAAATATCTCTAAAAAAAATTAGGGCTTTTTGGTTTCTAATTTTCCAAAGGGTAAAGAGCATAATCCCTAAGCCCAAATTTACCTATCAATATTTCTTCAATATTTTCCCAGCATCCATGACATTTTTTTGGTTAACCTATGGTGGTCATTTATAGCATTCATGGGGGACCTTCTCTATAGGTGAAGGGTAGTCTAGGTATAGGTGAAGGGTAGTCTAGGTAATGACTTGTTGGAGAGGTCATGAGGATGATGACATGGTGCACATCAAAGGGCAGCCAATAGGGCTTTAGAGGACTCTTGAATTACTAATATTATATTTAAATTTTGCCTAGAATATTGGGGTACAAATTCCTTTTTCTCATGGCCCTTAATGGTATTTTAGGACCAAAATACTTTTTTCAAAGTATTTTATCACCATATTAGTTTACAAAGCTCACTAATAATTAAGTTCACATGAAGCTCCTTTTTCTATTTAAATATACATATTATATTTTTTCTTGATATATTTTCAAATATAATAAATGAATTACCACTATTTTCAATGCTTAGAAAATTTTAAAACATTTTCTATGCCTACATTAATTTTCATTTCTCTTTTCTATGCACAAGGGTTCAAGCCGAGGTGGGATGTGACAGTTCATTCTAGAGTAGAGTTTCCAAGTGAGTGAGAGACACTTCAATAAGCAAAGGTAGGCTATACCCTCACCAAGTTTAGTCTAAATTGTTATTGCAATTTGTTGGTAGTTTTAAACTCTGCCACATTGGGATTTTGATCTTATTCTACTGGAGCGTTTTGATTGTAATACGACAAATTATGTTAATCCGATTATAATATTTTGGCTGAATTTATATTTTGTAGTTGTTTTATTTTTTTTCTTTGTTTGTATATACACTCTTTCAGATTAGAAGTAATGAATTTTTAATGGAAAAGGCTAGAAAATTGTATTGAAGATTTGAGTTCACATTGTTTGCAAAAACATTAAAAAATGGAGCACCAAGACTAAGTATGGAGACGAAAATTTCACTGCAACATAAAGACATGTTTGCCTTGAGAAAAATGCCCTGCACACTGCAAAATGAAAGAGAAAGTTTCATAAAAAATGGTGAAATGTTAAAAGATATGAAAGTGCCCTAAATTAAAAATCGGAGAATCATGTTCACCCCAAAGTTGGGGTGAAGGCCTCATTTGCCCCACTTTGGGGTGAATGTCTTTTCAAATTAAAATGATGTGCCCAATCATTGCAAATAGAATAAGTTTGACGAAGGAGTGCATTCACCCCAAATATGGGGTGAAAGCTCCTTTTGCCCCACTTTGGGGTAAACGTCATTTGAAAGCACAACATAAAAAAATCAAAGACATGCACAACATAGATGGATCAATATCATGTTCTCTCGAGTCGAGGGATGAATGCTTAGTTAACCTCTCCCATGGATGAACATTCTCTGGATAACAAAGTTGTGAATGCACTGGTGAATGTGAATTCAGGTAAGCGATGTTGAATAGTCAATGTCGCGTTCACCCCAAAGTGAAGGCGATGGCTCTGTCACTCCTTTTGGGGTGAACATAATTTTAGAAAAGGAAAATGACATGACTATTAAAAGGATTTTTATCTGGAATAAAAGGAATGGTGGCCATTGTGGTCAAAGAAGGGATATAATATACCAAGGTTAAAAATGCATTCTCCATTAATGCACAAGTTTTTTAAAAGGCGCCTAGAGTAGGTTGCATAAAATATTAAATAATGAAGGTAAGGAGTAATTCGAATTGTAGATCTCGTGTGAGGAATACAACCATATTAAATATGTAATGCAATTTTCATGATTTCCAAAGCAGACGTGTGTTTTCAATATGGCGAACATTCCCACTCAAATGGCCAAGCCTTATAATTTTTTGTGCACCAAATCCAGAGATGCAGATTTCATGAAGAATTTTCCTTAGAATATGGATCACTGTTTTGAGAGAATGTATTTTCTAGATTTCCAAGGAGGAATTTCCTCGCTATAGTTCCTGATTTATGATCATTTTTTCTTCATGTGCATTTAATGAAAGAGGTGAAATCCTCTATAAATACTACTCAATTTTTATTGTAAAATGAGGTTAGACATTTTGTGAGAAAACTTTCCAAGTTATCTGCATCAATAGAAGATACAAGGCTTCTAAATTTGCAAGTGATCTTGTGTGTGATTTCCTTTTGTATTCATACATTTCTATTTTATGCTCATGTTCCTTGTTTGTTGTTGAATTTGAATTCTGCATCTAAATTTAAATATTTCTAGTGAGGGAGTGAGTGCTAGAGTGTTATTTTGGAGGTTGTCTTTGCAAGGTTATGAGTGAATTCTATTGCTTCTCTTTTATTACATGCTATTTCATGCTTGGGTGAATTTCCTACTATTAGTCTACCCCAAATCCTACACCTTTGGTCTATGGCTATATTTTCCATATCTTTCTGTAGTTTCTAATTTATTTCCTACAACTCTAGCCTTTAACCCATGTAGGATTTATCTTGGGAGCCAACCCTCTCTGGAGATTGGCACGGAGGACATTCCTTTCCTCCAATAATTCAATGTTGGCCATGTCTAGGGTGAACAAACATAGTTTTGTTTATTAGGTAAATATTTGACCAATAGTTTTTGGCATGCTCGATGGGACTTGAAAGTTCCACTTTCAATAGTATCAAGGTTTGATGTTCACCTTTATGTTGTATAGTTAGAACATCTTGCGACTCAATCATACCCAAAAACCTCCAAACATGAAGGCAACGAAAGTTGTGCTTCATGATTATGAGATTGAAGGCTAGAAATTCCAAAAATCCTATTGATTTCTATGGACTTGATATCTAAATGCTAGGATAACATCCTCAACTAGTCCCTTTACACCATACGTCATCATAACCTCATACATCTCATATAGAATATGTATCATCCTCATGATTAGCTAGTGTGTTTTTTTCTCCTACAAGTCCAATTAGTACTACAACTAGCGTTCCTCAGGATCAACCACATACACTAGTTCACATGGCTCAGAATCCACCACCATAGCAACAACAACCTCCAAGACAATTTCCAACATGGAATAGTTCAGGAGCCTTGAATTTACAAGCATAAAATCTAGTGCCACAAGGATATTTGAAGGCTTTGCCTACCTATGATGGTACTGGTAAAACTACTTATGAGCATATTCAAGATGTGGCTTCTTTGGCTATGATCCATGGCATAGTTGAGGAAGACATTATGGTGTGGTTGCTAGTGTTATCGCTGAGAGGAAAATTGTTGTATTGGTACTGATCATTGCAACATGATATTATTACATCATGGTATTAGTTGACGGAGCTATTGATCAAGAATTTTCATGAAAAATCTGACCCATTCTCCTTTTTGCATCAGTTTACAATGATCCAAAGACATTCACAAGATGAGATAGTTGTTTTCATCATTAGGTTCACCCGTATTTGGAAAAGGGTTCTTGATGGTCTTTGACCTACACACGAACAAGTTGCTTTCTACTATATCAGAGCTTTTAATACTAATATTGGCATGGTTTTTTGACAAGCTAATGTGAATACATTTCCAAAAATATACACATAGGCACAAAATACTGAGTCAGATTTAATTGTTATAGGCAAGCTTACCCAAAAATGACTATGCCTATCCTCCCTAACCTACCATAGCATTTGTATTCAAGTGCATTTTTCCAACATATATCTTCCATGTACCCAGTTCCCTCATGGAGCTCAGGTCACCGCAAGTCGCCTCAATTCATGTCCTACAACTTCCTCCTCAAAGATTTTTGTAGTTACCCACTCCAACAGTGCCATTTTTTCTTGTATTCATTCCTTTTCTAGCATTACCGGTGCCATCAGTCCCATTACTATTTCTCGTGCCACCAAAACCTTTACCTTTACCAGTGCCTCTTGCACTTCCCAATCTTAATCCCTACATGGAACTGTTACAAGAGGTGAAATCCAATAACTTAGCCTTATGGAAAATATCAAATGAGCTTACAATAGTAAGGAAAAAGCAAGTTGAGGTTGAATTTCAGCTGTGGAGATTTCAAACTCCACCAATTACTCGAAAGCAAGCATCTACCGATAAGGGTCCTAATAGGAACACAATAGTTTAGGCAAACAAAGAAGCTACTATGTCAAAAAATGTGTATTGGTGCTCTACTTGTAATGATCCTAATGAAGAAGAAACTTGCATGGTATACCTAAACTATGTATAGAAACTTTTGAAAAGTTTAGCTAGTGAACAAGTCAACATGATCAGGGAGGTTGATCACAATTTTATGGTGCCATCCTTGAAGTAAGTTTTGGTTCTCATAAGATCTGAAAAGAAGCCAGTAATTGTAGATCCAGCTGAGTTGTAACCTTTGAAGGTACCTACATAATCCAAGGTGCAAAATGAAAAAGTGCAGCCACCTATGAAGATGCCTAGTATAATATCTAAGTAGCAGCATTTTATCTTATTGAAATATCTACTACCTAAACAAGCTCAAGAGAAGCCACAAATAAAGACATCAACTTCACAACCTATGATAGCTACTCAAATGCAAAGTGATACAAAATAACAGTCTAAGGAATATCTCAAGTATTCATCATTGACAAATAGATAGAGGGTGGAAGCTACTCAGCAGTATCGGGATAAGTACAAGCGAGTTGTAGAAGAAAGGGCTCTGACTATTACAAATTATAACATTGTGGAAGAAATGAAGAAGATACCATAAAGAGTGAGCTTGTATGATGCACTACAATTTCCAGGACAAGTGGACCTATTACAAGAGTCTCTTAAGATTATGAAAGACCAAAAGAAAAGTCCTTCTTAGATGATGATGTCTCAAACACTCCCAACTTCAACCACTGGAAAGAATAGACCACCCCCATTCTATTTGTCACTCAAAATGGAGGGGTGGATTGTACATAATTGTATGATCAATTTGCGACCATTGATGTAGGAGAATCTAGTGGCAGTGGAGCAATCTTGCATCAATAAAAAAAAACAAAAAATTTCTAAGTTTTTTGCCTTTGTGTTTGTCAGCCGCCATTTGGGCGGGAAAGTAGAATTTAAAATTTTACATGGGTAGGAAAGTTAACTTTAATTTGTTTTGCATTAGCAAGAAACTTAAAATTAATGTAAAAGGGGAGGGGAAATAGGATTTAAAAAGGGATTTTAGATCTGAAAAAAGGGCTTGGTTTGGGCTCCAAGATTGTATGATCTGGCATTGTAATTTCTGCCCCTTTGGATGGCATTATTAAAATAATTATTTTCTATTGTGATTTGGCTCCTTGGATAGTTTTTTTCGTGTTTGTTCATCCTCATCAAGTGGTATCAGAGTGGGAGTTCTTGAGTGTGTAAGAAGATCGATGAACGTGAGGTAGTTTACACCAGGATCTATGGTTTGGTTTTGGAGAAGTCGAAGCAAGATGACCCCATGAAGGAACTGAGGTGTTGCCAGTAATGTCGTAGTTCCAGTGGAGGATTTATGAGCTTTTTAGAGGCAATTCTAGGCATTACAAGAATATTTGTGTAGAGGATTTGACCCAAGAAGAGAGGAAAAGAGTGAAGATGAAGCCAAAGAAGAGGAAGACTAGTTTGAGGAAGAAGAAGAGGCATTAGATCTTGCTCAAGCAAGTTTCTACAAAGCCATATACCATATTGGGAAGAGGTCGAAGATGGAGGTTTCCACATACTCAAGAAATCTTAACCTGAAGAAGTTGATTGACTGTATCAACGACCTAGAAGAATATTTTGAATATGAAAAGGTAGAAGATCCTAATCGAGTCAATTTTTCTAAGACCAAACTGAAGGGTCATGCTATAATCTGGTGGAAAGGAGTACAAATTGACAAAAATTGAAGTGAAAAATAGAGGATCATCATATGGAATGAATGGTGCAAAAGCTGAAGAGGTAGTTTATTCCTATAGATTACGATTTGGATCTACTAAAGAAGATGCAAAGTTTGAGATAGTCAGGAAAGTCTACAAGATCTTGATCCAAACCGGCCATTCTAAGGCTAAAAAGGAGAAGGTAGCCCATTACATCCATGGGCTAAAAACCAGCACTCAAGAAGAGCTGAGTCTGGTTAGGATGAGCACCATTGAGGATGCTTACTAGTTTGCTCTAAAAGTTGAAGAGAATTTGAACAGAAGGTTTGAGGGTAAGCAAAAAGGAATAGGTCATGGAGAAATAATTGGTGGAAAAACAGATGGAGGATGAGGTGATAATAAAGAAGAAGCTAGTACTACTCAGGACCATAATTGAGATAATGCTTATAGATCCCATGGTTAGAACAACAACTACCCAAGAGGAATAGGTAGATATGGCCGAGGAAATGGAGGAAGAGGGTTTCATGTAACCTACTTCAATTGTGGAGAAGAAGGACATAGAGCATATGAGTGTCCACAACACCAAGAGAAGCCAAAGAGGAGACCAGTAGGTAATGCCAGAGCTACTATTGCAGATGAAGGAGCTGAATCAGAGCACTTTGAGGAGGTAGAGAGAGGAGAATTTATGGTCACAAGAAGAACCATGTTGAATGAGAAGGAACCATAACAGAGGAAGATCCTATTCTGCACAATGTGCAAATGTTTAGGTAAGGTTTGTAATGTTATTATAGATAATGGTAGTACTGATAACTTAGTCTCTAAATAAATGGTTACTAAGTTACAACTGGAGAGGAGGAGACACTCACATCCATATTGGATTGTGTGGTTGCAGAAGGACCATAAGGCATTGGTCAATGAACAGTGCTTAGTCAAGTTTAATATTGGGAGATACAAGTATGAGGTCCTATGTGATATCTTGCATATGGATGCTTGCCATATGCTATTAGAAATACCATGGTAGTTTGATCACCATGCAATCCATTATGGACATGCCAACACTTACTCCCTAACAAAGTAAGGAGTGCACCATAAACTGAAGCCACTGAAGGAGATGGATGAAAAGTTATGTAACAGTGAGAGAATTTGTTTGGTTGAAGGTATAAAATTTATATATGATTTGAAGCATGAGCATGTGTGCTATGAATTAATTCCTATAGTTAGGGAAGAACCAAGTAAATATGTCCCTATAGAAGTATCAAGTCTATTGGAAGACTTCTCAGATATTATATTTGATAATGTGTCAGAGGGTTTGCCACCCATGAGAAATATTAGCCATCATATTAATTTGATACCTGGATCTAGTTTTCCAAACAAGGCTACCCATACGATGACTCATGTGAAGAATTAGGAACTGAACAGACAAGTTCAGGAGATACTAGAGAAGATACTGATTAGGAAAATCCTAAGTCCATGTGCAGTGCCTAAAGTACTAACACCAAAGAAGGATGGCGAGTGGATAATATACACAGATTCCATAGCTATTAATAAGATCTCCATCAAGTATAGGTTTCCATTGCCAAGGATGGATGACATAATGGACTGTTTGAGTGGGCCTAAGTATTTTACAAAGATTTATCTAAAGAGTGGGTATCATAAAATCCGCATTAAAAATGGAGATGAGTGGAAGATAACTTTCAAGACCAAAGAGGGTTTATATGAGTGGTTGGTCATGCCATTTTGGCTAACCAATACACCTAGTACATTCATGAGGCTTATGAATGAAGTATTGAAGGAGTTTATGGGAAAGTTTGTCATTGTATATTTTGATGACATTCTAATTTTCAGCAAGACCTTGGAGGAACATTTGAGGCACATCATAAGAGTTTTGGAAAAGCTGAGGGAGGAACATCTATTCATGAATTTGAAGAAGTGCAGTTTTGTGAAGAAGGAATTGGTGTACTTGGGATTTGTCATCTCAACTGAAGGTATGAATATGGATCTAGAGAAGGTAAGGACTATCATTGACTGGACTACCCCAAGGAGCATAACTGAGGTAAGATCATTTCATGGTCTAGCAAGTTTTTATAGAAATTTTATTAGAAATTTTAGCAGTATTTGTGCACCCCTAACTAAAACAATGAGAGGGGATAAGAAAGAATTTAAGTGGACCTTAGGAGATGATAGGAGCTTTGAGTTGTTGAATAATAAGATCATTGAGAAACCTGTGTTGGTACTTACATATTTTAATAAGGTGTTTCAGGTAGATTATGATGCTAGTGGTAGTGGCATAGGAGCTGTATTGAGTCAGGAAGGTAAGCCTATTGCCTACTTTAGTGAAAAGCTTAATGATGCCAGGAGGAAATATCTTGTCTATGATCAAGAGTTTCATGCTATATTTCAAGATCTAAAGAAGTGGAGACACTATTTTTTCCAAAGGAGTTTGTTTTGTATACTGATCATCAGGCTTTACAGTATATTAACAATCAAGGGAAATTGAATTAGAGGCACTAAAAATGGGTTGAGTTTTTACAGAGCTATACCTTTGTACTGAAGCATAGGAGTGGGAAGTCAAACAAATTTGTAGATACCTTAAGTAGAAGGTAGATTTTGTTGATAGCAATGAGAGTGGAAGTTGTAGGGTTTGAAGAACTTAAGAGTTTGTACCCTGAAGATCCAGATTTTGCTGAAGCTTGGAGATATTGTACAACACTAGTTACTCTGGATAGGACTAAGTGGTTCAATTTTATGATCCAAGATGGAATTATGTTCAAGGGGAACCATTTGTGCATTCCTAGGAGTTCAATGAGGGATAATATTGTCAAAGAGAAGCATAGTGGAGGATTGGATGGACATTTTGGTAGAGACAAGACCATTGCCTTGGTGAGTGAGAACTACTATTGGCCACAGTTACTGTAAGATGTGAAGAAGTTTGTACAAAGTTGTAGAATATGCCAGATGGCCAAGGGTGTGAGGTAGAACATCGGGTTATATCAACCATTTCCTATACTAGAGAGACCTTAGGAGGACATCAGCATGGAATTTGTTCTTTTTCTACCAAGGACACAAAGGGGAAATGACTCCATATTTGTGGTAGTTGACAGGTTTTTAAAGATGATACATTTTATTCCCTTCCAAAAAACCAGTGATGTAGTTCATGTTGCTGGACCATTTTCAAGGAAGTGGTATGACTTCATGGTCTACCAAAGTGTATAGTATTCGATAGAGACAAAAATTTTGTTGGGTATTTTTGGAAGACCTTGTGGAAGAAATTGAAGATAGATTTGAAGTTCAATTCTGCATACCATCCACAAACTGATGGATAGACAGAAGTGGTGAATAGGAGTTTAGGTAACCTATTGAGATGCCTAGTAGGATATAAGCCCAAGGGATGGGATATGATTTTACCACATGCAAAATTTTCCTATAATAATTTTGTCAACAAGAGCACTGGTAAATCACAATTCTAGATTGTATATGGGAGTAGTGCAAGAAATACTTCTAAGTTGAGGAAGTTGGACATGGGATAAAAGAATAGTGCTAAATCTGAGAACTTTGTAGAGCATCTAAAGGATTTGTATGAAGAAGTAAAACATCACATCAATAAGATGAACACTCAGTACAAGACAAATACTGATCAAAAAATGAGGTTTAAGGAGTTCCAGGTTGGTGATGAAGTCATGGTGCACCTGAGAAAGGAAAGGTTTCCTGCTAAAACATATAACAAGCTAAAAATGAAGAAGTTTGGACCACGCAGGATCATACATAAAAGAGATTCAGGAAATGCATATAAGGTGGAGTTTCTGAGTGGATTGAACATATCACCTGTGTTCAATATTTTTGATTTTGTAGAGTATCATGAATGTGATAGTTCTAAGGAACCAGTTGCAGATTTGTGGAGTGTTCTGACATCGACTCTAATGATAGAATAGATAGAGGAAATCCTTGATACCCACATCAATAGAAGTATAAGAAACAAGCAGTATGAAGAATATCTGGTGAAATGGAAGAGAAGGCTTGTAGAAGATTTGACTTGGATGTCCAAGTCTAAGGTTGACCGCCTTGGTTTTCGTACAACAACAAATAAGTGAGGTCACTTCTCAAACTTACCCTGGGTGTCTAATGTAGGAGCATCCAATGGTAGCAGAGCAATCTTGCATCAACAAAAAAAACATAAAATTTGTCTAAGTGTTTTTCCTTTGTGTTTGTCGGTCGCCAATTGAGCACGAAAGTAGAATTTAAAAATTTTCATGGGCAAGAAAGTTAAATTTAATTTTTTTTGCATGGGCGAGAAACTTAAAAATCATGTAAAATGGGGGGGGAATAGGATTTAAAAAGGGATTTTGGATCTGAAAAAAGGGCTTGGTTTGGGCTCCAAGATTGTATGATCTGGCATTGTAATTTCTGCCCCTTTGGTTGGCATTATTAAAATAATTCTTTTCTATTGTGATTTGGATCTTTGGATGGTTTTTTTCATGTTTTTTCATCCTCATCAACTACTGTCATGCCAAAGGCAGTATGCGAAGTTATGGGGATGGAATACATAAGAAGTAGATCGGGAGTGTTACAGTTGGATGGAACCCCAGTCAAAATGGTAGGAGTAATAAAGGATATCCCCATTATTTTACATAGCATACCACAAATTACTATCATCCAGGAAGTAGTCGTGGTTGACTTAGAGCCATATTTTAGCATGTGTCTCTCTAGGGATTTCATAGTGAATCTGGGAGGATACCTTTCCTTGGATCACTAAAATTTAGATATTCCATTTAAAGAAAAGAGAATTCGTATTTATAATGAAAAACCATTGAATTTTCATATTGAGAAGTTGGAGGAAGAAGAAAAATCTCCAGGCGTAGTTAATATGATGACTGAAGAGTCAGGAGAAGTTAACTTGATGGAATAAGTGCTTGGTGAACTCCATCTCGAAGATGAATTATTGATCACAAATTTTGATTAAATTATTGAAATAGACATTGGTTGTTATACTATAGCCAAACCTGAGCATATTGAAGAAAATATCTCTGATTCCCTAGATCCTATTGCTGATAAATTATCGAAGCTATACTTCGATGGTGCTAGATGCAAGAATGGTGTATGGGATTGCATTGTATTGATCTCCATTGTGGGATTACAAAAGACTTATTCTTATAGATTAACTTGGATTTGTACTAATAACACAGTCGAATATAAAGCATTATGCTTCGTATTGAAGAAAGCTAAAAATGTTGGGTATTAAACAATTGCTAGTTTTTGGCAAATCTGAAATTATTGTCAATTAGACCACCAACAAGTGTGTGTCCAAGCAGGATAACCTAAAATTCTATCATAACAAATTGTGGGATTTTTTTGAGTCCTTTACATCCTTGAACATTCAGGTGATTTCCTAAAAGCAGAACAAACATGCAGATGTTTTGACCTCCTTCGGTGCAAATTATTCTCCTGTGGAGCAAGTAGTGAAAAGACCCAAGACTATCAGGGTGATTTATAGACCTTCAATCCTTGAAAAGAACATTTATTGGCAAGTTTTTGACAATGATGAGAAAAGAAGACCGGGATTATTGAATAGGATTATTGTAATTTATCTTAATGATATGAATGTGTTTTCACATCATAGAGAAGACCATGTTTCTAATTTGATGTAGGTGTTTGAGAAATGTTGTGAGTTGAAAATTTCAATAAATCCGAAGAAGTCAATATTTGCTATCAAATAAGGGAAATTTTTGGGTCATGTGATCTCATAACAAGGATTAGCTATTGATCCCTCAAGATTAGAGGCACTCCTAAAGCTACCATTGCCAGCCAACAAAAGGGACCTACAATATTTCTTTGGTCAAATTAATTTCATTCAAAAATTTATTGTTGAATTTGCTCAGGTGATGAAACCCATGACTAAGATCTTAAAGAAGAATGCCAAATTTAAATGGATGGAGGTAAGAAGACGATATTTTAGGAGATAAATGAAATAATTATCCAAGCTCCAGTTTTGATCAATCTTGATTATTCCAAGGATTTCATCCTCTATGCAGAGGGTGAGCAAGAGAGTTATGTTGCAGTTTTGATGCAGAAGAAAGAAGACGGAGATGAAAATCCCATTGCATTTCTAAGCCAATTCATTGTGCCCCACTAGGATAAATACAATTTCATTAAAAAATAGGTGTATGTGGTGATGAAATATTTGAAGAAGTTCCAACACTTTATCTTGCAGAGTAAAACGGTTATTTATATTATACACCCTAATTTTCAAAACTTCATTCTATAGGGAGAACTAGGTGACAAAAGAGTAGGTTGGATCTCAAAAATTCAATAGTATGACATGGATATACGACCGAAAAAGCTAGTCCATGGATGATATATTTATCAAGAGTTGGCCAAAAGTGTGAATCATTCTATGAGTGATTATGACTGTATAGAGGAGTTCATTGAATTTTTTACTTTTGGGAAGTATCCACCACACCTTAATGCTTCACAGCATTGAAGGTCTCGGTTGCAAGCACTCAAATATGTTCTATTGCCTAATGGGTTATTTCATAATAATATTGATGGAGTTCTCCTCAGATGCGTAAAGGAGTCATAAAAGGATGAAGTATTGGAAGAATTTCATTTTGGTCTCTCTAGTGGTAATTATGTGGGAAGGCCTATGGCCTTGAAAATCATATGATCTGGTTGCTTTTGGCCTACTTTGTTGGTTGATGCTCATAAAGTAAGTCAACACTATGATAACTATCAGTGGTATGTTGGAAGGACCAGGATAGGAGCATTGCATCTATGCCCAATTAAATTAGAAGCACCCTTTCAAAAATGGGGTCTTGAATTCATAGGAGTAATTGATCCATATTCGTCCATAGAACATAAATACATTTTAATTGCAACAAATTATTTCACCAGATGGGTAGAGGCTATTCCTACCAAAAAGATAGATCAAGCGACTATCATCTCTTTCTTGGAATAACTCATCACATGTTTTTATGTCCTATACTCTATCATGATAGATAATGGAACTTTATTTATGTGGGACAAAATTACTGAATTTACCAACAAGTATGGGATTTATCTCAAGACGTCATCCAATTATTACCCACAAGGGAATGGCTTGGCTGAATCTACCAATAAAAACTTACTATAAATTTTAAAAGGACACTCAAAAATAATAAAAGGATTTGGTACCTATTATTGAACCAGGCTCTTTTGGCAGACCGTATATCCATGAAAAAATCTATTAAAACTTCTTTGTATGCTTTGGTGTATGGAAAAAAAGCAATCTTGCTCACTCACATTGAGCTTCCAGTTCTCCAAACATTACAGTTATTTAAAGACGATGATGAAGAATATGATCCAATGAGTGTGAGGTTATCACAACTATTATAGTTGGAGGAAGACAGAGAAAAGGCCTATCAAGTGTTCACTAATCACACTAAAGAAATGCAAAAGTGTTTCGAAAAGAAAACAACTAAGCACAGGTTTCAAGTGGGAGATTTAGTTCTCAAATAGAATGAAAATAAGGCTAAGCCAGGGAAACACCACAAGTTTGATGTCATTTGAGAAGGCCCCTTTCAGATTTCTGTAGTAAATTTGGCAAATGCATATCATCTCCGTGACATGAACGGTTGGAATCTTCTTATTCCAGTATATGACCTTCATTTGAAGGCCTATATTCAATGATTTGATTTAAAAAAAAAAGGGGTACCATCTTGTAAATATGTACATATTTTCCTATTAGCATTTTATTTAATTTATATGATATATATATATATATATTATAAAATTAAAAAATTAAAAAAAGGAGATAAAAGTGTTGCTTTTTAAATCAGTGTCATCCCAAATTTATTTGTATATTAAAATATTTTGGCTAAGGATACAGTGTTACAAAGTTCCTAGCAAGGAAGGCATCATTGAAAAAATAAGTGATACATGATTAAATTTGGAAGTGCTTTCGCCCCTCTCAAATAACACATTCAAGATTAAAAGTGAAAAGGTTTTTGGGCGTTTTCACCCAAGGGAAGAGTGCAAGGCCTTAAGTGTCATTTAAGGGTGAACAAACAAAGCAAGTAGAAGGAAGCACCAAGTCAACACGTTGTTAGAAAGGTCAAAATTACGTTCTCCCCCAAATGGGGCAAACATGTTAAAATAGTGCACGCTGAAGCCATTAAAAAATTTTGTTCACCCCGAAGATAGGGTGATGCGTTCGTTCACCCAAAATTGAGGCGAATGCGTTGTTTTAAAAAATATTATTAAAAGCATCTTTTCTTGACAGGGGGTGATGAGAATTTGATATGTAAAAGGCATTGGCACCTTAGTTTTTCAGTTAAAATATTTCAAATATTAATTTAAGGCACTTTTAAAAGAGAGGAAAAATCTAAAAACAAAAGCCCTAAAAGCAGTTGTGTTTTTCTAAGAAAAACAAGTTTTTTCTAAATATGGATGAAAAATAATAATGAGAAGATTTTAAAGGAAGGTCATTCACTATGGATATTTACCAGATAGGCTGAAGGCGTTTCGGAGTGAAAGGCAAAAAACCAAATAAGGAATACAAGTGCATTTCAAAAATGTTTTTACCTCATTCTCTTTCGAAGATGCACTTACAAAATAAGTTTTGCCCCTGAATGCATGGTAGGTATTGGAAAGCGTGCATGTAGGTTGAAGAATGTACTAAAGCCATTTAATTTGAATGTGCACCCAGATTTATGCAGGAGAATAATTTTTTTCCCGAGGAGTAGAAATACACATTTTTGTTTCGGGTGGTTGATTTGTTTTTCCCAAAAAGCTTTGATTTCCAGAGCATGTTTTTCAATAAATATACACGGTAAAGGAGGCACTTTTTCCCAAGATTATTTGGTAGTGAATCAAAGGTGATACCTTTAAAACATTGGGAGTAGTGCAGGGCGAGTGAATCAATACACATGTTCTCCCGAAATCACCTAGAAAATATTTAGCATTTATTACGGTAGTTGGGAGAGCGCTCTATATAAAGGACAAAGTAAAAGCCCGTAGTTTATTTTTCTAAGTTTTTTTATTGCCACTATGTTCTGAACTATCATTGCAAAATTTTTCAGAGGCTATTTAGAGCATTTATCAAAAAGGAGATAATGGAAAAATGGAGCAAGGAGACCACAGAGGCTGTCGAGCCAAAGAGGTCGAGGAAAAGAGAAGGAGGGTCTAAATCCAAGAAGGCCTGAAGAAATAAAAATGTTGATTTAAACCCATATGCTGAAATAATGGCAAAAATTTATGACTATGTAATTACCCACAAGGGTGTAGAAAAATTGTGATAGGAATTGGAGGTTGCAATAAATCAGGGGTTGACATCAGAGAGCTTGTTGATAGTACTCTACCACTCGTAGTTATTTTGGTACCTCTATCCACCCATACATCCTTATCCAACTATAGTGCAGTTGATTGCTCAATTTTATGACCCATTCACAAGGACGGTGAGAAATGCAAAGAGAGAAATACTTTTTACCATCACCCCATATGAAGTGTGGGAAGTGTTTGTGTGTTGTTTGAATCGTCCTTATTATGTGATTTCCAAAAAATTGCATATTAATGAGCAGGATGACAAATATGTATCCACAGTAGCCATGCATCAATTCATGGAGACACATATGATTAAGGATCCACTGACGGGGTAGCTCCTGACCTTGCCCAAGCTGCTCACGAAATTTAAAAATTTAAATATTTACTCCATGTTGGTGTGGGTTGTGGGTTTTCCTACAGAATCAATTGGTCATAAATGGTAGGTGGTCATAGCGCAGTGTATTTTTTGGACTGAATTTTACTCCTCACCGGCTATGAGGAAATGTACCAATCCAATTTTCATTGATTGGGCTGATTTTATTTCTTGAATATTGAATTTTTAGTTGTAAAAGTTGCAGACTAGGGAAGAGATGTCTTTCAGATATACCTATTTTCTGGTATGGTATTAATTTTTCCATTCACAAAAACCCTTCCCTTTTATCATGGTGATAAAAATGGATGAAAGGGATGAGCTTCTATTGGTAAATTTGAGGACTTTCACTTTGTCAAATAGGGAGTCATTTTACAGTTTTAACAATTTATTTTTGGGACCTACCATAGAATTACTTTGTGGTACATGTGAAATGGTACCATGAGAATTGAGGGATGTAATAGTTATCAGATAAAATGGAGATATTTTTCTGCTCACTCAAGGTGTGGTTGTGAGAATTTTTGGCTTTATAGGTAAGCCATTTTTTTGCCTTATTTTGCCATCAAGCATGTTTTCACTATGGAGGTGGTGTACCAGTCAGACTATGTAAATGATGTATATGGAGTAGGGTGCGGCAAGAAAACAACATATAATATGTCATTTAAGTTTGGTAGTATAGAAGTGAGCCAAGTAGGTAGAATCGATTGCTTACAGTAACACTGCAATATTTGGGCCTAATAGAACTACCACAGTGATGGAGGTATGAACCATTGGGTAAGTTTTTGGAAATAATAAAAGCCAAGTCATTTCACTGCTGTCCACAACCTGATATTAAGAAGAAGCAAAATAATTTTGATGGGCCCGATATGGACTGGCATATTGAAGACATGACGGTGCTTCCACCTTGGCATGACTACTATGAACATGAGGCTGAATATAATCTAGAAAAATATAAAAATCAAATTCCTCCTCCGAGTTTGTTTAGCCAGGTAAAATAAAGTGAGCCCTCATGGACCGAAGAGAAAATTACAAACTAGTGGATAATGAGGGTCCACCGAGGAAAGACCATGACTCCTTATGGGTTGAAGTTATATGAGGCATTTTAGACACCTATGATGAGTTTGTTGATTCTTATCAACCTGTTGCTTTCACCAATATTTTTCCCTAAAGCTTCCATCATTCTAATAGCAATAAAAATGGAGACAAAGGTGAACATCCATCAGTTGAAGAAGATATCCCAGGGAAGGAAGAATAGCAGTATGTTTTTAGGTGAAGGTCACAGTGAACAAAGCAGAATATTGAGGAGACACCTATTTCAAAGAAGAAAAATGTTTGGAATGCACCCCCATTTCTGAAAGTGGTAAAAATACCAAGGATTGGTGCCATTTCTTCCTCTTGTACTAAGGTTTCAGTCATTGTAGTTCCTATAGTTACCATTGATTGAGGATTTTATGATGATGGTTGCATAGATGTTTTCAATGATTGAAGAATAAGAAGAAGACCAACCATCATAGAGCTCTCAGGTAGAGGTCATGGACGTCGAAGAGAACATGAATGTTGAGGAGAAAGTGGAAGAGAAATAGGAAGAAGTTATTTCATAGCCACTCTCATCACCACATCACACAATGCAAGTGCCCAAAGGTACATCTTCTATTCCCCCTTCTTCTTCTCTAGAGCATGTAGTGACTTTTGATTCACTCCCATCAGTTTCTATCTCCATTTCTCCACCCTTAGGTATACCTTCTTAATCTATTTTACTTCCTTCTTCTTCCCTTATCGAAGTCACTACTGCTCTTTCTTCTCTTCCCTTTTCTTTTGCCTTTCTTTCTTTTAGTTCATATGCATCATGGTTGAATCCATTTTTGAGCTCCTCCCATTCCATTGCCACCACCACTTTTTTTGAGGCTGTAAGTACACAAGATCCTCCCATAGTGAGCATAACTGTAGCTGAACCTGGTTCCTCCATCCATTCCACCATTTTAGTCCCTTTACTTCTAACCATCACTTCTACTTATTTTGAGCCTAACTGCTCAAAATTTTGTATTCTTCATTTAATTTTTGGAAATACAAGCATTTCACGATGTTTAGGTGGCACCAAAAAAACCCGACATGGAGAAAATTAATTAGGTGGACCTAAGTTCTTCATAATGGTTGAAGAGTAAGAGGCAAAAAGAGGCCCTGGCTCTAGCTCGACTGATCAAGAAGGTTTCCTTTGACCCAGTCACCATGGAATCTCACATGAATAGAATCACTCCCTTAGTTCAAAGGCCACAAGGAGAAATGTTGTCGAGTGATTATATTTGTGAGACTATAACAGAAGATCTCACCAGAATTTATCCAATGGATAAAATGGGCAACATGCAAGTTAATATGAGTTCAATATATTTGCATGGTGAATACTATAAGGAGAAATATTTTGATAATGAAAATAAAATCATCAAAATCAAAACTACCTTGGCCAAAAGTAGAGCACAAGTGGAGAGGATAGCCACAGAAAATGAAAACTTGCATCGACAGGTAGGAGTGCATTTGAAGGAAAGAGACGTAGCTAGGATAGATATGCACTTGCTCCAGATGCAGTTGGAATCCATCAAGAATTAGCTAGCAGAAAAGGTCGTACAGACTATAGGTTTTTCTCCAAAGAGTATTAAGGAGGTGCACCTTAATTTGGCCCAAAACTATGAGAAATTGGTTGAACAAGAAATTCAAGTATTGCTCTATTTATGAATGGTTAGCATACAAAATTAGTTGGGGAAACAATTAATTGATAACACAGAGGAAAGGTTGGAGCCATATATGGAGATGGGAGTAAAAATTCAAGCTATGGCTAACTCCAGCATCCATATTCATCCCTTGAGTGATATGGATCATGTCTGGTCCACTTCCAAAGTCATACTACGTAGTTATTTTTAGAGAATGGACCTGGTGATAGAAGGCCAAAAAATCCTTAATACCATCAAGTGAGAGCACACTATTTCTATGATGTATTTTGGAACTCATGTTGGTTTGGGATTCCTAAACTTCACTGATGAATGGGGTAAACCTATTCCAAAGGAACATTTGGGAGTAGCTTGGAGGAATTTCATAGAGGATACCTCGAAGATCAATGCATAGGAGGAGCCCATCATGGAAGCACATGTATTACCTCTTATGTAGAAATATACCCACCTAGAGCTTTCACTATTTGAGCTAGCTCAGTAAACGAATCACCTTAGCTTGGAGGATGTCCAAAATCTCTGATTCATTTACGAGTCATTGAGTACTCCCTACTTATTAACCACTCAAGCTTGGAAGGAGGCAATCATAGTTTATGAGGTTACATTTTAAAGCCTCAAATATTAGGTGGAAAGAGTAGCAACGAGGCATGCAACGGCTAAAAAAGCAACTAAAAAAGTAGAGCGAGTCGAAGTACTCAAGGTTGCAGCCAAAGCTGGAGCCAAGGAGAAAGTCAAAGAAGAGGTACATTGAAATGCATCCACATCAAAAGTGCCAATTAGGGCAGTCAGCAAAAATACTCCATAGCAGCCCAATGGATAAATTCCTTGGATTGCTTACATCCATGTTAGATGGATACCCCATGAGTCATCATAAATATTGGCAGTTTTGCACTCTACCACATTGGGATTTTGATCTTATTTTACTGGAGCATTTTGATTGTAATACGACTAAATATGTTAATCCGAATATAATATTTTGGCTGAATTTATATGTTGTAGTTGTTTTATTTTTTTGTCTTTGTTTGTATATACACTATTTTAGCTTAGAAGTAATGAATGTTAATTGGAAAAGGCTAGAAAAATGTATTGAATATTTGAGTTCACTTTATCTACAAAAACATTAAAAATGGAGCACCAGGACTAAGTATAGAGACAAAAATTTTACTGCAATATAAATACACATTTACCCTGAGCAAAATGCCCTACACACTACAAAATAAAAGAGAAAGTTTCATTAAAATTGGTGAAATTTTAAAATATATGAAAGCACCCTATGTTAAAACATGGATAATCACGTTCTCCCCAAAGTTGGGGTGAAGGCCTCGTTCGCCCTACTTTCAGGTGAACATATTTTCAAATTAAAATGACGTGCTCGATCATTGCAAAGAGAATAGATTCGGCAAAGGAGTGCGTTCACCCAAAATATGGGGCAAAATCTCCATTAACCCCACTTTGGGGTGAATTTCATTTGAAAGCATGACATAAAAAAGTCAAAGGTGCGTGTGACATAGATGGGTCAATATCGCGTTCACCCGGGTCAAGGGATGAATGCTCCATTCACCTCTCCTATGTGTGAAAGTCCTCTAGAGAACAAAGTTGTGAATGCACTAGTAAATGCGAAGTCGGGCAAAAAATGTTGAATAGTAAACATCGCATTCACCCAAAATTGAAGGCGATTGATCTATCGTTACTTTTGGGGGCAAACACGATTTTAGAAAAGGAAAATGATGTGCCTATCAAAAGGATTTTTTCCTGGAATAAAAGGAATGGTGTTTTCCATGGTCAAAGAAGGGATATAATCTACCAAGGTTAAAAATGCATTCTCCATTAATGCACGAGTTTTTTAAAAGGTGCCCAGAGCAGGTTGCAAAAAATATTAAATAATGAAGGCAAGGAGTAACTCGAATTGTAGATCTCGAGTGAGGAAGACAACCATATTAAATATGTAATGCAATTTTCATGATTTCCAAAGTAGACGTGTGTTTCCAATATGGTGAACATCCCCACTCAAATGGCCAAGCCTTATAATTTTCTATGCTCCAAATCTAGAGATGTAGATTTCATGAAGCAATTTCCTTAGAAGATGGATCATTTTTTTGAGGGAATGTATTTTCTATATTTTCGAGGAATTTCCTTGCTATAGTTCCTGATCTGTGATCATTTTGTCTTCATGTGCATTTAATGAAAGAGATGAAATCCTCTATAAATACTACTCAATGTTCATTGTAAAAGGAGGTTACACATTTTATGAGAAAACTTTCCAAGTTCTCTGCATCAATAGAAGATACAAGGGTTCCAAATTTGCAAGTGATCTTGTGTGTGATTTCCTTCTGTGTTTGTACATTTCTATTTTATGCTCATGTTCCTTGTTTTCTATTGAATTTAAATTCTGCATCTGAATTTAAATATTGCTAGTGAGGGAGTGAGTGTTGGAGTGTTATTTTGGAGGTTGTCTTTGCAATGTTATGAGTGAATTCTACTGCTTCTCTTTTATTACATGCTATTTCATGCTTGGGTGAATTTCCTGCTATTAGTCTACCCCAAATCCTACACCTTTGGCCTGTGGCTATATTTCCCATCTCTTTATGCAATTTCTAATTTCTTTCCTGCAACTCTAGTCTTTAACCCATGTAGGATTTATATTGGGAGCCAGACCTCTATGGATATTGGCATGGATGACATTCCCTTCCTATGGTCATTTAATTTTGGCCATGTCTAGGGTGCAAAAATGTAGTTTTGTTGATTAGGAAGATATTTGACCAACACAATTATGATACCAATTATGGCTCACTAGGGTTCCACCTAGCATACCTTTAAACTATTATCATATTTTATTATCTTGGTCATAACAATTGCTCCTTGTGAGAAGCAATATAGTAGAGTTGTAGTCAAGAGCATAGGGTTTAACTCAATTAGGGTCCTCCAATATGTTTTATAAGGTTATATCCTTATTAAGATATGTTATTTTAGGAATACTTATATTTAAGGGAAAAATATATGTGAGAAATAAATAAATAAAACAACTCAACAAGTGGTGATGAAGAAAAATATATGCTAAGATCTCCCTTCACAATAGACCTAAATTCTATGTGCTAGTACTAAAAACTTCCTCTCCTCATCATAGTTATACATAGATGATTTATATATATATACATAAACATAAATAAATGGGACCACAATATATCCAAAGATGGCTAATCAACAGACTGATGTAGGCCCTCCACACATAAAAAAACTCGTAAAATAGGTAAAACTTATAAACAATTACACATACAGATAAATAGGTCAATATAAAACCATAGATGACTAGTCTAAAAATTGATGCAAGCCTCCATATATATGTGTGTGTGTAGATAATTTTATACAAATATTGTGCCAAAAGTAAGGGTTCAATTTTTCCATAAGCCAACTAGAAATTGACTACTCTATAGAAATAAATGAAAGGAAATCTTAAAAAAGAATTCAAATATAAACTTGTTGATCCTTTACAAATCTAATAATACTCCTATTTATAGATTACAAAGAGGAGGTTTTTCCTTCAAAACTCATGCATATATTTCAAGATGACTATTGCTTCTAATATCGGGTCATGTCTTGTTTGAGTAGTCAATACTCCAAATATTCTCTAGATCTAGTATATTAAATGCCAAATAATTTTGACCAATTAGATGAGTAGCTACCACCATTATTTCTAGGTATCCTTTTTGGGAACCCCCAAAATCTAGGTATAAAATATTTCTAGTTTTAAACCTCTACATTCAAGAGTGGCTTTGTCATGGATTTCTAAATACTCATGTCCTTTTCAATATATGTATAGCATTCATTTTATATTAAATTATAATACATTCTAGAATATTGCACACCTCAATAAACCTTAGATTTTTGATATGTAGTGTCTTTGTTTGGAAATTTCCCTCACCATATAATTTCGATACTTTTCTTACCTCAAGACTTCTCATTATTGGACCTCCAATGTTAAAGATTTTATATTTTCATTTTTATGATACTTGATAAAGTTTCAACCCTTAAACTTTAACCTTTATGCAATTTTGATCCTCATAAATTTCAATTAGAGGTTTCTCTATAGTGCTTTTTTGCTTCTTACACTTTGTTTTTGTTGTCAAAAAATTATGTGGTGAGAAATTACTAGAGATATTCTGACTCAAAAGGGATATTTAGCTTGATAAATATAAGGAACCTAGATATGACAATGGCCTAGATCATTGGTCATAAATCTAGGTAAATAATCCACCTAGCAATGATGGCAAATTCAACAATCAATTTATATCTTCACATCTCTACAACTATTAATAATCTTATTATACCATGATTTTAGGGCTACTATGCTACATATAATACATATGTACAAATATTTAAAGTGAGTAGACTTTATCCATTAGGAATAAATTTTAAAAGTATCCCCACTAACTTCTTAAGTTCTTTCTTCTTTCACTTTTTCTAATTCCTTGGGTGAAAATTCATCATCCTTAAGAAACTAGGACTTGTCAATAGTCCCCTTGATGCAAATAGATGGGTGCCTAATATAAATACTTTACTTGGTGAAGTGGTACTGGTATCGGTATTGATTCCCTCTTTATTTTTAACCCCATTGGCATGCATGTTCCATCTCCATATAAAATATTTTTTTTTACTTCTAGAGGGATGGGGCACTTTCTTCTAGCTTTGGTAATTTTACATACTTATTTTTCCAAACACATTTAAGGTAGAGGATTCCACTGTGTCTACTATTCCTTGGCCCATGTAATTATTGATCTAACATTGGGGCCTATTTAGAAATTATTACCTCTACCTCCATGTATGTCTCCTCCTTTTATTAGATTGGCATGTCTAGTCAAGAGGAGTATGTTGTTGAGTGAGAGAGGACTATGAAGTGGCATGTTAGATAGTAGGAATTGATTGGTTAATCTTCTTAAATTCATTTATGAATAGGAAAATAAGTTGGTCCCATTCATTGATTTATTTTGAAAAGGGATTAGAACCCCTTACAATATCTTCCTTTGAATGAAGTGTTGGAGAATATTACATTATTTGGTACATGCTTTTATGCCCTCATGGTACATCTTGTAAATATTATATTAGGATTGTGTCCTATATTAGAGTGTGAGTAAATATTTTATGTAATATAATAATGTGTAAGAAATGTACAAGTATCATTTCAAAGAGTGTGCAAGTATTATGTGTGTATATATGCATAAGTGTCTCATTTATAAGTGTGTAGTTGTGTTCTTAGATTAGGAAGTGTTATGTGAAAATTCACGTCCAAGTGTACATAAAATATAGAGTCATGTGTATGCAAGTTTCAATTAGAGAAGCCAAGAGTCATGAGACTTGGAATAAGGAAATGAATAGTCAAGTAACCAAAGAGTCATCCTAAAATGGCTATATATTAATCCATAGTGACTATCGCCTACATAGTCTACATAGTGTGCATAGAAAGTATTGTTATTATATGAGAGTTTTATGATACATTTGTAAGAGAAGGAGGAGTAATAAATATTACATACATTTGAGCAACTAATTTTTTAAGTTGTGCTACATGCTTTGTACATGTATGATTCAAGCTATTACATTCATATATTTCTACTTATTAATAAATGTTAGTTGATATATTATAAGCCTTGATTTTACATATTAGTTGGCTCATATTATTTTAGTTATATTATTATATTGATCTTACTATATTATGGCTATTATATATTTTATTATATGAATATTTATCATGTGAGTTTACATTAATATTAAGACTTCAAAAGCCATTAGTGGTATTGAAGCTATAACAAGAAGTTTCTTGCATAGGGTGAATTTGTTTAGTTGCATATAAAATTAATTTTTGTCTAGTGTGAAAAAATTGGTTAGAGTCTATCTACTTTAAAGGGAGATATACCTATATTATATTGTAAGATCAAAATAAGTAGAAATTTTGAGTCTTTCCACTAGGTTCAAGGATAACTAGCAAAGACTCGGACTCAGCTAGAGTCTTTCCAATAGGTTGAAGAATAACCAATGAATACTATGACTCATATTTGGGTGAATCAATTTGAATATAGTTTATTATTTATGAAAATAGTAAACCTTGATATTGATAAAGGATTTTAGGGACATAGAAAAAATATTGGAAACTAATTTTTATCAAAACTTAGTAGAAAGTTGAATAAGTTGGTACAATCAATCCATATTATTTGTAGCATCAGGGAATTTCATAGTCACCTTGACATTGATATTGGGTTCTCTAGTAAGGAGGATAATCGTAGTGTATTCTTAGGTTGCATACAAGAAAACAACCTAAGATATTGCTGCAACAAAGATTGGTCATCAGAACTGTAAGAAGCATCCTATAACTTATAGAGAAAACTTTTGTTTTCAAGTGCAATAAGGTAGAAAGCTTTCATCAAGTGGGGATTGATTTAATTTTTAGATTATTAAAGTTTTTAGGTCATATAAAATTTGACCTTGACTTAGAAGGATTCGGGTCTTGAAGATAGACCTTGACAATTAGCTTGACATTGGCAACCATATAAAAGTTTTAGTAAAGTAGAGATAGAGAAGTTTTAGTATTATTTGACATTGATGATTGATCCAAGAAGAGAGGCCAATATTAGAGGATAGATATACTTTAGATAAATAGATTTATAGTGTATATTTTGGTCCTTAATAGTGAATATAGTGAAGGCCATATATAATATAAACAAGCTCCTTATTATAGGAAATATAAAGGAGGCTTGAATATAAAAGATGTAGACTATAGAGAATAAGACTAAAATATTTTAGAGAAGAAGACTTAGGGATTTAAGAGAATACTTGAGATTGAAAGGTAGAAATATTTCAATATTAAAGTGTAGTTAAAGCTAATCAAAATTGATGTTATTCAATTTTTAAATACAACATGAGAAAGAGTGCAGTATTAAGGTTCTTATTAGCTGAGAGAAACTTACCTCATCCATATCAAAGTGACACATTTATTCATAACAAAAAAAAGTGATAATAAAAATTAAAGAATGCTAGCATAGTATTCTAAAGTTTGCATATAAATGAATCATTCTAGTTAAAATAACAATATTCAAATGGACGAGTTAAAGGAACAATGATTAGGCAAAAAGGAACGTAGCACTTATATAAGCTACATAGATCTTAGATTCAAATAAGCTCAAGTTTCAAGAGGACTAATTTGATTTCCAAGAAGCACACAAACTTGAAGAGGAGGAAAATTTTGAAGAGTACAAAGTTTTAAGATGAATTTTAGGTTTGAAGAAGATAGAATTACTAGAAGCACTCATGATAGATTCTTAAGATAGAGTACTCAGGTTTGGAGAGGATATATTCCAAGAAGTATTTTGGCTCAAAGTGAAAATATGTTGAAGAATAGTTAGGTTTGAATAAGTTCACATTCCAAGAATCACTTATGAGGATAACATTCTATGCACTCAGGTTTAAGGATTAAAAGAATAGCTCTTAGGTTCAAGATAAACTTGGCTAGCATTAGAACTATGTAGGAGAAAAATAAATAGCCTAAGTTATCTAAATTTGTGTGCCTAGTTATAGAGCTATGTAAATTATCAATCTAAGGACAAAAATATTTGTGTTTTGAGTTATAGAGTTATGTAAGGATATCAAGGTTCAAGTTACAATCAATAAAGCTACAATGAGCTAAAAAATACATAGAAGGAAGGAATTATGCCAATCTAAGGAAGGTGAAACATCAAAGTAAAATTTTTGGAAGTCAAGTATTGTACAGGTGGAACGTTAGGACAAAAAAATAAGCAACAAGGGAATTGAAGAGTTTAATTGGATAACACAAAATATAAAACACTGAGGTTGGTGAAGCATCAAAGGAGATATACATTGGATTTAGATGAAATCAAAGCATAATGATCATTGCATGGCTAAAAAATGAAATAATCCCATTACCAAATTACCAAAGTAACATCTCATCAAAATTTTAAATATTCTAATGCCATTGCCTAGAGGAACATATCACTAATTCCTACACATTAAAAGACTTCACAAGAAGCAATTTTTATAGGGGAATATAATGTGAGATAAGCACAAAATTTGAAAGAATTTGAAAGTGGAATATCAAGTGAGATAAGTTCCAAAGTTGGAAGTGCAATATTGTGTGAGATAAACCCCAAAGTTAGTAGAGTTGAAAGGTAAAATATTTTTTAGGGTTTCATTTATTATAAATTTTTATAAGGCTTAGTTAAATTAGGATCTATAAGGTTTTATAAGGCTTTATAAATTTTTATAAGGTTATATTAAATGGAGAAATAAGGAATTCTAATTCAATAGGAAGTTATTTATTAAAGCCTTGTTATTAAAGATAAGATAGGAGTGCTAGAGTTGGTTAGTAGTTTGAAATTATTTTGGAGATATAAGGATTTAATAGTTTTTAAAGTTATTGAATGTTTTATTTGGTTTAAGTTTTTTTAAATTAAAATATTATAGAATATTTGCAAATTAATTTAATTTTTGAGTCAAAAGGAGTTCTACTTCAAATTTAGAAAAACTAAATTTACAAAATTCTTATTTCTTATTTTCTAAACATTAGGGAGACAAGTAATTCTACTTCATAGGTTTTAAATTTATAAAATTTAAATTTATTTAAACCTAGGGAGTTATATGGTAGCCTTTAATGGAAATATACTATTGACATTGATTGCATATCATGGAAGAAATTATTAAAAATGCATATAGTGAGGATAGTAAAGAAAAGGGAAACAAGTTAAAATTTGATTCTCAAAACTTTATATATGAAGAGAAGAAAATACTAAAATGGATTAGAGGTACATTTAAGAACACAAAATCACAAACTAATAGTTTGACAAGAGTAAATTCTATAACATATTCAAATGATAGAGTAATTTTTCAATTTTTGAAATACAATAACGAAAATATTTTATAATAAAAAGTGTAGAAAACAAGGAAAAGAAAAATGGATCAATTATGATATAAATCTATCTTAAAGAGTAGTCATGAAAAAGAAGTAAAAAAAGAAGCTAAAGTAGTTCATCAACTAGATAATCAAAACAAAAAATAAATATGATTAAGAACTCAGAGTAGAAGTCAACCAAGAATATGAACCTAATGAAGCTCATATGCATTACAAGGTTAATTGAAGATCAAATATGAAGACCTTTATTTAATACTAAAGTATTCAATAACCAAAAAATATAATACAAGGGGGTGTTAGAGAATATTACATTATTTGGTACAAGCTAATATACCTTCTTGGTACAACCATGTAAATATAATATTAGGGTTGTGTCCTAGGTTAGAGTGTGAGAAAATATTTTATGTAATGTAATAATGTGCAATAAATGCATAAGTTTCATGTAAATAAGTGTAAAAGTTTTATGTGTGTAAATGTGCACAAATGTATCATATGTAAGTGTGCACATGTGATCGTAGATTAGGAAGTGTTATGAAAATAGTCTTGTCCAAGTGTGCATACAAGATATAGTCCTGTGTATGCAAGTGTCAAGTAGAGAAGCTAGAAGTCATGAGACTTGGCATAAGGAATGGAAGAGTCAAGTAACCATAGAGTCATTCTACAATGGCTATATATTACTCCATAGTGAATATTGCCTACATCACCTACATAGTCTACAAACTATGCATATAAAGTATTGTCATTACATGAGAGTTTTATGATATATTTGTAAGAGAAGGAGGATTAATAAATATTGCATACATGTAAGCAAATATTTTGTAAGTTGTGCTACATGCTTTGTACATGTATGATTCAGGCTATTACATTCATATATTTATGCTTATTAATGAATGTTAGTTGATATATTATAAGCCTTGATTTTACATATTAGTTGGCTCATATTATTTTGGTTACATTATTATATTGATCTTACTATATTGTGGCTATCATATATTTTATCCTATGAATATTTATCCTATGAGTTTACATTAATATTAAGGATTAAAAAGCCAACACTAAGTCATGAGAAACCATGGAGCCACATTCTACTTCATGATGTTTTGCAATAGGTAAAAGCAAAAAATATCTTATAGATGCTCCCATGAGGTTGATAGTCCTTTGACATCATAATATAGAATATTTTTATTATGAACATCATATAGTCATCCCAAACATCTATTGATGTTGGGGGTTGTAGAAGGCTTCTTTTGCTACATGCTAAAAATTTTACTAGGAAGAAGCATTCATGTTCTAGCATGCAACCCTCATGGTGGAGCTTTCATAAGTTCTTTTATTTAAGCCAAGTTTCCAGGTTAATATAGCATTTTATCTTAAAGCATGTCATATGAAGCCTTCACAAAAACCTTAATCTAGTATATTTAGTAGTGGCTTCTTTTGATGCTCATTCTAGAGTAGAGTCACCAAGTGAGTGGTGCTTCAAAAAATAGTAGTAGGCATAGATCCTCATAATTTCTAGCCTAATGATTTTCATGATTATAGGACCAATCATATATCACTAGGGTCCCACCTAGGCTGCCATTAAAATATAGTCATATATGATTATCCTAGTCAAAAAATTTATGCTTCATGAGAAGAAACACTATGGCCATGGTCGAGAGCATGGGGTTTAGCTCAATCGAGGGCCTTTGAGATGTTTTTAGAAGGATATATTCTTGTTAAGCATACTTATACTCAATATGAAAATGGATGAGAGAAATAACAAAATAAAATAAATCAACAAAGGAAAAAAGCATGGTGATGCACCAAAAGATCCACTAAGATATCCATGCACAAAAGGCCTACATGTTATGTGTCAGTAGTAAACACTTCCTCTCCTTGAAATACTTAAGCATAGATGATTTTTATAGATATACATGTGCATAAAAAAATGGGTCCATATGAGAGTCGTAGATGGCTAATATAAAATTTAATGTAGTCCTCACACACATATATAAGCAAAACCCACAAAATAGGCAAAACTTATAAACACATACACACACACACAAATGGTTTAGTGGAGAACAATAGATGAATAGTACAAATATTTACATAGTCCTCTATATATATGTACAAATAATTGTATACAATGACTGTGCTAGAAGTAGGGTTGCAATTGGTCCACAACCTGCTTAGGAACTGACTATCCTATAGAAATAAACTAAAGGAAAGCTTACAAAAAATGAAAATGAAAACTTGCTAATCCTTTACGAATATAATACTAATTCTAATTATATTTTAAAAATCAGAGGGTTCCCCTCCAAAACTCACACAGATATTTAAATATGACCACTGCTTCTAATAATCGGTCATGTTTTGTTTGAGTTGTCAACATTTAAAGGTTCTCTAGATCTCATGTCTTAAATGCCAAATGGTTATAATATTTTAGATGAGTAGTTACCACCATTATGAAGCAGATATGAGATCAATAGAACACACACAAACCACAAAAAATAGAGAAATGCAATAAAATTTCATGTATTCTTTACTGAGGAGAATGGAGCTTATAGAGACCAACCCTTTACAAATTCAAAATTCCCCCTCAAATACCCTATTTTCTCTTTTCCCACCTAGAACAATGCATTTGAAATTTAAATTTTGGGGGCAAACTTCCCGAGGTCATAACTCCTCGCTCGTTGCTCGAAATGACTATTGGCACATGTTTAAATAAATATCTCAAAGGGTTTTGTGACCAAGTAATATCCTAACACCATATTTCATCCCTCTACGATGCCTCTACGATCTTCAAAATTGACCTTCAAGTTTTAGTGGTAGGATTTTCACTAGTTTTTGGTAGGGTCCTCACCTTAAAATTTGCATATCTCCCAAACCGCTTAGGATATTATGGTGATTCTTTCATTGTTAGGTCTTTTTTTCCACCCCCTAAAAACTAAACTAACTTAGAACATAAAAATAAAACATTACAGATTTTATATGATGCAAGATCACTCTTACATCATTAGATGCTCCTGCATCAGACACCTAGGGTAAATTGAGAAGTGACCTTCACTTCTCTTCTATTGGAGGAAAACCAAGGTGGTTAACCTCTATCTTCAACAACCAAGATGAATCTTCAATAGGCTTGCCATTCCACTTAACCAGATATTATTCATACTATCTGTTTCTGGTACTTTTGTTAATGTGGGTATCCAAGATTTCTTCTATATCCTCCTTCTCTGGAGTAAACGTTGGAATATCCCAAATTTCTTTTACTGGTCCCTCATCATTGTCTCCTTCATGATATTCTACCATATAAAAAATGTTGAGCATAGGTGATATATTAAGTCCACTTGGCAGTTCTACTTCATATGCATTGCCTGAATCCTTTTTTTTATGATCTTGCATGGTCCAAAATTCTTCATTTTTATCTTATTATAAGTTTTAGGAGGGAATCTTTCTTTTCTGAAGTGAACTATGACTTCATCTCCCACCTAGAATTCCTTAAACCACCACTTTGAGTCTACCCTTGTATTGTACTGAATTTTCATATTATTAATATGTCTCTTTACCTCATGCAAATTATTCAAGTGCTCTAAAAATTCCTCATCCTCAACACTACTCTTTTCCCCTCTATCCATATTCCTCAACTCATAAGCATTCCTTTGGTTGCTCCCATATAGAATCTAGAAAGGGGATTTATTAGTACTCTTATAAGAGAATTTTTGTAAGCAAATTTTTCCTATGGTAAAACCAAATCCCATCTCTTGGGCTTATCTTATACTAAGCATCTCAGTAGGTTACCCAAAATTCTATTCACCACATCTGTTTGCCCATCAATCTGTGAGTGGTATGCAAAACTAAATTTCAAATATATATTCAATTTTTTCCATAAAGTCCTCTAGAAATACCCAATAAACTTGCCATCCCTATCTAAAATGATACTCTTTAGTAGACCATGTAGTTGTACCACCTCTTTGAAAAGCATCCCTACAACATGAACTACATAATTAGTTTTCTGGTAGGGAATGAAATGTGTCATCTTTGAAAACCTTTCAACCACCACAAATATGGAGTCATTTCCCCTTTGTGTCCTTGGTATACAAAGATCAAAATCCATGCTGATGTCTTACCATGGTTTATCTAGTACAGGTAATGGCTGATACAATCTAGTGTTCTACATCACACCCTTGGTCCTCTAGCATACTCTACAACTTTGTACAAATATCTTCACATATTGATGTAACTGTGGCCAATAGTAGTTCTCACTAATGAGGGCAATGGTCTTATCTCGACCAAAGTGTCCAACCAACCCTCCACTATGCTTCTACTTGACCAGATTCTCTCTCATCGAACTCTTTGGAATTCACAATTGGTTTCCTCTAAACAAAATTCCATCTTGGATTAGAAAATCTAGCCATTTAGTTTTATCTAAAGTAACAGGTGCCAATAAATCTCTCCAAGATTCTACAAAATCTATATCTTCAGGGTACAAACTCTTAAGTTCATCAGAC
The DNA here is from genome assembly GCA_028583015.1 of Wollemia nobilis. Classification (NCBI taxonomy): domain Eukaryota; kingdom Viridiplantae; phylum Streptophyta; class Pinopsida; order Araucariales; family Araucariaceae; genus Wollemia; species Wollemia nobilis. The sequence goes on along the minus strand of JAQPPZ010016040.1, from coordinate 4,506,397 downwards.
CCTATAACCTCTACCTTCATTTATATCAACAATTTATACCTTCTACTTAAGGCATCTACAAATCTGTTTGACTTCCCACTCATATACTTCAACACAAAGGTATAACTCTGCAAAAACTCAACCCATTTCAAGTGCCTCTGATTTAGCTTCCCTTGGCTATTAATATACTACAGGGCTTGATGATCAGTATATAGAACAAAATATTTTGGTATAAAATAGTTCCTCCATTATTTCAAAGCTTGAACTATAGCATAAAAGTCCTCATCATAAATGGACTACTTCTTTCTAGCCTCATTAAGCTTCTCACTTGATGCACTTTGCCAGAGCCATAACTTGTGAACCGTACGCCCGTTTACCTTGAAATTTAACAAGCGGTTCCACATGCATATTTTGCATCAGTATGATCTCCGATCCTCCTAACCCTCCAAAAATCATGTTTTCAAGACCTATCTCCGATATCTAGTGTCACAAAATTAGCTTTTAGAATAGGTTCCTGGGATTTTTGGGTTTTTTGGCTATTATAAGTTTATTATCTTTTGTTATACCTTAATTTGAGACCTAATATTTTAAATTAAGGTTAATTATTTTAAGAGATATGTATGCACCGAATTTGGGTGCAATCCGACTCATTTCTATTTTTAGCAATTTTTAGAAAAAAGATCTATTTTTAGCAGTTTTAGAAAAAAGACATTTTTAGGGTTTATTTGGTTTTCGATTGCTATATGATGGATTGTAATATTTTGTAGAAGGGGTGTGAATTCAAGAATGAGAAGAATATCAATTGGCAGTTTTCTTCCATTATTGCATTTGTGTTATGTGATTGGAGTCCATTTTGTTGGTCTCTTGTAGCTGAGCTTAAACCATTCACCAGTCACCATATTTCTTTGGGGTCAGCAATGCTGGAGTTGCACATGGACTCATACTCTCCCTAACTAATCCCTTATTTATCAACTCTATCACTTACCTACTCAACTCTACATTCTATGTCGGGTTCAACCGATAAGCTGCCTGATTTGGGAGTGCTGATCCTGGAATCAAATCCATGTGATGTTGGATATCCCTTTTTGGTGGTAGCCCATATGGTAACTCCTTTGGTGTGATATCTTTATATTCACTTAGCAACTTAGCTACTACTGTAGGCAAAACCACTTCCTCTATTTCTAGCTTCCTAGCTGTTAAGGCATAACAAAATCTAGCGTCCCTGATCTCTACAAGAAATTCCTTCATCGTCAACAAGCTCTCACTTGGCCCATCTCCTTTAGAGGTATAAGAACTACCTTTACACCATCCTTCCAGAATGTGTAAGTATTATTTCTCCCATTGTGGTTAGTATCATTGTCATACTACCAAGGTCTTTCCAATAGAATGTGACATGCATCCATCGAGATCACATCACACCACACTTCATCCTTGTAAGTGCTCCCAATTGAAAATTTAATTAAACACCTCTGATCTACTATTACCTCATTCCCATTCTTAACCCATGAGATGTGATATGGATAAGGATGTTTTTCACATTTCAGGTGCATTTTATCAACCATGACATTTGACACCATATTCTCATAGCTACCACCATCAATGACAATGTTACATACTTTCCTTCCTGATGTACACCTTGTTTGAAATATGTTCATTCACATCCAAGAATCTTCACCATCATGGTATGCCCCTTCACTTTGCTATGTACCATCTCTTTCTTAGGAGAAATCAACATCCTCCTTATCATAAGTGCTTCCCCCATGTCAGCAACAACTTCATCCTCATCCTGCTCTTCCATCTCAACCAGATTGGATCTTCCTTGTCCTCCTTGACCCCTTTCTTGTAAATCACATTGGGGAAACTCAAATTCTTTGTGCCCCTCCTCACCACATCCATAATAGGTATACAACCTCCTCTTATAATTCCCATTTAGTCCACCACCGTAACCTCTACCTCGTTGGTATCCTCTTCCTCTTATATTATGCCCATCTTCTTTTTTAAGAGGTATTGAGGATTCTCCCTTGAGAAAATTAGATCCATTTTGACCCCGACCTGAAGAGGGTGTGAATCCCTTCTTACCTTTTCTATTAATCCTTTTCAATTTCTCCTCCACCTTGAGGGCTATTTTATACACATCCTCCACTGTAAGAGTGCTATGCATGCTCATCTCATCTTGAAAAAAAAAACTTAGGCCATTTACATATCTGGCAGCCTTTTGGTCCTCCGTATCATTGTGCTCCACTCAAATGGATAGATTGTAGAATTCATTAGTATAGTCCTCAATGCTTTGATCCTTCCATCGGAGATTCTAAAATCTATGAAATAAGGTTTGGGAGTAGTCTACAGGTATAAATTTTTTTTGTAACTTCTTCTTCATCTTTGTCCAATCCCTAATCTTTTCCTTTCCATTCCTCTATCGTGTAGTCTATAAATTATCCCACCAAATCAATGCATGTCCCTTCAAATTTGTGCATGTGAGCTTAACCTTCTTCTCTTCAGCAAGGTTACTCCATTCAAAATATTTTTCTAGGCTATTGATCCAATCGATCAACTCCTCTGGTTTCAACCCACCAGCATACTTAGGAACCTCGATCTTGATCCCATCTCGATTCCCCTTAAGCCCCTCTAGATCTCATGTCAGTCAATTTTCAAAATCATGCCCTTCTTCCTCTGGGCCTTCTGGTTCTACTTTTTTGTCCTTCTTAGCACTACCTTCTTGACTCAATACAAGTCCTATGACTCATCTTGGCATATATTCTAGGTGACATATTCTCTTCACTAGCGGGAACAGGCTTACCTTCTTGGCTCAATACAAGTCCTATGGCACTACCACTAGCATCATAATATATCTGAAATACCTTATTAAAATTTGGAAGTGCTAAAATAGGTTGCTATGTGACTTTCTTATTCAACATACCAAAACTTCTATCTGCTCTTGAAGTCCACTTAAACTCCTTCATTTCCCCTCTCATTGTCTTTGTTAGGGATGCAAAAATACTACTAAAATTCCTAATAATTTTTTTGTAAAAAATAGCTAGACCATGGAAAGGTCTTATCTCTATAATTCTCCTTGGGGTAAGCCATTCAATGATAGCCCTCACTTTTTTTAGGTCCATTTAAGACCTTCAGCTGAGATGAAAATTTCTAGATACACCAAGTCCTTCTTCACAAAACTACACTTCTTCAAATTAATCAGCAACTACTCCTCCCTCAACTTCTCAAAAACTCGTTGAATATGCAACAGGTGCTCCTCCAAAGTATTACTAAAAAATAAAATGTCATGAAAATAGACAACGATAAATTTTCCTAAAAAATCCTTCAATACCTCATTCATAAGCTACATGAATGTTCTTGGTGCATTGGTTAGCCCAAATGGCATGAGAAACCACTCGTACAAACCCTCTATGGACTTGAAGGTTATCTTCCACTCATCTCCTTCTTTGATATGAATTTGATGATACCCACTCTTCATATAAATATTTGTGAAGTACTTGGCTCCACTCAAACAGTCCATAATTTCATCCATCCTTGGCAATGAAAATCTCTATTTGATGGTGATCTTGTTAATAGCTTGGAAATCTATACACATTCTCCACTCCCCATATTTATTTGGTTCTAGTACTATAGGTACTACACATGGACTAAAGTTCTCCTGAATTAGTCCTTTTTAGTAGCTCTTGGACTTGTCTCTTTAGCTCTTCACTTTCTATAGGAGTCATTATATGGTCTGCCTTATTGGGTAAACTAGCTCCTAGTACCAAATCTACGTGGTGATTGATCTTCCTCACTGGTGGCAAACCCTTAGGTCATTATCTGACACAATATCTGGGAATTATTTCAATAAACCTAAGACTTCTGTTGGGATATCTATACATTGTTCTTCCTTAACTTTGGGAATTAATGCATAGCACATATGCTCATGCTTCAGATCATCCAAATTCTTTCTACCATAAACTAAAAATATTCTGGCACTACTACATACCTTTTCATCCATCTAATTTAGGGTCTTTAGCTTGTGGCACACTCCATATTTTTTTAGAGAGTAAGTGTTGGCATGTCCATCATGTATTGCATGCCAATAAGTGTTGGCATGCCCATCATGTATTGCATGCCAATAAAACTACCATGGCCTTCCCAATAGCAAATGGAAAGCATCCATAGGTAGGATTTCACACAAGATCTCATCATGGTAATTCCCAATATGAAACTTTACCAAACATTACTCGCTAACTAAAGCCCTATGGTACTCTTGCAGCCACGTAATCTGATATGGATGTGGGTGCCTCCTTCTCTATAATTGTAACTTGGTAACAATCCCTTCTAAAACTAGGTTATTAGTGCTACCATTATCAATGATAACATTACATACCTTACCTATATATTTACACCTTGTGCAAAATAGACTCTTCCTCTAATATGGATCTTTATCCTCATTCAGCAAGACTCTCATTGTGACAAAAAATTTTCCTCTTTTTGCTTCTTTAGAGTGCTCAAATTTAGCACCTTCATCTACAATAGCAGTTCAAGCATTACTTTAAGCCTCTTATTTGCTCCACCTTGGTTTTATGGGCACTCGTACGCTCGATGTCCTTCTTACCCACATTGGAAATAGGTTTCACAAAATCCTCCTCTTCTAGGCCCTTGTCCAAACCTTCCTCTTCCTCTTTGGTAGTCATTGTTCTATTCATGGGGGTGGTAAAAATTCTCCCCCTTTTGGTCTTGATTGTTGCTTGCTTATCCATTCTTCTTTTTGTCCTCATTCACCCTCCATTTGTTCAAATTATCTTCTACCTTCAAGGCAAACTAATAAGCATCTTCTATGGTGGTCATCCTGACTAGAATTAGATCCTCTTGAATACTTGCTCTCAACCCATTTAAGTAATGGGATACCTTCTCATTTTTGACCTCAGAATGGCCTATTCTGATTAAAATCCTATATAACTCCTCTATATATTCTTTTATAGACTCGCTTGAATGCCTCAAACCCTACATTTTATTTAGTAGATCCAACTCGTAATTAGCTAGAATAAACTATATCTTCAACTTCACCATTCACTCCCACATTGTTATCCTTTCTTTCCCTCTTCTATTTTTTTTCCAACTATACTCCCTTCCACAAAATACTAGCATGACCCTTCAACTTGGTCTTAGAAAATATGACCCTCTCAAGATCTTCTACCTCCTCATACTCAAAATATTTTTCCATATCATTGATCCAGTTGACCAACTCTTATGGGTTAATATTTCTATAATACGTAGAAACATCAAACATCGGTCTCTTCCCAATATAGAATATGGCCTTATACGATCTAGCTTGTGCAAGATCTACTACCTCTTCTTCTTCCTCAAATCGGGCCTCTTCTTATTCAGCTTCATCTTCACTCACATCTTCTCTCCTTGGCTCAAATCTTCTATGCAACTCCTCTTGTAGAGCTTGAACTTACCTCTACAAAGCTCTAAAATCCTCTTCTAGCATCACAACATTGCTCCTACCACCATAGTTTCTTCGTGGAGGTATTATACTCACGTTTCTCAAAAACCCTAACCACAAATCCCAGTGCAAACTACCTCATGTTCGGTGATCTTTCTACACACTTAGGAACTCCTACTCTGATACCACTTGAAGTAAATATGAGATCAATATAACACACACAAACCATGGAAATAAAGAAATACAATAAAATTTCATGTATTATTTACTAAGGATAATGGAGCTTATAGAGACAAACTATTTACAAATTCAAAATTCTCCCTCAAATACCTTGTTTTTCCTTTTCTCGCCTAGAACAATGCATTTGAAATTTGAATTTTGAGGGTAAACTTCCCAAGGTCATAACTTTTTGCTCATTGCTAGAAATGATTATTCGTGCATGTTTTCAGAAAGCTCTTGAAGGGGTTTGTGGTCCAATAATGTCCTAAAGGAATTAACACCATATTTTAGCCCTCTACGAGACCTCTAAGGCCTTCAAAATTGACCTTCAAGTTTTAGTGGTAGGATTTTTACTAGTTTTTGGCAATGTCCTCACCTTAAAATTTGCATATCTCCCAAACTGCTCAGGATATTAGGGTGATTATTTTGCCGTTAGGTCTATTTTTCCATCCCCTAACAACTAAACTAACTTATAACATAAAAATAAAATATTACAAATTTTTGATGATGCAATATCACTCTTACACCACTGATGCTCCTGCATCACATTATTTCTAGCTACCCTTTTTGGAAATCCCATAATCTAAATTGGAAGATTTTTTATTTTAATGCTTTTAGGAGTGGTTTCATCATGGTTTTATAGAGATTTTTTTCCTCTTCAAGATATATGTAGCATTATTTTTATAGTTAAGGACAATATATTATATAAGACTACACATCTTAGAAAACCTTAGATTTTTTATATGTGGTGCCTTTTCATTGAAAATTTTCCTCACCATTTGACCTTGAGACTTTTCTTACCTTGAGAATTCTTATCATGATAAATCTTTTGTTTATTTCCTTTTTATCATACTTGATAAAGGTACAACCCTTAAACTTTATCCTTGTTGTCCTTCCAATATTTGGAACTTATGATAAGAGGTTTCTCTTTGGCACTTGTCTGCTTCTTGTACTTCACATTTATTGCCAAAAAATGTAGTGAAAAATCACTATAGTAGTAAATTAGAAGTGAGAGAAGGAAGTGTTAGCACATATTTGGATAAGGTTTTTAATTGGTTGAGAGGGATCCCTACATTTTCTTGGACACATGACAATAGTTTACAAACAAAAAAGGTGGCACAAAAGGTAGTTGAAGAAACATCCACCATAGGCCACCAAAGTTGAATTTCCTACCTCAACTTATCATAGTCATCTACATGGAAGCTATAATAGCCACTCACCAAATGGTTAGGCATATCTTTTCAATCCCATACCAATTAGAGGAGCCATAACAACAATGTTAGCAAGTGGGACATCCCAAAAAGTACATTAAAACCCAAGGGTTCTTTGGTGTCCATAGCCTCAAACATAATAAAAATTAATGTCACAACCACATTTTGAGCCATATCAAGGGCAATGGTGGTAGAAACGTCCCATACAAAGGTATAACAACCTATAGCATCAATTACCTTGAATTCAAATACCTTGAGGCTACTAGTTTTAGGTATAGAAGTCTTTTGGTTGCAAAGTAGAGAATAACACATAGACATTCTATGCAATGTTTCAGATAAAAGGAGCACTCAACCCAATCTATAAATATCATTGTAAAGTCATTGGAAGCTTTCTACTCATACCTCATATTTGGGCTTGTAAGATCTTCCTTTCACCTTCTTGATTGTATGAGCAAGGCTCAAACCTTGAGCCATTGTCTAAGGAGCATCAAGCCTCTTTAGTCCAAATACCTTAAAATTATTAAATACATGAATGAAAGTTGTGATAAATATTTCTCTATTCTACTTCTTTAGTGTTTTCTCAATTTTGGGCTAAGCATGATGAAGTGTGTTCAAATCTTAGCTATTAGAATATGTTGAGTGTGTTCACTTCTAACATGTTTATTAATTCAAGAGGGGAGCCTTGATCTTGTTGGATCACCCTCATAGCTTAGATTTTATTTTTATATACATTTACTTTCCTAGTTGATCCATTCAATTTCTTTCCTTCATTATCTTTTATTTCCCTACATACAAGAAACACAGACTTGATCCTGAAAGGTTTGAGAGTACATGAATATCAAATATTAGGAGTCAATTCTAGCTAAAAATCCTAGAGGTTTCTATACAACAATTCCCTTAACCCATATACATTCTTGTTGTGTCATTATTTGTGAAGCATATGTGTCCTAGGTGCATCAAGCCACTACCTTGATAGGCCAAAATATTTAGAGATAACAACACACTCCATAGACTACTACAAATCATAGAGGAAGCAAAAAAGAATTTATTCAATTGTTCCTAAAACTACATGGACAATTAGAAGTTCAATAGCTTAAGCTTATAAATACATTATAATTATTGTACATAATATACTAAGAATACAGTATAAGCTCGTCTTCTTCTTCTATTCCTTTATTATTCTTATAATTTTTTATTTTTATTTCTCACATATAGACATAATTTTTCCTTCCTAGGTGTTTTTTATGCTACTTCGGTTAACATCAATACCCCACATGCACAATATTTGTAATATTATATTACCTAATACATGGTCCTTGTATTTTCTAGTGTAGTTTTGAATTTGTAACATGTTTGAATAAAATTTGCATTCTTTTATGAGAAAGCATATTTCTAGTGTGCCTTGTGTCTTGTATTTATTCCTAAAACATAAATTTTAGGAACCAAAATCTAGTTGTAAAAGTTTCACTCCACATAACCACATCCTAGTCCCCATGGTGCAAATCTAGTGGTATCAAGGCTTTTGTACTCTCCTATTTCAATATATTTTATTATTATTTATATTTATCCTTATTTATAATAGATCCAGTAGTAAAATCCATTGTTTGATGTCCACTCGTACATGTTCATGGTACAATAATCAAGGTGTTATACTAGGTTTTGTGTTTATGTACCTTAAAACTAGTTCTACCAAAAATAAAATATCAAATATGGAGAAGTCAAAATTACAACAAGAGATAAATATACATGACATAAATAAGCTCATTGAAAACACCTCCTTATGACATACTCCTTATAACTCCTTTCAATATGTCAAACACATCCTCTAACCATTATAAGAGTATAAAGTATTTAAAGTTTGGTCCATATATTTGTTTCATAGTCTCTTTGTGCTTAGGGTAATCCCACACTTGAGGTACTAGGTTCATCACTAGGTTAGTTTTCCATACCTTTTTTATGCTCTAGGAATCAATTTGAGGTCCTCAATTGAATCTTCTCAATGTTTCCCTCCAAAAATCTCCCATAGAGTGGGTTTATGAACCCTTGATTAGTTTCTAATATGGGTCTTCAAATTTTTCTTTAGACCTATTAAAGGGTGTAATTTCTTGTCTCTTTCATTTATCTATATTCATATTTCTATCCTATTCTTTTGACAACCCTACTCCTTTTTATGATTTGTCATCTTCTACTAACCCAAAAACTATGGTGACTACAATTGGTGGAATGGGAACTACACTAGGTGGGGCGATAAATGTGGATGGTGGTGAAACTACTAGAGTTTCTAGGAGTGAATGGTTGGTAAAGTTGTATGAAGTTTCTATGGTGAAAATAGGATAATAACAAGAAAATACGGGTGAAAATGAGGAAAATTAGGCCTTTTATGCCTTGATTGATTGGCTCACAAAATGGGGTGACTCATTAAAAAAATATGATCCATTAAATCAATGGCAATGTTCTCATGGAGTTTTTTGGAAGGAGTGGTTCCCTAAAAAGTATGATTGAATTTATTAAAAAGGAAATAAATTTGTTGAATTTTTAAGAGCAATACACTAGGGTGACGAGTAATACACTTGATAAATTAAGTTATTTTATCACTTTAGGGGACTTGCTAAAAATTCAAAGGTTTTAGTGTTTATTTTTGAACGATATACTTGCTTATTAATGAGGAGCGCTAGTGAGGCTATGACTCACTTGATCTTCACCACCCATGCATGTAATAGGATTTAAAAGTAGTTAATTACAGATGGGTTACAATTAGATCATAGTGCATAGAGTGAGGATGTTATGACACATTCTTATGGTATTTATAGACCCTAGATAAGGCATGACCTACCCAATCCCTAGTGTGTTTTACTCATGTTGAGGTGTAGGCTAATTAAGTAGATTAATTGACCTAACAAGGGTTGATTGGCCTAGCCTTGTAGTTGGCATGAGGACATCTTACTTTTATAAGTGAGTATTTCATAATTAAAAGCAAATCATAATTGTTTTAACATTAAGATATCTATACAAGCATGCCAATAGAATTGTTTAACTTGGTGTAATGTTGTTTTTAGGGGAATAAAGTAGGTATGTAGATATGGAATAAAAGAATAAGATGGGAAACAAGAAAATACATAAAGAAAAATAATTGCCACATAAATAGCTGATACCATGTACATACTTACTATTTTGGTTGTGATTTGTATTACACCATGTGAAGATGTTGTCCTTTCATAGAGATAAACAACATTACCCCTTCCATAGAGGTAATTCTATAAGAGTTTGGAATTATAACCTTGGTTAAAATTGGATCATAGTGCATGATATTCATCCCATTTGAGGATACAATCTCCTTCTCTATGTTCCTCTTCTATTGCATCTTTTATGAATCATTTTTATGGCCCATTGTCATTGATAAATCCTCTTGAAAGTTTTTTCTCTCTTCTTCTAGGGCTAACTAACAAATTCAATATTAGTTGTATGGGCTTGATACTAGTGTTTTCTAGCATAGGTTTCTATAACATTTGGAGTTAAGGGATATCACGATTAATTGGTAATGTAGTCTCCTTACCATAAACTAGCTTATATGGGATGAAACTATAAATGATTTTGGTGTCACCCTATCTATCCATAATGTTTTTTATAGTTTCAAGTGGCATTCCCTATATGAATCTAAAATAGCCCTCTTTAGCACATCATGATGTTCTTATTGGTTTAATAATACAATATATTTATATTCAGAATAGAAATTAAATGATGTATTGAGTAGGTATCCATGTTCAAGGGTAAACTTTATCACCTTAGATCCCTTAAGATAAATGATATTTTTTATCACAATGGTGATAGAAGTTTTTGATCAAGTGATGATATCTTTGTGTATCTACACCATTTCCTCTTGATTTGTTACTTTGGTTGTGACTACCTCAACCCATTTAGTAAAGTAATTCAGTGAGGATCCATCCACGACTAGTTCTTAACAAAGGGTTGATTTTTCTTATGAAATTAAGGCCCTATTGTTGGAATGGTTTAGTCACAACTAGTTTTACTAGTAGTGTATCTCTCTTATTATTTCTCTAGAATATGTAGAAATATTTAAACCCTTGACACATGGATAGTAGTTAGTAAACAAGATAGGCTAATAGTATCCTCATTTTTCATTATATTGCTTCATTAGGTCCTTTTGTATATATTTTTTTTATGCATCAAAGAAAAGTTCTATCATGGACTTTTCTAAATAAGATGTTTGTTAGGATTCCATCCTAATATTATTGTAATGACCACCTTTCTAATGTTGATATCCTATCCTAATGTTATTATATTATCCATTATAACATGCAAGTGGAAATTTATGTGCTTAGACATAGTGGGACATTTAATGTAATTGTTATTATGAATATAATCATTTCTTTAATAAAATATTCTAACTTAGGTCCTCACTTGCATGTGTTTCTCACCTTTGAGAATTAGGGTTAGGGTTGAGAAGAGTCTTTAAAAAGGAAATGGGCATATATGGGTGTATCTCTTTTTTTACATATTATGTCAAATTTCTATTTCTAAAGAGGTTACCCCCTTGAAGAGGCCATCAATTCTACTTTGTGACTCTATTTTGATTAATAATTCATCACAATTCCATTTTTATATTGTAATATTTATGCTTTCATTTCCATTACTCTATTATTTATTGCAATATTTCTTTGGATGTGCATGCTTTACTAGAATATTCCTAACAAGTGGTATCAAAGTTCTTTCTAGGGATGCATCCTATTACAACTCCAATAATTCATATCCATACCTTATTTGAGTGTTATGTATAATTTATATTTTTTTTGTTCTCTCTATAATTTATCCTATGAAAATCCAAGTTATTTTTTTCTATTTTAGTTTAATAATTTAAACATCTTGCATTGAAGGTTTTAAAATATTAGGAAGGAGTTGTTGTTGTTGGATAAACTAGATTGTCCATAAAGCATATAGTGAAGTGAGGGTTGATTAGAATCCAAAACTCAAGCCTCAGATAACACCCATTTATAGACTTGATATCCCATGTATCCTCAGGCATATAGAGAGACCCCTTAGATTTAGGAGAGAGTTTTAACCCTAGGAATATTTTGATCATGTATCTACCCATAGTGCACTGAGTACAACACTAAAAAATGTTACTCTCTTATACTAATTAGAGAGGGAGGTAGTACACCCAAGGATACTAGCTATATGATCCTTTGGTAGTGTCTTTAAATGTTGGTCCAAACAATATCTAACACTACTATAATATATTAGAGGGCTATGGGAAATAAACACATCTTTGCCTAGAGTAACTATATTTCTATCATTTGTCAAATCCTAAACCAAATTCTCAACCTAAAATAATAAACATATAATTGAGCATACTAAGGATACTACACTCATAACATAATTAACTATACAATAACAATTATTTTTTGGACTTTGAAAGCATTTTCCTACGTATCTAGGTTTGCTATTAGTTGTTATTCTAGAATATGTTTAAGAGCATATAGGAGTTAAGTTAGCATTTTATATGTTAGTAGGGTGAGTGATATAGTGAATAAAAGAAGATTTTTTCATGAGAATAATTGTGTTCCAACTATATTGATTCAAGAGCATCCAGTGGTGTAAGAGTGATTTTGCATCACTCGAAAAAAATTGTAATTGTTTAATTTTGTAAAAGTAGTAAAACTAGTTTAACTTGCAGGATATTTTTGAAGGTCTTAGAGGTCGAATTTGTGGATTTTTGGCTATATTTTACTTAGATCATTTCATGCCATTTTTGAAAACATGTTGTAATAGTCAATCGGGTCAATGAGTGCAAAGTTATGACCTCGACAAGTTGCCCCCAAAATTCAAATTTGAATTTTAATGGTTTTAGGTGGGAAAAAGGGAAAACATGGTATTTGAGGGAATTTTCAAAATTGTAAAGGGGTATTTTCTCTTGTATCCTTATTTTTGGCATGAAAGTAATGAAAGGTTTGATTCTCTAACTTTTTCAAATGAAAAATACCTATGTATCATTTTTTTGGTGTTGCTTGTGTAATGTGATCTACATAGTCCTACTAAATATTAAAATGTCATCCAAATAGACAATGAAAACTTTTCCTAAAAACTCCTTCAATACCTCATTCATCAACCGCATGAATGTGCTTAGTGCATTGGTTAGCCCAAATGGCATGACCAACCACTCATACAAACCCTCTCTAGTCTTGAAGACTGTCTTCCACTTATCTCCTTCTCTGACATGAATCTGATGGTACCCACTCTTCAGGTCAATATTTGTGAAGTACTTGGCTCCACTCAAACAGTCCATAATGTCATCCATACTTGGCAATGGAAATATGTATTTTATGGTGATCTTGTTAATATCTCGAGATTCTGTACACATTCTCCACTCTCCATATTTCTTTGGTGCTAGTACTATAGCTACTACACATGGACTCAAGCTCTCTCAAATCAGTCACTTTTTCAACAACTCTTGGACTTGCCTATTTAACTCCTCACTTTCTACAAGATTCATTCTATGGGATGCCTTATTGGGTAAACCAGATCCTGATACCAAATATATATGGTGACTAATATTCCTCCTCAAACACATTATCTGATATAATATCTGGAAATTCTTCTAATAGACCTAAGACTTCTATTGGGGTATCTTTGCATTCTTCTTCCCTAACTATAAGAATTAATGCATAACACATATGATCATGCTTCAAACCATCCAAAAACCTTCCCCCTTCAACTAAATAGATTCTGGCACTTCTACATACCTTCTCATCCACCTCCTTCATGGGCTTCAGATTATGGCACACTCTATTCTTTGTCAAGGAGTAAGTGTTGGCATGACCATCATGCACTGCACACCGATCAAACTACCATGGCCTTATCAAAAACAAATTGTGAGCATCCATAGGTAGGATATCACATAGGACCTCATCATGATAATTCCCAATATTAAATTTTACCAAAAATTGCTCACTGACCAAAGCCCTATGGTCCTTCTATAACCACACAATATGATATGGATGTGGGTGTCTCTTCCTCTCTAATTGCAATTTGGTAACCATTCCTTCTAAAACTAGGTTATTTGTGCTACCATTGTCTATGATAATATTACAAATATTACCTGCACATTTACACCTTGTGCGAAATAAGTTCTTCCTCTAATCTGGGTCTCTCTCCTTGATGCATAGTCGTTATACCATCATTAATTCTTAATGAATTTGTCAATCCAGGGCTGTGTACAAGGCTATCTGCAAAAGAAGAAGTGAAATAGCTATAACTTAGGTCAATCTAGAGAAATAGGTCTTATTGGTGGAACCGGTTGTGTGGGGGGTTTTAGGACATTCCTATCTCTAATTGCATAAATTAAACCTTAATATAATTGTAGAAATGGAAACTAATCATTAACTATAGAAATGAAATCCTGATTTACAATTATAGAATGAGACCTAATTATGTTGCAAAAATAACAGTTGTAGAATTGAAAGTCTGATTCTAATTGCAAAAAGGAAATCTATTTACTTTTGCAGCACTGGAAATCTAATTATAGCATGGAAAATAAAACCCTATCAAGACTGTGTAACAGAAGGTTTTCAATCTTCTGTGTAGGGGTTGACAACAAAAACATAGAATGCAAGAAATTGCAGAAAACAACAAATTCTGGAAATAACAGTCTGAAATAAAATGGAAGCTTTACTGAAAGTAAAGATTATAGCTAAAACATTAAGCACAAGATTAATCTAAGCATAAATAAACTAAGACTGCAAATGTTGTCAGCTATTTACAAGCAATTGAAATAACAAGTTCTACAACTCATTCTGCTGTAGCAAAATCAGAATAAAAACCTGTTGTTAGTCCTCCTCCTAGGTCTATAAGTGGCCAGCCTCCTTGTCTAGAAGAAGGTATGAGTATCTCTCTCTATAGATATTAATCACACTCATTTACAAGTAATATGAAATAGAATTGGTGCACTTTATTGATTAAAGAACATGATTACAAGAATTCTGTTGAAAAATTGTTACAGGACTGTAACAGTAAATTTCTACCTATTCTCTATATTTTTTGCTTTCTCTTAGCTTCCTTACTCTTTTCTCACTACTTACTACCTACTAGGCTCAACCTAAACGGGAGCAATATTTATAGCTGTCCTATGATCTGATTACAAACAAAGAATATCTCAAAAAACCTAATCCTACTATGCTGCAACAAATTCTGGGTTTATTCTTTGATATTTCCATTAATGATGGATTTGGTCGGCAATTATGGCAAAGACAGATGGAAGATATTTTCTTTTACCTTTTTTGACCTTTATTTCCCTTTTTCCAGCTTCAAAAATCGGTCAACAAGTCAAAAAAATGCATTCTATTTTCATTTCGGAGATAAGTGGCTTCATTCCGAAGACAATGCAATTCTCATTCCGAAGATCACTCATTCTGAAGATACTACATTCTTCATTTCGAATATTGTTCATTCTGAAGATATTGCATTCTTCATTCCGAAGATTCGCTCATTCTGAAAACATTGCATTCTTCATTTCGAAGATATATGTTCATTTCGAAGATACTTTGGAATGAACAAATGTGTGCTTTTCCAGTGATTTATTCTACATCTCTCAAGTGGGTTATCTCTTAAGATCAAATTCCAATGGTCTTCATCTCTTTCCACATGTGAATTCCATGCCTTGCTATTTATGGATAGTTGGCTGGAATTTACATGGGAAAGACCAGTTTTTGCTGCACAGCAACAGTCTGCTTGCACTGTTGCTAGATTTAGGTGAAATAAATGCTTAAGAAAAATTAAAACATGATTAGTGAAATGCTGCTATTATTCTAAGCATATCCCATTTTAGCAAGTCATAGAAAAAAGAACACAAAACTATGTAAAAAGCTATAAAAATCAGCATATAATATTCCAAATACATTGATCATGTAAAATGGTTAATATACAACATATTGAATCAACTTAACTAAGATATCAGATAAAACATAAGAGTTTATAGGCAATTTTAGTGTTCAAAACATGTTATGATTGAGGCATTTCCAGGCCTCATCATTTTCCTCCCAACTTATATTAATGCATGCCCTCATGAATTCTGTTGGGCTATGGAATCACATATGTCCATATTTAGATTCCATGACCTGTAGAATAATTTTTTGCCTATATAATACCCCCTATTTTCTTGAATGTTTCTGAGCCAATCTTCAAACTGTTCATCAGGTTGGGCATCGTCCTCAAAATAGAATGGAACTGGAGTAATGATGGTTGGAGGTCTAAACCTAAGACCTATCCAGTTATGCTGCATGATTTCAATCAGCTGGACTACACCTTCTGCTCTTCTTTTGGACCATTCTAAGTTGATGGGGGAGATGGGTTCTCTTTTTCGCAAAGACATGGAAAGTTCATCCCATCTATTTTTGCACACTAAAAAAGCTGGGAAAAATTATGATCACTGAAATTTTTGAATCTGGCCACACAGTACCTTAAGTTGTTCAAGTACATCCTCTTTACATCATCCTTGTTCATAATTGAGAAGTGTTGTATGGTGATAACTGGGTGGTTTGGCTGGATTGCTCTGACTAACAATTTAGCCCTTGTTTCAATCTCTTTATTCTACTTTTTCTCTTGATCCCAGTAAAGCTGATTCTACAAAGTAGACATAAATGCTCTCAGCTGAACATCTCCAATGTATATTTGAGGATGAAACTCTAATTCCTCTGGAATGATAAACTGTGCAAAAATAGTTCACATAGGAGATTTTTCTGTTCTATGGGGCTATCAAAATATGCCTCCAAGAAATCTGCAATTATGTCCAATTTATATGGGAGGTTTGAACTAATCCTCATGACCTGCCATCTGAGGTATTTCTCTTTCAAAATAAGGCTATAAAATCTGTCTTGTCGTCTAAATTGAACTAAAAATTCAACAATTTGGCATAAGTCAGACACTTTTTCTTTTAATTCTTGGGTTTTTTTTTCTTTTGCCTCTAGCTGTTTCCTTTCCAATTTGAATTTCTCAGTCTTAGTGGCAAGCTGCTCATATCTAATCATCCAATTGGCTATGTCTGCATTATACTGCTCTAGAGACACAGTATTAGGTGGTTTGACTATAGGGGGGATCCTAGGTAGCAGATCTACCTAAACTTCCTTTTTTGCCACTTCCACTGGTTGACTATCTACCAATAATTCTACCTGTACCTCCTTATTTGCTATTTCTATTGGATTGTCATTAGATAGTAATTCTACTTGTACCCCCTTATCTGTTGAAAGTATAACAATTTGAAATATAGGGACCTCAATAGGAGTACTTACTTGAACATTTTCTTGCTGTTGGGACTGTTCCTGTGTTGGTAGCCCATCTTCAACATCCTTTGCTATGCCTTTTACCATTTTTGAAGCATCTTCAGAATAAGAAGGCAATGCTTCAGAATGAGATGGTGTTGCTTCAAAATGAATAGGCACTTCTTTAGAATGAAGGGGTGCTACTTCAGAATGAACACCCATGTTTGTTTCAACAGAGTCATCTGCCTTTGATAGACCCAAAAGCAATTGAGCCAAATTGTCTTCATCAATGGATACAGTTGGCTGTGACAACATTTTTCTCAATTCTACCACTTTCTGCTGAAGCTCTATAATTTTTCTTTCTTGTATCTCAATGATGCTTTCTTTCTCCTCAATCCACTTGGTTTGTGTTTTGACAACACTTCTTGTTGCTTTCAACTGCTCTGTGATGTCTTCCACTTCTACTTTTGCTTCAAAAGCTGATGTAGACAAGTTAGCTACAGTTGGTTGTTCAACCAATATCTCTTCTTCTGCAATAATTTGTTCTTGTTCAGGAGGTTCTATAAAACCATCTATAAGGGCATTTACCATATATGTAGCCTGTTGAACTATAGCCTCCTCCAAATTATCTTGCCCAGTTTCTGCCTCAGCTATCTGTTCAAGGAATTCTAGAAAATTTTTAGAGGCTGGTTGTATTTCTGTGACATCTGGGCTGCTTTGTCCTTCTTCTTCCTCCATAACCTGTTCTGCTATTTCTTTCAAATGGATTCTAGTGGACCTCCTAGTTCTAGATGCAAACTTATTCTTTTTGCTCTATTTCCTGGTGTCAGCAGGGGTTGTGGGGACAGTTTCAGATGCCTCTGTTTCCCTTGTCATTTCTTGCTTTGTCAAATCAGTAGTCACTCTATAAAAATGAACCTTATTTTCTTTTTTTGTTTCGCTGCCAGTTATAGATCCTATTTTTCTTTATTTCTTGGTTCATGAAGTTGAGGGTTCAGGAGCAAGGTTTTATATTGCTGCTGCTGGGTGTGGTTCTATAACAGCTTTTGTGGCAAATTTTGTTTCATCTTCTATAGTAGCTGTTTCTTCCTCTACAACAATGTCAACAGCATCTGGTTCTTCTTCTTCCCCATCTTCATCCCTAAAAATGACATCATTTAGGGTAGAGTAAAACCTATCAAAACTCCTAGGGTTTCCTCTAAAATGGTGTTGACAAACTAGTTTGATGAGGCCATGGTGGTGAAGGCTTCCTTTGCCCTCCTGATATCTCTTTGCCATGTTTTTTAATTCTTGATACAGATATAGGGGAAGGTTTACCCTAACTTTCGTTTGCTGCTCACCATGTCTGAGATGGTTTAAAATTCGTAGATGATGCCCTGACAACAACACATACTACCCTTCACAGGTTAGGAATTTAATTACCCTGGTGGCTACTTCATCCCAGGATTCCTATAGGCTGGCCCTTTTTAACCCTTTGAATGCATTGTTATGGGTTAAATACTTTGGCTCTCTATCATTTTCTTCTACAAATTGATTAACTACACTTGGCAATGTATTCTTGCTAGATCTAGAAATTGAAATCCCTTCTAATGGTAGCTCAGTAATCTGACTTAAAATTTTAGGGGTTACCTCAATAGTCATGTCGTTAACATGTGCTCGGTTGTTTTTGAATGTATGGGCGAACATGCCAGCCAAATATTTAGAGGACCCATTAAACTTATCCAAAAATGGCATAAGCCCTCCATATTCAAAAATCTGCAAGACTGCCAGATTTTCTCGGAGGTAGGTGGTATCTGCTGGTTCCGTTCTGATCTTTCGCCCCATATTTTCTATTTAAAAATCATTCACTACTACTGCTATTCCTCTGCTGGATCTCTGGTTTTTATGTTGTAGATTTGTAGGGTTTAGCTCTAAGTCTTTGCTTGCCCTGTTTCTCGTCTGTTTCTTTGAAATGAACCGTAACCTAAGCACTGTACTTGGAAAACATGTTTTTGAAAAGAAAGGTGGCACACATTTCTACTGTTGCACCAAAAACCTATCCATAAATAATTGCGTGGACGTCCTTGCCATCAAATCCACCTCATTTGGTTTTAATTTTTTTGTTTAGTCCGCATATTCTCACATGCAAAATAAACCATGTCTTCCTTGATTCTAGTACCATGCAAAATAAACCATAGTACTAGAATGTAGCTAAAAGAATTTTATTTTATCGTACCTTGTCGTTCTTTGATGCCACGTGGAAATAATCTTTCCGAAGATTATAGTTTCATTGTAAAAAACTTCATTCCAAAGATTATAATTTCATTTCGAATACAGGCCTTCATTCCGAAGACAAGTCTTCTTTACAAATTTAAACATTCATTCCAAATATTAATCCTCATTCCGAAGATCAATCCTTATTCTGAAGATTAGGCTGTATTGCAAAGGTAAATCGTCATTCTGAAGACAGATCTTCATTCCAAATATATATCTTCATTCCGAAGATAGAAATTCATTTCAAAGACAAATCTTCATTTCGAAGATGATGTAGCAAGTCGTCATTCCGAAGACAAAGTTTCGTTTCGAAGACAAATTGTCATTTCGAAGACAAAGCTTCTTTCTGAAGACAAAGTGCAACATTCATTCTGTTGTCATTCCGAAGACAATTTCAATCTGAAGATAATACAACAGGCACTGTGTTTGGCATTCTTGTTCCGAAGATTAGGCAGAAATCAATATTTTCATTTTCAAAATATGTTTTAAGTATGCCAACTCTTATGAATACCTTTTATGCTAATGGTTAATCATCATATACTATATACCAATAATTTTACAATGAAGAAATATAAGAAATATATATCTGATAAAAATAGTTAATGCCAGTTTTGAAGAATGACTGCCTTTGTTGATGTTCTCACTGAGATTTTCCGTAACATTTCAAAACAAGTGCACTTGGTGAATTTGTACAATGATGGTTCAGAAATTTCTCAAGGTTATACATGCCAGAAAACTGGTTTTCATGCATACCAACCCAGTAGTGCCTTAAAAAGGTTTTCACTACTGAGTTATTCATTTTTATCTCATTTTTTTTCTTTTTTTTTCTTGATTTTCCCTTCTTCTTTTTTTTACCTCTCCTTTTCACTCTTTTTTTCTTTATTTTTTTTTTTTCTTGATCCTGACTATGCCCATGAAGGAATTTCATAATTTCCCCTAAAATCATTCTCGTGAAGGAATTCATAATCATAATTTATTCATCTTTTTGTTTTCTATTTTTTTGATTTTTTTGTATTTTCTATTTTTTCTTGAAATCCATGATCATGCTGATTGTTTTGAAGTGGAAGAGGGAATCTCTTCCACCTGTTGTGTATCCAAACTATCAAGTTGCTGCAAGAATTCTTCTTTAGTCAGAGGTGTATGGTACACTCTGAGGCGATGTCCATTTACTACCAACTTTCTTTGTGATCCATCAATAAGAGATAGACGAGCTGCTCCATTGTCAAATACCTCTTCAATACAGTAAGATCCCAACCATCTAGTTCTCAGTTTTCTAGGAAAGTCTTCATAGCGAGAATCAAATAGTAAAGCCCAATATCCTTGTTGAAGTTTCCTCTACTGAATGTGACTGTCATGCCATAGCTTCCTCTGCTCTTGAATTACCTCAGTTTGGTGTAGAGCATCCAATCTAAGTTCATCCAATGCATTCAGCTATAGAATCCTATCTGTCTGTGCCTGCGACAATTCAATTCCAATTTCCAATGCTGTGCGCAATGTTAGTAGCTCAAATTCAAAAGGTAAGAGGGGCTTTTTACCAAAAACTAGTTCATAAGGTGTGAATCTAGTAGTGGACTTCCAAGTAGTATTGTAGGCCAAAACTGCTTCAAGTAATTTATCTAGCCAATTCCTCCTATAAAAAGCTATTGTTTTTATCAAGATGCATTCTAGTTCCCTGTTTGTTACCTCAACCTGGCCATTTGCTTGTGGGTGGTAAGGTGATGATTTCCTATGTTTGATTTCATACAATTCTGTAAATGCCTTTATGACTTTGGATGCAAATTGGGGTCCTTGGTCTGTGGTGATAGACCGTGGGGCTCCAAATCTCTAAAAAATCTGAGTATACAAGAAATCAACGACCTTCTCTTCACGAGCATGTTTGAAAGCACGCACCTCTACCCACTTTGTCAGGTAATCAGTGCATACTAGAATATGCACCTTTCCTTGAGAAGGTGGATCAATAGGTCCTACAAAATCAAGCCCCCACCTTTCAAATGGTTCTAAAACCATTTGAGGCTACAGTGGTATCTCATATGTATGAGTGGGTTTCCCCATTCTTTGGCATGTATCACAATGCCTAATGTACTTTTTCACATCCTTGTGAAGAGATGGCCAATAATATCCTGTCCTTAAGTTTTTCCTAACTGTGCTTTTTACAGAATAGTGTCCACCTGAGGGTTCATCATGACAAGCTCTAAGGATATCATACACTTCATCCTTTTGGATGCACCTACGTAACACATGGTCAGGACTGCACTTAAAAAGCATACCCTTAATCCATTCAAAAGAATAACTCTGTTTGATCAATTATTTTTTCTATTTTGAAGTGAAATGTGGAGGAAATTTCCCTATGACCAAATAATTGGCTATATCTGCAAACCAAGGTGATTGGACTGATATAGCAAATAGTTTTTCATCAAAAAAAGTGTCATCAACTAATTTCCCTTCATCTGTGTTCTACAACCTGGACAAGAAATCTGCCACAACATTAGCTTTCCATGGTTTGTTGATTATAGTGATATCAAATTCTTGTAGCAACAACAACCAACGAATAATTCTTGCACTTACCATAGGTTTATTCATCAAATACTTAATGGTTGTATGATCTGTGTGAATAAATATTTGATAACCTGTGATGTAATGCCTAAATTTGTTGATGGCATAAATTACTACTAGAAATTCCTTCTCAGTTGTTGTATAATTTTTCTCGGCTCCTGTCAAGTTCTTGCTAATGTTGTAGATGGTATAGTGTTCACCATTGTCAATTTGTCCTAATGTTGCTCCAATTGTTGTATTGGAGGCATCAGTCTGTATGTGAAATGGTAATGTCCAATTAGGTCCTTTGAGCATAGGTGGAGTTATTAATTTCTCTTTTAGAGCTTCAAATGCTTCCTGACACTTTGCAGTCCAGGAGAATTCAGAATCTTTAGTAAATAGGGCAAACATAGGACTGGCTATTGTACTAAATTTGGGAATAAACCTGCAGTAAAAACCAATGTGTCCTAGGAAGCTTTTGACATTAGTTTGAGTTTTAGGAGGAAGGATATTCTTGATAATTTCCACCTTCTTTGGATCAACTTGGATCCCTTCAGGAGAGATGTGATGACCAAGAACTATCCCTTCCTTCATCATCATGAAGCATTTTTTTATATTCAAGGATAACTGGTATGTTTCACAGTGAGTTAAGACTTTGTCAAGATTTTCCAATGTAAAATCAAAAGTCTATCCACATACTGTGAAATCATCCATGTATATTTCAACACTTTTGGTGGTTAGATCAGCAAAAATTGCTAGGACTGCTAGCTAAAAAGTTGCTGGGGCATTACACAAACCAAAAGGTAAAACCCTATAGGCAAATGTTCCCCAAGGACATGTAAAATTTGTTTTCTCTTGATCTTTAGGTGCAATTTGAATTTGATTATATCCACTAAATCCATCAAGAAAACAAAAGTATCTTTTTCTAGCAAGAGTATCTAACACCTGATCTATGAAAGGTAATGGAAAATGGTCTTTCTATGTCACCTTATTCAACTCTCTATAGTCTACACATACTCCCATTTTTCCATTTTTCTTAGGAACTATTACCAATGGAGAAACCCATTGGCTATCGTAAATTGGGTAAATGAATCCTACTTCTGGAAGTTTTTCAATTTCTTCTTTCACAATATCTCTTAAGGCAGGATTCAATCTTCTCCGGGGTTGTCTAACCGGCTTGACTTCTTCAAGTATAGATTCTATGGGTACATATATCGGGATGAACTCCTGACATATCTTTGTAGTTCCAAGCAAAAGCATGAACATGCTTCTACAAGACAACTATCAATTTTTCTTCCTCTTCCCTAGTAAGCTGGCTGTAAATGTTCAAAAAATTTCCTGGTTGGACTTCTATTTGTTTTGTATTTAGAAGGACTGAATTCACTCCTTCATACCTAGTGATTAGGGGATTAAGAGGACATTGCTGAGTTGGGAGAAGAGAAGCAGTTTTTGTTTTATTGCTGCTTGAGGGAAGCATATCTTGTATGGAATAGTGAGAAGGAAAAATCAAATGATGGTGCCATCCATGTGGTAGTGAAACAGAGTTTCCCTGTGATAGTACAGATGGTTCATCTTTAGATTTTTGATTCTCCTCATTACTTAACAACTCTTGGATATTTTTTTCTTCCCCTTCTAAACCTTGTTCATGCAGAACATTCATCAGGATTGTTTCATTTTCTAAATTTTTTGTGTCACTGAGGTCTTCTGTGTGTTCTCTTACTACTAAGATAGATAGTGTAGAAATGACCTCTTCTGGTTCTTCATCTGAGTTAGAAAACCATAACTGACCTAAAAATTTGCTAGATGGTTTTGCAGGAGGATATAAAGAAATATGTTTAAGATCAATACCATTTGAAATAGTCATATTTCTAGATCTGCAGTCTATGAAGGCTGCTACAGTTGCAAGCCAAGGTCTTCCCAAAATAATGGGATATCCATGTGCTGAATTCCTTGGCTGTAAAACCAAAAAATATACAGGGAATTCCCAAGAAGAAACTTCTATAGGGACATCTTCAATGATACCTTCATGTTTTGAAACTGACCTATCAACCATTTCTAAAACTGTAAATGTGGGGCTGAGATGTTTGAGTTGTAATTGTTTCATTGTATCCTTGGTCATGACATTTATTGCAGCTCCTAGATCTACTAAGACATTTGATATTGGTACTGAAAATATGGTGACTATGATAACTGGACTTCCTGGATCACTATACTTTGGAGGTACTAGTTTTCTAGATAAGAGATCAGCTATCTTCCCTTCAACCTGAACAGTTTTAGGAAATGCTTTATTTTTTCTTCCTGCTCTTTTAATGCACAAATTTTGGATAGTACTGTTAATCTCTGGTATTTCCTTAATGTCTTGCAATAAGGGAAATGATATAGTTAACTTTTTGAGTTCTTTGACCAATTATGACTTAGAATTTTTTGGTATTACATTGAATCTTTCAAGATATGGAATTATCCTTGGTAATTGTTCTGCCTATGGTTTTGTCTCTTTCTCTATTGTTGGTTGGATTTTCTCTGGTTCCAATTTTTCTTCTATCTCTATTGTTGGTTGGACTTTCTTTGGTTCCAATGATTCTTGCTCTTCATTTTCTTTAATTTCATTTGAAACTAGTTTAGGTACAACTTTTTTTGAATGAAGTTGGATGTTACTACAATCAAGAACATTAATTTCAACATTTTATTCAGCTTCAGCCACATAGACAGAAGGTGTCTGTCTCATGCTATTTGGATTAGTGACTGGTTGAGCTGGCATTTGAGGTTGTTTTACTTGATGTGTTTGCTGTTATTTTTCTTGGAAATTTTGATTAGGTGCAGGCAACAAATGCTGAGTTTGACCTTGATTCCTTTGCTGCCTTGGATAGGATTGGTATTGTTGACTCCACTATGGTTGGTTTTGCATCCAATGTGGATTAGTCTGATTTTGATTCCAGGATGGATTGTTTTGATTCCAAGATGGGTTGTTTTGATTCCATGAGGGGTTGTTTTGATTCTGATTCTAGGCTGGGTTACTCTAATTTGCTTGTGGCCATTCTTGGGAATTTGTCCATTGAGGATTATTCCAAGGACGTTGGGGTGGTTATGGTTGTCCCCAAGGCATAGTACCAGGATTATGCCCCCAATTTGTAGGAAAAAAAGAGGGATTTTGGTATTGAGATAAATTTCCCCCTTGTTTTGGTCTAATATAGTTGAGTTCCTTAGTCTGATTTTCTAACATAGTTTTGAGTTGTGGTAGCAGGTGGCATTGATCAGTTGAATGCCTTTTTGAACAGATACTACAAATGGCTGAGATAGATGTTTTATTCAAAGGACATTCCTACAAAGCATGTTTATTTCTACATCTTGGGCAATAAATTGCCAAGGGTTTTGTGTTTTTTGCTTTTGCAGACATTTCCCCCAAAGTAGTGTTTAGGTGCACTAGAATATCAGTTTTGAAATTTGCAAGTTCCTCTATCAAGTCCTTCACATTAGTGCCATTTGTACGGATTTTTCTTCTTCTCTACTTAGTGCGAGAGTAATTCCTACAAAGATCCACAATTTCATCATTACTGAGAGTGGTTACATCCCCTTTTACCATCAAATCTAGAACTTCTCTGGATTCATCTTGCAATCCTCTCAAAAAGATGGTTTTACATAATTTTGGTTCTACAAGTCCACATCTCCTTTGAAGGAGAACCTATCAAGATAATCTTCCAATGTTTCATCATCTTCTTTATTAATTCTGAATAACTCATCTTTTCTATTCCTTACATGACAATACTCTTGATATTTGTCTAAAAACACAGTTTCCATTTGATCCCAGGTTCTTATGGAATTTGGCTCTAAACTCATGAACCAGCGTAATGCTAAATCCTTGAGTGTTGAGGGAAAAACCTTAAGTTTTTGATTGTCATTTATATAATCATAGGTCTGACACACTACCTTGAATTCAAACAAAAATTGATCGGGATCTTCAGATACAACACCTCGAAAGGTTGGAAGTACTGAAGGTGAAATGGTCTTCATGGGAGAGTTTTATGTTGGATTTAGACGAGTAGGATATTCAAATGTTCTGGAAGGTTGGGGCATATCCTGATCATCTCCTTCATTATGGACATAGCCATGTTGGCCATCTATATTGCCTCCTTCTGCCATAGTTTCTTGTTTGTTGGGAGAAGTTAAAGCTTCCCAAATTATTCTCTCAAGAGGTCCAAGCCTCTCTATTGATGATGAGTCTGATGAATTTTCTTCCTTAGGATATTCTGATGATGATAAAATTGGTGATTTTCCTTTCTAAAAATGTTCTAATGATGGTGAGACTGGTGATTTTTCTATCAATATTTTTGGTAGTTCAAACACAGATGATTCACCCCTTAGGCGTGAAGATCTCCTTGATGGAACAAGCCAGGGATCCTTTGGGGTAGTTCTAGACTTACTCATTCATCTCTAGACTTATTCATTCATGTTTACTCTTGAGTGACATAAATTAAATCAATAGTTGTTACCTTACTCAGCTATTGTATTTAGATTTTAACTTGAATTTTCATAGCTTAGTCTGATTACAACTATTGGACTATTTGTTTTTTTTTTGGCAACACTATTCCTCGGAAACGACACCAAAATGATGCGTAGTCGTTATACCATCATTAATTCTAAATGAATTTGTCAATCTAGGGCTATGTACAAGGCTATTTACAAAAGAAGAAGTGAAACAACTATAACTTAGGTCAATCTAGAGCAATAGGTCTTATTGGTGGAACCGATTGTGTGGGGGGTTTTAGGACATTCCTATCTCTAATTGCATAAATTAAACCTTAATCTAATTGCATAAATGGAAACTAATCATTAACTATAGAAATGAAATCCTGATTTACAATTGCAGAATGAGACCTAATTATGTTGCAGAAATAACAGTTGCAGAATTGAAAGTCTGATTCTAATTGCAAAAAGGAAATCTATTTACTTTTACAGCAATGTAAATCTAATTATAGCATGTAAAATAAAACCCTATCAAGACTTTTTAACAGAAGGTTGTCAATATTCTATGCAGGGGTTGATAGCAAAAACACAGAATGCAGGAAATTACAGAAAATAGCAAATTCTAGAAATAATAGTTTGAAATAAAATGGAAGCTTTTCTAAAAGTAAAGATTACAGCTAAAAAATTAAGCACAAGATTAATATAAGCATAAATAAACTAAGACTGCAAATATTGTCAGCTGTTTACAAGCAATTGAAATAACAAGTTCTACAACTCATTCTGCTATAGCAAAATCAGAATAAAAACCTGCTGTTAGTCCTCCTCCTAGGTCTGGAAGTGGCCAACCTCCTTGTCCAGAAGAAGGTATGAGTCTCTCTCTCTAGATCTTAATCACACTCATTTACAAGTAATATGAAATAGAACTGGTGCACTTTATTGATTAAAGAACATGATTACAAGAATTTTGCTAAAAAACTGTTATAGGACTGTAACAGTCAATTTCTACCTATTCTCTATATTTTCTGCTTTCTCCTAGCTTCCTTACTCTTTTCTCACTACTTACTACCTACTAGGCTCAACCTGAATGGGAGCAATATTTATAGTTGTCCTATGATCTGATTACAAACAAAGAATATCTCAAAAGATCTAATCCTACTATGCTGCAACAAATTCTGGGTTTATTCTTTGATATTTCCATTAATGATGGCTTTGGTCGGCAGTGACGACAAATATAGATGGAAGATCTTTTCCTTTACCTTTTTTGACCTTTATTTCCCTTTTTCCAGCTTTAGAAATCGGTCAACAAGTCAAAAAAATGCATTCTATTTTCATTTCGGAGATAAGTGGCTTCATTCCGAAGACAATGCAATTATCATTCCGAAGATCACTCATTTTGAAGATACTACATTCTTCATTCCGAAGATTGCTCATTTTGAAGATATTGTATTCTTCATTCCGAAGATCCGCTCATTTCGAAGACACTACATTCTTCATTTCGAAGATATCTATTCATTTCGAAGATACTTCGAAATGAAAAAATGTGTGTTTTTCTAGTGATTTCTTCTGCATCTCTCAGGTGGGTTATCTATTAAGATCAAATTCCAATGGTCTTCATCTCTTTCCACATGTGAATTCCATGCCTTGCTATTTATGGACAATTGGCTGGAATTTACATGGGAAAGACTAGTTTTTGCTGCACAACAACAGTCTGCTTGCAGTGTTGCCAGATTTAGATGAAATAAATGCTTAAGACAAATCAAAACATGATTAGTGAAATGCTGCTATTATTCTAAGCATATCCTATTTTAGCAAGTCATAGCAAAAAATACACAAAACTATGCAAAAAGCTGTAAAAATCAGCATATAATATTTCAAATACATTGATCATGCAAAATGGTTAATATACAACATATTGAATCAACTTAACTAACATTTCAAATAAAACATAAGAGTTTATAGGCAATTTTAGTGTTCAAAACATGTTATGATTGAGGCATTTTCAGGCCTCATCACTCCTCATTTAGCAAGGCTCTCCTTGTGATTAGCACTTCTCCTCTTTCTGCTTCTTTAGAGTGCTTAGATTCAACACCTTCATCAATGACCATAGCTTGAGAATTACCTTTAGGCCTCCTATTTGTCCTCTATTGGTGTTGTGAACACTCATATGCTCAATGTACTTCACCACAATGTAAATAGGTTCCACGAAATCCTCCTCTTCCAAACCCTCATCCAGACCTTCCTCTTCCTCTCTGGTAACCATTGTTCTGATCACAGAGGCGGTAAGCATTATCTCCCTTTTGGTACTGACTACTGCTAGCTTCTCCATTATTCTTATAATATTCATTTTGTCCTCCATTTGTTCTTCCACCAGTTCTTCCACCATGACCTCTTCTTGTGCTTGCTCTCAAACCTTCTATTCAGCTTCTCTTCAACCCTCAGGGCAAACTAGTAAGCATCCTCTATGGTGGTCATCCTGACCAGACTTAACTCCTCTTGAATACTTACTCATAACCCATTAATCTAATAGGCTACCTTCTCCTTGTTGGCCTATGAATGTCCTGTTCTAATTAAAATTTTATAAAACTCATCTGTGTATTCTTTGATAGACTTAATTGATTGCTTCAAACCTTACATTTTCTTTAGCAGACCCAACTTGTAGTCACCTGGAATGAACTGCCTTTTCAACTTCTCTAGCATCCACTCCCATTTTTTTATCCTTTCTTTTCCTCTTTTATTTTTGTCTAGCTGCAATTCCTTCCACCATATGCTGGCATGACCCTTCAGCTTGGTCTTAGCAAACTTAACCCTATCAGGATCTTCAACCTCCTCATACTCAAAGTATTCTTCCAAATCATTGATCTAGTCAATCAACTCCTCTGGATCAAGATTTCTAGAATACGTAGAAACCTCCATCTTCGATCTCTTTCCAATATGAGATATGGCTTTATATAACCTGGCTTGTGAAAGATCTACTGTAGATACAAAAGAGATAGAAGAGATCCTGGATACACACATCGACAAAAGTACCAAAAATAGGTAGTATGCAGAATATTTGGTTAAGTGGAAAGGCAGACCTGTTGAAGATTCATCTTGGTTGTCGAAGGCTGAGGTTGAACACCTTTGTTTTCTTCCAATAATAAATAAGTGAAGTTCACTTCTCAATATTAACCTAGGTGTCTGATGCAAGAGCATCCAGTGGTGTAAGAGTGATCTTGCATCACCCGAAAAAAATTGTAATTGTTTAATTTTGTAAAACTAGTAAAACTAGTAGAACTAGTTTAACTTGCAGTAGATTTTTTAAGGTCTTAGAGGTCAAATTTGAGGATTTTTGGCTTTAAATCGCTTAAATAATTTCATGCTATTTCCAAAAACATGCTATAATAGTCAATCAGGTCAATGAGTGCGAAGTTATGACCTCGACAAGTTGCCCCCAAAATTCAAATTTGAATTCTAATGGTTTTAGGTAGGAAAAAGGAAAAACAGGGTATTTGAGGGAATTTTCAAAATTGTAAATGGGTATTTTTCTCTTGTATCCTTATTTTTTGCATGAAAGTAATGAAATGTTTGATTCTCTGACTTTTTCAAAGGAAAAATACTTGTGTATCATTTGTTTGGTGTTGCTTGTGTAACATGATCTACACCATATATTGTGCCAAATGAGTTCTTCCCAGAACTATATATTATAAAATTGTGCAAGAAAATATTAATCCAATGAGTTTTTCTCTCATTTTGGTATCAGAGCCATTCATAAGTGCTCAAATCCTATGGATTTACCATCATGAATGTTGCATTTATGATTTCGATATACCAAGAGAAGGAAGAGATACAATTTATATAAGACACATTTGGATGAGAGTAAGGAATACTGAATCCTGATGATACGTGGAGAACCCGTGGTCATATAGAAATGAAGATCTATGTCATGAACTGGTATAACAAATCTTGGATGTCAAGATATTTGTTGTATTCCATGTAACTCATGTGCAGACATGTTGTGTTGTCATGTAACATAGATGCTTATGCATATTCTCTATCATGAACATATTTGTGGATGTCAAGGTGAAAGCAAGTTGAAAAGACCTTCTCACATATATTATTTGATGCACATTGAGCGAGCTGACTATGGTTATTCTGAATGAAGCACTTACGAATGAGAATCTATGAGAAGATAAAGTTTGGTAATTGTGTATAAACTTTGGTAATCACATATGAGAAGCTAAATTTTGGTAATCGCGTATGAGAAGCTATGAGAAGTTGTGATACATTGAAGCACTTCACATCAAAGAGTATAAAAAGGACATTTTGTGACTTGATGTTGATGTAGATGCATAGCATAGAGAGGACATCATTCGAGGGGAAATTTCACATCGTTGAATTTGAGAGCATAATATGTAATTTTCCTAATGACATGAACAAACAAATGGTTTAACGTAGATACAACAAATTTGAATCTGAATGAGACATAAAATTTGTGATGTTGAATTTGAGTCAATCCATGGCATTGACATTTATGTCCTACAAAATTTTAAATATGGAGTGTTTTAATATATCCTATGCATTGTAATTGGCTCCTATGTGTATCACAAACAGAAGATGACTTAACAAGGTTGCACATGACGTATTCATCATGGAATGCACTCAAAGTTTGGACATGAGAGTTTGCTATTATTTGGTGCAAGTAAGATATATAGAGTTTACGTGTCAATTTTGACGAGGAGAGCACATATCAAAAGAGTAGTGACACCATAATGGCAAGTAGAGCTATCATTTGGTGAGTCACAATGCTGCTCAAAGGAGGAGATGTTGCATGGTGAGTTGTAGGTCTATTAAAGAATAGCAGGTAGAGCATAAAGATGTATTTTTAATTTATTTTACATGTTTTTTTTCATTACCATAAATGGCTGCTAATAACAACTTGCCCATTCCTGAATTTAATGGGTTGGACTATGAGTATTGGTATATCGATATGAAGACATTACTCATAGAAAAAAAATTGTGGGACATTATAGTAGAAGGCTATAATGAAAAAGGAGGAGATGTTGCATGGTGAGTTGTAGGTCTATTAAAGAATAGCAGGTAGAGCATAAAGATGTATTTTTAATTTATTTTACATGTTTTTTTTCATTAGAATAAATGGCTGCTAATAACAACTTGCCCATTCCTGAATTTAATGGGTTGGACTGAGTATTGGTCTATCGATATGAAGACATTACTCATAGAAAAAAAATTGTGGGACATTATAGTAGAAGGCTCTAATGAACCCACTGATTGGAACACCTTGAATACCACTGATAGGAATATTAAGAAGGATTCCCAAAAGAAGAATTATTTTTCTCTCTATCACCTTCAAGCATCATTGAAGAAAAGTATCTTTCCTAGGATTGCTTCTTGTTCAACTACCCTAGAATCATGGAATGCCTTGAGAGATAACTATCAAGCGAGAAATCAAGTGAAGCAAGTGAGACTTCAAACTTTGAAGAGAGATTTTGAGAATATAAAAATTTAAGAATATGAAAGAGTGGGATATTATTGTATGAGAGTCAAAGCAATTGTAAACAAAATGGAGACACTTGGAGAAGATATAAAAATTGAAGTGGTTGTGAAGAAATTTTTGATAACACTTCTTCATAAGTGGAATCATATTGCAATAATTATTGAGGAATCGAAACATATTTTAATATCACATTTGATGTGCTAATTGGTTCTTTGATGTCCCACGAAGAGAGACTCCAAGGTTCTACATCATCAAGCTTTGGAGGTGATGAAAAAGCATTCTCATCAAAGAAAGGTGAGACTCATGGAAATACACAAGGAAGAGGAAAAAGGAGAGGAATTATTTTCAAGAGGAAGAGGAAAGGCAAGAGGTATATCAAGAGGTGGCTACCAAGGAAGAGGAAGAGGAGGTGATAAATCAAAAAAATCTTGTTACAATTGTGACAAGCTTTGTCACTTTGCTAGAGATTGTAGACTCAAGGCTTCTCAATAAGGGAGAAGTAATAATTATGGAAACAATGGAGAAGAGGAAGGAACTTCTTCAAATTTGTTCCTCACATATGGAAAATTAGATCAAAATCTTAATGAAACTTGGATTTTGGATATTGGTTGTTAAAATCATATGAATGGTAAAGAAGAGTTATTTGCTACAGTGGATTCCACATACAAGTCCAAGATAAAATTGGGAGATGACAAGGCACTACAAGTTGAAGGTATGGGAACCATGGAGGTTCAAAAAAATGAAGGCACAAAGAAGGTAAACAATATCTATTACACTCCTAAACTCAAACATAATTTTTTTAGTGTTGGATAAATTATGAAAAAGAACTATAAATGTTTTTTTGAAGATGGAAAATATGCCATTTTTGAAAACAAAATTGTAATAGAGTTTTCACAAATGTACCTATGACAAATAATAGATTATTTCCTCTTATTTTTGGGAAACAAGGAGGTGCTCAACTTGCTAGTGTGGCCATAGAAAATCCAAGTGTGCTTTGGTACTTGAGATATGATCATATTAATTTTTCAAGCTTGAAGTTGTTGACTTCACAAGCTATGGTGTGTGGATTACCAAAATTTGAAGAGCACAAGGAGGTGTGTGAAGGATGTGCTTTGAGAAAGTACTCAAGAACAATGTTTACAAGAGTTCAAGCATGGAGATCAAGCCATCCACTACAATTGGTATATTCGGACATTTTTGTTCCAATGCATACCAAAATATTGGGTAACAATTATTACTTTATTACTTTTATTAATGATTTCTCTAGAATGTGTTGGATTTATTTTTTGAAAACTAAGGATGAAGCTTTTGAATATTTCAAGTATTTCAAAAATAATGTAGAGAATCAAAGTGAGTATGTTGTAAAAATATTAAGGATTGATAGAGGTGGGGAGTTTTTCTCAAATGCATTTCTCAAATATTGTAAACATTGTGGGATCAAAAGGTAATTCACTACTGCCTACACCCCATAAAAAAATGGTGTGGCTGAAAGAAAGAACCATACTATTGTATAAATGGTTAGATCAATGCTTAAAATAAAGAAACTAAGTAATATGTATTGGGTTTATGTTGTTAGGACAAGTTTTTACATTTTTAATAGGAGTCCTACTTCTAGTTTATATGGGATAACTCCCTATGAGGTATGGTATGGCAAAAATCCAAATGTAAAGAACTTCAAAGTTTTTGGTTGTCTTGCATATGCACACGTTGCTGATGAAACAAGAAAGAAACTTGACCCCAAATGTCAAGCATGTATTTTCATTGGGTATAGTGAGTTTTCAAAAGCATATAGACTCTACAATCCAAAAACACACAATTTTGTAATCTCAAGAGATATAATTTTTGATGAGGGGGAGTATGGGGTCATCAAAAAAAATTTGTTGATAATGGATATCAAGATGAAAAATCCTCCCAAGTGCAACCCAATGATAAGAACAACAATTAAATTCCTCCTCCAAGTCCAAGAAAGAGTTCTACTTCAATTACAACAAGTGCTACTCCAAGTCCTCTACACAGACCACCAAGAGCATCAAGTTCTTCTCCAATTCCAATAGAAGAAGATCCACCAACAAGAGGTAAGAGAACACTTCATTACCATCCATATTTCCAAATGTTGGACAAGAATTTTCAAATAAGGTACACTAGAAGTCAAGCTAGTGATATGAACGAAGTCTTGAAAAGACTTGAAAATTTGCACATGTATGGTGATGAAGACTCGTAAGAGCCTAAGGGAGATGTTGTAAACTATGCTTTAATGACTAGTGTAGTACTAAAGCCATATATTTATGAAAAAGCATGTTCTCATGATGTATGGCAACAAGCCATGAAAGAGGAAATGACCTCTATAAAAAGGATTGACACATGGGAGCTAGTGGAGCTTCCTAAGGGAAATAAATGTATTGGATGTAAATGGGTCTATAAGACCAAGTTCAATGCTTATGGGAGCATTAAAATACATAAGGCAATACTAGTAGAAAAAGGGTTTACTCAAAATTATGGGATTAACTATGAGGAAACCTTTACTCTAGTTGCTAGACAAGAGACCATTAGACTAGTACTTTTCTTGGCTGCCCACAAAGGGTGGAACATTAAACACATGGATGTTAAGAGTGCCTTCCTTAATAGGTACTTGAATGAAGAGTTTTTTGTGCAAAAACCTCAAGGATTTTAAGAACAAGGTAAGAAGGACCTTGTCTAAAAATTGAAGAAAGCATTGTATGGACTAAAGCAAGCACCAAAGGTATGGTACTCATGGATTGATAACTATTTTCAAAACTATGGGTTCACTAGGAGCAATAGTGAATATACTCTCTACTACATGAAACAAGGTAAAGAAATCCTTATTGTGTGATTATACATGGATGATCTAATATTCATGGGTAGTAGTCCTAAAATGAATGATGAGTTTAAAAAATCCATGATGAAAGAGTTTGAAATGAAGGATCTAGGGTTGATGCATTACTTCCTAGGAATGGAGGTACATAAAAAATAAAATGAGATCTTCATATGTCAACATAAATATGCACAGGACATGATAAATAAATTTGCTATGGAGAAGTGCAAGTTAGTTACAACTCCAATAGGTCATGGGATACAATTAAGCAAAGAATATGGATCATCAAAAGTTGAAAAGACCACCTATAGAAGCATGGTTGGGATTATAATATTCCTCACCAATAAACAACTGAATATTCAATATGTTGTTTCTCTAGTATCAAGATATATGGCTGATCCATAAGAACTTCATCTACAAGAAAATAAAAGAATTTTGAGGTATGTAAGGGGTACAATCGATTATGGGATCCATTACCACATAAGTGATGATGTAAAATTAGTTGGATTTAGTGATAGTAATTGGGGAAGAAACATAGATGATAGGAAATCCACTTCAAGGAATTGTTTTAGTCTTGGATAAGGACTAATTACATGGATTTAAAAAAAGCAATCTATTGTAGAACTATAATCTATTGAAGCTGGGTACATAGCAATTACAAATACTAGTACCCAAGCCTTATGGTTAAGAAAAGTACTAGAAGAAACAAGTGAGAGACAAAGTGGTCCTACCATATTGTATTGTGACAATATGAGTGTCAAAAATTGGCACAAAATCCTATCCACCACATCAGGTCAAAGCACTTTGACATGAAGTATCACTTCATTAGAGACATTATGGATAAAAATGTGGTTGAGCTAAAACAATGCAACACTTTGGACAACATGGAAAATATCTTCACCAAATGAGTTACTAAAGCTCGGTATTTAAAGCTGAGAGACTGTCTGGTCAGCCCTCTCAACTTTAAGGAGGAGAATGTTGGACTTTGAAATAATTTTCCTACGTATCTAGGTTTGCTATTAGTTGTTATTCTAGAATATGTTTGAGAGCATCTAGGAGTTAAGTTAGCATTTGCTATGTTAGTAGGGTGAGTCATCTAGCTAAGAAAATAAGATTTGTTCACGAGAATAATTTTATGTCAACTGTGTTGTGCCAAAATTAGTTCTTCCCAAAACTATATATTGTAAACTTGTGCAAGTAAATATTAATCCAATGAGTTTTTATTCTCATTATTGATAATTAGAACTATGTGGTTGATGTTAGTAACAAAAGCCCAGTTGTTAAATTAGGTAGTGTAAAAAAATAGGTCAATAGTGAAAACATTTGTGTTAATAATAGTAAAAAATAGTAACAAAAAGGTAGTTGTTAGTATAGGTAGTTGTCAAAATTGATAGTTGTTACAAACTTATAACAATAAGAGGGCATATTGTATAACCATGAGGAAATTAAAACTATAGAAAATATCCTAATTCATGGAGAAAATATTTAAGAGAAAACCAGTCATTTAAAAAACGTCTACAGAAAACATTATTTTAAGATCTAATCCATTGTGATTGTCTTTTTGCATTTATTATTTTGATATACAACACTCGTAAGGTTTTTTTGAAGTCCAAAATTTGTCATTTTGGGGTATAGTTCATTTTGATCAATATTTTGAGTCAATTGTTTTAGTATATAGCACCCAAACACTTTTCTAGGACCTTAACACAAATTGTAACTACTAAACTAGGAATTATATTTTTAGTAAGACTTTTTAGAAGGCCCAAAATCCTAGTATATGCCTACAAGCACTAGATTTAAACAAGTAGAGCAATAAACAAAATAAAAAATTGATCAATAACTTAATCAGTTAGGTGAGCAACTAGCTATATCCCTTGGTAAAAAAATCACTAATCAAATAAACCATTTGCAATGAGATTAGTCAGTACTAGACCAAAATGGAATTCAAAAATAATTAAAGGCATGAATCTATAAAATATGTGATAGAAGAAAAAAAAGCAAAAATATATAATTAATGAAATAATCTATGTAATATAGACT
This sequence comes from Wollemia nobilis, assembly GCA_028583015.1. Classification (NCBI taxonomy): domain Eukaryota; kingdom Viridiplantae; phylum Streptophyta; class Pinopsida; order Araucariales; family Araucariaceae; genus Wollemia; species Wollemia nobilis. The sequence goes on along the minus strand of JAQPPZ010016040.1, from coordinate 4,469,676 downwards.
AGTCTAATGTGTGGCACTTAAGCATATAGTCATGTTGGTCATAGACAATTTGATAAATCAAGTGATTTTATCACTTCAGGGGACTTGGTAAAATTTCAAAGGTTTTAGTGTTTTTTTTTTGAATGATTTACTTGCTTATTGATGAGCACTAGTGAGGCTATGACTTGCTCGACCTTCACCAACCATACATATAATAAGCATTGGGAGCAGTTTATTGTAGATGGGTTACAATTGGATCATAGTGCATAGAGTGAAAATATTATGGAACTTTCTTGTGGTATTTATAGGACCTAGATAGGGCATGCCCTAACCGCTCCCTAGTGTTTTTTACTCATGTTGGGGTGTAGGATACCTAGGTAGGTTGATTGGCATGCCAATGGTTGATTGGCCTAGCCTTGTAGTTGGCATGAGTACATCTTACTTTTATAAGTGAGCCACATGTAATTAAAATAAAATCATAATTTTTTTAACATTAAGATATCTATACAAGCACACCAATACACCTTTTAAACCTAGTGCAATGTTGTTTTTAGGGGAAGAAAGTGGGTATGTAGAGATGGAAGAAAATAATAAGAGGTGAATAAAGAAAATCAAGAAAGAAAAAGAAATTCCATATTAATAGTTGGTACCATGTACATAATTATTCTTTTGGTTGTGATTCATATTACACCATGTGAAGATATTGTCCTTTCATAGAGATAGATAAAATTACCCCTTCCATAGAGGTAATTCTATAAGCGTTTGGACCTATAACCTTGATGATTTAACAGGGTCCACTCCATAAAGAATAAAACTTTGATGAGCACCTATATTTGCAATATATTCATTGCATTTGAGGATACAATCTCCTTCCCTATATTCCTCTTCTATTTCTCCTTTGTTGAACACATATAATATTACTTGTAGGGGCTTGATACTAGTGTTTTCTAGCATAGATTTCTATAAAATTTGGAGGGAATGGATATCAATATTAATTGGTAATGTCATGTCCTTACCATATACTCCCTTATAGGGGATTAAACTATAGATGTTTTTGGTGTCACCCTATCTACCCATAATTTTTTTTATAGTTTCAAGTGCCAGTCCCTCTATGAATCTAAAATGGTCCTCTTTAGCACATCATGATGATCTTGTTGCTTTATTAATCCAATATATTTCCCTTAAGTATAGAAATTAAATTATGTATAAAGCAAGGACCCATATTCAAGGTTAAAATTTATCACCTTATATCCATTAAAATAAATGATATTTTTTAACACAATGGTGATAGAAGTTTTGGATCAAGTGATGATATCTTTGTGTAGCTACACCATTGCCTCTTGATTGGTTACTTTGGTTGTGACTGCCTCAACCCATTTAGTCAAGTAATTCAGTGAGAATCCATCCATGACTAGTGCTTAACAAAGGGTTGATTTTTATTATGAAATTAAGGTCCTATTGTTGAAATGGTTTAGACACAACTAGTTTTACTAGTAGTGTATCTCTCTTCTTATTTCTCTAGAACATGTACAAAGATTTAAACCCTTGACACATGGATAACAGTTAGTAAAAAAGATACGCTAATATTATTCTCATTTATCATGATATTGATTCATTAGGCACTTTTATCTATTTTTATTTACGCATCAAAGAAAAGTTCTATCATAGTATTTTCTGAATAAGATGTTTATTAGGATTCCATTCTAATATTATTGTAATGACCGCCTTTCTAATGTTGTTATTGTTGGAAATATGAACAAGATTTGTTGTCATTGATGTCAAAAGTATTTTTGTGGTATGTTCATCATCTTTGAAGACATTAAGTATTTCCTCTAAAAGCAAGAAGGTCTTGAAAAGCAATAGGTTATAATATTTATTTTTAAATATTATATACCTAGGAGGGCCCAAAGGATGAAGACCCAAGGAAGGAGAAGCAAGTTCAAATTAAATAATAATATTTTATTATTATTATTTTGGGCCAAAAATCAAGCTGAAGAAGATCAAGGACCAAGTTGAAAAAGACCCACAAGAAAATTTAATTTAAATTAAAATATTTTAATATTTAACTAAAATTTTAATTTAAGTAATTATGGGTGCTAAGGTTTAATTTAAATATTTATTTAAAATTTAAATTAAGTTTAATATTCAAATTTGAATTCAAATTTGAATAATGTCTACATGTATTGAAGAAAAAGGGCATGCATATAAATAAAGAAATCATTTCATTTCCAAAGACTACCAAGCAATCTTTTCTCGATGATCTCCAATTTATTACATGCACTGTGTTGATTCGTTCATTGATTCGTTCAATGCATACAAGGAAGAGGGAACATTTTTTCATTCCATGCATGTGAGGGTTTAAGGTTTTGGACAATGTGGACTTTGGCTATACCATCGGCGAAGATAGCGTAGGTGGTAGGTTTGAAATTGTTGAGGTTTTGCTTATTGTGTGACCACAATTTGACTCTCGTGATCGACGATATTGGCACTTACCCTTTTTGCATTCAGCGTGTTTTCAGAGATTCATTGAGGAGTGAGTGTCAAGTGTCCCATGTGAGGATGTAGCCCTTGGAGGGCCTAAGTCATGGTCGAAAGCACCGAAGGTTGTGGAGGAAATAAAAGGTATGCAAGTTTAATATTTTAATTTTTATGGATGCTAAGTGTTAGGGGAGTTATAAGGTGAAAAGATTAAAATATTTTTATTGTAAAATTTGTGTATGTGGTGAATTATTTTATTATATTGATTTTGGAGATTATAAGGTGTACAAGGGAAATTTATATGTATGTTGTTTTTGATGAAATTGTTGAAGTGAAATATTGAGTTTGGAGATTTTAAGGTGTATAAGGGAAATTGCTATGTATATTATGTTTGATGAAATTATTTGAGTTAAAATATTGAATTTGGATATTATAAGGTGTACAAGAGGACTTGATATTTTGTGTAAAAATAATTTTGTGAAAAGGTTGTGGTAACCTAACCCTTGATATTGGAAACGAGTTTGATCTTGTTAAAATAGGTTTTGAAGTCTACTCTTCATCAAGTAAAATATATAGGCACATTCTTCCTTGGTTAAAGTAATTGATTGGTTGAGGTTTTCTAAAAACAATATTGGAGTGAAAATGACTTGGTTAAGTTTTCATTTGTTGGTTTTTTGAGTTGATGAGTTTTCTGAAATGAAAGTAAATACTATAAACTTTATTTGATAAGCATTGTTGGAGATTTGGAGTGAGTGAATGCATGCTTCAATGTTGGCTGATTGAGATCCTTTGTTGTTGAGTTTGAACATTGGATGAACCTTCATATGCATGATTAGGGTTTGTGCAAGAACATGAATATCACTATTATGTGAAGTTATGAACTATCTTGAGCTAGGATTTGTAAAAGAACATGAGTATCATTGTTATGTGAGATTGGTTGATAAGCATTGTTGGAAATATTTGAGTGAATGTTCATATGCTTGGACTAGGGTTTGTAATCAAGGAGTATTTCATTGAGTTATTTTTTTACTAGATTTGATTGAGCATAGTCAAGTGGAATTGTTGAAATGATAGTTCTAATTCTGTAAAAAAAATTGTTCTATATTCTGAATTGATTTGAGAAAGAGGTTGGAAGTGATTGACTGTTTGTGAGTTTGAAGCATATTGAGTCTCTAACAATTATATATACGTTTCTATGGTAAAAAGAGTGAGTGAAAGTGATTGAGCATTATTTTAAGTGTGAAGCATATTGAGTCTCTAACAATTCTCTATATGTTTATGTGAGATTGGACAAGTTCTAGTTAGGACTTGTTGAGCAGATTTGAGGTAAGTCTTGGTGAAGATTTGTTTAGAAGATTGGACAAGTTCTAGTGAGGACTTTTGGAGCAGAGTTGAGGTAAGTCTTGGTGAAGACTTGTGGGCATATTAGTGTGAGCTTTTGAGGAATATTACAATGCAAATTTGAGACAATTCTTTGTGAAGGCTTGTGAACATAGTTGATTGATTCATTTGTTTAAACCTTGAGTTAAGGTTTGGGGTATATCTAGAAGATTTGATTTGTGGTTAAGTCAAGATTTGTGTTAAGGCTTGAGGACATATATTAAGAAAAATTTTGCTATATCGAAGGAGTATGTTTAGTGCATATTTGAGGGCAAATATTGAGCAAATTTGAGGATAGAGATTGAGCAGATTTGTGCTAGAATGAAGTACTATGTTTAGTGAAAATTTGAGGATAGATATTAAGCAGATTTGTTCTAGATCGAAGGACTATGTTTAGTGAAGATTTGAGGACAAATACTGAGCATATTTGTCCTAGACTGAAGCACTATGTTTATTTTAGATTTGAGGACAAATATTGAACATATTTGTGCTAGACCGAAGGACTGTGTTTAGTGCAAATTTTAGGATAGATATTGATAAGATTTGTTCTAGACCAAAGGACTATTTTTAGTGCATATTTGAGGATAAATATTGAGAAGATTTGTGCTAGACTAAAGGACTGTGTTTAATGTACATTTAATATAGAGCTGAGAGTAAGATTTAGAGGTGACAAAGTATAGAGGACAACGGTCTCCAATGGATAGAGGTCCACTAGCCATAGCATTTAAGATAGGTCTTTTGTGTGAGGGCAAAAGTCTTCATTGGATAGAGATCCATAAGCCAATGTAGTGGAGGCAACAATTCTTCTAGAAGATCACTAGCCAAAGCTAAGGAGAAAGAGTTCTCCTATGGATAGAGATCCATGAACTTGATTAGGGGATTAGTGTCTCCTTTGGATAAATATCCATAAATATTATAATAGGGGAAGGATTCCCAAGAGATTTTTTGAGATAATTTTAATGAAATATTTTCTTCGTGGAGTAGCCCACATTGGATGAACCATGTTAAATTGGTGTCTCTATTGTGTATGATGATTTATGCATTGGATTGGTTACTATTGTTAATATTGCTATTGATAAATTACATAATATTTATTAGGAAAGAAAAAGTAAAAAGTGGTCTTATACTATTCACCCCCCTCTTAGTATAATCTTGTGTTACTCAATTGGTATTAGAGCTAGTTCCTCAAATAGGTTTGAACAACTTGAAGGAATATCTTACAAGAACACAAATGGTAAAAAAAGGCAAAAGTAGAACCATGAGACACAAGAAGAAAATAACACACATGGTCATGAAAAAAAGTAAGATGAATTCAATATTGTTGTTTTAGGAGGAAAAATAGAAATAGATTCAAGATATGAATCAAGCAGTGGAGAAAACTCTAGATTAATAAAGTTTTGTACCAGATGTAGGAAGACAGGTCACCTTGCAGCTTATTGTTCACAAGAAGGTCAAGAATGTTTTATTTGTGGTCAACTCGGTCATGATGCAAGTTATTACAATGGCTTTAGTATTAGCGAAGATGAAGATGATACCTTCAGAATTGAAGTCCTAGAGGATGGTTCAGAAAAGGATAAAAGGGGAAATCAAAATAGGTATGAAGAAGAAACTCTACTTTGGACAATAGAATAAATTGTAGACCAAAGAAAAGAGAAAAATTCAAAAAAAGAAAATGAGGAAGCCACACTTAAGGAACTTGTTGAGTTGAAAAGGGAGAACTCGGAATTAAATGCTCAAATACAAGAGGATGACAAATGTAAGACAAATCTTCTACAAGATCTCTTTGAATTGAAAAAAAGACTAAAGAGGTAAGGAAAGCTGAAAAATATATGGTTGAACAGTCAAAGGTAAAAGAGCTAGAATGTGAAAGACTCATTTTTTATCTCAAAGAAATAAAAAGGGATAAATTTGTATTAAGGGTTAAAGCTCAAAAATATGAGAAAAAAAAAGCAAAATTTCTACAAGAACTCACTAACTTTAAAATTAAGGTTGAAGAGGCAAGGAAAATTGAAGAAGGTATGGTTGAAAAATTAAAGACAAAAGATCTAGATTTTGAAATATTATAACAGGAGATAGTTTCACTAAGGATGGAAGTGAAAGACTCTAAGGATAAGATACACAAGTTTGAAAAAAATTCAAAGACATTAGACAGGATTATCAGTGCACAAAAATCCTCAGTCATCAAAACAAGACTTGGTTTTGAAGAAGAACAAGGGAAACAGGAAGCAGAAAAAGGAGAGTCAAACTTAAGCACCAAAGAAGAAGAAGCATCCAAAGAATAAAGTGAAAGAGAGAGTGAGACTTATAAGGATAAGTTGGACAATAGAAAGTTTAAAAATAAAAGGAACAATGCGCAAATAAAGAACACATGGAACAAGAAACAAGACAAGGTAGAAGAGACTAAGAGACCAATGGGGTCAAGGCAAGGTTTCTTCAATGGATGTTGCTTCTCATGTCACAGGTTTGGTCATAAGGCAATAAATTGTAGGGTTCATGACAAGAATAGATATGTCTTCACTAGGATAAATGCCAAGATATTTGAACCTCTAAGGAGTAATAACATTAAGTGTTATAAGTACAATAATGATGGACATACAACAAAGTGGTGTAGAGCAAAAATTCTAGAGACAAGCAGGAACAAAAATATTTAGAGGAATCAGAAGGATCATATGAGGAGGAAAGTGGACAAAGGAAAATATCAGTGCATTATGGGAGTAGAAATAATCCCACCCCAGAATTAACCACCTCAAGAAGAGGTGGGGGAGGGGATACACTAAGAGTCTCATTCTTAGCCCCAAGCCCCAAAGGTGACCCTTTGCCATTGATGACAAATAGGGAGAGATTTAAGTTAGAGGGATAGAATTCAATCACGAGGAGCATAATAAAAAAAGGTAAAAGGATTGGTAAAAGGAAAATGGGTTAACATCAATGACAAAGGGGGGGATTGTTGGAAATATGAGCAATATTTATTGTCATTTATGTCAAAAGAATTTTTGTGCTATGTTTGTCATCTTTGAGGACATTAAGTGTTTCTTCCAAAAGCAAGAAGGCCTTGAAAATAAATAGGTTATAATATTTATTTTTAAATATTATATACCCATGAGGGCCCAAAGGATGAAGACCCAAGTAAGGAGAAGCAAGTTCAAATTAAATAATAATATTTTATTATTATTATTTTGGGCCAAAAATCAAGCTGAAGAAGATCAAGGAGCAAGTTGAAAAAGACCCACAAGCAGATTTAATTTAAATTAAAATATTTTAATCTTGGTTAAAATTTTAATTTAAGTAATAATGGGTGCTAAGGTTTAATTTAAATATTTATTTAAAATTTAAATTAAGTTTAATATTCAAATTCAAATTCAAATTCAAATTTGAATGTACGCATGTATTGAAGACAAAGGGCATGCATATAAATAAGGAAATCATTTCATTTCCAAAGACTACCAAGCAATCTTTTCTTGATGATCTCCAATTTATTACATGCATTATGTTGATCCGTTTACTACATACAAGGAAGAGGGAATTTTTTTTCATTCCATGCATGTGAGAGTTTAATTTTTTTGGAAAACGTGGACTTTGGCTATCCCATTGGTGACAATAGCGCAAGCGTTAGGTTTGAAATTGTTGAGGATTTGCTTATGGTGTGACCACGGTTCAATTCCCATGATTGACGACACTAGTGCCTACCCTTTTTGCATTCGACGTGTTTTATAGAGTCATTGACGAGAGAGTTTCGAGTGTCCCATGTGAGGATGCAACCCTTGGAGGGCCTAATTTGTGGTCGAATGTGTCAAAGGTTGTGGAAGAATAAATGTATGCAAGTTTAATAGTTTAATTTTTATGGATGCTAAGTTTTAGGGGAGTTATAAGGTGAAAATATTAAAATATTTTTATTATGACATTTGTGTACGTGGTGAATGATTTTATTATATTGAGTTTGGAGATTATAAGGTGTACAAGGGAAATTGCTATGCATGTTGTTTTTGATGAAATTGTTGAAGTGAAATATTGAGTTTGGATATTATAATGTGTACAAGGAAAATTGATATGTATGTTATGTTTGATGAAATTATTTGAGTTAAAATATTGAGTTTGGATAATATAAGGTGTACAAGAGGACTTGATGTTTTGTGTAAAAATAATCTTGTGAAGAGGTTGTGGTAACCTAACCCTTGAGATTGGCAAAGAGTTTGATCTTGTTAAAACAAGTTTTGAAGTCTACTCTTCATCAAGTAAAATGTATGGGCACATTCTTCCTTGGTTGAAGTAATTGATTGGTTGAGGTATCCTGAAAATAATATTGGAGTGAAAAGGACTTGGTTAAGTTTTATTTTTTTGGTTTGTTGAGTTGATGTGTTTTCTGAAATGGAAGTAAATACTATAAACTTTGTTTGATAAGAATTGTTGGATATTTTGAGTGAGTGAATGCATGCTTCATTTTTGGGTGATTGAGATCCCTTGTTGTTGAGTTTGAACATTGGATGAACCTTCATATGCATGATTAGGGTTTGTGCAAGAACATGAGTATCATTGTTATGTGAAGTTGTGAACTATCTTGAACTAGGGTTTGTGAAAGAACATTAGTATCATTGTTATGTGAGATTGGTTCATAAGCATTGTTGGAAATATTTGAGTGAATGTTCATATGCTTGGACTAGAATTTTTAAGCAAGGAGTATTTCATTGAGTTATTTTTTGAGTGGATTTTATTGAGCCTAGTCAAGTGGAATTGTTGAAGTGATAGTTCTAATTTTGTGAAACAAATTATTCTATATTCTGAATTGATTTGAGAAAGAGGTTGGAAGTGATTGAGTGTTTGTGATTGTGAAGCATATTGAGGCTCTAAAAATTCTCTATATATTTATATGGTAAAAAGAGTGAGTGAAAGTGATTGAGCATTGTTGTAAGTGTGAACCATATTGAGTCTCTAAAAATTCTCTATATGTTTCCATCAGATAGGACAAGTTCTAGTTAGGAATTGTTGAGCAGATTTGAGGTAAGTATTTGTGAAGACTTGTTGAGAATATTGAACAAGTTCTAGTGAGGACTTGTGGAGAAGAGTTGAGGCAAGTCTTGGTGAAGACTTGTGGATAGATTAGTGTGAGCTTTTATGGAATCTTACAATGCATATTTGAGATAAGTATTTGAGAAGACTTGTGAATGGAGTTGATTGATTGATTTTTTCAAACCTATAGTTAAGGTTTGGGGTGGATCTAGTAGATTTTGTTTATGATTAAGTCAAGATTTGTGTTAAGGCTTGAGGAGAAATATTGAGAAATTTTTTGCTAGATTGAAGGACTATGTTTAGTGCAGATTTGAGGACAAATATTGAGCAGATTTGTGCTAGACCGAAGGACTGTGTTTAGTGCATATTTAAGGATAAATATTGATAATATTTGTGCTAGACCGAAGGAATGTGTTTAGTGCAAATTTGAGGACAAATATTGAGTAGATTTGTGATAGACCGAAGGAATGTGTTTAGTGCATATTTGAGGACAGATGTTGAGTATATTTGTGATAGAATAAAGGACTATGTTTAGTGTAGATTTGAGGATAGATATTGAGAAGATTTGTGCTAGATTGAAGGAATGTGTTTAGTGTAGATTTGAGGATAGAGATTGAGTATATTTGTGCTAGGCCTAAGTACTATGTTTAGTGTATATTTGAGGATAGAGATTGAGTAGATTTGTGCTAGATCGAAGGATTGTTTTTAGTGCAGATTTGAGATAGATTTGAGAGCAATATTTGGAGGTGACAAATTATAGAGGATGATAGTCTCCAATGGATAGAGATCCATTAGCTAAGGTAGTGAAGACAGGTCTTCTGTGTGAGGGTAAGAGTCTTCGGTGGATAGAGATCCATAAGCCAATACAGTGGAGGCAATAGTTCTTCTATAATATCACCAGCCAGAGCTAAGAAGAAAGAGTTATCCTGTGGATAGAGATCCATGAAATTGATTAGGGTATAGGTGTCTCCTTTGGGTAGAGGTCCATAAAAATTATAATAGGGAAAGGATTCCCATGAGATTTGTCAAGAAAATTTTAATGAAATAGTTTCTCCATGGAGTGTCCCATATTGGGTGAGCCACGTTAAATTAGTGTCTTTATTATATGTGATGATTTATGTATTGCTTTGGTTACTGTTGTTGATATTGCTATTGATACGTTGCATAATATTTATTGGAAAAGAAAAAGTAAAAAGTGGTGTTATATTGTTCACCCCCCCTCTCAGTATAAGCTTGTGCTCTTAAGAGGTTACCCCCTTGAAGATACCATCAATTCTAATTTGTGATTCTATTTTTATTAATATAAGTTATTATAATTCCATTTTATATTGGAATATTTATTCTTTCATTAATATTACTCTATTATTTATTGCAATATTTCTTTGGATGTGCATGTTTTAACTAGAATATTCCTAACAAGTTGTATGAGAGTGCTTTCTATGGATGCATAATATTACAATTCCAACAATTCCTATCTTGCCCTTCTATGTGTGTTAGGTATAATTTCTCTTTCTTTTTTTCTCTATATAATTTATCCTACAAAAATACAAGTCATATTTTTTTTGTTTTAGGTTAATAAGTTAAAAATATTGCATTGAAGTTTTTAAAATATCAAGAAGGATTTGTTATTGGATAAGCTAGATTTTCCATAAATCATATGGTGAAGTGAGGGGTTATTAGAATCCAATATTCAAGCCTCAAATAACACCATTTTATAGACATGAGATCCCATGTATCCTCAGGCATATAGATAAACCCCTTAGATTTAGGATAGAACTTTAGCCCTAGGAAGCGTTTGGTCATACATATAACCATAGTGCATTGAATACAATGCTAAAAAATATTACTCTCTCAAAATAATTAGAGAGGGGGGTAGTACACCCAAGGGTATTGGTTATATCATCCTTTGGTAGCATCTTGAAATGTTGGTCCAAGCTATATCTAACACTACTATTGAAATAAATTGAATTAGCAATGTAGAAAACATTAGGAATATTATTTAACATAGGGGTATAACTAATAAAATATCTAGCTTAGGAATAGTCATATGGTAAGAATGAATAAAACCCCCCTAAACATGCTAGCTACCTAGGAATTGTCACTAAACAACTAACAACAATATAATATCTCAAAATAAAGGTATTTGGAGATTTACAATAAAAGTAAAATAATGTAATAATTACTATTCTACTTCTAACATCCCCCTTTTATTACATTTTTTTGTAATACAAAGAGCATTGCATAATAACTCAAAATTGACACGTGCAAGTGCTTTTGTGAAGATGTTTGCAACCTGTTCACCAGTGGGAATGTATTGGAGCTTGACGTTGTGTTTTGAAAATTCATCATGAATGAAATGACATTGTGTGTCAATATGTTTGGTGCACTCATGATGTACTGGATTCTTGACTAAGTTCAAAACACCTTGGTTGTCACAAAACAAGTGTATTGGAAGTTTCTTGGGAAGACCCATACTTGCCAAAATGTGACTCAACCATATTGCCTCACACACTGCTCCTCGTGTTGCGTGATATTCTACCTCTATTGAAGATAAAACAACCACCTATTACTTTTTGCTATACCATAAGACATGACTAGATCCTAGATGAAAGATATATCTAGAAGTTGAATTTCGATCATCTATTGATCTAGCATAGTAAGAGTTCGTGAAACCCTGTAAGAATAATTTATCATTCTTCTTATACTCTAAACAATACTCCACACTACCATGGATATAGTGGAGAACATGTTTTACTATTTTCTAGTGAGTAAACTTTGGTTATTGCATGAACTATGAAATATAATTCACAACAAATATGATATCTGGTCTAGTTTTTGTTAGGTAAATAAGGGTCCCAATAGTTTGTCGATAAAGAGTGCCATCAACCTAAGGTGAATTTTTGTATCATGAAAACTGAAGCCCTATTTACATCGATGTTCCTTTTGGCTTGCATTCAATCATAAGATATTTTTTTACTAATGTCTTGGCATACTTAATTTGATTAACCCTTATATGATTATTTTTATGTTCAATTTATAAGCTAAAACAATAGTGGAGAAGTCCCAAATATGATATATCAAATTACTTCCTCAAGTCATCCTTCACAATGTCTATCAATGTCTCTAAGTTGCCAATTATGATCATATCATCCACATAGAGTACAAGTATCACTATCTCAGAACCAATGTTCTTAACATAGATATTTACATTCGAAGGACTTCTCTTGAATATATACTACATTACGTGATCATCTATTTTTGTATACCATGCCCTTGGGGCTTGTTTCAATCTATACAAAGATTTAACCATATTGTAAACTTTTTTCTCATGGCCTTCCTCAAAAAATCCTTTTGGTTGATTCATGTATACCTCTTCATTCAAATCACCATTTAGGAAGATGCTTTTGAAATGCATTTGATGAATTTTACATCTGAATTGTGTTTCCATAACACAAAGAAGACGAATGGTGGTCATCCTTGTTGTGGGTGCAAAATTTTCCTCATAATCAATGCCTTCCTTCTGAGCATAGCCCTTTGCCACAATATGGATCTTATGCTTATCAATGGTTCCATATACCTTATATTTTACTTTGGAAATCCATTTGCAGCCAATGGGCTTATTTCCTTTAGGTAAATCAACCAACTTTCATGTATTGTTCTTAATGAGAGATGTATATTCAAAATCCATAGCCACTTTCACTATGGCTTACTAAGTGATTATTTGATCATGGTAGGTTCTTTTTCATCATATGAAGACATGTAAACCCTTTCATCATCCACTTCCATCTCTTCTCTACTATCTTCCTTTGGATCTACAAAAAGCTCCTCAAAGTGTTGGTATAGCTCATCAACTATTGAAGTTGATGCTTGTGCCCTCTTCTATTGAGTCATGCTGTGAGTTTGAGGATGATCTAAGGTAATATATGGAGGTGAGGTCAAATTTGAATCTCTCATCATACTTGTATACCATTTTGGAGTCTTTTTCTATGGGGGAGGAGTTACTTGCTTTGGCTCCTCTTCATCCAGGTATACAGTAGATGTGTTATTTGATTTGAAAGCCTCATAAAACACCACATCTCTACTTAAGTGTATTTTATTTGTTATAGGGTCTATCAATTGATAGCCTTTAGAATATTCATGATATCCAAGAAAAAATACATTGCAAGGTTTTCTCATCTAATTTCTTTCTCTTTTCTTTTGGTATATGCATAAATACCTTACACCCTAAAATTCTTAGATGAGATATGGAGGGTTTCCTACCACTTCATTCTTCTTGTGGAGTCATACATTTAAGATCTTTTTTGGGAGCTTTATTCAAAAGATATGATATTTTTGTGACAACTTGAGCCCAATATCATTGCTCAATATTTTCTCCATTAAGCATAAAATGAACCATATCCATGATGGAATGATTTGTACTCTTAGCAACTCCATTTTTCTATGGATTATAGGTTGTGGTAAGCTACATTCGAATCTCATGTTTAGTTATAAATGAAAAAAAAATCATTTGAGGTATATTCCCCTCTCGATCTGAGTGGAGGGTCTTGATGTTGCATCCTGACTCTTTGTCAACAAGTTTCTTGAATTGTTGAAGTACATAAATACTTCTAACTTAAATTAAAGGGATAAAATCCACATTTTTTGTGAGTGATCATAAAAAAACAATTGGAAATACCTCTTTCCTCCAAAACTATGTGGCATAGAATTGCACAAATCGGTATGCACCAACTCTAATGGTTTCTTATCTCTTGAAGAGCTAGCTTCAAAACGTACTCTATGTTTCTTTCCTGCTAAGAAATCTGAGCACATGGGCAATGTAGGTGAAAGGTTATGAAGTCCTTTTACCATTTCATAGTTACTTAGCTCAAGTAAATATCAAGAACTTAGATGCCCAGATATATTATACCAAATAGAAGTGGCCTCCTTCGTGTTGACCATCATGGCAACATGAGGTGTAGATACTGCATCTAATGTGAACAAGACATGCTTGTAAGAACCTGTTGCTATGTATTTTACTTTCTTGGTGATATATAAATGCTTCTTTCCTCCCTCAATTCTAAAGTTAACAACCATATTGTTATCCAGGATTTGTGGAACTAACAATAAGTTATTTGCCAATCCTAGAACATAAAGGACATTTTTAATATGACACTTGTCATCTGGAAGAGTAACTAAAAAATTCCCTACTCATTAGACATGATAGGTCTTATAATAAGAAATAGTTACTGGTTTTTCTTCTTTTGCGTCAAATGTGTCAAACCACTGCTTATCGCCATTCATATGTTTGTTGGCATTTGAATCGATGTACCATAAAAAATCCTTTTGAGTAGAAGTTGTATGGGTCATGAGCACTTTCTATTCTCTTTCTAAATTAATATTAGAATTTTAAATAGCAACATGGCCTCTTAGTTGTCTATTTTTTTTTGTGGTTTACCTTTGCCCTTTTTGTCTTTCTTGTTTTTAAACCAACACCAATTGGTGTCATGGTTGTCCTTTTGACAATTTGTGCAAAAACTTCTTTTATAATTAAGGTTGCTTGCCCTTATATTTATAATATGACCCTCTTATTCTTTGGACCCTTTTTATTTATGTAAAGTGCACTATTGGACACTTCATCTCTTTGTAGTTGATTTGCTTCCTCAGTTTGAAGTAAATTTACCAACTCAACAAACGTCACTTTTATTTGAGAAACTTGAAGGGATGTTATTAATATTTTGTAGGATTCTGGAAGATCCCTTAATATTATCAAATTCAAGACCTTATCTTCAACTTTTTCTTCCAAGGCATTCATTTTTTATTTTATTTCTAACATTCTACAATGGAATAACTCTACTATTTCAACTAATTTCATATGGAGAGTATGAATTTGTGATTGAAGGTTAAGAATTGTAGCTTCATTTTTCCCTTAAAAAATGGTAGATAAAGCATCCCATGCTTCTTTACCATGTTGAGCATCACAAATGTGAGGTTGAATTTTATCAGTAGTAGCTAGGAGAATCAACATGAGAAGATGGTTGTCCTTTTTATCCCATGCATTCTAATCTGGTCCTGGTGGTGTGGGTCTTTTTACAGTTTCTAGTATTATATCCCATAATATCTCGATAGTAAGAATGGCCTTCATCTTGGTTTTCCATGCAGAATAGTTAGAACCTTTAAGCAATTGTGTATCATTTAGGTATTTATTGATAGTTGTCATTATGAAGGTTCTATTATTGCACCAAAATGGTATCTCTTTCACTCTAATTGATATTTAATGGCACCTGCCTAAAAACCCTCTTGAAGAAGGATAATTAGTTTAAGGATTTTAAGCCAAACAAGAAGTAATGAAAGAGAATTTACTCTAATTGATATTTAATGGCACCTGCCTAAAAACCTTCCTAAAGAAAGATAATTACTTTGAGGATATTGAGCCAAACAAGAATATTGAATTAGGGTTATTATGGATGAATATCAATATTAAAAATTGGAGTATATATGTGCAATGAATTACACAAATGAGTGTGAAATTTGGGGTTTTGAGTGCTCTTGATTTTGAAAAATTACAATTACTGAAAACAAGAAATTAAATGCAATAATCAATCAAAGAGTTCCCACAAATTTTTACCACTTAGGTGTCGGATGCAACCAAAAATGCACCTAATTTATCAAATACCAATTTTTTTAAAGGTGTCGAATGATATAAAAAATGCACCTAATTACATTAATTTTTGCAAAAAAAAATGTGATTTGTGTTTTGCAAAAAATTGATATTCAATTGCTCCACCCCTTGTGTTACAATTTTGTAAACAAGAAACACTATTTCTTGTCCCTTCGTAAAATTAACAAGGTAGCACACCTTTCAATACAAGTTGACACATGACAAGCTTGTGAAAGGTAATCCAGAACCTATCAACACACAATTTGGTTTTATGGGACTCGTAATTATTCAATATTCAAAAATTGGAGGTGCATAAGGATTAAAGGGCTCTCTAATCCTTATGGGACCATAGCTACAATCCAAACCCTTTAGAGTATCAATGTAAGTATTGAAATGGGGTAAAATATTTCTATGCCTTCTAAGCATCTTCCAAAAATTGGATCTGGTGGTTTGATGATGAAGTTCGTTTCTCCTTCGAATGACTCTTAGACGATGAAGAGCTATGGTGATCCAAGGTCTATGCTTCATGAGAGAAAACTGGTACTCTCAAAACAATGGATTAGAAAATTTTTGGAGCAAAGTGTTAGAAGTCTCAATTTGCAAAAAAAAATAGTGCTTTGCTTTTTGTCTCTTATCCCCCTTTTGGAGAAAACAAAAAACACTTATTCTTGTATTTTGCAAAAAAAATAGGCCTTTAATTTTCAATTTTAATGCAAAATTCTAATTAAGTTTAGCATAATTTTATCAATAATATAATTTATTTATTTAAAAAATTCTTTAATTCTAAAAAAAAAAATTATACCAAAAACATAAATTATTAATAAAATATACTAAAAAATACAAAAAACAAAAAAAATACCTTTGAATTGATGAAATATCAAAATTTTTATAGCAAAAAACTATTTTTGGTCCCCTTTGGGAGTCGATCTCCTGACGTGAGGGCGAGCACTTTATACTGCCCTTCATTGTTGGTACGCTCTTGTGGCTGATCCAAAGACCATAGGGAGCGATGTTAATTTTATCTCTCCTTCACACTTAAACGAAGAAAGAAAAAAAAATTAGGGATTATTATCCCACATCGCCTATGCAAGTAATGTTTTATTGCATAAAATATAAATTGCATGCACTTTACATCGACTACCTATGGGCAGTCATGGAGAAATATTTTGCCACATAGGAGAAATACTAGCATGACATGTGTCGCTAACAAAATTTTTGAGTCAGTATCACCACATGTTAGATATTCCTAGTTGTCACACCAGGCTAGATGCCTCGATAAGCATGCCCACCAAGTAAGAACCAGTCAGATCACTCACCTTTCATGCCATGTGTCCTCCTCGATGTTCATGTTGGTAAGGGTTGACATTAGTTGATGGTTTCAGTAGGATCCATACCGTAATTTCAACAAGATTTGTGCATTTATTTTGGTAGATGTTGGTTAGATCACATGGGATCCGTATACGCTCCTGGATTCATGTGGAGGTGGGTTATCCTTCCCATATGTGGGCTACCCAAATGATGTGGGATGCCCCACATGAGCCTGATAGGTCCTGTCAGGTCTAACAGTAGGTGGCTATCAAATTTGTGGTCTTGTGGGCTAGTTTGAAAGTAGGTGGTTGTTAGATCCAAGATCTGTAGTGGCTAAAAATTCCATGATACCACAAAATTCCAAGCCAGCAAAAATTAGTGCAAGGAAAATGCCACAAAGACCTCAAGAAATGTGTCACACTAGGAAAATTTTGTCGAAGACCTCAAAAAAATGTGTCGCAGTAGGTGATGTTGTTGGCAATTTTGGGTATCTTGAGTACATTGCCTTTGCCTAAGGTTAATTGTTGTCATTGATGTCAAGGAGCTATTGGTAGTTGTTGTTTTTGATGTCAAGGAGTTCTTGGAGCAATTTTTTTTTAAGTCTAAGGATGTGTTTTGATGAAGGTTTCAGCTGGTCAGTCAGTCTCCAAGAAAATCAGAGTAGCCCAGTTGCCAAAAATCCAGAAAAAGATAAGTTAGAAAAAGTTTGCAGGCTGCTTGGAAAACTGTCACGATTTCGTGACATGTTTGAGGAGAGAGAAAGTTTGGCCAAAACTGTCACGGTTTCATGACATGCAGGAAGGCAGAGGCAAAGCGAGCTAAAGTGTCGTGATTTCACAACATGCAGGAAGGCAGAGGTAGAATGGGCAAACTGTCGCGACTTCGTGACAAGTTTCGAAGAAGTTGTACGGATGCAAAAACTATTGCAATTTCGTGACAAGTTGAGTTGGCAGTGTTGAGTTGCAGGAAGTGTCACGATTTCGTGACAAGTTTCGAAGAAGTTGTACGGATGCAGAAAGTGTCACGATTTCGCGACAAGTTGAGTTGGCAGTGTTGAGTTGTAGCAAGTGTCGCGATTTTGTGACAAGTTTCGAAGAAGTTGTACGGATGCAAAAAGTGTCACGATTTTGTGACAGAGTTGAGTTGGCAGCTTGCAGTTGGCAAAAGCATCATGATTTTGTGACACGTTCCAGTTTCATGAGCATTTTACAAGAGAGAGCTTAAGGCAGAAAAAGCGTCATGATTTCACGACATGTTTCATTTTCGCTAGTGCAAACCAAGAAAAGGATGAAGAAGCAATAGGTGTCGTGATTTTGCAATAGAGTTGTTGATGGCGTCAGCAAAAGGCAAAGGTGTCACGATTTCATGACAGTAGCAGAGAAGAAGACTTTGAAGTCCAGAGCATTGCAATTTTGTGACAAGAATCATGATGACGTCAGTAAGAGGCAAAGGTGTCACGATTTCATGACAGATAGCAGAGAAGAAGGCTTTGAAGTCCAGAGCGTCATGATTTCGTGACAAGAATCATGATGATGTCAGCAAGAGGCAAAGGTGTCACGATTTCATGACAACAGCAGAGAAGAAGGCTTTGAAGTCTAGAGCATCACGATTTTGTGACAAGATTTACGATGACGTCAGCAAAGGCTGTAGTGTCACGATTTCACGACAACAAACCAAAGAAGGTGTATGGCAGTCAAAGGCATAGCGATATCGCGACATGTTTGAGTTTCGCATGAGAACAACTATAGAACAGTAGAGGTGGTTAAAGCCGATGAAGTTAACCTCTGTCGACGAAGTGTAAGGTTTTACAGCCGACGTGTTTGGATATTGAATAGCCGACTAAAGTACAAGATTTCATCTTAAGATTGTGAGTATTAAAGGAAGATGGTTTTGAGCAATTTTGGGGTATCGATCAAAGTGTGCATTTCGTAGTGAGGCATTCGCAAAGTTAGTGTGACTAGTGATATTCGATCATCGAAAAAGCAGAGAGCGAAGTTTGACTACAGCATTAGAGTGGACTTCGTTGAATCTTCTAAATATCAAAGACTATGCTGCTATTCATAAGAAGACTGTGCGAAAAGTATGATGTTGTGGTTGTACATAGGCGCATAAGTTGTTGTGCGTTCGAATGCTACAGTGTTTGTAAAGATCATGAAAAGGGTGGAATTTAATCTAAGGACAGCTGTGATTGCGACTGTGTTCATGTAGTCTGTGTAAAAGAAAGCAAAGTGCGTGAAGTAGATACTGTTGTAATTGCGAACAGTTGTGAAGGAAAAATGGTGATCAAGTGCTACTGTAATTTGAGAAGATAGTGTCACTGTAATTTGAGAAGATAGTGTCACTGTAATTTGAGAATATTGTGCTACTGTAGTTACACAAGCAGTGAAAAGTTATTTTCAACCAAGTGCAGAAAGGAACAAAGGAAGAAGACAATTGTGCTAGATCAAAGGATTGTGTTTGGTACAAAAAAGAGGACCAGCTTTGCTGTAACAGAGTTGAGGACAGAGATCTCCAGCCAAAGCAGGGAAGACAGGTGTCTTCTGTGGACAGAATTCCACTTGCTAATGGTAGAGGAGGTAGAGGTCTTCTAGAGGATCACTAGCAAAGCAAAATTAGGGGAAGGTGTCTCCTTTGAGCTAAGGCTCATAAAATTTGTAATCGGGAAGGATTCCCAGAGGTTTTGATATAACTTTTAGAGGAAAGTTTTATCCGTGGAGTAGCCCACCTTGGGTGAACCATGTAAAGTGTTGTGTCTCTTTGTGGATTGCTTTTTGTGCACTATTTTACTGTTGTTGTTACTGCTATTTTATTCTGCATGTTAATGGTTTGAAAGCTGTATTGATAGATAAAATTGAAAAAGGTCTTATACTGTTCACCCCCCCTCTCAGTATAAGCTTGTGTTCTTCAATTGGTATCAGAGCCAGTGCCTTCAAAAAGTTTAACAGCTTGAAGGAAAAGTTTGCAAAGAACACAATGGACTACTCAAGTGGGAATGCAGCACCTATTCTGGATGGATCAGATTTTGGTCTATGGAGTGCAAGAATGAAGGTCTATCTTATGGCTCTTGGTAATGAGGTATGGGAAGTTATTGAATATGGGTACACCATTCCTACAAATGGTCCTTACACTAAAGAGGACAGGCTTCTACATCACAACAACTCAAAAGCCATGAATGCAATCTTAAAAGGTTTACAAAAGGCTAATCTTACCAGAGTTATTCACTGCAAGACAGCTAGTGAGATGTGGAAACAATTGCAGGTTGTTCATACAGGTGATGCAAATTTCCGAAAGGCCAAATTGAGACATTTTAAAGGTATGTTTGAACAACTCAAGATGAATGATGATGAAAATATTAGTGACTACATGCTTCGGATGGATGAGATTGTGAAATCCATTTAAGACTTAGGTCTTGAACTTGCTGAAAATGATGTGTGTGATAAGATTTTAAGATCTCTTCCTAATAGATTTAGTGAAAAGATTCTGCTATTGAGGAAGCCAAATATTTAGATAAATTGAAAAAGGATGAGCTCCATAGTATTCTTGCAGCATTTGAGCTAAGAACTCAAGTAAAAGTTGATGTAAAGAAAGAGGCAGCTTTCAAAGCTATCAAGAAATCGAAGGGCAAACAGATTCAAGAAAGTGATGAGTCTTCTAGTGAGGAAGAGGCATATTACAAGTGGGAAAGGCAAGTTTTCCAGAAAGCACAAAAGCAAGAAAAATATAAGATGTTTTAACTATGGGAAATTTGGTCATTATGCTACTGACTGTACTGTTTCTAAAAATGAAAGTGATGAAGATGTACAATATGTTAAAAGCAAGGACTATAAAAAGCACAGGTATTACAGAAAGAGCAAAAATGAGTACAACAATCACTAGAAAAGCAAATATGAGTACATCAATCATGGAAAGAGGCATTCTCACAAGAATAAGAAGAGCTTCTACTTAGACAAAGCAAGTAAGTGTTCTAGCAGTGATAGTGACAGTTCTTCTAGTGATGATGAAAATGAGATGTTGTTCATTTCAGAAAAATAGGAAGAACCGAAACATAAATTCATTATCATGAAATGTTTTAGATGTGGAAATTTTGGGCACCTTGAGGATGATTGCAGAAATAATGATTTAACTACTAGTATGTATGAGGATGCTTCAGAAAACTACAATGAAGATGCATGTATGGTTTTTGAAAAAGGTAGCACCTCTAGTGATAAGAAATATGAAAAAGGCTGTGACAATTCAAAGTGCCATCAAATAGAGGATCTTGAATGTGAACTCAATAATGCTCTTGGTGTTTTGAAAAAGGAAAGAAAGAAGAATGATAGACTCAAGTTTAAATTAGATGAATGTTGTATGGAGATAGATGAACTTGTAGAAAATCTTGAAGCATCTATGGCTAAGTCACAAGAACTCAAGAATGAGTTAGATTCTAAAATTCTGGAGTATAGAGAGTTAGAACAGGAAATAGCTTCTTTGAAAGAAGAAAATAAAGAGTACAAGGATAAGCTCTACAGATTTTAGGATAGCTCCAAGAAGGTTAAATTTCTCATCAAAGGACAAAGAAAACCAACAAATAAAATAGGTCTCGGTTTCGTTGAGCCGCACAAGGAACAAAGTTGGGGAATCTAGCAAGAGATTTCAAAAGGAAGAGAGTCCTGTTGAAGAAAGTACTTCATATCATGAGTCAGTAAGTGATGAATACGCAAAAATAGAAAATGATATTCAGACTGAGAAGAAGAAGTCTTCGAGACCCATGAAGTCGAATAAAAGAAAATTTCACGACAGATGTTTTGCGTGTCACAGATTTGGTCACATGGCTATACATTGCATGACTCAAATGAAGAGAGTAAATGACAGTTTCAGGATACGTAATTTCTTTCAAGGGTATTGTTACTCTTGTCAACAATTCGAGCACAAGGCAAATTTTTGCAAGGTAAATAATAGGAACTGGGTTAGTCAGAACAGGAAGATTCAAAGAATAGTCATGCCAAATATTGTTACTTGCTATAAATGCAACAATGAAGGTCACCTAGCTAGACAGTGTAGAGCTAATCTTCTGAGATACAGGAACAGAAACAACAGCATGAGAAAATCCAAGGATCAAGGCATGGATAAGAATAGGAATGATAACAAAAATAGGAAAATTGATATGAAAAGGTCCAAGGATCAAGGTATGGATAAGAACAGAAAAGATAAAAGAAATAGGAACAGTAGTATTAACAGGTCCGAGGATCAAAACAATGACAAGAACAGGAATACATAAAAATAATTCAAGAGAAGGCCCGACAAAGAAATATTAGACACTAATGATGATGAGTGTCAAATGGGAGTATCACTCCCAACCCTGTTTTAAATCACCTCATCAGGAGGTGGGGGAGGGACTAAGCTAAGAGGTTCATTCTTAGTCCCAAGCCCCAAAGGTGACCCTTTGCCATTGATGACAAAGGGGGAGAGATTTAAGTAAGGGGGAGTGTTTTCAAGTGAAGAGGAAAGCTTCAAGTTAGGGGGAGCAAAAATTGAAGAGATTGATTTTAGTTTTGGCTCTTGAAAGATGTGTTTTTAATTAAGGGTTGCCATCAATGACAAAGGGGGAGATTGTTGGCAATTTTGGGTATCTTGAGTACATTGCCTTTGCCTAAGGTTAATTGTTGTCATTGATGTCAAGGAGCTATTGGTAGTTGTTGTTTTTGATGTCAAGGAGTTATTGGAGCAATTTGTTTTTAAGTCTAAGGATGTGTTTTGATGAATTTTTCAGCTGGTCAGTAAGTCTCCAAGAAAATCAGAGTAGCCCAGTTGCCAAAAATCCAGAAAAAAATAAGTTAGAAAAAGTTTGCAGGCTACTGGAAAAACTGTCGTGATTTCGCAACATTTTTGAGGAGAGAGAAAGTTTGGCCAAAACTGTCATGATTTCATGACATGCAGGAAGGCAGAGGCAAAGCAGGCAAAAGTGTCACGATTTCGTGACATGCAGGAAGGCAGAGGCAGAACAGGCAAAACTATCACGATTTCGTGACAAGTTTTGAAGAAGTTGTACGGATGCAAAAACTGTCGCGATTTCGTGACAAGTTGAGTTGGCAGTGTTGAGTTGTAGGAAGTGTCACGATTTTGCAACCAGTTTCGAAGAAGTTGTACGGATGCAGAAAGTGTCATGATTTCGCAACAAGTTGAGTTGGCAGTGTTGAGTTGTAGGAAGTGTCGTGATTTCACGACAAGTTTCGAAGAAGTTGTACGGATGTAGAAAGTGTCACGATTTCACGATAGGTTGAGTTGGTAGCTTGCAGTTGGCAAAAGCATCACAAATTCTTGACATGTTCTAGTTTCACGAGCAGTTGGCAAGAGAGAGCTTAAGGCAGCAAAAGCGTCACGATTTTGCGACATGTTTCATTTTCGCTAGTGCAAACCAAGAAAAGGATGAAGAAGCAAGAGGTGTCATGATTTCACAATAGAGTTGCTGATGGCATCAGCAAAAGGCAAAGGTGTCATGATTTCATGACAGTAGTAGAGAAGAAGACTTTGAAGTCCAGAGCATCGCGATTTTGTGACAAGAATCATGATGACGTCAGCAAGAGGCAAAGGTGTCACGATTTCACGATAGTAGCGGAGAAGAAGGCTTTGAAGTCTAGAGCATCGTGATTTCGTGACAAGAATCATGATGATGTCAGCAAGAGGCAAAGGTGTCACGATTTCATGACAACAACAGAGAAGAAGGCTTTGAAGTCTAGAGCATCACAATTTTGTGACAAGATTTACGATGACATCAGCAAAGGCTGTAGTGTCGCGATTTTGTGACAACAAACCAAAGAAGGTGTACGACAGTCAAAGGCATAGCGATATCATGACATGTTTGAGTTTCGTGTGAGAACAGGTACAGAATAGTAGAGGTGATTAAAGCCGATGAATTTAACCTCTACCAATGAAGTGTAAGGTTTTACAGCCGACGTGTTTGGAGATTGAACAGCTGACTAAAGAACAAGATTTCATCTTAAGATTGTGAGTATTAAAGGAAGACTGTTTTGAGCAATTTTGGGGTATCAATCGAAGTGTGCATTTCGTAGTGAGGCGTTTACAAAGTTAGTGTGACTAGTGAGGTTCGATCATCGAAAAAGCAGAGAGCGAAGTTTGACTACAACATTAGAGTGGACTTCGTTGAATCTTCTAAATATCAAAGACTGTGCTGCTGTTCATAAGAAGACTGTGCAAAAAGTATGATGTTGTGGTTGTACATAGGCGCATAAGTTGTTGTGCATTCGAATGCTACAGTGTTTGCAAAGATCATAAAAAGGGTGGAATTTTATCTAAGGACAACTATGATTGCAATTGTGTTCACGTAGTCTGTGTAAAAGAAAGCAAAGTGCGCGAAGTAGATACTACTATAATTGTGAATAGTTGTGAAGGACAAATGGTGATCAAGTGCTGCTGTAATTTGAGAAGATAGTGTCATTGTAATTTGAGAATACTGTGCTACTGTAGTTACGCAGGCAGTGAAAAGTTGTTTTCAACCAAGTGCAAAAAGGAACAAAGAAATAGGACAATTGTGCTAGACCGAAGGACTGTGTTTGGTACAGAAAAGAGGACCAGCTTTGCTGTAACAGAGTTGAGGACAAAGATCTCTAGCCAGAGCAGGGAAGACAGGTGTCTTCTATGGACATAATTCCACTTGCTAAGGGTAGAGGAGGTAGAGGTCTTCTTGAGGATCACTAGCAAAGCAGAATTAGGGGAAGGTGTCTCCTTTGAGCTAAGGCTCATAAACTTTGTAATCGGGAAGGATTCCCAGAGGTTTTGATATAACTTTTAGAGGAAAGTTTTATCTGTGGAGTAGACCACCTTGGGTGAACCACGTAAAGTGTTGTGTCTCTTTGTGGATTGCTTTTTGTGCACTATTTTACTGCTATTGTTATTGCTATTTTATTCTGCATGTTAATGGTTTGAAAGCTGTATTGATAGATAAAATTGAAAAAGGTCTTATACTGTTCACCCCCCCTCTCAGTATAAGCTTGTGTTCTTCAGATTTCAGCTCCACATCAAATTGCATGTCCTTTCTAGGGGTTCCCTTGTCTCGATATTTGGTCCCCTTGATCCAATCCTATGGAGCGAGTCGTTTCTTGCCTTGTCCAGCATCGAGGGTTTCGAAGTTACCCAAGTAAGCCACTTTGATGCGAATGAAATAAATTGAATTACCAATGTAGCAAACATTAGGAATATTATTCACCATAGGGATATAAATAATACAATTTATAGCTTAGGAATAGTCTTAGGATAGGAAAAAATAAAATCCCCCTAACCACGCTAACTACTTAGGAATTATTGCTAACAAACTAATGACAATATAATATCTCCAAATGAAGATATTTGGAGATTTACAATAAAAGTAAAATAATGTAATAATTACTATTCTACTTCTAACAACCATAGCTTATCAGAGGGCTAAGGGAAATACACACATCTTTTCCTAGAGTAACTATATTTCTATCATTTATCAAAGCCTAAAGAATATCCTCAACCTAAAATGCTAAATATATAATTGAGCATACTAAGGATACTAAAATCATCACATATACAATAATAATTGTTGATAATTAGAAACATGTGGTTTATGTCAGTAACAAAAGGCTAGTTGTTAAATTAGGTAGTGTAAAAAAATTAGGTCAATAGTGAAATCATTGGTGTTAATAATAGTCAACAAACTAAAGCAAACCCTACTAAAGGTATCATATCCCAAAAGGTATCAACTCTAATTTTATTTCTCTAATTCCTAAGAAGCAAACCCCTGAATCTATGGCTGACTTCAGGCCAATAAGTCTGTGCAATGTTTCTTATAATATCCTAACTAAAGCCATTGCAAATAGAATGAGATATATTCTACCCCGCATCATAGATCCATGCCAGGGAAGCTTTGTCCAAGGCAGGTCAATCTTGGATGGAGTTATCACAGTTCATGAAGCTCTCCACTCTGCTCATAAGACTAACATGTCTGTTTTTGCCCTCAAGCTTGATATGAACAAAGCATTTGATAGGCTAAATTGGGACTTTCTGATTGTTGTCCTCTTTAAGTTTGGTTTTCACCACCAATGGGTTAATTTGATCAAAGAATGTATTTCTAAAGCATGGTTCTCGATTCTAGTTAATGGAAAAATTGTTGGTTACTTTTAAAGTCGTAGAGGAATTCGACAGGGGGACCCTATCAGCCCCATGTTATTCATCATTATGGCAGAAGCTTTAGATAGAACCATAAAAAATGCTTGTATTTCAAGGCTAATATCGGGAATCAAGGCAACATCTCTCACTAGGGATGTTTCTCACCAACAATTCATCAATGATACCCTTATATTGACTAAGGCATCAGTGGTTGAGGCCAAAATAATTAAATACATCATGCAACTCTATGAGGACGCTGCTGATCAAAAAGTTAATTTTAGTAAAAGCAAGTTATATTTCTTGAACACCCCCATTCAGATGCAAGGAAGGATTGTAGAAATTTTATGGTGTGATATAGCAAACCTCCCCACTTTGTATCTTGGTCTCCCTCTTTTCATTGGCTCTCCGAGAGAGTCAATGTGGGACAGGGTTATTGAAAGAATTAAAAAAAAAACTTGTTGGATGGAAAGGTCATCTTCTATCTCAAGCAGGAAAGGTAACCCTCACTAAGGCCTCTCTTCAAAGTATTCCAATATATTTCATCTCCATTTTCAAAGCCCCTGTGAAGGTTTTCCAAAAAATTGATAAACTCCAAAAAAAAATTTATGGACTGGATCAGAGGAGAAAAAAAGGATACATCTTGTAGGATGGACCAAAGTGTGCAGATCCAAGGAAAATGGGGGCTTAGGTCTGAGGAGAATTGCTCATATAAATTTAGCTTTACTAGCTAAGCAAGCATGGCATCTCATTTCTAGTGAAGAAAATGAATGTACAACTATCATAAAATAAAAGTATCTTCAAAATATGGAATTTCTAAGTGACTTAGTTCCAATCAGAGGTTCTACTTTTTGGAAAGCAATTCTTAATTGTAAGGAAATCATCAAAAAATGTTTAAGATGGGTTTTAGGCAATGGTGAGAGGATAAATTGCTGGAATGATAGGTGGGCTAAGGATGAACCACTGACGCAATATCCTAACTTATCCCAAATCAGAGATATCATAGAAGAAATCATTGGCAAAAAAGTCTTTGATTATATGGTTGAGGATAGAGGTAGAATGAAGTGGAAAAAAATAAGAATTCAGGGATTTCAAGTGGAATCAAATGATATTTGCAACATTATCAGGCAAAAATTTATCCCCATGATACCCAAGGAAGATCAAATGACTTGGGCTCCTACGAAAAATGGGAAGTTCACTATTAAATCAGCTTACAAGCTTCTACTTGATGAGGAGTATTTTCTCCTCCAAAAAAACTTAGTTTAGATAAAAAATTTAATTCCAAAAATTGTAGTCTTTTCATGGCTGGTTATCCAAGGAAGAATTCTAACCATTTATAATATGATGCATAAAGGTATTTGTATCACTAATCGTTGTTATCTATGTAGGGCTAATTGGGAGATCATTTATCATATTTTCCTTGAGTGCTCTTTTCCTTGACTGTCCTAAGTGGGGTTTTTTAGGCCTTCCATATTTCATGGGTTAAACTAGCCATCATACTTGATTTTTTCATCCAGTTGCTTTGCCCCTTTTCAAGCCAAAGACTTAGATACATTTGGAAAATTTATCTCAATCACTATCTTTGGCAGGTGTTGTTAGAAAGGAACCATAGAGTCTTTAATGAGTCTATCCATGATCATCAAACTATCATTGCTAGGATCCTATTCTTTGCCAATGAGAATGTGAACATTATCCCTTTTGATATCTGTAAACCTCATCTGTAGGAGACCACGATTGCTCAATATTTAAGCTTAACCTTGTTAGATGAGTCTGTGCCTAGGGTAGTCAACCCCAGAGCCAATGTTAAGTGGTCTCCACCTCTTACGGTTTGGTTTAAGATTAATTTTTATGGAGTAGCTAAGGACAATCCTGGTAGAGTAGGAATTGGTGGCATTGTACGAGATCATAATGGTATTGGGAACAAGGATGAACAATGAAGCTGAAGCTATAACTATATGGAGAGGCCTTCAAATGACTCAAGACTTAGAAGGAAATTTGATCATAGAAGGAGACTCTATGCATGTTATAAATCTCCTAAATAATTGGAAAACACCTCCTTGGAGGATTAAAACAATTATTTAAGAGGCTAGGATCCTTTTCCAGGGAAGATAGGACAAAAAAGCCCAACATGTCTTTCGAGAAGCTAACAAAATTGCTGATAAGCTGGCCAATTTGGGTGTCGATGGTGATGGACTTTTCAAATGGGAACACGATGTCTCGAGTGAAGTAGATGAGCTTATTCAACAAGAATGCCAAGAATTATAGTTGAATTTACCAATAGGGAAGGCACTATAAGTTCGAAGGCTAGGAGTATTCCCATCTCTTTTTTGAATTGGACTCACAATAAAAATTATCTGAGCTATCAGTATTCATGGATGCTTCTTGGAAATACCACAAAGACTAATGGGGACAGTCACATGTTAGATAACATGGCTCCTAGTCATATTAGTAATTTTATGTTGGTTGATAATCACAGGGAAGGAAAGAAACGATAATATAAGACTTCGAACCAAAGCCACGTGGACCACCAGATAGCCACCGCCATAAATCTAGTCAACAGGTTCACTTCTCCAAGGCTGATTGTAGTATGTGGTACCAAAGCATGTTATATACATAAGAAAGCAATTACCAAATAATTATTAAGATTAGCTATCAATACAGAGCTTGTGGGAGTTTTTTTCAGTACTTTGCTGTGTGTCTGCAACTTTTTGTTTCTCCATTGTCTCAAGGAAGGGATCCATGTTTGTTTATTTTTTATAATTATGATGCATGTGTTTTTTCTTGGGGTATACCCAAAATGTTGTATGGGAAGTTTCTTTTTGATAAAATGCTATAGCCTTACCGGATGTAATGGCTTTGGCGGCATGTAGATTTTACATATATAGGATCCTTAGTAAGGATATGTTCATCAACAACTCTGGGCTGATTTTTGTAAAAGGTTTTGGGTCAACCTGTAAAACCCGATATTAATGCTATAGTATCTTATCTACCCAAAACAATTGTCAAAAATAGTAACAAAAGGGTAGTTGTTAGTATAGGTAGTTGTCAAAATTGATAGTTATTAGCAAATTCTAATAATAATAGGGCATATTGTATAACCATGAGGACATTAAAACTATAGAAAATATTCTATTTCATGGAGAAAAATTTTAAGAGAAAACCAGTAAATTAAAAAAGATCGAGGAAAAATATTTGAAGATATAATCCATTATGATTGTCTTGTTGCATTTATTTTTTTGATGTATAGCACTCGTAATGTTTTTTGAAGTCCAAAATTTGTCATTTTGGGGTATAGTCCATTTTGATCAATGTTTTGAGCTGATTGTTTTGGTATATAGCACTCAAACATATTTTTAGGACCTTTACGCAAATCATAACTACTAAACTAGGAATTATATTTTTAGTAAGACTTTTTAGAAGGCCCAAAAACCTAATATATGGCTACAAGCACTAGAGTTCAACAAGTAGATCAATAAACAAAACAAAAATTCAATCAAAAACTAAATCAATTAGGTGAGAAACTAGCTATTTCCCTTTGTAATAAAATCAATAATCAAATCAACCACTTGCAATGAGATTAGTCAATACTAGAACAAAATGGAATTTGACAATAATAAACTGCATGAATCTATAAAATATGTGATAGGAGAAAAAGGAAACAAAATATATAGTTAATGAAAGAATTGATGTAATATAGACTAGTCTAATGTGTGGCACTTAAGCATATAGTCATGTTTGTCATAGACAATTTGAACATAAGGGAGAGAACTCAAGTAAACCATAAATGAGATACATAACAACCATGACAATAACAATACATACAAAGGTCCCAAGTTATATTTTCCAAAATGTGATGGTAAGGATGATAATGGTTGGTTGTATCATGCAATGTAGCATTTCAATATTCATAATATGACAACATTTATGGCTCACAATCTCATCTTTCAAATTTGAATTTGACACATTGCATTGGTATTAGTGGGTGAGAAAAATGCATCCCAATTTTTCTTGGGAAGAATTTGGAAAACTACTTATTAAATTTGGTCCTAATGAATGTGAGTACTTCATAGGAGCCCTCACTAAACTAAAATAGAACTCCTCTATTTGAAAATATTAAGCCTAGTTTAGAAAATTGGCAAACTATACTAATGGGTTGAGAAAATATTTTTTTAAAAAGTTGTTATTTTAGTATATTGAATGATGATATTAGGATTTATGTAAAAATATTTAGGCCACAAACCTTAGTGTAGGTGATAGAGTTGGCTAGGTTGGAAAAATATAAATTCGTAGCTTGGAGATGCACCTCCAATTTTCCATAAGCATGACTCCCATTTTCCATAAGCATGACTCCCATTTTCATATAAGCTAACATAAATTTTGACTAATAAACCACTATAAAATGACTAACTTGAGAAGAGATGGAAGCTCATAGAGCTCAAGTGATATATTATAATTATGATAAGAATTATTCACTTAGATATAAATATGTACATCAAAAATTGTACTTGCTAGATGTGGGAGTGTTAGAAACAACTAAATCTAAAGAGATGGAAGAGGAGCATGATGAAGATGAACAAATAGAATGACTAGAAGCCGAACAAGAATCCTAGACTAAAAATTTGGTCAATGCTTTAGTAGGTCTTGGTCAAAAATCCACCTAAATAGATGAGTTGCATCCTTAAGATCTCGAGCAAGATTGGATGCCTAAAAAATAGAGATTTCTGAGTCAACCTTCAAATAAGGACAACTCCTTTGTTCCTGGCTAATCTAAATAAAATAGAGGTTGTAGACTAAAATAAAAAATGCAAGAGGGTTGGAAGAATTAACTTAAAGTGGTGTGGATTTGGCAACATCAAGAGACATAATTCAAATAATATTGTAATATAAACTTAGACTAAACTTCCTAGTAGATCAAATTACTTTTCTTGTTTTTTTTAAATAATTTTTTATGATAAAACTTGAGTATTGTTAATTCATTCTAGAACTAGAACAATAAATCCAGGGAAAAATGTAGAATGTAAAATAATTGTAACAAAATTATTCATTCATAGCTTTAATAGAAATGCTTAATTACACAATGATACATACAAACATGTTTTCCAAAATAAGTGAGTAAGAGACCATATAGAAATCCAATATTTGTTCAAAAGGCATATAGCCTCAATCACCCAATTATGCTAATTGTAAATGCTAAAGAGCTAACCATTAGAATGAATTACATTCTAGTATATATAGAGGTTTACAATGTATTTAGTTGTACATTATTTCCTATAAAGCCTATTGCAGGCCTATCAAAGTAGTCATAGAGAGTGGCTTTCTCACTCAGGTTAGCTATGCTTAACTACTTTCAACAAGTTATCTTAATGTTTACGATGCAGATTTCATTGTGAGACTAGCTTACATGATACATCATTAGATTCTAATCATTTAATGGTCCACTCCTTTCTATTACACTTAACTAGTTGAGTAGGGGTAGATGTATGATGGGGAAGGCTTCGATCATTGAGATATTCTAATAGTAATAATGCTTAGCAGTTAATTTGCATACATGACCTTTTTGAATTAGATGATTTTAAATCATTTATGTAGAGGTTGGAAACATAAAAATGTATTACTTAAAGTTTAAAAATTATCTCTATTTAGCATTGTTTCATTTTTTTGTTTCTTAACGCTTTACTCTTGGATCCACTATTTTTGAGAGATTTTACATCCAACATTCTATTTGGATTACTAGATATTTAAGCAATTTATGATGACTGAAGAACACAAGCTTATACTAAGAGGGAGGTGAACAGTATAAGATCAACTTTTACTTTTCTTTCTCAAACAATATTATCCAATGTTATCAATTGTAATATTAATAGCAATAATCAAAGCAATGCACAAATAATCACACACATGAGAGACACAAATTTAAAGTGGTTCACCCAATATGGGTTACATCCACGAAGAAAATATTTCATCTAAATTTTCTCAACAAATATCTTGGGAATCAATGCCCTCTTACAATGTTTATGGATCTCTGTCCAAAGGAGATCTCAATCCCCAATACTCTGGTTTATGGATCTCTCTTCATAGAATAACTCTACCCCATTAGCTCTATTTTATGGATATCTCTCCATAGGATAAATCTATCCCCTTTGATCTGGTTTGTGGATATCTCTCCACAATATAACTCGATCCCCTTTGCTCTGGTTTATGGATTTCTCTCCATAAGAGAACTCTATCTCCTCTGCTCTGGTTTGTGGATCTCTCTCCATAGGAGAACTCTATCCCATTGGCTCTGGTTTATGGATATCTCTCCATAGGATAAATTTATCCCCTTTACTCTAGTTTGTGGAAATATATCCATAGGATAACTCTATCCCATTTTCTCTATTTTATAGATATCTCTCCATACGAGAACTTTATCCCCTCTACTCTTGTTTGTGGATCTCTCTCCATAGGAGAACTCTATCCCCTTGGCTATGGTTAGTGGATATCTCTCCAAAGGAGAACTCTATCCCCTTTGCTCTAGTATGATCCAAAGTTTTCTCTCAACTCTATATCAAATTTGCACAAAATCCTATCATAAGGCTAGTACAAATTTGCTCAAACTCTAATCACAAATATCTACCTCAATGTTGCTTCAAGTATTCTTACAAGACTTGCTCAAATCTACCTCAATATTGCTTCAAGTCTTCTCAAAAGACTTGCTCAAATACACCTCAAATAATGCTTCAAGTATTCTAACAATACTTTCTCAAGTCTACCCCAATGCTACTTCAAGTATTCTCATAAGACATGCTCAAATCTACCTCAATGTTGCTTCAATGAACCTGTTCGAATATTTCCAAATCTGGTATTTTGGGATTTGTATCTTAACTCCAAAACTAATAACATTGCATAAGTCCTTCTCATATACTCACAAAATCAATCATGAACAATGCACAAGTCTATAATTTTTATATACTCCTAAATTCAATCATGATGATGCACAAATTGGCTTCACAAATATGATCTATAACTCTTGCATTTTCATTTCCAATATCACTCAAAACTAATGCACCATTTTTCTCTCAAATCCTTTCTAGTATATTTTTAAATTCATTCAACAATAATGCATGACTTGTTATGAAACCCTAGCACATATATTTGTGATTTCTATCAAAGAAATTCAAACATACTCTCAAATTCAATCAATCACTAATGCTCATTTAATCAATCCTTATACCTCCACCTTATAATTTTGAAATATTGTTCAACCAAAAACCTTAAATAAATAGTGATATAACCATACCTCTTTGATGAAGGAGACCTCTTAAAAACCTGTCTCAAGATATTCCATCTTTCTTATGCCACTTTCAAGGTTTAGTTAGCATAACACTTTTCAAACCAACCATAAAATCTTTCCTCAAAATTTTCTCAAAATATTTAATAGCTTCCTTTTTATTTCTACAAGATAAAGTTTTGACAATAATAAAACCCTATCAATTTTCTTTTTATCAAAAATACACAACAATTTAAACCATAGTCATACCTTATCACTCCTACTTCTAATAGTCACTTGCAATTCTCAATATCACAATTCAATATCCCTAAGTGCATACCATACATTAATTTTACTTTCAAGCACCTTATTGCTCCTTTATTTCTAAAAATTATTTCTACTTTATAAAGTCACAACCAAAATCTTAGAATATTTAATTTCAAAGCATTACCCTTATGTCTCCCTAGACAAAGCACTATGTACTTTTTAACAAATAAAAATTAAACCTTATGTCTCCCTTGATCAAGCGCTAACATATCTCAACATTAATAAAAACAATTATGACCTTACTGTATCTTCCACTATCACCACCAAGATTCAAACATGAAACCTCACAAAGCCCATGCTCTAGCATGAGCTAGAGTGCTAGCTAGGTTGTACCACTTGCTAGAACCAAATATGTGCACAACACTTTTATTGCTTCTTTTTTTCCCAAACATAAATCGCAAAAATACTACTAGGGTGATTCAAACTCGAGATCTATCCACTGCCATGCCTTACATAGGACCTACCTACCACATGGGCTAGCATCTCTGTTGGAACTAAGTCATGCATTCTCTCATATGATTCACTATCTCTACTTGAAATGCATGCACTAACTTTTCCTTCTCCCTCTTCCATCAACAAATGGTGCTATGTCCTCTTTACTCTCTGCACTCAACAAAATAGCTTCAAATAATGCATGTCTCTCTAACCTAGGAAAAATGATTTATTTTCATCCTTAAATATGCATTTGATTTTTTTTATGATGTTGGCTCAACATTTTATTGCCACATTTTTAAAATTCAAATTCTTGGTGCCTTTTGACAATTCAAATTTATTTTATTTTTATTATAATATTTAACCTTGGTGTTAAATATTATTTATTATAGTATTTAACCTTGGTGTTAGATAATTTTTTTTCTTATAGTCCTTTGTCAAATTAATTTCTTTTTGAGACCTTTGTCCAATGCACTTTCAATCCTCTTTTTAATAAGTCCTTTTGGCCTAAATATTATAATATTAAAATATTATAATATCATCTCTTTTAAGCCTTAGTCACTTGCTTTATTTTGAACCATGGTCTTAAAATTTGGCCTTCAACCTTTTAACTAAATACTTATAAGTTTGTCCCAAACCTCTTTGGCTTATAATATTTAAATTAAATATTATAACATTTTCTTTGTATCAATTTCCTTGCATTGGAATAAAACTTGCCTTGCATATTGATGGGCTGTCGTTAAGTACACCATTAATTCTCAATGAATCTGTCAATCCAGGGTAGTGTACAAGGCTATCTATGAAATGAGTGAACAGGGTTATAATTTAAGGTCAATCAGGAGCAGCAAGTCTTATTGGTGGAAATGATTATGTGGGGGTTTTTAGGTCTCTTCTACCTCTAAATTGCATAAATTGAAATTTAATCTAATTGCAAGAATGAAGACTAATTGCTGATTACATAAATGAAACCTTAGTTACAGTTGCAAGAATGAAATCTGATTAAATTACAAAATTAAAACCCTAGTTACAGTTGCAGAATTGGAAATCTAATTACAGTTGCAAAATGAAAGTCTATTTACTCTTGCAATAATGAAAACTAAAATTAAGTCCTGTCAATAATCTATAAAAGAAGATTGTCAATATTTTGTGTACGTGTTGACAGCAAAAACAATAATGAAGGAAAATTGCAAAAAACTGTAAATTGCTAGAAATAGAAATTGCAATAAATTGGAAAGTTTTTGGAAAGCAAAAATACTAATCAGATCTACTGTTAATCACATCACAAAAGTATATTTAATAGAAAATAAATTATTAGGAATTAAATGGATGTTAACTTCTATAAAATAATGAAATTGACAAGTTTCACAGCTTATTCTACTACAGCAAAATCTGAACAAAACTTGTCTATTAGTCCTCCTCCTAGGTCTGGAAGTGGCCAGCCTCATTTTCCAGAAGAAGGTATGAGTTCCTCTCTCTATAAATATTACTCACACTCAAACATAATAGAATGAATAGAAAAACTTGTACTTTATTGATCCAAAATATGATTACAAATTTGCTGCTAAAACCTGTTACAGAATTGTAACAATTTTAGTTTTCTCACTGATTCTCTATTTCTCTACTACTATTTCTACTGTCACTATTATTCTTATTTTTCTATTCTTCTTTCTCTTAACCTAGATGGAACTATCTTTTATAGATGCCTACAATCTAATTACAACAAAAAATATACTTTTCAAATCAATTCCTGTTATTCTGCAGTATTCCCTGCGTTTATCCTAGAAGATGATATTTTCCATAAATTATGGCTTTGGATGGTAAGTACGACAAAGTTAGATGGGATATATTTTTCTTTAACCTCCTCAGCCTTCTTTCCATTTTTCCACCGTCATAAATCATTCAACATGTCAAAAAGTGCTTTATGTTCTCAATCCGGAGCTAAGTGGCTCAATCCGAAGTTATTCGCTCAATCTGAAGAGGCTGTATTTTCTCAATCTGAAGATCTTTGGAATGACCAACTATGTACTCTTAAATTGATTTCAGCTGCATTTCTTAGGTGGATTAGTCCTCAGGATAATATTGCAATAGCCTTCATTCATCTTCATGTGTGAATTCCATGCCTTGCCATTCATTGGTAGTTGGCTAGAATTTACATAGGAAAACCAATTTCTGTTGTATAGTAATAGTTCTTTGCACTATTTGCTAAATTCAAAGAAAATAATGCTTGAGAAACATCAAAATAAAAATAGTAAAGTGTTGCTATCAGCCTAAGCATATCCCTTATGTAATAGGTCATGGCAAAGTGACATAAAACTACATAAAAACTATAAAAATCAACATATAATATTCCAAACACATCAATCATGCAAATAATTAATACACAACATATTAGATCAACTTAACTAGTATATAAAGTAAATCATAGAGTTTTAGGCAAGTTTTAGTATTTCAAAACATGTTATGATGGAGGCATTTCTAGGCCTCATCATTTTCCCCCCAACTTATATTAATGCATGTCCTCATGCATTATGTTGGGCTATAGAATCACAGATATCCATATTCAAGTTCCATGATTTGTAGAATAACCTTTTGCCTATATAGTATCCTCTGTTCTCTTGAAGGTTTCTGAGCCAATATTCAAACTGCTCATCTGGTTGAGGATCCTCTTCAAAATAGTAGGGAAGTGGAGTAATGATGGTTGGAGGCCAAAATGTGAGACCTACCCAGTTATGCTGCATAATTTCAATAAGTTGTATCACCCATTCTGCTCTTCTTCTAGAACATTCCAGATTAATGGGGGAGATAGGCTCCATTTTCTATAAAGACATGGAAATTTCTACCCATATGTTTCTGCAATGTGATAATGCTGGAACAAAATTTTCATTACAAAATTTTTAGAATTTAGTTACACAGTCCCTCAAATTTCTCAAATACATCCTTTTGATATCATCCCTGTTCATCATGAGAAAATTTTGTCTGGTGATAATCAAATGATTTGGCTAAATTGCTCTGACTAACAATTCAACTCTTAATTTAATTTCCTTATTCTACCTTTTTTCTTGGTCCTAGTAAAACTAATTTTGTAAGGTAGACATAAAAGCTCTCAATTGCACATCTCCTATGCAAATCTGGGGGTGGAAATATACATCCTCTGGAATGAAAAATTTGTGTAGAAATAACTCACATAGCAAGTTTTTTTGCTCTATAGGACTATTGAAGTAAGCTTCCAAAAACTCTTTAGCTTTTTCTAGTTTATAGGGGAGACC
This sequence comes from Wollemia nobilis, assembly GCA_028583015.1. Lineage (NCBI taxonomy): Eukaryota > Viridiplantae > Streptophyta > Pinopsida > Araucariales > Araucariaceae > Wollemia > Wollemia nobilis. The sequence continues at coordinate 4,432,490 of JAQPPZ010016040.1, read as the reverse complement.
TGAGCTAATTCTCATAACCTGCCATATTAGATATCTCTCCTTCAGAATGAGACTGTAAAACCTAGTAGGTCTTCTTAATTGAACCAAAAATTTAGCAATTTGACATAGGTCAGTTACTTTTTCATTCAATGCACTAATTTTTGTGTCGTTTGTCTCCAGCTATTTTCCTACCAGTTTTAATTTCTCAACCTATGTGGCAAGATTTTCATATTTGATCATCCAGTTAGCAATATCTGTATTATACTGCTTTAGGGATACAGTATTAGGTGGTCTAATTACAGGTTGAAACTTAGGTAACAGTTCCAATTGTACCCCTTTTTTTGCCACTTCTACTGGTTGGACATCTGATAGTAATTCTACTTGTATCCCTTTTTTTGCTACTTCCACTAGTTGGACATCTGACAACAATTCTACTTGTATCTCTACTTCTATAGAATTCTTATTTATAGGATCACTTACTTGATTATTTACATTTTGCTATTAAAAATGCTCCTGTGCTGGTGTTTCTTGTAGATATAACTACTATGACTCTCCACAAATATTCTTTTCTAAGCTCCTGATAGATTATGGAGCATCTCCAGATTGAGAAGGTGTTGCTTCGAAATGGAAGGACACTTATTTGGAATGAGCTCTTGTGTTTTCATCCAAAGATGCCTCTATCAAGGGGGAAGAATTATCTGCCCTAGATAATCCAACTAGTAATTGAGCCAACTCTTCCTCATTATTTGTTGTAGTTGACTATTTTTCAAATTATAACAGTCTGCTCTTTAGTTCCTCCACTTCTTGTTGTAACTCTGCAATTCTTTTTTCATGTTTTTAAATGATATTTTCCTTCTCCTCAACCCATATGTTTTGTGTTTTAATCAAACTCTTGGATGCTCTCAACTGTTCTACAATGTCCACCTCCTCTTCTTCTGATTTAGAATCTGATGCAGACAAATTATCTGTAGTTTGTTGCTCAACCATTATTTCACTTTTTTTTTCAACTGTCTGGTCATGTTAAAAAGGTTCCATAAGGTTATCTATGATTGCATCCAAGTTTGCATCAATTTAAAAATTGTCTTTCACAAATTCTTCCTCAACCAACTATTCAAGAAATTCTAAAAAATCCTCCAAGGTGGTATTTATAGTGGCTGGTTGTATTTATATGACATTAGGACTATCTTGGTTGTTTTCCTCTTCAATCATCTATTTTTCTATTTCTTTCAGGTGGATTCTTGTAGACCTCCTGGTTCCTGGTGTATACTTTCTCTTCTTACTCTGTTTTCTTGTGTCAAAAGGGGCTATAGGAATTGTATCAGGTTCTGGTGGAATTTCCTCTACTTCCACTTTTGTCTCTTCTCCAATTTTTCTAGGAACTTCACTCCCCTGTTCTATCAGATCAACAATATTCTCAAAAAAATGGACCCTCTTCTATTTTCCTTTTTTGTTGTCAGTTCCAGACCCTCTCTTAGTTTGTGAGGTTGAAGGTTCTGGGGAAAGGTACTACGTTTCTTTTGCAGCAATATCTGTAGTAGCATCTATTTCCTCCTTTGCAACAACATCTATTTCCTCCTCTACAACAACATGTGTTTCTTCTTCTTCAATAGCATTCGTGTCTTCTTCTACAACAACATCTGTGTCTTCTTCCTCATCCTCTTTTATGAAGACTACATCAATCAGAGCAAAGTAAAACCTATCAAATCTTATTAGGTTTCCTCTAAAATGATGCTTGCAGACCAATTTGATAATACCATGGTGGCGAGGGCTCCCTTTTCCCTCCTAATAGCATTTTGCCATGTTTTGCAGCTCTTGGTGCAGATATAGGGGAAGATTTACCCTAACCTTAGGTTGTTGCCTACCATGTCTAAGGTGGTTCAAAATTTTAAAATGATGCCTTGATAAAACTACATACTGCCCTTCATAGGTTAAAAAATTGATTACCCATGTGGCTACTTCATCCTAGGGTTTTTGCAAGTTGGCCCTCTTTACACCCTTACACATGTTGTTATTTATTAAGTATTCTAGTTCTTTATCATCTTCTTCCAAAAATTGACTATGTTTACTAGTGTATTCTTGCCAGTTCTAGAAATTTGAAGACCCTCAAATGGAAGTTCAGTAATTTGAATAAGAACTTCAGGGGTTACCTTAATTCTTATGCCATTGATGTGCACCCTATTTTTTTTTAACGTGTGGGAAAATTCGGCAGCAAAATATTTAGAGTTTACATCGAATTTGTCTAAAAATGGCATAAACCCTCCATATTCAAAAAATTGCAACACTTCTGGAAGCTCTCGAAGGATGGTAGTATCTATTGGTTCTATTTTTATCTTTCCTCCCACTTTTTTGTTCTTGTTGTGCTAAAAATACTGCTCACCTCTGCTACAATAGTCATCCGCTAGGTCACTAGTTTTTGTTTTCTACAAAATTACAGGGTTTTCTCTTTGGAATTGCAATGTTTTGTTATTATTTAGAATTAAGTTCTTGTAATCATGTTGCATCAGTGATTAATTCTTCAAAATGAATATTGGCATGCTTCCCTATTTCTGACTTGGACACTTGTCCATCAGTCATTGGACATACATTCTTGCTATCAAATCCCCTTAGCTCATCTGATCTATGTGCATTTTTTCCACATGCATGGTTATCAGCAAAAAATGGTGGTGGCATGCTATTAGTTATTTTACCTATGATTTTGTACTTCCTCGAGATGAGATAAATCTCATTGCGAACCAGCTCACATGTGTCAATGATCACATGGAGTCAAAAATTTTGTTGATCGTGTCTTTTCTCCCTCCTTGGATGCCATGTGGAAACATAACATTAAGTGCTCATTCCGAAGATTAAATTTCATTCTGAATATAAAGGTTCACTCTGAAGACAAAGTAGGACTTTTCATTCTAAAGATAGTTTTCAATTCGAAGACAAGGCTAGACTTGTCATTCCAAAGACAATTTTCAATCTGAAGACAAGGCTGGACTTGTCATTCCGAAGACAATTTTCAATCCAAAGACAAGGCTGGAATTGTCATTCCGAAGATAATTTTTTATCCGAAGACAAGGCTGGACTTGTCATTCAAAAGAGAATTTTCAATTTGAAGACAAAGCTTCATTTCGAAGATACAATGCAGCAGTCATTCTGAAGATACAGTGCATTAGTAATTCCGAAGATATAATGCAACAGTCATTTCGAAGATACGACAAAAACCAACATTATTCTTTTAAAACATGTTTTGCTTATGCCAACTCTTATGAATCACTTTTATACTAAATGTTAATTGTCATATACTATATATCAAATATTTACAATAAGAAAAGTGCAAGAAACATATACCTGGTTAAAACAAGTTAATGCAAGTTTTTGAAAGATGGTTGCTTTTGTTGATGCTCTGCTGAGGCTTTCTGCAATACTTCAAAAGTAAATGTAGTTGGTGAATTTATACAATGGTGACTCAAAACGTTTCAAGGTTATGCATGCTAGAAAACTGGTTTTCATGCATACCAACTTAGTAGTGCCTTAGAAAAAAGGTTTTCACTGCTGAGTTATTCATTTTTTTTTTGATTGATTCTGATTATGCCCATGAAGGAATTCACAACCAAAATTTATTCATCTTTTTGTTTTTTGATTTTTTTGTTTTCTTGAAATCCATGATTATGCTCAATCTATAGCAATTGTGGTGGAAGAGGGAATATCTTCTACCTATTGTGCATCCAAGCTATAAAGTTGTTGCAAGAACTTCTCCTTAGTCAAAGGTGTATGGTACACTCGAAGACGATGTCCATTCACTACCAACTTTCTTCATGAATCATCAATGGGAGAGAGGCGAGCTGCTCCATTGTCAAATACTTCTTCAATATGGTATGGTTCAAGCCATCTAGTCCTTAGTTTTCCAGGGAAGTCCACATAGCAAGAATAAAAAAACAAAGCCCAATCACCTTGCTAAAATTTTCTCTGTTGTAGGTGGCCATCATGCCACAACTTCCTCTGCTCTTGAATTACTTCAGTTTGGTGCAGGGCATCCAACCGAAGTTCATCTAATACATTCAGCTAAAAAATCCTATTTTCCTGTGCCTATGACAATTCAATTCCAATTTCTAATTCTATGTGCAATGTTAGTAGCTCAAATTCAATATGTAGGAGGGACTTTTTACCAAAAACTAGTTCATAAGGTGTGAATCCAGTAGTGGATTTCCAAGTAGTATTGTAAGCCCAAAATGCTTCAAGTAATTTATCTAACCAATTTCTCCTATGAACAGCTACTGTTTGTCAAGATCCATTCTAATTCTCTATTTGTTACCTCAACTTGGTCATTTGCTTGATGATTTCCTATGTTTGATTTCATACAACTCTACAAAAGCCTCAATAAATTTAGATGCAAATTGGGGTCCTTGGTCTGTGGTGATAGACCGTGGAGCTTCAAATATCTAAAAAATTTGGTTATACAAGAAATCAGCGACCTTCTCTTCATGAGCATGTTTGAAAGCACACATCTCTACCCACTTTTTTAGGTAATCAGTGCATACCATAATATGCACCTTTACTTGATAAGATGGATCAATAGGTCCCAAAAAATCAAGCCCCCACCTCTCAAATGGTTCTAAAACCACTTGAAACTATAGTGGTATTTCATTTGTGTGAGTGGGTTTTCCCATTCTTTGGCATGCATCACAATTTCTGATGTACTTTTTTACATCCTTGTGAAGAGATGGCCAATAATATCATGTTCCTAATAATCTTCTAATTGTGCTTTTTACAGAATGGCATCCACCAAAGGGTTCATCATGACAAACCCTAAGGATATCATATACCTCATCCTTTCGGATGCACCTACGTAACACATGGTCAGGACTACTCTTGAAAAGCATACCTTGAATCCATTCAAAAGAAGAGCTCTGTTTGATCAATTATTTTATTTATTTGGAAGTAAAATGTGGGGGAACTTTCCCTGTGACCAAATAGTTGGCTATATCTGCAAACCAAGGTGATTGGACAGATATAGCAAATAATTTTTCATTAGGAAAAGTGTCCTCCACTAATTCCATTTCCTCTATGTTCTGCAACCTAAACAAAAAATCTGCTACAACATTGGCTTTTCCTGGTTTATTGATTATTGTGATATCAAATTCCTACAGCAACAGTAACCAACGAATAATCCTTACACTCACCATAGGCTTATTCATAAAATATTTAATGGTCATGTGATCCGTCTAAATGAATATTTGATAACCTATGATGTAATGCCTAAATTTATTGATGGCATAGATTATTGCCAATAATTCTTTCTTAGTTTTGGTATAATATTTTTTAGCTCTTGTCAAGTTCTTGCTAATGTAGTAGATAGCATAGTGTTCACCATTGTCAATTTGTCCCAATGTTGCTCTAATTGCAGTATTGGAAGCATCAGTATGTATGTGGAATGGTAATGTCCAGTTAGGTCCTCTTAACACAGGTGGAGTTACTAATTTTTCTTTTAGAGCTTCAAATGATTCCTGATACTTTGCAGTCCAGAAGAATTCATAATCTTTAGTCAATAGCACAAAAATGGGATGGCCTATTATGCTAAAGCTGGGAATAAACATGCAGTTAAAACCAATGTGTCATAGGAAGCTTCTGACATCATTCTGAGTTTTAGGAGGGAGAAGGTTCTTGATAATTTCCACCTTCTTTGGATCAACCTAGATCTCTTGAGGAGAGATGTGATGACCAAGAACTATTCCTTCCTCCATCATCATAAAATATTTTTCTGGATTTAAGGATAACTAGTAGGTTTCACAGTGAGTTAAAACTTTATCAAGGTGTTCCAATGTAAAGTCAAAAGTCTGTCCACATACTATGAAATCATCTATGTATATGTTGACAATGTTGGTAGTCAGATCAGAAAATATGGCTAACACTGCTCGCTGAAATGTTGCTGGGTATTATACAAACCAAAAGGTAAGACCCTATAGGCAAATGTTCCCCATGGACAGGTAAAGGTTGTTTTCTCTTGATCTTCAGGTGCAACCTGAATTTGATTATATCCACTAAATCCATCAAGAAAAAAAATATATTTCTTTCCAGGAAGAGTATCTAACACCTGATCTATGAATGGCAATGGAAAATGATCTTTGTATGTCACTTTTTTCAGTTCTCTATAGTCTATACATACTCTCATTTTTCCATTTTTCTTAGGCACTATAACCAATGGAGAGACCCACCGACTATCAAAAATTGGGCAATGAATCCTACTTCCAAAAGTTTTTCAATTTCTTCTTTCACAATAACCCTCAAGGCAGGATTCAGTATTCTCTGAGGTTTTCTTACAGGCTTGACATCTTCAATATAAATTCTATGAGTACATACATCAGGGTGAATCCCTGACATATCTTTGTAATTCCAAGCAAAATCATGGATATGCTTCTGCAAAATAACTATCAATTTTTCTTCCTCTTACCTAGTAAGCTGACTATTTATGTTCAAAAATTTGCCTGGCTGGACTTTTAATTTTTTTTGTATTTGGAAGGACTGAATTTACTTCTTCACAATTGTTGACTAGGGAATTAAGAGGACAATGATGATATGGGAGGAAATACGAAGTTTCTATCTCATTGATTTCTTATGGAAGCATATCCTTTATGGAACAATGATAAGGGAAGATCAAGTGATGGTGCCACCCATGTGGTAGTGAAACAGATGTTTCCTGTGATGGTATAGATGGCCTTTCTTTCAGAACTTTGACCTTCTTCTCTCACTAGAAACTGATTGATATTGGTTGCTTCCTCTTCTAACCCTTGTTCATGTAGAACATTCATTAGGACTATTTCATTTTCTGAAATTTCTGTGTCATGGAGGTCTTCTATGTGTTCACTTACTACCAAGGTGGCTAGTGTTGAAATAACCTCTTCTGGTTCTTCAACTGAGTCAGGAAACCATAACTGACCTATGAAATTGCTTAAAGGTCTTGCAAGAGGATATAGAGAAATCTATTTTAGGTCAATACCATTTGAGATTATCATTTTTCTAGATCTGTAGTCTATAAAGGCTGCTGCAGTTGCAAGCCAAGGTCTTCCTAGGATAATGGGATAGCCATGTGTTGATTTTCTTGGCTATAAAACCAAAAAATATATAGGGTATTCCCAAGAAGAAACTTCTATAGGAACATCTTCAATGATACCTTCAGGTTTTACACCTGATATATCAACTATTTCTAAATATATGAATGTGGGGCTGATATGTTTGAGCTATAATTATTCCATTGTATCCTTGGTCATGATATTTATTGCAGCTCCTAGATCAACTAAGATGTTTTATATTGGTACTGAGCTTATGATCACTATGATAACTAGACTTCTTGGGCCACTATACTTTGGAGGTACTAGTTTTCCTGATAAGAGATCAACTATCTTTCTTTCAACATGAACAGTTTTAGGAAATGCTTTCTTTTTTCTTCCTGCTCTTCTGTTGCATAAATCTTAGATAGTTATTTTAATCATAGGTATATCCTTAATGGCTTGTAATAAGGGCAGTGATATGGTTAATTTTTTGAGTTCTTTCACTAACTCTGATTCAAATTTTTTTGTTGTAGTGTTAAGTCTCTCAAAGTATGGAATTATCCCTGATGAAGGTAACTATTCTGCTTGTGGTTCTATTTCTTCTTCTTCTTTTTTCATTGTTGGTTTGACTTTGCTTGGTTCAATAGGTTCTTGAATTTCATCTTCTTTCACTTCAATTATAATAGGTTCAGGTAAAAATTTCCTTGAGCATAGTTGTATGTTGCTACAATCCAGAATTTGCATATATGAATTTCCTTTAGAATCAGCCATATAGGCAGGGGCTGCCTACCTTATATTATTTGGATTTATTATAGGTTGAGCTAGTAAGGTTGTTTCACCTGTTGCATTTGTTGATTTGGTTTTCCTTGAAAATTTTTATTTGGTGTAGGCAACAAATTCTGAGTTTGAATTTGAATTTCTTTGCTGCCTTGGATAGGACTGGTATTGTTGACCCCACTACTGTTGATTTTTCAACCAAGATGGATTACTTTGATTCTGAGTCCATGGTGGGTTATTTTGATTCCATGATGGGTTATTATGGTTTTGATTCTAGGATGGATTATTCCAACCTATCTATGGCAATTCTTGAGGATTTGTCCATTGAGAATAATTCCAAGGACGTTGGGGTGGTTCTGATTGTCCCCAAGACATGTTTCCATGGTTATTTCCCCAATTTGTAGGAAAATGAGGGGAATTTTGATACTTTTGAAATTTTCCCCCTTGAGTTCTTCTATTTGATTTTCTGGGACAATTTTTAGTTGTGGTAGTAGATGACATTTGTCAATTAAATGTCCTTTTGAGCAAATACTACAAATGGCTGAAATGGATGTGTGTAGAGGACATTCCTATAAGGCATATTTATTCCTGCATCTTGGGCAATAAATTGCTAAAGGTTTTTTGGTTTTTTCTTTAACAAATATTTCTCCTAGAGCTGTGTTTAATTGTACCAGGATATCAGTCTTAAAATTTGCAAGTTCCTCTATTAGGTCCTTCACATCAGTGTCATTTGTACCCTTTTTCTTTCTTTTCTACTTAGTGTGAGAGTAATTTCTGCAAAGATCCACAATCTCATCCATATTACGAGTACTTACATCCCCATTTCCCATAAAATATAATATCTTTATGGATTCATCTTGTAATCCTCTTAGAAAAATGATTTTGCACAATTCTGGTTCTCCTAGTCCACTTTCTTTGAATAAACACAAATCTATTAAGGTAATATTCTAATGTTTCATCATATTCTTGTTTAATTTTGAACAACTCATCTTTCTTGTTCCTTACTCGACAATACTATTGATACTTGTATAAAAAAATTGTCTCCATTTGATCCCAGGTTTGGATGGAATCTGGTTGTAAGCTCATGAACTAGCGTAATGCTGAGTCCTTGAGTGTTGAAGGAAAAACCTTGAGTTTTTTATTATCATTTATATAGTCATAGATTTGACACACTACTTTGAACTCAAACAGGAACTGATTAGGAACTTTAGATGCAACACCCCGAAAGGTTGGAAGCACTGAAGGTGAGATTATTTTCATTGGAGAGTTTTGTGTGGGATTCAAAAGAATAGGATATTCAAATGTTCTAGGAGGTTGGAGCACATCTTGATCATCTTGATCATTATGGACACGACCATGCTGGTCATCCTCATCTGGATTGCCTATTTCTACCATAATTTCCTGTTCTTCAAAAATAGTTAAACCTATCCAAATTTCTTTCTCAATAGGTCCAAAATCTTCTGTTGATAATGAGTCTGGTAATTTTTCTTGCTCAGGATATTCTGATGATGATAAAGCTAGTGGTTTTTGTTTTATTTTTTCTGGTAGTTCAAACACAGGTGATTCACCCCTTAGGCATGAAGATCTTCTTAATGGAATAATCCAGGGATCTCTTTGTATAATTTTACCTTCTTCATACCTAGGCCTACTCATCCATGCCTACTTAATGACAAATTATAAGTCAATAATTGTTACTTAACCAACTGTTATATTCAGATTTTACCTTGAATTTTCACAACTCAGTCTAATTAACAACTATTGAACTGTTGACACCTTCTAAAAACACTCTCCCTAAAAATGACACCAAAATTATGGGTTGTCATTAAGCACATCATTAATTCTCAATGAATTTGTCAATCTAGGGCAGTGTACAAGGCTATTTACAAAATGAGTGAACAGGGCTATAATTTAAGGTCAATTAAGAGCAACAAGTCTTATTGGTGGAACTGATTGTGTGGGGGTTTTTAGGTCTCTTCTACCTCTAAATTGCATAAATTGAACTTTAATATAATTGCAATAATGAAGACTAATTATTTATTATAGAAATAAAACCTTAGTTACAGTTGCAAGAATGAAATCTAATTAAATTACAGAATTAAAACCCTAGTTATAGTTACAGAATTGGAAACCTAATTACAGTTGCAAAATGAAAGTCTATTTACTCTTGCAATAATGAAAACTAAAATTAAGTCCTATCAATACTCTATAACAGAAGGTTGTCAATATTCTATTCAGGGGTTCACAACAAAAATAATAATGCAAGAAAATTGTAGAAAACTATAAATTGCTGGAAATGGAAATTGCAGTAAATTGGAAAGCAAAAAGAATAATCAGATCTACTGCTAATCACATCACAAAAGTATATTGAAAAGAAAATAAATTATTAGGACTGAAATGGATGTTAACTTCTACAAAAGAATGAAATTAACAAGTTTCACAGCTTATGCTACTACAACAAAATCAGAACAAAACATGTCTGTTAGTCCTCCTCCTAGGTTTAGAAGTGGCCAGCATCCTTTTTCATAAAAAGGTATGAGTTTCTCTATCTCTAAATCTTACTCACACTCAAACATAATAGAATGAATAGAAAAACTTGTACTTTATTGATTCATAATATGATTACAAATCTGCTGCTAAAACCTGTTATAGAACTGTAACAGTTTCAATTTTCTCACTTATTCTCTATTTCTCTACTACTATTTCTACTGTCATTATTATTCTTCTTTTTCTCTTATTATTTCTATTAACCTGGATGGGAGCTATCTTTTATAGATGCTTACAATATAATTACAACATAAAATATACTTTGCAAATCAATTCCTATTATTCTACAGTATTCCCTAGGTTTATCCTAGAAGAGGATATTTTCCATAAATTATGGCTTTGGACAGCAAGGATGAAAAATTTATATGGGAGATATTTTATTTTAACCTCCTCAAACTTCTTTCCCTTTTTCCACCATCATAAATCAGTCAACAGGTCAAAAAGTGCTTTATGTTCTCAATCCGAAGCTAAGTGGCTCAATCCAAAGAGACTGTATTTTCTCAATCTGAAGATCTTCAGAATGACAAACTATGTACTCTTCAATTGATTTTACCTGAATTTCTCAGGTGGAATAGTCCTTAGGATCATATTGCAATATCCTTTATTCCTCTTCATATGTGAATTCCATGCCCTGCCATTCATTGGTAGTTGGCTAGAATTTACACAGGAAAACCAGTTTATGTTGCACATTAACAGTTCTTTGCACTATTTGCTAAATTAAAAGAAATTAACACTTGAGAAACATAAAAATAAGAATATTAAAGTATTACTATTAGCCTAAGCATATATCGTATGTAACAGGTCATGGCAAAGTGACATAAAACTACACAAAAACTGTAAAAATTAGCATATAATATTCCAAACACATCAATAATGCAAATAATTAATACACAACATATTAGATCAAATTAAATAGTATATAAAGTAAATCACAGAGTTTTAGGCAAGTTTTAGTTGTTCAAAACATGCTATGATGGAGGTATTTCCAGGCCTCATCACATATTATAAACCTTATCTTATTTGCCATACCAAACTATCTTTGGCATCAATGACAATCAATGTCATCAACCTTTGACATCAATCCTTTGACATCAATGACAACACAATATACTCAAAATTTCCAAAAATCTTACCCTTGTCATTGATGGAAATCATTTCTAAAAATTCCTTTTCCTACCATTGGATTACAAATCTGCTCCCCCTTAGAAATTGCTACCCCTGACTGAATGCTCCCCCCCTTACTCAAATATCTCCCCCTTTGAAATAAATGGCAAAGGGACTCCTTTGGATATAAGTATAAGACTCTTGGCTCATCCCCCTCCCACCTCCTATCCTTGAGGTGACTAAGTTTTGGGTGGGAGTATCTCTACTCCCTATATACAATGCTCTTTTTCTTTGTCAACCTTATTTTTCAACACTTTTGTAATAATACCCTTTTGATCCTCTTGAGTGTCCTTATTCTTGCTTGAATTTGGACGTTCTAGAAGCTCTATTCTAAACCACTTGGACTTATACCCAATATTATTGAACTTGTAAAACCTTATGTTGTAGTTCTTGGAAGGTGTAAATATTTTCAATTTACTCTTGGTGAAGCCATAATCATTTCTATCATGAACCCTGTAGTGGATTGCTTTATGACAAAAGTGGTTACATGAGTAGAAATACCCTTGAAAGAAATATCCATATTTGAATGAGTTGAAATTCCTTTTAGTGAGTCCATACTCCTTTCCATGAACCCTGTAATGCATAGCTTTTTGACCAAACCGATTACATGAAAAACAATTCTCTTTGAAGAAATCTTGTTTTGAAACCTCTGCTCTCTTAGTCCTTTCTTTGCATTCTTTGTGATGATCCCTGTTTCTTGTTTGTGCATTGTTTCCTTTCCTAGTGAAGCTTCTATTCTTCAAATTATCTGCATAAGTATTAATTTCTTCTTGACTCTCTTCCTATGAAACTTCCTCTTCTTTTAAGCTTGAGCTTGACCCTTCTTCTTGTTTCCCTTGTCCTTCTTCAAAAACAAGTCCCTTTTTGATAGATGAATATATTTGCGCATTGATAATTTATCCAAGGTTTTAGAAATTTTCCCAAACTTGTGTATCTTGTCCTTAGAATATTTCACTTCCATGCTTAGAAAAACAACATGTTCTAATCTTTCACACTCTAACTCTTTTACCTCTAACTTTTCAACCATGACCTCTTTAAATCTCCTTGTCTTAGATTTTGACTTTCTAATGTCTTGTAGAAGCTTTTCTTTTTCTTTCGCATGTTCTTTAATCTGAGCCTTCAATCTTGAATTCTAATTTCTAACTCTTTTCAACTGTCTAAGAGCAATAATAAGTTCTTCTTCTAGATAAAATGTGCCTTCCTCTTCATTTTATGAATCTTTCTCTACTTCTTGGTCTTCAAGAGCATCTTCATACTTTTTGACTTTATCTTTAACATGAGAATTTTCTTCCTCTTCTATTGCCAAAAATAGAATCTCTTCTTCTTCACTATCTGATAGTCTTTCATCACTATCACTTGAAGCATTTATTACCTTTTTAACATATAAAATCTTCTTGTGCCTTTGAAAACAATTATTTTCATGCTTGCCTTGACCATACCTATTTTTCTTTTCATGCATGAATTTTCCTTCTTCCTTTTTCTTATGATCTTATTTCTCTTCACTGCTACTGCTTTCAGATTGTGGATAATTAGATGCATAGTGACCAAAATTACCACAATTAAAGCATTTTACAGTCTTCATACCTTTGTGTTTTCTTGAGTCCTTATTTCTTCTTACATAGTTGGCTTCTTCATTACTACTTGAATCACCACTTGATTCTGGTTTCTTATATTTTTTCTTCTTTGAAACTTTTAAAGCTACCTCTTTCTTGGAATTTTATTCCTTTTCTACTGTCATCTAATAAGTTTTGGTAATTCCATGTAACTCATCCATACTTAACTTACCAGTATATCTCATCTATAGCTGAAACCTTTGCATCATACCTTATAGGGAGTGATCTTAATACTTTCTGAGCAACATTGGAGTCTTCAATTTTAAATCCAAGTCCATGCATGGTATGAAAAACCTCATACACATGAACTAAGTATTTATCAATATCTTCCTCATCTTCCATCTTCAAATATTCAAACCTTTCTTGTGGTTTTGTAGTTTTGCCAAATTGACCTTGTTATCTCCTTCATATATTTGCTTCAATTTTTTCCACATATATTTTGCTAATTTGCATTGCATAATTTTCAAAAATTTTGCTTCACGTAATCCACTTAATATTCCATTCATATCCTTGGCATTATTCACATGTAACTGCTTACCATAATTATCTGTGGGAGGAGTAGCTGTAGGTGTGAACCTATTCTCATTGCCATGTATTATATCCTTTTACCATCAAGTAAGTCTTCATCCTTATACTCCAAAAAGTATAATTATTCCTATAAAAAATGGAGCCTTTTTTGATGAAGATCCATTTTGAGATGCCATATGTGTTCTTATAATATATTCCTTCAAGTTGTTAGACTTTTTCGAAGGAAACAACTCTGATACCAATTGAAGAACACAAGATTATACTGAGAGGGGGGGTGAACAATATAAGATAAAAATTTTCTTTTCTTTCTCAAACAATATTATCCAAGTAGTAATAAAAGAAATGCATAAATCATCACACCTAAGAGACACAAATTTAATATAGTTCACCCAATGTGGGTTACGCCCACGAAGAAAATTATTCTTCTAAATCTTCTTAATAATTATCCTGGGAATCAATTCCCTATTACAATGTGTTGAGTGGTATTTTCACACATTTGTGAAAGTGCACTCTTATTTAGGATTTGGGTTCCAAATCCCCTCTTGCAAAGAAGTTAAACAACCAACTTCTCCAAGGTCTCCGCTGTATTAGCATTTGCAACAGTGTATTAGTAATCTCGAATAAAGATAATCAATTTAAATGCTTGGAACACCTTAGTGATTGCAAGTAACTGTAAACAAGGGGCAATGTTGATTTATTTCACCATGAAGCTTTTAGTGATTGTTCATTATTTTACTTTTTTTATATTTTGTAATTTTATTAATGTTCATTTTAAATAAATTAAACCCTTTGGAAAATAAAATAAAATGAACAAGAAATACAGAAAATTAAAAATAGAAAACGTTCAGTCTGATGCTATCCTATTCTGACAAAATCGAATACGTGAGAGTTTCATACATGCAACCTAGCCTATTTGACTTGCAAAACAAACACAATCAAAGTAAACTAGGTGCTAGCTCCTAAGGTTTAAAGTAATTTTCAGATTGCAGACATTCACATGAAATAACCCAAAACAATGGCATGTATTTCATTTATAAATCTGAAATCTGAAAGTAGAAAAATAGAACAGTTAAAATGAAGCATGCAAAAAATTTCTCATCCTTTCTTGCCCATAAAATACAAATTTTTGAACAATTCTGCATTAAAAATATGTCCTGTTACAATAGCAGAATCTCTGGTTTTTCTCAAAACCAGAAAAAGTGGAAGAAAAGCACTCCACAGTAGGCCCAAAACGGCTAATCACCATCAACTATGCAACCCCACTCGTAGCGGTTTCCGACCCCTATACCTGTCCTGTGCTTTTGCTTTTAAAGTTTTGGTAAATTGCTTCTCCTTCCATGACAGTTCGCTTTGTCTTCCAGATTTCTTCATTTCACTTTCCTCGCCTTTCCATTACTTTTGATTTTATGCTCGAGATCTTCTCTGTGAACTGTAATGCCTCTGTAGTCCTTACACATGTATGCCACGTGTTTTGCACTTTTCTGCATGTTTTGTAATGGCCCCATGTAAATCACAACCAAAAATAGCATGTAGCTTTGCTCCTTTACTTTCATCGTGAAAACGTGACATGTCGCGATATCATGACATTTTCCTGCCAACAGCCTTGTCTGCCTTCATGCACAACGAAAATGAGACATGTCATGATATCACAATGTTTTTTTGTTAGCAGCTTTGTTTCTCTACCTGTATCGCGAAAATGAGACATGTCGCGATATCGCGACGTTTTTTGGCCAATAGCCTTGTCCACCACCATGCACAGCGAAAATGAGACATGTCATGAAATCATGACCATTTTCTATTTCAAGCCATCTCGCCACAACCTATCGTGAAATTGTGACACTTTTCCATTTTGTACCATTTTGCTACAACCTGTCATGAAATCATGACGCTTTTCGTTTCGGGCTGTCTAGAAATTTTATGTCGTGAAATTGTGACACTTTTTTGTTTCTAGCTGTCTCGCTGCTTTCTATCATGAAATCATGACGCTTTTCTATTTCGGGCTATCTTGTTGCATTTGGTCACGAAAACGCAACATGTCACGAAATCGTGACATATTTTCCTTCTATACCCCTTTGCTATTTCCTGTCGTGAAATCGCGACGCTTTTCATCTCCGTATGCCTCGACTGCTTCTTGTCGTGAAATCATGACACTTTTTCACTTGGAGCTATCTTGCGACTTTCTGTCATGAAATCGTGACACTTTTCCGTTTCGGGCCCCTTTGCTATTTCCTGTCGTGAAATCGCGACACTTTTTTGCTTCGTGCCCCTTTGCTTCTTTTTTTCACAAAATCGTGACGCTTTTAGCGCCTTGCTCTATTTGACTAGTTTGACCGCGATTTTGTGACATGTTGTGATTTTGCAACAATTTTTGATCAATGCCTCCTCCTGCCTACCTGGGCCGCGAAAACGCGACATGTCGCGATATCGTGACAATTTTTGATTTTTGGCCGCGACAGAGCGACATGTCGTGATATCGTGACACTTTTTGATTTTCGGCCGCGACAGAGTGACATGTCGTGATATCGCAACACTTTTTCTCCTTAGTGAAATTTTTGTTTTTTTCTTGATTTTTTAGCATCTGGTCTACTGCAGCTTTCTTTGAAAGCATGCAAAAAAGGTGGGTCCCCAACTTTGGGGTGTGTTGTGGATCAGCCACAACAAATGGTGACTCTGCTGTCAAATGCTCTTGAGCATTTTGGTGAGAACCCAACCTGAAACATACAAGCTTAGATACAGACATCAGCACATAGAAGATAAATAAATACCGATAGATCAAAAATACTTGAAACATCAGAATCATTAAGTATCAGCTCGGTGTGTGCAATGTGCTTCATTCCCTATCATTCAAACTTGTTCAATATTCCATTGTCAGTTTCACTTATGATTTGTATGCAAGGCTATGAATGATTTATGCAGGATTTGATGCATGATGAAGATGCTAGAGATGTAACAACCTGCTTTACAAATGCTCAAACCTTCTTATATCATGGACAAACATATTAAAAATGTCAAACCCTCTTAGGACCAAAAATATGTATACTGAATTAATTTACTAGATCCCAAAGTTGGTCATGTGTCACTACCATCTTGAACCCATGTGCAAAGTGTGAGTGAAATCAGAACTTTGGGGAATAGGATTCCCAACCTAAGCGATATGGGAATTTAACCCTATCCTTACTATTCTAATTTGGATTTCATTACCTCATCTTAAACAAAATAATTTAACCTGTTATGGATGAAATGGTCAGGCTAGTCTATCCATATGAGCAATCAGTGGTCTTGGTTTTAGGCAAGACATGTTGCCACGCCTGAGCATACTTAACCCCATAATCCATGACTTGGATTCATTCATTCTTTTTTTTATTTCTTGGACCTTTGGGATGACTACCCATCCTTGCTAGGGACATGTAGTACGATCCTTCCAATATAAGATTTATGAAATGGGAAATATTAATTTTTTATTTCTTGGACCTTGGGGATGACTACCCATCCTTTGCAGAGGACACGTAGTACAATCCTTCCAATCCAAGATTGAGATGAAATGGAAAAAAATAGTTTTACTTTTATTGCTTGGACCTTTGGGATGACTACCCATCCTTTGCAGAGGACATGTAGTACAATCCTTCCAATCCAAGCCTTATGATGAAACGGGAAAAATGGAAGCCTTGGGGAATCATATTCTCAACCTAAGCGAGATGAGAATTAAGTCCTATCCTTACTACTCCATGTAGGTCAAATCAGAGCTTTGGGGAGTTGGATCCTCAACCTAAGTTCGATGAGGATTTAACCCTATCCTTACTACTATGGTTTTATGCTTTAAGCTTGATGGAAATGGTAAAAACCACTATTTTAAGGATTATGTTGCATGATAGGACAAACATGAAATATTCTTTTCACCTCACCTTTTCATCCAAGTATGGTTTTGACCATTTTTCTCAAGACTCTTTTTATGTGCATGGAATGTGCTTGGTTCAAGATAGCTTGGGCAGTAGTTCCCAACCTTAGGATCCTTTTAATATATGTTATGTAATAATCCTAAGAGGATTCAACACCTTCTCAATAATTGCCCATGGAATGAAAATGTAACTGAGATGACATGTATATGCAATGTGGAATATGACATGAGATATGAATGCATTGCTTCTTTTGGAATATATCATCTAATTTACCATAATGTGCAAAACTGACAACTTCATGCATCACAAGATCCAAACAATAATATTTAAATGTTTGTGTTACTTGTGGAGCTTTCTACAACACAATTCCAATGTTTCATATTTCCCTGATCTTAGGCATAAGTTGACATCTCAAAATTTTCTTCCTTTTTTTTTTTTTTATATATATAAAAAACCAAACATGTCCATAGGACCAACACATAACTTTAAATTAAAACTTATTCAATCCAAAACCAAACTGCCATCCAAAAATGAAAATTTGAAAACACACACCAAAACCCAAAACCAAAATCTATATACAATATAGTACAAGATGATGCCAAGCTTGGACTATTACTTTCATGGATCCCAAACATGATTAGAACATTTCAACAAAAATATAACATGATATGCCTGCCAAATGTTGTGGGCATCCAACAAAAACAAGACTAGACCAAACGATGCAACAAATTTCCACTTGCCATGCTCACCATACCAATTTGATTTAGTTCCAATAATACTCCCATAGGTGAGCATCAAATTACTAAAATGATTAGACAATAAATGATTTTCAATTTTATCATGTCTATTCTTTAAAATGTAAACTTTATCATTCCATTCATGATTTAGAAGTAGGCTTTCCTTTTCAAATGTGAGATATTGCAAACAAGAGCCTATTTCTAAAAGTCTTGAATTCAAATTATTTTTTGAGACTTTAAAACTATCAAATTAATCAAAGCTTGACAAACATCACCAATATTTGACATTTCATCATCAATGACATTAGCATCCAAAGGGACATCATGTAACCCATCACTTAAAATTTTTGTGGCTACTACCAAAGGTAAAGATTTCACCTTGTCACCCATACTCAACCCATCATGATTAGAATTTATCACAACTTGATGAGTGTTAGTAGCTTTTTCTTTTTCTTCATTGTCTTCTTCATCATCCAACACCTGTTCAAAAACACCAAAGTTAGGCACCCAATCAAACATGCATCCATCCTTTTCAAAACAAGAGCCTAGTTTTTCAAGATATATGTCGTGTGACACCTTTCCATGATCAATGGCTTGAGTTGCCTCAAAATTCATATTTTCATTAGGATCATCAATAGTATCAAACCCACACCACTTAGGCTTTGTAATTTCATCATTTTGAAATGGCATAGACATTGTAAAAACAATGGGTGGATCAAGATTTTCAATTTCTTGCCCCCCAAGGGGAACAAAAACAATTGATTCTCCTTCTTCATCCAGGGTAGTAAAATCAATATCCTTCTCCAACCTTTGATGAGATTCCAACCCTTCTTCCAAAACATTCTCAGATTGTACAGGACTTGTAATATCCTCATGTGAAAGGGCAATTGTATCATCCTGCATATCAATAGGCACAAAACTTTCATTAGCAGTTTTGGAGTGAACATACTCTTCCCAAGAATCATAATGATAATATTTCAAAGTCAAATTGAGATGCTCAATTATTTCTTCATCATATTTTAATTCATCAACATGTTTCTCATCAAGTTTATCTTCACCTTCCTTAGATGGTTCAATTACTTCCAAAATTGGGTTATTGCTTGTATTCAAATTGATAAGGCTATCATAATCCACATGTGTAACCCATGATTCAAGTTTAACATGATTTGGAAGGTGTGAATTTTCTAGGCCATTACTTTCAACAATGTCATCCGAAACAGATTCATCCTCATAGAATTCATCTTTTGGTGAGTCAAGGGTTTCCAATTTGTCACATGTTTCAATACTAGTTGGATCTAGTACTCCTCCCTTGCCTAACATCATACTCTTATGAAAATCATTGAAATTGATTTTAGAAACATCCTTTGAATCAAGATGAGTATCTTGAAGTTGATTCATACTTAAGAAAGATGATGGATCTTGCATAGTAGGTTGAGGATTTTGAAACTGATTGAAGCTTGGGAATGATTGTTGATTCTGAAATTGATTTACACTTGAATTTGGTTGAGATGGATAAATCATTGGATGGGTAAAGGATGTATTAAATTATTTAATATTATACGATCCAAAACCCCCACCATAATTTTGACAACTAAATTTTTGCTCAATTGCCATTGCTTGAGTATAGGCTTGTGTCAAAGATGTGATTTGAGGCATCCCTTGCAAATATGTGGAAATGAGTGGTTCAAGAGCATTTACATATATTTGGAGAGCCATTTCTTCTTGAAGAGCATAAAATGTCACTAATTGAGCATATAATCCAAAGAACCTTTCATAAAATGACTTCACATTTTCACTTGGTCCTTTTTTAATAGTGAAAAATTGCTCATACATGCGGATTGGGTCAACTTGCTTTTTGTTGAACTGATTAAGAAATGCTGCCTCTAGCTAAGCCCAAGAAGTGATAGACCCTAAGGGCAGACTTGTAAACCAATAAAATGCCACTTTGTCCAAGGTGTAAGGGAACATTTTACAAACAACATTATCATGCCAAATTGTTAAGTGATTCACAACAAATTTGAATGCTTGAATGTGTTCCTTTGCGGTATTTGTCCCGTTAGAAAAAAATCGAGGAAGACATCTCTCAAAACCAACGGGAAAATAATGTTGAACTCCTGGTATGTTCAATGGGCTACCTGTCATCCATGGTGAAAACATAGCCATTAGTAAATCTTAAAGAATATAACTTTAATACCCCAAAAAAAAAAAAAATTAATTTATTTATTACTTTTTTTTTTTTTAAATCAAATTAAATCACATTATTCCTGTATGAACAATCAAAGCGTTAGAATAGTGTATAGCAATTCATGTCCTCCTTTTAACAGTACAAAGTTGTATTGTTAAAAGAGGGCTAAAGATAATAATCAATAGGGCATGAAATATTCAAAATTTAAATCCCTATAGCATTTAAATCAATCTGAAATAAACCGGTTCAGGCCCTCCTTCTAGCACCAAAATGTTGAGTGGTATTTTCACACATTTGTGAAAGTGAACTCTTCTTTAGGATTTGGGTTCCAAATCCCCTCTTGCAAAGAAGTTAAACAACCAACTTCTCCAAGGTCTCTGTTGTATTAGCATTTGCAACAGTGTATTAGTAATCTCGAATAAAGATAATCAATTTAAATGCTTGGAACACCTTAGTGATTGCAAGTAACTATAAACAAGGGGCAATGTTGATTTATTTCACCATGAAGCTTTTAGTGATTGTTCATTATTTTACTTTTTTTTAGATTTTGTAATTTTATTAATGTTCATTTTAAATAAATTAAACCCTCTGGAAAATAAAATAAAATGAACAAGAAATACAAAAAATTAAAAATAGAACATGTTCAGTCTGATGCTATCCTATTTCGACAAAACCAAATACGTGAGAGTTTCGTACATGCAACCTAGCCTATTTGACCTGCAAAACAAACACAATCAAAGTAAACTAGGTGCTAGCTCCTAAGGTTTAAAGTAATTTTTAGATTGCAGACATTCACATGAAATAACCCAAAACAATGGCATGTATTTCATTTATAAATCTGAAATCTGAAAGTAGAAAAATAGAACAGTTAAAATGAAGCATGCAAAAAATTTCTCATCCTTTCTTGCCCATAAAATGCAAATTTTTGAACAATTCTGCATTAAAAATATGTCCTGTTACAATAGCAGAATCTCTGGTTTTTCTCAAAACCAGCAAAAGTGGAAGAAAAGCACTCCACAGCAGGCCCAGAATGGCTAATCACCATCAACTCTGTAACCCCGCTCGCAGTGGTTTTCGACCCCTGTACCTGTCCTATGCTTCTATTTTTAAAGTTTTGGTAAATCGCTTCTCCTTCCACGACGGTTCGCTTTGTCTTCCAGATTGTTTTGTTTCACCTTCCCCACCTTTCCATTGCTTTTGATTTTATGCTCGAGATCTTCTTTGTGAACTGTAATGCCTCTGTAGCCCTTACACATGTATGCCACATGTTTTGCACTTTTTTGCATGTTCTGTAACGGCCCCATGTAAATCATGACCAAAAATAGCATGTAGCTTTGCTCCTTTACTTTCATCGTGAAAACATGACATGTCAAGATATCGTGACATTTTCCTGCCAACAACCTTGTTTGCCTTCATGCACAGTGAAAATGAGACATGTCGTGATATCGCAAAATTTTTCTGTCAGTAGCTTTGTTTCTCTACCTGTATCGCGAAAATGAGACATGTCGTGATATCGCGATGTTTTTCGGCCAACAGCCTTGTCCGCCACCATGCACAGCGAAAATGAGACATGTCACGAAATCGTGACCATTTTCTGTTTCGGGCCATCTCGCCACAACCTGTCGCGAAATCGTGACACTTTTTCATTTCGTACCGTTTCGCTGCAACCTGTCGTGAAATCGCGACGCTTTTTTGTTTTGGGCTGTCCAACCGTTTTATGTCATGAAATCGTGACACTTTTTTGTTTCTGGTCGTCTCACTACTTTATGTCGTGAAATCGTGATGCTTTTCTATTTCAGGATGTCTTGCTGCATTTGGCCACGAAAACGTGACATGTCGCGAAATCGTGACATATTTTCCTTTCATACCCCTTTACTGTTTCCTGTCATGAAATCGTGATGCTTTTCATATCCGTACACCTCGGCTACTTCCTGTCGTGAAATCGTGATGCTTTTTCACTTGGAGCTATCTTGCGGCTTTCTATCGCGAAATCGTGACGCTTTTTCGTTTCGGGCCCCTTTGCTGTTTCCTATCGTGAAATCGTGACACTTTTTCGCTTCGTGCCCCTTTGCTGCTTTTTGTCGCGAAATCATGACGCTTTTAGCGCCTTGCCCTGTTTGACTGGTTTGACTGTGATTTTGTGACATGTCATGATTTCGTGACAATTTTTGATCAATGCCTCCTCCTGCCTGCCTGGGCCGCGAAAACTCGACATGTCGCGATATCACGACACTTTTTTATTTTCGGTCGCGACAGAGCGACATGTCGCGATATCGCGACACTTTTTGATTTTCGGCCGCGACAGAGCGACATGTCGCGATATCGCGACACTTTTTCTCCTTAGTGAAATTTTTGCTTTTTTCTTGATTTTTTAGCATCTAGGCTACTGCAGTTTTCTTTGAAAGCATGCAAAAAAGGTGGGTCCCCAAATTTGGGGTGTGTTGTGGATCAACCACAACACAATGTTTATGGACCTCTATCTAAAGGAGATCTCAATCTCCAATACTCTGGTTTGTGGATCTCTCTCCATAGGAGAACTCTATCCCCTTAGCTCTGGTTGGTGGATCTATCTATATAGAAGAACTATATCCCCTTTGCTCCAATTTATGTAGCTCTCTCTATAGGAGAATTGTATCCCATTTGCTCTAGTTTGTGGATCTATCTCCATAGGAGAACTCTATCTCCTCTACTCTGGTTTGTGGATATATCTCCACAAGAGAATCTATCCCCTTGGCTTTGGTTTGTGGATCTCCCCATAGGATAACTCTATCCCCTTTGCTCTGGTTTGTGGATCTCTCTCCATAGGAGAAATCTATCCCCTTTACTCTAGTTTAAGGATCTCTCTCCACATGATAACTCTATCCCCTCTACTCTGGTTTATGGATCTCTATCCATAGGAGAACTCTATCCCCTTGGATCTGGTTTGTGTATCTATCTCCATAAGAGAACTCTATCACCTTTTCTTTGGTCTTATCTAGATTATTCTCTCAACTCTATCTTAAATCTGCACCAAATCATATCATAATACTAGCACAAATCTGCTCTAACTTTGATCAAAAATTTCTACCTCAATGTTGCTTCAAGTATTCTTACAAGACTTGCTCAAATCTACCTCAATGTTGCTTCAAGTCTTCTCACAAGAATTTCTCAAATCTTCCTCAAATGCTACAAGTCTTCTCACAATACTTACTCAAATCTACCTCAATATTTCTTTAAGTCTTCTCATAAGACTTGCTCAAATCTACCTCAATGTTTCTTCAATGAACCTATTCAAATATTTCCATATCTGGTATTTTTTGATTTACAACTTCACTCCAAAACCAATCACACTACACAAGTCCTTCTTATATACTCATTAAATCAATCATGAATAACATACAAGTATTTCCTTTTTATATACTCCCAAATTCAATCATGATGATGCATAAATTAGCTTCACAATTCTGATCTATAACTCTTGCATTTTTATTTCCAATATCACTCAAAACTAATGCACCATTTTTCTCTCAAACCCTTGCTAGTATATTTTCAAATTTATTCAGCAATAATGCACAACTTGTTCTCAAACCTTAGCACATATAGTTGCAATTTCTATCAAAGTAATGCACACATAATATCAACGTCAATCAATCACTAATACTCATATAATCAATCCTTATACCTCCACCTTATAATTTTGAAATATTGTTCAACCAAACACCTTAGAAAAAGAGTGATATAACCATACCTCTTTGATGAAGGAGTTCTCTCAAAAACCTATCTCAAGATATTCTATCTTTCTTATGCCACTTTCAAGGGTTAGTTAGCATAACACTTTTCAAACCAACCATAAAATATTTCCTCAAAATTTACTCATAAAATATTTAATATCTTCCTTTTTATTTCCACAAGATAAATTTTTGACAATAATCAAACCCTCTCAATTTTCTTTTTATAAAAAATACACACAACAATTTAAACCATAGTCATACCTTATCACTCCTACTTATAAGATTCACTTGCAATTCTCAATATCACAATCCAATATCCCTAATTTCATACCATACATTAATTTTATTTTCAAGCACCTTATTGCTCCTTTCTTTCTAAAAATTATTTCTACTTTATAAAGTCACAACCAAAATCTCAAAATATTTAATTTCAAAGCATTACCCTTATGTCTCCCTAGACAAAGCAATATGCGCTTTTTAAAAAATAAAAATTAAACCTTATGTCTCCCTTGATCAAGCACTAACATACCTCAACATTAATAAAAAAAATTATACCCTTACCGCATCTATCACTACCATCATCGAGATTCGAACATGAAATCTCACAAGTCCCATGCTATAGCATGAGCTAGAGTGCTAGCTAGGCTGGCCCACATGCTGGAAAAAAATATGCGCACAACAATTTTATTACTTCCTTTTTTCACAAATGGAAATCATAAAAATACTGTTGGGGTGATTTGAACTTGAGTTGTATCCACTACCACACCTTACGTAGGATCTACTTGTGACTTGGGCTAGCAGCCCTATTGGAACCAAGTCGTGCACTCTCCCCTATGATTAATTGTCCCTACTTGAAATGCATGCACTAAATTTTCCTTATCCCTCTTCCCTTGACAAATGGCACTTTCTCCTCCTTACTTTGCACTCAACAAAATGGCTTCGAATAATACATGTCTCTCTAACATAGAAAAATTTATTTATTCTCCTCCTTAAATACGCATTCAATTTTTGTTATGACATTGACTCAACCTTTTATTGCCACCTTTTTTAAATTCGAATTCTTGGCACCTTTTGACAATTCAAATTTATTTTATTTTTAATATAATATTTAACCTTGGTGTTAAATAATATTTTTTCTTGTAGTCCTTTGTCAAATTAATTTATTTTTGAGACCTTTGTCCAATGCACTTTCAATCCTCTTTTTAATAAGTCATTTTGGCCTAAATATTATAATATTAAAATATTATAATATCATATTTTTAAGCCTTAGTCACTTGCTTTATTTTGAACCATGGTCTTAAACTTGAGCATTCAACCTTTTAACCAAACACTTAGAACTTTATCCCAAACCTCTTTGGATTATAATATTTAAATTAAATATTATAACCTTTTATTTTTATCAATTTCCTTGCATTGGAATGAACCTTGCCTTGCATCTTATAAACCTTATATTATTTTCCATACCAAACTATCTTTGGCATCAATGAAAATCAATGTCATCAACCTTTGACATCAATGACAACACAATATACTCAAAATTTCCAGCAATGACAACACCACGTTCTAAATTTTGGAACCTTTAAAATCCATACTACCAGATTTCAAATACTAAATACCAAAAGTAATGCCCTATAATATTTCTTTTTTAGGCATTATTTTATACTACAAAATTTTATGTTGCTCTACTAACATCATCTTCATTATCTATCTAATTAGTTTCATTATTTTTCTTTTCTTCAATGCCAGGCACCATTTTTTTATTATCCTCCTATTGACATTATTTTCTCCAATAGACAACCATATTTCTTAGCTAAATTTTATGCCTTTAATTTTGCATTGCCATATCCAATAACTTAGCACAAAAATATTATCCGATAGTCTCCTACTTATTGTTTTGTTATTTACTTTATCTATTTTTACTTGTAGTCATACCTTTCTAATTTTTGTGCTTCTCTACAACATTTCGGATATATTTATCTACCATAAGGACTTCATCTAGAGCTATCAATATTTGTGCTTCTCTACAACCTTTCAGCTAGCTTTATCTACGATAAGGATTTCATCTGGAGCTATCAATATTGCACTTTGAGCTACTACATGCCCTTTGCTACACTATTACATTGGTAGAAAAATTATCTAGCTCAAACTAAAACACCTTGCAGTTGTAAGTAATAAATTATTATTAGCAACTTTTGAGGAATTTTTATTGTAAAATTGAGAATCTAGTATGCCTTATTTATGGGATAACATAGCATTGAGAGGAAATAAAGCTATAAGATAAGATGATCACATATAAAAAATTAAGATGAAGGTAAAATTTGTTGTAATGGAGAACAAAATGATTTAGAGAAAAAGATTAATGGAGCCAAGATGAATATGTAAGGGAGGATGATGGATTTTGTTGTTGCAATAGGGCTTTTGAAACACACCTAAAAACATGTCTTGATGATTTTTCAATACCATTAACCTACAAAATGCATGGTGCATTACAACATGTAGAGAAAGAAAAGTACTAGAGGAAGGCAAGGTTGAGCTTTATGTTGATATATATATTAGAGGTATGAATGGGGAGGTAATGTTGTAGGGAAACGAAAAGTGGATGATTCAGTGTAGGGAGTGGAAAGATACTAGGAATTAGAATGCTTGATGCTAGTGGTGAGATATATAAGTGTATAGGATACAAATTTATAAAGGTAAGGTGAATATTGGTAAGAGAAGAGAAAGAAGAGAAGATGGAGATATTTATGTGCAAGCATATCCAATAAAATTAAAAATTTCTTGAGCATATTTTGCTATATTTGAGTATTGTTATCTAGAGCAATCACCTTAGGTGATTTTCACCCATGCAAGTTGTATTAGGTTAATTATACAAGTGCTCAAATGGTTTCTTTCTTTCTTTACTTTATTCTTTACCACATTATGCATGTAGACTTATTTTGTGTTGGTAGAATCCATTTGACTCTTTGCTACTTTGAAAAAATGCATTGCTACTCAAAATTATCATAGAACTACATGTATTAGATGACCCAACATCCTAATTTATAGTCACTTGTTTAAGTTGATGGTAGTTAAATCCTTAATTGAACTAAGATTTTGTTATTGCTAGCACTAATTGCTTGGACCTAGTTGCTTATGTGATCATCCCAAATTCTTTATTTCCTCTTTCATTCAGTCAATCAAATATTTATGCCATAAAATTATTGTTAATGCAATATGTGCTTACTTTCATCCCCTCAATACCATAACATACATATATTAATTCAACATGATGTTTATCTTGGAAAACTTTGTTATCGAGCACCATATGTTATCAGCTTGCACATGCTAATGTCCTCTATGACATCATATTGATGATTTATTACACTTACCTTCATCATGAGGATACTGAGAGTATCAATTTTACATGTTTCCACAACTATGTGAAATGAGTGTAGTTACTTGCAAGGGATAATTTGAGATAGCTAGTCCATTGTGATATGAATTTGAAAAGATGTAACGAAAAAAATGAAAGAAGAAATATTTGGAAGAAGGAATGTAATGAGAAGGATATGAAAGAGTGGAATATGAATATGGTAATAAGTGAAGAAGAAAAGGAAAGATAAGATATTCATGCCTGCATATTACATGTTCAAAACCTTCCTTGTTGTCTTTGGATAATTGCTTGAGTGCTTGTTTTTCCTTTAAACTATCTTGGTATTCATTGATCTAGCATTGAGTACCAAGACAACAAAATAGGTTAAGCATATCCCCTTTTTAGTAGGGATTTCTTCTAATTGTTCCTTCTCTTATCCCATGTTTCATCTTAGCATATATCCATGAGTTGAAGAGTGTATTAGAATGATCATCATAGCTAATTAGGCCTATCAATAAGTGAGGGTTTTTTTGCCCATTAATTGCTCAAATTATTTGAATTTAAACTTTTCTTCTATTCATCCTCTACCTTTGGACCTATCTCTTTCAACACCATTGAGGTGTTCTTGAGACTATTGAGACCCTTCATAGGCCAAAAAGAGAGTAGGTATTATTAGTGGACAAGCAATCCTCTAGTGAGTACCAAGATGGTATTAGCTAACACCGGGAAGGTTTTAGCTAGCATAAATATGGTTATCAGGTTATCATAATTTAACATGCCTTATTTTTTCTAAAACCAAGAAGGATAAGATTGATTATTTTTTTGTGGTATCATTTTACCTTTTAGTGCAAGCATTTTCAAACTTGACTTCAACTTTTACCAAGAAATCTTCTTTAGTATTTCATTTACTAATACGTATCCACCACAGACTCTATAAAGGAAATTCTTCCTCAAGAGTGTGTGTCTATTAGGGAGTAAATTCTATTTTATAGGCCCTTCTTCCTTGAAGGTGTTCTCATTCTAGCTCATATTGCCAAATCTAATTATATCAATTTCCAAGATGCAACATCTCCTTCTGAAATTTTTCGAAGCATGTGATATGCCAAAATTTCTTTGTTATCGCTCTTAACTAAGTTACTTTCTCTTTCACTTAATATACAACTTTAATTTACTTTTTGACCTATTTACACAAAATTGTAGCATATATCTATATACTATATATGCTAGTTCTTTATCCTTTGCACCTAAATCTACAACGATCCTATAAAATCCCACCAAAACCAATGAAAAAGAGAGAAACCTTTTTTTCACAATGAGGGTTCACCAAGGGTCCCAATATTTTTTTAGCATTCACAAGGCTTCACCATATTTTAGTTCAATGACATTGTAGAAAACACTCAAGTAGATAGGAGTGACCAACATCTTGTATATCTAGGATTCACCTTAATAAACCTCACCATTTAGAATAACATATAGTTATCTTCGCACATTTACTATACCCTAACTAGTATAGGATAATTTTACAACAATGCAGGGATTATCCTTTGAGACCCATAATACTTAAAGAGGAAAGCCTATTCCTTAAACTTTCCATAAGTTTGTCTATGTAGGTTATTAAGGTAAAAGCCTTGGTGCTTAGTTACCACACCTTCATGGGTTAACTAAGGCCATTACCACTCATCTAGTAATGAGCATGGTTGCCTAAACCTCAATTTTCAATGAACCACGACAACTACCTCATAATTTATTCCTTTAAATTCTAGTTATGGAACACATGATCCTCATAGTTCAAGGTGTATCAACCATGAGTATCTAGCTATTGCATCACTACAACTCCCATATTCGTGAATACTTGGAAATTGCATCTTCACAAATCCTTCCAAGGTTCATGACTACCTAGTTAGCGCATCACTACAAATCCTCCCAAGATTAGGTTAACTCTTGTCTTAGGGTTCCTAACAAGGTTCTAGATCCATACCCAAGAACCCCACCAAATCCAAGATTTGCATAAAATAAATAATCTAACATTCATCTATGGAAATAATTAAAGTGCTATAATGGAAATACATATTTAGTTATAACACAATGCTAAATTCTTGGATTTAAATAGAACATTCATCCCACATTTCAACATAATACTAACATTAAAAGAACATCTCTCTCTTAACATAAATCATGATTGAATTAATCATAATGCTAACATGTAAACAATAAGCTAGAATAAAACATCATTTAATTAAGGCTAATAAAGTAAGCTTAAAATAGAACATAATGTTGATTATGAAAATCATCTTCAAAATGGACCATATCTAACCCAACATTTTCATTTTCTCAAGACCCAAAATATTCCATACATTTACATGGAGACTTATAAACCTTTTAATTTAGGAGTATAAATACCAAGTTTTACATAACCAAATCTCCATTCACATAATATATTTGCATCCTTAATATGCTAGAGCAAGTCTGTCCAAGTGGCATCTACACTACCTTATTTTCATGATATTCTTCATGAAGAAATATCCCATAGTCTTCAAGAAAACATAGGTATCAAAACAACTCTTAATGCGATGCAACCTAGCATACTCTATGTATTATTGCAAGCAACCATGCAAAACACATTTCATACAATCAATGAGAGAATCCTATGCTTCTCTCTATACCAATTTCTTTATCTACTCAAGTTTCAAGAAACCATTATATCTATTTATAAAAAAAAAGTTCATTTATTTATTTACAAAAAAAAAACTATATCTCATTTCTTAAATTGAGCAATAAAATAAAAGATCTCTTACTCTTTTTTTTTTTTTTTGTGGAAAACATTCCAAAAAGGGATGCCACTTTCGGGTAAGACCCAAGGAGGCAGGGGTATCCATTCCGCCAAAAACACCCAAGACTCGGACCTGGCCTACCACCTTTGACATACTCAAAGAGCAAAAAAACACACAAAACCAAATTAAAAAAAGAAAATAACAACAAAAATAATAAAATAAAATAAAAAACAAACTCCTTGAGTTTGTCAAAACCAAAATCACAACCAAACACGCACAATAAGATAAAAGAAACCACAACACAAACCACATAGAAAAACACAAGAACCACATAACAAAACACAAACAAGACAAAAACAACAGAACACTACAAAAACATAACCCAAAAAAACATGAAAAATAAACACAACCAAAACCTGAAAAATAAAATAAAAATAAAAACAACCAACAACAGACAATAAACAAAAACAAAAAACATAGAAAACATTCACACATAAAAAAATGAAATAACACAAACAAAGAGAAACCCAAGAACAAGAACGAAAAAAACACAAGAACAATAACAATAAACATAAAAAAAAAAAAAAAAAACAACAAAAACACAAGAACAAAAAAAACAACACAAAGAACACAAAAACAAAACAAAACAAAAGAACCCACCCACCTTAAAAAACTAAACAAAAAAACAAAGAAGACAAAAGAAAAAAAAATGAACAAAACAATGACCTATCTAGACCAGAAGACTATTAATGCAAGAATCAACAGAGAAAACAAAATAAAGAATAGAATGAGCTAGGGAACTAAAAAAATTGAATGAACCAAAGAGAAACAAAAAAAAACAAGAAGAAACTAGGTACCTTCAAAACTGGAGCCATCCAAAGAAATGATAGAAAGAAGAGCTTCCCTAATTTGAGAAGCCCACCATATAGGAGGGTGGCCATAACAAGTAAGATCACCTTTGGCCAAAGCCCAATTAGCTAAAGCATCAGCACTCTTGTTTTGATCTCTGACCACATGATTGTAATCAACTTTCAAAAATCCCATCTGGATTAACTGAATTTTCTCAATAATTATTTTTATTCTCCAATCCACCTTATGATTCTTAGAATGATTCTTCAAGAGATTAATCATAAGTTGAGAGTCAGACTCAACTAACACCTTTTCCCATCCAACCTTGGTAGCCTCATCAAGGCCTCTAAGGATACCATACGCCTCAGCAAGGTTATTGGAAAGAATACCCAAATTCTTAGCAAAAGTAAAAACCAGGGAGCCATCTGAAAGTCTACCAATTCCTCCCACAATGGCTTTTCCAGGGTTCCCTCTAGAGGCTCCATCAGTATTGACTTTTCCAAAATCCTTAGTTAAAAGATCTCTTACTTTCTTTATTAAAAGAACACTATCAATTATTTTTTTAAAAGAACAATACACCAACATAATAAAGTTCTATATATTATTATTTTTAAATAAAATGACATCAAAGCATAATAAATCCCTATATTTTTCTAGGTACTAAAAGAAAATCATAACATTACACGGCTTCTCTAGCAACCTAATCCCCAATTTCTTTGCAACAAACTTTAGGAAATAAATATGCTAAAATTTTAGAGAGAATATTTCCTTTTACTTCATTAATATTATTAATAAAGAAAAATCTAAAAAAGGTTTCTATTGCTCTAAAAAGTTTGCTAATATTTTCCTTTAAAAGCATAAATAATAACACCTAACTATTGAGCATACAAATGACACATTATCAAGGGTATGCCAACATAATTGGAATAGATATTTGTTCCCTCTTGAAATGGAAATGTCTTTCCCCCAAGGTTTGGGTATGCTAGATCTTGGTCAGTGCGGATAGACTCAGAGGTCATTGATAATTGTTCCTTTTAAGGGGCCTTTGGTGGTTATGCTTAAAAATATAAATTCTCTAGTACAATGCTTGAAAAATGCTTGACTATATGAAAATAATTCAACTACATAGATATCTTAATATACATGAGCTAAGTAGAATTAAAATGGGTAAAGAAAACTAAAATTTAAGCTATGCAAATTGTAATTTCCTAATCTATATAATTCATTGCATTTAAATACGTATCACACATATGAAAGCAATGGTTATATTGAAGCTACATGAAATATAAGAATGCATAAAAGAAAATAGATTTAATTCTTTGAATGAAAACTAATCTTATCATAATTTAAATAAGTTAAAAAAAAATTCAAAGGTTAAAGGTGAGAGAAAATAATGAGAAACAAAAATTGAGTGGTTTTGGAAATAACACTAATCAATAGAAGAATAGTCTCATTCAAGAAAAAGAAAATAATTATGAAGAAGGTAACCCTAATATGAAAATAAATATGATTGAAAATCATATAAATCTAGATACCAAGACACAATAACAAAATGTGATTGCGATCAACATAGAGAATGCATACAGTAATTTGGAATTTGAAGAAGAAATATTAATAGATGATGCTAAAATGGTAGAGGATACCCCATCCACTAAACTGGACTCAAAACATGAGAAGGATCAGATTGAAAGAATTTGGAGGTTTAAAATCAAATAAATAGAGGGATGGTAAGGATTAGATCAAGTTTTAAGTTTACAAAATGAAACTAAATAATTTGAGGAACTGAAGGATCTAAGCATAATAGAAAACTTAAAGTAATCTAAGGAGGGTATGCAAACAAGATTCAAAAAAAGACTAGATTTGGGTAAAACAACTCAATAAGTAGAAGAAGAATATTCCATAGGATGTAACCAAATGGGAGAGAATGATCCTCATGGAAAAAATATAAAAATACAAAGTATATAGGTAATTATGGGAAAATAAAGCAAGTAAGACCCACCAAACAAGAAGAACAAAAAGTACCAAAGAACAGGGGACAAGAATTAGATCCAAATGAAGAATGGATAGTTAAGGGTAAAAGCCCATAAAAAAAAACCAAAAAATGAAAATCCTTTCTTGGAATGTGCAAAGGCTAAATTCCCCTAGGAAAAGAAGAATTGTTAGAAATCTACTCATGGAAGTAGAACCTGATATTGTTTGTATTCAAGAATCTAAAATTGACACAAAAAAACTTGACATTATTCATAAAGAGGTCTGGTTAAATGTTGAATGGATCATAAGCCCAACACAAGGTACTTCTGGAGGTATTTGCATATTTTGGGACCAAATGAATTTTGAAGGAACTTCAATTGAACAAGAAGAGATATTGTACATAGTCAAATTAAAGAACAAAAAAAATTTATGTTGGGTAATGATAGGGGTTTATGCTCAAAATGATGATCGTGAGAGATTCCATTTGTGGAATAATCTATATTTTCAAAGGATTATTTTCATTAATTTGTATTGGATGGTTTTGGGTGACTTCATTACAGTCATAAGAATAGAGAACAAAAGTGAAGGTAGGATTAATATCACTCAAAGTATGCAAGATTTTAATAATCGTATTCAGAATAATATGCTAATTGACCTGAATATGTGTAAATGTAAGTTTACATGGACAAACATAAGGATAGAGACAATCACATTCAAAGGTGCTTTTATAGAGTTATTATTTATGACAGTTGGCTAAGTAGAAACAATATTTATAGACTTACATGTATACCCAAAATAGTATCAAATCACAATCCCATTTTGTTGGATATGGAAAATGAGGGGAATCAGGGAGGAGCACCCTTTAGGTATGAGCTCATGTGGAATAAGCACCCAAGCATTAAAAAAAATTAATATTGGTGGCAGGAGGAGGTTCAAGGATCAAAAATGTACAAAGTTACCTAAAAATGAAAGAACATCAAGTATCGAATCAAAATTTGGAATAAAGAGGTTTTTTGTAACATCAATTTAAGAAAACAACTTAAAATGGATATACAAGACATAGAGGAAACAATGGTGAGGGAAGGTAGAAAACTAGAGTGGCATGAAAAGGAAAAACAACTCCTCATGGAGTATCATAATACCATTGCCTAAGAGGAAATTCATTAGAAATTGTGGCTTAAGGAAGGTGATAGAAACACTAAATTCTTCCATGTTTCGATTATGGGAAATAGGAATAGCAATAAAATCCTCTACCTTACGAGGGAATATGGAATATTAAGAACACAACCTTATACTAGGAAGGGGGGGTGAACAATATAAGATAAAACTTTTCTTTCCAAATGATAACAACAATAATATGAAAGAAATAATAAATCAATGCACAATTTTCATACACATAAGAGACAATGCTTTTACATGGAAACACCCTCTCAAAGGAAAACCATGGCAAAATATTGCTTATATTTTTCTTTAATAAATTTTATGGGCACCAACCCATAGGATATACAAATCCCCTATACAAGTTCATGGACACCAATCTACAAGAGACATTGAATAACACAATCTTATACTGAGAGGGGGGTGAACAAGATAAGATAAAACTTTTTAATTTTTAATCCAAATGATAACAATAATATCAAGGTAGAAAATAATGCACAATTTATCACACACATGAGAGACATTGATTTAACGTGGTTCACCCAATGTGGGTTGCGTCCATAAAGAAAATATTTCTTATAAATTTTCTCAACAAATATCTTGGGAACCAAATCCCTATTATAATGTTTATGGACCTCTATCTAAAGGAGACACCAATCCCTTTGCTCAAGTTCATGGATCTCTATCCATAGGATAACTCTATCCCCACTATTTTGATTTGCGGACCTCTATCCATAGGAGAACTCTATCCCCTTTGCTTTGGTTGGCTCCAAACCCTGCTCTCAACTCTGCTCAACTCTGATCAAATATTCTCAACTACCTGTACTGATATGTCTCACACCTACTCAAATTCTATCTCAAACCTGCTCACAAATCCTACACAATTCTACCTCTAGCTTTCTCACACGCCCTTCTTAGAACTACTCACAAGCCTTCTCAAAATGTTTTCTCAAAACAACTCACAATACTACTCTAATATTCTCAATGTCTCTACTCAATTCTGCTCTAACACACACACAACACTGCTCATAACACTTTTTTAAAAACTTCTCAAAACAACTCATAGCCCATGTTCAACCAATTCTAAATCTTACACACAAATGATGTTCAACACAATGCTTATGTCTCTTTCAAAAATGCTTTCTTAAACTAGGCAATTCATAAATATTCTACACAATATTATTCCAAGAATATATAAAGAATAATATGCAATGCAAGTGCTCAATATGTTCTCTTCCAAAATGACTCAAGGTCTAATGCACAAATTGTTTCACAAAACTTGATTTCAAACACTTTTAAAATAAATTTCAATGTCACTCAAATAAATACCCAAAATATTCACAAATTATTTCAACAAGAATGTATAATTTGTTCTAAAAAACCCTAGCACAAGTATTTCCAATTTCACTGAATCAATGATGCACAATTTTTTCTCAAACCCTAGTTTAGATATTTCTAACAATACACACTAATCAACCCTTTTATCTCCACCTTAAAATTACTCTCTCAAAGCACAACCACCTAGAGAAAGAGTTAAACCACCATACCTCAAAATGCTTTATGAAGATGTGCCCTCAAAAACCTATCTCAAAAAACTTATCTTTCTTGTGCCAATTCAAGGGTTAGATAGCAAAACACTCCTCAAGTCATCCTCATGAAAAACCTCCTCAAAATATGTGCATAGTAAGGCTGAAAATAATACTCTATTATTTTATTTTATCTTCACAAAAATGCAACTTGTAGAATCCTTAAACCTTTTCTTATGATATGCAAAAATTACAAAGTATAATGAACTCAAATACACCATTTTCTCTCCTTTCTAGAAAGCAATATTTCAACTCTCAACCATTACCAAAAACACCTAGATGTCACTTTTATTTCATACAAATATTACACAAATAAAAAAACCTATATACACCTTATGACTCCCTCTTAGATAATTAACACATGTGCTAATCCTTTCACAACCTTATTACTCCTATGCATACACAACAATATACTCAATAATACACTAAAAAATAAATACTGCTCTCAACAATATTTGCACTTTAAAAAATAAATTAATCAAACTTTATACCCCTAATTTTACGCTCAAAAAAATACCACTTATGTGCTTCTATGATTTAAAATATGCCAACGTGTAGGACAACGCTCTCCAAAAGTGCTCAATGATTGGTCACACTAGCATGGCTTGGTGACTCAAAATGGTGGTCTATGTATTTTAACAAACTCTGCCTTGAAACAACAAAAAACCCCTTCTACTCAAAACCATCATCGAGGGGACTTGATCCCAAGACCTCTATTTTCCCAACACTTAACACACAACTAGCAACAAACTACGATGCACTGACAAGCATGATGTCATTTAATACTCCGATGTATGTCTTCCAAACTTTGCACTTAAAAATACCCATTGTCTCTGTCATTCATTCACTCACTTATAAAATGGAAATCTATACACAAAACATAATTAACATTTACTAAGGTAAAACCTTGGGTATATATACATTTTCCTTCATTACTTGGATGACGTCGATGCTCCAATAAACATGGTGTGCCCTCCTTTGCCTTGTTATATGTCGGTGTTTGAATAACATGGTGTGCCATCCTCTACCTTGGTCTACGTCGGTGCTCAATTCAAACTTAATTTTTTATGCCATCCTCCTTTTAAAAACTTGGCATTATAATATTCAAAATATTATAATGTTTGTTATTTTTAAGCCTTGGTTTATTGAAATTAAACTTCTTTCTCCTATTATCTTTTCAGACCATGGTCCACTAATTTTAAATCTTTTTTCTTTTGTATTTTAAGCCTTGGTCCATGTCCTTTTTAAAACCTTTTTATAATATTTAAATATAATATTTAAATATTATAAACCCACATGAACCTTTCCTTTTCCAAGCTTGTACCATAAAACCTCATGAACTTGTCTTTTTACCAACCTTGTATCATGCTATTTTTATCATCAAACCTTTAACCTTTGCTTTGCTTCCTCTTACAAACCTTTGTTCCTTGTGTATAATATTTAGAAATAAATATTATAACCTTATATTTTTTCCATGCTGAGCTCTCTTTGATATCAATCCTTTGACATCAAACCTTTGAAATCAATGACAACACAATACTTTAAAATTTTCAACAATCTCCCCCTTTATGATTGATGGAAACCCTTTTCACAAAAAAATTCTTTTACTACCATTGGATTCCAAATATACTCCCCCTGAGAAGCCGCTCCTCCTTATAAATTTCACTCCCCCTTATTGAAACTCTCCCCCTTTGTCATCAATGGCAAAGGGCTCCTTTGGGCTAAATATAAGACTCTTAGCTCAGCCCCCTCACCACATCCTCTCCTTTAGGTGATCAAGTTTGGTATGGGAGTAAGACTACTCCCAAATTTCCTTTAAGATACTCAAAATTTTCCTTTGGAAGTGGCTTAGTAAATATGTCCACAATATATTCCTTTGTAGTAACATATTCAAATTTGACTTGTTGATCTGTCACCTGCTCTCTAAAAAAATGATATTTTATTAGAATGTGCTTGGTCCTTGAGTGCATCACTAGATTATTTGAAATTTTTATGGCACTTGTATTATCATATAGTATAGAGAAGGAATGATCATGCTCTATTTTAGAATATTTTAAAGTTTAATTCATCCATAACACTTGTGTACAACAAGCAACTGCTGCAATATACTATGACTCTACCATGGATAAGGATATCGATGCTTATTTCTTGCTTAGCCAAGAGACTAAACAATCTCCAAGAAAGAATGCTCCTCCACTTGTGCTCTTCATTTCATCAATACTGCATACCCAATATGCATATGTATATGATGTGAGAGTGAAGTTGTTACTTCTAGGATATCAAAGTCCAAATTCCATAGTTCCTTTTAAATACCTAAGAATTCTCTTTACTGCCTATACATGTGTTTTCCTTTGGTGCTGCTTGAAATGTTACAACTAGTCCCACTGCCTATATTATATCTAGTCTTGTAGCTATGACATATAGTAAGCTACCAATCATGGATCTATACAATATCTAATTTGCCTTAGGAGATTCATCATATTTACTCAACTTGCATCCTATAACCATGGGGGTACTCACTAGTTTGTAATCCTCCAATTTATTTTTTTTCAATATTTATTTTATACTTGGTTTGTGAGAGAAAGACACTTTTTTCTAATTGTGAAATCTGTAATCCAAGGAAGTACAACTCACCAAGCATTGAAATTTCAAATTCATTTTGCATACACTTTGTAATTTTTTGACACATCTTATCATTACTGCCTCAAAAAATGATATCATCCGCATAGACCACCATAATAAAAAAAGTCATTTCCTTCATTTTTGATGTATAAATTGTTGTCAGTTATTATTTTTTTGAAACCTTATTCTTGAATATAATTATCCAACCTCAAATACCAAGCCCTAGAGGATTACTTTAGTCCATAAAAATCCTTCTTTAATCTGCATACATAATATATCTTATCAGTCAAGATGAACCCCTCAAGTTGCTCAATGTAAACCTCTTCTTCTAAGAAGCCATTGAGAAAATCTAATTTTACATCCATTTGATATACTTTGAATTTTTTGAATCTTGAGAAATCTAAAAATATCCTTATGGACTCAAGGCATGCAACAGGAGCAAATGTTTCATCAAAATCAATCCCTTCAACCTGTGCATAGCCTTTGCATACCAGACTTACTTTGTTTTCGACTACCTGACCATATTTATTTAACTTATTTTTGTAAACCCATTTAGTGCCAAATATATTATTATATTTTGGTCCTAGAACAAGTTCCCAAGTCTCACTTTTTTCTATTTGATCCAAATCCTCATCCATTGCCTTGACCCAAAATTTATCTTCTCTTGCCTCGTTGAAATCCTTGGGCTCAATTTTAGATAGCAAAGAAAAATTTGCATGTTCACATATTCCTATTATCTTCCTTCTTTTTTGATGCAGGAGCATCCAAGGGAAGAGCAAAATGCCGTGAGGAGAGAAGATGTCGTGATATCGTGACATATCGAAAAAGAAGAAAGGTGTCACGATATCGCGATATGTCGCGTTTTCTCGACTCAGGGAGGAGAGAATGCAAAGAGCAAAAAGTGTCGCAATATCGTGATAGGAAAAGTGTCACGATATCACGGCATGTCATGTTTTCATGACTTAGGGAGGAGAGAGAAGGCACGGAGGAGAAATGTCACGATTTCATGACATGTCGCGAAATCATGACCAAAGCAGGTGAGAGAAGGTGCACGAAGAAAATGTCACGATTTCGTAACATGTCGCAAAATCGCGACAAAAGTAGGAGAGAGAAGGAGCGGAGCAAAGATGTCACGATATCGTGACATGTCAAGAAATCACGACATGTCACGAAATAGTGACCAAAATACGAAAGAAGGCGCAAGGGAGGAAAAGCGTCACGATATCGTGACATGTCGCATTATCGCGACCAGATGACGAAGCAATGCGTAGGAGTAAAAAATGTCATGATTTTGCGACATGTCATGAAATCGTGACCGAAGCAGGAAAGTGAATGCGAACGCAGAAGATGTCACGATTTCACAACATGTCACGAAATTGTGACCGAAGTAGAGGAGAGAGAGGGTCAGAGGAAGAACGTCGTGAAATCACGACACCAACAAGGTAGAGCAAAGGAAGCAGGGGAGGGTGTCACAAAATCATGACATGTCATGATTTTGTGACATGTCATGAAATCGTGACCCAACGAGGTAGCGCAAAGGAAGCACGAGGAAATGTCATGATTTCGTGACATGTCATGAAATCATGACCAAAAGGAAGAAAGAACCGCAAGAAATAAAAATGTCATGATATCACGACCCGAAGGAGAAGCAGACAACAAGAAAGAAAAATGTCATGATATCATGACATGTCGCGATATCGCAACACGAAGGAAAGGAAAGATAGCGAGGAGGAAAAATGTCGCGATATCGCAACATGTCGCGATATCGTGACCCGACTAAGAGGAAGGGCAACAATGAAGAAAATGTCATGATATCACGACATGTCGCGATATCGTGACTGAAAGAAAAGGAGGTAGCTAGGAAGAGAAATGTCGCGATATCGCGACATACTATTGGTTCTCAGTTCAAGAAAGCCTGCATCCCTAGACGATGTTTTTTGAGGTAGTCAGGGCCTCATTAGTGCATGATTTCTTACCCAGTAAGCTTGCTGAGCATGGTGGCCATTCGAAGACTGCACCTAGAGGTCAGATGGCTCATCAATGCATGTTTTTGTGGCTAACTCGGTGGTAGTTTCTAGATAGGGAAAATATGAAAAGGCTCAGCGAGATGGGATGTATGCTGGCAGGTAGGCATTAATGGCCTTGAGGGTCGGGACCTCGAAGGGGGTCTAGAGAGGGATATAAAAAGAGGTGAAGATGACAGTGACTAGAGGGGGAAGCCAAGTTTTGGATATTGGAAGAAGGTATTCTTCCTAGGAGCATAGGTAGATCGTCGAATGTGAGGCAGCTTGCATTAGAAAATAAAAAACTATGCCTGTGGGCTAGTATTGTAAATCGATTTCAAGTGATGTAAAAGCTAGTTTCAGTAAAGAAAATAGTAGATTGAAGTTTTGAATTTTTGGTGTGTTTTGTGCATCCCCCATCAAGTGGTATCAGAGGGGGAGTTCCTGAGTGTGTAAACTGATCACCGAAAGTGAGGCAGTTTATGCTAGGATCTATGGAAGGGTTGTGAGAAGAGAGTAAATCAAGATGCCTCCACAAAGAAACTATGGTGGTGGAAGAAATATGGTGCCAGCAAAATATTTCAGAGCCTTGCAGAGGCAAGTTTAGGCCCTACAAGAGGATCTGTGCAAAGGACTTGAACCCCGAGGGGAAGAACGAAGTGAAGATGAGGTTTATGAAGAAGAGAAACAGTTTGAGGAAGAGGAAGAGGCTGTAGATCCTGTACAAGCTAGGCTATATAGAGCCATCTCTCAGATTGGAAAGAAACCAAAGATGGAGGTTTCTGTGTACTTTGGAAATCTAGATCCAGAGGAGTTGATTGACTGGATCAATGACATGGAGGAATACTTTGAGTATGAAGAAGTTAAAGATCCTGATAGGGTCAGGTTTGCCAAGACCAAGCTAAAGGGTCATGCCAGCATATGGTGGAAGGGAGTACAACTGGAAAGAAATAGAAGAGGAAAGGAAAGGATAACCAGGTCGGATAGAATGCTAGAAAAGTTAAAGAGGTAGTTCATCCCAACTGACTATGAGATGGACCTGTTGAAGAAAATGCAAGGTTTGAAGCAGGCCAACAAGTCTATTAAAGAATACACAGAGGAGTTTTACAAGATTGTAATCAAAATAGGCCATTCAAAGGCCAACAAGGAGAAGGTATCCCGTTATATTAATGGGTTACGAGCAAGTATTCAAGAGGAGTTAAGCCTGGTCAGGATGACCACCATAGAGGATGCTTACCAGTTTGCTCTGAAGGTTGAAGAGAAACTGAATAGGAGGTTTGATAGCAAGCAAATAGGAAGAGGTCATGGAGGAAGGACTGGTGGAAGAAAAGATGAAGGAAAAGAGTAGAAGAAAGAAGAAGCTAGCAGTATTCAGGCCCAGAAGGAAGATAATGATTATAGACCCCATGTTCAGAACAATGGCTACCCAAGAGGAAGAGGTAGATCTGGACGTGGTTATGGAAGAGGAGGATTTCGTGGAACCTGTTTCCACCTTGGCAAAGAAGGACATCGAGCATTTGAGTGTCCAAAACACTAAGAAAAGATGGATAAGAGACCTGAGGGTCCTGTAAGAGCTGTTGTTGTAGATGAAGATGCTAAATCAGAACATTCTAAGGAGGCAGAGAAAGGAGAAGTGATGTTCACAAGAAGAACCTTGTTGAATGAGGGGAAAGGATCAGACTAGAGGAGGAACCTGTTCCACACAAGGTGCAAGAGTTCGGGTAAGGTCTGTAATGTTATTATCGACAATGGTAGTACTGATAACTTGGTATCTGAAGAAATGGCTACTAAGTTACAGTTAAAGAGGAGGAGACACCCGCATCCATATCAGATTGTGTGGTTACAGAAGGACCATAGGACGTTGGTCAATGAGCAATGCTCGGTGAGATTTAATGTTGGGAGTTACTGCGATGAGGTCCTGTGTGACATCCTACCTATGGATGCTTGCCATTTGTTGTTGGGAAGGCCATGGCAGTTTGATCGGTGTGCAGTGCATGATGGTCGTGCCAACACTTACTCAGTGAGGAAGAATGGAGTGTGCCATAAAATAAATCCCTTGAAGAAGGTGGGAGAAAAGGTATGTAGTAGTAACGCTAGAGTCTGTTTGCTAAAGGGGATAAATGATAGGAGGTTGCTGACAACAATGAGAGTGGAGGTTGAAGAGGATGAAGATTTTGCAAGTTGTGAGAAGGTGGCAGAATAGTACAGAAGTGAAGATCACTTCTCAATCCACCCCAGTTGTCTAATGTAGGAGCATCCAAGGGAAGAGCAAAATGCCATGAGGAGAGAAGATGTCACGATATCATGACATATCAACAAAGAAGAAAGGTGTCACGATATCGTGACATGTCATGTTTTCATGACTCAGGGAGGAGAGAGAATGCAAAGAGCAAAAAGTGTCACGGTATCATGATAGGAAAAGTGTCACGATATCGTGACAAGAAAAGTGTCACGATATCATGACATGTCACGTTTTCACGACTCAAGGAGGAGAGAGAAGGCACGGAGGATAAATGTCGCGATTTCATGACATGTCACAAAATCGTGACCACAGCAGGTGAGAGAAGGTGCATGAAGAAAATGTCATGATTTCACATGTCATGAAATCACAATGAAAGTAGGAGAGAGAAGGAGCGGAGCAAAGATGTTGCGATATCGTGACATGTCACGAAATTGCTACCAGAATACGAAAGAAGGTGCAAGGGAGGAAAAGCACCGCGATATCGTGACATGTCGCATTATCATGACCAGATGACGAAGCAAGGTGCAACAGTAAAAAATGTCACGATTTCAAGACATGTTGCAAAATCGCAACCGAAGCAGGAAAGTGAAGGCAAACACGGAAGATGTCACGATTTCATGACATGTCACAAAATTGTGACCAAAGTAGAGGAGAGAGAGGGTTAGAGGAAGAACATCGTGAAATTGCGACACCAACGAGGTAGAGCAAAGGCAGCAAGGGAGGGTGTCGTGAAATCATGACATATCCCGATTTCGTGACATGTCGCGAAATCACGACCCAACGAGGTAGCGCAAAGGCAACAGGATGAAATGTCACGATTTCATGACATGTCACGAAATCGTGACCAAAAGGAAGAAAGAACCGCAAGAAAGAAAAATGTCACGATATTGTGACATGTCACGATATCATGACCCGAAGGAGAAGCAGACAAAAAGAAAGAAAAATGTCACGATATCACGACACGAAGGAAAGGAAAGACAGCGAGGAGGAAAAATGTCGTGATATTGTGACATGTCACGATATCGTGACCCTACTAAGAGGAAGGGCAGCAGGGAAGAAAATGTCGCGATATCGTGACATGTTGCGATATCACAACCCGAAAGAAAAGGAGGCAGCTAGGAAGAGAAATGTCATGATATTGTGACATGTCATGATATTGTGACATACTGCTAGTTCTCAGTTTGAGAAATCCCGCATCCCTAGACAATGTTTTTTGAGGTGGTCAAGGCCTCATTAGTGCATGAGTTCTTACCCGGTAAGCTTGTTGAGCATGGCGGTCATTCGAAGACTACACCCAGAGGTCAGACGGCTCATCAATGCATGCTTCCATGGCTAACTCGATGGCAGTTTCTAGATAGGGAAAAAAATGAAAAGGCTCAGCAAGATGGGATGTATGCTGGCAGGTAGGCATTAATGGCCTTGAGGGTCGGGACCTCGAA
This sequence comes from Wollemia nobilis, assembly GCA_028583015.1. Classification (NCBI taxonomy): domain Eukaryota; kingdom Viridiplantae; phylum Streptophyta; class Pinopsida; order Araucariales; family Araucariaceae; genus Wollemia; species Wollemia nobilis. The sequence continues at coordinate 4,388,333 of JAQPPZ010016040.1, read as the reverse complement.
GGGGGTCCAGAGAGGGATATAAAAAGAGGTGAAGATGATAGTGACGGGGGGGGAAGCTGAGTTTTGGAAATTGAAAGAAGGTATTCTTCCTGGGAGCATAGGCAGATCACCGAACGTGAGGTAGCTTGCATTAGAAAATAGAAAACTATGCCTATGGGCTAGTATTGTAAATCGATTTCAAGTGATGTAAAAGCTAGTTTCAGTAAAGAAAATAGCAGATTGAAGTTTTGAAGTTTTGGTGTGTTCTGTGCATCCCCCATCATTTTTTGTATTTAATATGTATTTCCAATAATCATATATGTTATATGATTATTTCACATATACCTAGATGGAGTCTTAGGTGGTGTTCTTTGTGCTTCATCTTCTTCGAATTATTCACCTACTTATTCTCGACAATTTTCTTCTTCTTGGTATACAATTTCTTGAGTTGGTTCTTTTGACCCTATTTGTTCATCAACTGTCACATTTGTACTTTATATAATTTTTTGTGTCCTTTTATTATAGAATTTATAGTATTTTCTCTTAGTGGAATAGCCAAGGAAGATACCTTGATCACATCTTGAGTCAAACTTGCCCAAATTTTTCTCTTCTCATCCAATGTAGCATTTGCTTCCAAAAACTCTAAAATAATTCACAGTAGCTGGTCTTCACTTCCAAAGCTCATATGGGGTTTTGTGATGATTTACTCTTACTTGAGCTCTATTTATGATATAGACAACTGTATGAACTGCCTCTCTCCAAAAAGCATCTCAAATATTAGACTCACTTAGCATAGCTCTAACCATATTATCGATAGTTCTATTTTTTCTTTCAACTACTTCATTTTGTTGAGGAGTCCTTGCTATTGAGTATTCTCTTTTTATTCTATGTTATTCATAGAATTCTATGAATTCATTTAAAGTGAATTCTCCTCCTCTATCTTATCTTAGACACTTGATCTTTTTACCTGTTTCATTTTCTACTAAAACCTTAGACACTTGGAACTTCTCAAAAGATTCTAACTTTTATTTTAAGAATTCCACCCAAGTCATTATGTAAAAATAATCTATAAATATCATGAAGTAACTTTCACCTTGTAAACTATTTTTCCTTGTAGGACCACATAAATCAGTATGAACTAGTTCCAATGGTTTGGATGAAAAAAATTATTTTGACTTAACTTGTTCTTGTTTTCTTACCATGCAGACATTGTGCACAAATTATGCTTTGGGGTCTTTTTATCCTAGGTAAATCTTTGACTACCTTTTTGTTGCTTATTTTCACTATGTTGTCAAAGTTCAAATAACCCATTCTTCTATTCCATAACCAACTCTCATCCTCTTGTTATAGAAAACATTTTTCTCCTTTAATTTCACTCAACATGTAGAGATTGTTTGTAGTTCTACTAGCATCTGCAATAAGCTTTCCTATCTTGGATTTCCATATCTCACACATATTTGGGTGAAAGGTGATTGTGTGCCCTTGATCACAAAGATGACTTACACTTTGTAAATTGTGGTTCAATCCCTTAACATAGAATACATTTTCTATCTATTATTTTCTATTATCTAAACTCAAAGTCTATTTTCCAACAATTTTTGATGAAGCATTATCTCCAATTTTTCTAGATCCTCCATTAATTTCTTTAAGTGAAAGAAATTTACTTTTGTCACCTGTCATATGACTTGAACAACCACTATCAAAATACCACCGATTTCCCTTATCTTGTGCATGAAGAGTTGACTATACCAACAAAAAACTTCTCCTTTTCTTATTCCTCTTTCATTTTCCAAACTTTTGAAGTTGTATTCTTTTGAATTTTTTGATCCTCCCTTTTTCTTGATTTAGGAAACATTGTTTTACACCATTTGGAATTGTGCAAAAAATTATTACATTTGTAAAAAATGATATTGTTATCCATGAGAGGTGCAAATGAATTGAAATTTCTATCAACATTATTTCTCACATGGACCATGCAATGTACAACTCTGTAACCATATTTGTTACATGAAAAACAATAACCATGAAAGAAATTTTATAACCTATTAGATTACCTTGAATGATATGGTCACCTGATTCTTCCTTTGTTGTTTGTATAACTGACTTTCATCCATGATATTTTTTTATTTTCCTCTTCCTCGATACTTTTGCCTTTCAATATATTAGAATAGGTCATGGGATATTCTTTCTTTTATATATTTATTCCTTTGGATATTGAATCCTCTTTTTGTCTCCCTAACAATATATTTTGTTGTAACTTATCTTTAGACTTTCAAATCCCTTTCTTAGAGTGACAATTTCAAGTTACAATCTTTCACATTCTAACTATTTTGACTTTAACTGTTTAGCCATATATTTTTCAATTTTATTTACCTCTTCAACCTTCACCTTTAAGTCTATGATATTTTGTAGAAGCTTTGTCTTTGTTTCCTCATCCTCTTGAATTTGAGCCTTCAAAATTGAATTCTTCTATCTAAATCTTTCCAAATTTCCAAGAGCAGCAATAAGTTTCTCTTTCATGTCAATCATGGCTTATTTTTCATATTTTGTGGTCTTGTGTGTTCTTGTAGGATATTCCTTCAAACTTTTAGGATTTTCATGAAGGATCCTGCTTTAATACCAATTGAAGAACACAAGAATATATTGAGAGGGGGGTGAATAGTATAAGATAATTTTTTTTATTTTTTAATCCAAATTAAAATAGAAATAATATCAAGGCATTAAATTATGCATAAATAATCACACACATGAGAGAAATGTATTTAACGTGGTTCACCCAATGTGGGCTACATCCATGAAGAAAATATTTCTTATAAATTTTCTCAAAAAATATTTTGGGAAAAAAATCCCTATTTCAATATTTATGGACCTTTGTCCAAAGGGGATACCTATCTCCTATGCTCAATTTTATGGACCTCTATCCACAGGAGAAATATATCTTCACTACTCTGTTTTATGGACCTTTATCCATAGGAGAAATCTATCCCCTTTGCTCTGGTTGGATCCAAAGCATGCTCTCAACTCTACTCAAATTTGATCAAATCTTCTCAACTGCCTGTACTGATCTGTCTCACACCTACTCACAAGTCTATCTCAAACCTTCTCACAAATCCTATACAATTATACCTCTATATTGCTCACACACCCTACTTAGAACTAATCACAAGACTTTTTAAAAGGCTTACTAAAAATACCTTGCAATCCTACTCTAATATGCTCACTATATCTTCTCAACTCTGTTTTAACACACATTCAACACTAATAATAATACTTTCTTAAATACTACTTAAAACAAATCATATCCCATTCTCAAACAATACCAAATATTGCACACAGATTATGTTCAACATAATGCTTATGTCTCTTTCAAAAATTCTTTCTTCAACTAGACAATTTAGACATATTCTACCTAGAATTATTTCAATAACATATAAATAATAATATGCAATGCAAGTGCTCAATATGTTCTCTTCCAAAATGACTCAAGGCCTAATGCATAAATTGTTTCACAAAACTTGATTTCAAAAACTTTCACAATCACTTTCAATGTCACTCAAATCAATGCCCAAAAGCTTCATAAATTATTTTAACAAAAATGTACAATTTATTCTCAAAATCCCAAGCACAAGTATTTCAAATTTAACTTAATCAATGATGAACAATTTATTCTCAAAACCTATTTTAGATATTTCCAACAATGCACACTAATAAACCCTCTTATCTCCACCTTAGAATTACTCTCTCAAAGAACAACCACCTAGAGAAAGAGTTAAACCATCATACCTCAAAATGCTTGATGAAGATGTGCCTTCTAAAACCTATCTCAAAAACAAATTATCTTTCTTGTACCAATTCAAGGGTTAGATAGCACAACACTCCTTAGGTCATCCTCATGAAAAACCTCCTCAAAGTATGTGCATAGCAAGGTTGAAAAAAATATTTTATTATTTTATTTTATCTTCACAAAAATGCAACTTGTAGAATCCTTAAACCTTTTCTTATGATATGCAAAAATTACAAAGTATAATGAACTCAAATACACCCTTTTCTCTCCTTTCTAGAAAGCAATATTTCAACTCTCAACCATTACCAAAAACACCTAGATGTCACTTTTATTTCATACAAATATTACACAAATAAAACAACCTATATACACCTTATGACTCCCTCTTAGATAATTAACACATGTGCTAATCCTTTCACAACCTTATTACTCCTATGCATACACAACAATATACTCAATAATACACTCAAAAATAAATATTGCTCTCAACCACCTTTGCACTTTACAAAATTAATTAATCAAACTTTATGCCTCTAATTTTTACGCTCAACAAAAATACCTCTCATGTGCTACCGTGATTCAAAATTTGCCAATGCACAGGACAACGCTCTCCAAAGTGCTCAATGACCGACCGTGCTAGCACAACTTGGTGACTCAAAATGGTGGTCCACATATTTTAACCAACTCTACCTTGAAACAACAAAAAATGGCTTCTACCCAAAATCATCATCGAGGGTACGCGACCCCAAGACCTATATTTTCCCAACACTTAACACACAACCAACAACCAACTATGCTACACCCATAGGTGTGATGTTATTTAATGCTTTGATGTATATCTTCCAAACTTTGCACTTAAAATTACATGTTGTCTCTATCATTTGTTCGTTGATTTATCAAATGAAAATCGATGTGCAATACACAATTAACATTTCCTAAGGTAAAACCTTGGGTATATATACATTTTCCTTCATTACTTGGATGACGTCGGTGCTCCAATAAACATGGTGTGCCCTCCTTTGCCTTGGTCTACGTTGGCATTCGAATAACATGGTGTGCCCTCCTTTTCCTTGGTCTACATTGGTGCTCAATTCAAACTTAATTTTTGGTGCCATCCTCCTTTTAAAAACTTGGCATTATAATATTAAAAATATTATAATGTTTATTATTTTTAAGCCTTGGTTTATTGAAATTAAACTTCTTTCTCCTCTTGTATTTTTAGACCATGGTCCACTGCTTTTAAATATTTTTCCTTTTGTCTTTTAAGCCTTGGTCCATGTCATTTTTAAAACCTTTTTATAATATTTAAATATTATCAACCCACTTGAACCTTTGCTTTGCTTCCTCTTACAAACCTTTGTCCCTTGTGTATAATATTTAGAAATAAATATTATAACCTTATATTTTTGCCATGCTAAGATCTCTTTGACATCAATCTATGACATCAATCCTTTGACATAAAACCTTTGATATCAATGACAACACAACACTTTAATATTTCCAATAGACACAAATCCCCTATACAAGTTCATGGGTACCAATCCACAGGAGACACCAATACCCTATACAATTTTATGGACACCAATCCATAGGAGACACTAATTACCTATACAAGTTCGTGGACACCAATCCACAGGAGACACCAATCCCCTTGAGGCACCAACCTCACTCAATTTTGCTTCAAAACTGATCACAACCATTGTTCATAATTGCTCATAAATACTGCTCAATTCTACTCCTAAATATTATCAATAATGGCATCAAATTCTTCATTTTTTCTTGAGTTTGCTTTCTTAAACTAGAAGTAATTCATGGATATTATACCCAAAATTCATGTAATCTTCTGAACATATAAATAATGATATACTAGTATTGGAAGCATCAAATGGCCAAGATATCCTTCATAATTTTTAAGTCTATTGCTTCCACATGTCTCACATTTATTACATTTTAAAGGTAGCCCAAGTCTAGCACTTGATAACTAACCTTGTAAATGTTGATTTGTAATTATCTTGTGCACCTTTCCTTCTTCTTGTAGATAGCTGAAATGTCCTTCCTTTTCAATTGAATGCTTGGGTGAAGATGTGCCTTAATCCTTTTACTCTTTCCTTGCACTATGTGACATCTTGACTTGTTTTAAAACAATCCTTCTACTTGTGTGAGACTATACTCTTTTACTTATTCCCACGTGTACTTCAAAACAACAAACTATTTTCTAACTCAATTCAATATTATGTATCTTAATAATTCCTTATACCTCCCTCTTTCTAAAACAATAAATTTGTTTTCCTCAAATAATTAAAACCACCTTGAAAAGGAATTAATTCACTATACCTCCAAATATACCTCAACAAAAATGATCTTCCTTTTGTATGGTCCTCCAAATATGCCTCAATGTCCTCCAAATATACCTCAATAAAATTCCCTATGTGTGCAGTCAACTCACAGTAGGTCAATAGTGAACTCACAATAGATCATCGATGAACTACATAGGATAACTTCCAATTAATATTCATAACAAGTCACTCAGATTCTGCCATGTGGCATCCAAGATGTCAGTTCCCTCCAACTTGGGTTACCTACATATGTCGTGCAAAGTACTAACGCCCTCCAACTGGGCATCATGGGCACCGTGAGGTGCTCACCATAAACCACTTGTGCTAAGGTGTTTTTATTATGTCCCATGTCTTTTGTAGGGCATATGTGGGATTAAATTCCCAAGTGAAAAGCAATACAAACTTGAATCTGTCTACCAAAAATTATTTCATTGTTGAAAACTTAAACCTTAGCAAAAATAATTATATTTCTTGCCTGTTGTATCTCCTTGCATTTGTAGGTGGTCTATTGTATTTCCTTGCACTCACTGGTATTCTATTTTGTCTCCTTGCACTCGTCGATAGACTTTGTCTCCTTGCATGTTCTTGAATTCTTTAGAAAATAAAAACAAACAACATCTCTTTGGCTCCTCAATACCTTCAGATAATGGTAGTACAACTGCCTTAAATTTTCCCTTGATGACTACCTTGTTCTAACCACAATCAAACCATCATCAAGTTGTGTTTCCTCCTAATGTCTCTTTTGATGCTGCTAGCTCTCCACATGCATACCTCTCTCTCCAATGGTTTACCCCTTCAATGTTTGCGTAGCGAAGATGATCTTCTACTATTTGTGAACTCTCACAAAAAGTTTTAATATTCTATCTAGAAACTCACCTCAAACTTACTACATTCACTTCTCAATGCTTGGATTCACAATGTGCCTTCTCCTTTCAAGTTTTTTGGTGCTAATTCAACACTGAGCTATGAGTAATGTCCATTTACACTAGTTACTCCTCCATTTTTGTTGGCTGAAAACTACCACCAATGAACATTTGTTGCCACTATCTCTACATCGTAGCCTCTGGTGCTCTTCACTACATCATCTCCAAATTTATCGTGCTCTCCAAATTGTAAATTCTCTTCAACAATTAGGTTCAACGAACAACATCACATATTTTTTGAAGATTTTCCATCAAAGCGCATTTCCCATCTTGAAATAAACTTGGGCCTAGTTTATATACCAATTCTTTCACTTCTTTTTAATATTTGGCATGTCGGCTCAAATTATTTGAATTCAAAACTTTAACTTTATAATATTTAAATTTAATATTTAAATATTATAAGGTTTAGCTTTATAATATATTTTTTATATAACTTTAATATTTAAATATTTAATTTAAATGTTAAAGCATATACTTGTAATTCAAATCATCCTTGAAGATATTTATGCCTTGAATAATTTACCCAAAACATGATATTTCCCAAACTCATGAGCATACTTATAATTAAATCATCCTTCCAATTATGCCTTTGACATCAATGACAACTCAACATTTCTAACAATCTCCCCCTTTGTCATTGATGGCAACCCTACTAATAAATTATCCTTTACTTCTACAAGATCACAAGCTGCTCCCCCTTACTGAAACTTACTTTGACATCAATGGCAAAGGCTCCTTGGGGCTGAAAGATAAGACACTTGACAATGCCCCCTGACTCCCTACTCTAACTGAGATAATCAATGATGATATGGGAGTAAAATTCCTAAATTACTATGCTCCTCTTCTTGTTATATTTTCTTTCTCCAAAGTTTTGAGGTCATATCATTTTTCACAGCTTGACCATCCTTCTTACTTGATTTCAGAAGTTTCGGGAACACTGTTCTACACAATGATGTGTAATCCATGAGAGGTGCTAAATTGACTTTATTCTTGGTGAAGCAAAAATCATTTTCAGCATGAAATATGTAATGTACAACTTTATGACCAAAATGGTTGCATGAAAAACAATAACCTTAGAAGAAATATTGAAACATGTCTGATTGCCTTTGAGGATATGATTGCATTGTTCTCACATTTTTGTTTTTGTGATGGACCTTGTTCCTTGATAATGCTTTTTTTGTAATAAAATGCATGAGAAGATTATCAATTTAATCATCAATCCAACATTAGGAATAGCTTACAAATAATAAGCTTTAAGTAGGTTACAAAATAGGCATATTAACCACTTAGCTTAGGAAGCGCTAACGGTGATTAAAATAGATTATTCTAACAACCTAACTAAAATATCATAGGATATTTTAGTTACTAACCTCAGTTAACCAGGAGTTAATTTATGAAACAGTAAATATCTCCTATGGTAAAAAGTAGATGTAATAATCTATGTAGTATAATGCAATATACTACCTATTTTACCCTAACATCCCCCCTTTATTACATTACTTTGATATACAAAGTCTACTTCGAAACAACTCAAATTTGACACGTCCAAGTGCCTTTGTGAAGATGTTAGAACTTTGTTCGTCGGTGGGAATGTATTGGAGCTTGATCCTGTGTTTAGGAACTTCATCATGAATGAAATGACAATCTGTGTCAATATGCTTTGTGCGTTCATGATGGACTGGATTCTTGACCAAGTTCAAAACACCTGAGTTGTCACAAAACATGTGAATAGGAAGTTTCTTTGGTAGGCCCATGGTAGCCAAGATGCGACTTAACCATATCGCTTCACACACAGCTCCACGTGCAGCACGATATTCTACCTCAGTTGAAGATAAAGCAACCACCTATTGCTTTTTACTATGCCATGAGACAGGACCAGATCCAAGATGAAATACATATCCTGATGTTGATTTTCTGTCATCTAGGGATCCAGCATAGTCAGAGTCAGTGTAACTCTATAAGAAGAATGAGTTATTCTTCTTATACTCTAGACCATAATCTACACTACCCTGAATGTAGTGAAGAACCCTTTTAGCTGCTTTCCAGTGAGAGACCTTTGGTTCCTGCATGAACCGAGAAAGATAGTTTACAGCATAAGTAATGTCTGGTCTAGTATTGGTCAGATAGATGAGGCTTCCAATCATCTGTCTATATAGCGTGCCATCTACCTATGGTGAGTCATCATACCATGATAACTAAAGCCCTGATTCCATCGGTGTTGCTTTGGGCTTACAATCAGTCATACGATATTTTTCTACTAAAGTCTTGGCATACTTTTTCTGAGTCACCCTAAGATGATTCTTCTTCTGTTCTATCTCAAGGCCAAGACAGTAGTGGAGAAGTCCAAGATCTATCATATCAAATGACTCTTTCAAGTCATCTTTCACGATGTTAATCAATTTCTCTGAATTGCCAGTGATGATCAGATCATCTACATACAATACAAGAATCACTATTTCAGAACCTGTGTTCTTGATATAGAGATTTGCATCTGATGGACTTCTCTTAAATCCGTGCTATAGTAGGTGACTATCCATTTTGATGTACCATGCTCTTGGGGCTTGTTTTAGCTCGTATAATGATTTGACCAACTTGCAAACCTGTTGCTCATGGCCTTCCTCAAAAAATCTTGGAGGTTGAGTCATGTATACCTCTTCTTTTAAGTCACCATTTAGAAAGGCACTTTTTACATCCATCTAATGTAATTTCCATCCAAACTATGCTGCCATAGCACAAAGAACTCGAATGGTGGTCATCCTTGCAGTGGGTGCAAAGGTTTCCTCATAATCAAGGCCTTCCTTTTGAGCATAGCCCTTTGCCACAAGACGGGCCTTATGCTTGTCTATGGTACCATCTGCCTTATATTTGACTTTGTAAACCCATTTGCAGCCTATGGGCTTCTTTCCTTTAGGCAAATCGACCAGACTTCCATGTTTTGTTTTTAATGAGGGATTTATGTTAAGCATCCATAGCTGCCTTCCACTGAGGCTGACTAAGTGCTTCATCAAGCTGTAGAAGGTTCATTTTCATCATATGAAGACATTTAAACCCTCTCCTCATCAATTTCCATATCATTTCTACTTTCTAAATCTCTATCAACAGAAATCTCTTGAAACTCTGCACAAAGATCATCAACTAGAGTAGATGATTCTGTCGTTCTCTATCGAGACATGCTTCGTGTCTTTGGACGATTGAGAGTGAGATGTGGTGGTGAAGTGAGTTTGGAATCTCTCATAGTACTTGTATACCATTTAGGAGGCTTTTTCTGTTGTGGAGGAGGAAGTGGTTGTTGCTCCTCATCATCCAGGTATACTGATGTAGTGTTAGGTGTGAAAGCTTCATCAAACACTACATCTCTACTAACATGTATTTTCTTGGTGAATGGATCTATCAATCGATAGCCTTTTGAGAATTCATCATATCCAAGAAAAACACATTGTAGGGTCTTCTCATCTAACTTCTTTCTTTTCTCCTTAGGTATATGCATAAAAGCCTTACACCCAAATACTCGTAGATGAGATATGGAGGGTTTCCTTCCACTCCATGCTTCCTGAGGAGTCATACCTTCAAGAGCCCGTGTGGGTGCCCTATTTAGAAGATATACTATAGTTGTTATAGCTTCAGCCCAGTAATTGTGCTCAAGATTGGCTCCCTTAAGCATACATCGAACCATTTCCATAATGGAACGATTTCTTCTCTCAACAACTCCATTTGATTGAGGAGAATAGGTTGTTGTCAACTATCTTTTTATCCCATGTTTCTGTAAAAATGAGGAAAATTATTTTGATGTGTATTCCCCCCCTCGATCTGAACGGAGGGTCTTTATGAAACATCCTGATTCTTTCTCAACAAGCTTCTTGAACTGCTAAAAATAGTCAAATGCTTCAGACTTCAACTGCAAGAAGAAGACCCACATTTTCCGTGAGTGATCATCTACAAACAATTGAAAATACCTTTTTCCTCCACAACTAGTAGACATAGGACCACACAAATCTATGTGAACTAACTCCAAAGGTACTTTAGCTCGAAAAGAGCTAGGTTCAAAAGGTACTCTATGTTGCTTTCCTGACAAGCAATCTGAGCACACTGGCAAAGTAGATGAAAGAGTAGGCAGTCCTTTCACCATTTGATATTTATTGAGTTCTAGTAAATACCCTGAGCTTAGATGCCCAAATCTCTTATGCCATAGAGAAGTGGCCTCTTTTGTGGTTACTGCCATTGCAGTATGTGTAGAGGTAATTGCATCTAAGATAAACAAACCATGTTTGTATGAACCTATTGCTATCTATTTTCCTTTCTGAGTGATAAAGCAACGTTTCTTTTCTTTGTCCACTTTGAAATTGACATTCATGTTATTGTCCAGGATTTGTGGAACCGACAAGAGATTATTTTTCAATCCTGGTACATAAAGAACTTTTTGAATCTTACATTCTCCATCCGGAAGGGAGACAGAAACACTTCCTTCTCCCTAAACTCGATAGGTTTGATTATCAACAATGGTTACCGGTCTACCTTCTCGAGCCTCAAATGTCTCAAACCAGGACTTATCACCAGTCATATGTTTACTAGTGCCTGAATCTATGTACCAAACAATATCCTTGTGAGGGGAGTCTATATGTGTCATGAGCACTTTGTGTGCTCGTTCAGAGTCCGAACTAGAATCTTCAGTGACAACAACATGTCCTTGTTGTTGTTTGTTCTTGTTCTTTGGTTTGCCTTTGCCCTTCTTTTGTCCTTGTTCATTGGGTGGTTTGTTCTTAAACCAACATCTTTTGGTTTCATGAGTGTCTTTATCACAAATTTTACAATACTATTTCTTCTTCTGAATCTCTTTGCCTTTACCCTTGTCTTTGTTAGAAGAAGATCCTTTCTATTGATTCCACTTTTTCTTTCCACCTTGTCTGTTTGAGAAAAGTGCATTGTTGGATGCCTCATCTCTTTGGAGTTGATTAGCTTCCTCAGTTTGAAGCATATTTACCAACTCTACAAAAGTCATTGTCCTCCCAGAGACTTGTAGTGAAGTGATCAACATTCTATAGGAGTCAGGAAGAGCCCTCAAAATGATAGAGGTTAGGACATTGTCTTCCACTTTTTTCTCCTATTTTTTTTTTTTTTTTTTTTTTTTCTCTTCTGCGGGGGGGGTCTCTCTTTTTTTTCTCTTTTTTTTTTTGGGGGGGGGGGGGGTTTGTGTGGGGGGTTTTTTTTTTTTTTTTTTTTTTTTTTTAATTGTGGGTGGGGGGGCCCCCTGCCCCCTTTTCCTTTTTTTTTCACTTATATGAGGTTGTATGTCATCAGTAATAGCTAGCAAGATCAATAAGGAAAGTCTTTTATCCTTTTTATCATATGCTATCTGATCTGCTCCTGGTGATGTGGGTCTAGAATCAGTGCCATCCACTATACCCCACATCTCCTCTACAGTTAAAATAGCTTTCATCTTAGTTTTCCAGGCAGAATAATTTGAACCTTTTAGCAGTTGGCTTTCATTGAGATACTTGTTGATCATGGCCATGGTGAAGGTTTCAAATTTGATGTGACTAAGATGACTTTATCTTGCAGTATACCCTCAAAAGAGTATATGGAAGATTTTAATTTACTCTTTAAGATATTTAATGGCACCTGCCTTAACACCCTTAACAAGGGATGAAAAGTTTGAGGATTTTAAGCCAAACAAATAGAGCAAATTAAAGGGGTAGGTTTTGAAAGACTTCTGATTTTGCTCTCTAGGATATTTAATGGCACCTGCCTTAACACCCTTCAAGAAGGATGGAAAGTTTGAGGAAATTAAGCCAAACAAAGAGAGTGAATCAAGGTGTTTGGATTTTGACCTTTGATGGGGAGTAAAAATTGACTTGTGAAACCTGTGCAAGGTGTAGCACGATTTTAGTGAAATTTGGGTTTCTGAAATGCTCTTCAATGTTCTTATGATTGTTTAATTGCACACAAAAAACATGATGGTTAGTGCAATAATAAAAAAATGAGAGCAACCCAAATTATTATCACTATAGGTGTCGGATGCAACCGAAAATGCACCTAGTATAGTCAATTTTTAAGAAAAGGTGTCGAGTACAATCGAGAATGCACCTTTCTTACTTTGAAATATCCCCCCTTTCTCTTTACAATTTTGCAAAAAATAGAATCACAAAATATGACTTCTATCCCCCCTTAATTTTTACAAAATTGAAAATTTGAGCACTCCTTTCAAGACAAGTCGACACACGACCCGCGTTTGAAAGGCTTCCAGACCAGTCGACAAATGACTTGGTTTATGTCTTCAACACTCCATCATAAGGATCAAAAATAGGTTCAAAAATTCTTCTCAAGTTTACAACAAAAATTTGCAATTTTATGTATTATATCTCCTGTTGTGAAGGAGAAAACAAAAGCAAATGTGTGGTTTTGTTGCAAAAGAAATGACCTTTGTCCTTGCCCAATGTTTTGGTTTTGCAATAGAATATAAAGTTCCTATGTCTCTTTATCTCCAAAAAAAAATGGAAGAAAACTATAGGAATGTTGAGGAGTTTATTGCAAAAATGTTGAAGAAAAAAATTGCTTTGTTTTGCAATCAAAAATTGCAAGGCCTTCTTTTGGTGTATTCTCTCTCTATTGCTTGGTTTTGTAATTTGAATGCATAAAATGATTAAATTTTAAGATAAAAATAATAATTGAATACCTTTTAAAATAAAAAATCATGCAAGATGGTAAATAAGAATGATTTTCTATATAAAAGTTTGTATTAAATTATTATGGAAATAAAAAAAAAAATCAAGATAATACATTACAAAAAAAAACTTTAGAAAAGCAATTCGAGGAAAATAATGTTCTGTATTAAAAGAATACCTGTTTGAGGTGCGCGGGAGTCGATCACGTGACCCCTGGCTTTCAACGAGAGCAGCTTAACCAGCGTGCTGCGTGATGGGCTTTGGTGGAGAAAGGACCGCCCGATCATATATTTTTTTCAAAAAAAATATTAAAAAAAATTTTCACTAAAATGATGCCACGGGGGCTTGAACCCACGACGTCGGCTGGAACACGTGGCCGTATTGACCAGCCAGGCTAGGGCACCCGACGGGTAGAGAGGGGAGGCCAACGATTCTTAAAATCATGGCCTTCTCTGAGAAGGTTTGAAAACCTTCAGTGGGAATTATCCCACATGAGCTAGGCGATGAGTCTTTGGTGCTTTAAAATGAAAAGTGCACACCTTGTCCTTTGATTGCCTTTGGGAAATCAGCCAATAGGACACTCCTTTTGCCACACAGAAACAAATCGTTGACCGCCACGCATGCGAGACTGAACCAACGATTCACTGCCACTTGTCACGTTCTGATCAGTCAACACACCCACGTGTCTTGTCCAGGTGTCGATCGAGTCAGCGTCCAGGTGTCAGGTTGTCAGTCTACGTGTTCATAGGGGTGGCCACTTCAGCCTACCTCGTAGGTCATGCCCACGTGTCTTGGTCCTACCCTATCAGAGTTCTGGCTATGGTGGGATCACCGATTATGATCGGCTTGCCTAGAGGGTGCTCCTGCCCTCCGGGCTCCACCTATGGACTACAACCACGTGGGATCGGGAGGGCACTCCTACCCTCCTCTCGATCCCGTTGGCTGGTCTATGGGGGTACGGTCCCGATGGGCCAGATCTGGCCTCGGGATCATGAGCCTGGCAGGCTTTGACCTGTCAGGTCGAATGCCCTATGGGCGGTCGGTCGGCGCCGATCGCCTTGGTGATCGGGATGATCGACCCCAAGATGATCTAGGCCCTGGCAGGTCGAGTTGACCTAGCCAAAAATGGGCCTCCGATCGCTCCCTTAGCCATCGAGCTCACCTGTTGAGGTGGGTTTGGTGGCATCCAAAATATCACCAGCTCGTCCTTCGGGCGAGCAAAAAAGTTGGCTCTGATGCCAATGTAATAAAATGCACGAGAAGATTATCAATTTAATCATCAATCCAACATTAGGAATAGCTTACAAATAATAAGCTTTAAGTAGGTTACAAAATAGGCATATTAACCACTTAGCTTAGGAAGCGCTAACGGTGATTAAAATAGATTATTCTAACAACCTAACTAAAATATCATAGGATATTTTAGTTACTAACCTCAGTTAACCAGGAGTTAATTTATGAAACAATAAATATCTCCTATGGTAAAAAGTAGATGTAATAATCTATGTAGTATAATGCAATATACTACCTATTTTACCCTAACAGTTTTCTTCATTCTCAATGCTTCCACTTCTCAACACATCAAAATAGGTCTTAGGCTCTACTTTAATTGTTTTCTTTGATTCCTATGTTCCTTTTGAGCTTGACTCTCCCTTTTTTTTCTTTTGACCTTCTCCAAAACAAAGTCTAGTATTTATAACTAAAAATATCTATGCTTTGATAATATCATCCAAAATTTCTATGCTTTTCTCAAGCATAATATTTTGTTGTAGCTTATCATTAGATTCTTCCACTTCCTTCCTTAAAGAAACAACTTCATGTTTTAGTTTTTCACATTCCAAATATTTTGCCTTTAACTGCTCAACCATACCTTCTTCAATTTGCTTTACCTCTTCAACTTTAACTTTTAAGTCAATGAGTTCTTGCAACAACTTTGACTTTGTCATCTCATCCTCTTGTCCTTGAGTCTTCAATATTGAGTTCTTCTTTCTAAGAATTTTCAAATCTTCAAGAGCAATAAAAAGTTCCTCTTCTATGTCAATTATGGCTTCCTCTTCATTTTCTACATCTCTCTATTTTTCTTGATTTTTGTCAACAAGAGCATCTTATTTCTCCTCTATAGCCAAAAATAGGATTTCTTCTCTTCCACTATCTGAGAGGTTTTCATCACTACTAGAAGAATTGCTTGCTTCCTCAACATAAATACTCTTCTTGTGCCTTTGAAAGATCTTCTTCTCATGTTTTCTTTGATCATGCCTATTTTTCTTTTCATGATAAGATTTTCTTTCTTTATTTTTCTTGTATTCCTTTTCTTCTTCACTACTAATACTTTTAGCTTGTGGAAAATTAGATTCGTAGTCCCCAATGTTACCACAATTAAAAAATTTCACAAAATATATACCTTTGTGTTTTATTGGACCCTTCTTATTTCTTTGCACAAAGTTAGCTTCTTCTTCATTGCTTGATTCTTCACTTGACTCTGATTCTATTATCTTTATCTTCTTTGAAGCTTTAAATGTGGCCTCTCATTTGGATGTTTGATATTTTTTGGTCCTCATATCAGTATTTGAGAATTTTGTGTAGCTCATACATGCTTAAAGTTTTAAGATCCTTCATTTATTCAATCACCAAAACCTTTGCATCAAATCTCATAGGAAGTGACCTTAATATTTTTTGAAAAATATTCGTCTTCAATATTTTCTCCAAGTCCATGAATGGTGTTGACAACTTCATCAATGCGAAGTAGATATTTGGAAATATCTTCCTCATATTTCATCTTCAAATATTCAAACTTATTCTTGTGGGTTTGAAGTTTTGCCATTTTAACCTTGTATTTTTTATATGTTCTTTGTAACTTGTCCCATATTTCTTTTACTGAGGTGCATTACATGAATTTCATAAAATATGATTCACATAACCCACTTAATATTGCATTCATTTCCCTAACATTATTTTCATATGTTTTCTTGCCATCTCGATCCATGGGAGAAGTTGTAGATGGTGTGAATCCATCCTCAACGGATTACCATATATCATAGCCATGTGCCATCAAATAGGTTTGCATCCTTATGCTCCAGAAATAATAGTTAATACCATCAAACAATGGAGTCCTATTTTATTAAATATTTAATATTCTATCTAGAAACTCACCTCAAACTTGCTATGTTTTCTTCTCAATGCTTGGCTTCATAGTGTACTTTCTCCTTTTGAGTGTATTGGTGCTACTTCAAGAGTGCACTGTGAATAATATTTGTTTCCACTGGTGACTTCTCCACTTTTCATTGGCTGAATGCTGCTACCAATGAACCTTTACTATCGTTGTCTCTACATCATAGGCTCTGGTTCTCTTCTCTACATCATATCCAAAATTTCCATGCTCTCCAACTCGCAAAGGCTCTTCAACAATTAGGTTCAACGAATGACATCACATATTTTTCAAATATTTTCCATCGAAGCACATTTCCCATCTTGAAATAAACTTGGGCCTAGTTTATATACCAATTCTTTCACTTATTTTTAATATTTGGCGCATCGGCTCAAATTATTTGAATTCAAAACTTTAACTTTATAATATTTAAATTTAATATTTAAATATTATAAGGTTTAGCTTTATAATATATTTTTTATATAACTTTAATATTTAAATATTTAATTTAAATGTTAAAGCATATACTTGTAATTCAAATCATCCTTGAAGATATTTTTGCCTTGAATAATTTACCCAAAACATGATATTGCCCAAACTCATGAGCATACTTATAATTAAATCATCCTTCCAATTCTACCTTTGACATCAATGATAACTCAACATTTCTAACAGAAGAAAGTATGAAGATTTAAATGATATTAAAATTATAGCCATTACTTTCTTTCAGAACCTTCTTAGAAAAGAAAAAATAGAGTGCAACATGGAAATAAAAAGCATCATTAACAATGTTGTTTCCAAAGGAGTTAATGATACCATGGATGAATATCTATGTAAGGTAATCTCCAAGGAGGAAATTAAAATAGTTGTGTTCTATATGGAAGCATCAAAGGCTTCGAGGCTAGATGGTTTCCCACCAAGTTTATTTTCACATCATTGGGATATTGTTGGAGAAATTGTAGTCAATGCAATCCAAGATTCCCAAGAATATGGTAAATTTTTGAAAGAATAGAATAATACCTTCCTTGATCTAATTCCCAAGAAATATGGAGTAGATAAATTGTAGGACTTTAGAAAAATTAGCCTATGTAATACAATTTACAAAATTTTTACTAAATTTTTGGCCAATCGGTTGGAAAACATCATCCCATCAATCATTAATGAATATCAAGGAGATTATGTGGTAGGTAAGCAGATTACTGAAGGCATCATTGCCATTTATGAAACAACACATTATCTTCAAAGGAGGAAAGGATCGGGCATGTTCCTTAAGCTAGACATAAACAAAGCCTATGGAATTTCTTAGATAAAATAATGGATCAAATAAGTTTTAGTAAAAATGGAGGGCATAGATTGGTATGTGTATTTATAACCCCAAATTTTCAATCTTGATCAATGGAAAATATTTTGGGTTCTTTCCTTATACCATAGGAATCAGGTAAGGATATCCATTGTCTCCATATCTCTTTATCATTATGGTAGATATCCTAGGAAGAACTTTAGAAAGAAAGATAAAGGATGGTAATATCAAAGGTCTAAAACATTCATCCATTGGTGAAGCTTTGTCTCATCAACAGTTTGTGGATGATACTTTCTTGCTTGGGGAAGCTACAGAGGAAGAATCTTGGGAGTTCAAAAAAGTTCTTGATTCTTATGAAAAATCTACAAGACAAAAAATAAATTATGAAAAAAGTAGGATTATATTTTTAAACATAGAGGAAAGTATAAGAGATCAAATAGTTAAAGTGTTAGGCTGTAAGGAGGAAAAGTTCCCTATCACCTATCTTGGTTTGCATATGTTTATAGGTAAGATTAAAGATGAACTTTGGAATCCAATTATTGATAAATTTAATAAGAAAATTCAAGGTTGGAAGGGATCTCTATTATCCTCTGTAGGGAAAGTACAACTCATAAAACACATGCTTCAAAGCCTCCCTATTTATTTCATGTATTTCCTAATGATGTCAAGGAAAGTGGAAGAGACTTTAGAAAGACTACAAAAAAATTTCTTAGGGGATGACACTCAATGCAAAAAATGTATACATATGGTAGTATGGGATACCTGTTGCCAGCCTTTACAGAATGGGAGTCTTGGTTTGAGGAAGTTAAGATATTTAAATAGAGTTCTTCTAGCTAAACATGGTTGGAGGATTTGCATTGGAGCATTAGGTAAATGGGCTAGCATTATCCAAAACAAATACTTGGAGGGAAAAAACCACTTTATCAGTTGTTCTAATCCTCCACATGGGTCTATTTTTTGGTAGAATATAATCAATAGCAGGAAATTTCTATGGCAAGGTCTAAAATGAAGAGTAGGTAGGGGAGATGGAATTGACTTTTGGAAAGACCCTTGGATTCAAGAGGAGCCTTTAGAAAACTATAAAAAGTTCAATTATATTAAAGAACATTTAACCAGAACATATGTTAAGAAAATTAATGGTTACATTCATAGGGTGGGTGATTTTTAGAAGTGGAAAATCATGCAAGAATATATGTAGGACCTAGGGGGTAAAGATCTACAAAACATCTTAATAAGTTATTATTTAGGTAGAGGTTTAGACGAGGAAAAGTTATTTTGAGGAAGAAAACCAACAAGACCAGTACTTGGTGAAGGATGGATATAGAGTCTTGGGAAAAGTAACCTTAGAGAAACCCAAACTTAAAAGAATTTGAAACCTAAAAATCATCCCTAAGGTTACTATATTTTTTGGACTACCATTCTCAATAAGATCCTTACAAAAGACAATATGTTCAAAAGAGGAATTGTGGTTCCAACTATTTGTGTATTATGTAATAAAGAGGATGAGTGTGTGGACCACCTATTTGGAACTTGTGATTTTTTTGTGATATCCTAAATATGTTATTAATAGAAGTTAATATTTCTTGGGTCATTCTATATTCTCTAATCAGTATTTGGAAACAGTGGCACTTAGGAAGTAGTATTTTGGAAAAAATACATTCCATATATTTGTTGGGGGATTTTGTTGGAAAGAAATATATCAGTGTTCAAAAATGAAACCAGAAGAATAATTGGGGTTTATGCCAGGATAAAAAAAACCCTATTCGAGTATTGTATTAAAACTTGTAGAAACTAAAATCACATCAATCCTATTAGACTAATAATAAACACTCTTATAATAACCATATGGCCTCCTTGGGCAACCATCAGGGGTTAAAAAGTGGTCCTTACCAGTTTTGGGAAGTTCTACCCTAATTTTGGAAAGTTTTTGGCCATGCAACCATGGTCATCCCAACCCAAAGTGGCCACCAAGTTCATGGTCACCCCACACTAGGGGAGCCACCAACATCCACTCCTGAGTGGGGCGGCCACCAAAAGCCACCCTTGGGGGGGATGGCCAATCCCTTGGACTCTTAAAAAGTCAAGGGTAGGATAAATGGCAATCAAATTCTACCATTTATCCCACCCATTGATTTATGATAGATTGAGGGTGCATCAATTCAGTCATAAACTTATAAATTGGAGGCATGAATTGGATTTTTCTCCCACCCAATGCATGGCAATGTTTTGACAAATGGAAACTCTTGCCTTGCATGGCCAAACATGCCCATTTATCCTTCTCCTCTCTTGAGCTATAAAGTGGAGCCAATCTACCCAACTAAAAAAGAGGGATATTTTGCAATATTTTGCCATGAAGTGCTACCGATATTCAATCCCTTTTTCACCATGTGTATTCCCTTGAAATATCCATCAATCAAAGGAGGTTTCCAAGTGATCCTAAATATACAAATACATTTCAAAACCCACCCATTTTAGTGAATTAGATCACCAAATTCAATGAAAACACCCCTAAGAATAGTTTTAACCAGATCCTAAAATAATTGGAGGTAAAAACCACCAGGTTTGGTGGTCATCCCACCCTAAGGTGGTTAACAGTTACAATTGCAACACCTAGGGATGGTCATATTTGTTTTAGCATATATCATTTCTATATTAGAATATATGCACTATACTAAGTTTTGGTGCAATTTTGAGTAGGTTTGCACCTTCTATTATGCTTTTTGTTGTTCATATTCACTATCGCATGCATATATTCAATTTTGTATCAATATGCATATGCTATTAATAAATTTGAGTTATTTGTGTGTAGATCCAGGTATCTCATCATGCAAGGAAGGAGATACAAGTTTGAATACAAATAGATCATCGTAGCGGTACCAAAAACCTACTCTTGGGAAATTCGTGAGTGTGAGGAAGGCCTTGAAGTGCATCTGAGTCATTGAAAGGATTATATCCTTTGACACCTTGTAATGATTATATCAATTTAGAGCCCTCAAGGGGATGCATTGTAACCATGAATTTGACAAGTTTATTAATATAAATAGGACCCCATTTCTTATATATATTGTTATCATGTTTACATTAAATGTCACTTTTGAATGCTTAAATAAATAGGTGCAATTCATTTTCATTTTTCTAGATGCGTTGTTTTCACTCTACAATGATGATCACAGTGGGACCCTTATTTCATTTGACTTAGACAAGTTTAAATTTTATTTTTATCATTGAAATATTGCAGGTTCTGGATGTTATGGCATGAAACAATACTTGATTTCATAATTGGAACACCCAAGGGTAGCCACAGTAGTCATCCCACACCAGGACAGTCCCCAAATTGGCAACCATCACACCTTAGAGTGACCACCAAACATGGATCCTGCAATTCAAATTGATAGAAACAACAACAAACATAGGCTTTCAAGATGAGTATCTTGATCTTATTTCACATCCTTGCTATTTAGAGAAAGTTATATTTAGCTTTTATTTCTTTTCCTTGTTTGTTTGAAAAGTAGATTTCACTTTTTTTAATCTCAAAAATAACAATGAAAAACAGAAAAAGAACCAAGTAAGAATGCATTTGTGTAGTTTTATTTCTTGCGACCTACCTAATGGTTAGGTTGCCATATAGGGCATGCATTTTGCAGGTTCAATCATATATTCAATACTTTTGAAAGTGAAACATTATTTTGCATTTAGTGAATTTATCATTGAGTGCTCATTTTTTTACTTTTTTTAAGTATAAAATAAACCACACACACCACATCTTACATTAAACATCAAGGAGTTGGACTTCATACCCAACACCTGATCAAGACCAATGGTGGATTTCATCACCACCTTGTTGGCTTGCATATTGTGATTTTTGAACCCATTCGTGGCCAAGGCCAGCTCCAAGAACTATCCTATCCATGGAAAATAGCATGCATTCCTCTTCAAAGGGTGTATCGCTGACCATGATGTGTTGGATGAGGATCGGTAGGACCTATGCTACCTCATCGGATATGGGTTTCATCTCCATATTTTGGTGTATGTGAGTATACAGGTAAAATAATTTTAATATTAAGTATATCATCAACAAAAGCAAAATATGAATAAGAGATACACAAGAGCAACAAATCAAAAACACACCAAACAGTTTTAGGGAACACATATAAAATATTTAAAAGAGATAAACACTTGTATTATTGTGTGTTTCCATTATTTATGTTGCATCATTAAAATTTGTAAAAGAGATAATCACAGGATTTGAAACAAAGTAGCTATGGTATGCACCCATAGCCAAGCCCATTCAAGGGCTAATACTATGTAGAGTAGGCAAGGAGACATAGATCATCTTCGATTTAACCCTAAGGATATAAATATACCTTCTTTGTGGCCTCATACTCACCCAAGCCCTAGAATTTCAAATCAGGAACCTAAACTACAAGGGACCCTTACGTGGGACACCCCTACAGGTCTTGGTTCTAATTAGGAAATATAATTCTTACATATAGACACTTCACACACCTTTAATCAAGAATTAAAACTATGCATTGAGGAGCAAAAAAATAGAGAAATACCACACGTCAGCTTGCCTGCTCGGTCTCCCTTGCCCACCTATAGGTAAGATCAAGATTACACATGATGGGTAGGACAAAATGATAAAACTATGCCCTTAAACCACCCTAATCAAAATACACAAAATAAATACCAAGATGAGCATGATATTCATCGCCCTAGGAAAGAAAATCTAGCCCTTCCCTTCATCGTTAATGAAGAAAGACATGAGGAGAGTCTTTATTAACCTCAGTCTCATTATTCCATGCAAGTACAATTTGCTTTTGCACCAACTAAGTATAAAGAGCATCTATTTAGGACTGATCCTCAAGTGAATGTGACATTTCTCAATAGAGGGAAACTCATAGTTGATCTTTTAGATTCTATTGAACAAGATAGGCCCCATGGAAATACTTCTAGGGCTAATAGACCTCACATGACTAATCAAATAAATCAAGTCGTTA
Source organism: Wollemia nobilis (assembly GCA_028583015.1). Lineage (NCBI taxonomy): Eukaryota > Viridiplantae > Streptophyta > Pinopsida > Araucariales > Araucariaceae > Wollemia > Wollemia nobilis. The sequence goes on along the minus strand of JAQPPZ010016040.1, from coordinate 4,365,207 downwards.
AAAGATATGCTAATCACCAATCTCAATTCAATCAACTTTAGCTAGATAAAAAATGCTTGGACTACCAACATCAATTAGAAAAGCAAAGAATTGAACAAAAAACCCATGAGTTGTTTCAAGAGACCTTAGGTAATGGGGTACCTACCCCAAGTTCTCATAGACATGGGGTTCATCAGAGGTAAACTATATTTAATAAAAATAGGCTTTCTAGGCCTAACCAAACGTTACCTATTCGACCTCCTAGGCCTAATCAGGACTTCCCTCCTAGGAAAAACATAGATCACCTTCCATATATATTTATTCCTCCTTGTAGGCCAATTTAGAAAACACCTTACGGAGCCTATGATGATCTTGAATTGAAAGATAAATTATTGGAAGCACCTTATGGAGGTATGGTTGATGAAACTCAACCATCATGCTATATGCTTGAAATTTCTCACCCTCCCCTATGGGGCCAAAGCAAATAAGAGGAGATAAGATCCTTTGATGCATATAAAGCATTACTAGAACACATAAAAACAATAGAAAATAGACCTATGGATCTAGGATTCAAAATCCCACCTTGTTCCAGCTTCACAATCAATCACTTCACCCATCAATACCTTCGCCTGCATACCCAAAGCATTTCAAAATGACCAATATGTATAGATTAAAAGGAGAGGAATATGCATAGGAGCATGTTTCTAGGTTTATGGACCAATGCTTATGTATCCATGATCAAGATGCCTTACTTCTAAGGATATTTTTGATTACCATATTTGGCCCAATCGTAGAGTGGTACAACGTCCATAGCTTTGAATAATTTACAAACGCATTCCTGGAATGTTTCACTTTTAACACTAAGAAAAAGGTGAATTTGACTAACCACATGAGGTTGAAGCAATACAATGATGATCCAATCACAAATTATGGTAATAGGTGGTGAACACTTCTCACTAAGCTACCATACCTACTACCAGTGTCTGAGTTGACTCACATGTTTTCCAAGAGTTGTTTAAAGCCAATTTAATTATTAATATAACTGCAATAATACTAAAATCTATAAGAGGCTCTAGAGCATACTATAAAAATTAAAGAAATCAAAATTTAAGAGGGAAAAATTGCAAAACCTTGTAAGAAGGACTAGAATAAGAACATAAAATACAATTTGGCACAACCAAATCTAATAGTAGTTAATCAAGTTGCCATTAGCATTCCGAGGCCTATGCAACCAAAACTACCTTAGAAGGCAAATTATCAGGCCCAATATCCTCCTATAAACTACAATAACAACACTCAAATGAATCAAGGACAAAACCATCAACATCACCCTTAGTGATAATTTACACCTTTCGCCGAGTTTATGGATTCCCTATTCAATTTTATATGTGTGGCCAAAGAAATTAATCTATCAGATATCTAGCCTATGGATCCGAATAGACCAAAGTCCAAGGGACATTGTGAAGATATATACTATAAGTACCATAGGTAGAATGGACATGATGTGCAAATGTGCTACTCATTCAAACACCTACTACAAGGAAATGATCTTCAAGTTGATAACCTTCTTGCAATAAATAATAAACAGATCGATATCTTTACAAACCCATTGCCCACTCATGAGGTAAAAGTAAATCAAGAAAAATAGATAAATAAGGTCCATATGACACCCCCTAAACAAGGTTTAATTAGGATGGTTAACATAATAACATGGAATAGGCGTTATCCAAATCAAATTTCACCACCTGCAGCTTCAAATGATATTCCCTCCATGTCACAACCTCCTCCACCTCTAGTGCAAAGCCCTCCACTTTTTCCAGTGGTCACCATAAAGTGTAATATTGCTAAAAGCTTATGAACAACATCGGATTGAACCTCTATATATGAGCTTATACAATAGTCTCCACCTCATCAAGAAGCTCTTATGGATATCCTTAAGTCGATTGAACTGAAGCCCCAGGAGTCTAACTCCTCTATCAATTTTATGGGGCACTTTCAGTAGTGCAAAGAGCCAATAATAACATTTTATGAACATTAAATCAAACCAATATCAAATGACATGGTTGATCCTACCTTACACATCATTCCATGTGTAAATGGAACATCTTACAAAAGAGTTCTAACTGATACTGGTTCTTCAAGCAATATCATCACCATGAATGCTCTCTAACATCTAGTTCTTCCATCATCCCATATTGTTGCATCCATGTATGCCCTTCGAGCATTCAACTATGATCTATACTCAATGGTTGGCATTATAGTCTTACCTATTCATGTGGGATGCAAAACCATACCAACGTTGTGTAATGTCTTAGAGGGTGCAATAGCCTATAATATCTTGCTAGGTAGACCCTATATTAGGGATATGAATCCATAGCACACCAATTTTTTAAGTACACTCACGAAGGGCAAGTACATGGTGTATTTGTAGACCTTAAACCCTTTAAATAATACAACTTGGTGTAACACATCTTGGAGTCGACATTACAATCAACTCAATTGAAATTCCAGCCAAATATGTCCATTCAAAGTTTGAATCCTTCATTAAAACATTCCATTGATCCATTACTATCTTCTTCTATATCATCCTTGTCATCGACACCTTTAGATATACCCTTGTCATTATCAAATCCTCCATAGAGGAACATGTCGAAGAGGCCTATTTAGGAGATCCCCCCAATCATCTCTACTATTTCCATAGAAGAAATTCCTAGTCTAGTAGATGAGGAACCACCTCATGAGGCAAGAATTAATTCATCTCAAGCCTCGCTTCTATATCCTCCATCCTCACCATCACAAGTCACAATCCATCTGGCTACCATTGGCTTAAGAGAATACCTAGTACATAATATTACAACTCCAGTCATTGAGATAGTATAGAATATGGGATGACTTTATTTTTCCATAGGTACCATCATACCTCTAGGTATACCTCTTAATCAAACAAAATTTATATATGAGGGTATTGAATATGGCATAGAACCATATCATCAACAAGAAGAGGATGAAGAACCATTTTTTGAGGATATAAGTTATATGTCCAATACTAACTTTATCATGTGATATCTCCATCATTGCCATTGGCATGGCTATGGTTTAGGGTTGTATGAACAAGGTACTCACATTCCTTTCTAGTTGTAATATCAAATACCATATGATAAATCTAGCTTAGGAAACAACAAGCTAGTGCCTATCGATGTCCTCACAAATAGTTTAAAGTGCCTATGTTTGAACTATAGGGATAAGCTTGAACATGATACTTATGCTAATCATAATCATGTCCATTATTTAGGGGATTATTTCCCCATAACTATGATATATCAAAGGATATCTAACGATTTCACCCAATCCTATGAAGAAGGTGAAGGTTTACATACTCTTCCATTTGACAATGAGGAAAAGGACCAAGGTTCCTCTTATGAATGGACAACTAATGATAAATTAGATTATGATGTAGTACCTTTTAACTCCCCTAGTTCATATGAAGAATACAAACAGATCATCCCATTGGATGATGAAGAAGAGTTCTATCTATGTGTTTTCCCATTACCACATTCTATTTGGTGATAGCTTCTACGATTCGAGGAGTAGGCTCACCTCATTTCACATTGACAACCTTTGGTCATTCCACCTCCACTACAAACACCTTTGCAAGTCTTGTAACAACCTCTTATCAATAGACCCAATCACACATCCAATGAAGGTCATCCATTCATCCATCCTTAGATATTATTTCCAAAGGTACCAATACACCCTTTGGTCACCAAAAAATAACCAAAGGTACACATAAACCCTTTGGTCACCTATCACCAAAAAATACCCAAAGGTACCCATAAACCCTTTGGTCACCCAAAAAACCCCAAAGGTACCTGTTGGTCATCAAATCTGCCTAGGAAAGGATTTTGGGTAAATGTATGCGCCATAGACCTGGACCAACATTGAAAGGCCAAAGGGAAGAGATGCCCCTCGTGCCAATATTCGGAGAAATTCCGGCTCCTATGCTAAACTACTTTGGTGTTTTGAGATAAGGGTGCAGGAAAGAGATAAAAGAAGTTAGGGTTAGAGAAAGAAATAAAAAATGGGGGTAAGGGAAGAGAGATTGATGATTTAAAGTGGGAGAGAACAGGAAGCATGATCACTAACTGACAAGTTGAATAGCAGCAAGGAACACCAAGAATAAATGAAATAAATGCCACATTAACCTTCCTATGTATCCTCTGGGTGAGCTCATAGGGATTCTCCTTCTCCCTTTCTTTCAAATTCAGGGTTCAGAGTAACAACGATTAGGACAAGTGAATGTAATAGAAACCACAACCCACTAGGCAGCATAAAAGAAAACTAATATAGCATTTTTCCTCTCCTATGTATCCTTTAGGTGAGTTTCAGGGTGTAGTCCCCAATCGCACATCGGATTCAGGATTCAAAGTCTCAGTATACAAATGAAGAAATACAAAAGAATCAAGCACAAAAGGCAACATAAAAGAGAGAAATTGAGCCCAAAGATCTTTAGTATTAATCGTAGGACATCAAGTTACAACAGCTTTCTAGAAGATAGTTCCCCCCCTATTTCATTACAATGCCTAGGTTTTTATAGAGGACCCGACCCTCTGAGTCATAATTACACATAATGGTGAAGTACATCCTTGAAAGCTGAGAAGTTGGCCCTCCGCAGTCCTCGTGACTGAGATTTCATATCCTTTGCCAAAATTAATAGTTGCGATTGGGTCAACTGAGGAAATACGCATTAATGGGTCGCCTGAGCATCCTCATATTTTGGGTACGGTGCTCGAGTGACTACCATGCTTGCCAAGCTCTCCTTCTGGAACTGATACTTCATTTCCAATTGCCAAAAATGAGCAACGGTCTTACCGGGAACATAAAAATGCATTTATAAGGCAATGGATCACCTCGGGAAAATACTTGGCTTGGAATGCGTGCCCTTGAAATGCTTCGCAAGATGTTCGTTTGAAAATTTGCTTCACAATGGACTTGTGCCAAAGCAATAACTTCATTCTTGATTTGTACTTCACAAAATGGAGCTTCGCAAAACTGCTTCAGGGGGCATGAGTGCTAAAGTATATTTCCTTCACAAAATGGACTTCTTCATTCCTCGCCACTTCACTGACAAAATTACTTCGTTGATGCCTTGGAGAAATACTTCACTATGATCCTCTTTCAAGACTGTGGTTCGGGAAGGTTTTGGCCGAAGCAATTGCCTTCAAAATATGTTGCATTCTTTATGGCTATCACTACTTTAGGTGAAAGTATTTTGCATGAAATATGGTTGAAGCAGATGCTTCGCAATGACCTTCGGTGAAGTAGAAATGGTTCGCTGGCACCAGGGTCCGAAGTGGATGCGTCAGCGGCTTTTGGGTGAAGTGTTTTCAGTGTTGCGCTCTTTCAAATTCTGCTTCGCAAAACCTTTTCCTGAAGTAGTCTTTTGAAATGCTTTGGGCCCGAAGTAGTTTTCATTCTTCTTCCTTCACATTTTTCCTTCGGAAAAACTGCTTCACAAAAATCTCGCCCGAAGCTACCTTTTGAAATGCTTCGGGCCAGAAGTAGTTTCTTTCCTTAGCTAATTCGGTCCGCGGTCTTTCTTCGATGAAGCTGTTCTTTCGAAATGCTGCTTGGATTCTGCTTCACGGAAATTTTTCCCGAAGTAGTTTCTGGAAATGCTTCGGGTGCAAAGCTCTTCTTTATGCCTTGCAAGAATTTCTGTTTTGGCAACGCTGCTTCACAACCTTTTCGCCCAAAGTAGTTTTTTGAGGAACTTCGGGCCCGAAGCTCTTTTCATACTTCTCTTCATTTTTTGGTGAAGCTATTTTACCTAGCTTGTTCAGAAACAAAGTTATTTCTTCTTCATCATATGTACTAAGGGTTGACAAGGAAAGCTAAAATTGCTGCAAATTACAAATACAAAGAAATAATTTACAACAAAGAACACTGTACAAAGTTTTAATTTTCTATCCCATTGTGCAATGTGACAAAATTGTCAACATTCTTGGCGGCTCACGGGGCAACGAGCTTGTCTCGGTGGAAGAACCCTCAGCTTTGATCCATTGGGCAAGAGTCACCTCTAGACCCTTCTCCCTTTTACACCTCTAGGGGCACTTCTTCTTCTGCTTCTTCTTCTCCTTCTTCCTCTTGTGCTCCTTTCACTCCTTTTGCTCATTCTTCTGCCAGCGTGGCCTCCTGCTACAGTGATAGGACAAGATGATCATGGATTTTCCTCATGGTTTGGAGGACATGGGCCCAAACACCTTTATGAAATGGCTCTTGGTCTTCAAGTGCCTTGACCAAAACATGGAACCGATCAATCTGCCCAATTTTAGCATGTTTGATTCTTACACTCAGGTCATTCAGGCAAGCCGCAATTTTGTAGTGTCTAAGGATGAAGTCGGTGAATTGTCCTTTTGTGACCGGCTCTTCCCACTCGTCTATTTTTGAGACGTCACTTTAAAAATGGAGCCACACTGTCTTGAGTTATTCCTTGGTGAGAAGGTTCCCATCATCGTCTGTGAAACTCGAGAAACCTAAGGAAGAAAGATCTTCGAAGTAACCCATTGATGTGTGTTGCTCCTGCTCAAATATATCTAGGAGGTCCTTCGCCTTCTACACTTTTTTCACCTTGGAGAAGAAGGCACGAACAGTGTCTTGGGAAGTAAACCAATCCCTAGCCGTTCGACTCATAGCAGCAACCTGCAGGTCCTGATATCTAATACTTTGGACTTCAAATGCCAGCTTGAGTCACCTTTTGATTTTTTGGATAACTTCATCTACTATTGGCCCTTTCTTAGCAATGGCACACTGGGCTTCAGTGACATAGATTAAATTTGACAGAGCACTGGAGGCCCACGATCTGAAACCTTTAAGCAAGTGTGAGCGAATTTCCTTGATTCTATTTCTGTTGAACAGCTTTAGGTTTGCTTTTTCAAACAATTGCTGCTGAGCCTGCAAGATCTTGCTTTCGAGCTCTTTGGCTTTTAGCTCATTCTTGGCCTATTTCTGTGCTTGGTGCTCAACCAAACACCGCAATTGTAGTATCTCCTATTTCAGGGCATGTGTTTCTTTCTTCATTAGATTACATTACTCCTATGAATCCTCCAGCTCAGAGCGAATTCTAGCCAGCTCTTCCTCCAACTTGATGTTGGCGCTATCTACTTCAAACCTACGTTGATTGGCAATATTCGCATGTGCTCAAAAAGTCTCGATCCTGACATGCATGGATGCAGATTCATTATCTATATTCAAATGCTCTAGGTCGTTGGTCTTTTCTTGGTAATCATAGTCAACTGGAGTCATTTCATCCAGAGGTTTCTGGCCCTTAGGGACTTTTTTCACCTTATGTAACTTTTTGCACTTCAAGTCGAAGACAACATATTTTTCAACCTAGGCTAGAGATCGCCCTATTTTCTTCCTTGCCTCATTTAGCATTTTCTCTGTGTTCTTTTGAGCTAAGATTAGCTTCTCATCTAAGGTGCGTTCCTTTATTAAAGATAGATCTAATTCAAAAAACGCTGGATCTCCATCCAAATGGGTGAACAAATATAAAGAATTAACGGGGAATGATTCCCTAGATGGTTCAGATATGGGTGTAGTAGGGGCTTTGGCAAGCGGGACTATGTTGTGAGTGATGGGGGAGTGGGCTACAGGGCTTGGTGTTGGAAAAATGCCTTCGCCTTGACTTAGGACTGAAGGAATGGCGATGTGGGTGGGCAAAGTGGTTTCAAAAGGCTTGTCCTGGTCAGATGACTTGGGTGGGGTGGAGCTATGCAGAGTTGGATTGGTAATGGGCAGTACTTGGGTGGGTGATTGACCTTATGGGGGAGGGATAGATTGATGGGGACTTTCAATCGGGACCACAGTGAACGTGTCAGAGACCAAGGTGAAAGGAAGAGAGTGCATACTTGTGTGCCCTCCTGGCAGAGTGGTTGTGGTGACATCTTGGGTGATTGGCTCTTGTTCCTTTTGGGCTTCAACACTCCCAACCTCCACAACTTCTACTTCAGGGTCCCCTTCTTGTTGGAGGAGTTCCTCCACATCAATGATATCTATATCGGAGACCGTCTCAGTAGTTGGTGGCCCTGCATCTTCGACATTTGCTTCAGCCAGGCCTGATACAGGTGGTTCGGTAGGAGCACTTGCGAGCTTTGTGTGAGGTCACTTTGGGTGGCTTGGAGGCACTTGAATTTGCTCTTACCTCTTTCTTTTCTTTCTCTCCAATGGTTGCTCTACCTCTTCGGCACTTGTGTCATGGCCTTTCGATGGTCCCTGTGGGAGTGCCACTGGCATAGCTTCGACCTCTACTTCTTCCTCCTCTTTCGAGGCATCTTCAGCTCCTCTTGGGCTTTTGCCCGATCTTGGGGTAGCTGGGGGAACAAAATCTGCAAAGGATATAGACTTCCAAGTTTCAACATTGGTTTCATAAAGAATCGCAAAGTCTTTATCTGATGCCAAGAGTCCATAAGAGTTCATTTTTTGGTGATGGAATCTCATTATCCACCACTCCCGAAGCTTTTCCTCGCTCCAATTCTTCAATTCCTCCTTTAAATCATCCTTTGCCTTTCTCCAAAATGTGGAGCTTGGAGTTGGGAGGGGGTACTGATCGAGGTCGAACTCGACCTCCATGGGGTAGAACTCATGCCAGGGAGGCAATGTCCTCATTCTCTCCAAATGCCACTCTAGATCTTTCCCATTGGGATTATTCCTTTGTTCCATAATTTTGGGGTGGGGGCAGATGTGGAAATTCTTGAATTTTAAATGATCCCTCATCACTCCCAAGGGATCATAGAGCCATTGCTGAGGAATTTGGAGCAGGCAAAAATTGGCTAGCTTTTCCTCTAGGAAAATGTTTTGTTTCAAGGCAAAAACTTTGACTACACCCATCCTGAAGGGGAAGTCATAGGTATGTGCCCATTTTTTACTGTGGCCGTATACTAAATTTGTAGTGTTGCTCTACCGAGCGACTTCCAATGCGAACTGATATTTAGAGGGGTAGACTGGTAACATGAAGGGCTTCCCTATGAAACCGAACAGGCGAATCACCAGTCCCTATGTCAATTGGAAAACATCTCCCCTTTTTTCTTGCACCACTCTATCTCTCAAACTGAGGGGCACCCGAGGGCAAGAGCCTTTCAACAAATGCATGGCGGGTCCCAAAAATTGCTAATTAAAAGAATAATAGGACTCTGTCATCAATAGGAGGGGAGTCCATTGATACACTGGCAGAGGATTTCCATCCTCATCGCTTGGAGAAATGGTGATATGGGGGAATCACTTATGAACCTGGTAGAAAAACAACCAGAAAAGGAAAGAGCAGGGTGCGAAGTACTGGCCTGTTGTCAAATTCTTCATGCTGGTGAGCCTTGTATGCAAGGTTTGGGCCACCCATTTCGCCCAGTCAAAGAAAACTAGGTTGGTGTTTGGCCTTGAAGCGTCAGGGGCATAGAATTACCCTCTCAAAATACATTCAGCCAAAGACACTTTCCAGGGTTGAACCAAAGCATCTGTCGATAGGCTTGCCACCCATGCAATGATGGAGAAAATATCAGTGTTTTTGAAAGTCGCCAAGGGTAAGGGCATCTGGGGAAGCTTGCTTGAAGGTATCCCGCTCTTGAGGTTCTCGCATAGAAATTTCAATATGTAGCTATTGGAGGTGAACCTCTCCATTTTTTCACTTAAAATGACGTTGCAAATAGAATAGCCCTTACGCAGACCTTGCTATGGTGCGAAGGCTTCTTGTACATCCTCCTTCAAAATGGAAAAAAAATTGTGACCCAAAGCATCCAAAACTTGCCTAGATGCAGGATGGTAATTCTGCACGATAGCATATATTAGCTTGGGACAATGGTGAGTAGGCGGGGTCAAATACTAGTAATGAGAGTAATATGCAGCAACTCTCTTATTTTTTAGGGTGAGTCTGCTTGTCATAAACTCTATGGTGCGTCGAAGGTCGGACACACCCTTAGAGAGTTGCATGTCTCTAATCTTCTCCCACCCATCAATTGGTGGTTCTACAAGCTACTCCTCCTCAGAGTCGTCCCCTTCTTCTATTGGTTGTTTTTTAGGGCGAGGGGTAAGACTTATCTTCTTTGGAGTACACTTTTTCTCTTCCTTGCCCTTCTTTGTTTTTTCAGGTCCTGCAACTTCGGGCTCTTTCCCCTTCTCCTTGGAGTTTTTCTTCCCCATGTCAAAAATGATGGTGACAGAGTCCTAGATACAGAGGGTTTCAATGCGAAGGGCTTGGATGTAAAGGGCAGGAAAATTGTAGAATAACCAAAGGCTCTTAGTCTTGCATGTATCAATGGATAACTAACCTCCCTAGTGCTAGGGCTTCGCATTTTATAGCCAAAAAAGGGTAACTGACTCAATTTATGGCACCTACCAAATTTAAATTAATGCTTCGAACGGAGGAAGTTGTCTTGCCTTTTGATTGGCCCTGCAGTAGTGTAGTACATGGGGCCACACACTTTGGTAATCATGAAATACAAACTACTGCCACCTTGTACCTCGACATAGTTTTTTACATTAACCGAATCACCTCGGGATGTGCTCTGGCACTTTTTTCCTTAAATTCATCTGCTTTGAACTCTTGTCAACATGTTCTTCGAGGCATGTTTTAAATTCTCCCGTCTCATGAATTGTTGGTTCAGCGAAGTTGAAAACAACATTGAAAATGCTTCGTGGTGAACCTTTGGTGCAGACTTCCTTTTGACACTTTGGGCCCGAAGTACTCCTTCGCCATGCTTTGTAAGGACCACCTACCGAAGCTTGTGTTCTTGAAAACTGCTTCGCAAAAGCCCCTTTTAAAATCGACTTCACAAAACTTTTGCCCAAAGTAGCTACTGGAAATGCTTCAGGTGCGAAGCTCTTTTTGTGCCTTTGTTCGCATTTTGGTTCAGACCTTTTGAGGTTAAAGTGCTTCACAGTGAACCTCCTTGTAACTGATAAATCGCATCAAAAATATTTGAAGGATATTTTGAAGTGTAGTACTTGGCTTTTGCAATCTCGAAACAGGGTGTATATACAAATGAAAATTATATACAAAAGTACATATACACACATATATATATATATATATATATATATATATTTTGAAGAAAGAAATTGTGCTTTACCTCAGCGGTGAAAAGTATTCAGATGAAGACCATTGACAGAGGTTGACAAACCCTTGCCATCTACATCTTTGAGGATGAAAGAGTTGGTCGGATTTACTTTTATGATTTCGAACGGCCCACCCGAGAAGGCATCCAACTTGTCATGATTTCCATGTTTGGCTTTCTAGGAGTCCCACTTCCATACTAGATCTCCCACCTTGAATGTATGATTGGATGATTTTTTCTCGAACCAATCTTGGGTGACCTGAGCATGCTTGGCGAAGTTCTGGTAGGCTTCCTCGCGATCTTCCTCTAGCTGCAATAGCTGAGCTAATATTTTTTCCATTGGACTAACTCCATATTCTTCTAACAGCTGCAACGTAGGGATCTCTATATGGGTAGGTAAGATGGCCTCCTTACCATAGACCAGGGCATAAGGCGAAGTCTTGATTGACTTATTGACAGAAATTCGATCGACCCACAAGTCCCGATCTAGCAAAAGATGCCAAGTCCTTTTGTTTGTCTCTATAATCTTTCTCAACACCCTCAAAAAGGTCTTGTTGGTGGATTCTGCCAATCCATTGCCCTATGGGTAGTATTTGGAAGAGACTTTATGATATATCCCATGTTTGTAGAAGAAATAATTGATTTTGGCACCTAAAAAACCGAGACCATTGTCCATAATAATTGCTTCGGGAATGTCAAACCTGGTGATCAAACCCTCTAGGAAGGCGATTACAGTCTCTTGGTCTGCATGCTTCGTAGGGATCACTTTGGCCCACCTGGTGAAGTAGTCAGTTGCAGTCAAGATGAACTTATGTCCCACGAAGGAATTCGGTGATATGACCCCTATGAAATCCAACCCCCATTGTTGAAAGGGTGATTCAACCTGTATCGATCGGAGAGGTAGTGAAGCATTTCTACTTTTGCTAGAAAACTTCTGACACTGCTCACATCGGTGACAGACAGTGAAGGCATCAGCAAAGAGTATGGGCCAATAATAACCAACTTTGATGATCTTTAATGCCGTTATTCTTCCTATGAAGTGACCTCCAGATAGTCCTGAATGAAATTCTCCCAGGACTCTTCTTTTATCATCATCCTTTATGCATTTGAGGAGGACACCATTAATGTTCCTAAAAAATAGGCCTTCGAGGCGCAAAGTATATCGGGAAGACCTAATCCTGAAATGTCTTTGCTGTGAAGCATTTTTATGCAAAGGGCATCTGCTAGTGTTTAAGTAGTCGATTATATCACTGACCCAGTCCTTTTCATCCGCTTCCTGGTTTACGAAGCATCCTTCGACTGGCAAGTCATCCCATTGAGGTTTTGTCACTTCGGTCGCTGCGCTCTTCGCTAGTTCTTGACACAATGCATGACTATGAACCAGTTTTGTGGTCTTGATCTCAATGTAAAATTCCTATATTTTATTCACCCAACTAGCTCTCTTGCTTCTCAATTCTCCTTGGATGATGAAATTGTGCACATTGGGGTGAATGACAAAGACCGTAACCCGAATTTGGGAGATGAACTGCTTGAAATTCTTGAGAGACTTCATTACTGCATGCACCTGACATTCTATGAAATTGTATCTCTCTTCATGGGGATTGATCACTTGGCTCAAAAATGTGATGGGACGCTCTTCACCGTATTCCCCCTTTTGTGTCAGGATCGCAACATAGCTTTTGGGTTCCCCTATGGCATATAGGATAAAATATTGACTGTAGTCAGGGTTGATCAGGATTGGTGCCTAAGTGATTTGGGCCTTAATCTCTTCGAATGCCTCCTTCCTTTATTTCATCCAGAGGAATTCGGTGCCCTTCTTCAAAAGTTTGGACATCGACTTGATGACTTGGGCAAAATCGGGGATAAACTTCCTCATGAAGTTGATCTGGTTGAAGAAATATTGAATTCCTTTCTTGTCTACTGGGAGTGGGAGCTTCATTAGAGCCTCGGCTCTGTCGGGATCTACAACAAGGCCCTTTTCTAATATCGCATGTCCCAACAACTTTCCTTCGTTGACTATGAATATGGACTTCTTTGGATTGATTGAGATGCCAAACTCTCGATATTTTTCAAAAATTTGTTGCAGGTGTATAGGGTGATCCTCCCTTCTTCGGGAGAAAATGGTCATGTCATCTAGATAGATGATGATAACCTTATTCAAAAGCTCACCAAAAGCTAGATCCATCACCCTCTGGAAAGTAGCACCAGCATTCAAAAGGCCAAATGGCATTCGTTGGTAAGAAAATGTCCCCCACTTGGTGGTGAACATTGTTATATATTGGTCTTCATCCCTGAACCAGATCTGATTGTACCCTAAGAAACCATAAAGCAAGGAGAAGTGTTGAACCCTAGCCATCGAGTGCAAAATTTGATCGATTTGCGAAAGAGGATAGTGGTCCTTGAGAGAAGCCTGGTTTAGATTACAAAAGTCCACACATAACCGTATATATCCATTCTTTTTTTTGATAGGGACTAGGTTCGCTACCCAAGAAGAATGCTTGATGGGATAAATTATCTTTGCCTCAAGAATTTTTAGGAGTTCGGCCTTCATCAAGACCTCGATCTTTGGGTTAACTGGCCTTTGCTTTTGTCGAAAGGGTTTGACTCCCTCCTGTAATTCAATCGTATGCTAAATCAGCTGCCGATTGTATCCCCTGAGGTCTTGATAAGACCAAGCAATTATGTTGGGATACTTCCTACACAGAGTCTGGATCTATTCTATTTCTTTTGAAGTGCAATCGGTTCCAACTTTTATTGCTTTTCCAAGTTCAAGATCTAAATCTTGATACTACTTTTCATTGACCTTAATCATGTGAGAAAGTTCTTGATCATTCTGATCAAAGAGGCTTTCAAGGGTGATCAGTCCCTTGGGAACATGGTTATTCTTCAATTGGACCAGCCCTTCATATCCTTCTTCATCAGGGATTTTGTCTTCAATTGTAGCGGCTTCTTGAATCATGAAATTTACAATCTGCTCATCATTTTCAAAGACTTGCCAATGTAGGTCTTTGTCCGGGATAGAGGGTCTGTAGATCATCCTCATAGCTTTGGGCTTGTGCACCATGTATTCTATGGGAGAGTACTTGGCTACGATGGATGCCAGAACATCAGCATGTCGATTCTTTTCTCATGGGATAAAATGTATATTGAGAGACTCGAACTAGTCACATAGGTCCCATACCCTATTGCGGTACAAATTTAGATAATACTTCTTTGAAGTGCACATTTTTATGACTTGGTTGCACACCAGTTTAGAATCTCCAAAGATTTGGAGGTGCTTTATGCCTAACTTGTCAGCTTTCTTGAGTCCTAGGCATAATGCTTCATATTATGTTGCATTGTTGGTGTAGCTCCATGTCAATCGATAGCAATACTCCTTTTTCTCTCTGGACGGAAAAACTAGGAGAATCCCTACCCCAACGTCATTTTTACATTGGGTGCCATCGAAGAACAACTTCCATAGTCCTTCTTGGGCACTTGTCCTATTCTCTGGTTGAGTGTGTTTCTTAGGCTTGGCGATCGCATAACATCCCATCTCGGTATCCACCATGGCATTAAAGTCTACCAATGAGAACTCATCTTCATAACTTAGTTATGTAAGAGCTTCCTCGACCAGGTCCAACTGCTCTACTTCCTCCACTATTGTATTCACTGGATCGTTGCTCTCTTCTTTGGACATCTTCTGTACAAGGAAGGAAGAAGGATTTTCATTGTAGATTTTCACCTTCTTTCCTTTGAATGGAATCTCTAGATGAGAGTAATCCATAGACAGATATCCACCCAGCTTTGCTGTGAATTCCCTTGACAAGCACATGCTGAAGTATGGCTCCAGGTCAATGACTACTACCTCTTGTATGACCATGATCTGAGGCATCTTATGTAGTCGGATAGGAATGTCTTTGATCACTCCTATAGTATTCACTGGGGTACCATCCAACTGAAGTATGCCTTGGCTGCTTCGCATATATTCCATCCCTATTTCTTCGTAGACTGCTCTCGACATGACTGTTGTCGCGGCTCCAGAGTCGATCATATAGTTATGTACAATATACCCTTCCATCTATAAAGACAAGTAGAATGGAGGTGGTCTATTCTTCCCTATAATAGAAGTGGATAGGGCTTGCACAAGAGCAAGCAGTGCTACCTTTTTTGCTTTAGTCATCTTCAATGATTCTTATAGCAAGTCCACTTGTCCAGGTAGTTGGAGTGCATCATACAAGCTGATCTTGGCTGGAATCCTCTTTAACTCCTCTACAATGTTGTACGTTAAGGAATTGAGCACCTTAGGTTCCTTCCTCGACTCATATTTGGTGTGATAGTATTCTATAGCTTCAACTCTTTATCACTTAGTCAGTGAAGGAAACTTGAGCTTTTTCCTAGCCTTCTCTTTAGTTTCTACCTGAGGTGGTTCAACAGGGGTCTTTTGAGCTTTTTCTTTGTTTGGTGTGGGTGGAGGAGCTTCGTTCAGGGCTGAATAAGATGATTGTCCCTTCTCAGGTCGATCATGCACTTTCAATGGAGCCATATGAGTAGCATCCACTTCTATCGCCTTCTTTCCTCCTCTGGTAAGCACTACAATCGGTTCTTCTTCATCAATTGCCAGGTTCTGACTCATTTGCATGATGACGTTGACTTGACCACCATGACTACTACTCACTAGTGTTTGTACATAGTGTTGGTGCAACATGCAGGTATTCTCTTCATGCGGATCATTGCACGTAGAACACCAATATACATAATTGGAAGTGCTCTAAGCTTCATCAATCACAACATTTCTCATCGAAGCCTTTCCTTGCTGGGTTGCTTGGTCTTTGGTAAGCGCAGGCATAGGATAAGACCTTCTTGGTAGAAATTCTTGTTGCACTTGCTTCTTATTCACAATGGTCATGTCGTTAGACAACGTCTGAACTGTGGAGTTCAGAGACTGCATCTCCTGTAGGATTTTAGCTTGCATATCATCAGCTTTTGAAACGAGTGGCAATGAAGCCATCATCGGTATTAGGGGCAAGGCAGGGGGTTGAAATGGTGCTGATAGTACAGGGAATGCTGAAGTGACAGTAGGATGTGGAGTTGGAAATGTGGGAAAATGAATTTGTGGAGCGGTGATTTGAGACACAATAGGATTCGGGTTCCAAGATGAAATCGGGAGTGCAGGGGTTGCAGATATCTGTGAAGCGAAGTACTTTCACCCAAAGTAGTTACAGCCATAAAGAATGCAACATCTCTGCAACCATAAATTAGTGATGGCCATCTTTCATGCGAAGTACTTTCACCTAAAGTAGTGATAGCCATAAATAATGCAACATCTTTTGAAGGCAATTGCTTCAGCCGAAACCTTACCAAACCATAGTCTTGAAAGAGGATCATAGCGAAGCATTTCTCCAAGGCATCAATGAAGTAATTTTGTCAATGAAGTGGCAAGGAATGAAGAAATCCATTTTGCGAAGGAAATATACTTCGACACTCACGCCCCCTGAAGCAGTTTTGCAAAGTACAAATCAAGAAGGAAGTTATTACTTTAGCACAAGTCCATTGCAAAGCAAAGTTGCAAATGAACATCTTGTGAAGCACTTCAAGGGCACGTGTTCCAAGCCAGGTATTTTCTCGAGGTGATCCATTACCTCATAAATGCATTTTTACATGCTCGATAATACCGCTACTCATTTTTGGCAATTGGAAATGAAGTATCAGTTCCAGAAGGAGAGCCCGACAAGCATTGTAGTCACTCGAGCACCACACCCAAAAGTCAAGGATGCTCAGGCGGCCCATTAATGCGTATTTCCCAAGTTAACCTGGTCACATCTATTAATTTTGGCAAAGGATATGAAAGCTCAGTCACGAGGACCGTGGAGGGCCAACTTATCAGCTTTCGAGGATGTACTTCGCCATTATGTGTAATTATGACTCAGAGGATTGGGTCCTCTATAAAAACCTAGGCATTGTAATGAAATAGGGGGGGAACTATCTGCTAGAAAGCTGCTGTAACTTGATGTCTTGCGATTAATTCTAAAGAGCTTTGGGCTCAATTAATTTTTTTTATGCTGCCTTCTGTGCTTGATTCTTTTGTCTTTCTTCATTTGTATACTGAGACTCTAAATCTTGAATCTGTTGTGTGATTGGGGACTACACCTTGAAACTCGCCTGAAGGATACATAGGAGAGGAAAAATGCTATATTAGTTTTATTTTATGCTGCCTAGTGGGTTTTGGTTTCTGTTACATTCACTTGTCCTAATATTCGTTACTCTGAACCCTGAATTTCAATGAAAGGGAGACGGAGAATCCCTGTGAGCTTGCCTAGAGGATACATAGGAAGGTTAATGTGGCATTTCTTTCATTTATTCTTGGTGTTCCTTGCTGATATTCAAGTTGTTAGTTAGTGATTGTGCTTCTTATTCTCTCCCACTTTGAATCATCAATCTCTCTTCCCTTACCCCCCTTTTTTATTTCTTTCTCTAACCCTAACTCATTTTATCTCTTTCCTGCACCCTTATCTCAAAACACCAAATTAGTTTAGCATAGGAGCTGACATTTATTTGGATATTGGCATGAGGGGCATATCCTCCCTTCGGCATTTCAATGTTGGTCCAGGTCTAGGGCGCATACATTTACCCAAAATCCTTTCCTAGGTAGATTTGATGACCAATAGTACCCATAAATATTTTGGTCACCAAAAATCCCCAAAGGTACCCATAAACCCTTTGGTCACCAAAAATCCCCAAAGGTACCCATAAACCCTTTGGTCACCAAAAAAGCCCCAAAGGTACCCATAAACCCTTTGGTCACAAAAAAATCCCCAAAGGTACCCATAAACCCTTTGGTCACCCAAAAAGCCCCAAAGGTACCCATAAACCCTTTGGTCACCCAAAAAGCCCCAAAGGTACCCATAAATCCTTTGGTCACCAAAAACAACCCCAAAGGTACCCATAAACCATTTGGTCATCCAAAAATCCCTAAAGGTACCCGTAAACCCTTTAGTCATCCAAAAATACCTAAAGGTACCTATAAACCCTTTTGTCACCCAAAAACCCCAATGATATCCACTAGGCCCATTGGTCAAAAGTAGATATATATAGTAATAAAAATCCAAAAAAATCATTAAAATAACAAAAATACAAAATATTGTATTATATTTCATACCGTTGCATTATACAATCACTTACACTAAGCATACCCATCATTGCATTTTGCATTCTAGAGTTGCTCATACATGTCTAGCACTAGGTCAGTACACTAGCCATATTTAAAAATCAAATTTATCAAAAGTAATTATTAACACCCATCTACATTACAATTATTATTTCCATCCATATTCTCCATATTTCATATTTGTGTCTGTTTCCCTTCACCTAGTCATTTGTTATAAGGTATCATTAGGGTTTTTGGTCACTCAACTATCTCTAGTTTTATTTTTAGATTTTGTAGAAATCTATCCTGATTTTTAGAAGGTAGAGTCTTGCTTTGATTACACCTTGTATACATAATAATCCCAACACATTCTCACATTAATAAATCCAAGTTTTGTACAAGAAAATATGAAACCAGCAAAGTGGTCCTTGTTACCTTAAGTGAAAAGTTAACCCTGCTCATCCCCCTATTGCGCATGGTTCAAAAATATTGAGAATTGATAAAAGGACAAGCTCTTCCCTACCCAAAGCAATAAAAATCCCTTACCCCATGCAAAATATAGGCAAGTATCCAAAGAGCAACAAATACAAAAGCAAAAATCCTCAAAAGAGAAAGTAGTTTTTACCACTAACAAAAGCAAAAGGTAAAATAAACAATGGTTCTCACCACTACCAAAATACCTTGATCACAAAAAAAAAATGAGCAAAAACATGGAGCAATTAAAAAATAAAAGAAAATAAGGGAGTACTAAAATTGAATCTTTGGAATTCTTACCATTTGAAAACCATGAGGTGATCCTCATTACATTTTAGGTGGTATCAAGCCTACCTGTAAATGATAGTATCCTTACGCATGATGATATATCTATCACATTAGCAACCTTATTTTGTACAGATCAATGTCAGCTTGCAAATGACCTAGCTTTTGGTAGCTTGTATTACCTAATGGTCTAATCCAACTACCTACAAAACTCAGGATCATGATACTCACAGGGTTATCTTTAGTACATATGGTCTCATAAATCTTGTTTGGCACTAAAGTAACTTTATGCATTATTATAGCAATGAAATTACATGCACACATAGGGATATTGAATATCTTGGTCATCCTAGTAGATTTATACCTTGCCAAAAATTCTTGCATGGTTAATATATAACTTTTGACTAGTTCACTAGAGTGTTTGAATCTCATGAAAACCTCAAGGATATTCTATAACATCTTACTATTCATTCCATTCCATACCATTTTATCACATGTTTTTTAGTTCACATTTTCACAATCTATTACACAATCTTATGGTAATGTTAAAAATGAATTGATGAATTTTGTATAGTCTATGGTGTTAGCATCTAGTGTGTCAAATAGTATTCATAATTCATTAGTATAGATTAACAAATCATCCATTTCATTATGCATACACACATGTACATATCATCAACTAACATCATATTACAATACATGCATCCATGATATTGCATCCATAAATGCATCAGAAAACCAAGAAGTAAACATAAATGCATATCTTTTCTCACCATCAAAAATCATAAAATTAACAAAAAAATCAAATAATCATCAAAAATTTCAAGTGAGCCTCATATTTAGTTATTTACCCTATAAAATTGGTGGTTGTAGTGACTTGCGCTCCATGCAATCTATAAAGATGAGTAGATTACCATAATGCCATTTGAACCACATTATTCATTTATGAATTGAAAAATCTTCACTTCAATCCCCAATAATGACATTACGGTTAGAGTACTCCATAGGAATGAGGTATTCATTTCCTTCCATGAAATATCATCAAAAACCACAAAAATATTAACAAAACTAATAAATTTCATAATGGATAAATTTGAAGGCACCCTAATCAAGCCATATTGGTCAATAAACTCATCACTTTCATCACTGGTCATTCCCTTATTGACTCATCGCTTGATGGGGTAGTCATAATTATGAATTCATAATAAAAATCAACATTCAAACACTCAAAAGTGCAACTTGCATACATTCAAAATAATTATTTCCAAAGATAATTTCAAGCCCACACTGGGGCACATAATTAAGTACCAATTCCACAAAATAAAGTCTTGGTATCCTTGAAGCCTTGGGATGACTGCCAGTATAGGCTTATAAGTGAAACAAGGAACCAATACCAAGCATACCATAAGCCTAAACTTGCTCGAACAATGCGACTAAAAGGTTTACCAAAATAAAATCCTTCAAATATGTCAAAAGAAAGGACTCCAAGAATGTATGTTTCTTCCACGATAAGGGCATCTAAATTTGGTTAGGTTACTGATAACCTAAAATAAGTTGAAAGTTTAGTCATATTTTTTTGCTCCACACTCTGTTTCACACAATGCATCCCAAAAAGGGGTGCTTGTAGATACTAAATTCATGTCAATATGATTAGAATGCCAAGATGCACTCTTATCAGCACCATATGGCCTCCTTGAGTAGCCCTTAAGTGTTAAATAGTGGTCCTTACCACTTTTGAAAAGTTCTACCCCACTTTTGGGAAGTTTTGGGCCATGCAGCCATGATCGTCCCACCCTAGGGTGACAACCAAGTTCATGGTCTCATCACCCTGAAGTAGCCACAAACAACTGCCCTTGGGTGGGGCAGCCACCAACAACCATCCTTGGGGGAAAACCAAACCCTTGGAATCTTAAAAAGTCTAGGGTGGAACAAATGTCAATCAAATTATACCATTTATACCACCCATTAATTTATGACAGAATGAGTGTGCATCAATTTAGTCACAAACCTACAAATTGGAGGCTCGAATTGGAGGTTTCTACCACCCAATGTATGGCAAGGTTTTGAAAAATGGCGTGTTGAGTGGAAATTTTACCCAATTGCAAAATAACCATCACACTTAGGATTTTGATCTCAAAACCCTCTCTTGCAAAGAAATATGAAATTTCTCCAAGGTTCCTTTTAATTAATGTGTGCTTGTAATCTTGTGAAGATATATCAAGTGAGTGCTAGGAATACCTTAGTGATTTGCAAGTAATTGTTAACAAGGGGCCTGTGTTGGTGTTATTTTATTGTGCTATGCTATTAATTGTTCATGAAACTTAAAGAAAATAAAATATGATTGGCCCTCATATGACCACGATGTAAGCCTTAGTTCATTTTATCTTGGAGGATTTTAGGTAGATTTTATCTTCTTTTGTTAAGCAGATTTTAAATAAGTTTTACCTTCTTTAAACCTTGCTTTGAACAATGAAATAGAATATTAAAATCTCTCTAAATATGAATGTGAAATGAAGATTGGATTCATTTAATTATTGCTTGGTGAATGAAAAGAAAATAAATATGCAAAACTAATTATAAAATGTAGAAGCCTTTGAAAAGTCAAATAAATAACCCTCTTCTATGAAATTGATTTTCATAAAGATAAGTTGATTTATTGCTTTGAAAATAATGGCCTATTGAATGCCATATAAATTACCCCCTTTAATGAAATTGATTTTCATAAAGGGAAGTCAATTTATTGCTTGAAAAATGAAATATAAAGCTTGAAAAGTGAAATTATGTCAAATCTGAAATTATAAAATGCCTGAAAAAAGCAACTTTGAATAATTTTTATAAATTCGAAATTGGCTTCAAAATGAAATCAAACTTATATAAGATGAAATATTGAAGCTCATTCTAGAGACCCATGCATTTATTTTTGAAATTTTAATTTTTTTTATTTTTATTTTAATTGCCAAAGTTTAAAAAAATTTGCAAAAAATAAGGGTTAGAAAAATAAAATAAATAAATTAAATAAAATTAAATAAAAGAAATGCTGCAACCCATAAGTTCTCCATAGACCCTACAAGCATTAGTATTCTGCACAAAAACCAACATTAGTGTGACCTGAATTCACGCAATCAAACATCTAATGTGATGCAATCTTCTAAGGAAATGGTGCAATATATCAAAAATAACAAACAAGTTAACCATTAATATGCATTAAAACTTGAAGTATCTCCAATATATTACAAAAAAATATCTTCAACATTCACACTACAAGTGCAGAAAACCATACCCTAAATTGGCATCATATGGTGAACTCCAATCTAGCGGTGTGGCTTTCTTCCCAAAAAATCCAACCCTTGTTCATGAGCTTCAATGGCTATTTAGAATTTCCAACATTTGGCTCTTCGTTTCTTTTTCCAACTCTTGGCTTTCCAATGCTTTCTTTTTCCAACTCTTGGCTTTCCAACGTTTTCTTTTCTTCTTAAAATTTCCAACATTTGGCTATTTGTTTCTTTTTCCAACTTTTGACTTTCCAACATTTTCTTTTCCATTGGCATGATACGTGACATTTTCTCTTCTTGAGTGTTGTCTTTTTTTTCTTTTCTTTTTTTTTAATAGTAACCTGCAATAAAGAAAAACACATGAATTAAACTTTCAAAATAAAACTATTAATAAAATTTAATTAAAACAAAAATAAAGATAAAATTAAATTAAACTTTTCCCAAAACAAAACCATTAATGAAATTAAATTAACTTAAAAAAAACATTGATGATTTTATTTTGATATATATATATTTTTTTTTTTTTTTTTTTTGTTTTATTTTTATTTATTTTATTTATTTTTTTATTTTTTTTTTATTTTTATTTTTATTTATTTATTTTTTTATTTTATTTTTTTTTTTTTTTAAATTTGATTTAATTAATTTCAAATGTTTGAATTGGTTTAATTCAAAACATTAAAATTAACCAAAACAATAAAAAACAAGGAGGAACCTAACCAACACACTAAACAACTTAAAAGAAACTAAAAGGAGACACTAATCCACACCCAAACCTTGGAACATATATTGCAACCTAAACCAAAATTTTCAAAAACTGAAAAATAAAAAGGTGGGTCCCCAATTTTGGGGCTAGTTGTGCAATGGTCACAACAAATGGTGACTCTGCTAGGAAATGCTCCTGAGCATTTTGGATGAAGAACCCAATCTAAAACGAGAACACAAAATATTAGTGAAATAATAATTATTTAGCGATGTCCCGAGAAGGTGGGGGTAAATAGCTTTGGATAAAAACAACTAATCCATCTTCCTTTGCTTAGTGTGTGAAAAGTGATTCATTTTGCATTCTTGAAAACCTTCTGGATTCCATCATCTAGTTTGTATTTAGGCTATGAAGCACGACTCATAAAAAGAAAGCTTTTACAGACAGAGCCCTACTGCCAGTTAGGCATCTATAGCCCCGGTAGAGTTTATCTAACTCACCCTTGTGTTTACTTGATACTTTGCAAAGCCTTTCCTTATAAACAAGTTGTGTCTAGACAGAGCCCTACTGCTAGTCAGGCATCTATAGCCCCGGTAGAGTTTATCTAAACTTGGTGACTGATTTTAGCGTGTTTTCCTTTGCTTGCTTTTTTTTTAATAGCTTTGCAATAATTTATGTATCACGAGGGTTAGGAAGCATAGAGATGGAGCGTGTTGAATTTTTTGCCTTAATTTGCAACCCAAAGTGACTTCATCCTTCAGGACTTCCAGAAATACCCTTTAATATGTGAGTTATATGTGGAGCTTTAGCGAAATGTTTCATTGTTCCATTCTCCACCATTTTAGTCCCAAAATCTAAGCATGATCACAAAATAACTCATCCCCCTTTTCTTAGGTTCCCCTGCTTTCAAATTAGGTGTTCCAACCTACTTAACAAAGGAACAAAAAATGGTCAAGAGGCCATAAATTAGCGACCACGAAACATCACCTCAAATAGAGGGACCAACCCAAAACACAAAATTAAAAACACAAACCAAAACCTAACCTAATGCAAACTAACAAGAAAGCAAAACAAAATCAAAATTTAAGGACAAAGCACAAAACATCAAAGCTAAACAAAGCCATGAAAATGAAAACTATATACAATAATATACACTATGTACAATGTGATGCAAAAATTTGAGCCATCACTTCCCTGGATCCCAAACATGATTAGCACATTTCAAAAGACATATAACATGATACACATGCCAAGCTTTGTAGGAATCCAACGACAGTAATATTAGGCCACACAATGCAACAATTTTCATCTTGCCTCTCTCACCCCACCAATTTAATTTAGTTCCATTAGTAATCCCATAGTGGAGTTTCAAATCATCAAATTGATTAGACAATAATTGATCTTCAATTCTTTCTTGTCTATTACTTAGAATGCAAATTTCACAATTCGATTCATGCTTTAGAATTAGGCTTTCCTTTTCAAATATGATATTTTGCAAGTAGGAGCCTATTTCTATAAATTTCAAAGCCAATTCATTTTCCACATCCTTAGACCAATCATGCTTATGTAATAATTTGCAAGCATCTAGGATATTTACTAAATGAGGATCATTATAAGCTTTTATCCTAGATTCGATTGTTAATTGTTGATGAACTTGATTCAACAATTTAAGCACATCAACTTCTCTTTCATTCAACAAAGCAATATCATTAGTGGTGTGAGTAGAAATCAACTCTAGTTCTTCATTCACCTCCAATGGCATTTCATCATAAATAGCATTTGAATCCCATAGACAATTAGGTAAGCTTTCACCTGGAGTTCACATGGTTGAACATAAAACATGAGCTTCTACCTTTTGTGCACTTTCATTTACCAAGGCTTGGTGAGGATTTGCAATTCCCTCTTTTACCTCATGGTCTTGATCATCTTCATCATCTTGTAGTCCTTCATCTTCATTGATTACCTGTTCATCAAAAATACCAAAATTAGGAACCCAATTAAAAACATGCCCATCCTTTTCAAACCTTAAATTTTGTTGGTCAAGGTGTGTGTCAAATAACCCATTTCCATGATCAACTACTTTAGTTGCTTCAAATAAAGCAACATTTTTATCATTTGGTTCCAATTCCTTGTTAACCATCCAGGGTATCTCTTCATTTGAATCTTCAAGACAATCATGCGAATTTGTATCCAAATTTTCAATAGTCAAGAATGAAATAGAAGATTTTACCTCTTCCTCATCTAAAATAGATGAATCATAAGAAATATTTATCATTTCTTCCTTTTCTATTTCAATGAGATCTTCAATAAATTCATATTCGACATGATTGAATTTTGGAACCTTCTCTATTTTTGCAATAGGCATGTCATTCTTCCATTGTATAGGACTTGCAAGCTTTTCATGTGAGATAGAGGTTTCATCAATAGGAGTATGAGACAACAATGATTCCCCATATCTTCCCCAACCATTATAAAAATCATCATCTAAATCCGTGTGGTGAAAGTCTATTGTATCTTGGGCATGATCTTCAGATTCATCTATCAATTCCTTTTCACCTTTATCCACGTTAATTTTAGAGAATTCATCCTCTTCAGATTGTTCAAGAATTGCAAGCTCTTCATGTGAGGTAGCAATTTCAGCATCTTGCATATCCAATGAAATAGAAATTTCATCATTAGGGGTAACCAATAATTCTACACATTTCTTCCAATAATTATCATCTAGACCCATGAGATGAAATTCTATTTCATCTTCCTCATAATATTCAGATTCTTCAAGAAACTCCTCTTCGAATTCTCCTTCAATCATTTTTGGTGGTTCAAGGGTTTCTATGGTGGAATCCATACTTGCATTCAGATTTGTGTGATCACCATAATCCTCATTTGTAAACAATGACTCTAGATCATAGCTTGGCTCATGTTGGCTTTCTTGATCATTGTAATGATTGTCTTCTAGAAACAAGTGGTGAAATTCTATCATGCTTTATGTACCATCTTCAGATTCATCCATTGATTCCTTTTCAAATTCTCTTTCACTCTTTCTGATATTATCCCAATCCTCTTGTGTAAATAATGACTCCAAGCCCTTTATTTCTAAAGGCTCATACATTTTCAACATTGAGTCAACCTCTACATCTTGATGGGCTTGTTCACCACAATCCTCATTGGTGGATGTTGGTTTAGATACTTGCACCTCCTCTTGGATGATATCTAAGGTGGTTATGAAATTTGGACATTCAACTTCATCCCATTGATCATTCACCTCAGGCATTATTTGATTCAAGGGTGCTAGATTGGATGGTTGGTATTGGTTGGAATCCATACCTCCTAAAGAATAGTTCATCATGGGAGGAGGTTGTTCCTCATCCTGACTCATGGGTGGTGTCTGATTGTGAACCTTAGGGTTAAGCAATGATGATTGATCCACCTCACCCATTTTTGAAATACACCATTGTTCTACTATTATTGTGGCCTCGTAGACTCTAGGCAAGGATGGATCTTCAAGATTTTCCCCTAGAAATGTAGCAAGTAAGGGGTCTATGGCTCCCATGTATATTTGAATGGCTTCTTCTTCTAAAATGATGTAATGTGTATCCATTTTGATATATACCCTATGGAACCTTTCATTGAATTGGCTCATGGACTCATTAGGCTCCTTACAGATAGAGACAAACTGATTCTTTATCACAACTGGATCAACCAATTTTTCAAAATGGTTGATAAACGTTGCTTCTAGTAGAGCCCAAGAAGTGATAGAACTTTGAGGTAAGTGGATGTACCAATCAAACGCAACCTCATCCAATGTGTATGAAAATAACCTACAAGGAAAATTTGCATGCATAATTTATAAATGAATTAACATGTCCTTGTATCTCTGAATATGTTCCTTGGCTTGATCCACATCATGCCTAAATTGAGGTAAATAATCTTCTACACCTTCAAGGATTTGATGGGTAGGCCTATTTAAATGGCTATAATAATCCCCTATCCAAGATGCAATTTTTGCCCTGGTTGGAGTAAACAATGCCATTAGTGAACCTTAAAGAATATAACTTTAGTACCAATCTTGTTAGTCAAATAAATATATCTTGCAAAGGAGTAGAAAATGACTAACAAATTTCAAATGTTTAACATATAGATCATCATGTTAGCATCAACCAAAAGATATGCATCAATTAAACCATGACATTAAATAACATTCTCAAATTTGTAAAAGGTTAGCATCAATGCATCATCAATAAGAGAATGTTTGAATCAATGAAAGTGATCACAAGTCAACAAAACCTCGTTAGTCAAGACCAATACCTTCAAATAAATATTTCAAGTAAACATGAACAATTTAGCATTTAAATAACAATAAAGTAAACCAATTCAGGCCCTCCTTCTAGCGCCAAAATGTTGAGTGGAAATTTTACCCAATTGCAAAATACTCATCACACTTAGGATTTTGATCTCAAAACCCTCTCTTGCAAAGAAATATGAAATTTCTCCAAGGTTCCTTTTACTTAATGTGTGCTTGTAATCTTGTGAAGATATATCAAGTGAGTGCTAGGAATACCTTAGTGATTTGCAAGTAACTATTAACAAGGGGTCTGCGTTGGTGTTATTTTATTGTGCTATGCTATTAATTGTTCATGAAACTTAAAGAAAATAAAATATGATTGGCCCTCATATGACCACGATGTAAAGCCTTAGTTCATTTTATCTTGGAGGATTTTAGGTAGATTTTATCTTCTTTTGGTTAAGCAGATTTTAAATAATTTTTACCTTCTTTAAACCTTGCTTTGAACAATGAAATAGAAGATTAAAATCTCTCTAAATATGGATGTGAAATGAAGATTGAATTCATTTAATTATTTCTTGATGAATGAAAATAAAACAAATATGCAAAACTAATTATAAAATGTAGAAGCCTTTGAAATGCCAAATAAATAACCCTCTTCTATGAAATTGATTTTCATAAAGAGAAGTTGATTTATTGCTTTGAAAATAATGGCCTATTGAATGCCATATAAATTACCCCCTTTAATGAAATTGATTTTCATAAAGGGAAGTCAATTTATTGCTTGAAAAATGAAATATAAAGCTTGAAAAGTGAAATTATGTCAAATATGAAATTATAAAATGCCTGAAAAACAACAACTTTGAATAATTTTTATAAATTCAAATTGGCTTCAGAATGAAATCGAAATTGCATAAGATGAAACATTGAAGCTCATTCTAGGGACCCATGCATTTATTTTTGAATTTTATTTTATTTTTTAATTTTTATTTTAATTTCTGAAGTTTTAAAAAAAATCTGCAAAAAAGAAGGGTTAGAAAAATAAATAAATAAAATTAAATAAAATAAATACTGCAACCCAAAAGTTCTCCACAGACCCTGCAAGCATTAGTATTCTGCACAAAAACCAGCATTAGTGTGACCCAAATTCACGCAATCAAACATCTAATGTGGTGCAATATTCTAAGGAAATGGTGCAATATATCAAAAATAACAAACAAGTCAACCATTAACATGCATTAAAACTTGATGTATCTCCAATATATTACAGAAAAATATCTTCAACATCACACACACAAGTGCAGAAAACCATGCCCTAAATTGGCATCATATGGTGAACTCGGTCCAGCGGTGTGGCTTTCCTCCCAAAAGATCCAGCCCTTGTTCATGAGCTTCAATGGCTATTTAGAATTTCCAACATTTGGCTCTTCATTTCTTTTTCCAACTCTTGGCTTTCCAACACTTTCTTTTTCCAACTCTTGGCTTTCCAACGTTTTCTTTTCTTCTTAAAATTTCCAATATTTGGCTATTTGTTTCTTTTTCCAACTTTTGACTTTCCAACATTTTATTTTCCATTGGCATGATACGTGACATTTTCTCTTCTTGAGTGCTGCCGCTTTTTTCTTTTCTTTTCCTTTTTTTTTAATAGTAACCTACAATAAAGAAAAACACATGAATTAAACTTTCCAAAATAAAACTATTAATAAAATTTAATTAAAACAAAACTAAAGATAAAATTAAATTAAACTTTTCCCAAAACAAAACCATTAATGAAATTAAATTAACTTTCAAAAAACACATTGATGGCTTTATTTATATATATATATATATATATATAATTTTTTTCTTTTTTTTAATTGTTTTATTTTTATTTTATTTTTATATTATTATTTTTTTCCTTTTATTTTCATTTTACTTGTTTTCATTTTTTAATTTTAAATTTGATTTAATTAATTTCAAATGTTTGAATTGGTTTAATTCAAAACATTAAAATTAACCAAAACAATAAAAAACAAGGAGGAACCTAACCAACACACTAAACAACTTAAAAGAAACTAAAAGGAGACACTAATCCACACCCAAACCTTGGAACATATATTGCAACCTAAACCAAAATTTTCCAAAAATTGAAAAATAAAAAGGTGGGTCCCCAATTTTGGGGCTAGTTGTGCAATGGTCACAACATGGTGGTACTTGCATCGCATGGGTAACATTGCCCATTTAACTTTGTGCTCTCTTGAGCTATAAAGTGAAGCCAATCCACCCAACTAAAAAAGATGGATCTTTTGCAATATTTTGCCATGAAGTGTTGCCGAAATTCAAACCCTCTTTCATCTTGTGTTTTCCCTTGAAATATCCATCAATTGAAGGAGTCTTCCAAGTGATCCCAAATATGCAAATTCATTTCAAAACCCACATATTTCAGTGAATTAGATCACAAAATTTGATGACAACACCCTAAGAATAGTTTAAACCAGATCATAAAAGAATTGGAGGTAAAAACCACCAGGTTTGATGGTCACCCCACCCCGAGGTGGTTAACAATAACAATTGCAACACCCAAGTATAGCCATGGATTCTACATTTTATGTCATCTTTTTTTTAGCATAGATCAATTATAGATTAGAATATATACACTATACTAAGTTTTGGTGCAATTTTGAGTAGTTTTGTACCTTCTATTATGTTTTTTTCTATTCATATTCACTACCACATGCATCTCTTTGATTTTGTCTCAATCCATATAGTCTAGTTACAAATTTGAGTTCTTTGTGTGTAGATCTAGGTATCCCAACGTGCAAGGATGAAGCTATAAGTCCAAATACAGATAGATTATCGTAGTGGTACCAAAAACCCACTCTTGGATAATTTGTGAGTGCGAGGAAGGCCTTGAAGCGCATCTGATTTGTTGAAAGAATTATATCCTTATACACCTTGTAATGATTGTACCAATTCAAATCCCTCAAGGAGATGTATTGTAACCATGATTTCGACAAGTTAATTAATATAAAGAGAACCCGATTTCTTATATATTATTATCATGTTTACATTAATTTTCAATTTTGAATGCTTAAATCAATAGGTGCAATTCATTTACCTTTCTCTAGATGCACTATTTTTCCGCTCTACAAAAATATTGCTGGCCATAAAAATCTTGCAATGATCCTCTCTAGAGAAAAAAATATCTTAAATATGAAAAAAATCAATAAGGTGAGACTAGATACTACATGGGAACGTCCCCACAAATACTGGGTAAAAATTAACTTTGATGGAGATAAAAAAGGTAACCCAGGTCATGCTGGTGGTGGGGACCTCATTAGGAATGACAGAGATCAGGAAATGACTGCATATGTTGAGGATCTAGGAGTTACCACAAATCACCAAACTGAAGCAAGGGCAATGATTACATGCCTTTGAATTACAATGAATTTGGATTTTAGGAGAATTGTTCTTGAGGGGTATTCCAAGAATATTATAACTTCCCTTAAAAAAGGGGAGTTAAATAATTCTAGCATTTTCCAAATAATTATAGATGCAAGTACTATTTTGGGAAACCTAGAAGAAAGTCAAGTTAAACATATTTATAGAGAGGGAAACAAATTTGTCAATAAAATGGTAAATATGATAGTCAAATTTGAAAATTTCAAGGTCCCGTCATATTCCCCCATGGATTTAGTAGAGATTATAAGAATTGATAATGGAACTAGTAGATAAATAGGGCATATCAAAGCAAAATACTTATTGGGATCATGTGATGAAGGATTTGAGCACACTAAATTACATTATTGTCAATAGTTTCTTTATCATTTATGTAAAGCATTGAGCATTGCATCAACCACGTTAAAAAGAAGGATAGCAGGAGGAATATTATTTTATCTTCTCCATAAAAATTTTTAGCCTAGGTTTGTTTGTTTTACTAATATAGGGCTATCTTGTATTTTTATGATATTGTATTTTTTTTTCTTGTACATATTCCAAAATTTGTGTAAAGGGTCGGGACCCTTCAAACCCTTTTTTTTTATCCATACCAAAAAAAACAAGCTAATATTACCTTGAACTCTAGCTCAAATCTCATAAAGAAAAAAAAATCAATTTAAACCAATCTTGACCTAACTAATATTCACATATCCTAAGGTTTGAGATAGTGCAATGTTTAGAGGAACAATAGACTATGAAATGAACTAAGTGGAACCACCATCACCATGTATATATTGAACACAACAAATTTCAAAAGACTTTATATTAATAGATATTCAATAAGTACATTGTTTTAGATTGATCCACTTTGATGGATTACAATGAATCAGGCTAAAAAACAATAGCCACTTGATTCAGAAAGACCATCCAACTGCAAAAAGAAAGGTAAAAGGGACCAACTAATAGATGGTTTCTAACCTTTGTAACTGGCTAGTGAGCCAATATTTATACAATTTTTGGCCTTCACCTAACATTACATTTTACAATTAATTTCCATCTAATTTTAGGATGAATCTCTTGAAATTAAATTTCCTAGCATACTACAGTCGTGCTTCCATTAAATACACTACTTTGGCCATGACTTATAATGTCTTCATCTACAGTGAGCCCTACAATGGCCACACTTCATTAAATTTCAAATTGCACAATGCTTAAGAATTTTAGAACTACCATGCCTTATTAATTCTTCATCACTCTATAAAATCCAATTCAATCATTAATTATCCTCATTTTCCATCTTGCACGGTCGTACTCGCCTAGATCACATTGAAATTCTGTCTTCCATTATCTTCACCATATTTAATGCAACGACCAACAATGTTTTGCAAAAATTCAAAAATGCAAAGGTTAGAACATTAATATTATTATCATTTTAATTATTTTTAATTTTCCTAAGGTTTTAAATTATTCAAAATTTTAAATTTTTTAATTTAATATGCCTAAGGTTTGTTATTTTAATTTTAGGGCAAAATATTATATCCAATATTAAATTTCAATGCCCCTATTATTTCTTATCGTAGGCGCACGAAATACAAAGAAAATCCAATGGCTACACTCCAAAATAAAATATGACCCAAGTTCACAAAATTATTAATGTATTCATGTAACGACCTAGAAACTAGCTAAAAAGAAGTAACAATTTTTTTATTTTTTAGACAACCGATATGGATCCATAAATCCCTAATTAGCATATAAGTTTAAATTTATCTATTGTTTAGGTTTATCAAATCTCCCAAATTGACTAAGGGTTACATCATACTCTATACCCTACACAAGTTTGTCTATGTAGGTATAGTACACATATCGTAGATAAGCTATCCATCTCATATTTTCAATGAGCTAACTTATCACCTTTAGTATAATTGAAGGTATACACCCATATTTGTACCATACACAAGTCTATCTATGTAGGTATGCTATACGTACTAAAAATTAAGTCATTCATCTCATCTTTACAACAATCTAACTTAACCCAGATGAAAATAATCACATTGGTTTAAGTTTAACATCTCCCTAAGAGGTTTGAATCTCTTAGGTATTTTATATTTTCACCCTAAGAGGTCTTAATATCTTAGGTCCTTTTCTATGTTCTCCCTAAGAGGTCTTAATATCTTAGGTCATTTTCTATGTTTAAAGGGACAAGGCTAACTTTATCTATTTAATATAAATAAGGAACAATATCTACCAAGAATTTAATAAGTACCTTAAATAAAACATCATGCATAAAATAAACATTTAAACAAAGGAAATGTTGAATGTCCACAATATCTACATTTTTCAAAAACAATAATTTAGAGATACATTCCTTATTCATTTATTTAAAACATTACATAAAAACCAGTATGGTAAATCCCCCATACTTTAAAGGAATAAGGTATTACATCAATGCTCATATAGGGGGTGCTCCCAAAGAATATTTATCTATTAAACATGAATAATTACTGTAATTGAAATTAAAATCGGTGAATTGGTTTCAATTATTCTCTTTGGTTCTTCCTATCTTCCCATCACTCATTTGAGGGTAGTAGGGGATTAGGAAAACTCATGGTTCTATGAACATGCATCTAAATGTTTCTACTAAAACATAAAGTAAGAGCATATATATATTGTTTACCAAATTGTAACTATACAAATCTATTTCAAGCATTCAACCATCTATATCTAGTTGATTTCATAAGAATTTCTTCATTTCCATTCTTATCTCTTTCAACCACAAAGGAGAGTCAAATAACCTTATAAACCATTTATTTAATTAACTAAAGTCATATTCCTTTAATTAACCAAATAGAATTTTTATTTAATTAACTAAAGTATAATTTCCTTAATTCTAAATAATCAAATAGTTTTTTTATTTAATTAACTAAAGTCTCATCTCTTAAATTAATTCAATAATCAAATGAACCAACTATCTAATTAACTAAAGTCCCACTCCCTTAATCAATCAAATAATTCAATGTCATTTAGTGAAATAAATCATTTATTTAATTAACTAAATTCCCATTCCTTTAATTAACCATATAATCCAATAATCCATTTATTTTAATTAACTAAAAGACCATTCCTTCAATTAATCAAATAATAAAATAAAAAACTTATGTAATTAACTAAAGTCGCATTCCTTTAATAACCTGATAATCAAATCATCCATTTATTTAATTAAATCAACTATTATAAACATCATATGTTATTTCCTTAATGAACTAAAAAATTTATTATTAAATTCATAAATAATATACGAAAGAACCCTTTTATAAGATAATGAATCTGTTTCTTTTATAATTATAACACATACCTTCCACTCTAATATAAAATTAAAGTGTTCAAATAAAAAAAGATGAATTCACAGAGAGAATTGAAGACACAAGGTAAAATGAGGTCGCTCGAGGGTGAAGAGTACATAATATCACCTTGATTCACGTGGAGCAATAGTGGCTTCAAAGTTAATGGACTCACAACAAGTAAAAAATAACAAACCCTAACTGAGGACGAGGACATATCAAACTACCCACAATAGTCATGCAACAAAAATTAAATACAACCTATGTAGGATGATGCTCAGGGGGTCTCTAAAGGTGGTTGGGATGTTTAAATCATCACGAAGATTGTGATCAACATGATAGGTAGGTGGTCCAAAATTTGGGTAACCCATCCAATGGTAGTAAGATATACAAACAACACCAAACTTTAAACTGAGAAGAGGGGCTATTTTATTATAGCTAGAGTGTCCACCCAAGTATAGATAGCACTAAAATTTTAATTGATTGAGGCCAAAAAAAATTTGTGGTCCAACCCACATAGCATTCACAAGACTTAGTACCCAACCAAGTAGTGTTTTCTATGGACACTACTACTCAGTTATTTTTAGCTAACTCACTGCCATAATGGTAAATTTAGATTGATATCTATACGTGCAGTGACTAAAAGTCATTGGATATAAGGAGAGGATCACATTGGGCTATGAACCAATAGCTCATGAATGACATAAAATATAAACCAGAAAGGGAGTGCAGGTACCTCAATAGATATAAAGGACTTGGATGTGGTAAGACAACATCAAACTTGCCATTACATAATAAAGGTGATGTCTTTCTCAATATAGGTAGATAGCAATACCATGTTATCACAAGCATATATACAAAATATATCTTAAAACATTTAGGTGGTTTACAAAGGATAGAAGGATATGTGATTGCTTATACCAACCTACAAATTCCTTGAGATAGCCTTGAGTTGCTTTTGATGTGTTGGATTATGAGATGTTTGGTCCTTCCTTTTGCTTATGCATTCCATTATTTTCCACTGTAAGCCATTATGCTCACTTCTTGCCCATCGTCCTATTCTTAAGGGCTGGAGTCCACTTGCTTACATATATTGACACCTTTTTCTCAATTACTTCTTACTTGACCACCTTCAATTCTTTCTCATCCAACCAATGGTCCAGTAGGATCTTTTGTTTTTTAATTCACTCTTTCCTTCAAATTTTTTCCATAAATGGAACTCTCATTACCATTGTCAGCAGGAATATTCTACTCTTAAATTTTAATCCTCTCACTTGGTCATTCGAAGGAGAGGCTCTTATGAGAATATTTTATGGGTTTTAAGAAATAAATGAGCATATAGGCTCTTTTAATTATTCAGAATGGGGCCGACATGTTGCTTGTTTGCGGCCTATTGAGAAATTTTGTGTCATGATTTCATGACAAGCTACTTCATCTATTGTAAGATTTTGTTCTATCTGAATTTGGCTGGGAAGAATCCATTCCCTTATTGTAATTGATCTTTGTTTTAATACAAGTTTTTTCAAAATTTTCAAAAAAAAGTTATTCAGAATGGGAACTGATTACCTAGCTTTAAATAAATTTATTTTATTTATTTAAATTGAGACTTTTACCATATTTAAATAATATTATTTTATTATCTAAATCATGGTCCTACCAATATTTTAAATAAAATTCTATTATTATTTAAAATAAATTCTTATTATCTATTATAATAAAATTCTAATATTATTTACAATAGATTCTCATTATCTATTTAAATAAAATTCTATTATTATTTACAATAGATTCTTCTATATGTTATATATATAGGTTATTTTATCATAAACTAGAAACATGCTACCTTTACAACAATTTAGTGAATTTAAAGGCAATCAAACTTATGCACACTTTCCCAAAACCAATGATGCAACAAAGTGATGAAGTAAAATATAACCAATAATATGCAATAAAAAAAGTGGGAATATTTCCATCAACCTAGTCACCCTTCATAGTTAGAGAATTTACAATAGCTACTAGGCTATCAACTACAACTCTAGGTGGTTGGCTAGTTGACGATTATCCCTAAAGCGATAATGCATGCCTATATGAGGGTAGTCATACATGTTACTATGAGCTATCGTAATAAAAATTTTCCCTATTTCAAGTACCCCATTCCTAGTGGATGATTATACCTCTTCCACCCAAAATAACACCTAATCTTGCATATTGACAACATGTCAGTAGTACCATATTTTTCAAATATGAATCAATCTAAACATTGTATAGTCATTTATTTGCAACAAAACTAAGTATCAAATTAACATTGATCATCACATAGTATTTCATGCAAAAAGTTCCACTAGGGAGGGTCATTGTATACTACCTCCTTGGGAATAAACACCATTCCACGTATTTCTTGTTTTAAAGAAATAAAAGTTATTACAATATATTTTCCAACAAGAAAGAAAAATATTTTTACATGTCCTCTACTTTTTCCAAGTGGTGTTTTCATTCAAAAATGGTCCTATTGGGCCTTACATTATTCCATAGTCCTATTTCACATATTCTTAGAACGAAACTCAAGAATATTTACTGACATCACTTCTATAGCCTCAGGGTTTACCATATGCAATTTAAAAATATCCCACACATATTCATGATCAAGAACATATTTCTTAAGTAGGGATATGTGGAAGATGTTATGGATCTTTGATAGGTTAGGTGGTATGCAACTAGTCTAATCTTATTAGTTATCTCAAAGGGTCATACAAACCATAGATCCAACTTTGTGGATTTGATGGTAGTCTTCATGGGTTAACCCTTAAGAACACTTTATCTCCTATAGAGTACTCCCTTGGGGTTCTTTTTTTATCGACATAGCTCTTCTATCGATCAAAAATTTCCTTAAGCCTTTGCTTGATCACCTTTAGCTAATCTTCCATTTCTCTAATCATATTTGGCCCAATCACAACTTGATCTTCTAGATTATCCCAAGACAATGGTTTTATATATTTTTGACCATACAAGGTATCAAAAGGAGCCATCCCCAAAGAGGAGTGATGTCCATTATTGTAGGTGAAATCTACAAGGTGTAGGTAGTCTTCCTAATGATATTTTTGAGACATGCAATACATGTAAAGCATATATTCTAGTAATTTATTTACCCTTTCTATTTAACCATCTATCTTAGGGTGGTATGCTGAGCTTATATTAAATTCTGTACATACTACATGATGTAGGGCTTTCCAAAACTCATAAGTGAATCTGGAATCCCTATTTGAAATGATTAGTTTAGGAAATCCATGCAATTTGAATACCTCTTTGGCAAATTTTTTAGCCACTACCTGAGCATCATCTTTGATGTTTCTTGGTATAAAATGTGCAATCTTAGTTAATCAGTCAACTATTACATGGATTGCATCATGTTGGTACCTAGTATTAGGTAAGCCTATGATTAATTCCATGGGTATAACCTACCTTTTCTATGTAGGTACATCATGTGGATATAATTTTCCTTTAGGATGCTTATATTAAGCCTTAACCTTCTGACATTCAAGATACCAAGCCATAAAATCATTGATATCCTTCTTCATCCCTATCCAACATAAGGTCTTCTTCATATTCTCTCTCATTTTGATCCCTCCAAGGTGAGTGGATTAAGGATATATAAGGGCTTATTACATTATTAGATTTCTTAAATCACCTATTTTTCATATAATTATCCTATATTTGTAGCATAAAAGGTCATAGTTCATGCTGAAATCATTATTACCTTCTGGGTCCCTACTCATTTTAACCTAAATTTCATTGCAATACTCATCTTGAGATTGCTTCTTCCTTACCTGATCTATTAGATCCACATGAATCCTAGTAATGGCTACTATATATTTCCTTTTACTCAAGGCATTGGTAACCTTATTATCTTTCCATTTAATATACTCAATGTCAAAGTCTTATTTAGTGAGAAAATTGACCCATATCCTTTGTATCGCATTGAGCATAGGTTGGGTGAATATATATCTCAAAATTTAAAGGTCAGTCCTTAGCTCAAAGGGTATTCCTACCAAGTAATGATGCTATTTTTTTAGAGCATGCACTACTATAATTAGCTCTATATCATATGTAGCATAATTGGTGCCATCCTTCTTAAGATTCCTTGATATATAAGCTACTACTTATTCATCTTGGGAAAGCACTCCTCCTACACATTTTAGTGATGCATTAGTGTATACTAATAAATTCCCTAGAGGATTTAGTATTTTCAATATTGGTGCCATAGTGAGTTTTCACTTTAGCAATGCAAAGGCAATCTCATATTTTTTGTCCACTTGAACTCCTTTTCATTTTTTTGAAGGTTAGTTATTATAGTTTTAATATTGGAGTAATCCTTTATATAACGTCTATAATAGCCCATCATACCCATGAATCTTTGAACTTATATCACATTGGTAGGGGGTGGCCAGTTCAAAATGGCTTCAATTTTCTTTGGATCTACTGCAATTGCTTCTATAGATATTAAATACCCAAGATATCATACTTTCGAGACATAGAAATCACTATTTGCTTGAGTTGGTTCTTCCATAATAACTCTAACATGATTTTGATATTTTTATCATGTTTCATCCTATATCAAGAGTATATTAGGATATAATCTAAAAATACGAGGACAAACTGATCTAGATACTTCTTGAACACACTGCTCATTAGATTCATAAATGTTTTTGGGGTATTAGTTAGTCCAAAGGGCAAATATATAAACTTATTGTACCCATACCAGGTTTTGAATACCATTTTATGAGTATCCTTCTCATGTATTATTAATTGATGGTACCTTGATTTTAATTCAAACTTTAAGAATATTGTGGCATCCTTTAGTTGGTCAAATAAATATTCAATTGTAGGTAAAGGGTATTGTTTTTTTATTGTAGTCTTGTTAAGCATTATGTAGTCAATACATAATATCATTTGAATCATCTTTCCTTTTAACAAATAACATTAGTGCACCCCATGGTGACACACTTGGATTTATCAATCCCTTTCCCAATAGTCCTTGCAATTATACCTTTAGCTCTTGAATTTGTATAGGATTCATCCTATATGGAGATCTATAGATAGGTTCATCTCCTAGCATAACTTCAATAGTAAAATCAATTTCTCACATAACAAGGAGTCTGGGTAAATCGTTATGAAACACATCTTTAAAGTTTTGCAAAAATGGGTGTTTCTCTAATACCTCTCTCTTCTGAATTTCTTCAACTTCATTTAGTTTTATAGCATAGATTATCCCTCCATTTTTGATGGTTTTTTTTAGTTGCATAACTAAAAACATATGGGGTTTAAATGACCCTTGTTCACTATGGATTCTCATTCTCTCTTTGTCTTTTTCTGAATACTCGATCCATCTATCTTGGAAGTTGATCAAAGCTTTACGAGCTTGTAGCTAATCCATTCTTAGGATCACATAAAAAGAATTAAGTGGAGCTACATACAAATAACATTTAGTAGAATCACTAGTTAGAGTTATCTCTACCATAGGAAAAAATTGGTTTACTGAGTAGGTTTTCCTAGAACCATACTCAAACTTGCACCCTAGGGCCAAATATCTTGGCCTTTCTAGAATATCTTTGGCTAAACTAGAAGAAATGAAACTTGAAAAAAAAATATCCAAAGCTAAAGAAACTTTATTAAATAGGGGAAAAGAGAATTTACACTCCCAAATCAATGGCATGGATGCTCTATTTAAATCCTGACATCCTAATATTGATTGTATCCTAGGGTTTACCCTTTTCATTAGAATACATGGTTCTATTTTATTTGGGAAGTTTATCACATAATGAGGTCATCCACACTAGTAGCAACCTTCCTTGGGACCTTTGTGTTTATTCTAGATCTATTTTCCAATTTTCTCCACTTGGGGTGCCTTAAGTTTCCTTTGGTTTCCCTCATAACCAGATTTAACTATACTTTCTTTAAGTTGAGCGGGTTTTCACTTTCTTTGTTCATCACCCCTCCCCTTATTTAAGTAGGTGTTAATAGTTGGTTTGAGTTGGATTTTAATTTCTTTCTATTGATATTTCCATTTTAAAAATTCAGTGCTTTCGTTCCTCTTTAGGGACAATTGATCTTTCCTTGATAAGTTTATAAATATGAATAATTCAATTGCTAGTGTTGGTTTATTTGTTCTCTTTGTTGGTCTATTAAATATTATTGTTGTTTTATCTATTCCTATAACACTATGACAATACGGATGAGGTTCCCCACATATTTTCTCAAGTTGTTTGAGCCTTTGTATTAGGTCCTCCCAAAAATATTATTCTCATAATGTTGTCTAATTGAGGGAGCATACTTTCCTCCTCTTGTCTTGGATGTCATGCAACCTGATCATAACCAAGAAGAGAAGACTAAATTACAGCTTCACCTTGAATTGTACTACTAATCAAGACATCATACAAAGTTCTCTTGCTAGAACCATCCAATTCTAATCAGGATGGTGTTTCAAAGATATGAAGTAACTTTAGTGTACAAGTCTATTCTTACTATAAGTAAGGTGTCATAATGTTCCAACCACCCTTGGGGTTAGTCCCCATTATATTATAGCAAGTGAGAATTCTAGATCTTTTTGACTTAATCTCATGGTATAAGTGAAGTTTGAATAAAAATACATCCAAATCCCCTATGCATTCCATTAATCTTTAGTCGCTTATACCTAAATATTTGATACCAAATGTAACAACCCAAAAACTACCCAAAAAGAACTAACAATATTTTTTTAGGAAAACCAAGAGGGATCCGTAAATCCCTAACTAGCATATAAGTTTAAGTTTATCTATTGTTTAGGTTTATCAAATATCCCAAATCAACTAAGGGTTACATCATACTTTATACCCTACACAAGTTCATCTATGTAGGTATAGTACACATATCACATATAAGCTATCCATATCATATTTTTGATGAGCTAACTTATCACCTTCAGTACAATTGAAGGTATACACCCATATCCATACCATACACAAGCCTATATGTGTAGACATGCTAAATGTATTGCGAGTTAAGTAATCCACCTCATATTTATGATGATCTAACTTAACGCATATGTAAATAATCAAGTTGGTTTAAGTTTAACATCTCCCTAAGAGGTTTAAATCTCTTAGGTATTTTCTATGTTCACCCTAAGAGGTCTTAATCTCTTAGGTCATTTTGTATGTTCTTCTTAAGTGGTATTAATATCTTAGATCCTTTTCTATGTTTAAAGGGGCAAGGCTAAATTTATCCATTTAATATAACTAAGGAACAATATCTACCAAGTATCTAATAAGTACCTTAAATAAAACATCATGGACAAAATAAACATTTAAATAAAAGAAATTTTGAATATCCACAATATCTATATTTTTTAAAAATAGTAATTTAGAGATACATTTCTTATTTATTTCTTTAAAACATTACATAAAATATAGTATGGTAAATCCCCATACTTTAAAGGAATAAAGTATTACATAAATTCTCATCTAGGGGATGCTCCCAAAGAATTTTTATCTATTAAACATGAATAATTACTATAACTAAAGTCAAAATCGATGCATTGGTTTCAACTATTCTCTTTTGTTCTTCCCATATTCCCATATCTTATTTGAGGGTAGTAGGGGATCAGGATAGCTCATGGTTCTATGAACATGCATCTAAATATTTCTACTAAAACATAAAGTAAGAGCATATATAGATTGTTTGCCAAATTGCAACTATACAAATCTATTTCAAGCATTCAACCATCTACTATCTAGTTGATTTCATAAGAATTTCTTCATTTCCATTCTTATCTCTTTCAACCACAAAGGAGATTCAAATAACCATATAAACCATTTATTTAATTAACTAAATTTCCATTCCTTTAATTAATCAAATAACCAAATAGCCTTTTTATTTAATTAACTAAAGTCTCATTTCTTTAATTAATCAAATAATCAAATAGCCTTTTATTTAATTAACTAAAGTCTCATTTCTTTAATTAATCAAATAATCAAATGAACCAACTATTTAATTAACTAAAGTCCCATTCCTTTAATCAATCAAATAATTCAATACTATTTAGTCAAATAAACCATTTATTTAATTAACTAAAGTCCCATTCCTTTAATTAACTAAATAATCCAATAATCCATTTA
Organism: Wollemia nobilis; assembly: GCA_028583015.1. Classification (NCBI taxonomy): domain Eukaryota; kingdom Viridiplantae; phylum Streptophyta; class Pinopsida; order Araucariales; family Araucariaceae; genus Wollemia; species Wollemia nobilis. Next base: position 4,323,085 of record JAQPPZ010016040.1, on the reverse strand, counting down.
TTTAATTAACTAAAGTCTCATTCCTTTAATTAATCAAATAATCAAATAAAAAACTTATTTAATTAACTAAAGTCTCATTCCTTTAATTAACCAAATAATCAAATCATCCATTTATTTAATTAACTAAAGTCTTATAAAAATCATATGTTCTTTCCTTAATGAACTAAAGAATTTATTATTAAATTCATAAATAATATATGAAAGAACTCTTTTTAGAAGATAATGGTTTTTATTCTTTTGTAATTATATCACATACCTTCCACTCTAATATAAAATTAAAGTGTTCAAAGAAAATAATATGCGTTCACAGGGAGAATTAAAGATGTAAGGCAAACCTAGGTCAGTCGATGATAAAGAGTATAGAAGGTCACCTCGGTTCATGTGGAGCAATAGTGACCTCAAAGTTGGTGGACTCACAGTAAGCAAAAATATCAAACCCTAATTTAAGGATAGATCTCGGATTACCCATGACAATCACACAACTAAACATAGATACAACATATGTAGGATAACACTCAAGGGGTCTCTAAAGGGGGTCAAGGCATTCAAATCATCACGAATATAGTGACAAACATAGTAGGTAGGTGGCCCAAAATAATATTACAAATAATTGATGGAATTGATTTTAAGGACCCCATAATCTCCATGAACATCAAACACTTTTACATGTAGTCTCTTGTTGACCTGTTTGTATAGTTTTTTATTTTCTAGTTTGTTTATTCCTTCTAGTTCCTTGTTTTCCACTTTGAGTGCTTTGATTACCTAGTTGCAAGTCCATGTAAGTTTCATTTCTATATATCCTTCTATTATACCATAAATTGGTGTGTATTATGATGCCTTTTCTCTCTTCACTATGATATCCACTTTAAGAGATGATCTAGATCATCCAGATTTTTTGATTTGTTTCTTATTGCTTTTGCCAAGTTTTAATTTTACTTTCTTCTATTTGCATTGTATTTTATTCATTTCTTATTTTTTCATCCTTTTTTACTAGCATTATCCTCTATCATGGTGTCACTATTGCTAGGAAGGGGTATCATGATGTTTTCAAGGTGTGTAACATTATTTAGGTGCCATAAAGCAACCACATTAGTTTAAATCATGTCATATTACATATCACACCTGGTTGAAACACCAAGGCAAAAATATAATTTTATGCATTAATTTTTAAAAATATTTAATCAATCCATATATGAATCACAATTACCTCTAATTATAGCAAGTGTGCTTGTTGACACAATGCACTTTTTTGGATACTAAAGTGTGTATTTTTTTCTTGTTATAGTAGGGGAATGGGGATTCTCACATGATATATTTGCGTTGGGTAAACTAAAATGTGTATCTAGCATATATGCTTATTTATTTTGTTGGTATACCCCTATAATGGTGGGTTTTCCTTGTTTAACATATTGCACTCATCATATACTATAGGGCATGAGTTGTATTGGGAAAAAAATAGTTGTGCTTGAGTTGTGGTAAAAATTAGATTCTCCCGATCTACCCCCAATAATAGGTTGACATGCTTAATGACACACCATGTTCATATGAGCAAATATTATTATTTCTCTTAGGGTTGAGGGATAAATATATACACCTTGTATATAGCATAAGTTATCTTTTATTGGTCTATCCCATTGTTGGTATGAGTGTGTTTGTTTAACACATTGCACTTATTATATATTACAAATAGTTTTCTTACTATAGTGGCATGTGTTATTGGTTTATGTGTTTCATATGTCAGATACTATAGGGAGGTAGTTTTGACTAAGGTACACATCATTGATAGATTTTTGTCAATGGTGTAACCTTAAGTTGTTTATGAGATTTCTCTTCTAAATATTGTGGATGGATTTATGTGACATATCATATTTCATAATCAAGTGGGGTGTTATGTGAAGTCTTACTATATTTGTGAAAGGTTTTAAGCAAAAATCCATAATAGTTTTTAGTAGGGTGTCATGGAGAGTCTTGTTTCTAGTCTCAAGAGTCTCATAAGCATGTTTGTTCAATCTAAAATGTTGCATCATAAATACATATAACTACTACTACAAAGAAAGAAAAAATAATATCAAATGGAAAAGCATAACATCATCAAGTATCATAAATTTATAGGTCTATGCTTCAAAAGTTATTTTCTACATAATATTTTGTTGATTTTTATAGGGATATCATAGTGGTAGTGCCCCTAGTAGTTTTGATCACTTTGGACATATTGATGCAAATGGTATTTGCTCATTTTACACCTAAATATGGTTATTAAAAGCTTTAGATACTTTTATAGGTAAAATATTTTCAAGTTGCGTTGGAGAAGCCAAAATTAATTTCTTGTGGCCATAATTTTAGAGAGAATGTACAAGTAAATATCATGTATATATTTCTCAATTTTGCATTTTTGGCTATGTTTCTTTTTTTTTGCATTCTTCTATTATTTATTATAAAAAAATTATACTTTTCATAGACGAAGGAATCAAACTTAAATTTTTTTTTTTTTTTGTATTGTAACATAGAATTTATATTTCTATTACTTCAACTATTGCACATTGCTCTTTTTTAGTTTTACCTAAAAAAATCTTTACTATCTATCTCTTATGGTGTCACTCATAGCCCTTGGGGGGTAATATCAATTTGTAAAAATATAACTAACAATTAATATTATTGGTGGTGGAGATTAATCATCCTACATATGAGATAAGGATGAATTAACTTTATTAATCCTTGGGTATGATGATAGCTAGGCATTTGGTTGATGTTTTTGTTATATTTTTCACTTAATTGTTACCTTTTTGCGACCTTTCATTTGTTAAATTTTTCAAAAATTTAAAATAATTATAGAGTCACAATTAAGGGGCAGGGCATATATATGTATCTCATAAAGTATGTATCCTTAAGATCATTGGTTTTACGATCATCACCTTAAGTGATGATCATTACCATTGATTAATTTTTAGGGATTTAATGTATGATCGTGATATTATGATATCTCTATAACTAAGGTTAATATGACATATCATTTGGATCAACTATTAAAATTTTATTGCTCTAATAAGAGTGTAATTAAATAATTTATATCAAAAGAGTTATTATTTTCATTTATTATAAATACCAAATTTATTTTCTAATTTATTCACCATACATCCAATTATGAAATTCTTAAGATGCATCTACTATGCATACTCCTGATGATTGTTTTTATAAGGTATTAAGAAGGGATTTTGAAAGGGTCCCTGAATCTCTTACAAATATTTTTTGGAAAGGTTCCCAAACCTTTACAAAATCATAAAAGTATTCAATGATCACCAAAGTGGATCATAAAAGGAATAAAACCACCCAGGGGAAATAAAGGAAAATATTAAGAAAAATTAGGGTCCAAGAGATCCAAGAAAATCAAGATATCTAGAGAATAGGATCCTATAAAAAATAAGGATAGACAAAGCAAATGGGTGGTAACATTTAGTTCCCACCCAAATAGAACCAAGAGCGCTAATATTTGATTCAAAAATTAAATTTAAGAATATCTTGCCCAAACAATAGTACTCAAATTTGAATAAAAAATCAAAATAAAGATCTTCTCATCCAATAGGAACCCTCTTTTAGGAAACTATGACCTCCTATAGTGAGCAACCAACCTATAGCTAGAATTTAAAATCAAATATATTTTTGTTAAAATAGGAAGCAGTGCTCTGGGGCCAAGAATGCTTTTTATTAGAATCAACAGATAAATTAAAGAACCTCCCATCCATCATGAACCCTTCATCCACAAATGTAGACCTCCAACAATAGAAACACAACCTACAATAAGGAATCCAATTTAAAACCTTCCTACCCAAAATGGAAAGTAGAGATCTAGAACCAATGATGCTTTAACTTCAATAAAAAATTAGATAAAATATCTACTTTCCCAGAATATGAACCCTAACTCTAGAAATTATGACCTCTAGAAGTAGGCACACAAATACTACAGCTAAAAATAGTAAGAAATACGATTGAATTCTAAATCTCCAAATCCAATAACAAAGAAATAAGACCAATGTGGAAGCTAAAATCCTAAAACCCAACTATTGAACACAAAAACTATAGCAAGAAACCAACAAGTGTTAAGGATTTGGGACTAAAAAAAAACTATCCAAAGAATCATGCATTACACCAACTAGAAGACTCTAGTAAACCAACAAAGAGATCTTGAGAAAAGACCCACAAAAACTTTTCCCAAAACAATTAAGAACTTGGAATAAAGGAGAAGACTGCAACCCTCCCTATCCCAAAAAAATAAAAGCCAACACTAGATTTTTTTTAGGACCCAATAAAGGACTCCACACTCATAAGATTTGAAAAATACCTAGATCTATAACAATACCCCTAAGGAAAGGTAAATCAATAATCCACAATATTAGAACCTTGACCACTAGAAAAATTACTAGCATCAACCAAAGTTTATGTGAACCATCTAAATCCAGCAAGCTAGAGAATAAAACTTTAGTGATGAGGAAGAACATTACCTCATACAAAGACTTCTTTTGATAACTTTTTAAACTATTTGGAACCACTTATGATATTTTTTTGTACTAATTTTAGTGATACTATGCATTATATGATGATGTTTGCATATTGGAACGATAAAGTGCATATGACCTGTTTTGATTGTTTATCTATGTTTTATAATCTGTTTCAACTGTATTATTTAGTATATTTTGCATTAATTTAATGTTATAATATTAAGGTGCTACTATATATTTGGTTTTGTGCTTCTTTCATAATATTTACCCACCGTTTAACCATTTTAAATAACTAAAAGACACCAAAACTTTATCAACAGTTTGACTGTGCAAAAAACAGGAACTTTTCCATACAAATTCCAGCCAGTTGTACATATACAACATGGATTGGAATTTGTCCACTCCAGATCATTCAAAAGATAGAATAAATATTCTAGGAACTTATGGAGACTATTTCCACCGTCACAACTGTTCTCATGCACTTCTAGAGCATGAATTAATATAAACTCTGTTCTACTACCTGATATTTTGGAGTAGCTCCGGAATAAATGTAGAAGACATAAATTTGGTCAAATGCATCTTTAATTGTAGTAAAAGAGAGGTAAATGGTGGTTGAAACTATTCTAGGGGCATCCCTATCCTTTCCAACACCTGTCCCTCACCATATAAATCCAACAACTAGAATGGATAAGGTTTAATGGATCAGATCCCTATATTTTTGGGAAATACAGTCCTACAATAGTTATAACAGTCCTGTATTGAAGCACCAAACCTTATAACTATTGTAAATTTATTGTATAAAGAAAATTATCCTATTTGGTTGAGCATATAGGAGAATATAGGATAAGAGAATATAGGTATTAGGAGATAGAGTAGCCCAAATGTTGTAATTATGTACTACAACATATCAGTAGTCTGCAGAACTTTCCCTGCACTACTAATATGTTGATAATGAAATAAAGGTGCAATATTTGTCATTCATGTTTGCTTATGGTTTTAGTGTGATGATTTGATAGTTTAGAGCAAGTACTCTTCCCCTATTTTGGTTCAAGAAGCAAGGGCCACTTCCAAGCCTAGAAGAGGGATTATTCTTGCTAATTTCTTGTTGTAGTAGGTCAGCAAGAATCTGACAGCTTTTTGCATGGTTAATATTGAATTAAACTTCATCTAGAATGTAGCACATGAATGCATTATAGTTAAGTAATCTAGAATAGATTTTATAGCATAACATTTTCTGTTTCAGCTTCAACATTTCCAGTCTGTATTTCCAGTTTGCATCAGAGAATTTCTTGTTAATTCAGTTTGCTACAAATTTGCAATATTTGCTTACCAACCTTTGAATTTCATCATTATCTTAGGTTTCATTTTTTGTAGGTGTGAAGTTTCAATTATAAAAAGTTTCATTTTTGTTATAGTTAATTATGTGATTTCAATTTTGTTATTTTAAATTCTATCAATTAAATTCTATCATTTTCAATTCTGTAATAGTTCAAATTTGCTTTTCCTACAACTATGTGAATTTCAATTATGCAAGGATAAGTAGGCACCCAGTTTTAGTTTCTAGGAGATTAAAAGGGACACATGACACCCCAAAAAAACTAATTGTTCCATGAATAAGGCCATGATATAGATGAACTAAAAATCAGTCTATTAACCCCTGCTTTCGTATATAGCCTTGGACACCACCCTGGATTGACACATAATGATTAAATGATGAAGATTTTACGACACTCATAATTTTTGGCACCATTGCTGGGGACACTTAGGTGTTGTTAGGAGAGGTCTAACAGTCCAAAAATTGTCCTATTTTAGGAAATAGTTTTTAGAAACCTGAGGTTTAGTTTATTTAGTAAATAGGAATGAATGCATAGGCCAAGAGATGAAAGAGCAAGGTTTATCAAGAAGGCGTTCTTCACAATAAGGTGAAGATATGCCTGTGTATGAACTTCCTGAAAGAGTTAAAAGAGAATAATATTCTTCATCAACTAAAATTGTAGTATCTTTGCAAGAAGAGCTCTTAGAGGAACTTGATTCTAGACATACCCATGGGGTTGATCCATCTGAACCAGTTGAATAAATTAAAGTTGAGGAAGCACCTATGGCAGAACAAGGAGAACATGATAGGTATATTGTTGGTCATGATGCTGACAATCCTCCTGTTAGAAATTTTGAATACTCTGTTCGTCTGAATCCTACTCAGAATGCTCCTATGAAAACAATTTCACCCTCACTATTGCCAATATTTAGGGGAGTTATTTTTGAAGATCCTGATCAATTTTTGTTTGAATTCAAGGTCCCGTGTCAGACTTATGACTATGGCAATGATAACCAAAAATTGAAGTTATTTCCCTCTACACTCAAAGATGTAGCCTTACGGTGGTTTATGAGCCTTGAACCAGATTCAATCCACACTTGGGATCAAATGGAAACTGCATTTTTAGATAAGTATAAGGAGTATTGTAGATTGAGAAATAGGAAGGATGAGTTATTTTGGATAAGACAAGAAGAGGATGAAAACTTAGAGGATTATCTTGATAGATTTGCCTTTATCCAAAAGAGATGTGGTCCTGTGGAAACTGACTTATTAAAAACTATATTTTTGAGAGGTTTGCAGGATGATTCTAGAGAGGTATTAGACTTAATGGGAAAAGGAGATATAAACCAGCTTGATATTAATGATATTGTAGAGTTGTGCAGAAATTATTTCTACCCTAGGCAAAGAAGAAGGAAAAGGAATCCTAGTGATACTAATATATAATATTTGATGGTGGAAATAGCTAATATAAAAATTGATATACTTGTTCAACTAAACACTGCTTTAGGATAAAGGAATACAAGAGCCAATTCTTCACCACCCATGTCTATATATTGTCCTAGGTGTAGAAATAAGGATGCTCTACAATATTGTCCTTTGGACAAGATTTCAATTTCAACAATTTGTGGCATTTTCTCAAAGGAGCATAAAACTGATAAATGTCACCTTTTACCCCATCTTCGGAGTGTTTTAGAAACCCAAGTTGAAGAACTTCATGCTATTGGGCAAAGACCAAGATGCAACTTCATACAAAACCAAAATGCCCCTTGCTTTTCTTCAAATTGGGGATAGAATCCTTGGAATATGCCATGGGCATATATCGAACCTCCTTCCCAAACTTGGAATCAATCTTGGGTAGCCCCTCAAGATTGGTCACATTCTATTTGGAATCAGCCATGGCATCCAGTTAATCCATCTTGGGTACCAAATCAGTCAGGGAAAATATGGGGGCCACAATACCCATCCTATCAAGGGCAACAAAGGTATCAATCACCAAATCAACACTTGCTGCTAGCCCCTAATCAAAATTTTCAAGGAAGAGTTCAACCACAGTAAACACAGCAAGTTAAGCAACCTCCACTTCCAGCTCAACATATGGCTAACCCTAATAACAATAGACAAGCAACACCTGTTTATGGAGCCGAGTCTGAAGAGAATTCTACAGTCCATGTACTTGACTTTAGTAACATCCAATTACATTCAGGGAAGGTTTTACCTAATCCTACACCACCCACTATTGAAGAAATTGATGGAAAGTAAGAATTTTCAAGTCCAAAAAAACCACAAAAAGAGTAAAAAGAGGAAAAATAGAAAGTTTAAAATGAAAAATTGAACCTGCCTCAGTAGACCTACCATATCCTAAAAGGTTTGACCACACTATCACTACTCCTAAATAAGAATTAATCACAGAATTGAGGAAAATGTCTATCTCACTCCCTTTGTTGTAGGCAATAAAGGATGTACCTATGATTAGGAAAACCATTCAGGAGCTGTGTATTAGGAAACCTGGCAGGAAGAAGAAAGCCTTTCCTAAGACTGTACAAGCAGAAGGTAAGTTGGCTGACCTGCTTTCTGGAAAACTAGTACCCCCTAAATATGGTGATCTAGGGAGTCTAGTAGTTACAATTACTGTTGGGTTAGTTAAAATTCTAAATGTACTTATCAATTTAGGAGCTGCAATCAACGTGATGACTAAGGAAACCATGCAGAAATTGCAGCTCAATAACCTTAGTCCTACTACCATAGTTTTGGAAATGGCAGATAGTTTAGTGGCTAAATCAGAAGGAATTCTGGAAGATTTTGCCATTGAAGTGTCTTCTTGGGAGTACCCTATAGATTTCTTAGTGTTGCAGCCTAGAAACTTAGCTAATGGCTATCCTATTATTATAGGACGACCTTGGCTTACCACTACAACAACATCTATAGACTACAGGTTAGGTGAGATGACCATTTCAAATGGTGTAGATCTGAAAAAGAATTCCTTGTATCCACCAGCCCAACCTTCAGCCAATTTTTTTGGACAGATATGGTATCCTGAGTCTGATGAATAACAGGAAACTATTGTCACCCTGGCCACTATTGTAGTAAAATAACATATTGAAGAACTTAATTCACCAAAAATAGAAATCTTTGAACATGAAACAATTTTGGTGAAAACATTGCAAGAAGAAGGCCTTAGGGATGATCAAATGATGGACATGGAAATATGAAGAACAAACTGCTGAACATCTGTCATCTATTCCACTACAAGAAAGCTCCTTCACATTACCACATGGATGGCATCATCATCTTCCGACTTCTTTCATCTTTCCTATGAAAATGATCCCATCAGGTATCACATTTACAGCAAAATCAAGTCATACTCTGTAGCCACATCATTGTCCCTTAAATGCTTTAATAATTAAATATGAGGCTATCAACTCTTTTTATCCAAGGATTAAGCAAATTGAGATACAACCAGGAAATTTTTTTAACATTAATAGTTGGTTGACTAATGAGCAAGAAGCCAAATTATTTGTTTTTTTACAAAGACATGTTCAAGCTTTTTCTTAGAGTTATAAGGACATGATTGGAATTCACCCTGATGTGTGTACACATAGGATATACACTAAAGATGTCAAACCAGTAATACAACCACAAAGGCATCTGAATCCCACTTTGAAGGATATTGTTAAGGAAGAAATTGAAAAACTATTGGATGTAGGATTCATTTATCCAATTTTAGACAGTAGGTGGGTTTCACCATTGGTCATTGTTCCAAAGAAAAATGGGAAGATGAGAGTATGTGTGGACTACAGGGAATTGAACAAGGTCACACATAAAGATCACTTTCCATTACCATTTATAGACCAAGTGTTGGACACCCTTGCTGGTAAGAAATTTTTCTATTTCCTTGTTGGTTTTAGTGGTTATAATCAAATCCATGTTGCACTAGAAGACCAAGAAAAGACAAATTTCACATGTCCTTGGGGAATATTTGCTTATAGAGTATTACCCTTCGGTTTGTACAATACACCAACAACATTTTTTTTTAATTTGTGGAAAACATCCCAAAAGGGATGCCACTTTCGGTAAGACCCAAGGAGGCAGGGGTATCCATTCCACCAAAAATGCCCAGGACTCGGACCTGGCCTACCACCTTTGACATACTCAAGGAGCAAACAAACACACAAAACCAAATTTAAAAAAAGTAAATAACAACAAAAATAATAAAATAAAATAAAAAACATGCTCCTTGAGTGTGTCAAAACCAAAAGCACAACCAAACACGCACAATAAGATAAAAGAAACCACAACACAAACCACATAGAAAAACACAAGAACCACATAACAAAACACAAACAAGACAAAAACAACAGAACACTACAAAGACATAACCCAAAAAAACATGAAAAATAAACACAACCAAAACCTAAAAAATAAAATAAATAAAATAAAAATAAAAACAACCAACAACAGACAATAAACAAAAACAAAAAACATAGAAAACACTCACACATAAAAAAATGAAATAACACAAACAAAGAGAAACCCAAGAACAAGAACGAAAAAAACACAAGAACAATAACAAAAAACATAAAAAAAAAAAAAAAACAACAAAAACACAAGAACAACAAAAAACAACACAAAGAACACAAAAACAAAACAAAACAAAAGAACCCACCCACCTTAAAAAACTAAACAAAAAAACAAAGAAGACAAAAGAAAAAAAATGAACAAAACAATGACCTATCTAGACCATAAGACTATTAATGCAAGAATCAACAGAGGAAACAAAATAAAGAATAGAATGAGCTAGGGAACTAAAAAACTGAATGAACCAAAGAGAAAAAAAAAAACAAGAAGAAACTAGGTACCTTCAAAACTGGAGCCATCCAAAGAAATGATAGAAAGAAGAGCTTCCCTAATTTGAGAAGCCCACCATATAGGAGGGTGGCCATAACAAGTAAGATCACCTTTGTCCAAAGCCCGATTAGCTAAAGCATCAACACTCTTGTTTTGATCTCTCAACCACATGATTGTAATCAACTTTCAAAAATCCCATCCGGATTAACCGAATCTTCTCAATAATTCTTTTTATTCTCCAATCCACCTTATGATTCTTAGAAGGAGTCTTCAAGAGATTAATCATAAGTTGAGAGTAGACTCAAATAACACCTTTTCCCATCCAACCTTATTAGCCTCCTGAAGCCCTCTAAGGATACCATACCCCTCAAGAAGGTTATTGCAAAGAATACCCAAATTCTCAAGAAAAGTAAAAACCAGGGAGCCATCCGAAAGTCTACCAATTCCTCCCACACTGGCTTTTCCAGGGTTCCCTCTAGAGGCTCCATCAGCATTGACTTTTCCAAAATCCTTAGGAGGAGGTTGCCAATTTCTAGTCCTATCCATCTTACTAATACTCACATTCCCTTTAAGTTGGTTGCCCTTAGAAGGTTTAATCTTCAATATTTGCATCACTTGATCCCATCTTTGGTGGGAGTTTTGGGGGTGATTAAGGAGTTGATGGACTGATTCAACTAAGTTGGCTATGGTATTTTGCCAAATATAGTGAATATCCTTCCTATCTTGATTAAAAATTCGGTTGTTCCTTTCATTCCAAATATTCCAAAGAAGAATGGTAGAACCCATCCAAACTAACTGCCTAATAAAATGATCAACACCCTCTTGATTAGGCCAATCCCTCCAAAGTCTGTTCAAAAGTGAAAAAATTGGACCACTGTAAGCCAAGTAAAGTGGCCATTCTCCTCCATAGCTCGGAGGCTAAAGTACACTCAATAAAAATATGGTTGATATTTTCTACATTCTCTTCACACATTTCACATCTAAAAGGGCCATGAAAACCACGCTTCATAAGTTGCTCACAAGTAAGCACCCTACGATGCAATAAAAGCCAATTAAAGAACCTCACCTTAGGCCAGAGCTTTTGAGCCCACAATTGAGAAAATATGTCAGAAGAATGGTTGGGATTATTATGGCATAAGGTCAAATAACCTTGAGCAACTGAATACTCACCCTTAGTAGTGTTGTTCCATCCAAAACAATCTTTTTCATGGGACCAAGAGAGGGATCTCATATGAAGGATGCCTTGGATATCTTGTCTTTGCCTTTCTGGGATTTGAATAGGCTAGTCCTCAATAGGGATCCAATATCTACCAACCTTTGAATTACCAGTATGGTACCGATAGTAATTAGCCACCTTTATCCAATTAGCTCGGTGAAGCTCCTCCATCCAAGGCCTCCAATCGGGAAACTGAGTTATCAAAGGCTTGTGACCATCCCAAGAATCTGTCCAAAAATTTGCATGTTGACCATTATGAATGATCCAAAATAATTTTTTCTTTATCAAATCCTCACCAGCTTTAAGAACTGCTAAAATGGGAGAACCTTTGGTAGGAAGTTGATAGCGAACAAGGTCTTCAGGACTTTTGTTCTCAACATATTTAGCACGAATATTATTGGCCCAAAGAGCATTGGGGTTATGCAACATCCTCCAATATAATTTAGCAGCTAAAGCTTTGTTGTTATTAATTGAAGACCGGAATCCTAACCCCCCTTCACTCTTAGGAAGACATAAAGTATCCCATTTCACCAAGGCCCATTTTCTTTTCTCCTTAGTACCACTCCAAAGGAAACGATGACTCGATTTGATCCAATTCTCGAAGAACAACCTTTGGGATATTCAAAATGGAAGAAACATAAATAGGAATAGCTTGAAGGACTGATTTTACCAAGGTGATTCTACCCCCGTAAGAAAGCCACTTGTTGGTCCACTTTCCAATTTTCTTCTTGACTTTGTCCAACAACCAATTCCAATATTTATTTTTCTGCTTTTGAATATTTATGGGAATACCTAAATAAGTGATTGGAAGAGAGGTCTTCTTATATCTTAATTTATCCAAGACCATGGATTCTTTTCTAGCAGAGTAGTGAAAGAAAATAACTTTAGATTTGTCTTCATTGATCAACTGCCCAATAGCCTTAGAAAAATAGCTAATGATTTGCTTAATATTAGAAGCTTCCTTAATTGTAGCTTTACCTAAAAGGGTAGAGTCATCCACAAATTGAAGATGAGAGATAGGTCTAGCTCCATGAGCAATGGTAACTCCCTCAAGGGTTTTGTTTTCCCTCTTTTTGGTTATAGTCCTACCCAAGCATTCAACGAAGAATGATGAATAAATAAGGGGATAGCGGGTCACCTTGCCTAATACCTCTGGAAGTCGGGAAAGACCGAGAAGGCCTACCATTGATAAGAACTAAGTAGGAAACTGAAGAGATACATCCCATAATCCAATCCATCCAATCCTTAGAGAAACCAAATTGCCTCAAAACTTTGATAAGGAAGTGCCAATCCACTCTGTCATAAGCTTTGGATAAGTCTAACCGAATGAACATAGAAGGAGAATTTTGCATATCCATGGAATGGATGGCTTCCTGAGCAAGAACTATCTCATCTACTATTTGACATCCTTCCACATATCCCCCTTGCTCTGGGAAATAATCTTATGCAAAAGAGGCTTCAACCTTTCTGCCATGATTTTAGTAATAATTTTGAGAAGAACATTACATAAAGCAATAGGTCTAAAAGCTGAGATATGATCAACCTCTTGAGCTTTTGGAACAAGAGTAATATAAGTTTTATTGATAACCTTCAAAATTTCTTTGGATTTCCTAGCTTCTTCCACCACCTCTAATAAATCAACATGAAGGATATCCCAGAACTCTTGGTAGAACTCAATAGGAAAACCATCAAGACTTGGGGTTTTCCATTTTTGCATTTTAAAAACTACTTGTTGAAGCTCATTGATAGTAATAGGAGTAGTCAAAATAGAGTTCTCCTCAGAAGTGATAAGAGAAGGGATTGCTTGAAGAACATTTTGTTGTGAAGTCGAGTCAAGAGGAGTAGCAAGAAAAATATTGGAAAAGTAATCAACAACAATAGAGTTCATGCCATCCCAAGTATAAACAACATCTCCAAAATCTGATTTTAAGGAAGAAATAAAGTTGTGAGATCTTCGAGCTAGAAGAGATTTGTGGAAGAAATTTGTGTTTCGATCTCCTTCTTTGAGCCATTGAATTCTAGATTTTTGCTTCCATAAGATTTCTTCTTTTTTTCCCATTCCTCTAACTGAGTTGTGAGTTTAATTTCATCTGCACTTCTCTTCTCTGTGAGGCCATCTAAACGGATTTTCTTATTCAAATTTTCAATATGAGCAATAACTTCATGTTTTTTTTTATGAACATCCCCAAACTCTTTCCAGTTCCAAGTCTTGATTTTGGATTTAATGTATTGCAATCTTTTGGCAAAACAGAACATCTTAGTCCCATGCCTAGGTTTACCTTCCTTCCACCATTGTTGCACATGAGGTCTGAAGGAAATGTCTCTAAGCCACATTAATTGAAAATGAAAAGGAGAGAAACTCACATTGGTTTTCCACATTTCCACCATGACTGGCCAATGATCCGAACCAGACATTATTAAGAGTCTTCACTTTAGGAATGTGACCATGGATTAAGAAATTTTTAGAGAGCAAAAACCTATCCAATCTCTCCATTATACAAGCTAAGCCTTGCCTTCTATTAGACCAAGTCATAAGGCCATTATCTGGTTGGATATCCACAAGATGGAGGTTTGCAATATATTCGCTCATGAGGTCATTACTTTTGTCCAAATTTCTATTTCCCCCATTTTCTCATCCAGAGAGAGGATGGTATTGAAATCTCCTCCGATCAAGATCCAAGATTTAGGAAAATGAGAGATAATATGAGTAATATCCTTCCACTGTCTTCTTTTTTCCTCCAAAGAAGTCGGGGCATAAACAAGTAATGTAGAGCATAATCTGGTTGGAATGTCTACTTTGAATAGCTATAGCCAACAAACCCCAACCGCCAACCATATGTTGAATAACTACCTCTTTTGGGTCCCAAAGACAAGCAATGCCACCCGAAGTCCCTTGGGAACCGAGGGAAACCACTTTTCCAGCTGGCCAAATTTTATCGGCAATTAAGTCCATATCCTCCATTGACATCTTTGTTTCTTGAAGGAAAACAAGATGTGGATGATTTATCCGAATCATTCTTCTAATTTCATTTTGTTTTGAAAGACTCCCTTTGAGTCCTCTAATATTCCAAGTGATGATCTTCATTAATACCAGGGCTAAAAATGTTGGGAAGGGCATTAATCTTACCTTCCTCTACAAGCTTTTCACCTTCTTTTACCATATGATATTGATTGGTCTTGCGACCTACTTTTTTATTAGAATCCATCTTCAATTTTTTTTCCCTCGTTTCTTGACTTATTCCAATTGAATCTGAGATGGCTTCTAACCTTGAAGAATGCTCATACACAGCCAAAATTTTACTAGATGGTTCAATGGAGTCTATATTGGGACCTGCATTATTTGAAGTTTTGACATTTGAAATATTGTTTTTCTTGTGTAAATTTTCTCCTTTTTTTTTTCTGTTGAAAACCTTTGATTTGTTGGTTTGTCTCTTGAGTTCTTTCCTTCATATTTAAATTGTGTTTCTAAGATTTTAGTTTCCATTATTTCCTCTTCCTCACTTGGGACATCATTTGTGGAAAGGATTTCAAACATATTAGCAAATGACTTTGATTGATCCTTCATAACTGGTTTTTTCGAGTGTTCTTCTTCTTAGGTATTTGGAAACCTCGCTGAGTTTATATCTTCTTTCTTTTGATCAGGAATTTTATTTGGGCAAGCACTGGCCAAATGACCATATTCATGGCAAATTCTACAATGAAAAGGAATGTTCTCATAGTCCACTACTTGCTCCCAAGTGTCTTCCCCAAATTGTAATGTGATCTTTTTAGGTAGGGGTTTGTCAAAATCCATTAAAACACAAATTCGAGCATAAATAATATGTTCAAAATTTTGAGTACAATCAACAATCATCATAAAAGTTCCTAAAGAGTTTCCAATTGAAGAAAAAATAGTAGGATTCCAAAATTCAATAGGGAGGCCAAAGAGTCTAACCCACACGGGAGCTATAGAAGGCATCTCTTCTTCGACTTTAAATTTAGTATGCCAGGGCTTCATGAAAAGCCCCGCCCTTCCAAAAAACCAAGGACCCCTTTGAAAAGTTTTCTCTCTATCTTCATTATTAGCAAATAAAACAAGAAAATAACCATTTGGATAAATAGAGATTTGTAACTCACCTTTAGTTTTCCAGATTTTTGTAGCCCAAACTTTGAAAGCAGATAGACTCGAACGAAAACCCATGAACCGACAAATTAGTCCTCTTTTTTCCAAATCTTCAATGCCAGTCTGAATGTTACCCATATCAAGCTTAACAATAGGAGTTCCATCAGTCTGCTTTAAGACATCCTGACTCCATTTTCCTGGGATCAATCTTAGGCATTCTTAGAGGTTTATGAGAAGCCCTAATATTGATATTAGCATTGGGCTGAGGTTGTCCACCATGAAGGGCATCCCTAAAATTCATTTTTGGGACCGAGTCTTCAAAATTCTTACCCTTGACAAGGGTTTTCACAGTAGAATTATTTTGTGGGTGCACCTTAGCACCAGATTCACTTGAGATATGAGCCATTTTTTGATCAACTGCTTGAAACTTATTTCGTGGTCTCTTTAATCCTTGCCCTAGACGCCGTGGAAAGGTATGGTTTTCACTTTTCTTTGTGCAGCAAATTGGAAGCCGTTGTCACTCAAGTTCACAGTATGATCTGTTGAAAGACAAATTTCTAACCCATATTGTATCCCCTAAAACATTTCTTGCTAAAATATTGAGCATAAACCACAAAAATATTGGTCGCTAGGGCCCGAAGGCCCTAAAAACCAACCTCTAGAGCTGCTTGCACTCAACCCAGATGAAACCCTCGCATAGCCGCTTGCCAAATATATCGTTCACACATAGGGATGCGCTAGGATCTGTGTTGCTCCAAATGATATGAAAATTTGTGGAGACATTCTAGGTTTTTTCAGGCATCTACCCTCAAAATTTTAGCTCAATCCGAGTTCGAATGAGTGAGATATGGCCGAAATGAGTTTGGCAGTTTGGGTAGTCCTCATACACCAACAACATTTCAGAGAGCTGTTTTGGCTATCTTTCTGATCTAACAAATGAAAGTGTAAAGATTTATATGGATGACTTCACAGTGTTTGGAGATACATTTTAATATACTTTAGAACAACTTGAAAAAGTTTTAATACGATTTGAAACATATCATTTGTCTCTAAATCTTGATAAATGTTTCTTGATGATGGAAGAAGGAATTGTTCTTGGACATCATATTTTTGCTTAAGAAATTAAAGTTGATCCTAAAAAGGTAGAGTTCATAAAGAACCTTCCTCCTCCAAAAACACAAACTGACGTCCATAGTTTCTTAGGACATATTGGATTTTATCGTAGATTTATTGCTAATTTCAATACCATTGCTAATCCCATGTTTGTATTGTTAACAAAGGATTCTGAATTTGTTTGGTATGGTGGGTATCAATAGTCGTTTTAAGTTTTAAAGGAAATGTTAAAAACTCCACCTGTATTGAGAGGTCCTAATTGGGAGTTATCCTTCCATATTCAAACTAATGATTCCAATACTGCTATTGGAGCTGCATTAGGGCAGATTGAAGATGGACAACACTATGCCATATACTACATTAGTAAAAATTTAACTGGATCTAAAAAGAATTATACCACAACCGAGAAGGAATTTTTAGCTGTGGTGTATGCTATTAACAAATTTTGACACTATATCATAGGATATCCCGTATTCATCCACACAGACCATGCTACTATAAAGTATTTGATGAATAAACCCTTGGTTAGTGCATGAATTATTCATTGGTTAATACTATTGTAGGAATTTGATATTACTATAGTCAATAAACTAGGGAAGTCTAATGTAGTGGCATATTTCTTGTCAAGATTGTCAAATGCAAATACGAAGGAATTGGTTGAGGATGCATTTCTTGATGAGAAATTATTTGTTGTTTTTGTACAATCTCCATGGTTTGCAGATATAGCTAATTATTTAGCTATAGGGAATATTCCTCTTCACTTTACTCCTAAACAAAAGAAACAGTTGATCAAGCAAAGTTCTTCTTTTGAGTGGATAGGAGTTTTATTGTTTAAATGCAATCCTGACCATGTTTTGTGTAGGTGTGTTCGCAAGGATGAGATATATGACATCCTGTGAGCATGTCATGATGAACCATCAAGAGGGCATTATTCAATGAAAAGTACCATTTGGAAGATTTTGGGTATTGGTTACTACTGGCCATCCTTGCACAAAGATGTCAAAAGGTATGTCAAAAATTGTGATGCATGCCAAAGGATGGGTAAGCCTACTTTTACTAGTGAAATGCATTTACAACCTTAATTAGGTACAGAACCATTTGAAATGTGGGGATTATATTTTGTAGGACCCATTGATCCACATTCCCAAGGGAAAGTGCATATATTGGTATGTACTGATTATGTAACCAAGTGGGTAGAAGCCCGTGCTTTTAAGCATGCCCGAGAAGAAAAAGTTGCTGATTTCATGTATTCACAAATATTTCTACGATTTGGAGCCCCATATTCTATCACCACTGATCAGGGACCTCAGTTTACCTCAAAATTTGTTGAAGCATTTACAAATTTGTATGAAATCAAACACCAAAAATCCTCACCTTACCATCTGCAAGCCAATGGTCAGGTTGAAGTGACAAATAGGGAATTAGAGAGGATCTTAACCAAAACTGTAGTAGTCCATAGGAGGAATTAGGTGGAGAATTTACCTGAAGCAATTTGGGCTTATAACACCACTTGGAAATCCACTACTGGATTTACTCCCTATGAATTGGTTTATGGCAAAAAGCCTCTTTTGCATATTGAGTTTGAATTACTAACTCTTTGAACTACTTTAGAAATTGGTATTGATTTGTAAAAGGCATAGATAGACCAGATTCTGTAGCTCAATGCATTGGATGAGCTACGGAGGGATGCATTGCACTAGACTAAGATGATCCAAGCATAGCGAAATTGTGGCATGATAGTCACATTCAGCAAAGGAAGTTTTAGCAAGGCGACTGGGCTTTGTTGTTTGACTCACGTTATGAAGACTATCCTAGAAAATTATAGATTAGGTGACTTGGACCATATCATATTGAGGAAGTGTTTTAAAATGGAGCTGTACGTCTTTCACCAGTAGACAATTCAAGAAAGAAAATGGTGGTTAACGGTTATTGTCTTCGGATATATCACAAACCGTTAACCAAGGAGGAGTTTCTCAAGTAAGTAGGAAACTTGGATGTATCAGTATTGGAAGAAACCACTTCTTCCAAGATGGACTCAATCAAGTAAAATGAACCAAAATATATTAAAAATATATAACAAAATATATATAAAAAATAATAAATTCAAAATGTGAAAACCTCATTGAGGCGCATCTAAATTGGGCTTACATGAAAACCGATTTTTATGGCATGTTCGCCTCATTGACCCACCACAATTCCATTCATTCTCACCATTGTTTCACTATTTACCATTCCATTCATTTTCACCATTTTTTCACTATTTACCATTCCACTCATTCTCACCTTTGTTTCACTTTTTTTTGGATTGCACCTATTACACTCTAAGGAGTCAACTTAAAATCAACAGAAAACAACATTTGTACAAAATGTAGATGGAATGGTTTCTTTAGGTATGTGCCTTTTTCTATTTTAATATTGTAAATATTTATTATGTAGTGTATGATATCCCTAGTTAGTATAAAGCATACATAAGGTCTTGTTCCATAAAGTTATCAAGGTAGTCTAAGGCAGAAAAGGCTCTTCAAATGCTCTTGAACGGTACTAATCTAGAATGAACCTGCTGCACATAACAAGTTTTCGAATGAAGAAGCTTTAGAATTAGTTTCAGAATGAAAAGGGTATATGCTTTGGAATGGACTATGCAATAAAACCGATTGGAATGAATTAACAAAAATATTAATTCATTAATCTCCGGAATCACGTGGCTAAAAAGTCAAATAAATTAAAATTTCTGAAGGTTTTGCGCCAATTGGGTTGGAAATAGTATTTGGAATGCAGGTTTCAAATTCAAAATCCAAAGCAAATATTTGAGGGGGTATGGAGTTTCAAAAATTGTCGCATGTGACCAATATGACACACAACTCAAATCCTGTTGAAAAGGAGGACTCTCGTAAAAAAATAATTTTCCCATATCACTCTTGGCAGTTGCAATTATATGATGACACACAGTAACATCCAATTGATGGTAACTTTTGCATGCAATTAATTGCCACCATGTGCCAAGTTCATGTTACCTAGCACATTTGGAAGTTATTCTGGTGCTACACTCATTTACTCTT
The DNA here is from genome assembly GCA_028583015.1 of Wollemia nobilis. NCBI lineage: Eukaryota > Viridiplantae > Streptophyta > Pinopsida > Araucariales > Araucariaceae > Wollemia > Wollemia nobilis. Next base: position 4,302,942 of record JAQPPZ010016040.1, on the reverse strand, counting down.
CACCCTCGAGCATTACTCTTTACAGACTCAAGTATTCCAAAGCTGAGAAACACCTACGGTAAAATTTTCAGACCTAAGATACGTAGAACCCCAATCATTGATAATGGGAGGACAGAAGAATAAAATTGAGCCAGATAACATAGAATATTTGTAGAAATATGGGGAATGCATGCAAATTTTTACTAAAGGGGGATTTTTGCCCTTCTTGTGCAAGTTCGATGGGTATTCATAAGGGTTGGCTACTAATTTTGCACATACCTTCCGCAACAACCAAATTCATATCAATGGCATGACCATCCAGGTAAGCCCTAAAATTCTCAGCTAGGTTATTGAATTACCGTTGCATGGGGTTCAAATTGGAAAATCAAGGAAAAATACTTTAGTTGAACTTATAAATCAATTCAGGGGAAATGAGGATAGGCCCACTGAGTTTGTATTAAGTTATAATATTTGCAAGGGGGTCAAAAGAACAAGTTTACATCCTCCTTGGGATGAAGTTGTAGTATGGGTCATTAGGTTTTTGACCTGTGATGGGCAATTCCCTATCCTATCAGGACATCATATGCAAATTTTAATCCATCTTCATCACGGCCACTCAAACCATGAAGTGAAGGTAAATCTGCCTCTATACCTATACAAGGACCTGGTAAATATGGCCAAAAAGTACCAAGCAAGAAAATGGTCTCCCAAACACCATGGCCTAATCAAGATGATATGCAGACATCACTTCAAGGGAAACACTAGAATCTTTGATAAGTTTTTTTGTGTATGGAATGAGTTTATTGAGGAAGAGGCAGTTGAAAGCCTTGGATCTAAAGAAGAGGTAGAGGTTGAAGAACCTGAATCTGAAGCAGAAATAGAAATAAAATTTTTTTAATATGAAATGAAAACTGAATCCTCTAAAAAAAAAAATTCTTCCTCACCACAGGGACCTCCATCCTCCAAGAAAAGGAATAAAAGAGAGAAACAATCTAAGATTGATCCTATAGGAAATAGGAGGAAGGTTACATTTTTTGAAAATGTAAATTTTTTTCCCACTCAGTCCACTGAGCAATTTGGAAGTTTAAGCAGGAAAGGGTAGATGGATAAGAGAACACCTGAAGCATACCCTACCCTAGGATTGACAAGCTCCATTTCACAATCTAAAAAGAAACAAAATCAATCAGCTTCGGGATTGAGAAGGTCTTCAAGACTTTAGAAATCCACCAACATAGGTGATGTGGAAAAGGAAGAAGGAACTACACATGTTGATACCCTGCAGGTGGAAGAAACTATAAGTGCCAAGGGCATGGGTAGTGCAACAGATATGGCTATGCCTACAATTTCCCTCAATTACTCATTAGACTCAGAAGATAGAACCATAACAGAGGAAGCAGGGGGACACACAACTATTGAAAAAATGCCTGCACCACTTGTAGATTATCCTAATTCTAAGGAAGAATATGTACCATATGAGGAAGGTGAGGACGATTTAAGAACCAAATAGGAGAATGAAATGGATATAAAAACTTAGTTGCATGCAGCAAGGAGTGTAATTAAAACACAAACAGGATGGATTGAACAAAGTGCAACTTCTTTGAAGGAAAGAGATAGAGGCTGTAAAGGCTAGAATCACACTTCTATAGTAGCATCCTCCTCAGTATGACTCTAGAGATGAATTAGAAAATATTCTATTGAACTTGGCTGGTGATGCAACATTATCTAAGAGGAACTCACCAATTAGGGTAGCAATTGAAGAGGAAGAAGTTGCACAAGCACCACAACAAGTTGAAGACAGAATAAATGATGGGCATCTAGGGACACAACATATAACCGAATCAATAACACCTATAGAGGGAGAAATAACATTACAAAAAGAGGTAATTCCACATTCTCCTCAAAATCTTGTTAATTTGAATGCACTAAGATTGAACTAGTAGAAATTGAAACATAAATAGAGCCCCATGTAATTGAAAAGGTGGATGTAGGCATCCAAGTTAATGTCATTCCACAAATGCAACCAATATTTAGGTCACCAGAAACAATTACATTAGCAAAATATAATGAATATATGGCATATTGGATGGCAATATGTCATCAATTAGAAGGAGAGGTCTCATCATTATAGACCTTTACAAAAGAGCTAGAACAAAAAAATTTAGAAATTGAAAAATTGAAGGAACAAGTGCAGGATGTATGCCAGATTGCAAAGTGTATGGTTCAGTGTCGGAGGCCAGCTAGATTCTACAGCTTAATTTTGAAATAAAAATACCTCCATTGGCAAACAATGAGGATCACCTCTAACCTCTCTCACAAATTGGAAACACCTAGTGAGTTTCTAGAAGCTTTTTGGCAAAGTTCTATAGAACACCAGAATTTGCTATGTGAATTGTTCCTGCATAATTTATTTTTACCAACTGAAGTTATATTCCTTCCCCATGTCTTTACTAGTGATCTTCAGCTTAGGGCTTTTCAATCTACACTCTAGAATCAAATATATTAGGAGCAGGAAAAGAAAACCAGCAAGGCCATGGAATTACAAGAAGTTTTGCTTATTAGGCATGTTCACCTGAACCATAGGACCTCCACCAATAAGTACTATACTATAATGATGGATGAGAGAGTAAGAAAAATATATCTGGGGAACTTGTAAAAATGTATAGATGGTATTCAAACCTTCTGTGCAACATGTTTTGCTAATGCTTTATCGGCTTGCAAAAATAGGTGGGGAGGGTTACCTATATCACTGCAGAAGAGAGAACCCATCTCTCAAAATAACCTGATATGGTCTAGAAGAAGGGAAAAATATATAATCCATACCATATTTAAGGTAAAGGAGCAGTGGATAGGTCTCAGGTATGGGAATCCAACAATCATCATCCCTGTTCCATATTTCTTTGATAATGATCCTCACTCAGATGATCAATTCTAGGAGTGGCTTAGGGAAATCAAAGAGCACAAAGGATATTACAAAGTTGGAAGCAGACTGTGGAAATATGCTAAATGGTATCTTGACATAGATCTTTGTGCTACTATAGCAGAACAGAATGCATGAGGACATGCATTACAATAGGTTGGGGGAAATGATGAGGCTGATGTAAGGTAAGTCAAATGAAAATAATAATCAAATTAACTAACTTAACATTAGGTTTAAGACTAATGTTTATATAATACAATGAATAGTAAACCTAACTAATTCCCCACTAACCAAGCTAACAAACGCGTTAGGCTAGGTAGAGAGTTAGGTTTAGGATTGAATACCCTAGGATATTTAGGCTAGTTACCATTAGATATTTAGGACAATAAATATCTATATGGTAGAAAGTAAAACAGTAAATGTAGAAATAAATCCTAAGTAGTCTAATGCAATACACTAGCTTATTTTACCTAGTAGATTAAATGGTAATTATCCCAAGTAATGGAATATTACTCTAACATCCCCCCTTATTACATTATTTGGGTAATACATACTTATCCCTCTATACAACAATATTTGGGTGAAGTATATAACTGCCCCAATACAGTGAAGATGTTGATCTACTGGTTCTTTGCTCATCACGAGTTCTCGGCTGCTTCTAAGCAAAAAGTGGGTCATTCCTCACTATGTCTTCACGCCAACAAATGTCCTTATGGTAATCACATCATCCAACCGATTTGCATGGGTAACTAGCCACTGCAATCGCTAGGTGTAGTAGAATAGATCACTTCATACAAGGTTCATTCATTTACAATATGAATTTGCAAAATATAAGGTAGCTAAGGTGTCGGTTGCTGCCGAAAATGCACCCTTATAAGTTCCCCCCTTCTTGTTGCAAAACATAGTGTAATTAATTTTTGAAGAAAGTGTGACTAAGGTGTCGGTCAAAGCCAAAAATGCAACCTTATAAGTCATATTCCCTATTTACAAAAATCAATGAAGAAAAGAAATGGATATCCCCCCTCAATTGCAAAAAAGTGTGCAACTCAAGAGTGTTGTGAAGGATTTTACAAATATTGCCTCCTAGAAAATTTTACATCACAAAAAGTCGCTCCTATTGTTACAAGTACTTCAAACACCTAGAATTTGCTATTTATGAAGCCTACAAGAGGTACAAGCACCTCTTATTTGTAATGTCTTCAAACAAAATACTTATGCTATTTATGAAGACAAAAAGAGGAGAGAGAGAAAATGGTGTTTTTGCCCAAGGAACACATGTGTTTTCCTTCTATAAAACTATTGTAGCAATTTAGCACTCCTTGTGCTATCTTTGAACCAGAAATAGAATCAGTATGAGACACTTCACTAGAAAGATGGCTTCTGTGATGTGCCTTTGCCATTTTAGTTTTTCTTGTTTTGAAACCAACACTGAATGGTGTCTTGGTTGTCATTTTTACAATTTGTGCAAAACTATGCTTTCTAGGCAATTTGATCAAAAAAGTTCACCAATTTGTCCTTTCTTATTGCAAGTACTTCAAGCATGATTGCTATTATGAAGTCTAAAATAAAAGGTTTAATGTTGATGATTTGGACTTCTCTGATTGCCTTTACAAGTTTTATTTCCCTCTTATCAAAAGCTATGTTTGAAGGAAGAAAGGAATTATCCCCCCTTAGTGCAAAGGATTACAAATTTTAAGGTTCCTTATTTTCAAAAAACTTGTTCTTTCTTTTGATTACCCTAAAAGAGTACCAAAATATAATTCACTCAAACAGATATTTAATGGCACCTGCCTTAACTCCCTTCAAGAAGGATGAAAAGTTTGAGGAAATTAAGCCAAACAAATAAGAGTGAATTAGGGGTTTTGTTGATTTAGGAGAGAATATCAAGTAATTTTGGCTTTAAATTTGTGCAAGGATTTACACAAATTTGTGAAATTTTGGGGTTTAGTGTGTTCTTGATTATATGACTTATAATTGCAAAATAAATAATGCAATAATCAAAAAAGAATTCCCACAAAATTATTATCACCTAGGTGTCAGATGCTACCAAAAATGCACCTAATTTTCCAATAAAGGTGTCGAGTAAAATAAAAAATGCACCTTTTTAATTTTTGCAACAAAATGTGTGTTTTGTGTTGTGCAAAAAATGATATTTTTATGTCTCCTACTTTGTTTTCCAATTTTGCAAAAGAAGTACAATGTTGTCTTCTCCCCTAAATTTTGCAAAATTAACAATTTTGAGCACTCCTTCCAATACAAGTCGACACACAACCCGCATTTTGAAGGCTTCCATAACCAGTCGACAAACGACTTGGTTTTTATGGACCCAAGGTATAAATTTCTTCTCAATTTTGTAAAAAGAATGTGCAATTTTATGTCTTATATCCCCCCTTGGAGAAAACAAATGCACACTTTGCATTTGAATATTACAAAATTTTTAAGTCTCCTTGTGTTCAAATTTGCAATAAAGAATCAATTGTTTTGATTTTATCCTTCTTTGAAATGTGCAAAATAAACAAGGTGTTGAGAAGAGAGGAAAGGTTTTCTTATTTGCAATAAAAGTAGGTGCTCTTCTATGTCTTATATTCCCCCTTGGAGAAAAAAACAAAAGCTCCTTCCTTGATGTTTTTGCAAAAAAAATTGCCTTGTATTTATCCTTTGTAATTTTCTATTTTTAATGCAAAATTCAATTTAATCTAATCATTATATAATTAATAATAAAATAAATTTTGTAAAAATCAATGTAATCCTAAAAAAAATTGATTTTTAAACAAAAATATATTAAATTATTAAAAAAAAATGAATAAATATATAAAATATTACAAAAAAATAAAAAAAATATACCTTAGGATGTTTTTTTTTTTTCTTGCCCTTTGAGCAAAAAAATATTTTTCCCTGATGGGAGTCAAACTCCCGACCTCCCATTGGGCAGCGCCTTAGCACTGGCCCCTCCGTCGGTCGGGCTAGCTGGCCCGACGTGAAGGGAAGGGAAGAATCTCCCCTTTCCCTTCACTCCTCGCATGGGCGGGGAAAACTGTGGGATTTATCCCACATCACCCGCGCGGGTGATTTGAGGGTGTATAAAAGGGATTTAAAGCCCTTAGGATAGTGACTGCCTTCGGGCAGTCACCCCACCCCGCTTTTTGGTCACCGCCACATGGCGCGGCCAGGTTGAGTCAGGTGGCACATGGCAGTCCACCATGTGTCACCCATGTGTCAGGTCTAATGGCATGTGGCAGTCTGCCATGTGTCACCCACGTGTCAGGTCCACTGACATGTGGCTTGTCCACCACGTGTTGCATCTGTCTTCGTCCTGTTGTCGTCCACATGTTTGGTCCAGGTGGCACTTGCCACGTGTCCGTGTCCAATGGTTGTCCGCCATGGGTCGTGTCTGGTCTAGGTCAAGTCCAGTGGCTCTTCACCACATGTCATGTCTAGTCCAGTCTAGGCAACACCTCGGGGTGCATGCCATGTTCAGTGGTTGTTCACCATGTGTTCGATCTAGGTTGAGTCTAGTGGCAGTGCCATGTCAACACCTTGGGATTTTTTCCTGAGGTCGAGTCCATATCAGCACCTTGGGATCTATGCTCGGGTGCACGTGGGTCCTTCTGGTTTGCATGGTCTATTAGGTGCATGTGCCATGTGTCACCTGTTTCGAGCTAGGGTGCTCCTACCCTGGCTCCAGTAGGTGGTTGCCTTGCCGATTACCAAAAATCGAAGGGCTGCCTACCCTCTTAGATTTTGGTTACTGGATGGCAGGTCGGTCTGGTCGCCACCTGGGGGAGGGCACACCTGCCCTCCTTAGGTGGCCAATTTCCAGTTTTCGGTCCAGTCATCGGATGAGGAGGGTGCACCTACCCTCTCTTTTTGGTCACCGGATGATGGGTCCTATGGTCGCTGGTTTCAGAGTTTGTCCTCTGGTGGTTGGTCATTGGAGGGTGCTTCTGCCCTTGTTGGTCAGCCTATTGACAACAGCGAAGCCTAGTTTTGGTGATAAGTTGAGGTGTTGGTAGCCGAAGTGTCACCTAGTTGCTCCTAGCTCCCTAATCGCCTGCTTTCTTGGTGTTTGTGGGCCCAAGTAAGGTAAGGCAAAAAAAATCACCACTAACCTTAGGATATTAGAGGATTAATTAAGGAAATGAATAAATCAAATCCTAATCCTTGGAACGAGATTGTCCAGCTTGGAACGCCTCTTGTCCAGAGAGTCGCCTTGTCCAGCTTGGAACATTGTTCCCACATTGCCCAGGTGAGTTCTCCCTCCTATGATCATAGCTATGGATCTGATGTCAATGATGCAAGGTAAGTCAAATGAAAATAATAATCAAATTAACTAACTTAACATTAGGTTTAAGACTAATGTTTATATAATACAATGAATAGTAAACCTAACTAATTCCCCACTAACCAAGCTAACAAACATGTTAGGCTAGGTAGAGAGTTAGGTTTAGGATTAACTACCCTAGGATATTTAGGATAGTTACCATTAGATATTTAGGACAGTAATATCTATATGGTAAAAAGTAAAATAGTAAATGTAGAAATAAATCCTAAGTAGTGTAATGCAATACACTAGCTTATTTTACCTAGTAGAGTAAATGGTAATTATCCCAAGTAATGGAATATTACTCTAACAGAGACAAAACATTGGCCCATACAAAGGCTGCTTTTGATAAATTTTTAAACTATTTGGAACCACTTATGATATAATTTTGTACTAATTTTAGTGATACTATGCATTATATGATGATGTTTGCATATTGGAATGATAAAGCATGACCTATTTTGACTATTTATCTATGTTTTATAATCTGTTTTAGCTATATTATTTAGTATATTTTGCATTAATTTAATGTTGTAATATTAAGGTGCTGCTATATATTTGGTTTTGTGCTTCTTTCATAAGATTTCCCCACCATTTAACCATTTTAAATTACCAAAATGTGCCAAAACTTTATCAACAGTTTAACTGTGCAGAAAACATGAATTTTTCCATACAAATTCCAGCCAGCTGTACATATACAACATGGATTAGAATTTGTCCACTCCAGCTCATGCAAAATATGGAATCATTTTGCTGGGTACTTATGGAGACCATTTCCATCGTCACAACTGTTCTCATGTGTTTTTGGAGCATGAATTAATATAAACTCTATTCTACTACCTGATATTTCAGAGCAGCTTTGAAATAAATGCAAAATACATAAATTTGGTCAAATGCATCTTTAATTATAGTAAAATTGAGGTAAACAGTGGTTACAACTATTCTAGGGACATACCTATCCGTTACAACACCTTTACCTCACCAGATAAAGCCAACAGCTAGAATGGATAAGGTTTAATGGATCAGATCCTTACATTTTTGGGAAACACAGTCCTACAATAGTTGTAACAGTCCTGTATTGAAGAACCAAACATTATCACTGTTGTACCTTGATTGTATAAATAAAATGCTCCCATTTGGTTGAGCATATAGGAGAATATAGGATAAGAGGATATAGGTACTAGGAGATAGTGCAGTCCAAATGTTGTAATTGTGTACTACAGCAGATCAGTAGTCTACAAAACTTCCCCTGCACTGCTGATATGTTGATAATGAAATAAAGGTGCAATATTTGTCATTCATGTTTGCTTGTGAGTTCAGTGTGAGTATTTGATAGTGTAGAGCAAGTACTCTTCCCCTATTTTGGTTCAGGAAGCAAGGGCCACTTCTAGGCCCAAAAGAGGGATTATTCCTACCGAGTTTTGCTAATTTCTTGCTGTAGTAGGTCAGCAGGAATCTGACAACTTTTTGCATGGTTAATATTGAATTAAACTTCATCTAGCATGTAGCACATGAATGCATTATAGTTAATTCATATAGAATAGATTTTATAGCATAACATTTTCTGTTTCAGCTTTAGCATTTCCAGTCTGTATTTCTAGTTTGCATCAGAGAATTTCTTGTTAATTCAGTTTGCTAAAAATTTGCAATATTTGCTTACCAACCTTTGAATTTCATCATTGTCATAGGTTTCTTTATGCAGGTGTGAAGTTTCAATTCTGAAAATTTTCATTGTTGTTATAGTTAATTTTGTGATTTCAATTTTGTTATTTTAAATTCTATCAATTAAATTCTATTATTTTCAATTCTACAATAGTACAGATTTGCTTTTGTTGCAATTGTGTGAATTTAAATTATGCAAGGATAAGTAGGCGCTTAGTTTTAGTTTCTAGGAGATTAAAAGGGACACCTGACACCCCCAAAACACTAACTGTTCCATGAATAAGGCCATGATCTAGATGAACTAAAAATCAGTCCATTAACCCCTACTTTCGTATATAGCCTTGGAAACTGTCCTGAATTGACACTTAATTATTAAATGATGAAGATTTTATGACACTGATCATTTAGCTCTAGGAACCACATGCATTGCCATAGAAATATAAAGGGTAATCAAACCTTGAGATCCCTAAAAAAGGATGAGAAAATCCATAATCTCGATGGGGTCTAACCCTAAAAACACACAAAAGAAGAATACAGATCCACATAAACTCTACAAATGACCCAACATCTTAGCACCTAACATCTTAGCCTCATATTGTGGCTCCTTCAGCCCAAGCCTTTCACCCAATATCTCAGTCTCATGTTGTGGCTCCTTTAGACCTAACCTTCCACCCAACATCTTAGCCCCATGTTGTGGCTCCTTTAGACCTAACCTTCTAGCTAGCATATCAGACTCATATTGTGGCTCCTTTAGTCCAAGCCTTCCACCTAACATCTTAGTCTCATGATGTAGTTCCTTTATCCCAAGCCTCGCCCAACATCTCAACCTCATGCTACAACTCCTTCATCCCTAGCTTTTCACCTAGCATCTCAAACTCATGTTGTGGCTCCTTCAACCTAAGCCTTGCACCCAACTTCTTAACCTCATGATATAGCTCCTTCAACAAAAGCCTTTCACCCATCATATCAAGCTCATACTATGGCTTCTTTAGTCCCAATCTTCCACCCAACATCTTAGCATCATGCTATGACTCCTTTAGCCTAAGCCTTCAACCCAACATATTAGCCTCATGTTGTAGCTCCTTTAATACAAACATTCCACCCAATATCTTTACCTCATGTTGTGGCTTATTCAACCCTAACATTCCACCCAAGATATCAGCCTCATGTTATGGATTGTTTAGCCTTAGCCTTCCACTCAATATCTCAACCTTATGTTAAAACTCCTTAAAACCCAACCTTCAACCCAACATCTTAGCCTCATGTTGTGGCTCCTTTAGCCCCATACTATTGATGATTGTTATTACTAATAATACTTTCATATTTCTACATATTATGCTTTTGTGACCTACAACCTACTATCTCTCTCTCTGTCTCTCTCTTTTATCATAACCAAATACATCAACTATTTGTTTACTACGTTCTATGTACGAGGGCAAGATGTTTTTTAATATTTATAGTCAAATATTGAAGTTATTTCTCAAGGACTAATTTCCAAGAAATTTTGAATCCTTTGCTTTTATTTTAAGTGTGATATCCCCTTTTTATAATGGTTATATTATGAGTAGGATAGAATAATAGTGAGTTCTTTACTATGTCTATTTATTTATGGTATAATTCTTGATGTGTTAAGTCTCAAGTAGTTGATTTACTACATTATGATTTAGCCTAGCATATAAGTTTTATAGATGATCTTACTATAGTATGTTCTTCAATCTTATCTCTTAATTTTTTCTTAGATCAAGATAATTTCAACTTTATTATTGTATGATTGTTCCTCTATTAATTTAGTTTAAAAATTTTGCTATATATTATAGTAATACATGTAATTGTATGAAATATCCATTTTTTTTTACTAACATATTACATATTAATTTTGTACTAGGGCTATTAGCATAATAAATAATTTCTTAAAATACCTTATGAAATTATTTAGTCATAATATATGCATGAGGTATATACATCGATGTTCACACCATAATTTTCTAGAGTTGATCTACCTTTATAGAGATTATTTCAAGATAGTTTTCATTTAACATACATTTTTTACACATTAGTACAATTCATTGTTTGAATTATTATTATGATGTTATTATATATTATTTTATAGGAAAAAATAATATCAAAGATTGCTCAAAATATGGTGATATCTATGAGTTGTCATGTAATTTTTAAATTCTACATATCTTATATTGGGTTTTTGAATTTATGGAATACATTAATAACTTATTTTATGTTTTTTTAATCATAAAAATCCACACTCAGTATGAGGGGATCAAGACCCCTCATAAAAAAACTGTGTAAACTCATTCAAAAAAATTCCTGAAAGGGACACTGTAAGGGCAAAAGACATTGGGCTCTCCTAGTAGATACCCAAGTTAAATTCAAGAGGAGGGTGGCCTTTAATGTGTCCTTAGATTTTCAACCTAATAAAAAAAACTAATCATAAATTTTATAATTTGTGCGTTACATGTTGGTTTCTTTATGTATGGAAAACACCCCTTTTGGGGTGCCACTTTTAGGTAATATCCAAGGAGGTAAGGGTATTTATTCCACTAAAATATGCCCAGGGCTTGCACTTATCCTACCCCCTTATACACACTTAAACAACATGTCTAAAAAAATAAAAACACAAACAATAACAACAAAACACACACAAAAAACACCAAAACAACACATAAAAATAAATAAAAACACAAAACACAAAAAATAATAAAAATACACAAGCAAAAACAAAAACACAAAAAAACAAACAAAAAATGCAAAAATAAAATACAATGAATCAACACAAAAGCACGCACACACCAAAAAACTAAATTAAGAAAAACATATTACATATTTAGCCAAACCATTCCAATAGGTCTCTTAGCCAATATTCAAAGGAGAAAATATAAGACATATATTTCTAAGTTGGCAAATTGAAATACCCTAATTGAACCAAAGAGAAGCTAATACAAAGAAAAAAGGAATTGGGTACCTATAGTATTGGATCCATCCAAATAAAGGATAGAAATAAGAACATCCATGATTTGTGAAGCCCACCATCTGAGAGGGTGATCATAGAAAGTAGGATCAACTTAGTACAATGTCCACTTAGCTAAAACATCAAAAATCTTGTTTTGAAAAACTCTCTTTGAGTCCTCTAATATTCCAAGTGATGATATTCATTAATAATAGGGCTAAAGGTGTTGGTAAGGGAATTAATATTACCTTTCTCTACAATATTTTCACCTTATTTTGCCAATTGATATTGATTAGTCTTGCGGCCTACCTTTTGGTTAGTGTCCATCTTCATTTATTTTTACCCATTTATTGTCTTACAATAAGTGAATATGGGATAGATTATAACCCTAAAGTATACAAAACCAAAGCGTTATTGGAAGGTTCAACAAAGTCTATCTTGGGGTCTGAATTATTTGAAGTTCTAGAATTTAAAATATTGATCTTCTTATCTATATTATATCTCTTGTTTTTTTGTTGAAAACCATTGATTTGTCATTCCTTACAACTATAAACTATATTTCTATGATTTTTATCTCCATTATGTCCTCTCCCTCATCTAGGATATTATTTGTGAAAAGAATTCCAAAAATATTAGATGACAACATCATCTAATCCTTTATAACTAGATTTTTAGTGTTTTCCTTTTAGGAATTTAGAAACCTTCTAAGTTTAAGCTCTCTTTATTTTGATCTGGAATATTATTTGGACAACCACTAACCAAATGATCATATTCATGGTATACTCTACAAAAAAAAGAAATATTCACAAATTCCACCACCTGTATCCAAGTATCCTTTCTAAATTGTAATGATATATATTCTAGAAGAGGTTTGTTGAAATCCATTAAGACACAAATTCAAGAATAAAAAATATGTTCAAATTTATGTGTATAGTTAGTAGTTATTATGAAATTTACAAAGGAGTATTGTTATTATATAAAATACAACTAAATTATAAAATTTGACTGGGAGGCCAAAGAGTCTAACCCACATAGATCCTATAGAAGGCATCTCTTCTTTGGCTTTAAATTTACTGTGCCAAGGTGTAGACACTAAAATCATGTAAATCGGATAAGACTACTATGCGCCACTCTTATCGACATCATATGGCCCCATTGGGCAACCCTCAGGGGTTAATTAGGGCTCCCAACCACTTTTGGGAGGGTTTACCCCACTTTTGGGAGGTTTTGGGCCATGTAGCCATGGCCATCCCACCCAGGGATGACCATAGTTCATGGCCATCCCACCCAGGGATGACCACATGCAACCATCCCTGGGTGGGACGACCATGAACCAGACCCTCCAAAAGTCAAAGGGTGGGAAAAATGGCAATCAATTCCTACCATTTATCCTACCCAATCACCCAAAATTGATTTGGAGGCTATCATAGACATCAAGGCCTACAAATTGGAGGCCCCAAATGGGCAACCTCTTCCCTCCTATGCATGGCAAGGGAATGGACAAGTGGCAACACTTGCCCTGCATGCCAAAACTTGCCCCTTTGCACATTTTCCCTATTTTGGCTATAAATTGAGGTGCTCTCACCCAATTTCAAAAGGAGACAATAACAAGCATTGCTCATGAAGTGCTGCTCACATTTGTCCTCACATATTTCCCCAAGTATTTTCCTTGAAAACCTCTTCATTCGAAGGTGCTTTCAGGGGCATCCCAAAATACACTAATCCATTCCAAAACCTATCAAATTTGAGATTAATTTGACCAAATTTTATGACAAGATATTTAGGAGGGTTCTAAACTAGATCCCCTTGAAATTGGTGGTAAAAACCACCTAGTTTTGTGACCATCCCTACCAGGGATGGATAATAGTCCTAGTTGCACTTGCTAGGGATGGCCATGAAATGGCTAACAATTTTGATGCAATTTCACCATAGATCATTTATAAATCATTATATTAGCCTTATATTCAATTTTGGTTAAGTTTTGAGTAGATTTGATGGGTCAATTTATGTTTTTGTGATTGTAGTCTTAGTTGTTCCTACCAGGAATGACCATAGGTTTTGATCACAATTTCACTTTAATTTATGCTCAGATCCTTCCAAAATCATCTTAATAACATCATATTAAATTTTCAAGTCATTTGGAGTTGTTTTGATTTGTCATAAATAAGTTTTATATTCATTATTACATACTTTTCAAGGTTTTCAATATAAAATGCATATGCTATTAACAATTTTCAATATCTTGTGTGTAGGTGTAGGTATTATAGGCATGAGGGAGGATCTAAGAGGTATATTAAAAGAATCCCAATATTAGCTCTCAATTGTGGGTTGCGAGAAGAACATTGAAACACACCATTAAGCTCATGGAGGGATTCATTCCCTTGTAATTTGTAATTTGAAATGTATCAAAATGATAAGCCCTCAAAGGGGATGTATTGTAACCTTTTTAATTTATGAATTTATAAATACAAGGAGAAATCCCCCTCTTTTACTTCAAATAATTCTTCATTTCAATAGTTTACATCTTTTGCATCTTTCCTTTGCATGCTTTCTTAGAAACAATAGATACATTTTAGTTTAAACAATCATATTTAAGGTATGCCATTTTTCATGCTTCTTCAGTGGTGATCATGGTGGGACCATGTGTCCCTTGTCCCCTTTTATTTTTTTATTTTTGACCTCCTTTTTGTGTTTTGTATGTTGCAGGTTCTGGCCATTTTGAGCAGGAACAACTACAAAATTCCTAGTTGGAACTGCTAGGGATGACCATTGTAAATATCCCTTCTAGGGATGGCCTCCAAATTTGTAGCCATCCCACCTAGGGATGGCCACAAAACTAGGGGGTTTCAGCAGAAATTTCTAGAAATAACAAGTTTCAGAATAGAAAAGGTAACCTTCCAAACCTTCAATTTGCATCTAGGTTGTTTCAAAAAGCTTGAATTTCAATTTTTCTTGTCTTTTGTGTGCATGTGAAAGTTAGATTTCATATTTCTAAATTTTGCATTAACAAAATCGAAGAAAAATAGGAAAAATAATAACCTTTCAAAATGCATTTGTCTGGTTTGCCTATGTGTGACCTACCTAAGGGTTAGGTTTTCATATAGTTTATAAATTTTGTAGTTTCCTTTTATATATATGCTTATGATTCTGAAAGTAAAATGCAATTTCATGCATTTAGTGAATAATCATTGAATGCTATCTTGTTTTATTTCAATCATTTTAAAAGGAATCACACACACCATACTTCTTTTTAATGTTAGTGAGTTGGAATTCATCCCCAACCACTGATAGAGTTCAACGATGGTGGGTTTCATCTCCATCCATTGGCTCAAATCCCATGTACCCTATTTTTTGGCCAAAGCCAGCTCCAAGATCTGATGTAGCTTGGAAAATTTGCATGTATTCCTCTTTAGAGGGTATAACACTGACCAAGTGAGTATTGGGTGAGGACTGGTAGGACCTATGCTCCCTGATCGGGTATGGATTTCATCTCCATACTTTGGTTGGTTCACGTGATCAGAATTTCATTTTCGGTTGTCGAGCTATGAGTATATAGGTGAAAACCTTTAAACAATTGAGAATTACATCAACATTCAAAACATGTGAAAGAGATTCTTTACAAAAGCAACAAATTTGAAACACATCAAATAGTTTAGGAACACATAATATTTAAAAGAGATAATCATTTGTATTCTTGTGTGTTTCTATTGATTGTGTATTTGAATCTATAAAAATTGTAAAGGAGATAATCACATAGAGGTTTAGAGTAAGTAGCTATGGTATATACCCATAGCCAAGCCCATTTAAGGGTGGACATTATGAGGAGTAGGCAAGAGGACATAGAACATCTTCATTTTGACCCCAAGGACATGGTTATACCTCCTTGGTGGTCAACTACTCTCCCAAGTCATGTGTAGATGAGTGGATGGTTAGTCCTAGAGTGTCAAATAGGGGACCTAGCCTACAAGGGACTCCTACATGGGGTACCCCCATAGGTCATAGTCCCAATTTGGGAAATCATTTCCCTAATATGGATACTTCAAATGCCTTCTTTCAAGAAGAGCAACCATGCAATGAGGTACCTCCAAATAGAGCAATACCATGCATTCATATGCCTTCTCGGTCTACTCCACACTGGTGTGCAAGAATAAGACTTCTCACCTAGGGTAGGGTTAAATGATCATCTTATGCTTTCAAATCACCCTTCCCCAAGGTACCAAAACCTATATGAGTATGATACTCATCGTAATGGGTGAGCCAATTCTACCCTACCTTTCCTCATTTATGAGGGAAGACCTAAGGAGGATCCTGATTATCCTCACTTGCATCATTCCATGCAAGCACGATGTGCCTCTACACTAGTAGAATATCAAGAATATATGTTTAGGAGTGAACCTCAAGTAAATGTGACTTCTCTCAATTGAGGGAAACTCGTAGTAGATCTCACAGATCCTCTTGAATAGGATAGGTATCAAGGCAATAGTGCTAGGGCACATAGGCCTAATATAGCTGATCAAATTAATCATTTAGTCAAAAAGTATGTTGATCATCAAGCTAAGTTTAATCAACTTTGGTCTGATAAACAATGCTTGGATCTCTTAGAGCATCGACAACAATTAGAAAGACAAAGAATTGAATATCAGATTCAAGAAACATTGTGTAATGGAGTTCCTACTCCAAGCATGCATAGACAGGAGGCTCGCTAGAGGCAACCTACTTTCCATCAGAATAGGTCTCCTAGACCTAATCAAATGTTGCCTCCTAGACCTCCTAGGCCTGATCAGAACTTACCTAATAGGCCTAATATAGATCACCTACAGTAGGCTTTTGTTCCTCCTTGTAGGCCCATTCTTAAAACACCTTATGGGGCTTATGATGATTTGGAACAAAATGAGGATTACTTAGAAGCACCTTTTGGAGGTATGGGTGATGAAAATCAACCACCTCAACATATGCTTAATATTCCTCATCCCCCTCTATGGGTCCAAAATAAATAAGAGGAGATTAAATCCTCTGATGCGTATCAAGCATTGCTTGAATGCTTAGAAACTATAGAGGGTAAGATAGCTGGGAATGGGCTTCAAAAACCCACCTTGCACTAGTTGCATAATCAACCACTACATCCATCTATCCCTTCCCCAACATATCCTGAGCATTTTAAAATGCCCAAATTGGACAAGTTTAAAGGGGAAGAAGATGCTCAAGAGCATGTTACAAGATTCATGAATCAGTGCTTTAGCATATAGGAGAATGATGCATTACTCCTGAGAACATTTTTAATTACCCTCTCTGGCCCTACCATTGAGTGGTTTAACCAACTTCCAAGGCATAGCATCTATACATTTGAATAGTTTGTAGATGCATTCTTGGAATGTTTCACCTTCAATACCAAGAGGAAGGTGACCTTAACCGACCTTACGAGGTTGAAATAATATGATGATGAGTCTATCATTGACTATGGAAATAGGTGGTGAATGCTCTTAGCTAAGCTACCCTATCTATTGCCAATGACTGAGTTGACTCAGATGTTTTCAAAGAGTTGTTTGAAACCAATATCTTTATTATTACAACTCCAACAATATCCCACTCTTGAGGATGCTCTAGCGCAATCTAGAACCATAGAAGAGATCAAAATCCAAGAGGGGGAGATAGCTAAACCTCATAAGAAGGAGTGGACAAAGAATCCAAAGAGTAATATGGTACCATCAAAGTTAGCAATGGTCAATCAAGTGGCCATTAATGTCCCCAGGCCTGCACAAATGATGCCTCCTCAAAAGGTAAATTATCAGGCCCAACCTCCTCCTATGAGTTATAATAATAATACTCAAGTGAATCAGGGTCAAAATCAGCAATGTCACCCTAGGTGATAGTTTACACCCTTTTTTGAGTCAATGGACTCCCTATTCGATCATTTGTGGGCTGCTAAACTGGTTAATTTACCATAAATCAAGCCTATAGACCTAAATATAGGTAAACCAAAGCCTATGGGATGTTGAGAAGACCAATTTTGTCGATATCATTGATAGAATGGCCATGACTTGCCTACATGCTATGGTTTCAAAAACATAGTGCAAGACATGATAGAGAGGAATGAGCTCCAAGTGGATAATCCTCTCACCCCAAATAATCAATATATGGGGGTTTTCAAAGACCCCTTACCTACTCATGAGGTATAGGCAGCTCCTACAAAACCAATGAATGAGGTCAAGATGGCACCTCCTTTACAAGGGTATATCGGGATGATAAGTATTGTGACTAGGAATAGATGCTACCCAAGTCAAGTTGCACCACCTGCAGCTTCAAGCGATGTTCCATCTACATCACAACCTTCCCCACCTCTAGTACAAAGCCTTCCACCTAGGCCAATAGTAACAATAAAGAGTAAGCTTGCACAAAGCTTAAGGACAACATCAGCTAGATTATCCATTTATGAGCTAATTCAACAATCTCCACCTCATAGAGAAGCTCTAATGGATATTCTCAAGTCAATAGAGTTGCAACCCTAGGATTCTAACTCCATCAATTTTGTGGGGCATGTGCAACAATGTAAGGAACCAGTGATCACATTCCATGAGCATGAACTCAAACCCATAGCAAGTGATGTGGTTGACCCTCCTTTGCACATCATTGCATGTGTGAATGATATACCATATAAGAGAGTTCTAATAGACACTGGTTCATCTAGCAATATAATAACCACTAGTGCTCTTAAATACCTAGGACTTCTAGCATCTCATGTTGTAGCATCCACTTACACCCTTCGAGCATTCAATGATATGATTTGCTCCATAGTCGGTACTATAGTCCTACCCATTTAGGTGGGATGCAAAACTATATCGACACTATGTCATGTTTTGGAGGGTGCCATGGCCTATAACATATTGCTAGGTAGACCTTGGATTTAGGATATGAAGTGTGTCCCATCCATTGCTCATCAATATCTCAAATATACTTATGAAGGGTAGGTGCACGTAGTCTCTATAGATCTAGAGCCCTTTAAGTATTGTAACATGGTGCAACAATTTCCTGAGTCAACCTTACCATCGACTCATGTGGACTTCCAACTGAACACATCCATTCAGAGTCCACTTCCCTCTCCATTACCTTCCATTACACCATTACCATATTCATCCATACCATCCTCATCATTGGCAACTTCAGAAGAGCCTTCATCATCATCAGATCCTCCATAGAGGAACATGTCGAAGAGGCCAATCGATGAGATCCCTCCCATCATTTCCACCATATCTATGAAAGATATTCCTTGTCTACAAGATGAGGAACCATCTCAGGAGGTTCAAATTGAGTCATCTCAAGCCTCACTTCCATCCCCTACACCTTCACCATCCTAGGTTACAATCCATATGTCTAGTATAGGGATAGGAGAGTACTTAGTGAGAAATATCACAATAGTTCCATCCATAGAGATAGTGCAAGATATGGGATGACCTCATCTCCCCATAGGTAGCATTGTGCCTCTAGGTATACCACCCAATCAAATAAATTTTATATATGGGGGTATCGAGTATGGAACATTGCCAGTTCCTCAATAAGAAGAAGATGATGAACCTTTCTCTAAGGATATAAACTACATGTCAAATCTTGACTATGCCATGCGATATCTTCATCATTATCATTGGTATGGTTATGGTCTAGGGTTATATGAGCAAGGTACTCATGTTCCATGTCAGCCCCAATATCAGCTACCATATGATAAATCTAGGTTGGGACACAATAAGCCAGTACCTTTAGATGTCCTCATAGAAGGTCTAGAATACCTATGTCTAAATTATAGGGATGAGCTTGCACGTGATCCCTATGCCAATCCACATCATGTCCATTCATTGGGAGATTATTTTCCCATAAACATGGTAGATCAAGGGTTATCCAATGATGTCACTCAACCTCATGAAGTGGGAGAGAGTTCACATACCTTGCAATATGATAGTGAGGAAGAGGATCAAGGTCCTCCTCATGAATGGACAATAGATGATGAGGAGGACTATGGCATAGCACCCATAAATTATCCAAGTTCATATGAGGAATATGAGCGAGTTGTCCCTTTGGATGATGAATAAGAGTTCTATCTTCACATGTTCCCAGTACAACATCCCATTTGGTGATAGATTTTACCACTTGAAGAGCAAGATCATCACCTTCCCCATCGACCACCACCATTCATTCCATTTCCACCAGAACCACCCCCATGAGTTAAGAGACAACATCAGATCTCTAGACCCACTCACCCATGGAAGGGAGATCATGTATCCATCAACATGATTTCCATAGATCTAAATGCACCATTGAGATATCTGAATAACCCATCAAAGCCATTGCACCTCGACATTGAGGCAATTGAATTTGATCAGGGAGATTCTCCCCCATCTCCATCAGAGTTTTGGCCTTGCGAGGAAATGTTACAACCATTTCATTTTTCTCCAAGGACTACTCAAAATGTCTGTCAAGCTGAGGTTGAGCAAGAAATACCAATTGAGGGTGTAAACCCAGTTGATGACATTCACTTAATCCCTATTCCACATTAGTTGGAAGATGGATCACATATGTCAATTGAACCAATAATTGATAGGGATATCGGTACAGATCCTGATAATCCCCATAATATCAAATTAGGGGAAGGTCTATCCCCTGATGAACAAGCTGATTATATAAAGTTGTTAATAGAAAATATAGAAGCTTTTGCTTGGACTTATAAAGATATGCTAGGACTAGATCCTAATTTGGTCATGCATAATCTTACATTGGACCCAAGTGTCAAACTAGTTAAGCAAAAGTTACGTAAGATGCATCCAACAGTCACCTTGATGGTCAAATATGAATTGCAAAAACTATTGGATACTGAATTTATTATATCAGTAGATTATCCACCATGGGTTTCCAACATGGTACCTATCAAGAAACTTGATGGGAGGATTCACATTTGCACTGATTTTAGAGATCTCAATAAAGTGAGTCCTAAGGATGAGTTTCCCTTACCAAACATTGATGCATTGGTAGATGCTATAATAGGACATGAAATGTTATCCCTTATGGATGGTTTCTCTGGATACAATCAAATTCGTATTAATCTAGAAGACCAGATCAAAATGGTATTCACAATGCCTTGGGGGACATTTTGTTACAAGGTCATGCCTTTTGGCCTTAAAAATGTTGGCGCCACCTACCAATGAGCCATGACATATATCTTCCATGACTACATGCATAAGATTTTGGAAGATTACATGGATGACTTATTGGCCAAATATCTATTATACCATGAGCATATCAATGTATTGCAAAAGGTTTTAGATCACCTCATTGAGCATAATGTTAGGCTAAATCCCAAGAAGTGTGTATTCGGTGTCACATATGGTAAACTCTTGGGATTCATAGTCTCTAAGTGAGGCATAGAAGTAGACCCAAATAAAGTCAAGGTAATTCTAGAAATGCCTCCCCCCACAACTATCAAGTAGCTACGTAGCTTGCAAGGAAAGGTCACATCCATAAAGTGCTTCATAGCACAATTATCGGATAAGTGTCGACCTATGAACAAGTTACTACACAAGGGGGTCTCATTTCATTGGGATGAAGAATGTCAAGATGCCTTTGATGAGATCAAGCAATATCTAGCTTCACCACTAGTATTGGCTCCTCCATGACTAGGAGTGTCATTCTATCTTTACATCTCAGCTACTGAGCTTGCATTGGGCACCATGTTGGCCCAAAAGAATGAATTACATAAAGAATATGCTACATATTATAATAATCCCCCCCCAGTCAACTAAGAAATAAAATATAAATACATAGAGAAACTACTTAGTAGTGGTTTTACCACTAAAAAGCTATACCATTACATGCTCAATCATACCACGTATGTAGTATCAAAAGAGAATCCATTGCGCTACATGATGAGTCAAACTTATCATAGTAGTCGCATGATGAAATGGATCATGTTGTTGATAGAATTTGACCTAGAGTTCATTGGATAGAAATCAATCAAAGGATAGGTCATAGCCGATCAACTAGTAGAGGCTCCTCTCTAGGATGACCAACCTCTCACTATAGAGCTTCTCGATGATGGAGTTTTTCATGTCTCAGAATCACCAGATCCTGAAGAGCTTGAGTCACAGGTTGACATAACTCTATTTTTTGATGGTTCTAAGTGCGAGCAAGGGGGTGGTATAGGAATCATGTTTTTCACACCATAAGGGGCTCCAATACCCCTTTCATTTAAACTTGATTTCTTATGCACCAATAACAATGTCGAGTATGAAGCCCTTCTCATAGGCCTTCAAATGATAATCACCATGAAAATAATAAAGCTAAACATTTTTGGTGATTCCTTGCTCATAGTTAATCAGGTCAAAGGAATATTCTAGTGTAGGTGCCTAGTCTTGCAAGCCTATAAAGCCCTAGTGGATAAACTTCTGGAAAAGTTTGAATGGTATGATATTGAGGCACTCCCTCATTCATCTAACCATTTTGTGGATACAATGGCCTCCTTAGGGTCATTAATCCCATAGAACCCATCTGATGATATCATGACTATTCAAGTGAAAATGCTATCACAATCTATGATGAAGTGTGATGAGCTTAACTCTATGCCTAGAGTCCACATGATTCATATTGAGCCTTCACATGAAAGGTTCTCTCAAATACACAATTATTTGAATAATGTCACTTGGGGGACTTTGTTCCCTAAGAATCCTTTTGATACTAGCACAATGCTATATCTACAAGTTCACTCTCAATCAACATTTGCATGAGAGGAATGTCAAAAGGATTGCACAATTCATACAATTGAGGCTTCTTTAAAACAATATTGGGCCATACAAATAAAAGATTATTTAAAACTAGGAAGTATTCCTTCTGGATTGTCGCATGCCATAAAATGAGCATTTAAGAAAAAGGTGGCAAAGTATGTCTTACTAGGAGATATAATGTATCATCAAAGCTATGAGGGTATCCTCCTTCATTGCTTAGACTCTCAAGAGTCAACTTGGGCCATTGCCCAAGCACACGATGGTACATGTGGTGGTCATTTTAGTGGCATGGCCATCATAAAGTACATTCTTTGCATGGGCTATTATTGGCCAACTTTAGAGAAATATTGTTGTGCTTATGTAAAGAAGTGCATAAAGTGTCAACATCATGCAAATTTGACACATGTACCTTCATAGGCCTTACAACCGATTCAATCGGTTTGGCCATTTGCACAATGGGGGTTTGATTTAATTGGGAAAATCTCACCTACCTCCTCAGGCCATCACACATTTATCATAATGGCTACTGAGTACTTCACAAAATGGGTGGAAGCAATTCCCCTTACCACTATGATTGGACCTCGCATTATGGAGTTCATATTGCATAATATCATATGTCATTTTGGTATTCCATCCAAGATAATTTTAGATAATGGGACACCCTTTAAGAATAAGGATGTGCATGCTTTAACAATAAAATATAATATACAACACAACTTTTCTATGCCCTATTATCCACAAGCTAATGGGCAAGCAGAGGCATCTAATAAAATAGTAGTTGCAATCTTAAAGAAAATTATTAAGGAAAATTATAAAGATTGGCATAATCAATTACCTCTTGCCCTTTGGGCCTATCACACTAGTATTTGGACTCCCACTAGGGCAACTCTATTTTCACTAGTGTATGGTGTTGAGGCTATCATGCCTTTAGAGTTGGAGATACCATCGCTGCACATATCTATGTAGGAGTTCATCGATGATGATACTACATGGCAAGCTCATCTAGATCAACTCACTTTGCTTGATGAGTGATGCGTGAATGCTCTTGAGCATCTACGTGTTTATCAAGAGTACCTCAAGAGAGCTTACAACATGAAATTCCACCCTAGAGACTTTTAGGTTGGTGATTTAGTTCTAAAAGAGAACCAACAAAACTCAAATTTGCCACCCCATCTATGGGATAAATTTGTGGTAAACTAGTTAGGTCCATACATCATTACTAGTCATATTGGACTTGGAACTTATCACTTAGCATCTATTGAAGGAAGTGAAGAGCTTGAACCATTGAATATCAGTCACTTATGACCTTTTCATGCTTAGAGCACCATGCCCAACCTAAAATACCCCTAGGTGGTCTACGACCATCTAGGTCAACCTAAAATACTCCTAGGTGGTCTATGACCATCTAGGTCAACCTAAAATACCTCTAGGTGGTCTATGACCATCTAGGTCAACCTAAAATACTCCTAGGTAGTCTACAACCATCTAGGTCAACCTAAAATCCCCTAGGTAGTCTATGACCATCTAGGTCAACCTAAAATACCTCTAGGTGGTCTATGACCATCTAGGTCAACCTAAAATACCCCTAGGTGGTCTATGACCATCTAGGTCAACCTAAAATACTCCTAGGTGGTCTATGATCATTTAGGTCACCCTAAAATATCCCTAGGTGGTCTATGATCATCTAGGTCACCCCAAAATGCTCCAAAGGCATCTATAAGCCCTTTGGTCACCCTAAAATGCTCCTAGGTGGTCTATGACCATCTAGGTCACCCCAAAATGCCCCAAAGGCATCTATAAGCCCTTTGGTCACCCTAAAATGCTCCTAGGTGGTCTATGACCATCTAGGTCACCCCAAAATGCTCCAAAGGTATCTATAAGCCCTTTGGTCACCCTAAAATGCTCCTAGGTGGTCTATGACCATCTAGGTCATCCCAAAATGCCCCAAAGGCATCTATAAGCCCTTTGGTCACCCAAAAACCCCAATGGCATTCATTAAGCCCATTGGTCAACCTATATATACATATATATATATCAAAAATACAAAAACATCATTAAAATCTCAAAAACATAAAAATATTGCTTCATTGCACTTCACATCATTTGCATTTCAACATCAATTGCATTAGGTATACACCATTGCATTGTGCATTGTTAGAAGTTGATCATACATGTCTAGCACTAGGTCTGTATACTAGGCATCTATCAAATTCACTATTATCATATGTCAATGTTACCACCTATTTACATTACATGTATCATTTACATTTACACTCCATATTGTGTGTCTGTTTCCCATCACTTAGCCATTTTTTATAAGACATAGTTAGGTTTTTTGGTCACTCAACCATATCTAGTTTTCTTTTCAGATTTTGTAGAAAGCTATCATGATTTTTAGAAGGTAGAATCCTGCTTAGATTATACCTTGTATACATCAAAATCCCAACACATTTTCACATTAATAAATCCAAGTTTAGCACAAGGAAAGATGAAACCTACAAAGTGGTCTAGGTTACCTTAAGCAAAAAGTTTATCTCGCTCATCCCCCTATGTGAATGGTTCAAAGATGCTGAGAATTGACAAAAGGACAAGTTCCTCCTTACCCAAAATAATCAAAATCCCTTGCTTCACACCAAATTGGGGCAAGTATCCAAAATGAAAAATAAATAATGATTATTATCACTTCACAATATGCAAAAAGAAATAGTGGTTTTTACCATTAGCAAAAGTAAAATAAATAGTGGTTCTCACCACTACCAAAATCCCTTGCTCACCATAACAAAAATGAGCAACTCCCTTGAAAAATTCAAAATTAAAAGAAAATAAGGGAGTATTGAACTTGAATCCCTAGAATTCTCAGCATTAGAGAACCATAAGGTGATCCTCATTACAGGTTGGGTGGCATCAAGCCCACTTGGAAATGGTGGTATCCTTACGCATGATGATATGTCTATCACATAAGCAACTTATTGTATAGACCAATGTTTGCATGTGGATGAGCTAGCTTTTGGTAGCCTATATTGCCTAGTGGTCTAATCCAACTAAGTACAAAACTCAGGATAATGAGACTCATAGGGTGATCTCTAGTACAGATGGGCTGAATCAATCCTATTTGGCACTAGGGTAACTTTATGCGTTATCATAGTAATGAACTCACATGCACACACAGGGATATTGAATATCTTGGTTATCTTAGCAGATTTATACTTTGTTAAAAAGTCTTGCATAGTTACTATACAACTTTTGATTAGGTAACTAGAGTGTTTGAGTCTCCTAAAAATCCCAAACATATCATAAAATATTATACTATTCATTCCATTTCATATCATGCCATCACATGTTTGTTAGTGTACATTTTCACAAGCCATTACATAGTGTCATGATAACATTAAAATAATGAGATAAATTTTGTATAATCTATGGTGCTAGCATATAATGTGTCAAATAGTCATCATAAATACATCATACAAATTAAATCAAATCATCCATTTCATTATGCATTTACAAATATACATATCATCAAATCACATCATAGGACAAATACATGCATACATGTTAGAGATCCATCATAACATCATAAAGCAAATATAAGCATTGCATACATCTCATAAAAGTAGTAAAAACACATGATGATAATATATATATATATATATATATATATGAAATCAAAAGCTACATCATCATCCATATACTACCCATAGGCTACAATAAAGTGGGTCCTCAGACCTCATAAATCCTAAAATATCAAAAAGAGCCATAGAGTCTCAAAAACCATGGTCATGTAGGACCGGTGTATGGACTCTCACCCCTACCCTCAGTCGGAGTCCATCGTGAACTCCTAGATCTGCTACCACCTACCTGTCTAGCCTTTGTGTAGAGCTAGGAGGCCCCATCCATGTAGAAGACTATCCTGTACCACTCCTTCGACTCTGGTGTGATCCACTAGTAGATGGATGGTCTAGTATGCACCCCCTAAGGTGCACTATCTCATCCTCTAACTCATTAGTATAAGTCTGCTCCTATCGATAATGAGTCTGGTAGGTTCCCACTAAGGACTGAAGTTGTGCCACCTCCTCTCATAGCCTGGCTATCTCACCACTACTAGATCCCTCATGGATAGGGCTCCATGCTCCAACCTATGCCTAAAGCATAGCTATCAATGCTACCTACCTATCCATATTAGTAAGATCTCTCTCTCTACTGACCTTGATAAGATCACCCTGTAGCTCATTAATCATAGCATCTCGAGCTTCTAGTTGTACCTGCATCCCTTGATCATCAAATTTAGCCTCACCAAGGTCACCCTAGATCCCCTAAGTCAAGGAGATCTATCCACTCATCCGCTATATGGTGATGCACATGTCACTCACTCCTACCTCCTCATCATCTGGAGAGTCATCTTGACCCTCCTCCTCTAGAGCATCCTTGGGTGCCTCCTC
This sequence comes from Wollemia nobilis, assembly GCA_028583015.1. NCBI lineage: Eukaryota > Viridiplantae > Streptophyta > Pinopsida > Araucariales > Araucariaceae > Wollemia > Wollemia nobilis. The sequence continues at coordinate 4,275,902 of JAQPPZ010016040.1, read as the reverse complement.
TACCACCTCAGTTGCATCCCCTCCTAGTGGCCCCTCTCCTCACCACTATCATGTCACCCACCAAGAGTCATACTCCTCTGTCATCTCAACATCATCTAACTCTGATATGTCTATTGTAGGATCTGACTCCTCTCCTAATGCCTCCACTGTAGGCTAACTAAGAGTCCTCTCATCCCAATGATATTGGTAGATCATCGGATCACTAGGCAACCCCTGGCATAGCCTAAACTATCATAGGACTCGAGCATAAGGGAAGTACTCTCACTTAGTCCCATGTCACCCAACTAGCCATCTAGCTCACCTCACCTAGTGTAGTTGTGTCTTAGCCTCAACCCATACTGGACAATCTCTATAAGATCTCTAGGTAATCTCCTCTACCCTGAGTCATGCAAAGGACTCTACATAGTGCTCAACATCACCTACAAAGTGATGGATCTGACCTATCTCCTGGGCCCTCTACCATAGTATCCCATAGCCTATATCCCTATCAGTAAGCTATGCTTGAGTCATCCAAGGTAGTCCCCATGGTCGATCCATTATAATATGCTACCATCCCCAAACCTGTAGTAGAAAACTACAACCCAATCCCTTCCACCCATGGGAGTGGATCTCATATAACTCATCATATAGTTGTGCCAATAATGTAGGACCCCAAGCCATCACTATAGGCTCCTCCTTAGTGCACTCCACAAGTGTAAAAACCAACTCTATAAGGTTCTAGGGGAACCTACTCTTGATGAGTCTGGTAGCAACATGTTGGAGATCAAATTCATCAGTAAGGAATGTCTAATACCCAATACATCAGCCCCAAACCATGACTCTACTAATATCCCTTTGCTGAGTAGGTCACTCACTGCCTCCTCCTAGTGTCTCCTAAAGTATCTTCTACATCACTACATATCCTCCTCTATCAAAAGGGTCCCTAGTGACCTAAAAGAGATTTAAAACTTGATACCGACTCTTCACCACTTGATAGAGCTAAGTGTCAAAAATGCACTAAAAATGCATCAAAAAAGTCAAAATACTCAAAAAATGACCAAAAAGGGCCTTTTTTGCCCTATTTTTGTGATCGTCCCACCTAGGTATGGCCCCCAATTTTGTAGCTGTCCCACCCGATGACCCCAAAAATGGCTAAAATAGGGTCATTTTGACCCCTAAAATAGCCCTAAAAATAGCAAAATAATGAAATATAATGCATCTAAAATATAAATAAATGCTTGCATTCCTACATTTCACTATTATTATGGTTCCTTAACCATGATTTAGTGTATTTTATGGAAAAAGCACAAGAAATTAAGATTTCACATTAAATAAAGAAAGAGAGGAAATGCAGTCCATACCCATCTCGCACCGGCTCCACCACTTGACGAGTCCTGTTGCTGGCTCATGGTGATGGTATAGAGTATTTAGTAGTGCTTTTCTTCAAAAAATCACTCTCCTCCTCTTCACCTCTCAAATTCCTAAGTCAAAAATGCACAAAATGAGCTCATTTGCCTCATTTTGGGCTTATATAGCTTCAAAAAGAGCATGACTACTCCTAGGTGGTATGGTCAGCTAATTGTCTAACCATCCCACCTAGGGATAGCCATAAAATATGCAGCTATCCCACCCAGGGATGGCCACAAAAAATCCTACAAAAATAGCTTAAAAACATCAAAAATAGGGCCAAAAACCCACCAAAAATAGGTCCAAAATGGTTCAAATTAACAAGGGATCAAGATTAAATCCAAAGTATTTATGGATACTCTAAAAATTATTTATTTCACTCCCCAAGAAGGCTATTATGGCTGGACCACTCCACAGGAATGAATTATTTAGGCTCTCGCTTCCATAAATCATCATTAAAATGATCAAAATCCTAGCAGAATTGATAGGGTTTGTAATGGGTAAAATTGATGGTTATCCCAATTAAGTCATATATGTCAAGTGACTCATCACTTTCATAATTATTCATGCCCTCATTGAATCATCACTTGAGGGGGTAGTCATAACAAATATTTCATAATCAAATCAACACTTAAACACTCAAAAGTGCAATTTTCATACATTCAAAAGAATCATTGCCAAAGACAAATTTGCAAGCCCATGCTGGGGAAAACAATCAGCAAATGCAAAAAAAAAAAGGCTTGGCCTCCTTGAAGCCTTAGTAATTCACCCTTGAAAAGGCTTACAAGGAAACAAGGAACCAAGACCAAGTATACCCTAAGCCCCTAAAATTATCATTATAGTGTGGTTGAAAGGTATACCAAAATCAATCCTTCAACTATGTCAAAAGCAAGGATTCCAAGAATGTATGCTCTTTCTATAAATGGAGGCATCTAAATTTGGTTAGGTTAATGAATAAACTCAATAATTTAATGATTTAGTCATCTATTTTTTCTCAATGCTCTGTTGCACATAATGCATCTCAAAAAGGGGTATCTGTAGACACTAAAATCATGTAAATCGGATAAGACTGCTATGCACCACTCTTATCGACATCATATGGCCCCATTGGGAAACCCTAAGGGGTTAATTAGGGCTCCCAAACACTTTTGGGAAGGTTTACCCCAGTTTTGGGAAGTTTTGGGCCATGTACCCATGATCATCCCACCTAGGGATGATCATAGTTCATGGCCATCCCACCCAGGGACGACCACAAGCAACCATCCCTGGGTGGGACGGCCATGAACCAGACCCCCAAAAGTCAAAGGGTGGGAAAAATGGCAATCAATTCCTACCATTTATCCCACCCAATCACCCAAAATTGATTGGGAGGCTGTCATAGACATCAAGGCCTACAAATTGGAGGCCCCAAATGGAGGCATCTTCCCCCCTATGCATGGCAAGGGAATGGACAAGTGGCAACACTTGCCCTGCATGCCAGAACTTACCCCTTTGCACATTTTCCCTATTTGGGCTATAAATTGAGGTGCTCCCACCCAATTTCAAGAGGAGACAATAACAAGCATTGCTCACGAAGTGCTGCTCACATTTGTCCTCAACATTTCCCCAAGTATTTTCCTTGAAAACCTCTTCATTCGAAGGTGCTTTCAGGGGCATCCCAAAATATGCCAAATCCATTCCAAAACCTATCAAATCTGAGAGTAATTTGACCAAATTCTATGACAACACATTTAGGAGAGTTCTAAACCAGATCCCCTTGGAATTGGTGGTAAAAACCACCTAGTTTTGTGACCATCCCTACCAGGGATGGATAATAGTCCTAGTTGCACTTGCCAAGGATGGCCACGAAATGGCTAACAATTTTGATGCAATTTCACCATAGATCAATTCTAAATCATTAGATTAGCCTTGTATTCAATTTTGGTTAAGTTTTGAGTAGATTTGATGGGTCAATTTAGGTTTTTGTGATTGCAGTCTTAGTTGTTCCTACCAGGAATGGCCACACGTTCTGATCACAATTTCACTTTAATTTATGCTCAGATCCTTCCAAAATCATCTTAATAACATCATATTAAATTTTCAAGTCATTTGGAGTTGTTTTGATTTGTCGCAAATAAGTTTTACATTCATTATTGCATACTTTTCAAGGTTTTCAATATAAAACGCATATGCTATTAACTATTTTCAATCTCTTGTGTGTAGGTGCAGGTATTCTAGGCATGAGGGAGGAGCTAAGAGGTATATTAGAAGAATCCCAAGATTAGCTCTCAAGTGTGGGTTGCGAGAAGAACATTGAAACACGCCATTAAGCTCATGAAGGGATTCGATCCCTTGTAATTTGTAATTCAAAATGTATCAAAATGATAAGCCCTCAAAGGGGATGTATTGTAACCTTTTGGAATTGATGAATTTATAAATACAAGGAGAAATCCCCCCTATTTTACTGCAAATTATTCTTCATTTCAATAGTTTACATCTTTTGCATCTTTCCTTTGCATGCTTGCTTAGAAACAATAGATAGCATTTCATTTTCAATACACATTTAAGGCGTGCCATTTTTCATGCTTCTTCACAAGGATTCATGAAAAGCCTTGCCCTTATAAAGAACTAGGGATTTGTGTCTCACCTTTTATTTTCCAGTATTTAGTAGCCCACACTTTGAAATAAGATATGCTTGGATGGAAACCCAAGAAATGATACATCAATCATCTTCTCTATAGATCTTTTATGCCATCTTGAATGTCACCCATTATTAGTTGAACTATTGGGGTTCCATAAGGTACTGTTAGACATCCTGTTGCAATTTTCTTGGGATCAATATTAGGCATTCTTTGAGGTCTATGATAAGAATTAAGATTAATGTTAGCATTAGTCTAGGAATTTCCACAATGGAAGCCCCTAAAATTCATTGTTTGGGTCAAATCCCTAAAATTCTTACCCTTGAAAGGGGTTTCCATAGTGGATCTATTTTGGGGTTATTCCTTAGTATCAAGATTGCTTGAGTTTTAAACCATTTTTATTTTCCTAAGAAGGTTTCTCTTATTTGGTCTACAATTTGAAACTTGCTTTTGGATATTTTTAATCCATGCCTTGGATGCCATAGAAAGATGTGATTTTCACTTGTTTTTGAGACAAAAAATTAGAAGTAGTTTTCAATCAAGTTCGTAGCATGAAGAATTTTTGGATGATAGATTTCTAACACATTGTGGTTCTTCTACAACATATCTTGCATTTATTGGGTATAAATAAATAAAGAAATTGGTCACAAGGGCTTGTAGACCCCAAAATACAACCTTTGTCAATGCTTGTGCTTGACCCTTAGCCAAAACTCTCAGACAATCACCTTCAAAACCCTAGTCTTCATCATAATTTTTTCTTTTTTTCATTCTTTTCCTATATGTTATTTTTTTTAATAATGTTATCATAATAAACAATAAGCAAAATGCCTTGGAATACAATATAGAAAAAATTAATTATAGCAATTTTATGAGGTATATACATATATACTCACACCATTATTCTTAGAGACTAGTCTAGAATCACAAAAATTGTTTCAATAAGGTTTTTATTTTGACATACTTTGTTTAGACATTGTATGATTAGTAAAATTTACTCTTTAAATTAATTTTATGATCTTGTTAAAAATTAATTTTTGATAAAAATAAATGATATGAATAAAATTATTTATATTGATTGTTGTATTATATATGCATAATATCATAAAAGACACTATTAAAACAATTTTCTTGGGTTCTTATAATAAAATTCTATGGTTTTATATTTATATAGATTGAAATATAATTTTAAAAAAGTTAACCGTATCTATTTTTGTTGTATACTTTATTCCCATAAATATTACTTATGGAAATAAATTTTATGTTTTTATTATTGATTTTGTTACTATTTAAGAAGGATAATTTCACTCATGCATTCTTTATTATAACTCAACATCAATATCAGAAATTTTTCTTTCTTAAAGAGTTAGACATCTTATTTTAATTCTATGGTTTTATCTTTATATGGATTGAAATCTAATTTTTAAAAAGTTAACATTTATTTATATATGCTTTAATGCTAACCATATCTATTTTTGTTGTATACTTTATTCCCGTAAATATTACTTATGGAAATAAAGTATAAGTTTTTATTGTTGATTTTGTTATGGGTTTTATAATAAAATTCTATGGTTTGATCTTTACATAGATTAAAATCTAATTTTTAAAAAGTTAACATTTATTTATATATGTTTTAATGCTAACCATATATTTTTTTGTATACTTTATTCCATGAAAATAAATGTATGTTTTATTTTTGATTTTGTTACGGGTCTTATAGTAAATTCTATGGTTTGATCTTTATAATAACATAAACTCAACATTAAAATTTAAATCTATTTTTATTTTTTTCCAATATATTAAAAAAATTAAAATTTAATTTTTTATTAATATAATTTTTTAATTTATATAATCAAGATTAAAATTATCTTATATTTAAAATTTTATTACTAAATAAAATAACAATTAATATTTACATGTTATTTAATTTTTGAGGATACTAAAATAAATTTATTTTGTACGATGGGTAGCTATACAAGCCGTAATCTTTCGAATTCTTCACACCTATTACCATAATGTGCGAAATTGTTGACCTCTTATAAATGGTTTATTGTAATGTTTTATTCCCTCTTTAACACTCTTTGTTACTATGGAATTTTGTTCGCTATAATCGTAAGTTCTCCTCGTGTGTCATCGCCAAAGAAGGGTTTTATTGAAATTTGGTTTTACATTAATACTCAAGTTAAAAAACAATATTTTAAGTCTATGCAACCTTTGTCGTTCAACCGACTAAATATGTACATGAATATTCTATAATGCAATATGTTAAAACAGAACCATATTTTAGGGATGATAGAGTCTGCCAATTGTCAATATTTATGCAATGCCAGCAAGCAAAATCCTCGTCCCTTATCTGTTTATATGTACTTTGTCTTCGCATTGTATTTGGCATCTTGCACTGGTAAATATGAATTTGGGTTGTGTAGTTTGCATTATGAGCTCAAGAATCAGAGTTCTTTCCTCCAGGCCAATATGGAAGATAGCAAAGAGACTCCTTTAATGCACAGGGATAACATAAATGGTGTGGAAAAAACATGTCTAAAAGAAGAAAAAGGGGGTCGTACTGGACATCCGTGGTTAAAAGACGATATGGAACTGCATGACAACGGTCCTCAGAATAATTTAAGAAAGGAAAAATCCAGTGGCGTTGAAAAATATTCTAAAGAGGAGGATGCAGATGATCCTAGTTTGAAGATCTTTCACCTGTTGGAATGCGTCAATAGGGACGATGGTGTGGAAGAAACATGGCTAAAAGAAGACAAAAGGGGTCCTAGTGGACAGCCATGGTTAAAAGAAGACATGAAACTCCTTGTCAATGATCCTCAGAATAATTTAAGAGAGAAGAAATCCAGTGGCGTTGAAAAATATTCTGAAGAGGAGGATGCAGATGATCCTAGTTTGGAGTTGTTTCACCTATTGGGATTGCTCAGTAGGGACGATGAATTTCCACCGATGCCTAGAGAATTTGTGATAAGAAATCCGGCTGATAAACTCCAATGCCTGCAACAGCAGATTTCAACATACGATCTCATCGAGATGCCGTCGATAGAAAATGATGGTGTCTTTGTTGATTTCCGTGACGTTGGATTCGTAGGATCCAAACAAGACATGGGATTGGAATTGATCCAGATGTTATTATGGGCTGCAGACTCCATTGGAGCTCAGAGATATGATGCCGCTCATCGAATGCTCATGCGGTGCAAGCGCTTATCCAGCCCTTTTGGAAACTCAGCGAAGAGGATCGGATACTATTTCACAGGTAATAAAGATTCAGAGTCTCCAATATGTTTGGTACTGTCCATCTAGAATGACAAATGTTTATGCTAACTAATAACATCGTGTTGCCATAATAATCATCGACGATAGCTTACAATTAGGCTGACTAGCTAAGTGTCTCTATGACACCTGTTCGGTGTATTGAATTTTTCTTATTTTTTTATTATAAATATAGAGCTGTGATTGGATTTTTTTTTTTACAAAGAAGGTTTGAAAAACCACAATTATAAAACAGAGAGGACACGTTCAATTATTGGCACACGATCTAAGATAAAAACATTCAATTTGATAGATATTGAAACCTAATCTCCTAGTCTCAAAATAGCAAAAGTTCACATGATTATTCTAAGCTAAACCTCTCACTAATAGATGTTAATGTGTTCGATTCGTCATAACCGCAAACGGTGGAATAAATTTAGTAAACCAACCACCCTGCGTACTCAGTATTAACTCGAGAATTTAGTGGGCCTTTGGGAATAAAAATGTTAATAATTTTAGTTCGCTGATGACATCCTTGAGATACTATCGTTGATTAATGTTAATAATTTTAGTGAGCTGATGACATCCTTGAGATACTATCGTTGATTACAGAAGTGTAGCTTCTAATTCCTTTAAACTCTGTATCCAACTGTTTTTTTTCTTTTCCCGTCAAATTATATTAGGTTATTAATTGAAATATTATAATAATATGGTGTATAAAAAAATATGTGAATAAAGAGTAAAAAATCTATAATTGAATATATATAAGAATAGAAGTTAATAGTAATAGTAAAATTAGGTGTATAAAGAGAAAAAGATCCATAACTAAGTACATATAAGAATAAAAGTTGATAGCAACAAAGAGATTATAGTTGTATCCTATTGTGATATGCATGATATCATCATTCATTTGTGGGAGCCTGTCATATGGAGATGTTATGAGCATATCCTTTATCATATCATCTGATATCTTTAAGGAAGAAATAAAAGTAATGAGTTCTTAGATTGGTTCATCATTGTTTCTTACTTTTTGTTTTTTATTGGAACTTTTGAAGATCTTGGATCATGTGAAATATGTGATGAAGCCTATTGGTAACATCTTCTAGTTTATTGGAAGCTCCAACAAGATGGGAATGAATGAATCTCATATATAATAAAATATGAAGGTCAAGTCTATTAAAACAATACTACATTGAGGAGTGGAGCCGGTATACACCTTTCTATATTTGAGCATTCAAATATATTTGAGAAAAATGATTATACAAATATCCTATAGTTTGGGATGATGATCTTGCCAAGAAAAACCAAGCAGATAAAGCTTACAATATATAGTGAAGGAGGAGAATAAAAAATTATAGAAAACATCCAAAAAGTATTTAGGTTTGTCATAGTACCAAAACAAGTGAATAAGAGCTTTGAAATATTACAAAAGTTGCATTAAAGGGAAATATGTAAAATTGGAACCATACTTTTAAAAGTTGGAATATTTTGATGCAGAACCCACCATATAAGATGCTAAGTTATGAATTCAATAGAAAATTTTGAAATTTGAGCATCAAGAGACTTCTACAAGACATTGGTAAAATTGACTTACCACTTAATTTTGAGCTCAGAGTCCAATGGTAAATGATATAAAATATTTTTGTAGATCCAATTGGATTTAATGGAAGAGATTCTATGGTCATTAAAAAATCTTTAGTCAAGCCATATATTATAGGTACTTGTTTCCAACATTATAAGGACCTCACATGGAATGTAATCCATAACAAGGTCATAAGACTCCTGAAATGAAGAGGTAAGGGAACAATAATTGTGGATCTAGGTCTAGATAAGAATTGAGTAGTTGTCCAGATCCCAAATATCTCTTATTCTATTTATACCTTTCTTATCCCAAATATCCCCAACCAATAACATCCATACAATGGAGGAGAGCTTGACCAAAGGTTTCTAGTTCTTAAATAAAAAGAATAAAAATATCATTATACCCTGCAACCTTTCAAACTTAAGCTTACAATAAGGGAGAGAGAGTCCCCTAACATTATAAGAAAGAAGATTTAACTTCATGAGGGTGGATTTGGAGGTTGCTCAACCTCATGAATTAAAGACTGAAATTTATTTTTATTGAAGGGCAACAATTGTGTATTTTAGGTATGCTTGAGCTAGAACCATATTTTGTGCAACTTGAGGGAAGGATCTACCAAGATCTTTAACATAGTCTTTTTTTTCCTCTTGTTGGAAGGAGGGATTTTGGGGGGTCAATGGTCATTGTGGCTTGCCTATCATTATCTACCCATCTATCATAGGGGTGTATTTTATGAGGACTCATGAAGGAATGAGAGGTCACTCAAATTTTGCAACCGAATCTAATAGGGCTTGGAGATAAACAAAAACTTTCAAGGATTGAGTTTGAAATAAGTAAGAGGCAAGGGAATTCTTAGGAGGTATAGCCTAAGAAAGTGGAAAAAAGTTTTCAAAAGCTGGGAGAAACCCATCAAATTTCTAAAAAGAAGAAATAAGATTGCAAATTCTTTTAACTTCAAAATTAAATTTCAATTTTGTGAATACCTTTAGCCACACAATGTAATTGTATGGAAAAGCTCAACTCTTTTACATGTATAAGCTACTTGATTCTATAGCATATACCAAATCTCATTACCCTATAATTTTAGGGATAAAATGGCCTAAACCTTTACTTTAAATTTCGAAAAAAAGTGTAACCCAATCCCATTTTCTAACCTTAACAAGTTGTAATGAAAAAAATGTTGTAAAAAAAAAATGTTGTTATACATATTATATGTATCATGTTGATCAATACATTCCACTCTTTAAATCAATATAAATAAAATTTTATATTTTATTTTTATAAAAAAAAAAAAAAATTCTATTTTTATTATTTTTTTAATATTAAATTTTAAAATTCCTTAAATTTATTAACATTTAAAAAATAATAATAATATCCAGCCCATATATTATTGGAAATTTTATAAGAGTCATCTCAACCATTCCCTTCAGGTCTATTTAAGTCTATTAAAAAAAAGGGGCCTATCATTGTAGATGCTAGTACGATCAATTAGATTAAAATTAAAAAAGTGGTTTAAGAAAAATTTAACTTCAAACAAAATAAACTTATAAAAAAACAAAGACAAATCTAATTAAATCAATAAAACGGAGGGCTATAGTACCTGCCTCGAAAAAAAAAAAAAAAAAACTTAGAAGTCTTAGAAAGCCCTATCCATAAGGTTTGCGCAATAAACACAAATCCACAGCTTTAAAGGCTCCGCTACTCTGGAAGACTCAACCTTTGTGGAGCAGCTTGAACGTGACTATATTAGTTTAGCTGAGCAATGAATGTTTTTAACCTTTGTGGAGCAGCTTGAACGTGACAATATTAGTTTAGCTGAGCAATGAATGTTTTTAACCTTTAGCAGATTCATTTTAATTTTTGTTTTCCCTAGACCATGAGCTTTCTGATTGTAGATTGGTTGTATTGTCTCACTATTCGCCTAGCATGGTCAATCTGTGGACATTAGTACAATGTTGTCTCTCTCTGTGTTTCTTTGCGTACTCGTTTTTGCCCATTTACCTTTTTCTCTCGCCATTATGTAGAAATTCAATTTGATATTTATCATCTTTTAGAGAACACTTCATTCTTAAAGAATGGACGTGTTCTCCTTCCACGGCTAGTATTGATTACAATCATCTTACCCTGCAGAAGCAATGGAGGAAAAGATCAAAAGAGAGACGATAAAGTCCGTCGACAACAAACTCAACTCAGCAGTAAATATGAAAAATATAGAGGCGAAGATGAAAGAAATTGAATTGTGCGTGATATCATTTAATCAGTCTCTTCCCTATTCCAAAGTGACGCATTTCACAGCAAACCAAGCCATTTTCGAAGCAGTCGGAAATGCACAGAAAATCCACATAATCGACTTGGACATCCAAGGCGGCATGCAGTGGCCCAGCCTCATGCAATCCCTGGCCTCACGGCACACCGGTCCTCCACAGGCGTTGAAGATAACAGCAATCTCCAGAAGAAGGTCCCAGAAGACGGCAACGACCGGCAAACGCCTCGCAAACTTTGCAAAATCGTTAAGCATCCCGTTTGCTTTCGAAATGGCCGTCATCGACAAAATTGAGGACGTTAAAGAAAGCCTGTTCAAGGTCAACCCCGCGGAAGCATTGGCCGTTAACGCCTGCTATGTTCTTCAGCGCCTGATTCAGAAACCTACCGGCCTGAAATCGTTGCTGGACGTTATTTTAAAGTTACAGCCGTTAGTTTTCACTGTTATCCACAACGAAGGTCAGCTCAACTCCCCTAATTTCGCGGAGCGGTTCGAGGAGGTGCTGTTTTATTCCAGCGCGATATTTGATTCTCTGGATGCGGTTTTTGAACGGTGGGATTTGAACAGACTTCGAATTGAGCGGTTCCTCCTTGCTCCGGGAACGCGTAACATGGTGGCGTCCAAGGGCAAGGATAGAGTGATCAGACACGTGGACTCTAACGTGTTGGGGTCCCTCATGAAGGACGCCGGATTCAGAGCAGTGGCCTTCAGCGAGCAGGCCAAGTATCAAGCTAGTTTGCTGCTCACGGAGTTTCGCGCACACGAATCCTTTACACTTGGGGTGAAGGGGCATGTTCTTACTGTTGGTTGGAAGGATAGACCCCTTTTTTGCGTTTCTGCGTGGATGCCCAATACTCTACAGTGCTATCCGGGGAGAAATTATTATAGGACTAGAAATGTGTATGGGATGAGAAATTATTGTAGGACTAGAAATGTGTATGGAATGTGAGATTTTGATCAAGGACACTTTCTAATTATTACTGATATTTTGAACTATTTGAGGTCAGCGTTGTCAACCTTTATTATTATATTCCTGCTCCAAGAATTTTCGCGTTGTCAACCTTTATTATTATATTCTGCAAATTGATTGGGGATAGCTTGGATTTAGGTTTTGGAATTTTTTGGGAAGGTTTAAGGTTTAAAGTGTGGTTTGGGGTGTGGGGATAGCTTAACTGTGGATTTAGGTTTTGGAATTTTTGGGGAAGGTTTAAGGTTTAAAGTGTGGTTTGGGGTGTGGGTAGATGTGTGGAGGAATGGGTCTATGTTAAATTTTGTGTGAGGGAATAGTTGTGTATATAGCTGTATGTGAGCAAGTATAATTTTGAATGGGTGTGTATAATTCTGTGTTAAATTCTCTATACTAGGGAATAAATACTTGTCTAAGATCAGCTCTATCTTTTATGAAAGATCATAATAAAATGAAAATATTTTAATTTTTTTTACACAAATCAAATAAAAAACAAAAAAAATTAGACATTTGGACATGCTTAAAAAATATATTTTAAGAAACTATTAAACATCTAAGTCAATTGGTGGCTTAAGAGCATCGTGATAGCTTAGGTTGTTGTAGTTGTACCTGAAATCTTTAAAACTTTAAGATTTGATACAGTTTAATGCGTTTAGCAATTGATACAGTTTAATGCGTTTAGCAATTGATACAGTTTAATGCGTTTAGCAAATATGACAACTCTTTAGAATTTAAAATACACGGAGAAAGTATTGTTTATATATTATAATATGTAGATTATAGGACATCAATTTAATATTTTAATTATCATATGTTTAACATTATATATGTTTATATGGATGGGTACATTTTTTTTTTATTATATTATTATTTTTAAAGAGTTGAAAAGTTAGAAAAATATTGAGGTACTTTTCTTATGATTTGAATTTGGGTTTTAGTTAGGAAAGCCGAATGTTTTTTATCATTTTGATGTTTGACTTATTGATTATATTATATTATATATATATATATATATATATATATATATTATTTGGTTAGTGTGAGAAATTCTTACAACCAAAGCATAGGGCTAAGCACTCTTCTCCCAACCATGACTCCTCGTAAAACCAAGAGCTATGTTTAGTAATAGGGAATTTAATATATAGCCACCAAACACCCACTCCCTCACACACTTGCCCACCCCGCGATTTGAACCTTGGACCTTTCAAAGAAGAGTCAAAGTCTAAACTATTGCAAACATGCCCCTTACAACGCTTAGGGCTGAGTATTTCCATCTCTACCATGAATTGTCATGAGGTTGAAAGCTAAGATTATCAATAAGATATTAACACACACCCACACAGACCATGGTTTGAACCTTGGACCACGCAAAGAAGAGCCAGTGCCCCAACCATTAAGCTATCCCCTCGAACTTTTTTTAAATATTTATTAATAAATATATACAATAATATAATTTTAGATAACATTTTCAGAAATCTCATTCTTCTCTTTAGGTAGAATTCTCTTTTTAGAAATTCATTTTCTCTTTTCTTTAGATAAAATCTTGTAAGATGGAAAATTCTATTTCTCTTGAGATAGAAACTTATTTTCTCTCATATAGAAAATTTCTACCTTTTATCTCACTCTTAGCATCCTTCTATATTTACAAGTTCAAGTGATCAAAATCCATGAAACTGGTTTTGAACGAAATTTGTGATTATTGTAATAAAATGAGAAGTTTTCATGAGATGTGTTTGTAAATTTTATTTTTTCTATAGCTACCACTAATATTGGTAACTTTTTAACAACTATTTTACAACTTTTTAACAAAATTTGACAACTATCCAAAAAAATAAGTTGAATAAACCATCATTTAAAAAGCAATGTTTACATTATTTTTTCTTATTTTTTTTTAAGAATGACATCTAACAATAAAATTAAAAATGAGTTCAATTACTTAAATTTTAAATAGGAAAATGGTTCAATTAGTTGCATGAGTAGAAGAGATGAATTTTACTAATTTATATGTAAATTAAGATAAATATTTAAAAATTAATAGGCTTTAAAAACTAAAGGTTTTATTCATTTTAAAAGTTTGAAGATTAAATAAATTGTGATAATCATATAAAATATTGAATTTTTGAGTCAATTATTTTATCCATCGTTAAACCACAAATATTTTTAACATATTTAAATTAATATTTTATTTCAAATTTTATGTTATATAATATTAAACTTCTTCATGACAATTTTAAATAAATTGATATCTTCCTTGAAACTTAAGTGGTAAAAATACTTTATGAATGATATAAAATTTTATATATCCTATGAGTTTGAAATTAAAAATTTAAAGTTTTTATTAAATATTAAAATAATTAGGTTCATTCAAAAGAATATTTGGATTTTGAGGTTTTTTATATTTTTAATAATATTAGTAATTCACAAGAGGGGCCATCAACTCCTAAAAAGACATTATTACCATATCATGGAATATAAGATGCGTTAATATCCCATCAAAGCAGTGGTGTATGAGGGACCTCTATTTTAGTACTAAGCCTAATAATATTTGTATATAAGAAACTAAAATGATAAATAAAGAATTTTTCAAAACTATGAAAGTATTATGAGCAAGATGTGAATGGGATGTTGTGGATTGAAAAGAAGTGGTAAGGGGAATTCTATTATGTTTGGAATCTAGTAGAACCTCTTATAAAACTATTCATAAAACTAGGCATTAAAAATCTCATTAGTCACATGCTACTTTGTAGATACTCATTTTATCCTTATCAATGTCTATTCACCTACAACATAGTGTGGTAGATTAAAAATATAGAGTAGGATTGAAAGCCTTATGAAAAGTAAATACCAAGAAAATTAATTCATGATCATATGAAATTTTAATGCCATAACCAAGTTAGGTGAAAAATTTAGGGGAATTAGGAAAATAACCCAAATTATGAGATATTTACCACCTCTAATTCAAAACAATAATCTATGGGATGCTGAGTTTGAAGAGGACAACTATACTTGAACCAATAATAGGATAGGCTAAAACTTGATAGAAAAAAAAAAGGATAAATGCACTCTCAAATTATTGGCTAAATTAAGGTACTTGTTCTAAAATTAATACCTTGACAAGAATTTTGTTCAAATCATTAACCAATAAGAGTAAAAATGATGGTAAGTGAGTTTAAAAAACATCATATTTTAAATATTAGAAGATGTGGGAATACCATCATCAATATGTTAACATGACATCACAAAATTGGAAATATTTAGAAAATGAGGGTTATATACACTTCTAAAATAAGTTAAATCAATGACATCTAGATTAAAAGAATGGAACAATAAAACTTTTGAAAATATGTTTGAGAAGAAAGAAGAACTAAAAGAGAAACTTTCAAAATTCTAAAAAGATGAACCCAATAATCTAAGATTGAAGGAAATAGAGTTGCTTAGTGAATATCATAATATTTTGAGTTTGGAAGAGAAATTTTAGAGATTAAAATCAAGATAGAATTGGTTAAAAGCAGTTAAAAACTAGATCAAATCTACCTAGGATAGTGGAATAAAATAATTTTTATCCGAGACATCATCAATAGTAGAAGACTAATCAAATGTAGAGAAGTTACAAAAATGAATAATGTTGGCTAGATAATTGACCTATAGTGAAGAGGAATGTTGAATAGGTTGAAGGAGAATGTTAAATAAGCTAGAGGAGAAAGCATTCAAAATGCTTGAACTAATGCATAAGGCTTGAATGCAAATTTTAGTGAGCACCAATTATAATCATGGTCATGATGGTTAGGTAATATCTTGAGTGTTACTTTTTTTTATGTGATATTTACTTTTGGAGGGAAAAGAAAATTTATTGAATTTGAAAGCATATTAAGGAGTTATAAGGTTGTGTTATATTTTTATATGATATTTTAATATAAGGTATGGAGAGATAAGTTGTACTATTAGGGTTTAGAAGTTTTTAAAATAGGGAGTTAAAATATTTTTAAAATATTTTTGAAATTTGAATATTTTCATATTTATTTAAAATTTTAGAAAATTTTAAAATTCATAAAAATTAAAATTTTACAAATTTAATATTAGGGAGTTAAAAGGTTTTTAACATCAAAGGATTAGAAAAATTAGAATTTATAAATTTCATAACTTAGGAGTTATAATGTTTACTACTTTGTTAACAAGATTGGAGGAAAAGTTTTGCATGTACGAATTTGATATTTTATTTTTTTCCTTCCATGCTTTAGGTTTACAATTTTAATGGTTGCATCATTGAATTTTTAAAACATGGAATCTATTTTTTGTTTCCTTAGGAGCTTGCACTTAGTTTATTTTTTATTGTGCAAATGCAGATTTGAATAGACTAGGTTGCATGCAAAAATTTCTCACAACTCCGGTTTTGCAGGATAGGGTAGCATTAAAATGACAAAGCTTTGCATGTTCATGTTTTCAGTTTTCTATTCCGTTTTCCAGAATTTATTTATTTTTTCTAACTTTTTCTTTTTGCAGATTTTTTTAATACTTCGGTTATTAAATAAAAATAAAATTAAAATGCTAAAAACAAATACATGGGCATGAAGAATGAGCTTCAATATTTTATTCAAAATAATTTTTATTCCATTTCATAACCATTTTGAATTTATGAAAGTTATTTAAAGTTGTTGTTTTATAAGTATTTTTATAATTTCAGAAAATTTCATTATTTTATATTTTGAAAGCAAATCAATTTTTTTAGCTTTACATTTTATTCGCAAGCAATAAATGAACTTCCCTTTATGAAAATTACAATTTCATTAAATGGGGTAATTTATAGGGTATTCCATGGGCCATCATTTTCAGAGCAATAAATTGGATTCTCTTTATGAAAATTCTGATTTCATTAAAGAGAGGTAATTTATGCATTATATCAAAGGCTATTGTTATTGAAGCAGTAAATTATTTCTTCTTTATGAAAATCATGATTTCATTAAAGAGAGATAATTTATAATGACATTTTAAGGCCATTATTTAAAGCAATAAATTGTTGTCTCTCTATGAAAAATAATTTTATCAAAGAGGGGTGATTTATTCATTATATCAAAGGATATTTATCTTCACGATAGAAGCGACATAAAATGAATCCTTTCATAATTAAATATTTATATTTAGAGATAGATTTTAATCTTCTATTTCATGCTTAAAGTAGAGTTTAATGCAATATAAAAAACTTGTTTAAAATATACTTAATAAAAATAAGATAAAAGCTATCTAAAAGCTTTCCAAGATAAAAGGAACTAAGGCTTTCATCGTGGTCACATGAGGGCCAATTCACATTTGATTTTATATAATTTTCATGAACAATCATTAATATAGCATGATCAAATAAACCTATACATGCCCCTTGTTAACACTTACTTACAATCACTAAGGTATTCCTAGCACTTATTTGATATATATTCACAAGATTAGAAATAGACATGTGCAATGCTTATATAGTGGAACCTTGGAGAAATTTCATATTTATTTACAATAAAATGTTTTTGTGATAAAAATGCTAAGGGTGAGTGTGATTTTACAATAGGGTAAAATTACCTCTCAATAGGTGGTCAATGCATAAGGGGGTGAGCTTGCTCCTCTAAGGGTAGTAGTTGTCACTAGATGGAATGCGGTAATGGGAACACATTCAAATAGAACTCATCTTCATCATCTAAAGAGATGATCAGTGTGTATTCCCCATATGAGCTAGGATTCTATACGTTCTACTCCATAATTTGATTCATCATTAGTTATCCATTCATAGGGAGAACCTTGATCTTCTTACTCACTGTCATATGGAAGAGTATGCAAACTTTCACCTGATTCATAGGATTAAGTGAAATCATGAGATATCTCTTGATCTCTCATGGTTGTACAAAAGTACTCCCAAAAATAATGGAAATTTTTAGGATTGGTGTAGGGATCATGTGCAAGCTCATCCCCTATAGTTCAAAACCAGGTACTCTAGACTATCAGTGAGGACATCGAGAGGCACAAGCTTGTTGTGTCCTAAACTAGACTTATCATATGGTATTTGATATAACGTATGGTAATGAATGTGATTACCTTATTTGTACAATCCCAAAACATAGCCATACCAATTGTAGAGATGGATATATATTATGGTAAATTTGGGAGTGGATATGTAATTAATATCCTCAAAAAAGGGCTCTTCATCATCTCCTTCCTGCTAATATGGTTCTATGCCATAGTTAAAACCCTCATAAATGAAGTTCATTTGATTAGGAGGTAAGCCTAGAGGTACAATGGTACATATGGGAATATGAGGTTGACCTATGGTTTGTACTATCTCAATGGTAGGAGTTATTGTGATATTCCTTATTGGGTATTTTCCTAATCTAGTGGTAGCTAGATGAACTATGACTTGTGGTGGTGGAGATGGATGAGACAAAATCGAGGCTTGAGTTGACTCAATATTTATCTCATGAGGTGGTTCCTCATCTACTAAACTAGGAATATCTTCTATGGAGATGGTAGAGATGGTTGGAGGGATATCATAAATAGGCCTCTTCCTCATATTCCTCTATGAAGGATTCGACGATGACAAAGGCATATCTAAAGGTTTTGATAATGAGGATGGTATCGAAGAAGATGATGATGGATTAATGGAAGGCGATGATGAAGGAGTTGAACCTTTGCTAGACGTATTCGATTGGAAGTCCATATGGGTTGATGGTAAGTTCGACTTAGGTATTTTTTACACCAAGTTATAGTATTTCAAGGGCTCAAGGTCTATAGAGACAACATGTACTTATTCTTCATAAGTGTACTTGAAACATTGGTGAGCTATGGATGGAATGCACTTCATGTCCCTAATCTAGGGTTTTCCCAACAAGATATTGTAGGTAATTCCACCCTCCAAGATGTGACACAATGTTGGTATGGTATTTTGTACCACCTAAATAGTTAATACTATAGTACCAACCGTTGAGCACATAGCATCATTAAATACTCATAAGGTATACATGAACATGACAATGTGGGATTCTGGAAGCCCCAGATGTTTTAGAGAATTCATGATGATAATATTGCTAGAGGAACTGATATCAATAATAACTCTCTTGTAATGTGTTTCATTTACACATGCAATGATGTGCAGGGGAGGATCCACCATGTCATTTGGTACTGGCTTGAGTTCATGCTCATGAAAGGTAATTACTGGTTTTGTGGATTATCAAACATATCCAACTAAATATTTAAAGGAGTTAGAATATTGGTCCTACAGTTCAATAAACTCAAGGATCTCCATTAGAGCTTCTTGATGAGGTGGAGATTGTTGGATAATCTCATAAATAGAGAGTCGATCTGATGTTTTTTGCAAGATATTAATAAGTTTACTCTTTATTGTGACCACCAGAAGAGGTAGAAGGTTTTACACTGGAGGTGGCACAGGCCATGACATTGAAGAAATGTTATTTGAATTTGTAGGTGGTGTGACATGACTTAGGTAATGCTTATTCCTTATCATGATACTAACCATTCTGATGAACCCTTTTTTAGGGGGTGTTATATGGACCTTGTTCACCTATTGTGTTGGATTGGCTTGCTCCTCATGAGTAGGCAACATGTCTTTAAAAACAACCATTTTTTATTGTTTTTTTTAATAGGGTTATCGACCTAAAGATCATTCTTATCGATCATGTCATGTACTAGGTGTTTGAACCTAAAGCACATCTGCACATCATGCCTATTTTACCTATGGTACTTGCAATATAAGTCTTCACGATATCCTTGAGGCTTTGGTGCATTTGGATCTACAGGTCAAGTTTCAAGTAGAATATTTTCCTTGGCTACATAAAGGCACTCAAATAGAGAATCCATGGACTCAAAAATAGGAATAAATTATCACATAGGGTGACATTGTTGGTTTTGCCCTTGATTTTTTTTATTGTTGTTATTTTAGTTTCAAGGTGTGGCCTTATAGTTGGGATTCTGAGGCTGCATTGGTTGCACAAGCCCTAAAATACTGATAGCAACTTGGTTGATTGCTACCATATTTGATTGTGTTAGATTGTTCTTGGTGTTCTTGGTCCATTCCTTATTTTGGGGTTTTGTAATTTTTCCCTCTTGAATTTTAATGTATTTTATTGTTTTAGACTATGCTAGAGCATCTTCAAGAGTTGGGTACTATTGGATTTGTAGCAACAAGTAAATTGGCTTCATGTAACTCTTAGAAAACATGTAAGTCAACTACTACATGAGGAGTAGGTATGGTATCTTATCAAGAAGCATTATCCACCTATTGTCGTAGTCCATGATTCACTCATCATCCTACTGCTTCAACCCTTTTAGGTCAGTTAAAGTCACCTTTGAATTAATTTTAAAGGTGAAGCATTCCAAGAATATGTTTGTGAATTGCTCAAAGTTGTAGACGTTGTACATTGGGAGTTCATTTTACCACTCTATGGCAGGGCTAGAAAGGATAAGCAAAAATATCCTCAAAAGTAAGGCATAATTATCCTAGAAATAGAAGCATTGGTTCAAAAACTTGGTGATGTACTCCTACACATATTACTCTCCTTTAAATTTATCCAACTTGGGTATTTTGAAATACTCTGGATAAGGAGGAGAAGGTACTAATGGGTGAAGCGGTTGACTACAAAGCTAACACAAAGTGGGCTTTTGAGACCCAGACCTAGAGGTTTTTTTCTCTAATGATTCCATGTATTCTAGCAATGCTTTGTACACATTAGAGTATTTGATCTCATCTTCTTTGTTTTGACCCCACGGAGGAGGGCGAGGAATATCAAGCCTATTATGTTGTGGTTGAATGTCATCCATCATACCTCCATAAAGTTCTTTAGGATATTCCTCTTCTATTTCAAGCTTAGTTTAGGCCCCATAAGGTGTCTCTTGAACTTTCCTACAAGGAGGAGTAAGTGCCTATGGAAGGTGATCTATGTTTTTCCTGGGAGGTAAGTCCCGATTAGTCCTAGGAGGTCAAGGAGGCATTATTTGGTTAGGCTTGGGAGGCCTATCTTGATTCAAAGTAGGTTGCCTCTGATGAACCCCCTATCCATGGGTACTTGGTGTAGGTACATTATCATGTAAGGTCTTTTTAAATAGCTCATTGGTTTGCTATTTAATTATTTTCTTTTCTAATTGATTTTGGTAGTCCAAGTATTCTTTATCCTACTTAAGCTGATTGAATTATGCTTACCACTAGATATATCTTTTGACCACTTGATTTATCTATTATATCGTGCAAGGCCTATGAGACCTAGCAATATTATCCTAGGGTCTATCTTGTTTAGGATGGTCTGAAATATCGACTATGAGCTTTCCTTGATTGAGGAAAGTCATGTTCACTTGAGGTTCATTATTATACAAGCATTCTTTGTACTCAACTGACACAAAGGCACATCATGCTTGCATATCATAATGGACATGAGAAATTAAAAAATTACTCATGCCTTCCTTCATTTATGAGGAAGGGAAGGGCTGAGTTTTCTCACCCCGAGCGATGAGTATCAAACTCATCTTGCAACTTAGGTTGTTGTAACCTATTAGGGTGTTTTAAGGGTGTATTTTGATCATTTAGCCCCACTTAGTGTATGTACTATTGATCTTGCCTATAGGTGGGTATGGTAGACCTAAAAGGCACACGAATACATGGTATTGCTCTATCTATTGGTGCCTCAATGTGTGGTTGATGTTCTTTAAATAAGGTGTGTGAAGTGTATAAATATGGAAAGTACATTCCATTATTAGGATCAGAACCTGTAGGGTTCCCTTGTATGTTAAGTTCTGGACTTGGTATTCTGGTACTTGGGAAATTTTAAGGCCACCAAGGAGGTATGAACATGTCTTAGAGCTAAATCAGATACAACTTGTGTCTCCTTGTCTACTCTCTACAACATCAACCCTTGAATGGGCTTGGTTTTGGGTGAACACCATAGCTCCTTCCTACCAAACCCTACGTGATTATCTCCTTCACAAATTTTAATGATGCAAAACACAAGAATGGAAACATGCAATAAGACAAGTATTTATCTCTTTTAAATATTTATGTGTGTTCCCTAAAACTATTTTGGGTGTTTTGATTTGTTGTTTGCAAGGAGATATTTTGTCATGTGTTTTGCTCTTTTTCAATGATATTCTTATGTTAAATGGATTTCATATGTAAACTCGCAGCTCAAAAACTGATAATGAAAGTCTGATCATGTGTACCAATGAAAGTATGGAGATGAAACCCATACTCAATTAGTGAGTATAGGTCCTACTAGTCCTCACCCATATTGACCATGGGTAGTGATACACCCTCCAAAAAGAAATGTGTTCTATTTTCTATGTATAAGATGGTTCTTGGAGATGGCTTTGGCCAATAAAATAAGGTTCATATCGATCATGCGAGCCAATGGATGGAGATGAATCCCACCATCATTGGTCTCTTATAGTGGTTGGGGATAAAGTCTAGCTCACTAATGTTCAAAATGGGATGTGGTGTGTGTGGTTCATTTTATACTTAAATAAAGTAAAATAATAGAGCACTCAATGAGATTTTAGAAAATGTAAAAATAACGTTTCACTTTCATAAGTATTAAATAGAAATTGAACCTATAAAATGCATGCACTAAATGGCAACCTACCCATTAGGTAGGTCACAAGAAATCAAACCACACAAATGCATTCCTACTAGATTCTTTTTCTATTTTTATTCTTTTTTTTATTGTTTTTGCAATTAAAGAAAAGTGAAATCTACATTTCAAGCAAAAAAAGGGAGAAATAAAAACTAAATTTGGATTTTTTTGAACAACAAAAATGCAAATTAAAGGTGCAATTACTTATCTTGAAATCCTAAGATGTTGATGTTTCTATAAATTTTATTTGTAGACCCTTTATTTTGTGGTCATCCTAGGGTGGGACAACTACAAATTTGGGGGTCATCCCTTGGTGGGATTATTGTTGTGGTCATCCTTGGGTGTTCCGATTACAAAATTAGGGGCCATTTTAGGCCAGAAAAGCCAAAACTTGTAATATTTCAAAAGAAAAAATATGGTCAAAACTTAGATAAATCAAATAGGATAGGGGTCCCACCGTGATCACCATTGTAGAGTGGAAAAAATGGTGCACCTAGCAGAGGGAAATGAAATGCATCTATTGCTATGTTGATTTAAGCACTACAAAAGCAACATTTTAAGTAAGCATAAGAGACAAATAAGTGAAAGAAATGGGTGGTTCTATTTATATTATTGTATTTGCCAAATATGTAGTTACAAAATATCCCCTTGAGGGCTCTCAATTGATACAAATTATTACAATGTCCAAAGGATCAAATCCTTTCATAATTTTAAGGTGTGCTTTCAGTGTCTTCCTCGCACTCACAATTGAAGAGCGGGTTTGTCCTATCACTGCAATGCTCTATAATGATTATGATATATTTCTCCCTCCTTGTGTAGTGGAATACCTAGATCTAGATACAAGAAACTAAAATTGATTAATAGCATGTGCAGATTAAGATGAAATCATAAAGATACATGCAATAATGAGTTTGAAAGGGGAAATATGTAATAGATGATTCAAAATAGTTCCAAATTCTACGAAAACTTAGGATCATGCATATAATGTACTCTAGAAATGATTTGAAAAAAAATAGAAATAAAATTACACACAAATTTATGGCCATCCCTAGGTGTGCCATTCAGGACTACAAAACAAGAAATGCATAATAATAGGTGCAAAATAACTCAAATCTACACCAAAACTTGACAGAAGGCATAAAATATTCTGGAATTGATCTATGTAAAAATAGAAGAGAAATTATGCTCCAATTTGTGGTCATCCCTAGGTGAACCATTTAGGGTTGTTACAATTTTAGGGTTGTCCTATGGTGGGACGATCACCAAATATGGTGGTTTTTGCCACCAGTTCCTATAGGATTTGGTCTAAAATACTCCTAGGGGTGTTGTCATCAAATTTTGGGATCTGATTCACTCAAATGGATCAGTTTTGTAAACTTAATGCATGTTTTTGAAATCACTTGAAAACCTCCTTCACTCGATGGAGATCTCAATGGAAAACACACAGTGAACTAGGGGTAAATCTCGATAGCATTTCATTACAAAATATTACAAAGAATCTGATGCAGGAGCATCCAGCAACACCTGATGCAGAGGCATTTGAAAAATTGCCTAAGGAAGAAAAACATTGTGATTTCATGACGTGTCACGAAATCGCGATAGAAAAAGGAGAAGAGGGCGAGGAGGAAAATATGTCGCGATATCACGACAGAAAAAGTGTCACGATATCGCGACACGATGAGGAGAGAGAAGGTGTGAGCCATGAATGTCGTGATTTTGTGACATGTCACGAAATCACAGCATGTCACGAAATCACGACAAGAAGCGGGCGAGGGGAGAATACAGTTGGAGAGAGGTGTGATTTCGCAATGTGTCATGAAATCATGACTGTCGCGAAATTGTGACAGGGAGCAGGCAGCTGAGGAGGAGAAGTTATGGAATGTCACGATTTTATGACGTGTCACAAAATCATGACTGTCACGAAATCATGACATAGGAGCACCAACCAATAGGAAGCAGTGGGAATGTCACGAAATCATGACTGTCACAAAATTGCGACGAAGAAAGGTAGGCAAGAGGAGGCCGTTGGGAATGCCACGATTTTGCGACATGTCACGAAATCACGATGGTCACAAAATTGTGACTTGAAATCAGGAAAGGCAGCGATGGAGGTAAAAGCCGCGATATCGCGACATGTCACGATATCATGACCCGAAGGCAAAGAAGGCAGCAATGCAGAGAATACATCGCGATATCGCGACATGTCGTGATATCGCGACTTGAAGGCAAGAAGGGTCAAAATGGAGAGAAATGTTGTGATATCATGACATGTCATGATATCGTGACCAAAAAGGAGAAGGAAGGGCAGCATAAAGGAGATGTCACGAAATCGTGACATGTCACGATTTCGTGACTTACTATATTTTTGGGGGCCGCGATAGAAGTGGCAGAGGTCAGGCGACGGTTGTAGAGTAGGGACGACACATGGCACCAAGGTGTAGTAAAGGTGAATGAGAACCAAGAAGTGCAAGAAACAAAAAGGATGGGCGCGCAGAGTTTTTTGACGAAATTGACGGTGATAGAGGCCGTGCATATTGGGGTATTAAATCGGGTTGGTGTCTCAATTTTTGTGTAAGTTGTTTCAAAGGGTCAAGGCCTCTATAAAAACCCAGTTTAATGTAATAGATCGAGTGGTGGATTGGAGAACGCACGCAAAAGTGTAGAAATTGAAAGCTAAGTCGAGCGCTAGTTGTTGTAAAGCCTACAAGCTATGTATTTTTTTAGATTAATGTAAGAGATTTTCTAGAATTACATGAGTGTTTTGTGTGTGTAATTCCCGTCCCCCATCAGTGGTATCCCGTCCCCCATCAGTGGTATCAGATCTAGTGATTCTAAGTGCATAGCAGATTTGTTGAATGTGAGGCAGTTGCACTAGGATCTGTGGTAGGGTTCTGAGAGAGAGAGAGTTAAGATCCTAGAGCATGTTAGCAGATCGTCGACAGTGAGGCAGCTACACCAAGATCGGTCAAAGATTTTTAAGAAAAGTAAGGAAAGATGCCTTCATAAAGAAGCCATGGCAGGGAGGAAGATATGGTGCTGGAGGAAGAATTCTTGGCATTGCAGCGGCAATTTAAAGCCCTGCAAGAGGAGTGGCTCAGCATAAAATTATGGGAGCAAGAAGAGCAGCACAGAAGGCATGAAGAAAGACAGAAAAAGAAAGATGCTAGAGTGCATCAAAAGCTGAAGCTGAAGAAGGCTGCATGCAAGGAAGAGTGCAGCAGTGCCAGGATCTGCCTGGAAGAAGGCAAAAATTTAACTGGCAAAGAGGAGGAGTTGAAGCAGGCTGTAGAAGAAGTCTGCAGCAGTGGGAGAATCTTCCTGGAGAAAGGCAAAAGTTATGTGGACTAGAAGAAAGGGTTGGAGTAGGCTGCTGAGGCAGATAAAGTTCTGGAAGTTCTGTAGGAGGCAGCAACTAGACAATGTAGAAGTGAAGATCACTTCTCCACCAACCCCGGGTGTCTGATGTAGGAGCATCCAACAACACCTGATGTAGAGGCATTTGAAAAATTGCTTAAGGAAGAAAAACATCGCGATTTCATGACGTGTCATGAAATCACGACAAAAAAAGATAAGAGGACGAGGAGGAAAATTTGTCATGATATCACGACAGAAAAAGTGTCGCGATATCGTGACATGATGAGGAGAGAGAAAGTGCGAGCCGAGAATGTCACGATTTCGTGACATGTCATGAAATTGTGACATGTCATGAAATCGCAACAAGAAGTAAGAGAGGGGAGAAGACAATTGGGGAGAAGACAGTTGGAGAAGACAGTTGCGACATGATTTTGTGATGTGTCACAAAATCATGACTGTCGTGAAATCACGACAGGGAGTAGGCAGTCGAGGAGGAGAAGTTATGGAATATCATGATTTTGCGACATGTCACGAAATCATGACTGTCACGAAATCATGACATAGGAGCACTAGCCAAGAGGAAGTAGTGGGAATGTCATGATTTCATGACATGTCACAAAATTATGACTGTCACAAAATCACGACGAAGAAGGGTAGGCAAGAGGAGGCCATTGGGAATGTCATGATTTTGTGACATGTCGCGAAATCACAATTTGAAATCAGGAAAGGCAGTAGTGGAGGTAAAGGCCGCGATATCACGACATGTCACGATATCGCGACCCAAAGGCAAAGAAGGCAACGATGTAGAGAATACATCACAATATCGTGACATGTCATGATATCACGACTTGAAGGCAAGAAGGGCCGAAATGGAGAGAAATGTCACGATATCGTGACATGTCGCGATATCGCGACCAAAAAGGAGAAGGAAGGGCAGGATAAAGGAGATGTCATGAAATCATGACATGTCACAATTTTGCAAGTTACTATATTTTCGGGGGCCACGATAGAAGTGGTAGAGGTCAGGCGGCGGTTGCAGAGCAGCGAGGATGACACATGGCACCAAGGTGCAGTAAAGACGAACGAGAACCAAGAAGCATGAGAAATAAAAAGGATGGGCATGCAGAGTTTTTTGACAGAATCGATGGTGACAGAGGTCGTGCGGAGTGGGGTATTAAATTGGGTTGGTGTCCCGATTTTTGTGTAAGTTGTTTCAGAGGGTCGGGGCCTCAATAAAAACCCAGTTTAATGTAATAGATCAAGTGGTGGATTGGAGAACGCACGTAGAAGTGTAGAAGTTGAAAGCTAAGCCAAGCGCTAGCTGTTGTAAAGCCTACGGGCTATGTATTTTTTTAGATTAATGCAAGAGATTTTTTGGAATTGCGTGAGTGTTTTGCATGTGTAATTCTCGTCCCCCATCAGAATCCCTTCTGAAATTGAGTGGGATGACTCCACTTTATAGCTTAAGTGATCATATGGTCAAATGGGCATGTGAGGCCATGTGAGGCCATGCGAGGCAAGTGTTGTCATTTATCAAAAACTTGCCATGCATTTGAGGGGGAATAATCTCCAATTTGGACCTCCAATTTGCAACTTGGCATGAGAATTATGCACCCTAAAACAAGCATGCTTCAATGGTTGGGGTAAATGGTAGAATTTGGGTGCCATTTGTCTCACCTTTGACTTTTTAAGGATTCAAGGCCATGGTCATCCCACCAAGGGATGGTTGTTGGTGGTCGTCCCTAGATGGAATAACCATGAACTATGGTCATCCTAGGGTGGGACGACCATTCCTACATGGCCCAAAACATCCAAAAAGTCAGGTAGAACATCCCAAAAGTGGCTAGGACCACTATTTAACCTATTATGGCTACCCAAGGGGGCCATAAAATGTCGATTAGAATGTTTCTTGGTAGTATAATCAGATTGAAATAATTTTAATGTCTACACATAGTGTAACAACCCAAAATTCCACATTCTCATTTTTTTCCAAGTAGCTTAAGGACATTAACCCTCTTAAGACCCACTCCAATATCACAACCACATTATCCCTCAGATATGTGGATAGGTATTTTTCTAAATGAGTTCATCATTTATTTTAGTCATTCACGGATTGCCACCTTCCCCTTTATTTCCTTTGAAAGGGTTCCTTAGTAGGACCAGATCCCTACATGTGTCTTTTAATATGGGTGCTTCATTTTTTCCTCTTTTGAAAGGAAATTCCTATCACACTACCCTACATAGGTCACTTAGTGTAGATCTTCCTCTTTTCAATCCATTGAAAAGGTTTGTGCATATCTCTGCAAGCCCCATAGATTATTCAATGAGTTGCATTATGCAAAAAATAGCTGATTTTTCCTTTTACAATCAAGGGTTAGCTACCTAGTAGCATATGTCCTTAGCATAATAGAAATGGAACCATATTCATTATAATTTGGTTTCTTCGAGTATATTATAATCATTAATGTCATAATATTTATTTCTTTAGTGAGACATCCTCGTATCTCAAGAGAGCGGTATTACCAAAAATACAACTACACACTAGTTTAGATTTGCCATCCAAAATTGACTTGGATCACTCATTTAAACTCTAAAAAGACCATGTACACACTTAGATCATGGTGGTAAAATTATGCATTCTCAAAAAATATGAGGAAATTATTTTAAACAAACTTGATCCTGAGTTCTTTACACTACCAGAGTACTTGTCCTCATTAAAACTTTAATGCCAACCTACAAGGCATCAAGTAAAAAATCTCAGGTGAAGTCTAAATGTTTGACCCCCTATAAATTATTTCATACGTAAGTAAACATGGATTCATTACACCATATTTTAATCTAAAAGAAGTTAAAACATTCTCTAAATATTCCATTAAAGCTCAAGTGATCATTCGATTCTACAAAATTAATTCATAGATTTTAAAGTAACATAAACTAATTACCAGTTCTATTTTAACATAATCACCATGAAGAAAATATTGGATAGAATGTAAATAAATACTTCCAATAAAACCAGTTTCTCCATAATCAACATGAAAGGATCACATTACATGCAAAGAGGTTCAAAGACAACCTCTATCTTGGAGATTACATAAAATATTTCCACAATATAATTAGTACAAGCTTCTACATTCCCATAACTCTTTGTCATAGTCTTCCATTGAAACAACCAATTTACAAAGGAGTTATATGGAGCTACCAATGCATGGAAGAACCAAGCTTCCCTGATTCACCAGCAAAGGGTTCTTAACCACAACTCTACCAAGACTCATCTCTGGTAATACACTATCAATTACCATTTGTCACTGCAGCAAGGCTAAAATTGTCATACCAGAAAGGGATTTTCCATACCCAGGATTAGAGATGGCTCTCAAATTAAAGAGCACAAAGTCTAACACATATTCACATTTGAAAGTGTAACTTTACACATGACAACCAAGCCAAACTTCATTCTACCAAGAATTCCAAATCAACATCACACAAGAAGCATTTCATCTCAAGCATCACATAAAATAGAACAAGGTAATTACTAAAACAATTTTATTCATAATAAATCCTACATTCATTGTTTCTCCTAAACAGTCAACATAGAACTTCACACACAAAAATTCCCATTCATTCCTCATGCTAATATTTACTAGCAAGTGCCTCTAAAATAAGTTTAATGTAAACCACATCATTCAATAAGAACACGAGTCCATCCTATGTTCCTTTCTAGAGACCTAGCTATGTTTTGATAGGAACACTCTTCAAGTTATTTCAACAACCAGTCTACACTACCAAAGTTGGACAAAGCTCCACTCTTCTTAACAATAGCGCAAGGTTCTAAGAACATAGGTTTGCAAAATTAAATAGTGAATATATTATATATAACTCATCTACTTAGATTTTCTAAAATTTCCATTCAGTTTAAACTTAGTTTTATGCAAGAGCTATAGGTACAAACGATAAGTAACATTAACTCCCAACCAACTCTACTCTAAAGGAAACCTTTACTCAAAAATAACTTTGAAAAATAAATTCAGTAAATATGGCTTCAAAAATAATGCAATGCGGTAAAAATATCCATGTTAAAATAAATCAAGCATTAGCTTCAGTCTCAATGCTACCCATACATGAGGTCAAGCATAATTTTTTCTTTCCATTACATTAAATATGAAATAACTTTCCATAATTGTTCAACAACATGATGCAACAAGAATTCTTTCCATAGAATAAACAAATTTAACATCAAACATTAAAGTAGTTTACCTTCCTCAATGGGTTCTACATGTTGATCAATATTATTCCTTTATGCTTCCTATCTGCAACACTAAATTCCTTCACCATGATAGATTCTCTTCTTCAATGCTCCCCAAAGAAAATATCTTTCTTATTTTCTCTAAAAAACAACACTAGTTTCTTTATTTTTCTTTGCTTACCATATTTCTCCCATTTTTTTACACCTACCACTCTTGAAGACATCATTCTCCTTGCTTGGTACATTTTCTCCTTCATTTGTCACTAGGGACTTCAACCGAATTTCCATTAAGAGTGATGGTGGTGCAAAAAAGTACAACTCAAACTCTCATGATTGCATACTTACAACCAACTAGCATATATATCTTCGAGTGGAGCTAAGTTTCCGCCAATCATAAAGACATCATAGCAGCCATGAAACATAAGTATTTTCAAATAACAATTCTAAGAGAAACAAGCTCCTTTTTTTTGAAACCAAGGAAATCACACACAACACTAGCATCCTTTCCTATAAAAAAAGTATTTATTTTTTCTAAGTACTTTACTAGAAATATATTTTTAAACAAAGCACATGTTTCCTTTCCCTAGAAAGATCAACAATGAGCAATCAATTCCATAGCCACTTATCAATTTCAATCAAAACAACCATTTAATGATAAGCATTTCTTTAGCTAAAGATCAACATGATTAGTTTCTTTTATGCAAGTCATGTTATGCATTCTCCATGAAGGAAGCACTCATTCATATTGCTCCCAAATACTTCATCTAATAACCCATCACATCATTTCTTGTGGACATTCCCTTTCTTGGTGACCAATTCTTTCTACCACCAATAACAACTTTTTCCTATAAAAAGTGATGTTCCATTAGCAACATATTATTCTTTCATAAAACTAAGTTTTCAAGGACATCAACATGAGAATATGATCAATCAAATCACCACATAATTTCATCAACCACATATTTTTCATGATAAATAAATAGATAGTCCACAAGATTATTTAAAAGCAACACAATCACATCATGAAAGAATTCCCAAACCATAAAAACAAAAAATGGCCAAGGGAGGGTCATGACATAATCCCCCCTTAGGCTTAACACAGTCCTCTATTTCTCCCAAGGTTAAAAAAAAACAATTTATAAATCTCTACACAGAAAAGGAAAATGATTCTTCATGTCTACCACTTTATCTCAAGTAGCATTCCTTTCAAAATGTTGATCCCATTGAACTTTACACTACTCTAGCATTCCTTTCATCATCAACTTGGTTCAGTACTCAAGAATACTTACTAGTTTAACCTCTATAGCTACGGGGTTCACCATATATAAATTAGAGAAATCCCACACATGCTTAGGATTAGCAATGTATTTTCTAAGTAAAGAAATGTGAAAGGTGTTATGAATCTTAGATAGATTAGGTGGTAAGGCAAGTCTATATGCCATAGGACTGATATTCTCCATAACATCAAAGGGTTCAACATAGCAAGGATCAAGTTTCATGGAATTGATTGCACTCTTTTTTGGATTTACCCTTAAAAATATCTTGTCACCCACTGCAAACTCTCTTGGGGATCTCTAAATATTGGTATAATTATTTTTTCGATATACAACTTCTTTTGGTCATTCTCTAATAATTCTTAATTGCTACTCCATTTTTATAACCATATCGGGC
Source organism: Wollemia nobilis (assembly GCA_028583015.1). Classification (NCBI taxonomy): domain Eukaryota; kingdom Viridiplantae; phylum Streptophyta; class Pinopsida; order Araucariales; family Araucariaceae; genus Wollemia; species Wollemia nobilis. Next base: position 4,243,962 of record JAQPPZ010016040.1, on the reverse strand, counting down.
CCCAACACAATCCATTCCTTGAGATTTTTCCATGACAATGGTGTTCTACATTTTATTCCATACAATGCCTCAAAAGGTGCCATTCCTAGGGTTGAATGGTACCCGTTATTGTAAGTAAATTCCTCCAAGTGTAATTAATCCTCCCAATGGGTTTCTGATCTATACAATACATGTGAAGCATATCTTCTAGCACATGGTTTAATCTTTTCATTTTTCCATCTATTTTTGGATGGTAAGCAAAGCTAATATTTTGTCTAGTTCCAATGGAATGATGCAAAGCTTCCCAAAACTTAGAGGTAAATCCTGAGTCCCTATTCGATATAATTACTTCTAGAAAACCATGGAGCCAAAATATCTCTTTGGAAAAACTATTAGCCACTACTACCACTAGGATTGCATCATGTTGAGATCTATTTTTAGGCATCCCTACTACAAATTCCAAGGAAATTACTTGCCACTTTTGCTCAGGTATGGCATGCGGATTCAACAGTCCTACTAGATGCCTATGCTCAACCTTAACTTTATGATATTCAAGACATTGAGCAACATATTCATTTATATCCCTCTTCATCCTAGACTAGTAGAAATTTTTCTTCATGTTCTCCCTCATTTTTTCTCCACCAGGGTGAGCAAAATATGGGGATCTATGAGCTTCACTCATAATAATTTTCCTCAAATTTCCAACTTTGGGTATTACCACTCTATCCTTAAAGTAGAAGAATCCATCCTTGAATATTAAATATCTGTATAAATCTTGTTTCTCTTCCATTATTTTCCAAATTTTCTTGCAATAAATATCCCATTTCTAATTCTCTTTGACTTATTCCATCAATTCAAAATAGAAACAGGATAAAACTACAATGTGTTTCCTTCTACTTAAAGCATCAGCTAAATTATTTTCTTTTCCTTTTATATAATAAATACCAAAATTATATTATGTAAGAAATTACATCCATCTCCCCTACCTAGCATTAAGTAAGGGTTGAGTAAAGATATATTGTAGACTGTGATAACCAATCCTTTGTTCAAAAGGTCTTCCTACTAAATAGTGTCACCAACTCTTTAGAGAAAACACTATAGCTCCCAACTCTAAATCAGGAGTTGCATAATTATTCTCATATATTTTCAACTTTTTGGACCCATAGGCAACCACTGCTCCATATTGAGAGAGTACTCCTCCCAAACCCTACATAGATGCATTTATACATACTAAAAAGCTTCCCTAAGATTCGAGTATCTTTAATATAGGAGGCATAATGAGATTTTTTTTAAGCAGTTCAAAAGCTTCTTTACACTTATCAAACCATCTGAACTCTTTCCCCTTCCTTTGTAGGTTAGTTATAGGTGTAGTAATTTTGGCATAATCCTTAACATACCACCTGTAGTATCCAGTTAAACCCATGAAAATTTTGAATTATGTCACATTGGTTAGTGGTGGCCAATTTATGATATCCTCAATTTTCTTAGGATCTACTGTGATCCCATATGATGACACAATCTCACATTTGGACAAGTTCCCAAACAACTAGTTTTTTCTTAATAATTCCAACAAAATTTTGAGATGCCTATCATGTTGTGCTTTATTCTGGGAGTATATCAATATGTCATCCATGAATACCAGAACAAACTTATTCAATTGCTTCCTAAATATGTTATTCATAAAATTTATGAGAGCTACCAATGCATTTGTTAAACCAAATGGCAAGACGATAAATTCATAATGCCCATACTAGGTCTTAAAAGTGATTTTGTAAGTATCCACATCTCGGATCCTTAGTTTATGATATTCTAATTTAAAATCAATATTTAAAAATATTATGGCATCCTTGATTTGATCAAAGAGATCTTTGATTATGAGTAGAGGATATATGTTACAACACCAATATAGCCAAGTTGGTTATATTACCAAGTTTCACTTATTCATTGATTTATTATTATAAGTAGAAGTAGGTTGTTTATTAATTTATCATATTATCATCTAGAAATTGATTTATGTATTCACAAGGAATCAACCATCCTTAGTGGCAAATAATATTTGGTTTTATCATTTGCACTCTCATTCGTATTATTTATATAAGAATTCTTTTTCAATTGGTATTAGAGCCAACTCTTGGAAGCAGCGTAAATATTTTTTTCAAGACTATTAGTTTGCAAGAAGATAGAAAATTTATTTTGGAGAGTTTTCTAGGTACAAATTTCTAAAATACGGTAATAGTAAATTAAAATTATCAGGTCAAGTTTTCAACAAGGGATACATTTGCTATTTTTATCAAACACTTATTGTGTCCTTTGTGACTTTTGATATAGTATACTGAATATTACATAACATTACATAACATATATCTCTTATTATTTATAGTTCCAAAGGATGTGAGGTTTAAACAAGCATGAAAACCACATTAGTAATCACCAATAGTAGTGGAATAGAAAGAGATGAAAATAATTGATTAAATCTCGAAGGTTTGCAATTTCTAGACATTCATATCTCTTCCTTTCATTATTCGGTAAAGAAAGTTTCTCTGAAGGATGTCTGTGCAATATGACCTAATTGGCATTCTTTGAAAATCTAGCGATGACAATTCTGATCAAATCCCATAACTTTCAAATGCTCTTTACAAGGAATATTGGTGAAGAAAATCTTCTTCAATCCACCAACACAATCTCGCCACACGAGAAGTTTTGAATGCAATTATAAGGTTAGTAATAAAATTATTTATCTCTGAAAGTTATGTGTTGCATCAAGAACCTTGGTCTTTAAATTATTAGGTTTTTCAAAGGTTCCACGCTGCATCGGTGTCTTAAAATAAACAAATTTAAGGGAATAAATCCCACATTCAACTGGGAGGAATTAATTAATAGGTTATTTAGTGCCAATACTCTATAACTTTATTGACCACTACGTGGTGGTCCATATCCACATCCTTCTCATGTTAGATTACCCGTTGTTGCCAACTATCGACATATTTTACCAAGTGTTCATCACGTGTGTTTTATCCTCTTATCGCTCACTCCTGCATAAAGTTGTATGTATATACGATAACGTGTAACCGCTCTACTTTCCATTGAGCCCTTTGTATACAATCATTCCTATCAGTCGTCAAGGTCATCTTATCCATATTTTTGTCTCATTCAAGGCCTTGTCATCTATCGGTTTGATCCCCTGGTCATCTATTGGTTCATTCCTATTATTATTAGCATCTAGTGGTTTGGTCCCTTGGTTGTCTATTAGTTCATTTCCCTTGTTATTAGTGTCTAGTGGTTCAGTCCCCTAGTCATATATTTGTTTTCTCCTCTTGTTATTAGCATCTACTAGTCGGTCCCTTAGTTGTCTATTGGTTCATTCCCCTTGTTATTAGTGTCTAGTGCTCATCCATTTGGTTCTCTTTTTGTTGTCTAGAGCACTAGGACAAAAGTTGTTCATATATATTATCATAAATTAATCCAAATTTATGCCTTTGATTCATATTTCCTATCCATACAATCATGGAAGAAAATAATTATTGGCATAATCAAAGCAAGAATTAACTTTTGTAAGGAAATAACCATTGGAAGGATCAAAGCAAGAATTAGTCATTGGAAGGAAATAATTATTGGCATAATCAAAGCAAGAATTAGTCGTTGGAAGGATTTCAAACTAGTAGTTGGAGTGTTGGAAGAAATATAATCGTTGGCACAATAAAATTGCAAAATAGCCATTGGAAATATTTCAAACTCAAAGTTGGTGAGAAAGTTAACCAAGGTGGTCCAAAAATTTTGGTAAATTGTATAAAGCAAGTGGTCCAAATATTTTTCTAAATTTTGGTCAACATGGTCCAAAATTGTTGCTACATTTTATAAAACAAGTGCATGAGTGACAAGTGGAATTGCAGATCGAATGGAAGACCACATAACAAAGATAGTCCATACGAAGGACCAATAAACCCACCAAGAATACCTTCACAAAATAAAGGTACGCAACATAATTATTCTTTACGTAGTAACAATTTAAACCCTAATCATCTTGCTATTAACCCATGGCTCCTTCCAACTCATCAAAATCATCCCAAGAAAATTTCACACATGAGAAAATAGTAATCCCCTCTACAAGAAACCAAGAATTACAAACGTGTTTGTCTAAAATAACTACTAATATGAACAATATGTCAATAATTCTTGGTCAATTAGTAAATAAAAAAAGCAATAAGCTCCATCTTCCCCAAATAATTACCATAGACAAAATGATAGTGCAGATCAGGATATAGAGAAAGTTTACCAATATGCAATATGGCCTATAGGTGTTAATGTTCCATGTACTGATATGCCCACCTTTGAGGGTGGGGATCCACATGGTTGGTTAGCTAAAATAGAGGGTATCCTACACTTATATCATATTCTTGAAGTTGGAAAAGTTTCTTACGCCTCTTTAGACACATGTTTAATTAATCTAGTGGAAATAAATCTATTAATAGCACCCTGATCAAACAATATTCTAACACTTATACCAATAATTTTATCTTTTATTACCAAAGGAGTGGCATGTCCATCCAAATTCTATTTTCTTGTATCTGCATAAATCTTGTGCGTTGGTTTCCTAGATGCAGTTTCTTTATTCATTAGTTCCTTTCCTTTCAAACTCATCCCTACTTTTTGTGGACAATTAGTGGTGTAATGAGATCCCTTACAAAGAAAACATCCTTCCTTGGGTCCTGGATGTTCTTTTAATTTTAGCTCTCCTATTGTTCCCTCTTCCTTGGGCAGGTTAGTCTATCTTTGTGGTGATATATTGACACTATTGTTATGATTATATTGTCTGCACTGTCTTCCTTGGAACCTTCTTCTAAAATTCTATTTCTTACTGTCTTCTTTACCATCCTTCTTAGGAACACTCTTACTAGCTTGCTCATGTTCCCACTTCATGAACGCTAAACTATTTCTTTTCCTTAATGCCTCTTTACCTTGCTCATATAACCCATCATAATCAAAGTAGGGTTTAAGGTATGTCTCAACTTTTCTTGCCAACTCGTAGGCCTTTTGCAATGTCCCAGGTTCTCGCATGTCCACTTCCTGTTCTATACTATGATCTATTCCAAGTATAAACTTGTGTATATTCATTTTCTTAGTACACACAAGTACATAATTTACTAGCTTAAAAAAAATTGATAATATTTTTCCATTGTTATAATGCATTAACAAAGTTTAGTGAATTCGTCATACATCCAGGAATATAAATATTTTGTAAGAAACCTATCTTTGAAAGCTTTAACAAACTCTTTCCATTTAAGGTCAACTGCTCACTAAGGGTTTCCTACCAAGCTAAACCATCTCCTTGCAAATGCACAATAGCATAAGACATTCGAGAGTCTGAAGAAAAAAATTTCATGATGCAATATGTCTCTATCTCCTTCAACCAAGTCTCAGCATTATCCCCATATTCCTATCCATTAAACATGGAAGACTTTAGATATATTATTTCATTGCCCAACTTAACCTCCACTAAAATTCTTGCCAACTATACCTTAGTAAGTGGTTCATCTTCTTGTCCTCTTCTCAAAATACTTTATTGTGTTTCATGACTCAACACAACCTCCAACAATTGTTTTTGGGTATCTACCTACTCACGAAGTAAGCGAATGTTATAGTAATATTATCACTTCCATTTGGATTTTTTATTCCAACATTAAGTATTCTATTTTCTACATTTGTTCCTTGATTTACCCTCGTTGATGGTGCAACAATCTCTCTTCTTGTTTTTTGTGGCATTATCCTCTGACCACTCACAAAAGAAGTAGTAGGAGTCAATTTCCAATTCTTCTTTGCTAATTTATCCTTACAAATCCTATGTTAGCAGTTGGTTTTACCCTTTCCTAAAAATAAACAAATAATGTAACCCTACTACTAAACATACTCAAATAAGTTTGCATAATGAGCTTATTTCCCTTTTGAACAATGCTCTGATACCAAATGCAACAACCCAAAATTACAGATTCTTTTTTTCCAAGTAGCTTAAAGACATAAATCCTCTTAAGACCCTCCAATATCACAACCACATTATCCATTAGATATTTGGATAGGTATTTATCTAAATGAGTTCATCATTTCTTTTATTCATTCACTAATTGTCACCTTTCCCTTTCTTTCCTTTGAAAGGATTCTTAGTAGGACCATATCGCTACATGTATCTTTTAATTTAGGTGCTTCCCTTTTCCCTATTTTGAAAGGAAATACCCAACACACAGCTCTACATAGATCACTTAGTGAAAATTTTTCCATTTTTAATCCATCGAAAAGGTTTATGTATATAGCTACAAGCCTCATATATCATTAAATGAGTTGCACTATGCAAGCAATAGTTGACCCTTCTTCAATAAAGTATTAGTTACATGGTAGCATCCGTAGTTACCTAGCATAGCATAAATAGAGCCATATTCATTATCATTTATTTTCTTTGAGGGTCCCATATCCATTAATATTATAAGATTCAATTCTTTAGTGATACATCCTCACAACTCAAGAGAGCAGTATTACCGAGAATAAAACTACACGCTAGTTCAGATATGCTATCTAAAATTGACGTAGCTCACTCTGTTAAGCCCTACACAAACCATATACACATTAGGCTCATGGGGGTAAACTTATGCATTTCTAGAAACTTCGAGGGAGTTCTTTTAAACAAACTCGATCTTGAGTTCTTTACACTATAAAAGTACTTTTCCTCATTAAAAATTTAGCACCAACCTACGAGGCATCAAGGAAAATATCATATGAAGTCTAGACATTTAACCCCCAGACATTCTTCTATATGTAATAAAGCATGGACTCATTACACCATATTTTAATATGAAATAAAAAACATTCTCTAAAGCTTCCCTTAAAGTTCAAGTGCTCATTCAATTTTACAGAAGTAATTCACAGAATTTAAAACAAGATAAACTAATTACCAATTCTATTTTAACATAATAACCATGAAGTAAATCTTAGATAGAACGTAAATAAATACTTCCAACAAAACCAATTTATCCATAATCAACATGAAAGGATCACATTACATGCAAAGAGGTTCACAAATAACCTCTATCTTGGAGTTTACATAAAACATTTCCATAATATATATAATACAAGCTTCTACATTCCCAAAATTCCTTGTCATAGTATTTCATTGAAACAACCAATTTACAAAGGAGTTATCTGGAGCTACCAATGCATTGAAGAACTAATCTTCCTTGATTCAAAAATGAAGGGTTATTAACTGCAACTCTACCAGGACTCACCTCTGGTAATTGTAGCCCAAAAATTCTTGCACTCCTTTTCTCAAGCAGATGGATCCACACCTTAGAGGAGAATAGGAGAATGGATGGTCTACACCTCAAAAGAGAGGTAGTTAATCGTACATCCTAAATGGTGATTTTTTGATGAATTGATTTTTGGGTTCACTAGGAAACTCTTGCTATGGTGGTTTCCATGCCTAGGTGAGGTAGTGTTTTGATTTGATTGTTTTGTCTCACATACAACCTAGGTTTGGCCAGAATGCAGTTTTTACCTAACTAGATACAATTTTATATTCAATGAAGACAAGAGCAAACAAATGTTAATCTAATAAAGTTTTGCAAATACAAATAAGAATGCAATTATGTAAATATGAATGTTTTGGGTTTTTTGTAAGTTTTTCTATAATTTTTAAATTCAAGTTATCCAATGCGATTAAAGCCTATGTTTTTTTGGGTTTCTTTTCTTTTTAAATGCAAAGAGTGTGTAAAATAAAGAAGATTGTAGATTTTTTATGTGAAAAATAGATAATTTGGGTTTTATACCCTACCTAGATCTGCAATTTGAAGTCTGAATAAATTTAGATCTAGACTACGAATTCACATCTTCAAATCAGTTTCAATCATCTAGATTTTTCAAAACCTGCAAAATTCACAATGACACACTAAAATTTTAATTAGGGATGGGGTATCTACATAGGTCACAGTGAATCAAGATCTATAACAGTCAGATCCCCTCGGCTCTTTAATAACCGTTGGAAAACTATGAAATCTAATAATCTGATGCAAAGCATAACAATTAAGTAAAACAAAGAGTAATAAAATGAGTGGAAATTCTTATAATATTATGCAACATTAATATGACACAATTAATAATCATATTTTGCCCCCATATTTATTATTATTGTCATTGTTGTTATTATTTTATTATAATATTATTATTGTTTTTATAAATTACACAAATAAACAACAAAGACTATAAAGGTGATGATTATAAATGAATTAAGTCTATATTTGGGTGCTAACAATGCAACGATTGATGAAGAAAATAAGAATAAATGGTTTAAAAAAATACTTAATTTAAATTCAATTATTTGCCTCCATATTTAATTTTCTATAAATTTATAGATCTGGTTGAATTCGTGATAACTAGACTTGCATACAGTTTTTTAGCATTTTCGAGGTCTAAACGTTATCAAAATGAGACAAATCATATACCATTGGTAATTTATTTTTGATCCCTATCCAAGGGTGTAATATTTAGGGAAAAAAAACATGATTTACTTAGAGAAATGCAACCCGAAGGTGATATTACATTTTAAGAGAAATAAATTAAATATAAAATATGATTGTAAAATAAATAAGATGATGATTTTCAGGGTAATTAAAAGAAAAAATAAACTTGCTTACAATGGGGGTATCACAGGTTTTGAATATTGATAATTCAAAGTAATGAAAATGATCGACAACAGTCTTCAATCAGCTTCAAGCATTCAACCTGCAAAAGAAAAGGGAAGAGAAAACTTGTTCTGGATATTCACCTGCAATAGAAAATTATTAATCCATAAGCATCTCTCAATTCAACACTTGTCATTGCCCTTAATTTCTCCATTCCTCTCCATTCTTCATTCACGTGATCTCTCTCTACTTCTCTCCCTTCTAGATCTCTCTCTACTTCTTTTCTTCCCCCCGCTTGGGAGATGGAGCCCGTATATTTATCTCTTTCATGAGATAACCAATCTAGGAATTTGTTGAGCAGTTTTAATTAAATTAGTAAATTACTAATCTAAATTATTTGTTGACCTAAATTAGGGCTAGAAAATCAACCGGAAATATGCCTTCCGTTGAAACAGTCTTGGAGCCAAAATCAAATAGATTTTATAAATTTAAATACACATTTCCCATGATTTCCATGACAACTAGACATGTACATAATGTTTTTGCAGTTTGAAGGGTCAAATGGTGTCAGAATTGGACATATAATATACCATTGCAAATATTTTTTCGAGTTCTATCCAAATATATATAATTTTATAAGATTTGAGATGATTTGATAGGGTAAAAATTCTCTTGAATATGACCTTACTTTTCTAGGAGGAAAACTAAGGAAAATGAGTCAATTTTTCATGTCTACATTTTGCCCCCTCTTTGGTGTATTTATGAACAATAAATGCATCAAAGAAAAGTGTAGACACTTGAGTAAAAATTATTATGATTAACATGATCAAAAAATGAGTATATGGTTTAGGATGAATAGTTCATGTGAAATTATTATTTTTTAAATAATAATTACTAATTTACTTGACTATGATGCCCCCTCGAGTTTTTACACCAAATTCTATGTTTGGTGGAAAACTCAAAAAATTTTAAATATATATATTGATATTATTTGTTTTATGTGACTTTGTGTAATTTGATTTATTGGATGATTTATTACATTTTCTTATGATTGTTGTGTTACATAGTTTCTTATAATCATGCTTTGATTTTTGAACTTTTTGATCATGCTTAACATAAAGGAAAAATGATTTTTTAAAGTGTGTTTTGAGAAATATGTTTTTGTGTGATGATAGACTTGAGGGATTAGCAATGAACCTCGAAGGATGTTATGTTGTTATATGAATGTTGGTGGAGTTCAAAGCTCGCTAAGTCATGAGGCAGATCTTGTTGTGAGGAAGTTTTGTATTGCTAATACCAAAAGATTATGTGTTTAAAAGTAATCTTAAGGATTTATGATGAGAAAGAAATGTTTGATATTGTTTTGGGATGAGATGTTTGAAAGATGTTGTGAAAATGTATTAATTTAAGCATGAAAATTTTGAAATATGATTTGCACTAAGCATAGAATTCCTAAGTGTGAAATTATATGAAATAATTACTTAGGAATTATACCATCATCGCAAAAATCGAAATTAAATGCATGATGATATTAAATTATTTGTTCTTTTTAAAATGTAAAGTAATGTAAGATAAATTATTGTGTCACATGTTGCAAAAATATTATGTAATTTTTATGGACTAATCTTGGGCAAGAAAATTTAGAAATATGACTTGCGCTAGGCATAAGATTCCTAAGTGTCAAATTTGAAGAGAAATAGTTGCTTAGGAACTATACCATCATCACAAAGATCAAAATGAAATGCAGGGTGATATAAATATTTTATTTTTACACTATTATTATTATTCTATGATGATAAAATAATTTGCAGGAACTAATGGAAAGGATCGAAATTAATTATCTAACAAAATTCCAAAGAAATATTTTAACTTATTTCAAAGACAAATTCAAATTTATCTAGAACCAGTTTGTGATTGTGTGAGTTTATTTTTCATTTTGATTCATCATAATGACACAAAATCTCTCAAGGATCAAAATTGTGTGCTTTGTAATGTTCATTTACCAATTTTGAGTAAGGTAGTGATGCAAGAAAACTTGAATGAACCAATGTGTGTGCAAGTGAAGGGTTCATTAACCATAATTTTTGTGCATGTAATCGTATCCGACTACTATGTAAGTCAAGTCATAAAAATCTAGCTAATCCATAAGCGGACATAGATCTATACAAAAGAAGGTCGCTAATGTGATAGACATGTCGCCACACGTAAAGGAATTACCCAAGGCCAAGTAAGTTGGTCACAAAACACCTGTTATGGGGCTTACCTCATGATTTTCGAATAACTGAGAATTCCAGAGATTCAAGCTCATTCACCCTTCTTTTATTCACTTTTAAGGGGTAGGGATTTTTGTTCATTTTGTTTTGAACAAGGGATTTTATTGCTTTTCTTTTTCTCTTTTCGTTCTCTTCTTTATTTTTCTCTTTATTTTTATTTTGATTTTTGACTTTTTCTTTTCTTAATTTTTTGTTTGGGATACTTGCTCGAATTGGTTGTAGAGCAAGGGATTTTTATTAGGGCTGGGGTGAGCTTTTCCTTTTTCCAATTCTTAAAAAATTCTAGACCATGTGCATGATAGGATAGCAGGGGGACACTTTTCGCTCAAGATACTAAGACTACTATGTAGTATCATTTTTCGAATTTGCAGCAAATCATTTTAATGTGTAAAAGTGTACTTGGTTCGATAATTAGCAAGATCATTTCCCAAAAATCAAAATATTATTTAGTGAAATAGTGATCTTCGATACAAGAGAGATTTATAATCATAGTGATAAAATCAAAATAATTAATTTGTGAAATTAAGTGTATGGTTCAATATAACTTATGAATTAATATAAAATAAAGGAAAATATAGCTTCAAATTTTTGAAATACAACAATAAATAACAATGCAGAATGATTTGAAATAATTTTAAAATTTTGATACTTTTTTATTTTTTTAGTTGTTTTATTTGTTTTTTTTTTTTGATTTTTTACTTTTGATGATGGAATTGGTGGTATATACAAGATGATCAATATACACTATATGAGATGATTGACGTATAGCATGTCTAAGGTGGCTTCAAAATCAAAAGAGGTTTTGAAGGATAATTTGGTTGTAGTGTATGTGATTGAAGTTGATTAGTTGATAGTTGATATTGTTGTGATGAAGGATGATGATCAGATATAGATAAAGAAAGATGATGAATAAGAGGTGATAAATAGGAAAAGAATAGAAAGCTTGATGTGAAAATAATAAATAAAGAGAGAATGAAGAACAAAAGGTAGTGATAACAAAAGCTTTGTTATAATGTAGAATAATATAGCAAAATATTTGACTTTTATGTGTAAAATTGATCATGTTACAAAAAAAAATGTCAGAAGGATAAGAAGGTTTTTCATTCTTATCACTATCTTCCAAGTATTGATAAGATGGAGGGAGCATATGTGAAAGATATGCATGGGTGTTATTTTGTAAACAAGGATGATCGGATATGGATAAATAAAAGTGATTTATAGGAAGTAATTGTGACAATGGAGAACGTATAGAACTTGATGTTTCAACCGTTAAAGATTCTTCAAATGGTTTTGGGTCACCATGTATGGTAATAATTTTATTTGCAAGTTTAAACTTCAAACATTGATGAAGAGTGGAAGGGACAACCCTCATCGTATGAATCCAAGGACTTCTAAGAAGTAGGTTGTAAGGTGAAGAGCAAGATGCTACATAAAACAAGGTATCCAAGATCTTGGGTCCAATATTAAGGGGAAGAATTATAATACCTCGAGCTTCTTGAATTTCATTGTTAAAATATTTTATAGTAACATTTGATTCATTGATATCTTGTTCCTTTAACCCAAGTTTTTGGAATAATTGATAAGTGCATAAATTAAGAGAGGAGCAATTATCTACCATGATAGTTTTAATAGATGTTTCTTTAATAAATCCTGTAATGTAAAGAGAGGAGTCTTCTTGTGGAGTAGAGGAAGGAATATCCTAATAATAGAACGAAATATGGTTAACCTCAAGAGGACTTACACCATTAATTATGTTCTTAGGGAAAATATCATGAGGAATAAATTGTTGGCTAAGTATCTTGAACAAAGTTTCCCTATGAACATGAGAACTGTGTAATACTTATAAATGAGATATATTTGTTTGAGAATTAATCACTTATTTTTGTCTATCAAAGTGGATTTCAGATTGAGATTTTGATGCTAAATATGGGCTTTCTATGCTTACATTCCATTTTCAATCAATCTCTAGAGCCAAGTATAGTTTTTAAGGTTGGTCAACTGAGGAATCCATCTCTTGAATATCAAATTGATTTGACTTAACTTGAGGTTTCTCATTTGTATTTTCTATTGCAATATTAGTAATATCATTGTGATGGGACATATTAAGATGAAATATTTTATCAGTTTCCTATTGTTGATAATTTAGTAGGGGTTCTTGGGAGATCCCCATATCTTGATTGATTATGGGTATTTGTTGTGTAGGAATTTAATTGTTTATTGGATATTTATAATTAGTTGTATATTGTAATTCCTTTATAGTAAAAATACCCTCGTCAATAAAATCTTGAATTGCACATCTTAAATTTCTACATTTTTGTGTCATATGTCCATCAACTCTATGATATTCAAAATGTAGCTTAGGTTTATACCAATATGTTGTGGTATCAGGTTGTCTTATGGGAGGGAGCTCAATCCTATTTGTATCAAGTAAATGCTTGAGAATTATATCCATTGTTTGATTGAGCTTAGTAAATTTATGTGGTGAAGGTTTTCGAGAGGCTTTTAATAATTGGCTTAAGAATTCAGCCATAAAAGGACTTAATGGTTTATTACCTCTTTTTTCTTTATTATGGGTAGAATGATGATAGGAATATTGTGAAGTATGATGTGAGTGCATGGTAGGATTGGAAGAAAAAGTATTTTCTTGTTGAAATGGATGTGTTGTGTTGAAATAAGAATGTTGAAATGGTGGAGAAGGATTGTATGTGGATCGATAGACATAATATGGATATGTGGGAGAAAATACAATGTCGTTATGAAGAGGATTGGAAAAGGGATTATCTTGTTGGGGTAAAAAATGAGAAAAGTGTGATAAAGGTTATGTTGAATATGGATGAAGTTGGTCATAATCAACAAATGCACTTGGCTGAATTTTCCCAACATTGCTGATGGGCTCATATTGATTTGAGTTAAGAGTCATGGTTTATTTAGTACTTATAAAAGTAATATTTAGTATCTAAATTTTAGAATTGAATCTAAAACATACAAATTTGAAATGATGATTTTTTTTTTGTTGTTTTTCTTGTATATATATATATATATATATATATATATATATATTTTTTTTTTTTTATATATATATTATGTTTTTGAATCAAAATGATGTATATGTTATTCACGTAGGGTTCACCAAATAATGTAGCCCAAAAATTCTCGCACTCATTTCCTCAAGGTAGATGGATCCGCGCCTTAGAGGGGAATGGGAGAATGGATGGTCTACACCTCAAAAGAGAGGTACTTAATCGTACCTTCTAAATGGTGATTTTTTGACGAATGGATTTTTGGGTTCACCAAGAAACTCTTGCTATGGTGGTTTCCATGCCTAGGTGAGGTAGTGTTTTGATTTGATTGTTTTATCTCACATACAACCTAGGTTTGGCCAAAATGCAGTTTTTACCTAACTAGATGCAATTTTATATTCAATGAAGACAAGAGCAAACAGATTGTAATCTAATAAATCTTTGCAAATACAAATAAGAATACAATGATGTAAAGATGAATGTTTTGGATTTTTTGTAAGTTTTTCAATAATTTTTAAATTCAAGTTATTCAATGCGATTAAAGCCTATGTTTTTTTGGGTTTCTTTTCTTTTTAAATGCAAAGAGTGTGTAAAATAAAGAAGATTGTAGATTTTTTATGTAAAAAATAGAGAATTTGGGTTTTATACCCTACCTGGATCTAAAATTTGAAGTCTAAATAAATTTGGATTTGGACTACAAATTCACATCTTAGAATCAGTTTCGATCATCTAGATTTGTCAAAACCTACAAATTTCACAATGACACACAAAAATTTTAATTAGGGATGGGGGATCTGCATAGGTCACAATGAATCATGATCTGAAATAGTCAGATCCCCTCGGCTCTTTAATAACCATTGGAAAAATATGAATCTAATAATCTGATGCAAACCATAACAATTAAATACGACAAAGAGTAATAAAATGAGTGTAAGTGCTTACAAGATTATGTAATATTAATATGACAAGATTAAGAATCATATTTTACCCCATATTTATTATTATTGTCATTGTTGTTATTATTTTATTATTATTATTATTATTATTGTTTTTATAAATTGCACATAAATAAACAACAAAGACTGTAAAGGTGATGATTATAAATGAATTAAGTCTATATCCGAGTGTTAACAATGCAACGATTGATGAAGAAAATAAGAATAAATGTTTTAAGAACAATACTTAATTTAAATTCAATTATTTGCCTCCATATTTAATTTTCTATAAATTTATAGATCTGGTTGAATTCGTGATAACTAGACCTGCATACAGTTTTTTAGCATTTTTGAGGTCTAAACGTTATCAAAATGAGACAAATCATATACCGTTGGAAATATCTTTTCGAGACCTATCCAACGGTATAATATTGAGAAAAAAAAATGTTATTTACTTAGATAAAATGCAACTCGAAGGTGATATTACGTTTAATAGAAATAAATAAAATATAAAATATGATTGTAAAATAAATAAGATAATGATTTTCAAGATAATTAAAAGAAAAAATAAACTTGCTTACAATGGGGGTATCACAGGTTTTGAATATTGATAATTCAAAGTAATGAAAATGATTGACAACAATCTTCAATCAACTTCAAGCATTCAACCTGCAAAAGAAAAGGGAAAAGAAAACTTGTTCTGGATATTCACCCGCAATAGAAAATTATTAATCCATAAGCATCTCTCAATTCAGCACTGTCATTGCCCTTAAATTATCCATTCCTCTACCTTCTTCATTCATGTGATCTCTCTCTGCTTCTCTCCCTTCTATATCTCTCTCTACTTCTTTTCTTCCCCCCACTTGGGAGATGGAGCCCGTATATTTATCTCTTTCGTGAGATAACCAATCTGGGAATTTGTTGAGCAGTTTTAATTAGATTAGTAAATTACTAATCTAAATTATTTTTTGACCCAAATTAGGGCTATAAAATCAACCGAAAGGATGCCTTACGTTGAAAAAATATTGGATCCAAAATAAAATAGATTTTATAAAGTTAAATACGCATTTCGCATGATTTCCATGACAACTAGACATGTACATAATGTTTTTGCAGTTTGAAGGGTCAAATGGTGTCAAAATTGGACATATAATATACCGTTGCAAAAAAAATTTCAATTTCTATCTAAATATATATAATTTTAGAAGAGTTGAGATGATTTGATAGGGTAAAAATTCTCTTGAATATGACCTTACTTTTCTACACTTACCATAATAGTTGAATGGTAAAATGGATAATGTTGTTGATATAATTTAACCTTGAATACATTGGATAAAAATCAATTAAAGTTCAAGTCATCACCGATCAACTCGTAGAGGCTCCTATCCATTATGATCAGCCTCTTAATGTAGATCTTCCTAATGATGGAGTATTTCAAGTGTCAAAATCACCTGATCTTGGAGAGCTTGAATAAAGCCTGATATGACTCTATTTTTTTATGGATCTAAGTGTGAGAAAAGGGGTGGCACATGAATTTAGTTTTTCACACCTCAAGGGGCTCCAATACCCCTATATTTTAAACTTAATTTCCTATGCACCAAAAACAATGCCGAGTATAAAGCTCTTCTCATAGGCCTTCAAATGATAATCACCATGAAAATAACTAAGCTCAATATTTTTAGTGATTCCTTGTTCATAGTGAATTAATTCAAGTGAATTTTCCAATGCAAATATCTAGTCTTTCAAGCCTACAAAGTCCTTGTGGATAAACTTATAGTAAAATTAAAATGGTATCACATTGAGGCACTCCCTCGATCATCCAACCATTTTATGATACAATGGCCTCCTTGGGGTCTCTAATACAGTAGAACCCTTTTTATGATATAACAATCATTCAAGTTAAAATGCTATCACAATATTTGACTGAACATGATAACATCCACTCCACGCTAGAAGTCCACATGATTCAAATTGAACCTTCTCATGAACGGTTCTCACAAATTCACAATCGCTTGAATAATACCACTTGGGGGACTTTATTCTCTCAAACACCTTTTGATAGTAGCACAATGATATATCTATAAGTTCTCTCCTAATCAGTATTCATGAGAGATGAAATTCAAAAGGATCAAGCAATTCATGCAATTGAGGCTTCTTCAAAGCAATATTGGTCCACTCAGATAAAATATTACCTAAATCTTGGTAATATCCCTATTGGACTATCACATGCCACAAAATAGGCTTTCAAGCAAAAATAAGTAAAATATGTCTTACTTGGAGATATTTTGTATTGTCTGGGCTATGAGGGTATCCTCCTTCATTTCTTAGAACCTCAAGAGTTAGTTTAGGTGATCACCTAAGTACACAACAATACATGTGATGGCCATTTTAGTGGGATGACCATCATAAACTGCATTCTTCACATGGGCTATTATTGGTCAACTTTAGAGCAAGATTGTTGCACTTATGTGAAGAAGTGTACAAAGTTTCAACACCATGCTAATTTGGAATATGTAGCTTCTTAGGCCTTACAACAAATTTAATTAGTTTGGCCTTTTTTGCAATGGGGGTTTGACATATTTGGGAATATCTCACCCCTTTCCTTAGGTTGTCACATGTTCATCATTACAACCGCAAAGTATTTCACAAAATGGGTGGAATCAATTCCCCTTACCACTACGACTGGACCCCATATTGTGGATTTCATGTTACATAATATCATCTGTCATTTTGGTATTCCATCCAAGATCATTCTAGATAATGGATCACCTTTCAAAAATAGATATGTTTGATCTTTAAAATCTAAATATAACATCCAACAGAACTTTTCTACGCCATATTATGTGTAAGCCAACAGATAATCTGAGGTGTTAAACAAAATAATAATTGTAAAAGTTAATCATAAATATTAGCATACTCAATTGCCTCTTTCCCTATTGACCTATTGCACTAGTATTCAAAAACCCACTGGGGCAACTCCATTTTCACTAATGTATGGTGTTGAGGTAGTCATACCCTTAGAGCTAGAAATCTTATCACTATGCATATTCATACAAGAGTTCATCGATGATGACACCACACGGTAGGCTCACCTAGATCAACTAACTTTTCTTGATGACCAATGTGTTAATGCTCCTAAGCATATGCACATTTATCAAGAGTGACATAAGAGAGCCTATAATATGAAATTCCATTATAGAGACTTTCAATTTGGTGACCTTGTTCTAAAAGAGAACCAACAAAACTCTAACTTGCTACCCCATTTGTGGTATAAGTTTATGATAAACTAGTTTGGCTTATTCATTATCACTAGTCATATTGGACCTAGAACTTATTGCCTAGCCTCCATTGAAGGAATTGAGGAACCTAAACCCTTGAATATCCTTCATCTATGGCCTTTTCATTCTTAAAGCACCGCACCCTACCAAAAAGTCCCAAAGGTATCCATAAACACTTTGGTCACCCCAAAATACCCCAAAGGTATCCATAAACCCTTTGGTCACCCAAAATGCCCCAATGGCATCCAATAAGCCCAGTGGTCAAGTGTATATATATATATATATATATCCAAATCCAAAAATATTATTAAAACAACAAAAATACAAAAATATTACATAACATTTCATATTGTTGCATTATACATGCACTTGCATTAGGCATACACATCATTACATCTTGCATTTTTGAGTTTCTCGTACATGTCTAGCACCAGGTATATATACTAGACATACTTCAAAGTGAAATTTTTCAAAATTCATCATTCACAGCCGTCTACATTACAATTATCATCTACATTTCCAAACTTTCGTATTTGTGTATGTTTTCCTCACCTAATCATTTGTTATAGGGTGTCTTTAGGGTTTGCGGTCACTCAACCGTCTCTAGTTTTTTTTTTAGATTTTGTAGAAAGCTATCCTGATTTTTAAAAGGTAGAGTCTAGCTCTGATTATACCTTGTATACATCAAAATCCCAGCACATTTTCACATTAAATCCAAGTTTTGCACAAGGAAATATGAAACCTACAAAGTGGTGTAGGTTACCTTAAGTGAAAAGTTTACCTTGATCATCCCCATGTGCGAATGGTTCAAAAATACTAATAATTGACAAAAGGAAAAGCTTATCCCTACCCAAATACAAAATAAACATTGATTTTAAACACTACCAAAAATCCCTAAAATAAACTATGTTTTTTTACTACTATCAAAAAATAAAAAGCAAAAATAAATAGTGGTTATCACCACTCCCAAAATCCCTTGCTCACCAAAACAAATGAGAAAATCCCTAGAGCAATTCAAAAATAAAATAAAATAATAGAGTACCGAACTTGAATCCCTAGAATTCTCAGCATTTGACAAACAATGAGGTGATCCTCATTACAGTTTAGGTGGCATCAACCCTACCTAGAAATGGTGGTATCCTTACACATGATGAGATGTTTGTCACAATAGCATCCTTTTTTTGTATAGACCAATGTTTGCATGTGGATGATCTAGCTTTTTGTAGCCTGTATTACCTAGTGGTCTAGTCCAACTATGTACAAAACTCAGGACCATGATACTCATAGGGGGATTCTTCAATACATATGGGCTACATCAATCCTTTTTGGCATTGAGGTAACTTTATGCATCATCATAACAATTAAATCACAACACATAGGAATATTGAATATCTTTGTCATCCTAGCAGATTTGTACCTTGCCAAAATGTCTTGCATGGTTAGTATATAACTTTTACCTAGTTGATTAGAGTGTTTGAATCTCATGAAAACCTCAAGGACATTCTTGATAGTTGAGATTGTTATTATGAAGAATGATGATCAGATATAGATGAAGAAGGATGATCAATAAAAGGTTATAAATAGGAAAAGAATAGAAAACTTGATGTGACAATAATTAATAAAGAGAGAATGAAGAACAAAAGGTAGTGATAACAAAAGCTTTGTTATAATGTAGAATAATGTAGCAAAATATTTGACTTTTATGTGTAAAATTGATCATGTTACAAAACAAAATGTTAGAAGGATAAGAAGGTTTTTCATTCTTATCACTATCTTCCAAGTCTTGATAATATGTAGGGAGCATATGTGAAAGATATGCATGGGTGTTATTTGGTAAACAAGTATGATCAGATATTGATGAAGACAAGTGATTGATAGGAAGTAATTGTGACAATGGAGAATGTATAGAACTTGATGTTTCAACCGTTAAATATTCTTCAAATGGTGTTGGGTCACCATGTATGGTAACAATTTTATTTGCAAGTTTAAACTTCAAACATTAATGAAGAGTGGAAGGGACAACCCTCATCGTATGAATCCAAGGACTTCTAAGAAGTAGGTTGTAAGGTGAAGGGCAAGATGCTACATAAAACAAGGTATCCAGGATCTTGGGTCCACTCTTAAGGGGAAGAATTATAATACCTCAAACTTATTGAATTTCATTGTTAAAATATTTTATAATAACATTTGATTCGTTGATATCTTGTTCCTTTAACCCAAGTATTTGGAATAATTGATAAGTACATAAATTAAGAGAGGATAAATTATCTACCATGATAGTTTTAATAGATGTTTCTTTAAAAAATCCTGTAATGTAAAGAGAGGAGTCTTCTTGTGGAGTAGAGGAAGGAATCTCCTCATCATAGAATGAAATATGGTTAACCTCAAGAGGACTTACACCATTAATTATGTTCTTAGGTAAAAGATCATGAGGAACAAATTGTTGGCTAAGTATATTGAACAAAGTTTCCCTATCAACATGATAACTTTGTAATGCTTCTAAATGGGATATCTTTCCTTGAGAATTAATCACTTTTTTTGGGCTATCAAAGTGGATTTCAGATTGATATTTTGTTTCTAAAGATGGACTTTCTATGCCTACATTCCATTTTGGATCAATATCTAGAGCTAAAGATAGTTTTGAAGGTTGGTCAAATAAAGTATCCATCTCTTGAATATCAAATTGAGTTGATTTAACTTGAGGTTGCTCATTTGTAGTTTCTATTACAATATTAGTGATATCATTGTGATGGGACATATTAAGATGAAATTTTTGATTGGTTTCTTGTTGATAATTGAATAGGGGTTCTTGGGAGATCCCCATATCTTGATTGATTATGTGTATTTGTTGTGCAGGAGTTTTATTGTTTATTTGAGATTTATAATTAGTTGTATATTGTAATTTCTTTATAGTAAAAAGACCCTTGTCAATAAAATCTTGAATTGATATCTTAAATTTCTATATTTTTGTGTCATATGTCCATCCACTCTATGATATTCAAAATATAGCTTAGGTTCATACCAATCTGATGTGGTATCAGGTTGTCTTATGGGAGGGAGCTCAATCCTATTTGTATCAAGTAAATGCTTGAGAATTATATCCATTGGTTGATTGATCTTAGTAAATTTATGTGGTGAAGGTTTTCAAGAGGCTTTTGATAATTGGCTTAAGAATTCAGCCATAAAAGGACTTAATGGTTTATTACCTCCTTTTTCTTTATTATGGGTAGAATGATGATAGGAATATTGTGAAGTATGATGTGAGTGCATGGTAGGATTGGAAGAAAAAGTATTTCCTTGTTGAAATGGATGTGTTGTGTTGAAATAAGAATGTTGAAATGGTGGAGAAGGATTGTATGTGGATCGATAGGCATAATATGGATATATGGGAGAAAATACAATGTCATTATGAAGAGGATTGGAAAAGGGATTGTCTTTTTGGGGTTAAAATTGAGAAAAGTTTGATAAAAGTTATGTTGAATATGGATGGAGTTGGTCATAATCAACAAATGCACTTGGCTTAATTTTCTCAACATTAATGATGGGCTCATATTGATTTGAGTTAAGACTCGTGGTTTATTTAGTACTTCTAAATGTAATATTTAGTATCTAAATTTTAGAATTGAATCTAAAACATACAAATTTGAAATAATGATTTTGTTGTTGTTTTTCTTGTATATATATATTTTTTTATTTTTTGATGTTTTTGAATCAGAATGATGCCTATGTATTTAATGGGAGAATGGGAGAATGTATTGTCTACACCTCAAAATAGAGGTACTTAATCGTACCTTCTAAATGGCGATTTTTCGATGAATAGATTTTTGGGTTCACCAGGAAATTCTTGCTATGGTGGTTTCCATGCCTAGGTGAGGTAGTGTTTTGATTTGATTGTTTTGTCTCACATACAACCTAGATTTGGCAAAAATGCAGTTTTTACCTAACTAGATGCAATTTTATATTCAATGAAGACAAGAGCAAACATATTTTAATCTAAGAAAGCTTTGCAAATACAAATAAGAATGAAATGATGTAAAGATGAATGTTTTGGGTTTTTTGTAAGTTTTTCTATAATTTTTAAATTCAAGTTATCCAATGCGATTAAAGCCTATGCGTTTTTGGGTTTCTTTTCTTTTTCAATGCAAAGAGTGTGTAAAATAAATAAGATTGTAGATTTTTGATGTGAAAAATAGAGAATTTGGGTTTTCTACCCTACCTGGATCTGCAATTTGAAGTCTGAATAAATTTGGATTTGGACTACAAATTCACATCTTCGAATCAGTTTTGATGTCAAAACCTATAAATTTCACAATGATACACTAAAATTTTAATAAGGGATGGGATATCTGCATAGGTTATAGTGAATCATGATCTGCAATATTCACATCCCTTTGGTTCTTTAATAACCATTGGAAGAATATGAAATCTAATAATATGATGCAAAGCATAACAATTAAATACAACAAAGAGTAATAAAATGAGTGTAAATGCTTCTAAGATTACGCAATATTATTATGACAAGATTACGAATCATATTTTGCCCCCATATTTATTATTTTTTTTTTTTACAAGGGGGTAAATATTTATTATGTGGTCACGATATAACCGTTACATAGCATATCCGCAACATGTGAGGGGGGAGATTTGAACCTAGGCCTCTTGATTTCAATCGAAGATTTTTAACTACCCACTTGCTCTCCAACTCCTCTACATGAGCGGATAACCCCAATATTTATTATT
This sequence comes from Wollemia nobilis, assembly GCA_028583015.1. Taxonomy (NCBI): domain Eukaryota; kingdom Viridiplantae; phylum Streptophyta; class Pinopsida; order Araucariales; family Araucariaceae; genus Wollemia; species Wollemia nobilis. Next base: position 4,221,077 of record JAQPPZ010016040.1, on the reverse strand, counting down.
ATTGTCATTGTTGTTATTATTATTTTTATTATTGTTATTGTTTTTATAAATTACACATAAATAAACAACAAAGACTATAAAGGTGATGATTATAAATGAATTAAGTCTATATCCAGGTGCTAACAATGCAACGATTGATGAAGTAAATAAGAATAAATGGTTTAACAACAATACTTAATTTAAATTCAATTATTTGCCTCCATATTTGATTTTCTATAAATTTATAGATCTGGCTAAATTTGTGATAACTAGACCTACATACAGGTTTTTAGCATTTTTGAGGTCTAAACGTTATCAAAATGAGACAAATCATATACCGTTGGAAATCTCTTTTTGAGACCTGTCCAACGGTATAATATTTAGGAAAAACAAATGTGATTTACTTAGATAAAATGCAACCCGAACATTATACTAAGTTTAATAGAAATAAATAAAATATAAAATATTATTGTAAAATAAATAAGACATTGACTTTCAGGATAATTAAATGAAAAAATAAAATTGCTTATAATGGAGGTATCACAAGTTTTGAATATTGATAATTCAAAGTAATGAAAATGATCAACAACAATCTTCAATTAGCTTCAAGTATTCAACCTACAAAAGAAAAGGGAAGAGAGAACTTGTTCTGGATATTCACCTACAATAGAAAATTATTAATCCATAAGCATCTCTCAATTCAGCACTGTCATTGCCCTTAAATTCTCCATTCCTCTCCCTTCTTCGTTCATGTGATCTCTCTTTTCTTATATCCCTTCTAGATCTCTCTCTGCTTCTTTTCTTCTCCCCGTTTGGAATATGGAGTCTGTATATTTATCTCTTTCATGAGATGACCAATATGGGAATTTGTTGAGTAGTTTTAATTAGATTAGTAAATTACTAATCTAAATTATTTGTTGATGCAAATTAGGGCTAGAAAATAATCCGGAAGGATGCCTTCCGTTGAAACAGTCTTGGAGCCAAAATAAAATAGATTTTATTAAGTTAAATACACATTTCTCGTGATTTTCGTGACATCTAGACATGTACATAATGTTTTTGTAGTTTGAAGGGCAAATGGCATTAGAATTGGACATATAATATACCGTTGGAAATATATTTTCGAGCTCTATCGAACTCTATAAAATTTTAGAAGAGTTGAGATGATTTGATAGGGTAAAATTCTCTTAAATATAACATTACTTTTCTAGGAGGAAGACTAAGAAAAATGAGTCAGTTTTTCATGTCTACACTTACCATAACAGTTGCATGGTAAAATGGATTATTTTGTTGATAGAATTTGACCTTGAATTCATCGGATAAAAATAAATTAAAGGTCAGGTCATCACCGATCAACTCGTAGAGGCTCCTCTCCAATATGATCAACCTCTTAACGTAGATCTTCCTAATGATGGAGTATTTCAAGTGTCAGAATCACATGATCTTGAAGAGCTTGAATCAAGCCTGACATGACTCTATTTTTTTATGGTTCTAAGTGTGAGCAAAGGGGTGGCACAGGAATTTAGTTTTTTACACCTCAAGGTGTTCCAATATCCCTATATTTTAAACTTTATTTCCTATGCACCAAAAAAAATATCGAGTATAAAGCTCTTCTCATAGGCCTTCAAATGATAATCACAATGAAAATAACTAAGCTCAATATTTTTAGTGATTCCTTGCTCATAGTGAATCAAGTCAAGTGAATATTCCAATGCAAATATCTAGTGTTGCAAGCCTACAAAGTCCTTGTGGATAAAATTCTAGTAAAATGCAAATGGTATGACGTTGAGGCACTCCCTCGATCATCCAACCATTTTATGGATACAATGGCCTCCTTGGGGTCTCTAATCCTGTAGAACCCTTTTGATGATATAAAAACCATCCAAGTTAAAATGCTATCACAATCTATGACTGAGCATGAGAACATCCACTCCACGCTAGAAGTCCACATGATTCAAATTGAACCTTTTCATGAATGGTTCTCACAAATTCACAATCACCTGTATAATACTACTTGGGGGACTTTATTCCCTCAAACACCTTTTGATAGTAGCACAATGCTATATCTATAATTTATCTCCCAATAAGTATTCATGAGATATGAACTTCAAAAGGATCAAGAAATTCATGAAATTAAGGCTTCTTCAAATTGAGATTGGTCCACTCAGATAAAAGATTACGTAAATCTTGGTAATATTCCTATTAGACTATCGCATGCCATAAAATATGCTTTCAAGAAAAAATAAGAAAAATATGTTTTACTTGGAGATATTTTGTATTGTCTGGGCTATGAGGGTATCCTCCTTCATTTATTAGAACTCAAGAGTTAGTTTAGGTGATCACCCAAGTACACAACAATACATGTGGTGGACATAATAAAGTGCATTCTTCACATGGGCTATTATTGGTCAAATTTAGAGTAGGATTATTGCACTTATATGAATAAGTGCACAAAGTGTCAACACCATGCTAATTTGGCACACATACCTTCTCAGGCCTTACAACCAATTTAATCAATTTGGCCTTTTTTGCAATGGGGGTTTGACATAGTTGGGAAGATATCACCTCCTTCCTCATGTTGTCACACGTTCATCATTACAACCACAAAGTTTTTCAAAAAATGGGTGGAATTAATTTCCCTTACCACTATGACTAGACCCCACATTGTGGAGTTCATGTTACATAATATCATCTGTCATTTTGGTATTCCATCCAAGATCATTTTAGATAATGGGCCACCTTTCAAGAATAAATATGTGTGAGCTTTAACATCAAAATATAACATCCAACACAACTTTTCTAAGCCCTATTATCCGTAAGCCAACAAAAAATCTGAGGCGTTAAAAAAATAGTAATTGTAAAAGTTAATCACAAATATTAGCATACACAATTGCCTCTTGCCCTATGGGCCTACTGCACTAGTATTTAGAAACCCATTGGGGCAACTCCATTTTCACTAATGTATGGTGCTGAGGTAGTCATGCTCTTAGAGCTAGAAATATTGTCACTATGCATATTCATGCAAGAGTTCATCAATGATGACAACACATGGTAGGCTCACCTAGATAAACTAGCTTTGCTTGATGAACAATGTGTTAATGCTCCTAAGAACTTGTGCATTTATCAAGAGTGACATAAGAGAGCCTATAATATGAAGATCCATCCTAGATAATTTTAATTTGGTGAGCTTGTTCTAAAAGAGAACCAACAAAACTCTAACTTGCCACTCCATTTGCGGGATAAGTTTACGATAAACTAGTTAGGCTCATTCATTATCACTAGTCATATTGGACCTAGAACTTATTACCTAGCCTCCATTGAAGGAATTAAGGAACCTAAACCCTTGAATATCCTTCATCTATGGCCTTTTCATTCTTAAAGCACCACACCCTACCAAAAAGTCCCAAAGGTATCCATAAACCCTTTGGTCACCCCAAAATTCCCCAAAGGTATCCATAAACCCTTTGGTCACCCAAAATGCCCCAATGGCATCCAATAAGCCCATTGGTCAAATGTGTATATATATATATATATATATATATATATATATATATATATATATATATATATATATATATATATATATATATATATATATATATATATTAATACAAATCCAAAAATATTATTAAAACAAAAAAAATATAAAAATATTACATCACATTTCATATTATTGAATTATACATGCACTTGCATTAGGCATACACATCATTACATCTTGTATTTTTGAGTTGCTTATACATGTCTAGCACCAAGTCTGTATACTATACATACTTCAAAGTGAAATTTTTCAAAATTCATCATTCACACCCATATACATTACAATTATCATTTGCATTTCCAACATTTCGTATTTGTGTTTTTTTTCCTCACCTAATCATTTATTATAGGGTGTATTTAGGGTTTGCGGTCAATCAACCATCTCTAGTTTTTTTTATAGATTTTGTAGAAAGCTATCCAGATTTTTAAAAGGTAGAGTCTGGATCTGATTATACCTTGTATACGTCAAAATCCCAACACATTTTCACATTAAATCCAAGTTTTGCACAAGGAAATATGAAACCTAAAAAGTGGTGTAGGTTACCTTAAGTGAAAAGTTTACCTTGCTTATCCCCATGTGTGAATGGTTCAAAAATACTAATAATTGACAAAAGAAAAAGCTTCTCCCTACCCAAATGCAAAATAAACATTGGTTTTGAACAATACCAAAAATACCTAAAATAAATTGTGTTTTTTACTACTATCAAAAAATAAAATGCAAAAATAAATAGTGGTTATCACCACTCCCAAAATCCCTTGATCACCAAAACAAATGAGCAAATCCCTAGAGCAATTCAAAAATAAAATAAAATAATAGAGTACCGAACTTGAGTCCCTAGAATTCTCAGCGTTTGACAAACCATGAGGTGATCCTCATTACAGGTTAGGTGGAATCAACCTTGCCTGGAAATGGTGGTATCCTTACGCATGATGAGATGTCTATCATAGTAGCATCCTTATTTTGCATAGACCAATGTTTGCATGTGGATTATCTAGCTTTTGGTAGCCTGTATTACCTAGTGGTCTAGTCCAACTATATACAAAACTCAGGATCGTGATACTCATAGGGTAATTCTTCAGTAGATATGGGCTACATCAATCCTTTTTGGCACTGAGGTAACTTTATGCATCATCATAACAATGAAATCACAACACATAGGGATATTTAATATCTTGGTCATCCTATTAGATTGATGCAGGAGCATCCGATGGCAGCAGAGAAATATTGCATCAACAAAAAAAATTTCTAAGTGTTAGCCTTAATGTCGCGATATCGTGACATTGAAAAGTGTCGCGATATCATGACATGTTGCGTTTTCACGACTCAGGAAGGAGAGAGAATACATGGAGCAAAAATGTCACGATTTCATGACATGTCACAAAATTATGACTAAAAGAAGACCGGAAGGGCCAAAGAAGAAAATGTCGTGATTTCATGACATGTTGCGAAATCACGACCAACAGAGCAGAAAGAAAGCAAGGAAGGAAATTATCACGATATCGTGACATGTCACGATTTTGTGACCCAAAACAGAGAAAATAAGCAGAGAGCAAAGTTGTCGCGATATCGCGACATGTCACAATTTTGCTACTCAAAAGGCAATGAGGAGTCAGAAAAGAAAGATGTCGCGATATCACGAAATGTCGCATTTTCGTGACCAAAGGATGAAATAAAGCGCAAAGGAGAAAAACTGTTGTGATATCGCGACATGTCGCATTTTTACAACCAAAAGGTGAGGGAAGGTGCAGGAGAGAAAAGTGTCATGATATCGCGACATGTCGCATTTTCATGACCAAAAGGCGAGGGAAGGCGCAGGAGAGAAAAGTGTCATGATATCACGACATGTCACATTATCATGGCCAAAAGGCGAGAAGAGGCACAGGAGAGAAAAAGTGTCATGATATCACGACATGTCACATTTTCGCGACTCGCAAGGGGCAGGAAGGCCAAAAAGCAAAAGTATCGTGATATTGCGACATGTCGCATTTTTGTGACTCACAAAGGATAGGAAGGTCAAAAAAGCAAGTGTTAGGATATCGTGACATGTCACATTTTCATGACTCGAAAAGGGACAAGAAGGTAGTAAAGTAAAAATGTCATGATATCACAACATGTCATGTTTTCGCGACCAAACAAAAGGAAAGAAAAGGCAGGCGGTTATAGGGGCCATTATCAAAGAAATTTTCGAGTGATGGGTATACCGAACATCATCTTAGGTTGACAGGTGGACAGAATATACAATGGTAGAACTGGACAAGCATGTGGAATCAAGGTGCAATGAAAGCAGACAAAGATCAAGAGTTGGAAAGGAAGACGTTTCGAAATCCAAAGACAACGAAGAGGCACAAAAAATGAAACGAAGGGTTAGAAAAGGGAAGCGAAGAGTCACGCCAGAGATTTTAAAAAGGGGAATTGAAGGCATGCAGAAGGGTCAGAAAATTGTGGAGATAGAGTTGCAGACGTAAAGGCAAGAGGACCATTCTGGACCTGTTTAGGCTATTTTTCTTCTAGGACGAAAGATGTTGTAATAGAACTATCTTTCGGGATAAATGAATTTATGTGGCATACTATTGCCATTATTGTAATATTTTTTTGAATTTTTGAATGAGAACATAGATTTGGCATGAATGATTTGGCTCCCCTTCAAGTGGTATCAGAGTAGGAGTTTTTGAGTGTGTGAGCAGATCACCGAAAGTGAGGCAGTTTACACCAGGATCTATGGAAGGGTTGTGATAAGAGAGTGAGGAAGAATGCCTCCATGAAGAAACCATGGTGGTGGGAGAAATGTGGTACCTAAATAAGATTTTAGAGCTTTGCAGAGGTAGGTGCAAGCCCTACAATAGGAGTTGCGAAGAGGGATTGAACCAAGAAGAGAAGATCATAGTGAAAATGAATCTTGGGAGGTTGATAATCCCTCAGAATAAGAAGAAGCAATGAATCCTGCAAAATCCAGATTGGTTAAGGCCATATCTCAAATCGGGAAGAAGATAAAGTTTGATGTCTCCATGTATTCTGGGAATCTCAATCCAGAAGAATTGATTAATTGGATCAATGATATGGAGGAGTATTTTGAGTATGAGGAGGTTGTAGATCTAGATCGAATCAAGTTTGCAAAAACAAAGTTGAAATGCCATGCTTGCATATGGTGGAAAGAAGTGCAACTAGAAAGGAATAGAAGCAGAAAGGAAAATATAACCAGATGGGATCGAATGGTGGAGAAATTGAAGAGACAGTTTATTCTTGTGGATTATGAATTGGACCTATTGAGAAAAATACAGATTTTGAGATAGTCAGACAAATCTATCAAAGAATACATAGAGGAGTTTTTCTAGATCTCAATCAGAACTGGCCATTCAGAGGCTAACAGGGAGAAGGTGGCCCGTTACATCAATGGGTTGAGAACCAGTATTCAAGAAGAATTGAGTTTGGTTAGGATGAGCACCATTGAAGATGCTTACCAATTTGCCCTCAAAGTTGAAGAGAAGCTGAACAGACGGTTTGATGGTAAGCAAAGAGGAAGAGGTCATGGTGGAAGAACTGGTGGAAAGACCAGTGGAGAAAAATATAAGCTGGTGAAACTAGTAATACCTAGGACCAGAAAGAGGGGAACACCTACCAAACCTGTAATCAGAACAATGGTTACCCAAGAGGGAGAGGTAGATCTAGACATGGATTTGGAAGGGGAGGATTTAGTGGAACCTGTTTCCACTATGGCAAAGAAGGACATCGAGCATACGAGTGTCCACAACACTGAGAAAGGATGAATAAGAGACCTGATGGTCCTGCCAGAGCTGCTGTGGTAGATGAAGGTGCTGAATCAAAACATTCTGAGGAGGCAGAGGGAGGAGAAGTTATGGTCACCAGGAGGACCCTGTTGAATGAGGAGAAAGAACCAGACCAGAGGAGGAGCCTATTCTGCACAAGGTGCAAAATTTTGGGTAAGGTCTGTAATATCATTATAAATAATGGTAGTACTGATAACTTGGTCTCAAAATAAATGGTTACTAAGTTACATTTAAATAGGAGAAGCCACTCGCATCCATATCGGATTGCATGGTTACAGAAGGACCATAGGGCTTTGGTCAGTGAGCAATGCTCCAAGAAATTTAATATTGGGAATTACCGTGATGAGGTCCTGTGTGACATCCTACCTATGGATGCTTGTCATTTGTTGTTGGGAAGTCCATGGCAGTTTTATCAGTGTGCAGTGCATGATGGTCTTGCCAACACTTACTCAGTGATGAATAATGGAGTGCACCATAAGCTGAAGCCCTTGAAGGAAGCGGGTGAAAAGGTATGTAGCAGTGCTAGAATCTGTTTAGTTGAAGGGGGAATATTTTTGGATGGTTTAAAGCATGAGCATATGTGTTATGCATTAATTCCTAGAGTTAGGTAAGAAGAATGCAAAGATACCCCTGTAGAAGTCTTAGGACTATTAGAATAATTTCCAGACATTGTATCTGATAATGTGCCTGAGGGTTTACCATTAGTGAGGAATATCAGTCAACATATAGATTTGGTACCAGGATCTAGTTTACCCAATAAGGTAGCACATAGAATAACTCCTACATAAACTGAATATCTAAACAAGCAAGTCCAAGAGTTGCTGGAGAAGGGACTGATTCGAGAGAGCTTGAGTCCGTGTGCAATACCTATAGTACTAGAACCAAAGAAATATGGAGAGTGGAGAATGTGTATAGACTCTCGAGCCATTAACAAGATCACCATAAAGTACAGATTTCCATTACCAAGGATGGATGACATTATGGACTGTTTGAGTGGAGCCAAGTACTTCATAAAGATTGATCTGAAGAGTGGTTATCATTAGATTCATGTCAGAGAAGGAGATGAGTGGAAGACCTCCTTCAATATCAGAGAGGGTTTGTATGAATGGTTGGTCATGCCATTTGGGCTAACCAATGCACCAAGCACATTCATGCGACTGATGAATGAGGTATTGAAAGAATTTTTAGGCAAATTCATCATTGTCTATTTGGATGATATTTTAATATTTAGCAAAACCCTGGACGAGCATCTGATGCATATCAGAAGAGTTTTTGAGAAGCTGTAGGAGGAGCAGTTGATAATTAATCTGATGGGGGGCTGAATTTCAAATTCCAATCTCCTATTTTCTTCATCGATCAAGATTTCATTTCATTAAACTTTCAAAAGAAAATTTACAATACTAGCCCGCAAGCTTAGTTTCCATTTTTTTTTCTAATGCAAGCTGCCTCACGTTCGGCGATCTTCCTGTGCTCCTAGGAAGAATACAATCTCCCCAATCCCAAAACTTGGCTCCTCCACCCCTGTGACTATAACCTTCACCTCTTTTTATCCTCATCGCAACTGCCATCGGGTCAACTACAAAAACACACATTGATGAGCCATCTGAACATCTCTGACCTCTGGGCATAGCAGTCGAGTGGCCACCATGCTCAGCAAAATTATCGTGCAAGAAATCCTATATTGATGAGGCATTTGACCACCTCGAGAAACACTGTTTGGGAACGTGTGCCTTTTCGGGTCGTGAACCAGCAGTATGTCGCGATATCGTTACATGTCGTGATATCACGACATTTTTCTTCCTCGCTGCCTTTTCTCTCCTTCGGGTCGTGATATCGTGACATTTTCCTCCTCACTGCGTTTCCTCTTTGTCGGGTCACGATATCGCGACATGTCGTGATATCGCGACATTTTCTTTTCGGCTCTTCTTTCTTTCTTTTGGTTGCAAAATCGTAACATGTCGCGATATCACGACATCTGCCTTCTTCTTACTTCTCAACTTTTTGGGTCACAAAATTGTGACATGTCACGATATCGCAACAGTTTCCTTCCTTACCTCCTTTCTGCTTCTTTGGTCATGATTTCGTGACATGTTGCGAAATCATGACATTTTTTCTTCTGTCCCTTCTAGTTTTCTTTCGGTCGTGATTTCACGACATATCACGAAATCATGACATTTTCTCCTCTAGCCCTTCTCGCTTTCTTTCGGTCATGATTTCATGACATGTCACGAAATCATGATATTTTCTCCTCTGGCCCTTCCTGCTTTCTTTTGATCATGATTTCGTGACATGTCGTGAAATCGTGACATTCTCTCCTTTGGCCCTTCCTGCTTGCTTTCGATCACGATTTCGTGACATGTCGTGAAATCGTGACATTTTCTCCTCTGTCCCTTCCTAATTGCTTTTGGTCACAATTTTACGACATGTCATGAAATCACAACATTTTCTTCGGACGTCCTCTCTCTCTTGATTCAGTCGTGATTTCATGACATGTCATGAAATCATGACAATTTTTGTGGACTCCTTCTTTCTCCTACTTTGGTCATGATTTCATGACATTTTGTGAAATCATGACATTTTTCACTCCTACGCCTTGCTTCATCCTTTTGTCATGATAATGCAACATGTCGTGATATCGTGACACTTTTCCTCCCTTGCGCCTTCTTTCGTCTTCTGGTCGTGATTTCACGACATGTTGCAAAATCATGACATTTTTGCTCCATGCCTTCTCTCTCCTTCCTGAGCCATGAAAATGTGACATGTCGTGATATCGCGACACTTTTCTATGTCATGATATCGCGACATCAAGGCAAACACTTAGAAATTTTTTTGTTGATGCAAGATTGCTCTGCTGCCATCGGATGCTCCTGCATCAGACAACCAAGGTGGATTGAGAAGTGACCTTCACTTCTGTACTATTCTGTCACCTTCTCACAACTTGCAAAATCTTCCACCTCTTCAACCTCCACTCTCATTGTTGTTAGCAACCTCTTTTCATCCATTCCCTTTAGCAAACAGATTCTAGCACTGCTACATACCTTTTCTTCCACCTCCTTCAAGGGCTTCAGCTTATGGCGCACTCCATTCTTTGTCACTGAGTAGGTTTTGGCATGGCCATCATGCATTGCACACCGATCAAACTACCATGGCCTTCCCAATAGCAAATGGCAAGCATCCATAGGCAAGATGTCACACAAGACCTCATCATAGTAATTCCCAATATTAAATTTCATCATGCATTGCTCACTAACCAAAGTCCTATGGTCCTTTTGTAACCATGCTATTTGGTATGGATGCGGGTGTCTCCTCCTCTTTAACCGTAACTTAGTAACCATTTATTCAGATACCAAGTTATCAGTACTACCATTATCTATAATAACATTGCAGACCTTACCCAAACTTTTGCACCTTGTGCGGAACAGGCTCCTCCTCTAGTCTGATTCCTTCTCTTCATTCAACAAGGTTCTCCTTGTGAACATCACTTCTCCTCTCTCTGCCTCCTCAGAATGTTCTGATTCAGCACCTTCATCTGCTACAGTAGCTCTTGCAAGACCCTCAGGTCTCTTATCCATATTTTCTCGATGTTGTGGACACTCGAATGCTCGATGTCCTTCTTCACCACAGTGGAAATAGGTTCCACGAAATCCTCCTCTTCCATACCCACATCCAGATCTACCTCTTCCTCTTTGGTAGTTGTTCTGACCATGGGATCTGCAATCATTATCTCCCTTCTGATCCTGACTATAGCTAGCTTCTTCTTTCTTCTCATCTCGTCCTCCATCTATTCTTCCACCATGACCTCTTCCTCTTTGCTTGCTCTCAAACCTTCTGTTCAACTTCTCTTCAACCTTCAGAGCAAACTGGTAAGCATCCTCTATGGTGGTCATCCTGACCAGGCTTAACTCCTCTTGAATACTTGCTCGTAACCCATTAATATAACAAGATACCTTCTCCTTGTTGGCCTCTGAATGGCCTGTTCTAATTACAATCTTGTAAAACTCCTCTGTGTATTCTTTAACAGACTTGCTTGCTTGCTTCAAACCTTGCATTTTCTTTAGCAGATCCATCTCATAGTCAGCTGGGATGAACTGCCTCTTCAACTTCTCCAGCATTCTATCCCACCTGGTTATTCTCTCCTTTCCTCTTCTATTTCTTTCCAGCTATACTCCCTTCCACCATATGTTGGCATGACCCTTCAACTTGGTCTTGGCAAACCTGACCCTATCAGGATATTCAACTTCTTCATACTCAAAGTATTCTTCCAAATAATTGATCCAGTCAATAAACTCCTCTGGATCAAGATTTCTAGAATACGTAGAAACCTCCATCTTTGGTCTCTTTCCAATCTGAGAGATGGCTCTGTATAACCTGGATTGTGTAGGATCTACTACCTCTTCTTCTTCCTCAAACTGGTCCTCTTCTTCATCAACTTCATCTTCACTTCCTTCTTCCCCTCTGGGTTCAAGTCCTCTATGCAGCTCCTCTTGCAGGGCTTGAACTTGCCTCTACAAAGCTCTAAAATATTCTGCTAGCACCATATTTCTTCCACCACCATGGTTTCTTCGTGGAGGCATTTTGCTTCACTCTCTTCTCACAACCCTTCCACAGATCCTGGTGCAAGCTGCCTCACTTTTGGTGATCTTCTCACACACTCAAGAACTCCTGCTCTAATACCACTTGATGGGGAGCTGAATTTCAAATTCCAATCTCCTATTTTCTTCACCGATCAAGCTTTCATTTCATTAAACTTTCAAAATAAAATTTACAATACTAGCCCACAGGCTTAGTTTCCCTTTTTTTTCTAATGCAAGCTGCCTCACATTCGGTGATCTGCCTGTGCTCCTAGGAAGAATACAATCTCCCCAATCCCAAAACTTGGCTCCTCCCCCTCGTGACTGTAACCTTCACCTCTTTTTATCCTAACCGACAACTACCATTGGGTCAACCACGAAAACATGCATTGATGAGCCATCTGAACATCTCTGACCTCTAGGCACAACAGTCGAGTGGCCGCCATGCTCAGCAAACTTATCGGGCAAGAAATCCTGCATTGATGAGGCATTTGACCACCTCGAGAAACATCATCTAGGAATGCATGCCTTTTTGGGTCGTGAACCAGCAGTATGTCACGATATCGCGACATGTCACGATATCATGACATTTTTCTTCCTCACTGCCTTTTCTCTCCTTCAGGTCGCGATATCACGACATGTCGCGATATCGTGACATTTTCCTCCTCGTTGCCTTTCCTCTTCGTCGGGTCGCGATATCGCGACATGTCATGATATCGTGACATTTTCTTTCTCGGCTCTTCTTTCTTTCTTTTGGTCACGAAATCACGACATCTACCTTCTACTTCCTTCTTGCCTTTTTGGGTCATGAAATCGTGACATTTTCCTTCCTTGCCTCCTTTCTGCTTCTTTGGTCGCGATTTCGTGACATGTCGTGAAATCATGACATTTTCTCCTCTATCCCTTCCTATTTTCTTTCGGTCGTGATTTCATGACATGTCGCGAAATCGTGACATTTTCTCCTCTAGACCTTCCCACTTGCTTTCGGTCATGATTTCATGACATGTCACGAAATTGTGACATTTTCTCCTCTGGCCCTTCCTGCTTTCTTTCGATCGCGATTTCGTGACATGTCGCAAAATCGTGACATTCTCTCCTCTGGCCCTTCCTGCTTTCTTTCGATCGTGATTTTGCGACATGTCACGAAATCATGAAATTTTCTCCTCTGGCCCTTCCTGCTTGCTTTCGATCATGATTTCGTGACATGTCACGAAATCGCGACATTTTCTTCGGATGCTCTCTCTCTCCTGATTCGGTCACGATTTCACAACATGTCACGAAATCATGATAATTTTTGTGGATGCCTTCTTTCTCCTGCTTCGGTCACGATTTCATGACATGTCTCAAAATCATGATATTTTTCACTTATGTGCCTTGCTTCGTCCTTTTGTCGCGATAATGTGACATGTCGTGATATCATGACACTTTTCCTCCCTTGCACCTTCTTTCGTCTTCTGGTCACGATTTTGTGACATGTCATGAAATCATGACATTTTTGCTTCGTGCCTTCTCTCTCCTTCCTGAGCTACAAAAATGCAACATGTCACGATATCGTGACACTTTTCTCTATCGCAATATCGCGACATCGAGGCAAACACTTAGAAATTTCTTTGTTGATGCAAGATTGCTCTGCTACCATCGGATGCTCCTACATTATAATCTAAAGAAGTGTAATTTTGTGAAGAAGGAGTTAGTGTACCTGGGATTTGTCATCTCAGTCGAAGGTCTAAAAATAGACCCAAAAAAAGTGAGAGCTATCATTGAATGGCCTACTCCGAGAAGCACAACTAAGGTAAGATCATTTCATGGTCTAGCAAGTTTTTACAGGAAATTCATTAGGAATTTTAGCAGTATTTGTGCACCCCTTACAAAAATAATGAGAGGGGATAAGAAAGAATTTAAGTGGACCTTAGGAGCAGATAAGAGCTTTGATATGTTGAAGAAGAAGGTTACAGAGCAACCTGGTTTGGCACTTCCATATTTTAATAAGGTATTTCAGGTAGATTGTGATGCTAGTGGTAGTGCCATATGAGTTGTTTTGAGTCAAGAAGGTAAACCTATTGCTTACTTTAGTGAGAAACTCAATGATGCTAGGAAGAAGTATTTAGTTTATGCTCAAGAGTTTTATGCTATGGTTCAGGCTCTAAAGAAGTGGCGACATTACCTATTGCCAAAAGAGTTTGTTCTATTTACTGATAATCAGGCCTTACAGTATATTTATATCCAAGGGAAGCTAAATTAGAGGCACCTAAAGTGGGTTGAGTTTCTACAAAGTTATACCTTTGTGTTGAAGCACAAGAGTGAAAGGTCAAACAGAGTTGTAGATTCCTTGAGTAGAAGGTAGTGTTTGTTGACAAAAATGAAGGTGGAAGTGGTAGGATTTGATGAACTGAAGGGTTTGTACCCTAAAATCCTAATTTTGCAGAATCCTGGAAGGCTTGCTTAGCACCTATCACTTTGGACAAGATCAAGTGGTTGGATTTTCTGATCCAATATGGAATGTTGTTTAGAGGAAGTCAATTGTGCATTCCAAGGAGTTCCATGAGGGAAAATTTGATCAAGGAGAAACACAGTGGAGGACTGGCTGGAAATTTTGGTCAAGATAAGACCATTGCCCTGGTTAGTGAGAACTACTATTGGGTGCAACTATAGCAAGATGTGAAGAAGTTTGTGTAAAGCTGTAGAGTATGCCAGGGCGAAAGGTGTGAACCAGAACACTGGATTATATCAGCCATTACCTGTACCAGAGAGACCATGGGAGGACGTTAGCATGGATTTCATTCTTGGTCTACCAAGGCCACAGCGATGAAATGACTCCATATTTGTGGTGGTTGATAGGTTTTCCAAGATGGAAAATTTTATTCCCTGTCAGAAAACTAGTGACACAGTTCACATTGCAGGTTTATTTTTCAAAGAGGTGGTATGACTTCATGGTCTACCAAAGAGTATCATTTCTGACAGAGATACCAAGTTTGTGGGGTATTTTTGGAGGACTTTGTGGAAGAAACTGAAGACAGATTTGAAATTCAGTTTTGTATACCACCCATAGACTAATGGCCAAACGGAGGTGGTGAATAGAAGTCTGGTAAATCTATTTATATGCTTGATAGGAGATAAGCCCACGGGATGGGATTGGTTTTGCCACAGGCAGAATTTGCATATAACAATTTTGTCAATAGGAGTACTAACAAATCTCCATTCCAGATAGTTTATGGAAGTAGTCCAAGGAATGCTTCTGAGTTGAGGAATATGGATACAAGGGAAAGGTGCAGTGCCGAGGCTGAGGACTTTGCAGAGCATCTAAAGAGCATGCATGAAGAAGTGAATAAGCACATTACTAACATGAATAACCAATATAAGACAAGGGTAGACCAAAAGAGACGGTTCAAGGAATTCGCTGTGGGAGAAGAGGTCATGGTCCATCTAAGAAAAGAAAGATTTCCTGCTAAAACCTATAACAAGCTGAAGATGAAGAAGTTTGGACCATGCCAAATTCTAGGAAAACGGGATTCAGGAAATGCATATGAAGTGGAATTGCCCAGTGACCTTAACATATCACCTGTTTTCAACATCGCAGATTTGGTAGAATATCATGAAGGAGGTAGTAGCAAGACACCAAGTGTAGAATTGTCGAGTATTCCAATGTCTACTCCAGCAACAGGTGAGATCAAGGAAATACTAAACACTTGAGCAGGAAGAAGTACCAGGAATAGGCAGTATTCTGAATAGCTGGTCAAGTGGAAAGGTAGGCCTATCAAAGATGCAACTTGGTTGTCAAAAATAGAGGTCGACCACCTGGGTCTTCCTCCAATAGTACAGAAGTGAAGGACACTTCTCAATCCACGCTGATTGTCTGATGCAGGAGCATCCGGTGGTAGCAGAGCAATCTTGCATCAACAAAATTTTTTTCTAAGTGTTAGCTTTAATTTCGCGATATCACGACATTGAAAATTGTTGCGATATCACGACATGTCACATTTTCATGACTCGGGAAGGAGAGAGAACACATGGAGCAAAAATGTCATGATTTCATGACATGTCATGAAATCATGACCGAAGGAAGACCGGAAGGGCCAGAGAAGAAAATGTCATGATTTTACGACATGTCATGGAATCACGACCAACGGAGCAGAAAGAAAGAAAGGAAGGAAACTGTCACGATATCGTGACATGTCATGATTTCACAACCCAAAATAGAGAAAGTAAGTAGAGAGCAAAGTTTTCGTGATATCACGACATGTCACGATTTCATGACCCGAAAGGCGAGGAGTCAAAAAAGAAAGATGTCATGATATCGCGACATGTCGCATTTTCGTGACCAAAGGATGAAATAAAGCGCAAAGGAGAAAAACTATCACGATATCATGACATGTCACATTTTCGTGACCAAAATGCGAGGGAAGGTGCAGGAGAGAAAAGTGTCGCGATATCGCGACATGTCACATTTTCATGACCAAAAGGCGAGGGAAGGCACAGGAGAGAAAAGTGTCACGATATCGCGACATGTCGCATTTTCATGACCAAAATGCGAGGGAAGGAACAGGAGAGAAAAGTGTTGCGATATCACATGTCACATTTTCATGACCAAAAAGTGAGGGAAGGTGTAGGAGAGAAAAGTGTTGTGATATTGCGAAATGTCTCATTTTTGTGACTCACAAGGGGTAGGAAGGCCGAAAACCAAAAGTGTCACGATATCGTGACATGTCACATTTTCATGACTCGCAAAGGGCAAGAAGGACAAAAAAGCAAAAGTGTCACTATATCGCGACATGTCGCATTTTTACGACTCGAAAAGGGATAGGAAGGTAGTAAAGCAAAAATGTCATGATATTGCGACATGTCACGTTTTTGAGACCAAACAAAAGGAAAGAAAAGACAGGTGGTTACAGGGGCCGTTACCGAAGAAATTGTCGAGCGATGAGTATACCGAACATCATCATAGGTTGACAGGTGGACAGAGTCTACAATGGTAGCACTGGACAAGCACGTGGCACCAAGGTGCAATGAAAGCAAACGAAGATCAAGAGTCAAAAAGGAAGACGTTTTGAAAGCCAAAGACAATGAAGAGGTACAAAAAATGAAATGAAGGGTCATAAAATGGAAGCAGAGAGTCACGCCAGAGATTTTAAAAAGGGGAAGCAAAGGCATGCAGAAGGGTCGAAAAACTATGGATACAGTGTTGTAGACGTAAAGGCAAGAGGGCCATTCTGGACCTATTTAGGCTATTTTTCTTCCAGGACGAAAGATGTTGTAATAGAACTATCTTTCGGAATAAACGAATTTATGTGGCATACTGCTGCCATCATTGTAATATTTTTCTAAATTGTTGAATGAGAACATAGATTTGGCGTGAGTGATTTGGCTCCCCATCATAGATTAGTACATTGCCAAAAATTCTTGCATGGTTAGTATATAACTTTTACCTAGTTTATTAGAGTGTTTGAGTCTCATGAAAACCTCAAGGACATTCTATAACATCTTACTATTCATTCCATTTCATATATTTTGTCACATTTTTGTCAGTTTAAATTTTTATGAATCCATCACATAGTCTCATGACAATATCACAAATGAATTGATGAATTTTATAAAGTATATGGTGCTAACATAGTGTGTCAAATAGTATTCATATTTCATCATACAAATAAACAAATCTTCCATTTCATTATGCATACATACATATCCATATCATCAAAAACATCATATTACAATACATGCATCCATCAAAGAATCAGTAAAAAAACATAAGCATTACATACATCCAATAAAGTAATAAGGAAACACATGATGACAACAAAAAAACTCATATATATATATATATATATATATATATATATATATATATATATATATATATATATATATATATATGTATGTATGTATGTATGTATGTATGTATGTATGTATATGTATATGCATTGGGTAAAAGTCTACATCATGATCCAAAAAATGCTTGTAGGCAACAATAAAGTGGGTCCTCAGACCTCATGTTATAAAAATCCAAAATCCAATAAGAACCATAGAGTCTCACAAGCCATGGGCATGCAGGATAAGGACCATGAATCTCACCCCCAACCTTAGTCAGTGCTCATCAAGAGCTCCTAGATATGCTTTAATTGGACCTATATACTCTCCTCATGGAGCTAGGATTACCCATAATCATAGGCAACTAACCTATACCACTCATACTCTATTGGGACCCACTAGCAGAAGAGCGAGTTGGTAAGCACCCTCTAAGGTGTGCTATCTCATCCTCCAAATAATGTGTGCATGTTGTATCCTCTCAACTATGATTCTGGTAGTCACTCAACAAGGTTTGAATTTGTATCACCTCCTCCTATATCCTGACTACCTCATACCTACTAGATGCCTCACATCTAGAGATCTATGCTTTAAGTTGTGACTAAAGAGCAGCTAGCTCTTATACCTGCCTATCAATCTCTACCTATACACTCTGCACCTATTCTTGTAGGATATACCTCTCCTCTATGTACTCCCTTTGCTCATATATCCCTATGATCATATCACCCTATAGCTCAGCAATGGTGGTATCCCATGCTGCCAACTATGCCTACACCCCCTGCTCATCAAAATCATCATCCTTAGAGTCTCCCTACTAGCCCTACACATCCATGCAATCTATCCACTCATCATCTATTTTACGATGCACATGTTGCTCCCCTAATTATAGCCCCTCGTTAGGTAACTCACCTAAGTCCAAATCCTCCTCAACTAGAGCCTCATATGGAGCCTCCCTGTGAGCCTCCTCTTCCCCTATAGCCATAACACCCCCTAGTGGTCCATCCCTACACCACTGGTGCATCACCTAATAGAAGTCATACTCTGCTATGGTCCAAGAATTATATCTCTTAAAGGTAGCCTCCATAATATCTACCTCCTCCCCAAATTCCTCCACTATAGGCCAAGCCAATTTCCTCTCATCACCATGACATCGATAGATAATTGGCTTGCTAAGTAACCCTTGGTGTAGCCTAAACTACCATAGAACTCGAGCATATGGGAAGTACTCTTGCTCGATCATGTGTCGATCAACTAGCCACCTCCATAAATATACCCATCAAAATTTTGCCTCATCCTCAAGTCATGTTGGACAGTCTCTGTATGATCTCCAAATAACTGAATTTACCCTAAGCCATGCAAATAAATCTACATTATGGTCAATCAAAACTGCATTGGGATAGCCTTGAACCCTCTCCTGGTCCTACTAACATAGGATTCCATATCCTATCTCCCTATTTGTGAACTATGTATGCATCATCCAAGGTAGCCCCTATGGTCAATCCATGGTAATTTGCTACCATCCCTACACATGCAATAGAAATCTACAACCCAATCCTTTCCACCCATGATAGAGGATCTCGTACAACTCATCATAAATATGTGCTAATAATGTAGTGCCCCACACCATAACTAAATGTCTCTTTATGGTGCACTCCACCAATGATAACACCAACTCCAGAAGGTTACATGTGAACCTGGATCCTAATGAGTTCGACAATAGCATGTTAGAAAAAAGCGTCATCAGTAAGGCATATCTCGTAATCAAGTGTTGGACATTTTGATTACTTAAGTCAATGTTGTCATTGATGTCAAGGAATGAAGTCATCATTGATGTCAAGGAATATGTCAAGGGTGAATGCAAAGGTTAAAGGAAAAAAGGCTTCATAATATTTTTAATATTATGTGGAAGCATAAGTTAAAAAGTTTTTCATAAAAACTCAAGGAAGCTTATTGCAAAGCTAGAGGAAGGTTTAATATTTATTTCATAAAATATTTAAACTCAAATTAAATTTAAATTTTATAAATAAATATTATTTATACAATTTTTTCAATGAAATATGGCCTTACTAAAACCAAAGGGTTTTAAAGAATTAATTTATAAAATTTAAATTCAAATGAATTTAAATAATTTTTAAATAATTAATAAGGTTAAAGGAAAATAAAAAGTGTCGACGTAAAAAAAGTGAGAAGGTAATTCAAGTGCTGACATATATGCATGAGGAGGAAATTAATATATAAACCTATGCCATAGAGGAATTAACATTTATCCTTTTGATCGATCGATTAATGTGTGCAATGGTGTTAAGATCTTGTGTAGAAAAAGAGAACCGGTTTTTTTTTTTAGCACCAACGAATAAGGTTTAAAGGTAACAACACCAAATTACCAAGTGCCAAATGGGAAGTGTCGCCTAGTGGCAAGAGGACATCAGTTAGATTTTTTGTGCGCTAGGTGACCTACGTTCGAAATGTGGTGGCAAGATTTTTGGTGGTTGTTTTCTTAAAGATGGAGTGATAAGGTGTATGTATATTTTGATATCTTCATTGCATTCTTGAGGGAGTTTATCATCTTATAACTTATTTGAGTTTGGCAAGGAAGTATTTTTGGTTATGGTAGGTTTATGATATTCCTTCATCATCAAGAAAAATGTATGAGCAAATTCTTCCATAGTTGATTTGATTTATTGGTTTTCTGGAAAATAAGTTTGGAGTTAAAAGGACTTGATTAGGATTTCCTATTGAGTGTGTTGAGTTAATGCTTCAAGTTTTTCTGGAATAAATAGTTGTTAAAACCTTATTTTATAAGTATTTTTGTTTAAGTCATTGGTTGTGTGAATAACTTGAACTAGGGTTTGAGTATCATTGTTATGTGAAGATTGTTTTATAAGAATTGTTGTTAAAGTGAGTTGTTGAGAAAAGAACTTGAACTAGGCTTTGAAAAGAACATGAGCATCATTGTTATGTGATCTTGGTTTTTGAGAATTTTTGAAAACATTTTGAGTTAATATCATATGCTTGGACTAGTGATTGTGAGCAAGAATTATTTTATTGAGTGATTGGTTGAGTAGAGTTGGTTGAGCCTAGTCAAGTGGGTGTATGAAGTGATTGTTCAAGTTCCATAAAATAAACTATTCTATATTCAAAATTTATTTGATAAAGTGATTGAGCATTGAGGTGAATAAGAAGCATATTGAGTCTCTAACAATTCTCCTTATGTTTCTAAGAGAATGATTGAAATTAATTAAGCATTACGATAAGTGTATAACATATTGAGTCTCTAACAATTCTCTTTATGTTTCTATGAGATTGGACAAGTTCTTGTGTGGACTTATTGAGCAGATTTAAGGCAAGTCTTTGAGAAGATTTGTGAATAGATTAAGTAAGATTTTGTGGAAGATTACAATACATATTGAAAGTAAACTTTGAGCAAGTTCTATAGAGGACTTGTGGAGAATATTTGGACAAGTTCTAGAGAGGACTTGTAGAGCAAATTTTAAACAAGTTCTAGAGAGGACTTGTAGAACATATTTGAGCAAGTTCTAGAGAGGACTTGTAGAGTAGATTTGAGAAAGTTCTAGAGAGGACTTGTAGAGCAGATTTGAGAAAGTTGTAGAGAGAACTTATGGATACATTAGTGTGAGTTTTTGAGGAAGCTTACGAGGTAGTGTTAAAACAAGTCTTTGAGAAGGCTTGAGAGCAGAGTTGATTAATTGATTTGTTCAAACATTAAGTTAAGGTTTAGGGTAGATCTGTTAGAGTTGATTTGATATTGAGTCAAGATTTGAATTAAGGCTTGAGGATAGATATTGAGGAAATATTTGTACTAGACCAAAGGATCGTGTTTGGTTCATATTTGATAACAGAGTTTGGTGTAGATTTGAAGACAGGTTTGTGCTAGACTAGATACAAAGATTGAACAAATTTGTGCTAGATCGAAGGACTATGTTTAGTGTAGATTTGAGATAGAGCTTTGTGAGTGACAGAGTAGAGGACATTATTCTCCAATAGATAGAGATCCATTAGCTAATGTAGTGAGGATAGGCCTTTTGAGTTATGACAAGAGTCTTTAGTGGAGAGATATCCGCAAGCCAATGCAGTGGAGGTAGTAGTCTTCTACAGGATCACCAGCCAAAGTAGAGGAGAAGGAGTTCTCCTGTGGATAGATATCCATGAACTTGATTTAAGGTATTGGTATATTATTTGGACAGAGGTCCATAAACATTTTAATAGGGAAAGGATTCCCAAGAGATTGATTGAGAAAATTTTAGTGAAAAATTTTCTCTGTGGGTTAGCCCACATTGGGTGAACCACATAAATTGTGGTGTTTCTACTATGTGTGGCGATTTGTGCATTGATTTTATTACTTTTTTTGATATTTCTATCAATACATTGCATAATATTGATTGGGAAAGAAAAGTAAAAAGTGGTGTTATACTGTTCACCCTCCCTATCAGTATAAGCTTATGTTCTTCAATTGGTATCAGAGTGGGTTACTTTAGAAGAGTTTAATACATTAAAGGAAAAGCTAACAAGAACATAATAGATTCTAATAATGTGTTCTTAGATAATGCAACACCAATATTTTTTGGAATTGACTATATATATTGGAGTATGAGAATGAAGATCTATCTCATGGCATTTGGCAATGAAATTTGGGAAGCAATTGAATTTGGATATGATCCCTTAATTAATCCTCCTATAAATAAGGAAGGTAATCTCCTATAGAATTACAATTCAAATTCAATGAATGAACTTTTGAAAGGGTTGCATATAACAGAGTCTATGAAAGTTATGCATTGTCAAACTACAAAAGAAATGTGGGATAAACTACAAAATATATATGAAAGAGATAAAAGTGTCAAGAAAGCAAAGATACAAAATCTCAAAGGACAATTTGAAGAATTGAGAATGAAGGATGAGGAAACTATTAGTACTTATCTACTTTGAATTGATGAGGTTTTTAATGATATCCAAGGACTTGGAATGAAAATTGATGAATCAGATTTTTGTAACAAGGTCTTATGAACTCTTCCAAAAAGATTCAGTGAAAAAGTTTCTGCTATAGAAGAGTCAATAGATGGTGATTCTTTGAAAAGAGATATCTTGCTTGGTATACTGACAACATTTGAGATGAGAACAAAATAGGAACCTAATCCCGAGAAATAAGTGGCATTTAAAGGAATCAATAAGACAAAGGGTAAGAAGTTAAAATCAAGCAATGAGTCATATAGTGATGAAGAAGAAAATTATGGCAAAAGAAATAAGGATTCAAGAATATATATAGATACAATATCTGTTAAATATTTTAATTGTGGAAAGTATGGTCATTATGCAACTAACTATCAATAAGCTAAGAATAACAATGATAAAGAAAAATAGGATCACAAGAATAGGGAATCATAAAGGTACATGCACCAAAAGGAAAGCAAGTATGGACAAAGTAGACAAGGAAATAAGTTCTTTTAAATACAAAAGAGAAGCTACTATGCGGATAAGGTAAGTAAGTACTCAAGTGATAGTGATGCTAGTTTTTCAAATAATGATAGAGATGAAATCAAATTTATGATTGAAGAAAAAGAGTAAGTTAAGAAAAGGACTCCAGTAATTCTCAAGTGTTTTATATGTGGTAACTTTGGACACATTGAAGATATTTATAAAAGGGATGGTTATAGTTTCAGTGATGATGAATATGAAGATACAATTGAAGGACTAGAAGAGAATATTCTAATGGTACTAGAAGAAGGAGAAGATGATCATACAAAAGACAAGCCAATAGAAAATAAATATGTGGACAAAGGCAAACAAATAGAAGAATATTCAGAGAAATATGGATATGATCTCAAGGTAAAACTTATTTATGTACTTGACACAGTGAAGAAGGTAATAAATCAACACTCTAAACTTGAAATTTAGTTTCGAGAATGTAATGAAGAGATAATATTACTTATAGAGAATTTAGAAAAATCAAAGGCTGAGGCAAAAAGGTTTAAGGATAAGTTAGAAGAATAGATATTTGAATGTGAAAAGTTAAAACAAGAAGTGGCACTACTAAGAGAAGATTTAGAAGACTCCAAAGTCAATCTAAAAGGGTTTAAAAATATCTCAAAGAACTTGGTTAAGTTCATAAAGATAAAAAGTCATACATCAAGAAAAACAAGTCTTGGATTTGAACAAGTTCAAAAGATATGGGAAGGAAAGTCAACCTCAAGTTTTGAAGGAGAAGAAACTTCAGATGAAGATACTTCAGAAGAAGACAATGTAAAATAAAGTTAGACATATGAATATGAGTTGTATAATAGAGAGTTCAACAAGAACATGAACAATGCACAAAGAAAATACAGATGGAACAACAATCAGAATTGGTCAAGAGAGATTAAGAGACCAATGAGGCTAAGTCAAGGAAACTTCAATGGAAGATGTTTTCATATCAAAGGTTTGTGCACATGGCTTCATAGTGCAAGACACATGAAATACATGAATATGGGAACATACAACTTTTCCATGGGTATTTCTACTCATGTAATCAGTTTGGTCACAAGGGAATAAATTGTAGGGTTCATGACAGAAGAAGGTATGGCTTCACTAGGAGAAATCCTAAGACATTTGTACCTCCAAGGAATAATAACATTAAGTGTTATAAGTGCAATAATGATGGTCACACAACAAAGTGGTGTAGAGAAAACATTCCAAAATAAAATAGGAACATGAACAAGAATAGGAACATGAGCATGGATATGAATAGGAATAGGAACATGGATATGAACATGAACAGGAACATGGATATGAACAGGAATGTAGACATGGACATGAACATGGAAATGGAATGAAACATTCAGAGAAATTAGAAGGATCAGATAAGAAGGAAATGGGATAAAGGTAAAGAACAATGCTTTCTAGGAGTAGATATACCCCCATCCCATAATTAACCACCTCAAGAGGAGGTGGGGGAGGGGCTAAGCTAAGAGGCTCATCCTTAGCCTCGAGACCCAAAGGTTACCATTTTCCATTGATGTCAAAGGGGGAGATATTTGAGTAAGGGGAGAGGTTTGGTATTTGAGTAAAAAGGAGAGAGCATTGATCTAGGGGGAGCAATGTCCTGGGGGGGCAGAATAAAGGAAAAGTTAAGTTTTCGATAAAAATAATATGGGTTGCCATCAATGACAAAGGGGAATATTGTTGGACATTTTGAGTCCTTAAGCCTAAGTTGTCATTGATGTCAAGGAATTAAGTCATCACTGATGTCAAGGAACAATGCAAAGGTTAAAGGAAAAATGGCTTCATAATATTTTTAATATTATGTGCAAACATAAGCTAAAATATTTTTCATAAAAACCCATGAAAGCTTATTACAAATCTAAAGGAAGGTTTAATATTTATTTCATAAAATATTTATATTCAAATTGAATTTAAATTTTATAAATAAATATTATTTATACAAAGTTGTTCAATGAGAGATGGCCTTAATAAAACCAAAGGGTTTTAAAGAATTAATTTATAAAATTTAAATTCAAATGAATTTAAATAATTAATAAGGTTAAATGAAAATAAAAAGCATCGACGTCAAAAAAGTGAGAAGGTAATTCGAGCACCAATGTATATGCCTGAGGATGAAATAAATATATAAACCTATGCCTTAGAGGCATTAACATTTATCCTTTTTCTCGATCGGTGTTGAGATCTTGTGCAAAAAAAGAGAAGCAATTTTTGTGTTTTAGCACTAGCGAATAAGGTTTAAAGGGAACAACACCAAATTTCCAAGCACCAACTTGGTAGCATGGCCTATTTGTAAAAGGACAACAGTTAGAGTGTTTGTGTGCTAGGTGACCTGCATTCAAAATGTGGTGGCAGCATTTTTGGTGGTTGTGTGTGTGTGTTGGAAGCACCAAAGGAAAGGCACATGTTTTTTTTTACTAGGTAATTTAGGGAGCCTTTTGGATCACATGGTGCTATTTAATCCCCAAGCGAGTGCCTAGACTATGCAGTGGTTGGAGTCGCAACTAGGGTGCTAGTTGAGGGTGCACCATGAGTTTGAATCCCTCCAAGGCAAAGGTAATAAATTTTAATTAATATTTTGTTGCCTAAAGTTTGACATGAGGTCTTAGGGAGATAAAAGGGTTGCTTAAAAGTTTTTTATTTGATTATTACTCTCTGGAAAATTGGAGGAATAAGGAGTTAGCTTTATTTTTAATAGTGTTTGTGTCACAATGAGTTTTTGAAGTTTTAAAAGGATAAAAGGGACTTCTTGCATATAGTTATTTTGAGAAAGGAGGCTGCATTAATATTATTCTTGTGATTGACTATTATTTTCATTGGGAGATTATAAGGTGTATTTGGTGAATTATTCTTGTAAATATTGATGAATGTTTTCATAAATATGGAGTGATAAGGTGTATGTGTGTTTTGATATTTACATTGTATTCTTGAGGGAGTTTATCATATTATAACTTATTTGAACTTGGCAAGGAAGTGTTTTTGGTTATGTTAGGTTTATGATATTCTTTCATCATAAAGAAAAAGGTATGAGCACATTATTCCATAGTTGATTTGATTGATTGGTTTTCTAGAAAATAAGTTTGGAGTGAAAATGACTTGATTAGGATTTCCTATTGAGTGTGTTGAGTTAATGCTTCAAGTTTTTATGGAATAAAGAGTTGTTAAAACTTTGTTTTATAAGAATTATTGTTTAAGCCATTTTTTGTGTGAAGAACTTGAACTAGGGTTTGAGTATTATTGATATGTGAAGATTGTTTTATAAGCATTCTTTTTAAAGTGATTTGTTGAGCAAAGAACTTGAACTAGGTTTTAAAAAGAACATGAGTATCATTGTTATGTGAGATTGGTTTTTCAGCATTTTTAGAATTTTTTTGAGTGAATGTCAAATGCTTGGACTAGGGTTTGTGAGCAAGAAATATTTCATTGAGTGATTGGTTGAGTAGAGTTTGTTGAGCCTAGTCAAGTGGATGTATGAAGTGATTGTTCAAGTTCCATAAAACAAACTATTATATACTATGAATTTATTTGAGAAAGTGATTGAGCATTGAGGTGAATAAGAAGCATATTGAGTCTCTAACAATTCTCCTTATGTTTCTAAGAGAATGATTGAAATTAATTGAGAATTGTGATAAGTGTAGAACATATTGAATCTCTAACAATTCTCTTTTTGTATCTATTATGTTGGACAAGTTCTTGTGTGGACTTGTTGAGTAGATTTGAGGTAAGTATTTGAGAAGACTTGTGAATAAATTCAGTAAGATTTTATGGAATTTTACAATATAGATTGAGAGTAAACTTTGATCAAGTTCTAGAGAGGACTTGTGGAGAATATTTGGACAAGTTCTAGAGAGGACTTGTGGAGCAGATTTTGAATAAGTTCTAGAGAGAACTTGTAGAGCAGATTTGAGCAAGTTCTAGAGAGGACTTGTAGAGCAAATTTGAGCAAGTTCTAGAGAGGACTTGTAGATAATATTTTATCAATTTCTAGAGAGGACTTGTGGATAGAGTAGTGTGAGCTTTTGAGGAAGCTTACAAGGTATATTTAAAACAAGTATTTGAGAAGGCTTGAGAGCAGAGTTGATTAATTGATTTGTTCAAACCTTGAGTTAATGTTTAGGGTAGATCTAGCAGAGTTGATTTGAGATTGAGTCAAGCTTTGAGTTAAGGCTTTATGATAGATATTGAGAATATAATTGTGCTAGACCGAAGGACCGTGTTTAGTGTAGAATTAAGAATAAAGTTTGGTACATATTGGAGGATATGTTTGTGCTAGAACAGAGATAACGACTAAGCAGATTTGTGCTAGAATGAAGGACTATGTTTAGTTCAAATTTGAGATAGATATTTGGGGGTGACAAAGAGTAGAGGACAGTAGTATCCATTGGATAGAGATCCATTATATAGGGTAGTGAGGACAGGTATTTTGAGTGAGGATAATAGTATTTAGTGGAGAGAGATCCACAATACAGTGCAATGGAGGTAGTAGTCTTCTATAGGATCACCAGTTAGAGTAAAGGAGAAGAATTTATGCTATGGATAGATATCCATGAACTTGATTTAGGGGATTGGTATCTCCTTTGGATATAGTTCCATAAACATTGTAATAGGGAAAGGATTCCCAAGATATTGATTGAGAAAATTTTAGTGAAATATTTTCTTTGTGGAGTAGCCCACATTGGGTGAACCACATAAATTGTGGTGTCTCTATTGTGTGTGGTGATTTATGCATTGCTTTGATTACTGCTATTAATATTGCTATCTATACATTGCATAATATTTATTGTGAAAGAAAAGTAAAAAGTGGTCTTATACTGTTCACCCCCATCTCATTATAAGCTTGTGTCCTTCAGTCAAGACCTCTACATCATACCATAGATCCACTAGGATACCTCCATTAAGCAAGTCTCATAGTACCTCATGGTAGTCATTTCTAAATTATCTCTACAAAATCATATCTTTGATATCCTGATGAGTAGATATAATCAAACACCCCTCTACTAGAATGCATAAAATCTGGTATACATCCTCTAGGGTCACTATCATATCCTTAGTTTTCAAGTGGAAGGTGTTGGTAGGATGGTCCCATAGATCTATCGGTGTATTCATGTAGGCTCTATCTCCCATTATTGTATCTAGCCATGTCACTTTCTTAAGTCCAATGGTGTCAAGCCATTCACAGTCCTCCTCTTTTAGTAGGCCACAGTGGCCCTAAAGAGAGTAAAAAATGAATACCAACTATTAATCACCTGGTAGGGGTAAGAAGGTTTAAAAAAAAAACCAAAACAAAACAAAAATAAGCAATAAAAATGGCCCTCAAGTCATATGGTTCAAGCAACTCATCGCTTCTATCACTGGTCATTCCCTCATCGACTCGTCGCTTGAGGGGGTAGTCATAAATGAATATATAATAAAAATCAATAATCAAACATTCAATCATGCAAATCATGTTCGTTAGTGAATCATTACCAAAAACAATCATACCCCACTTGGGGCAGTAAACAAGAAAAAAATTCAATTAAAAAAATTCTTGGCACATGGTAGCATGAAGTATCATAGGCCTCACCTCTTCATGACTAAATAATTTCCAAGATTAAGTAAGCCTAATGCGAAATATTGTACTTGAATCAAGTTCTTTAACTTGTCAAAAGTAAGGATTCAAGGATGCATGCTCTATTCATGATTGGGGCATCTAAAGTTGGTTATGTTACTGAATAAACTTAATAATTTGAAATTTTATTTATCTGTATTTGCTTCGCATTGTGCACATAATGCATTCAAAAAAGAGATATTTGTAGACACTAAAATTGTGTCAATCTGATTAGACTGCTAAGACATGTTATGATCAACATCGTATGGCCCCCTTGGGCAACCCTTAGAGGTTCAATAGTGGTCCTATCCACTTTTAGGAGGTTCTACCCAACTTTTGGGAATTTTTTGTCCATGTAGGCAAGGTTTTCCCACCCTAGGATGACCAAATTTCATGGTCATCCCACCAAGGTACGACCACCAACAACCATCCCTAGGTGGGAATCCATGGCCTTGGACCCTTCAAAAGTCAAAGGTGAGACAAAAGGCACCCAAATTATACCATTTACCCCACCCATTAAATCATGCCAGTCTAAGGGAACATAAATTTCATGCCAAATTGTAAATTGGAAGTCCAAATTGGATATTCTTTCCCCTCCAACGCATGGAAAGGTTTGGATAAATGGTGGAACCTACCTCGCATGGCCTCACATATTCATTTGACCATATCCTCACTTGATCTATAAAGTGGAGTCATCCCAACCAATTTTACATAGAAGTATTTGTAATATTTTACAATGAAGTGCTACCGAGATTTAACCCTAGTTCACCTTGTGTTTTCCATTGATATCTCCATCGAGCGAAGGAGGTTTTCAAGTGATTCCAAAACATGTAATCCATTTACAAAACTAACCCATTTGAGTGAATAAAATACCAAAATTTGATTCCAACACCCCTAGGATTAGTTTAGACCAAATCCTAGAGTAATTGGTGGCAAAAACCACCAGATTTGGTTGTCATCCCACCCTAGGATGACCCCCAAATTATGATAGTCCTAAATAGCTCACCCAATGATGGCCACATATTGGAGGATGATTTCTCTTTTTTTTTTACACAGATCAATTCTAGAATAGATTTTATGCCTTCTCTCAAGTTTTGATACAGTTTTGAGTTGTTTTTCACCTATTATTATGCATTTCTTGTTTTGCAGTCCTGAATGGCACACCCAATGATGACCATAAATCTATGTGCAATTTTTTTTTTTTTTTTTTTATATCATTTACATATTACATAATATGCATTATTATAATTTTTTGTAGCATTTGGAACTATTTCGAATCATCTATTACATATTTCCCCTTTCAAGCTCATTATCACATGCATCTTTATGATTTCATATTAATCTACACATGTTATTAATCAATTTTAGTTTCTTGTATGTAGATCTAGGTATTCCAGTACACGGTGAGGGAGAAAAAATCATAATAGAGTTATATAATTGCAATGATATCAGAAAACTACTCTTCAATGGTGAGTGCGAGGAAGACATTGAAAACGTGCCTTAAAATTCTAAAAGGATTTCATACTTTGGAAATTGTAATGATTTGTATCAATTGAGAGACCTCAAGGGGATATTTTGTAACTGCATATTTGGAAAATACATTAATATAAATATAACCACCCATTTATTTCATTTATTTGGCTCTTATGCTTACTTAAAATGTTGCTTTTGTAGTGCTTAAATCAACATAACAATAGATGCATTTCATTTCCCTTTGCTAGGTGCACCGTTTTTTCCACTCTACACTATGATAAAGCAATATTTTGAAAATTTTAATCCACTAAGATGTAGTGCATGGATAATAGAGGTGGAGTTTTGGTATTATGAAGACCACTATAGGAAAATGTTCATAAGAAGGATGTTGAATTCTAAAATATTTGTATTTATAAAGAAAAATTGAAGAAGATCTAGAAAATAAATCAAGAATTTAGAATTTTTATATAATATATTAAGGTATATAGCTATAGAAACTCAATTGAGATGACAATTGAATTTTTTTGTAAAATATCAAGCTCTAAAGGAGATATTCATAATTTGTTAAGAGTGGGGGACTTGAGTACAACCCATTTTTATCAAAAAAAATGTACTTCATCATATATTACCTTCTAGTGATAAACTCGTTAAGTGGGAATTGGCTTCTAAATGTGTATTTTGTAATATGTTTATGTCATTACAAATTATATTTTGAATGTAGTAAGGAAAAAAAAAATGAAAGTTGGTCTTATAGTCTTATCTAGACATGATCCCAAAGATAACAAGTTGGGAATTTGTGCTACTAGGTTGCTCCAATGATTTCAATACCATGTTTGACATATTTAGGAATTTAATTTACCCATTATATATGGTATTTGGATGTAAATTACAATTTTTATATACTATTATTACATTAGGAATAAAATTTTATGAATTTTACTATGATATCTTTATGATGTAAAATGATTTTTTTAGGAAATTGGATAATGAATCATCAATATCAATAGGTCTATGATAATATATAAAGGATCTTTAGTTATTGGTGAAGTAACTCATAAGATAAAAAATAACACCTAGAAATATTGGGATTAGTTTCTTCTATAAATAACTTACCAACTCATCCAAGAATTAATGAACTCATTTCCAAATAAATTCCTACTTATGACATGTTGATTAAGATATGTTATGTATCTAGAAAATCACCTAGGTACTAGTCTTAGAGGGTGCTAATTATCTATGTAATACATTGAGTGGATATTTTGGTCAGGGAAGCCACTATTTTTTGGTAGTATTACAAAAATAGGGTTTTGAAAGGAATATCCCAACATTATACATCAAATACAATAGGAGAAAATACTCTATACATAACAAATATCATAAAATTAATATCTAGACACAACCACATAGTGGAAAACATAGTGAACCAAACACCAAAAAAGAAAATCTAAGGTAAAACAACACCCATCAAAGGGATACTGAGAAACAAAGACCCATCCAACCATAAAAAATCCAATGGGTTGGTTGATTAACTATGAAGGTATGCTTGATCAAAGTCAAATCCTCTAAAATTTCACCCATAGAATGATTCACCTCTTCAGCAATGATCACAAAATTTTTATTGAACCCATGACGGACCTCTATTTATCCTCCACCACCTTGAGTTTTAGGAGCACATTTCTTGGGCCCTCTTCGCTTTGAAAATACTCCAATAATTTATATTTTTTCCCACATTAGATGTATCCTCGAAGTTTGATAGAATCAGATTGACTTGCAAAGTAACTTGATTAGCTTTCTTCTCAGAAAAGCGATTGGGTCACCTCCTGTAAATCCATGGACAATGATCATATGAGTGAAAAAAAAGGCAAAGCTAGTAGGAACATGGTATCCACCAATATATTTCCCATAAATCATGCAAAATTCCTTCACAATAGACTTCAGAATCCCACTACCACTCAAAAATTTAAAATCTAATTCCAAATTGCACATAACTTGAGATTTGTGCATAAAATACAATTCTTGAAGTAAATACGAAGACACCACCTAGAAATATAGCAATCAAAGATCTAAAAAATATGAATAAGACTCTACATTAATAATATTTATCATATCTATCAGGAATTTCTCCTTCCAAACTGTGAAGGCAGAGTGGGTGGTGTCATAATTAGCCATGAGATATGCTAGGGAATTTCATTCTCTCAAAATGTGAGGTACTTGAAATTGATTAAAATACCTCAAGGAATTCCTACAATCAATAATATAATTATGAATGTTCTAGTTCCTATTAGAGGAAGAATTTAGGCTATTGATTACATTCAAAGAATCCCCTTCAATCATAGCACAATTCACCTCCATATCGACCAATAATTTTATACCTAGATAGGATGCTCTGGCCTCAACAACATGAGAATTTTGGTACTACAAATTCTTATCATAAGCGACTACAACTTCCCCCTTTCTGTTCTTTATAACCCCACCTTCTCTAGCAACTCCTGGATTTCCTTTGGATACCCCATCAAAATTAAGTTTAAGTCAGCCGTCAGAAGGAGATTATATCTCGGATTAGGTGGATTAGGTCCATGCATGATTCTCAGAAAATTGAATGATATTTATAAGCTAACTTCCACTGTGGACTTCACTTACCCTTTCCCATAAATATATGAGAAACCATGAATAATATTCTCTACCGCATTCCAGAGAATTCTGAAACTTGCACTTTTAGAAATTTTTATGGAAGACACTATTTTATTCTTGGTTCAAGTTCTCTATTTATGTATTAAATTTTATTTCTATATTTTAATTTTAAAATTATATTATTTCATTATAATGAGAGATATTTGATCTTTCAATTCTCTACATATTTTGGAACTTACAAAGAAACCAATACTAGAATATTTAAGGAAAAACCTTGTATCCAAAGGTTGTCCCCAAATAACAGATGATAGTAACATAAATATATTTCTTTCAATTATTATGCATGGTCCAATCTCCATCTCAAATAAATATAAAGATATTTACAAGTAACAAAATTACATTACATCTTGGATATGCATGGATAACCAAAATTGTAACATAATCCTCCATAAAATGTATATATTCATTGTGTGTTTCATAAAATGTAATAAAATTATAATTAAAATAACACCAAAACAATACATGTATTTCATTAAAATAGTTTTGAAGTAAATAAATATGAATATAAAAATATTTTTAGTTGGAAAACAAGTAACACAACATGTTTATATGTCTGTTCAAGTTATAATATTTGAAAAAGCATCACATGAACTTATATTGGTATTGTAATATTATATTTTTGTTAAAGTTGTATTATTATTTTTAATCTATAACTTCATAATATAATAATACAGAGAAAAAGGGTTAATGCTTATATAGTTTTGAATACTGGTTATGAATAGACCCTAATGGAACTTACATGCAATTTATTAAAATCTATATTTTATGACTTAAAATTTGTAAATTTCATGGTGTTTATTGCAATGACTATGATAGGATATGTTGACATAATTATTGAAACATGAGGTTAGAAAAAAAGTGATAAAAAAATTCTATTAATCACAAGGTATTTATATCTTAATTATGAAAGAATTAATTTGAGGGTTAAATAAAATAATGTAATGAATAAATGTCCATGAAATAAAAGACACAACATATGAATAAGTCATAATAACTATTTGATGAATAAAATATTTTAAAGTATTTTAAATATTTTTTATTGAAAATTTATTAATATGAATTTGAAAAGTGCATTCTAGATATAATTAAATTTATCATTTTTTATTGAAAAAAAGATAAAAATTTTATTGAAAAAAACTCAAACTATACATTTATTGTTGATAACCTACCTTTCTTGGAAAGGCTCAAAATGCGACACAACTCTGTTTCTTTCATTGTCCAACTTTTAGAAGTTTTAGTCCCCGCTAGATGACCCCTAAAGGTGTTCCATTTACTCTTTCCTTTTGAATCCATAGACTTCATCCTAATTCTATAAAGCCCTCTTTCTATTGTGATCCTTCCTTTCTTAGTTCCCATATTGCAGTTGATTATGGATTTGTGTCCATATATCTGATTCATCCACTACCATCTGAGAGTCCTCTTGGGTTTTAACCTTCATTTTCTCTAATTTTTTCCTAAACAGAGTGCCCTAGATTCTTTCCTATGGTCTAAATTCCTTGTTGAAAATCCTATTATTACATTCCAACCAAAGTTGCTAGTAGATGAAACCCAAACCAAAATCCTAAGCTATCTTCAAGGAATTTTATTTGAATATATTGGTCTTCCAATAGTCCCAAAAGTTATTCTCAATTAGAATAAATATTTCTAATTTATAAAAATACTATACAACAAACTCCAGGCTATTTGGGGATAGGGACACAAAAAATGAGGTAGCCCATTACATACTAGTTGGGTCCAATAAATCCATGTCTCTTCATGTTATCCTAAGTCATAATACTATTATGTGCAACCAACCACATAAATCAATTTATCTTTGGCCATCCTTTGGGTTTCCATAATTGCAACCAAGGGGGATTTGGACCAATTTGAGTGCTTTGGATAAGCTTTCTATAACCTTCTTTGATAGTATAAATTCCTAATTGGGCATGTCCCCAACCAAGTTGATCAGGTCCATTAATCCTTGGCCACTTTCATCCATCCAAGATTTATTTGAGTTCTCTTTTCTCCTCAACCAATTCTTCCCTCAACTCCTCTAGGACTTTTCACTAGCTAATATTGTCCTGTATTTGATCTGGCATTTTAAAATAGTGGCTTATGAGATTCCACCCTTTCATATAAAAATTTTCCTTGATTCCTATTAAGTGGGGGTACTGATCAATTATGGGGGGGAGGAGGAATATTGCCAAGAATCTTCCCATAGTCTAGTAGTTTTGTCATCTCCCATTTTCCAGTATAAACCTTCTTTGATAAGTGATGCTCTTTTCTTTACGCTTTCTAGGTATCTGATCCCTCTCTTGAAACTTGAAGATGAGGAAGATATTTTGTATTTTGTTAGGGATAGTATTTAACTTTTAATACATTGCTATAGAGTTGGTCAGGATGATTTATCCATCTCTAATACAACTTGGTTGTTAGAGCTTGGTTGTTTTTCATTACTGTTATAATTCCCAAACCTTCAACTTCAATAGGTTTGCAAACATTATCCTAACTAAATAGTATCCTTGTGTGGTTACCCTACACTCCAGACCAAAGAAAGTGTCTCATCATCTTGTCCAAATATTTTAGGATGCTCTTTGGGGTAGCAAAAATGGAGAATTTATACACTGGAATTGCTTGTAAAACTGATTTAAGCAATGTTACTCTTCCTCCAAAACTTAACCACCTATAGGTTCAATGTAAAAGTTTCAAGTGGATTCTATCTCTTATTGATTTCCAAAATTTATTTTTGAGGCCCTACTCTATTAAGGGGATAACCAAATATTCTAATGGTAGTGATGCCTCTAAGAATCTAGGGATCTCATTCTCTTAATTTTTTTATCACATTAAAAACCACTATTGATTTTTCTTCATTTAGTAGTTGTTCAGTATATTCTATGTAGCACTCCAAAAAAAATATAATATTTGTTGCCTCTCCTATTGTTGCTTCCACCCACATTCCTGTGTTATCCACAAATTGGAGGCAAGTAATCTTTGTGTTATTTCTTGTCCTTACCCTTGAAATGGTATTCTCTAATTTTCTCTTATGTATGAGTCTTCCCAAGCCCTTAGCAAAAATGATGAATAAAATTAGTGAAAGTGGATCCCCTTGTTGGATTTCTTTGGAATATTTGAATAGTTTATCATTCTAATTTTCAAATACTTATCCAAATTTTTGAGTGGTTTTTATGTTTTTATTTTAAATCATATAAATGAACTACTAATAATTAAGAATAATTTAATATTATTAATTTCATCTAATAGTGCAAAGTTATCCAAGTTTTTACTGCATGGAAATATTCTTTACAACTCTCCATTAATAAAATAACTCTTCACATCCATATGATGAGCTTCCCATCCATATAAAGTAGAGATAGAAAGAACCATATCCATAGAATAATATGAGACATAGGGGCTTAGGTATATAAGTACTCAAATCCCTCCTTTTGAGAGAAACTATTAGTAATAAGGCATATCTTGTGATTCTCAATTTGATCATATATAATAAATGTGGTATTATATACTCATTTATTGCTAATTACATTATTACCTTAGGAAAAAGAACTAGCATATAAATCTAATTCTCCACCATAGACTCATATTTTTCCAAAATGACATCTTCCTACTTAGAATAGCCCTTAGCCTAGTAGTAAGTGAGAGGACCTCTAGACTCATTTACCTTTAAAATAAAAATCTCATGAGGGAGGAGGCTTTAAATTATACTCTTATGCATGAATAAGTTGTACATCCTAAAAGAGGATTCGATCACACTTGGGTATTGATCAATCCAAATAATATTAAGGCACATCTTGTATAGAATCATCAATAAAAATAGGAACTAAAGAATTAATAATGTTCTTAGAATCGACCACCTCATCAAATATAGTTGTAAAATGTGTGTGTGTGCGTACATGCCCATACGAGTGCACATGTGCATGTGTGTGAATCTCATCTAAAGTATGATCAAAATAAGGTAAATCAATATTTAATGATGAAGAATATATAATATTAATAATTATATCTTAAGTGTTCATTGGAGAAAAAGTACTAATAAGCTAATAATATGTAATTCATTTAAGGATAATTTGGAATAAATTGTTCTAAATAGGGGTAAATACAATGTGAGTAGTGGGAGGAGTTTCCTATAGGATAACAAGTAGATTAAAAAGAGGTAAAATAAACACCAAGTTATTAAACACCACATCATATCAAATACTAATATCTCAAATGGTATGATGATAGAGGTGATAAGACTTAGAACTATCACTATAACCCACATGAATCCATAGAATTAAGCAAGATAACTCATGAATCCATAGAACTATAACTCATAGTATTCCACTTAGTATTAAGCAATATAAGCCCATGCAATGGACCCAAAGATTAAAAATCATAAACTATTAGGCTTAACCCTTATCAATATTTTAAAAATTATCATAGCCTTGACTATTAAAATTTATAGTACTTTCCATAAAGGAATAAAAGCAATCCAGCTAATCAAATCTTATATAGAAAGTGTAAAAGTATGAAATAAAGGAAAATAGACATAGAATTTTTTAGTTGCATGTAGGCACCATAAATAATCACTAAATTATTCATGGATAAGAATCATAACTTCTAATGCAATGGATGGACTGGATGGGAGTTATTTATACCAATACTTAATCTCCAAATTACATAAATGAACTTAATATAATTTGGCATAACAAGAGGGCTTTAAGGTTATTTACAAGTTATAATATGTCTTTAACAATAACAAGGTAAACTATGACCTATAACACTTACATGCTAAAATATTACAATAAATTAAATACATTGTACAATAATTATATAAAAAGTTAAATTACACTTTCAATACCCCTTTATAATATAAAATAAGGATCCAAGGAGAGAATAATTTAGTGGAAATAACATCTCCACCCCCCACAATCTATGATCTATTTAACTTGTACAATTTAGGTATATTATTTTAAATACCTCTCATCATTTGGAAGATGTCCACCCATCTTCAAAAATAAACTTTAATCATTTATAATCTTAGCAAGCAATTTTCAATAAAATGTCCTTCCCTCATATCATATTCACAATTGGTTTTAGAATTATTTGAAGAGTTTTCCTAGTCATTGGTCCCCTAGTCTTTAACCTACTTAGTTTTAAATTCCTTTACATGAGCCTGTATTAGTGAAGTACTGCCATTATTCCTCATTACTAGCTAAAATGAACTAGGATAGTGAAAATTTGATCAAAAGTAAGAGAGATTTTCTATTATTATTCTAAGAATATAAGAATCATATAAACCATGAGGTTCAAAATTTTAAAATAAGAGAAATTTTTTATTTTTTTATATTTTTTAATTTACATGGTGGAATCGGTAGTCGCCACGAATCCGGGCAGGCTGTCCAGCTTTTATGGCCACCACAGTATTCTGCATTGTCCGCCCTAAAAGCTGCCACACAGATCTTTGTGCAGTCCGCCCCTATAACCACCATGCCACAATAAAAGGAGAGAAATTTGAAATGATACTATTCACATATTTTGCATCATATTTCATGTTTCCTCTAGAAGAAGCAATACTTACTCTCAATACCCTAAATCTTATAGCACAATCCTCAATATTATCAAAGTTAACAAATTTAAGAGATGAAAGCTCTATTCCCAAGTGATTTACTTTAGTTGTATTTACTTTCCCAAATAAATCATGCATTTTTTACCATGCATTGATAGGTTCACTTTTTTATTTCATATGGAAAAACAATTAATGGTTTAATTGATAATAAGAGTACGCCAAGATTTTCTTCCTCCATACATTGATGAGTTTGTTCGTCAAGGGTTGTTTAATTATATTGTTTAAATTTACACCACAAGCTATTACTACATAAAAGGAAAATATTTTGGGTTGACAAAATAGTATAATGTTTCCCATTGAGATGATTAACTAGGGCTTGATGATCCATATTACAGAATATGACTCCTAAAATTATAAAATACACTTGAATTTATGTTGCAATTATGTAGAGATTAAAAATCATACAATTTTATAAAAATAAATTAGAATACCTCAATATGCAAAAGTTATGGCATCAAGAATTTTTTACTAAAGTAATTTAAAATATAAAAAGTAAATCCCTAAATATTAGAATAGTAGAATCCATTTTATAGCTACCACTTGGCTTTCTATGGTTTATTTGTGTACACTTATATTTTGCAAGCTCTTTGTACTTATGTACTTATGATAGATTGTTGGATTTCACATAAAAAATTACCATGTAGACCACCAGGTTGTCCTATTTTTCTGTTCATTTTAATTAAGAGAAAATAGTCTTTTATAAGATTCAAATTTGAGTCTCCTCTCTAATAAGATCCTCGATCTATCCAATGTAATAAATCACATGTTGGAGAATGGGGAGTAATTTTATAATGAACAACCATATTTCCTATCAATTTTAATAGCAAAAAGGACATGTGTAAAGACTTAACCCTACAACCAAAGGGTGATATTCTTAAGAGTTATGTGTTGTTAAAAATAGCGATTGGTTGTGGTGATGAATCCATTTATAAATACATATATGGCACCTAGATGATATTTTTTTCAAGTATAAATATTTCCATAAAGTCCTAAACCTAGGACCTCCTCCCTTATAATTTTGATAGTCACCTATTAGCCATTCTACGATGCCTCTAGCTAGTTTTTCAAAACTAAATTTACCCTCGAATGGATTAAAAAACATATTATATATGTATTTGAAAGTATAGATATCCAAATACCTTATGATCCTTTAAATATATAATATGCTATTTATCCAATGCTTCCGAGAATGATATTGTCCTCCAAGAACCTACCAGTTACAATTAGAAAAAGGAACATTGACTATAAAACATTCAAATACTTGAGCATGCATAATTTGTGAATGGATTCAAACTGATTAAAAATTAAATTCTAATTAGTTCCTTCATGTTCACTAAATTATTCCATAGCCTTGAGAGTGAGGAAAAATGATTAGAGGTTTTGAAAATATTTTCTATATGACCAAGCGATGTCACTTCATGCCCACTTTTATGACATATTAGAATTCATAATATTTTATAGAAAGAAAAAAAAAAGCAATCCATCCATTCAAATCATATATAGAAATCATCAAATATCAAAAGAAAGAAAAAGAGAGATAATTTTTTTACCAAGAATAGGCACCACAAATAATCACTATATTATCCATGGATAATAATCAAATCACTTGAATGACATGGATGGAGTGGTTAGGGGTATTTATAACAATATCTAAAAGCATATAAATGAGTTTAACCTAAGTCAACATAACAAGAGGTCTTTAAGGTTATTTACAAGTTGTAAGATGGATTTTATCATACCAATGCTAATCATGATACATAGCCATAACATAATAAAATAGTATAATAATTTGAATTCATTGTACAACGGTTTCCATTAGACCTATATAATATTTCACCATATAATGTTGAACTTGTCCATAAGTTGGATTACACTTTCAACATGGATTGCTAGAGCCAATGTTCCACTGATAATATGTGCATGCAAATCAATATTTTATCCCACTACTAGATTTTTATCTCCTTGGCATGAAACATATATCAATCCATATCATAAATAATCCTATTCATTTTAAATGACCTCATTATATTTGGGAGTGTAGTGGATGGTTCTACATAATTCCATGATGTGGTAAAAATATCCCAAAATCATGACTCACAAACTCACCATCACCACCAATCTAAAGGCACTTGATTTTTTTGTCATATTAGTTCTCCACAAAATATTTAAAAGTAATTAAGTATCAAAAGGATTAAGGCTTGGTATAAATAGTATATATTCATAAAAACTAGAAGAATAAATATAATAAAATAAATATTTGTAAAGAGAGAAATATTTATAATAGGAACAAAAATGTAAATATGAGTGATATTTGAGGCTTGGAAGGCATTACTTGTAATAACCCCAATTCCATGACCAACCAACCTAAGGAATTTTTTTTAGATCTAGTCATTACTATGATTACTAGATCATTAATACATTAAAAGTTTCTTTGTGTGGTTCTCTTATAAATAAGTATCCAAGTAAGTTCAAGACTACACTTCATAGGAATCCGATATGGTCAATTTCTATTCTATGGATAGGAGTGGCCAACCCCTATAATGACCTCCAGGTAAGGTTTATTTACCTTGCATTTATGAATTCTCCTATCCTAGATAGGAACACCTTTCCCTACTAGTTTAAATAAAAAAATAAACTAGCTTCTATGTTAAGTCTCTTTCAACCATACACTAGGCGTATACCTTGATATTTTTTTGGTTCTTCCTTAAGGACAAAATCACAACTATTGCAATGCCTAGCATTACTATATCAACCATAGGGGCTAAGGGGGTTATCACACAAACCTACATAGACTTGTGAATGCCTACCATTTTTTTAGGCATAGAGATCCATTTCCTCAAATTTTACCTCTATCACTATGTCATATTCTTGTATCTTGGGATAACCCCAAGATACGAGAATATTTCAAGTATTTTCCTTTACAAATATTTCCCAATTAATCTCTGAGTTTCATGCATGAAGTATTATTCATTTTTTTAAGGTTACTCTATATCAAATAGACACAATATTTGAGTCACATTTTAGAGATTAAATATTTATCATAAGGTAATCTTAATTCATCCTATAATTCTAATTTTTTTTTTTATGATCACTTGAAATAAAGTGTTACATTGTATATACATCCTCACAAGGAATGATATATTCAAATTACAATTGGTCCCAATAAATATATAATATAATAATAGAAGTCCTTCTTTAAAGAGGCATTGTTTTACAACATGTATACATGATCAATAGAGCTTAAGTAGTGTTGATCTTTGCTTGACTCCATATGAGCCACAAGTAATAGATAGTAGGTGCTTTGGGGATCATAACAACCCATTTCATGTATATGAGATGCAACTCTAAAAAAACAATATCATGTAATAAATTTTCATTGAATACACCTAAATACAATACATTCTCCATAATGTACTCATATAAAGCATTCCATTATTCAAAGGAAGGAAATACCATACTTTCCTAAGACTGAAAGAACAAATTTCCATCCCATATCCTTCTCCATAAGGATATACATTTGAAACAAGTATTATTACAATCAACTATTGCGAGTTATTAATTAAAATAATGTTATCAATTGATTCATCAATTAGATATTTTTTATATATGTAGCATATCATACTCTCACAAGTATCTCATATTTCATAAAATAATTCATACTTGATTAAGTTTCTTATATTTACCCGAACATAAATAACATTAAACAATTCATGCTTTCACAAGTATCTCATATTTCATCAGATAGAATTAGCATTAAAACACATCATACTTTCAAAAGTATTTCATATTTCTTCAAACAAAAATACCATTAAGAAATTCATACTTTCATGAGTATTTCATGTTTCCTCAAATAGAAATAGCATTAAAAAATATCATACTTTCACAAATACTTCATATTTATTCAAACTAAAATAACATTAAGCAATTCATACTCTCACAAGTATTTCCTATTTCATCCAAAAAATAACATTAAAACACATCATACTTTCACAAGTATTTCCTATTTCATGAAACAAAAATAGCATTAAATAATTCATACTTTCACAAGTATTTCCTATTTCCTCAAACAAAAATAGCATTAAAACACATTATACTTTCACAAGTACTTCATATTTCTTCAAACATAAATAGCATTAAGCAATTCATAATCTCACAAGTATTTCCTATTTCATACAATAGAAATAGCATTAAAACACATCATACTTTAACAAGTATTTCCTATTTCATCAAACAGAAATATCATTAAACAATTCATACTTGCAGTATATAGTCCTCCCATAAATTTGGCTATCAAGTTGTCTCAAGATATATCATAAGATCATACTATAGTTCTATGATTTTAGCTATAATCTCTCTTGCAATCTTCCATCGACAACTCCATTGTAATCTATCACAAAATATTACACTATAGCATTATGTACTTGGACCTTAGTTTATTTTGGAAGGTATTATAGGTACTCACTTTAACCAATGTGTTTTTACATAACCTTTATTTCATCAATGTTGAAATATAGTTCATATTAAAGATGTCACATAGTCCATCAATGGTATTATTACAAATCCTTTGAAAGTTTATCCAAAAATTCATAAAAAAGGGTTAATGGTTCATATAAACGTTCCATAATAATATCATTTTTTTTCTATGAGATTAACACAATTTGTACAAATTTACTCCCTCAATGTTTTTATTCAAGATGTACATATTTTTTTTGTTTCAAGGTGAACAAATTTTAACTCTAAAATTTGTTCCACAAGGTGTTTGACAGGTTTTAAAATGAGGGAATACCAATTCTACCAATCAGTGCTTCTCCACCTGCTTATGTGATTTCCATACACTTGACGAGTTACCTCACACCAGGTTTATGCATAGTGGCGAATATTTGCAAACTGGGCAAATATTAGGATTTCTAAAATTGAAAATTGTCGAATATGAGGACCCTTTATGTCGGCCCATTTGCCTAAAATTTTTAAGACCAATTTTTTTATTAGGGTCAATTTGCCATAATATATAGCCAAACATAGACATATTTGTACAGGTTGGAAAGATATTTTTGAGCCTAATCTAATTGTGGTTATTTTATGAAGTTAGAAGGTGATTTAATAGGACAAATT
This sequence comes from Wollemia nobilis, assembly GCA_028583015.1. Classification (NCBI taxonomy): domain Eukaryota; kingdom Viridiplantae; phylum Streptophyta; class Pinopsida; order Araucariales; family Araucariaceae; genus Wollemia; species Wollemia nobilis. The sequence goes on along the minus strand of JAQPPZ010016040.1, from coordinate 4,177,444 downwards.
TATCCCAAAGATGAACTTATGTTTTAGGTCTTCAAATACCCCAAGTTTTGGTGCGAATATGATTGATTTGAATTTCTTAGAATTCGCCATGATTTATCTTGATTTTGATTAGGAGTCACCATTTTTTACAATTATAATTTGAGTCCAACCCCTTATGCATAACCCTGCCTCACATAGTGTAACACCAACATAAAGCATATGATTGACATGGGATTAATTAATCTAATACCACTTGTATATTATGTACAGATGTAGGGAACTTGATTTTATTCTATGAATAGATTGCTTTTCCAACCTAAATTCGTCACAACACTATCATTTGACCATCATCCAGTTCAATGTAGCATGTCCCTTTTACTAGTGTACCCATACTAATTTTAGGGTACCCAAATAGTGCATTTTGTTATTCGATGGTATTTGTGCTCACCAGGTGGGAATGTGGGTAGAAGCAATATTTTTTCTCATAGACCTGCATGTTTAATGTGGAAACAACTATCCCTAAAATGTGATAACTCTTAGAATAGAGGGTATTCATATTTTTCATGGATTTAGCAAGAAACCACTTCTCGAATAGGCCTATCATCCTTCAAAGGATAAATCACCTATTTGACTATGGACATGATCATTTAACCACACATGTCTCACTCTAACCTTCAAGTAGAATCACCACAAAACTATGTCAATGGAACTCATATCCTATGGTCTACACACTTCATAGTGATATTCAGGACTAGTACTGTCATCAGCATAGCTCACCATCTGGTAGTGTGCTCTGGTTAGGAGTATAGCACGATAAGATGATGTAGGGGATAAAACTCCATGGGTCCCTATACAATAAATTATTTCAACCAAAGGATCACATATCGAATGAAACATAACCAGACCTTAAGATCGTTCTAAACGGAGACTACATAGTGGGATTATATTTATTGATAGGTGATATGTTTTTTATGGTTTCATAAATTTGGGTCCATTTCCTATTGGTGTGAGCATCTTGGACCGCTCACACTTAGAGGAGCATAGTTTGTGTAGAAATACTTCAAGGTGGGAAAAAATTCCTTTTTTGAGTTGAATCCACTACACCAAGGCAGGGTTTTTTATTTTTAAATAAAATAAATCAAAAGGTAATATCCCACACCCAAGGTTGTGTGAATGATGATCTTTAAAATTTCTCACACACCATTATATTGGTAACCATCCAACGGTGGTTCCATTGGTGGTGTCATTTCAACTATGTGGATACCCTTAGCTTACTAGGATTATGGATAAGTTTAGCTTGGTCGAGAGGTTTCTTCGATCGGATTTAGTAAATATTTAAAAAAACATGGCCTTATATTATAATAAATTCAATTAACCTTAAATGACCATTTATCCCAATCACATTGGTCCAAAAAAATTAATTAAAAGGATGCCCAATTGTCCAATTAAAAATGGTTAAAACTAATTAACTTAATGAATGTAGAATGCAGTCGCGAATCATATTAAACCAATCGACCACGGTCAATAACAATGGTGCAATAAAATATAATAAAACACCCAAATATCCAATTAACAAGGGTCCAAACTAATTAATTAAATGAATTCATTCATGGACCATGTTAAACAAATAGACCAAGAACGGATTTAGTCATATTCAATAAATTAAATCATACAAAGCATACTAACACTAATAACCAGATGTGCATTCAATAATAATAAAATGTATATTCAGAATAAATAACATTGATATGAGGTATGATATGACCTGGGTATTTATAGATCCTTGAATATTATCTCTGTCCAGCTCTTCTTTCGTAGTTTCTCTCCTATGGATGCTTTGACCAAAGATATCTAAACTTAGGGCTCTTTGGTTTATGATTCATCCAAGGGTGAAGAGAATAATCCCTAAGCCTAAGCTTACCTATCAACCAAATTTGACCAAATACGGCTTAAGGTTGTTTGGTTTTTGATTCACCAAAGGATGAAGAAAATAATCCCTAAGCCAAATCTCTCCTACTAACTTTTCAAATTCCTTCTCCAACATCCTCCCTAATTGTTAACCCATGGTGGATGTTTATAGCATTCAAGTAGTGTTTTTCCAAAGGGTGAAAGGAAGCCTAGGTGATGACTTGTTGGAGAGGTCATGAGGATGATGATGTATGTATTTTTGTGGCCTGGTATTTTCTTCTGTATATTGGAGAACATTATGCACATCAAAGGTAGCCAATACTATTTTAAAATTCTGCCTAGAATATTGGGATACAGATTCCTTTTTCTCATGGTCCCTTAATGGTATTTTAGGCCCCAAATATCTTCCTCAAGGTATTTTATCAACATAATAGTTTGCAAGTACACTAATAGTTAATTTCACATGAGAACCCCCATTTTCTATTTAAAATATATGTTTTTTTTCTTGGTTGTATTCCTATTTCTTTTAAGAAAATAAATAAATGAATTACCACTATTTCTAATGCTTGGACAATTTCAAAATATTTTCTATGTCTATATTAATTGTATTTCTCTTTTCCATGCCCAAGGTTTCAGGTCAAGGTGGGATGCGATATACTCCCCCTCTTAGAATAAAAACAGTCCCTTGTGTTATCATAGTTAGCAAACAATAAACATGTATGCAAAATTGAAACATAGCAAATAAAGCAAATAACCATAATGCCTTTTACCAAATTGCAATCATAGGTAGTCATGCAATCTCAATATTCCACACCATTATTTAATCCTGTGGACAATCTCTTTAAGATAGGATTGCTATCACCATAATATCTAGGAGTCTAGTCTCAGACATCATTATCCAATGGTATAGTCATGAGTATACCTAATTGCGGGTAATTATTCATGTTACCCATGGGTTGTCTTTACCATCATTTCTTCTTTTTACAGTGTCTCATTATTAGTGGTCGAACAAATCCTTCCCATAATATGGCCAGATTCTTCCACCCACGAGAGCTCTTGGACCTATGTTGCAACAAAATATAAATAGTACAATATTCTTCAAGAAATAAAATATATATACTACATGAAAAACATTCATCAATGATTTCTTTGCATGGTAAGATCAAATCATAAAGCATGAATATCATATTATGATAATACGATATAAATTAGTGCATACATACCATAATTAATGCATAAGTACCTCTATCAGAGTATCTATATATGCATCATACAAATTCTAAACTAAAACAATATTACACATTGTTTTCAAATCAATAAGTAATTCCTCATGTCCTCCATCCTTTCCCAGGTGGCATTATTTCGGAGTATAGGTCCATTGGACCCTACACTGCTCTATGTTTTTCTTCATTATGAACTTGGAATGAAACTTGAGGATTCTTACTAGTTTAACCTCCATGTATGTTGGATACACCATATGCAACTTTGAGACATCCAAAGCATGATTAGGATCAACAAGATATTTCCTAAGAAGAGACGCACAGAAAGAATCATGGATCTTTGCCAAATTAGGTGGCAATTTGAGTCTATAGGCGATAGGATTGATCCTTTCTAGGAATGTGAATGGTCCAACATATCTAGGATCCAATTTTGTCGACTTTATGGCTCTCTTCATATACTTTAACCTCCAGAATACCTTGTCTTCCACAAATAACTCTTAGGGATTCCTCTTCAAGTCAGCATAACTCTTTTGATGATCCGTATATTTTTTAAGCCTTTGATAGATTACCCTCATTTTTCATCCATTTCTATGAGTGTATCTAACCCAATAAAGACTCGATATTCCATATCATCCCATGATAAAGGTGTCTTGCATCTCCAGCTATACAAAGCCTCAAAAGGAGTCATTTTTAGAGAAGCATGGTATCCATTGTTGTAGGTAAACTCTAAGTCATGCATGGCATAGTTAGACTCATGTTTCTTGAGTTCTCTTGATTCATATACCACCACTAATTTATCTTGGGATAACACTCCTCCCAATCCTTCCAAATAAGCATATGTGTGTAGCACCCTAAAATTGGCACAGTTAAACCCTTAGTAAAATATAAAAATTTGAATTTTAACCCCGAAATCGCCCGTTAACCGCTCACCCCATTTTTTGCACCATTTTTAGGAGTTGTTTTGACCATTGGACGATATCATCACCGATCAGACGAAATCGTCCCAGATCAGACGATTTCATCTGGAACAGAACGTCTAGATGATTTTGTCCCAAAACAAAATTTTCATAATTAGCTTCTGTTTCAATAGCCTCTCCAACTTGGGCAGAAGCGTGTCTGCGTAGTTGGATATTCCTCTACTGAGGATCTCCCATATTGGGATTATTCCCAACCTCCTAACCTCCCCCTAATCCTATATAAACTAGGATTTTCTTAGTTTATCCCCCTAGTTGGATGATCCCATGATTCCTTGTTTGATTTTCCCTGCCATTTAGTTTTGTTGTGTTAAGATGTCCTATCCACCATTGTTTGCAATCGTAGTTTTAAGTTTTCATCACAGGTTTTCACTGTGCTTTAGTTGGAGAAAGCTCGGATCATCGTAGGCGATTCTAGATGATTTTAGATGATCCTATCATAGATCGACGATGATATCTTATGATTGGAGGTGATCTCGCTAAAATTTCAAATTGGGGGCAACCAGAACCCTGAGTTTGCATTTCTCATCTTTATTATTTATTTTACTATGCATTAGCTTGATTTATTTTCATTCTGCATCTTGGAGTTCACCTCATTTTAACATAAATGCATGATAAAGTTAAAATAAGTTATTAAAATAATGCATTTCCTTTAATTTGCTATCTATATTTATCAATTAAGCATTTATACTATCACTTCTACCATTTTGCATTATTCTAGCAGTAGCATTTTTGGTTTTTGGTGTCTATTTCTGTGATTGCAAGTTTCTGACGAATTCGTCATAGTGACGATGATATTGTCTGATCTCAAATGATTGACTATGATATGGGATTATTTTGTACAATTGCAGATGATCCTATCATGTTTGGTATGATCTGGACTCTTACAAGCTTCATAATCTTCATCAGACATCCAGAATCAGGTGCATTCTTTCTTATTTAGTATATTCCTGGTATTTAGGATTCATTCATGCTTTCTGTATTCATATAAATCAGAATTTTCATATAGGATAGCTTAGATTCATTTTGGCCAACCTAGGATTATGAATGATCGAGTATAAAATGAACACATCAAACCCATTCTCAACCTAGGTGTGGGAACTGCCACTCAAAGTTTCCTGGTGAACCCACCATCCATCAAAAATTCACCCTTATATCCCTCCCCTGAGAGGCATGACCTTCAAAGGGCCTCTCATTCCAAGGTATTGTCCCATCCTTATCGCATCCCCCTTTCAGGCATGGATCCTATATCCTTAAGGTAAGGATGCAAAAAATTTGGAGCGATACATTTTGGTGAACCCGACGTGAAACTAAAAACCTTTTAAGAAAAATCCACAAAAAAAAAAACATCTAGAATCATTAGACAAACAATTAAAGTTGCATATCATATTTAGATGGTAGATTATAATAAAATACGATTTGTCACCATAAATTTTGAAAATCAATTAACGGCCATAGAGATTACCTCTGTACTTAGAGTACCTCAAATGAATAGGGTTCAACCTTTATGGGACGAACTTGATAGGATATTGGATATTATTTCATCTAGATCTATCGAACTTAGATAAATAAAGAGGTTTGTCCTAGATAGAATCCTAGATCCTGATCAGGTAAATTTGTACCATGAACTTCAGAGAGCTTACCATAGGTGGTTAGCCGATAAAAGAGCACTTGTGTCTTCTGAATTGTACACCTTTGAAGAATACCTTGAGAATGCAGTTGTAGTACATAAGTTTCTATCTCGTATAGAGGATCAATAAGTCATTCTTACAGATAGGAAAATATAGAATAGAGTTCCTAGAGATGTGTTTATCAATAATATTTCCATGAGCTTTATTTCTATAGGTCAAAATCCGAGACAGATCATATTACTATAGCACACTTTGTCAAATTTTTGAAAAACCATTTTCAATTTGAAGAGGAGCATTTCATGACTCCTAATGAACTTGATCCCATCAATGATATCCATAAACTATTTATAGAAAACTAAGTCATTTCTGTTATTATTGTTATTTCTTGTAACTAGAATGTTATTTGTTATATTTATAATAATATTATAAAACACAAAATAAAAACAATAAAAACAAAATAAAAACGAAAAAAAAAATCAAAACATTTCCTTTTTATAGTAGGTATATAATTAAAATATATACCTCTCAAACCTATCACATATATATATATATATATATATATTTTCTGAAATCTAAGTTTAAGCACAATGCCTAGACTTAGGAATGGAAAACAGACTGAAGAAGAAGAAGATTGGTTAGGAAAACCATTAAATAACCTAGATGTCCTTCCTAAAGATCAAATTTTGGAAGAAGGAACCCTAGATCAGCAAGAAGAAGAGCTTGTTGTAAGAAATGAACAAGAAGAAACTAATAGAGAGGAAGGATCCTCATCCCCTAAGACGTATCTGGGAGGGCCTATCACGTTTGAAAACATGGATCAATTCTGGAAATTCATTAATACTAATATTGGTGTTCTTAATAGAGCAGTCCACATGGACAAGTATCAAATTAGTGACACTCAAGCAACTCTAGAAGATGTATATCACACACACACTAATCCCTTGTCCTTTATCAATCAAGAGAGTGATCAAGTTGGACCATCCAATTTGGATATGGTAGCTATAATCCAGAACATGCAACAACAATAGGTTACCCAACCATCTAAAGTGCCTGTTAGCAAGCCTAGGGTTATTCCTGCACAAAATAAACCATCATTTACTTCTCTATTTCACCAAGCTATTGAGAAATATACCTCAAATCAACAAAAACCCAAAACAAAACCAAACACCAATTACCAACAATCTAGAATACAACATAATACTATTACAAATCCTCTTCATAATACCCTTCCTACCAATGCTTTGCATAATAGCAATATAACATCTAATCCTTATGTCACACCATCATAAACTCATAAATCCCATGCTTATGCCCCACCGAACCAATATGGTGGACAAACTAGTAATCTTGAAACCATGGTGAAATAGTTAGTTTCCCGCATGGATCAGATAAATCCCTACCGTCCCTCGTACAATTATCGAGAGATGTGTATTCAACCTCTAGATCCTATAGTTGTAGCACAACTGTATCCTAAACATTTTCCTATGCATGTCTTACCCATATATAAAGGAACCGAATATCCCATAGAGCATCTTCATATGTTTAGGATAGCATGTCATGATATATCATATGATGACTTATTATCACTAAAAATGTTCCCAAAAATTTTAGGAGGAACGACATTAGAGTGGTATTATCAATTACCCACTAATTATTTGAGGAACTTTGAAGAGACTTCTGAGTCTTTTGTGCATCAATTTAGTGCCTACATCGAAAGGCATGTGACCATTAAAGACTTGTACAACTTAAAACAAGACAAAGATGAATGTTTTGCCAATTTCCTAGCTAGGTGGAGACAGTTGATAGGAAAATTGTACTTTGTGTTACCTTATAGGGAGATGTTGGACATCTTTATTAATAATTTATAAGACCAACTATCTTACGAATTATCAACTGCTACCTTGACCACCTTCGATCAGGCTATAGACATAGCCAGACGAGTGGAAGATGCTCTTATTTGGAGAGGATAGCTTAAAAAGAAAGACGATGAGAAAACATCCAAAAAAATATAAAAATAAAAAAGTTGTGGATGATGGAGTCACTGATAGTAGAAATATTACTACTGTTAATGCTACAAAGACAACGAAGAAATTTATACTGCAACCTCCTAATAAACCTCGTCGAGAATTTACTATATTAAATCAACCTTTATCAACCATTCTATCGTAATTATTAGAACAATGTTTGATTCAATTACCAACTATCCAGGAACCTAATCCAACTATACCCGGATAGAGAGCTTATTTACACTGTGACTTCCATAGAGGACCTAGACACACTAACAACTCTTGTAAAATATTAAAACATAAAATACAGGACCTGATTGATAACAATGAGATGGAGGTACAAGCCTTTCAACCTAAGAAAAATCCTCCTAATAATACTCAAAATAACATTCCTCAAAACTAGAATCAAAATGCCAATCAGTCATTGGACATATTTCAACATCCTTTACCAAAGCATGGCAAGGAAGTGGCTAATCAAATTGAACATCATAATGTTCCCCCTCCTACCCGATATGTTGGAACTATTAGTGGGCATTTACCTGCTCATGATTTGGAAATATTTGACACAACTTTATATGTGGTTACAACCAGGCCTCTACATAATATTCAGACACCTGATCTTAGTGATACATAATATGAGACTGAGAGTGATATGGAAATCACCTCAAATCAGTTGAATAGCTCTGAAGATGAATCAGATCCTATTCTCCCTATCACAAGGCATTGGTCCTAGAAGAACCATTTCCAAGAAGAGTCACTACTCAACCATCGTCTCACCAATTAATTTCTAATGAGCAATCCATAAATGCTAGACCAAGACCCATTCATCATCCGTAGAATAATATTGTGGGTACCATTGGAGTACTGTTACTAGACAACAGGCTCAAAACTCTCAATAAGATCAAATGCAGAATAATGGATCAACTCCATTTGTTTTGAAAATTCCTAATAAAGGGAATCAGGAACCTAATGTTCAACCTAAATCTCCTTATAATATTAATGAGCAACTATCAAATATTACAACTAGAATTTCTCTTTTGTACCTTTTAAGATCTTCTCCTATCCATAGATATGAATTAATGCTCACATTAAGCCAGATGATGGTACCACAATACATTTAACCTGAAGCCATGGCTAATACTATAATAACTCATGAAGTTGATTGTATTGACTTCTGAGATAGAGACATACCTCAACATAGTTTACATAAGGATAACCCCTTATATATTACTGCCTTAATAGGATATGTAGCAGTTAAAAGAGTCATGATTGATAATGGTTCATCTTTAAACATATGCACTTTTGACTTCTACAAAATATTTGGGTTTAGAACTAATGAAATGAAAAGAACTGATATGATCATAAAAGCCTTCAATGAAGAAACACAAGAAACGTGTGGAGTTATTACCATCCCATTGCAGGTTGGTCCGAGAACCTTGGATACGACTATGTTTATTGTACATTGCCTTGCATCGTACAATATACTCTTGGGTCACCCTTGGATCAACGCAATGTGATCCGTTCCCTCAACTTTACATCAATGTGTTAAATTTGAATTTAAGAATCAGTTGGTTACCATTCATGGTGATCCTAGACCCTTTGATATGTGTGCTTTGGAAAAACCTATTGGAGTTCAATTTTGCCCTGCTCTATCATCCACACATCCTAATTCTAATTACCCATATAAACATGTGAAACACACACCCACAACGCCATCTACTCCTTCTCCATCAGTTCCACCTCTACATACAGTTCAAACATCCTCTAAACAAACTACATTAGGACCTCAAAAAAACCCTAATACCACAACCAAGGCTTCTTGTTTTAATCCTATCAATTTTATACCTATAAAAGACCCATCTATTGACACCTCTACACCATCTACATCCACCAAATGCATAGTTTCCGCATCAGAAGATGTAGGAAATGTTCCTTCTACCTCTTATGCTCTTACTGACGAGCTATAACCCGATTTATCTAAAATTCTTATATCAAACAAAATGAATGTTGCTATGCAATATTCCATTATTTTAAATAATTTGCCACCATATCCTCATACCTTAGGTCTCCCATAGCCTATTGGAAGTACATACCAAGTTGGGAGCTATGCTTTTATTTATAAGGGATATGACTGGGGTAGAATGCCCAGAAACATCAAGAGTCATTATGATGGATATGCTCGATGTTATTTTACTAATGAATATGTTAAAGCCAAATCTATAATGCTTAAATTGGGATATAAAGGGAAAGGTTTAGGACCTTTCCAAAATGGCATGAAAGAACCCTTTGAGGTAGAACCATGGCCTACCCGATGTGGTGTGGGCCTATTTCCTAGTAAGGGTCAGCCTTTCCCATTTGAGGATGATGACCATCTCATATGTTATCAAGATTATTTGGATAAACGTGATGCTTTAAATTTAATGAATAAGTCATTTACATGTAATATGCTATCTATAGCTTACCCTGAGATGATCGTTGAATCCAACGATGAGTTGGAGGGAGATATCTTCCATGATGTCTCCGTTGAGGAATTATTACATCATGAATTTTATTTTATTGGCTCCATACCCACTATAGCCTAGCTTGAGGCCATGACTCCTCAAGACGAATTATCCAAACTAACCTTGGAAGAATTACAAGAATTTGGCGTTTCACTCGCCCCACCTAATTTTGAGAAAAATCTACACATGGAAGTAGAGAATGTCATAAAAATTAACATTGGAGTTGAGGATAATCCTCACATAATCAACATTGGATCATAATTGAGTCAAGAATAATAGGATAAATACATTGCATTTCTTAAAGAATATGAAGATGTCTTTGCTTGGACATATGAAGATACGCCAGGATTAGACCCTTCTGTAGTTATGCATCACCTAGTAGTCCATCCGGATGCTAAACCTGTTAAATAGAAACTTAGAAAAATGCATCCTAAAGTGGCCTTACTAGTCAAAGGGGAGTTAGAAAAACTTTTAAATGTTATTTTTATACAAGCCATTGATTATGCTGAATGGATCTCGAATGTAGTTCCAGTACCTAAGAAAGAAGCTACCAAGGTTAGGGTTTGCACAGACTTTAGAGATATTAATGTTGCATGCCCTAAAGATGATTTTCCTCTTCCAAATATGGATCAGATCATTGATTTTACTACTGGGAGAAGAATGATATCCTTAATGGATAGATTTTTTGGTTATAATCATATCAAGATAGCTCCTAAAGATCAGGCTAAAACAACCTTTATTATCCCTTGGGGGACGTTTTGCTGGAAAGTGATGCCATTCGGTTTGAAGAATGCAGGTGCAACCTATCAACGAGCCATGACTTATATCTTTCATGATATGATGCATGATATACTACATGATTATGTAGATGACATTATAGCTAGTTATACTGATGAAGATGACCATTTAGATGATTTGAGAAAAGTATTTAATCGATTAAGGGAATATCTTATCCTATTGAATCCAGCTAAATGTATATTTGAAGTTAAGTCCGGTAAATTATTGGGGGTTATAGTTTCTTTACGTGGCATCAAAATTGACCCTCTCAAGATTGCGGATATCATTTATATGCCCACACCCACAAATATATTAGAATTACGTAGTTTACAAGGTAAGCTTCAAGCTATCTGTCGCTTCATCAATAAGATGGCGGATAAAACCGGACCCTTTCTTAAGCTTCTTAAGAAGGATGTCTTTTGCCATTAGGACTACAAATGTCAGCAAGCATTTGAACTCCTCAAATAATATCTTCTTAACCCACCTATGCTTTCACCACCTAGACCTGATCACCCATTTATATTGTATATTTGTGCTTCATATCTTGCCTTAGGAGCTATGTTAGCTCAACTTGATGATGAGAAGAAAGAACATGCTAATTATTATATCAGCAGAACATTAATTAGTTATGAAACCCGCTACATAGCATTAGAAAAGTTATGTCTAGCAGTCATATTTTCTACATAGAAATTACACCATTATATGCTCAATAAAAAAACCTATGTTATTGCTAAATCCGATCCTTTGAGGTATCTCATGATTCGACCTTATTTATTTGGTCACATAGAAAAGTGGGTTCTTGCACTAAGTGAGTTTGATCTCACGTTTATAGGACAAAATTTTGTTAAGGGTCAAATCATAGTAGATCAATTAGTTGTTGCACCCTTAGAGTCTACCCATCCCCTCATGATTGAGTTTCCTAATGAATAACTTAAACTAGAGGCAAACCATCTAGAGCAATGGTCCTTATACATTGATGAAGCCTGATGCATGAGTGGGGCTGGTGCAGGTATTATTTTAATATCTCCACAGAAACATCTTATCCCTCTATTCTTTAAATTAAAATTTGCTTGTACTAATAACATTGTTGAGTATGAGGCTCTAATCCTTGGATTACGAGATACCTTGGCACTAAAAATTAAAAATCTATTAGTTTTTGGTGATTCTCAACTTTTCATAAATCAAATTAATGATGTTTATCAGACCAAAGATGATAAATTGCATCCATATAAAACATATGTATTACAATTGATATCTTTATTTGATAAAGTTACCTTGGAAGCTATTCCTCAAACAAACAATCGTGCGGTTGATGCTATGGCTGCAGCTGCATCTCTTTTACCCTTGGAGTTAGATGATGAATATGCTACCATCATTATTCATCGACTCTAGGAACCCACTTCAAATAAATCATGCTTAAAACCTTTAGATGTGTTTCTAATCAATGAAACTACTCCTGAACTTTGGTACACTAATATCTTCAATTTTCTTCAACATGGGACCTTCCCTAAAGGTTTTAACAGAAACCAGCACCGGTTATTGCATAAATGAGCAAGTTGCTTCGTCATAATTGGCAATACGTTATATAGATATTTTGAAGGTATCCTACTGAGATGTTTGAATCTAGAAGAATCTAGATCAACTTTGAGTGAAGCCTACGATGTATCTTGTGGGGGACACTTTAGTGGTAGCACCATTGCTAAGAAGCTCCTTAGGATAGGATATTTTTTTCCTACCATGGAGAGTGATGCATATGATTATGTGCGCCATTGCGACAAGTTCCAAAAACATGCTGACCTTGTCCATGCGCATGCCCAAGAGCTACAGGTTATTTCATCCCCTTGGCCCTTTTCAAAATGGTCTTAGAAATCATTGGAAAAATCAATCATGTGTCATCTGACAGACACAAATTTATCATAACTGCCATCGAGTATTTTCACGAAGTTGGTTGAAGCTATGCCCTTAGATTCTTGTACTAGAACCCAAGTTTCCAAATTTATTTTTAATCAAATTATTTGTATGTTTGAAATTCTTGCAAATCTCATCTCAGCTAATGGAACTTGTTTCAAAAATAAATATGTCAAGAAATTATGTCAAAAATATAAAATTCAACATCGTTGGTCCACTCCCTATTATCCTCAGGGTAATGGCCAAGCAAAAGCATCTAATAAAACATTAATTAAAATCCTCAAAATACTGGTCAATAAATCTGGCCGAGATTGGCACATTCAACTATATCCTACTTTGTGGGCTTATTGAACTAGTGTTCGTACTCCCACGAGCACTTCACCTTTTGTTTTGGTTTATGGTGCTAAAGCAATTTTTCCCTTTGAATTAGAAGTTCCTTCTTTGGCTCTGCTACTTGAAGATACTGAAGTAGGAGATGAATATCATGCTGGAAAATTTAGTCAGCTGGAACTCCTGGATGAGAAGTGCATCAATGCTTTAGAGCATCTTCGAGCCTATCAGAACAAGCTTAAACGAGCATATCTTAAGAAAGTTCATAATCGATCCTTTGAGATCGACGACCTTGTCTTGAAAGAAAATAAAAAAATGCTAATGCAACTAAAGATCTTAAAGGTAAATTCGAGCCCAAATGGCTTGGACCATATATTATTACTGCTAAATTCGGCTTGGGAGCATACAAATTAGCTACCTTAGATGGTAAAGATATTAAAGAACCTATGAACATTATGCATCTTAAGCGCTATTATGCATAATAATGGCCATTTCATCATTGTATATATTGTTACTTTGCATATTGTTTCGTTTTAGTCATCTATATAAAAATTTCAAAAAAAAAACAATCACATTGTGTATCTTCTCAATTCATCAATCAAAATCAAAATATAAAAACTTCAAAATCATCAAAATCTTCAAAAACATATTTTATTTTCACACCTGTTAATTCTTGAAGTATTGCAGTTATATTTTCAGTTATTTTGGATAAATTAGCATTTATTTGGAATCCCACACTTTCACACTCACATGAATAAATATCTTGATTTTATTTGGTATGATTATTAATCTCTCTTATAGCAAAGTCCATAGTTGAATTAAATAAAGTTCTGAGCATAGATAATTGATCTTGTTATTTATTTGAACCAAGTATATCTCTTCACATTAAAATGATTTCATTGCAAATTCGATATGATGCTACATAGTAGAAGTGGTTTCTTGAGCGAAAAGTTTCCCTGCTATCCTATCATGCACATGGTCTAGAATCTTTGAGAATTGAAAAAAGGACAAGCTCACCCCTGCCCATAATAAAAATCCCTTACTCTACAGCCAATCCGAGCAAGTACCCCTAGTATAGGAAGAAAAGTCAAAGAAAATGAGAAAAAGAAAAAACATATATCATTTTGTACCATTGCAGCAATATTTCAGCATTATCTCAGTTCCAAGCAAAAATATAAAAATACAAAAAAAAAAAAAGAAGCAAGAGAAAAGAACAAGAAAAATGCAAATAAATCCCTTTCCCTACCCCTTGAAAAGAAAATAAGGGTGAATGAGCTTGAATCCCTGGAATTCTCAATTATTCAAAAACTGTGAGGTAAGCTCCATAACAGGTGGTTTGTGCCCAACCCGCTTGGCCTTGGGTAACTCCTAGCATGGTGATATGTCTGTCACATTAGAGACCTTCTTTTGTATAGACCTATGTTTGCTTATGGATCAGCTAGTTCTTTATGACCCGAATTACATAGTAGCCTGGTATGGTTACATGCATATAAATCATGGTTAAAGAACACTTATTTGGTTGATTCAAATTACTTGTATCAAATTATCTTGCTCAAAATTGATAAATGAACAATACAATTGCACACACATTTGTATTTGAGATATTTTGTATCATTATGATAAATCAAGATCGACAATGAACTCACATATGCACATGAGGGTTCCTTATAAATCTACGTTTTGTCTTTGAGATAATTTAAAATATTTTTTGCAACTCTTTTTTTGAATAATTTCATCTTCTTATTTAAAAGAATATCTGTTTCGTATACAAACAATTACATACATTTTTTTCAAAAATCCAAAATTTCTTTCAACAACATATTCAAAAATCTAGCAATAAATTCCCGTTTATATATTTTTTCTGTTTATCTCAAAATCAAAAATCAATTATGCAATAAAATTATTTTTTTTGGATTTCGCGATGATGGTATAAGTCTATACCTATAATTCTATGCCTAGTGCAAACCATTGTTCTAATTTTATTTGCCATTCATTATTATTTATAAAAACATATGGCTTATATCATTATGTTACACAATTGTGCTTTAAAAAGAACGAACACATTTTTCTATTTCATTTCATTATTTCAACATTCCATTTTGCAACCATGGTATAATTCCTAATGAATTGTTCAAAACTTTATCACACTTAGGAATTTTATGCCTAGCAAAAATCATATTTTTAATATTTCATGCATAATATTTTTATGAAAATCTAAAAACAAATCATCACCATCATCATTTTCATCATCACAACACAAAGTCTTAAGACAATCTCTTAAGCACTCTTTTACTTTTAACAATATTTCTATACTGGGATTAGCTTGATGACCTAGCGAGCGGCGACTCCATGAAATGGTCTATAACAACGACAATATCCTTTGAAATTATTGTTAGAAGTCCCTTTATTTTTTTTTATTTTTTTTATTTTTTATCAAATCATACCAACCAACCAATTTGTTTACATCAGATAATTTCATTTAAATTTTACAACATGACATAAAATTATACTATTTCCAAACAACATAATTACATGAATAATCAATAAAAAATTCAAAATTTAAAGCATCCTAAAACATGTGGACAAGTCATATCACAAAAAAAAAAAAAAAAAGAATATATATATATATATATATATATATATCAAGAAATATATGTACATCATATCAAAATGGATTGGTATGCCACAATATATACCCTGGCATACTCAATCCTCTCAAATATACAAACTATAGTCAATATGCCGCTAGTCTCGAGAAGCCCTCGAGCTCTCAGCCTCATCTCCTCTCCTGCCCTGAGGTGGAGGAGGTGGCCCCATCGAAGTTTATCCTGTGTCATGGGTCCTCGACATCGATCGTGAGGATGTCCTCGATGACCCCATCCTGATCGGCTCCATAATATTGACTGACAGCTATAACCTTTGGCCCTCTAGAACTAGCTGGAAGTATGCTCCCTGATAGAACATGGTCTGAGCGATAGCCCGCACCAACTTCTACATGCTTACCCCTCTGCTCCAAGACCTAAGTCATGTAGCCTCATATTGTAGTGTCTGCACCTGATCTCGAAGGTGGGCAACCTCAACATGGAGAGTCACCATCTCGTTGCTCTCCCCCACCTTGACACCCTTACCCTTATCGGGTGATGCTGGCCTATCCCTCTGTTGAGAAGGGAGTCCCTCCTCCCTCCTCTCAGGCTGTTGCAGTTTCTCTGGAGCCTGTGGCACTCTTTGACATCTCTCTTGAGGAGATCATCGCTCCTACCTCCCTTCGTGACTCCTCGCTGCATCGATGGTAGCTTGGTGTTGCCTCCCCATCCATCACATAACCATTTGCATTGGACCCTGTGCACTCGTCATCCGAGTAGGGTGGATGCCTGCGTACCAGGAATCATACTCGTATGTTACCCCAATGATGTCCCCATCCACTGGTTGAATGGGGGCATCGTCCATGTATTGACTCTAGAATCATTGCATATCTGGAGCCTCGCTCAGTGTAGTACTATCCTAGATAGTCCGAGAGTACTCGTAATCCCTAAGAGAAGGGATCCTCTATTGTAGACTGAACTACCACAAAACTTGGTCATAGTGGTGGAGCTCTACCTCTCCTCACTCCATCCTTAGCCAGAAGACTCGCCTGATGTGAGCCAACTCCTGTCTGTCCTCTCCCCACCCTGGGTGCTCTCTCCATGGCCTCCAGGTGATTTTGTCAGGGATGAGGTCATCTAGCAACCTCTAGGACATCGGTAGATCTATCCACCCTATGACCCTCTCTGGAGCCACCAATAGAAAACCTAGGGTCTCTCCCGATCAACCCCTATCAATGGAAGTCCTATCATCCTCCGCATCGCAATGTGCTCCTAGAACCAAACCTATAATAGTGATGTTAAAACCATACATCGACCTCCCTTGGATATGACCCCGTACAGGATCCTATACAAGTAGCATAGTACAAAGCTACCCTAAGAAAATTTGTAGCCGTGGTCTCTCATATCGTAGACCACATCTGAGAGTAGCCATGGTAACCTGCATCTGCTTTGGTGGCATAACAGTAAGCCACCTACTACCCTTACCAAAACCCAAGTCAATCAAGATGCCCCAGGCATCTGCCGTAATGTCTCGATGTTCACCCCACCCTTCTCCAAGGTGAAGCTAGGATCTCTGCACAGTCTCATCATGGCATGGCCTGATTGGCCTCAAGAGTCATAAACCGCCCTTGTATGGGGATCTTCAAGATCCTCCATACATCCTCTAGAGTGGGAGCTATTTCCCTTGTCAGTAGCCAGAAGTAGGATGACCCCGGATACCACCTCTCTTCTAGGGCTATCAGTAGCCCCATGTTTGTCAGTATTTATGGCATCTTCGCCACATGTTGTGGCCCAAGAACAGAAACATTGACAAAGAGCTCAATAAAAGGCCCAAAAAATAAATTGTAGGCACCAATGATGATGAGTGTCTAATGGGAGTTTCACTCCCAACCCTGTTTTAAATCACCTCATTAGGAGGTGGGGGAGGGACTAAGCTAAGAGACTCATTCTTAGTCCCGGGCCCCAAAGGTGACCCTTTGCCATTGATGACAAAGGGGGAGAGATTTGAGTAAGGGGGAGAGATATGAGTAAGGGGGAGAGCTTCAAGTGAAAAGGAAAGCTTCAAGTCAGGGGGAGCAAAACTTCAAAGAGATTGATTTCAGTTTTGGCTCTTGAAGATGTGTTTTTAGTAAAGGTTTGCCATCAATGACAAAGGTTTGCCTTCTTCTCAGCTTCTGTCGTGAAATCATGACACCTTTGCCTCTTGCAAACGTCATCTACAACTTTGTCACGAAATCATGACACTTCTTACTTCTTCAACCTTTTCTCGGTTTGCGCTAGCGAAAATGGAACATGTCACAAAATCATGACGCTTTCACTACCTTAAGCTCTTTTCTGCCAACTGCTCGTGAAACTAGAGCATGTCGTGAAATTGTGACGCTTTCGCTGCCTGAAGCACTTTTCTGCCATATGCCCATGAAACTGGAACATGTCACGAAATCACGACGCTTTCGCTGCCTTAAGAACTTTTCTGCCATATGCCCATGAAACTAGAACATGTCACAAAATAATTACTCTTTTGCCAACTACAAGCTGCCAACTCAATCTGTCATGAAATCATGACACTTTCTGCATCCGTACAACTTCTTTGAAACTTGTCGTGAAATCGCGACACTTCCTGCAACTCAACACTGCCAACTCAACTTGTCACAAAATTGTGACACTTTTTGTATCTGTACAACTTCATTGAAACTTGTCGCGAAATCATGACACTTCTTGCAACTCAACACTGCCAACTCAACTTGTCGCAAAATCATGATAGTTTTGCCTAAAATTTCTCTCTCCTTAAAAATTTCGTGAAATCGTGATAGTTTTTCTATCTTCATCTCTACCTTCCAGCATGTCGTGAAATCGTGATACTTTTGCCAGAACTTTCTCTCTCCTCAAACATGTCGCGAAATCATGACAGTTCAGCTTGCAAACTTTTTTCTAACTTATATTTTTCTAGATCTTTTGCAACTGGGCTACTCTGATTTTCTTGGAGACTTACTGACCAGCTGAAACCTTCATCAAAACACATACTTAGACATAAAAACAAATTGCTCCAAGAACTCCTTGACATCAAAGACAACAACCACCAAGAGCTCCTTGACATCAATGACAACAACTACTTGAGCAAAGGCAATGTACTCAAGGTACCCAAAGTTGCCAACATTACCCTATCTTTTAATTTTATTTAAAAACAACATTTTTTTAAAATTTTGCTTTTTTGCGCTTTTACCTTAAATGTTCAATTTGGGTAAAAACTCGGAGGGGGCATCATAGTAATCAGTTGTACGATTCGACCTAGAATCGTCGTCTAAAAAATTGAGTAAATTTTTGCTTTCTTGTAAAGTGGGAAGAACTCGTATTTAACGCATTTTCTTTGAAAAATTTGCTAAAGAGGGGGAAAAATCTAGCACCCTAAAATTGACACAGTTAAACCCTTAGTAAAAGATAAAAATTTGAATTTTAACCCTGAAACCGCCCGTTAACCACTCATCCCATTTTTCATGCCATTTTTAGGAGTTGTTTTGACCATTGGATGATATCATCGCTGATCAGATGAAATCATCCCAGATCGGATGAATTCATTTGGAATAGAACGTCCAGATGATTTCGTCCCAAAACCAAATTTTCATAATTAGCTTCTGTTTTAACAACCTCTCCAACTTGAGTAGAAGCGTGTCTGCATAGTTGGAGATTTCTCCACTGAGGATCTCTCAGATTGGGATGATCCATAACCTCCTAACCTCTCCCTAATCCTATATAAACTAGGATTTTCTTAGTTTATTCCTCTAGTTGGCTGATCCTATTATTCCCTGGTTTATTTTCCCTGCCATTTAGTTTTGTTGTGTTAAGACATCATATCCACCATTGTTTGCAATCATAGTTTTAAGTTTTAATTGCAGGTTTTAACTATGCTTCAGTTGGAGAAAGCTCGGATCGTCGTAGGAGATTCCAGACAATTTCAGAAGATCCTATCATAGATCAATGATGATATCGTACGATTGGAGGTGATCTCGACAACAGTTCAGATTGGGGGCAACCAAAGCCCTGAGTTTGCATTTCTCATCTTTATTATTTATTTTACTATGCATTAGCTTGATTTATTTTCATTCTGCATATTGGAGTTCACCTCATTTTAACATAAATGCATGATAAAATTAAAATAAGTTATTAAAACAATGCATTTCCTTTAATTTGCTATCTATATTTATTAATTAAGCATTTATACTGTTGTTTCTACCATTTTGTATTATTCTAGTGGTAGCATTTTCGATTTTTGGTGTTTGTTTCTGTGATTGTAGTTTTCTGACGAATTCATCAGAGCGATGATGATCTCATCTGATCTCAGATGATTGAATATGATCTGGGATGATTCTGTACAATTGCATATGATCCTATCATATTTGGGATGATCTAGACTCTTACAAGCTTCAAAATCTTCATCAGACATCCGAAATCAGGTGCATTCTTTCTTATTTAGTATATTCCTGGTATTTAGGATTCATTCCTGCTTTATGTATTCATATAAATTGGCAATTTCATATAGGATAGCTTAGATTCATTCTGGCCAACCTATGATTATGAATGATCGAGTATAAAATGAACACATCAAACCCATTCTCAACCTAGGCACAAAAACTGCCACTCAAATTTTCCTGGTGAACCCACCATCTGTCAAAAATTCACCCTTATGCCCCTCCTTCGAGAGGTGTCACCTTCAAAGGGCCTCTCAGTCTGAGGTATTGTCCCATACTTCTCACATCCCCCTTCTAGGCATAGATTCTATAGCCTAAAGGTAAGTATGCAAAAAATTTGGAGTGATACAGTGTGTATTAAAAATTTACCTTGGGGGTCTAGGATTTTTAGTATGGGGGTAGATGCGAGCTTTTGTTTAAGAAATTGAAAGGTGGATTCACATTTTTCTATTCATATGAATGCCTTTCCTTTCCTTTGAATATTTGTTATTGGGGAGGCTACCTTAGAATAGTCATTCAAAAACCTTTGATAATATCGTACAAAACCCATGAAAATCCTCAATTTTGTTACAATAGTTGGGGGTAGCCAATTCAAAATGGCCTCGATGTTTTTGGGATCTACTGCAATCCCACTTGCAAAGATTATATGTCCCAAGTAGTGTAACTGCAACACATAAAAATCACATGTAGTGAGGTTCCCTTAGAGTTTATTTTTTCTCAATAACTCTAGCATGATCCTAAAGTGTCTATAATGCTCTTCTTTACTACGAGAATAGATTAGAAATTCATCAAGAAATACCAACACAAATTGGTCTAACTGATTTCTAAATACATTGTTCATTAGATTCATGAAGGCAGTTGGTGCATTGGTCAATTCAAAATGTAGGACAATGAACTCATAGTATCCGTACCAGGTTTTAAAAGTAGTTTTGTGAGTATCCTCTTCTCGGATCTTGAACTGATGATATCCTGATTTTAGATCAAATTTGGAGAAGATGGTGGCATCTTTTTATTGATAAAATAGATCTTCTATCCTTTGCATATACTTTGCAAAGGATATCTATTCTTGACGATGTCTTTGTTCAACATCCTGTAGTTTATACAAAGCCTTAGCAAACCATATTTCTCCTTCACAAATAGTACCATTGCACCCCATGGAGATACACTTGGTTTGATTAGCCATTTACCGAGCAATTCTTGAAGTTGCACCTTCAATTCTAGCATCTATATAGGGTTCATCCTATAATGAGCCCTATGGATGGGTTTTGTGCCTTGTACTAGATCAATGGTGAAGTCAAATTCTCATTTGAGAGGCATACCAAAAAGTTTTGAGGTAAATACTTCCCTATTTTCTTGTAGAATTGGGAAACTATGGAATGCTTCCTCTTTAATGACACTTTCAACTTCTTTTATTTTGATCGTACGGATCATTCCCCCTTAACTTATGGCCTTCTTTATTTGCATTGCGGTCAATAACATATGTTTAAAGTAACCTTGTTCACTAACCATTTTTACTCTTTCCTCCTTATCATTAGTGAACTTGATCCATCAATATTAGAAATTGATTAAGCCTTGTGATATTTTAACCAATCCATTTCCAAGATGATGTCAAATGCATGTAGTGGTGCTACATATAGGTGCCAAATGGTAGAGATAGTGGGTAGGGAAATTTGATCTATGGGGAAGCATTGATTTATATAGTAGGTTTGACATGACCCATACTCCCCTTTCCACCCTTGTGCCGAATATCCAGGTCTCTACGACATGTCTCTTGTTATCCTACTAGAAATAAAACTATCTGTAGCTCCACTATATATTATAATTTTAAAATTTCTACCATATATTTTACAATTTATAATTAAATGAGTTTCTTGTCCTTAAAGGTTTTGTTTTCAAGTGGTTGTGTTTATCTTGTGGCCCTTTCTATTAGCCTTCTTTCTAGAATCTATGCAAAAATGGCAATTCCTCACATAATGTGGACCACCACAATCATAACATCCTATTTTATAGTTATAACTTGTTCCTTAATCAAGCTTATCCTTATTATTTGTAGGAGGTAGTCCTACATGTTTGAGAGGTTGTGGTTTTTTAGAATTATTGCTATTTTTATTATTTTCCTAGAACTTATTCTTAAAGTGCCCTGGTTTCCCATTGGCCCTCAATTAAAACTTAGGGTTTTTCTTTCCTTTATGTTGTTGCTCAGGTTCCCACTTCATATTTTTCTAGTGACAATGTTCCTTCTTTGATGCTTTTGAGGTGTTATCAAATTTCTTATTAGGGTGCCGATTGTATTCTTCTTGGCAAACCAACTTGTATGTTGTCTCCAAATCACTAGGATTGTGCATGCTCACTGCAATTTTGATGTGATAAATATCTCTTGAGAGGAATGTATGTACTTTCATATTATTATCCTTCTCAAGGGATGGAGCGTATTTAAGCAGTTTCAAAATATATATAATATCCTTCAACATATTGAGTCCCTTGGTAGTTTTGAATAAATTAATCAATTTTCTTCATATAAAATTGTTTTGTAAGAAATCTCTTTCTGAAGGCTTTCATGAACTGCTCCCATTTGAAGTAAATTACTTTGATCTTCTATTTCTTACTATAGGTCTCCCATAATTCTAGACTTGTTTATGTCAGAAGTCCCATGGTCTAGATCGTCTTAGTTGTCGAGGAGTATTTTCCCATGGAGAAATAGACCTCCAACTCATTTAACCAAGATTTTTCCAAATCTGCACCTTTTTTCCCTAATAACCTTCTAACCTTGACATGTTTCAAGTCCTTTTCTAGTTCTCCATTAGTGCAGAATTTAGCCACACAATATACTTCATCTATGTCTCTTGCCTGTTCCACCATAGGATTTGCTGATTCAGGATTCCTACTATCAGGTTTTCATATTTTAGACCTAATGGTTTCCAACAAGTTGTTTTGTTGGACCGTTTTCTCTCTATACAAATTAATTTCGCCCTACATTATCTGCACAATGATTGCAAGGTTTTTTATTCTGTTTGAATTTATTAAGCTATCCCGTACAGGTCTATCCTTAATACTATCAGTGCTGGTTGGCTTCTCCTTCTAAGAGATCCTCAGCCTTCCACTTCTCAACTTGGGTGCCATGTTTCCCTGAGTTTAAGAATGGTTTTAGTTGTGCATCTATTTATATTGTATGAAATTTTTTGCATCTACTATGTGAATAATATGCAATACCTAAATATAATGGTTACCATATGGTGATCCTGTAATGGTGTTTTTAACCATGGTAGGTACAACTTGCTATAATTTGTAGGGTACATGTTTACATACCCTATAAAAGGTTTCCTATGTTTGCAAATTCAATCAAGAGGTCATATTTCAACATCTATTAGATTAAAAGAAATATTTTTCTAATGCCATGATCCTCCTAAGATAATTTTCACATTATTAGGATCTATGAATAACTCCTGTTGATTTACAATACAATGTTTGTGTAAGGAAGAGGCTTAGCTTGGGACTATGAATACCAAGTACAATTTATCAAAGGAGTCTTAGGTACACCACTTAAACCCACTATTATGGAGGGTTCACTTAACTACTCCAAGCCAATTCACAAGTGGTTCGGTCTTGGGATAAATGACTTACTCATTGGTAACCTCCAGGCCATTTTTATTTCTCTAATAAAAATACATTTCTTCAAAGTTCCCTTATCATTTTTATGGAATCTTGTGCCTTATAAACCTAGGCTCTGATAGAAACTGTCATAACCCCAATTCCATGACCAACAAACCTAAGGAAAAAATTGTGTCTATTCATTACTAAAGTTACTAGCTCATCAATGCATTGAAAGTTTCTTTGTGTGGTTTTCTTATAGATAAGTATCCAAGTAAGTTCAAGGATACACTTCATAGGAATATAACATGGTCAATGTCTATTTTGTGGATAGGAGTGGCCAACCCCTATAATGACCTACAGGTAAGTTTTATTTACCTTGCATTTGGGAATTCTCATATCCTGGATAGGAATGCCATTTTACCCTACAAGTTAAAATCAAACATTAAACTTACTTATATGTTATGTATCTTTCAACCATACACTAGGCATATGCCTTGAGATCTTTTTTGTTCTTCCTTAAGTATATATCCACAACTATTCTTTCTCATAAGGTAATCTTAATTCATCCTGTAATTATATATTCTTTCTATGATCACTTAAAGTCAAGTTTTACATTGTATATACATTCTCACAAGGATTGATATATTCAAATTAAAATTGATCCCAATTAATATATTTTACAATAATAGAAGTCCTTCATTAAAGAGGTATTATTTTACATGTATACATGATCAATAGAGCTCAACTAGTGTTGATATTTTCTTGACTCCATCCGAGCCATAGGTACTAGATAGTAGGTTTTTTTGGGATCAGAAAAATCCATTTCATGTATACGAGATTTAAATCTAAATAAACAATATTATGTAACAAATTTTCATTGAATACAACTAAACACAATACATTCTCCATAATGTACTCGTCTAAAGCATTCCATTATTCAAGGGAAGGAAATCCCATACTTTCCTAAGACTGAAAGAACACATTTTCATTCCATATCCTTATCCATAAGGACTTGTTTCAAAGGCATATCCTTATCCATAAGGATATGCCTTTGAAACAAGTATTATTACAATCAACTATTGCTAGTTCTTAATTAAAATAATGCTATCAATTCATTCATAAATGAGATCTCTTTTATGTATGTAGCATATCATACTCTCACAAGTATCTCATATTTCATCAAACAATTCTTACTTGAGTAAGTTTCTCATATTTCTCCAAACAAAAATAGCATTAAACAATTCATACTTTCACAAGTATCTCCTATTTCATCAAATAGAAATAGCATTAAAACACATCATACTTTCACAAGTATTTCATATTTTTTCAAACAAAAATAACATTAAACAATTCATACTTTCACAAGTATTTCCTATTTCCTCAAATAGAAATAGCATTAAAACACATCATACTTTCACAAGTATTTCATATTTCTTCAAACAGAAATAGCATTAAACAATTCATACTTTCACAAGTATTTCCTATTCTCTAAAATAGAAATAGTATTAAAACACATCATACTTTCACAAGTACTGCATATTTATTCAAACAAAAATAGCATTAAGTAATTTATACTCTCACAAGTATTTCCTATTTCATCCAAAAAAAATAGCATTAAAACACACATACTTTCACAAGTATGTCCTATTTCATCAAAAAAAAATAGCATTAAATAACTCATACTTGTAGTCTATAGTCCTCCAAAAAATTTGGCTATCAAGTTCTCTCAAGATCTATCACAAGATCATACTATAGTAATCTATCTTGCAATATCCCATCTAGATTACTCAAAATTATCCACAACTCCATTTGTAATCTATCACACAATATTACACTATAGCATTATTCACTTGGCCCTTAATTTGTTTTGGGAAGGTATTATAGGTACTCATTTTAACCAATGTGTTTTTACATAACCCTTCTTTCATCAAGGTTGAAATATAGTTCATATTAAAGTTGTCACATAGTCCATAAATGGGACTATTACAAATCCTTCGAAAGTTTATCCAAAAATCCTTAAACAAGAGTTCATGGTTCATATAAACTTTCCGTAATAATATAATTTATTTTCTATGAGATTCACATAATTTGTGCAAATTTACTCCCTCAATGTTTTTATTCAAGATGTACAGACTTATTTTGTTTCAAGGTGAACAAATTTTTAACTCTAAAATTTGCTCCGTAACCCATAATATATTTAATATTTTTATTTTGTTGCACAAGGTGTTTGACAAGTTTTAATATGAGGGAATACCAATTCTATCAATCAAATTTTATCCACTTGCATAAGTGTTTTCCATACACTTGACGAGTTACCTCACATAGTGTAACACCAACATAAACCATATGATTGACATGGGATTCATTTAACCTAATACCACTTGTATATTATGTACAGATGCAGGGACTGTTATTTTATTGTATGAATAGATTGCTTTTCCAACCCAAATTTATCATGATGCTGTCATTTGACCATCATCAGGACCAATGTAGTGTGTCCCTTTTAGCATTGTACCCATACTAATTTTAGGCTATCCAAATAGTGCATTTCACTATTCAATAGCCTTTGTTCTCACCAAGTGGGAATACCGGTAGAATTAGTGCTTTCTACTCACAAACCTATGTTCTTAATGTGGAAACGACTATCCCCAAATTGCGAGAATTCTCAAAACAAAGGGTATTCATATTTTTCATGAATTCAACCAGAAACCACTTCTTTAAGATACTTAATGTCCTTCTATGGATTAGTCTCCTATTCGACTATGAATATGATTTTCCAAGCACACAGGTATTGCTATATCTCTCCCATAGAATTGCTACAACACTATGTTGATGAAACTTGTATCCTATGGTCTACGCACTTCATAACGATATTCAAAACTGGTACTATCATCATTAAAGCTCACCATTTGATAGTGTTATTTGGTTAATATTATAGCACAATAGGGTGATGTAGTAGATAGAACTTCATGTCTCTCTATACAACAAATAATTTCAACCAAAGGATCACTTACTGAATGAAACATAACCAAAACTTAAGATCATTCCAAAGGAAGACTACACAATGATATTATATTTATTGATAGGTGGTATGTCATTTATGGTTTCATTGATTTAGATTTATTTCCTATTGGTGTGAGCGTCTTGGACCACTTGAATTCAGAGGAGCATAGTTTGGGTGGAAATCCTCCATGGTGGGAAAAAATATCTTCATCAAACCAAATCCTCTACATTAAGGCATAGGTTATTATTTTTAAATAAAATAACTCAAAATGTAATATCCCACACCCAAGGTGGTATGAGTGATGATATTATTTAAAAGCACTTGCATACCATTTGCTTGGTAACCATCTAGTGGTGGTTCCACTAGTGGTGTCATTTCAACTATGTAGAGACCCTTAGCTTATTAGGATTATGGATAGTTTTAGCTTGGTCGAGAGGTTTCTCCAATTGGATTTAGCAAAAAAATTAACAAAATATGGTTTTATCTTATAAGAAAGTTGACTAACCTTAAATGACAATTTATCCCAATAACACAAGTCCAAGAAAATTAATTAAAAGGATGCCCAACTCTCCAATTCACAAGGGTCCAAACTAGTTAACCTAACAAATGTAGAATGCAATCACATACCATATAAAACCAATAAATCATGATCAATAACAATGGTGCAATAAAATTAATTAAAATGCCCAACTATCCAATTACAAGACTACAAACTAATTAATTAAATGAATGCATTCATGGACCATGTTAAACCAATATATCAAGAACATATTTAGTCATCTTCAATAAGTTAAATCATACAAAGTGTACTAGCATCAATATCCATATGTACATTCAATAATAATCATATATATATTTTGAACAAATAGCATGGCTATGAGGTATGATATGACCTGGGTATTTCCAACTCCTTGAATATTATATGTGTCCAATCCTTCTTCCTTCATTTCTCTTCTATAAATTCTTTCACCGAAGATATCTAAACTTAGGTCTCTTTGGTTTCTAATTCATCCAAGGGTAGAGAGCATAATCCCTAAGCCCAAGCTTACCTATCAACCAAATTTGACCAAATGTCTCTAAGGCTTAAGGTTGTTTGGTTTTTTATTCACCAAATGGTGAAGAGAATAATACCTAAGCCAAAGTTCTCCTACTAACTTCCCAAATTCCTTCTCCAACATTATCCCTAATTTTTAACCCATGGTGGCTATTTATAGTATTCAGGGGTTGCTTTTTCAAAGGGTGAAGGGTAGCCTAGGTGATGACTTATTGGAGAGGTCATGAAGATGGTGATGTAGGCTTTTTTTATAGTATAGTATTTTCTTCTACATATTGGAGGACATGATGCACATAAAAGGTAGACAATAGTATTTTAGAGGACCTTTGAATGACTACTACTATTTTTAAATTTTTCCTAGAATATTGGGGTACAAATTCCTTTTTCTCATGGCTCCGTAATGGCATTTTAGGCCCCAAACACCTTCCTCAAGGTATTTTATCAAAATATTAGTTTGCAAGCACACTTATAGCTAAGTTCACATGATAACCCCCATTTTCTATTTAAAATATATGTTTTTATTTTCTTGGTTGTATTCCTATTTATTTTAAGAAAATAAATAAATGAATTACCACTATTTTCAATGCTTGTATAATTTCATAACATTATCTATGTCTATATTAGTTGTATTTATCTTTGTCGTGCCC
Source organism: Wollemia nobilis (assembly GCA_028583015.1). Classification (NCBI taxonomy): domain Eukaryota; kingdom Viridiplantae; phylum Streptophyta; class Pinopsida; order Araucariales; family Araucariaceae; genus Wollemia; species Wollemia nobilis. The sequence goes on along the minus strand of JAQPPZ010016040.1, from coordinate 4,148,869 downwards.
AAGTGTTCGGGTCAAGGTGGGATGTGACATTACTTTATTTTCCATTTGGGAAGGGTGCTTCACCAATATGCATGCCTCACAAATGCCATAGGTGGGTAATAAATTGAATACAATCCACCATATGAAGATGATTCATATACCTCAAGGATTTATAGTTGATGTGACTAGGTCGATAGGTGCAATTTCTTACTAATATAATATGTATTAGAAACCATGTAGATACAATACAATTTTACGTGGAAGACGATAAAAGGGAATATGAGGAGGAATACCAAGCTTGTAATTCTAATCATATTCATCAAATTATTCTAAATCCACTTTTTTTAATTTATTATTAATATCCTTGACTACCCATTTATTAGACCAAAACTTATTTTTGCATGAGTTCACCTTAAGACACCTAAATATAAATAAAATGCTAAAACCAATACACGGAAATTAAAAACCTATATGATCTCAAAAAAGGATAAATTTTCTTTTGTAGGAAGGAGACATGACCTATAAAAATTTTCTCCCAAAGAAATATCCAAAGGAACCAAAAGCATTAAAAATAAATTATTGAAATGAAATTGCCAGTAGGAGTACTTGCATCATTATGTGACAATATTTGTCATAATTCATGTTGGACTAATGCAATGTTACCACACTATTTTTTATTAAGAAAACATGACTAAATGCAAGGCTAGAAAATAGTACTCTTGTTTAAGTATCCAATACATTGGGTTTACAAGGGGTTCAAATACCACATCAACATGAAGTGTACCATATCATCCTTTATAATTGTTTTGATAATGGATTAATACCAAATAATTATTGACAAAGAGGTATCCTATTATAGGAAATAAAACCATCAATCAATAATACATAAGGACCTAGTGCTAACCAATGGTTCTAAGCAACCAATTGTTATAAATATTAATAATATGAATAAAATACATCATGGCATGTTATACCCTAAATACCTCCTTTACAAAATGATTGCATGAAGTATTTTATCCTAGGACATCCTATACATAAACGTATCATTCTATCCACCAAGGTGATGTCACTTATGTGCTTTAAGATCTATGTCACCATGCTTGAAGGCTAAGTGCCTTTACCATTGTAGTAATTGTATTCATAAAGAGGACAAAATGTCGTATAAATAAAATAACCAAGTGATGCCTTTCTTCCAAAAAATACAATATCAAAATTTAAATTTAAATGTTTGAATGATGAAAAAAGAAGAAATAATCTTCAAACCTTGATAAATATGATGTAATATTCAAAAATGGAATTTTTTTGAACTAGTACCCACATGAATTTCTAGATAGATTTAAAACAATATAAGTGTTTAAACTAATTCTTTATGATTGGAATTTTATAAAAAAAATGTAGAATAACACACCTTGTCCAAACCTCCTTCTTCAAAACTCTATGATACTTGTGCAATCAAACAAGCAAGTCTTCTCTATGCTTGAAACCCAAATATTTTCATAGTGCACTACATTTAGCTCAAAAAATTACTAGTAAATGAAGAAAGTCTATTGTTGCTTAAGACCTCGTTTAAACTTATAGATACCAAAATAGTTGTCCTTTCATCAATTTTATTTTGATTCCAAATAATATACTAGGATTAAGGAAATAGGTTAGATATTTTAAAATATCCCACAGTTTCAATTTGTTACTAGCTTCATACCTACCTTTCAAAAAGACATATCTTTCGTAAATTCCACAAATATAAAATAAAATATGAATTAAATGTCAAATGCTAGGAATATTTAAAATTACAAATGAATTTTCTCTTAGGTAAATTTATAGAGTGTGACAATATCCAACAAGGATTTTTTGAGCTACATATCGTGCCAATTCTTTGATAACTACTTTTGAAAAAATAGTACTTGATCCTATAATTATAATAGAATATCACAGATAAAATTAGAGATTGAGTAATAGCGATTCACACCTACACTAACACCATATTGGAATTTAGAACATACTTAGGACCTTATCAACAACACAAAATGTAATCATATATAAGCAAAATATAGATATGATAGGTTCTCTTAGACACCAATAAATATTGTTAATGGATAAAAGAATCATATGCAACCTATGAGTAAATGGTTGGAAAAAATGGCATATAAGTACCCAAATTACAAGTTACCCTAGGTTAAGAATAAAGAATTGGCGTAATGGATAGTAATATAAAATTCCAATAAAGTATGCTATAAATATGCTAACATGCCAAAATGGCTATAATTGATTAAATTACAAAGTTTTTAATGTCCCCAAGTGAATATTGACACTCTTATTTCAAAAATAAAAGATATAATACAATCTATATTTTTATGAGATGTCACTTTCAAGAAAACAACTAGGTATAACATTCAAGTTTGAAAATGTTTAAAGAATATTTTTTGGAAAGGATGTGAGTTGGAGTTTGAATTTCATTTTTAAAACAAGAGAACTATTGTATCAAGTTTTTTGATCTTATAGAGGTTTAAATGTGAAAATTATATTATTCTAAGCAATATTTTATCAGCTCCAATTTCTATTTAGCAATTTGATCAAGAAATAATTCCTCAATAAAATAACAAAGGAGCACTAAAATATTCTTCAAATCATATTTTCTAATTTTTATGGAAGGATGAGTTAGTTTAGAATATATCAAAATAAGGTAGATACTTGGTCAAATTATAATATAAGGATTTGGAACAACAAAAATCCCTACTCCCAAGGATTTACCTTAGATGGATGTTTGGTTACTTGATGCCTTCTCTAAATCCTAAATATTTCTTTGACTAGAAGTTCAAATCAAAATTCTTACAAGTGATTGTTTGTAAAGAAGATGGTATCGTGAACCTTTTAGATGTGCTTTGTGTAAGGAAGAGCCTAGTTGTTATTTATACCTTTGCATCACAAAATAAAGGTTAATTTTTCATAAAAACAAGAATATAATTAGTTTTTCCACTAATATTTAAATATTTGATAACATTTTAGATTGGTTTATCAAACCTAAGGTATGATCCAAGCATGTGATCTTTCTAGGACATGGATTTATACTCAAAAATATATATTTTTATAATCTTAACCACTTTGTCATGGGTATAATGATATTTTCAATATTTCACTTTGATCAATTCAAAAACATTAAAAATATTAAAATAAAAACAATTATTGCAAGAAGCAAACATGTTGTAAATAAGGTTTCCAATAACTACATGAAAAAATATTCTAGAGGCCCTTATAATTTTAACAAAATATTTACTAAAATTAGTAATTTTTCATTGTAAGATTTTTTAGCCTATATGAATATTTAGCCATTTTGATGTATCGATAGAAGACCAAACATAAAAGGACAAACTATGCGTATGGTTTTCATTTAATATGCACTTTTTAATTCATGGAAGGTGAATCACCATATTTATATATGGGCTACCTTCTAATTCTGGAAAGGTGAACCACCACATGTGAGTGACCTTTCATATTATATATGATGGATTTCCAACACACCAAAATTATTGTATGAAAAGAGATACACCCTTGAATGTAAAAAGCATAAGAAATGAATGCAATTTTATAGATTCACATTTATTGTCAAAGATTACTTGTATTTTGCTCTATTTTTATAGCAATCAATATTTGTTTTTATATTGTTTATATATTTATGTTCTAATTTGTTATACTATGTCATTTATAAATTGCACTCTTTCTTTATTTTCATTAATTATAATGATGATATTTGGATTAGTCATATTAGAGTAGTCTACCTTTTTGGTCCATGTCCATAAATATGAGATTAGGGTATCCAAATTTTGGGTATTAGATGCAATATCCATATGATTACCTTCCTTGTTGTGCCAAATAATTTTAGTTATGTACCAAAATAGATAAAACTAAGATAATCAATCATTTTAAGGAGATGTTGAATGAAGTCCTCACAAAATAGAGGGATAAGATGATGAATTAATTTTCTCAAATTCTTTAATGTATCCCTATTAAAAATTCTACAACCTATCACTACCCTAACACCATTAAGCATTCACATGCCTTTTAGGGTATACATAAAATTTGATATTCCTACTTTTGAAGGAAAATTTAATGTTGATTCCCTATAAAAATTCATTGGATTATTTCTCATCATAGTTATCTATAAAAAAATACATGGAAAGGAGAGTGAGAAAATCACTTTTGCACTCTTAAAAACTTCATTGCCTATTCCAAATAGGTGGGAAGCATATTACAATAAGGTTAAGGAGGAGGATGAATATGAAGTAGTGTTCACATGGGATAATTTCATGAAAGTCATCAAGGAATAATATTATACCATGGAAGCCTATGAAGACCAATACATGCAATGGGATGAATTGTGAAAATATAAAGACTAGTTTGTTCAAGATTATACTAATGTTTCCCATTTCATAGTGGAAAAAATAGGTATTCATGATAGAAAAAATAATTGATCCCTATATTTCTATAGTGAACCATAATCATACATTCAAGAGGATATAGAAATATTTTAGTTCAATATATTAAAGTGACATACGATCTTATTTTTAATTTGGAGCAAAAGCACAAAATTAAAAATGAGGAGGAGCAAAAATAAGAATCAAAATACTATGGCCTATACAAATAAAGGCAAGAGTATACTCAAAAGAATAAAAAAAGGGGATCAACCATAAAATCAGAATTGGAAGCAAAAATAAGAGTCCTAGGAAATAATCCCTTCAATTACATGACTAGAAAATGGTATTATTATCACAAGATTAACTAACATTTGAGGGAGGAGTGTTAACTATGTTATTCATTACTTGTTTACTCACAACCCTCTGTATTTATAAAGCAATTCCTCCACATACATAGGCTAAGGATATAGGGGAATTAGAACTTGGAAGTAGAATATAATATGCTCATTGCCATAACACATATGAAATTAGAGGGGAGATAAGAAGATTCACAAGAGAGGGAATGCTTTTTTCACCCATCAATATAGGTGAAAGGTATGACATTATATTTCATAGTTATTAGTGGGAGACAAGTATTTGATTTTTGCTTAGATTGTAAAGGATCAAAATCTATTTGTTACATCATACCCATAACCATATAATGTTGTATGAATATAACAAGGGAAATATATTATTTTCACTCAATATTGTCTCCTACATGATGCCATAAAATATTTCAAATAGGAATTCTTGTGTGATATTTTTCCTTTGGATGTTTATGATGTGGTTTTAGGATAACCATTAATGTGGAAGAGGTATAGTGTATATTATTCTAGGACCTAACTTGTCATAATCACTATCAAAGGTTAATATTTTATGATATTAGAGGTATTTCTTACTACCTACGATTCCTTAAATAGTATAAAACAATGCAAGAATATGATAGAAAAATAAATAAATTCATTCTACTGATGATCAAGTTGTAAAAAAAATTTGGGATTATTGCTACATTGATCATAAGATTCATATAGAAGAAGCAAATGGACCAAACCGCAATAAAATTATAACTACCTATTCAAGTCACCGACTAGGGTTCTTATTTATTATAACGTAAAATATTCCATTGGTTTAGTTATTGGTTATCCTTTGTCTAATGCATCTATATATCATAGACCAATATTTGAAAATAAAAAAATTAGGAGGTAGATCCAAGAGTTGATTTAGAAGGGGCACATCAGACCAAGTGCTTCACTATGTGGTAATATAATTGTATTGGATCCAAAGAAATATGGAATATCGATTTTCTATAATTATTATAAACCTTTTAATAAGATAACTATGAATAAATTCTATTTAATCTCTTAAATAGATGATTTAATGGACTAGATTTATGGTGCAAATTTACTCACCAAAATTGATATCATATATGGTTATCATTAAATATTAGACTAAATTCAAATATTATGAGCGCTTACATTCAAATCGATCCTATTGATGTATGAAGGACTACATTCAAATATTAGGAGGGATTATTTGAGTGGGTATTTATACCTTTTATCATGACCAATGCACCTACCATATTCATGAGGATAATGGATGACATCCTGCATCCTTATGCCAATTCATTTATGGTAGTCAACTTATATGAAATTTTCATCTATAATAATACATGGCATAAGCATCTATAACATGTTTATTAGGTGCTTTAGACTCTTTCAAGGAATAAGTTATATGCTAAATTAGAGAAATGCTCATTTGACATGACAAAATTTAGTAATTTAGGTACATTGTTAAAAAAGGAGTAAATATTGATCCTAGGAAGATTCAAATAATTAGATATTTATATACTCTAAATAATTTAATAAATCTTATAACTTTTTAGGTCTTACCATTTATTTATCAAATATTTGTATCGGGGTTCTCACACACTCCTTGGCCACTACAAAAAATGACCAAATAAGGTGCCAAATCCAAGTTCTATTGGGAATATATGTAATAGTAAGAATTTTAAGGACCAGTTGTGTTTAGCTCCTATACTTTCCCTACCTAGTCTATAGAATTATTTTTAGGTAATTACTAATGTATTAGAGTATGCATTGGAAGTTGTTATAAAAAAAAATAGGAATTTGGTTGCGTATCATAATGAAACATTCATTGAAATAATTTAAAAATGTCCCACATATGACAAATAAATCTATTCCATTATCCAAGGATATATATAGTGGAAGAATTAAGTCTTAGGGATGGAAACCCTCATCCATATAAATTGTAGACCTCTATAGTTCATTGAGATATGAAGTAAGATAAGATATGAAGTACATAAAAAGTAGACCATATATTTATAGTTGTTACATGTTATCATCAAGCACAAGAAGGAATGTGTCAATTTGGTAGTAGATTATTTTATCCAACCTCCAATCATAGAACTCTCCACGATTCTTGATTTCTATGGGCATGAGACTTCCAATTTATTCACCTTGTATGAAGTAGATTTTGATTTTTTAGGTGCATAGCAAGTTGTTTATATGGGTAAGCATACTACTAATTATTATTTGTAAGATAACATCTTTTTCCAAATTTTATTTAGGATGTGTGCTTTGGCATAGTAGTAATTCAGTTTATTATAAAGAAAATGTTGGTAGATATTTAAAAGTTCTTCTATCGGCTCAAAATCATGAATGATTATGAGAGGTACATCAGGTCTTGTATTTATTGTATTATTTCTATATTAATCAATAAGAAAAAATGATTGTATACACCATTTCTAGTTCAATTCAAGACTTATGAATCCCTCTCCAAGGATTTTATCTTAGGTTTACTCACATATAACTGCAGTAATGATTATGTTTTTGTAGTAGTTGATCATTTTTAAAATAACTATCATGATTAATTAAAGAAAACCATTTTATTTGATGATAATATTAATATTATATTAATTCTATGTTTATAAGAGATAAATAAGTTCTTTGACTATTTTCTAGTCCATCCTATGAAGCATAATGAGCACCAAGCAACCCTGATGGTTAAATAGAAATTGTGAAATTATTGATTGTAAATTTTCTTTGAAAGAATAATTCCAAGAATATATGCACATGGGATGATATCCTTCTCTAATTCAACATATGTTAGGATTTATTACATCATAGTCCTAGGCTTGCTATAAAACATCAATATTTATTTGTCATTTAAGCTTCAATTTTTGCATACCAATATTAAAAATGAATATGAAGCTTTAATCCTTCGAAATTATGATACCCAAATGATAAATTTCATATTATTATTATTTTTTGAAGAATTACAACTAGTCATCAATCAAATAAAAAGAACATATTAAACTAGAGATGACAAATTAAAACCTTACAAATAAATTATCAACCAATTAATGACCACCTTTAATAATGTCAATATAGAAACCATTCCAAGGACAAGAAACTACCACATAGATACCATGGCAAACACAACATTCATCAGTCCTTTAGAACTACAAGACAAACATGCCACCATTCACATTCATAAAATTAGAAAATTGGGAAATCTTGAGTCTAGTCAAACACCTTTAAACATTTTTGCCACTAAAGTAATAACTCTTCTATATCCTTGGTATAAATATATTTATGCATTACAACAAAATGAAATTGTGCTTGAAGGCCTAAACCATAATGAACACAAAAATATTAGGTAAAATGCCTATTGTTTTGTCAACATTGTTGATGATTTGTATAAGTAATCCTTTGATATTATTTTAGTACGTCGCCTAAACTCTGAAGGGGCTAATCAAGAAATAAAAGAAGTTAAAAAAGGATTACATGATGACCATTTCAATGGAAATTCCATGGTCAAAAATATCCTTAGGTTAGGATATTGTTGGCCTTCCATGGAAAAAACTTCTTGTGATTTCATTTGTATTTGTAACAAGTGTCAAAATCATGATGACATTGGACATGATCCATTGTATGTATTATAGTATTTAGCCTATTATTGAACCTCTTCAATATGGGTTCTATATATCGTAGGAATTATAAATCCAATCTTATCAAAAGGTCACATGTTTATAATTACAATAATTGAATACTTTACCAAGTGGATTAAGATAATGCATGTATCTTCTTGTTTTAGAGTATATGTATTTAAATTCATCCTTAACTAAATGCTATATTGTTACAACATCCCTTGCATCTTAATTTTAGGTAATGTTACTCCTTTAAAAAATAAGGATGTAGTCAAACATCAAACAACACCCTTATTCTCATTCTCAAGAAATGTAAGAGCTGAAATATATAGGATTGACATCTTCTATTATATCCTACACTATGGGCTTATTAGACTAGTGTTAAAACACTTATCAGAGCTATACCTTATACATTATCCTATGGGGCTGAGACAATATTTCTCTTTGAACTAGAATTTACTTACCTTAGGATATTATTAAAATATGCTACAATAAGTGATACATATCATCATAATTGTATAATCCAATAATAATTCTTGGATGAAATGAAGATACATGCCCTAGATATAATTCTATCACAAAAGAATCAAATAATATTACAACAAGAAATTTGAGGTTGTAATTTAGTCGTCAAAGAACATTAGAAAAATACCATGCTCAAAGAGAATTGTGTTAGAAATAGATTATATTACATCATTTGGGTCATGTAAATGTACCTTCCTAGGTACATACTTAGGACATTAGATTACTTTAGGGAGAATTTATCTAGTTACTTCATGCAATGTTATAAATGCACAAGTATCAATGTACAAGTTTTATACATGCAAGTTATCCCTTGTATAGCTAGGTAGAGTGTTGGCCAAGGAACCTATCTGCCTATATAAAAAGACCTAATTGTAACAACAAAATATACAAGAACATACAAAAATACATAGATATATAGGTAGTAGCATAGTGCTATGTGGATCAAAATATATGGTTATAGGTACAAGTTAGTCCAATATCTTTGTTAATGGAGTGTCCATTTCCTCCATAGCTACATTGTATTAATTTTCACCATTTCTATTTGTAGCATATTTTAGTCATCTCATAGATTTACTTTAATTCATATTATTTTGCATCTTGTGATTGCTATATCCCATTACTCATTGTATCAACATCTAATAGTGGTATCAGAGCCACGATAGATCTAGCCACAATATATCTAGCCATGGTCAATAAATAGGAAAAACACCATTATCATTGAGCCTACATTTTTTTCAACCTGATGCACTATTGGACTAGCCACTATCAAAAAAATTTAGAAGAGATAAGGTCGTAGAATTAGGGAGAGCCACAATTGAGGAATGAAATTACATTTGGCTATAGTTTTTTCATATATTTATAGGAAAAATCATGAAGACTAGGACTCAACATTCAATCCACTATATTTACAAATCAACTAGTGAATATCATTCAAGATATTTGAAATTTATTAACTATTGCCAAAGTTTCTTTTCTTGAAAAAATTTAATTCTTAGATGATTGGGACTCCTTCTACAATAGAAATCTATGAGACTTCAACTTCTTACCTGAAGGTTAGTGTGCCTTCATAATGCAAATATTATTTCCTTGTGCAATAAAATAACACTACAAAAGAAGACTTCTAGTGAAAATTCATGGTGAAGTTATGTGATTGAAGATATCCATTGCTAGATTTATAACTTCATAGAAGAAGGCCATAGAAGCATTGATCCTGAAGAAAAGGCTATAGAAGCCTTGTTCTATAAGAAAATGCCATAGAAGCTCTGATCTTGAAGAAATGGCCACAAAATTCTTGATACTGAAAAAAGCCATAGAAGCCTTGATATTGAAAAGGCCAAAGAAGCCTTGATAATTAAAAAGGCCATAGAAGCCTTGATACTATACAATTCCACTGATCCTTGATCCTAAATAAGACTCCAGAAGAGAGTACTTGATTCAGAGGTAGATTAATTATTTTAGTACTAACACTTTTTTGCAGAGAAAGGAGATAAAGTGAGTTGGGAAATTGCCTACAAGAAAGTTAGAAATTATTAAGGTATATAGAAGCAAGTTTATTAATTTCTTAGAGGTTTTGAATTAATTATATTTGTCTCATACTGTTATAGAAAGGGACAAAAGAAACCAACCATAATAAAATTGAAGTTACACTATATTTAGCTTTCTTCACAAGGAGAAATAAGGTACAAGTTGATTATTCTCAAAACTTTGCAAAATCAACTTAGAATGTGAACTAAACATATCCTAAACTACTAGGGAGATATAAGGAAGCCTACAAAACCTAATCCAAGAATTTTTTTATCAAATTAGTTGACAATACTTAAACTAGGGAGTAAAAAAGGGATTATACTAAAACCTAGAAAGCTAAACTTATTATAAAGCTCATATTGCATCAAAAACTTGCTAGATAGAAGGTATTCTTCAAAATCTACAAAAATTGAAGAAATATTAGTAAGGTTAATTATATACTCTTATCTAGGGATTCATAAGGTAGTCTACATCAAAGGAACATGAAAAAGAAGAAGCAGATGAAAAAGAAAGAAAGTAATCCAAAAATAGAAACTCCAAAACTAGAGACTCATCAACTGATAGAAGAAAATTTATCTTCAAAAAGAACTAATTATCCTTGGAGAAGGCTCAAAATTTCAAGAAGAAGAAATTTACATTCAATATAACCCTTTAGAAAATACTAAGGAACAATTGCAATAACTAAAATGATGTATACAAAATATGATAGAAAAAAATGAAATTCAAGAGGGTACATCTACATAAAGGAAGGTCTTGCAAACAATAATGAGAGTGAGAAGTAATTATTAAATTACTCTATTGATTATGGAAAATATTACATGCTTTATAGTTCATGACAAAACTAAAAAATAGACAAGTTTGTTGAGAGATCAAATCCTCTCAAGCTAACAAACTAACTAACCTAGATACTAAGCAACCTAGAATAGTAATAGATCCTAAAGAATAGAACAACAAACATAGTGGACTACAATCCACGAGTTCTAAGTGATTACATAAACTAATAAAGATAGTTGATCAAACATTGACCAAATCTCAATATGCTAATCAAAACATTAAACTAAAACTAAATACTAGGACTTAATACTTACGACTAAGGAATAATGTTAGATATTCCAAAATTCTCCCCCTTGATGTTGATGGAACTTCTTCCAGAAGTTCATCAGCATCACAACATTGGAAGAAACTCAGTCTTTTTTGTCTCCTCCAGTTTTGTAACAAGAAATCAAAAATTATAAAATTTTATCTTGGGAACTCCTTCCACTTTTGGTGTGGGATCTCCTCCATTTTAGTTGTTTCTTCTTCTTGCAAGTAACCGAGTGCCCCATTTTGATAAGCTACTCCCCCTTCATCAAAAACTCCTTCAAATGATGTATTTTCCATAATTCCACAAATAATGGTTCTCACTAATCAATCTAGCACATTTCTTTCATCATTCATTCTATGGTCTTCAAACCATATTTCAGCTCCTAATACTCCTCCTGAGTATGTACAATGCATCATCTTATGTAGATGGTTTTGCCATATTACAATTTTACATACCTATTAACATATATTCAAACAAAATATAGCTATGCAATATCTAGTTACAAATGCAACAATAAATTGTTGCTCCTCACACAATATTTCACTCTTTACTATGGCTTTACATGATTACTTCAAAGGAATTTTAAACACAAAATACAGCCAACACATATCCATGGTTTTCATCATCATGCTATCCATTTTATTTGCAAATGAAATAATGATGTCTCTACAAGAAAATAATCTCTCAATAATACCTTTTTAGGACATTCTTCTCCTTTATTTAAATACCTGCTCACAAAAAACAAATCATTAATCACAAAAATATTACCTCCAATGTGATTAGATTTTGTGCTCCTCATAAAGAAATTTTGTGGCATATCTCTTTCACTGTATGGTGCTTCAAAATCAACCATCAACTCTTCACTAAGAGTTCTCCTCCTTTGTTCAATCCATGTTGGTGTGTTGAAACACCACTCATTAAAACAATCATACATTGTTGCTTTTTCAAGATAACTCTTTTCCTTCAATGTAGACACTCCAAGTGAGTTATATTCATTCATGAGTGATGTTTCCTTTGCCATTACAACAAGAAAATAAGCAATATCATTATTATTTCTGTTTCTATATTATTTGCTCTCTCACTTTCCACCTCCCAAATGAGATAATCATTTGTGTTATTTTCCTCACACAAATTATTTTCTTCTTTGAGATTCATAAAATCTCTCTTCACACAAACTTCTTGGGCTGATGAACAAGAATCATATCTATTTGTCACTCTTGATGAGTGATCTCTATTGAGCATATAACTTATAGTCATCATCTTCTCTTTATCAAGAGTATCATGGGGATCAACATCCCAAATATTCACTCTACATGAGTGAGTATCTACACTTACATATTCTTTTACTTATTCTTTTTCCTCCACTCCATGTGAGTGTTTTTCACCATGCCAGAAATGGTTTGGCTCTTCAATGCAATCTTCACAATTCTCCTCTATAAGAATAGTTTTGGATACATGATATAAATGATATGAATCATATTCATTCATCGATTTCTAGCAACCCAATGTGGGTGTTGCCTTTTTATCTTCCTTGTGCCTTTTTATTTTATTTTGTAGTGCCTCCTCCTTGAGACATATTTCATCCAGCTCACATTGATATTCAAGCAAGGAACACTCCAATGTGAGTGTTGCTCTTCCTTCCTAGTCAATGTAACATTCCTCCATTCTTGAGAAATGGTCATGGTCATCAATGGAACATCCTTCCATATCTTCAATATGCCAACACTCTTGGGTTGGTTCTTCAAGCAAGCCATCATCCACTTTGGAGTGGTCTTCACAATAAGCATCATTCCCATAGAATGATCTTTTCTTCATTGTCTCTTCAATGAGACTTTCAATTTCAATGTCCATGTTTCCCAAACATGTCATTTTATCAACTGCTTTTTCTTCATTACAAAAAGATTCATTCACACAAATTTTCTTTTCATCATCATATTCTCCCTCTAAAATAAAGATTTGAAAATTTTCATCATTTCTCCTTCTAAAATAGAGAATTTATACTTATAAGTTTTCTTACCTTCACAAGACATGACTCCAACAATGAGAGTCTCCAAAGGTTGCTCACAACAATCTTCACATGAGTCTTCATAAGAATTGCTAAAATGATCTTCAAGGGAACAAGGCTCCTACATGCTCAAAAAATCTTCATGATTGTCACACATGGATTTATGGGTGTCCTCATCAAACTCATAATCATCCTTCAACACTTTCTATGCTATTGTATTTGATCTATAGTTATCAATGAGAAGAAAAAAACTCTTTTATACTCCTCTCCTCAAATCCATAAGGGCTAAGAAATTTTCATATTGCTTTTCTTTCTTCAATTTATTCTCCACTTCTCTGAGTGTGATCCAAGTGGGTTATTCATATCCTTATTTGAAAATGCTCCAAAGATATTTGGACATCAAGAAGGTATTCATCCTTATGATACAAATAGCATAATATTTACCATAAAAACTTGACACCTCCAAGTCTTCATACATTATGGCCATTCTGCAATCCATCAGCCATCAAGTACAGTTGGTAGTTTTGTAAGTCATTAATTCATTAATGCACATGCATATACATGCATATCATGTCAAACTAATGCAAATAATCATAAAGAAAACTCATTTCAACATGTAGCTAATTTTTTTTAATAGGCAGACTCCTCCATTTCATAGTGCAAACACATTCTCCACGGCCTTAATGAAAAAACTTAATCTTAGATCTACTGTGTAGATTATGTTGGTGTATTCTTCTTCTACCACTAGCTAAAATTTATTACTAATTTTTAAGTAGATTGTCAAATTTCTTAGCTACCACGGTGTGTTTCTTCTACATGACAAAGATCTTATAAATGTAAGTATTGCTTCTCTCAGACTCCACATTGGATATCTCACAATATTTAGCTCCTCTCCTTCACAAAAAATACTCTGGCCGCTCTTTGCAAACTACAAAACTTCTGACTATTTAAGAATGCCTTCACACCTTCTTCACAGGCCTCCAATTTCTTGCACAGTATCACACTTCTCATATCATTTTCTTCGTGAGATTTGGTCACCTCCTTCTACGTTGAGTTCCTTGCTAGAAAATATTTTGGCATTGGTACTGCAAATTTGGATGAAAGCTCAAATCTTCTCCTATGTTGTGAAGGCTGAAACAATAAACCTCCCTCATGAACCTAATCCACACTCTCCTTTATTGTGATCACAATATTGAGCCTCTCAATATCTGCACTTCTTCAACTCTTTTTCTCATTTATATCATGTTTGGGTGCAACGTCTTTGGTAGAAAATACATTCTTAACACTTTTATGATTCACATCACAACTATCCTTAAAGCGTGCAATAAATAAATTAACACAACCTTGCTAATGAAATTTAACACAACACTCCTCTAATACATGTAGCAAATCAATAATATAGCCACACATAGCCATGAAATATAGTTATTATTTTTAATATTGCAAGACGTCTGTTGTAACTACACAACACATCCAGGCTTACGCTGTTCTCATTTTATATGGTGGTCTCTCCTTTCTTTTTTGGATGCCACAAAAAAGCATGGGGTCCTCATTTCATTGCACTTTAGGCATATTTTCCTTTATATGCACAGGATACATGAGCAACACCTTACTCAACCTTGGTCGCTTCCAACTTCTTCTTTCAAGGCAATAGACTTTAGATGACAAAGTAGGCTTGTTCAATGCCCACAAGTCCCTTGATGCATAGGGTATTTTCACAATGCACTATGGGTATGATATGTATTAAACATGAAAACTACCTCCTCTACACTCAATGAGAAACTTGTGTGATAAACTTATATGTATATCAGAACAAATAAAAAACAATAGTTGTCTAGCTAGATCAATTCACCTTTACTGCATCCTAAGTGTGCTACCCATGTCCATGTCTACCTTTCTCACAGTTTCCACTGATCTCTACATGGATTGGCTTATATATTCATGTATGAGCCTCTGTGTGTAACAACCTTATGCATGATTCTCTCTACTGGAGGAAAATATGAGGTTCAAATCACACTCTCTTTCTCCTAGTAATTCATGTATGCAACAACAACAGTGCATGCTCCTCAATGCTTCTCACATAGGTGGTAGGAAAGCAACTCTTTATCATTAGCATCCAAATCATATGACATGAGTATTGTATTTGGAATATGCCCCCACTTCCTTCACTTGATAATTCCTCCAATTTTCATATATCTCATGTATTTGTGGATTTGATTGATCTATCTCCAGAGGGAGGATTTTCTCAGCCTCTCTCCTCAGGCCGTGCACTACAAACAGTAGCTTCACAAATGTAAATATATCTCTCCAACTCCTTCCTCTACACCGATGTGTAGGTCTCTCTTAAATTTTTTAGTATCATCATGTAATACTCAGATTCATATCTAACGCAACAAGCACTTCCTTCTCTTCATGCATGCTCTCATCACCCGATCTGGAATGCACATATATTTTCATTGATATATAAAAATACACTAGTGTCATTATCCATTTGTGAAGTTTGGAAGTTTATGAGTGACAAGTCTCCTCCTATGCAACACGCTTCACCTTTCATAGCTGGAAGATCTTCACTCACCAAGATATGGATTCACAAATCAAATCAATAATATCTCTTAATTGGTAGAGATCGAGCCTCTCCTTAGGCATTATCAATCCTCCACATTGACAAATTTAAAACTCCACAAATGTTATGTATCCCATCAGATAAAATTGCTCTGATACCACATGAGAAGTAATTATTAAATTACTCTATTGATTATGGAAAGGATTACATGCTTTATAGTTCATAATAGAACTAAAAAATAGATAAGTTTATTGAGAGATCAAATCCTCTAAAGTGAACAAACTAACTAACCTAGCTACTAAGCAACCTAGAATAGTAATAGATCCTAAAGAATATAATAACAAATAAAGTGGACTACAATCCACGTTCTAAGTGATTATATAAACTGATAAATATAGTTGATCAAACATTGACCAAATCTCAATATGCTAATAAAAACATTAAACTAAAACTAATTACTAGGACTTAATACTTACGACTAAGGAATAATGTTAGATATTCCAATAGAGAGAAGCCAAAAATGAAAGTTTATCAACACTAGGAGATTACTTAAATTCAAAAATTGGTGAAGCACAAAAAAACTGAAAAGATGTGTTCACACTACCTAATGATATAGGAATAGTAATGTATATGGTATTACTTTCTAATGTTATCAAAGACAATAATAGAAGACAAAAGGACATGATAGAAGTTTTGAAGAACATGTATATTAATGAAAAAAATACTTTGAACATTATGCTTGGTGATATTACTAGTGAAGCGAAAAAAGAGGACTATTTGACACTTCAAAAATACATGGAAAGTGTTATTAGTAATGTTAATGATTACGATGAAGATTTTGTTACTGTACACAAAAATATATGGAGAATAATCTATAAAGGAAGTATCATTCTTAATATTTCTAAGATGAAATATCAAGAAAAGGTTGAAGAGGTAAAGAATAAGATAGAAATGAAAGATGCTTCTAGTGATACAAATGACTTAAGACTTGTTATGGTGGATTCATGTTGCAATACCATAGAATCAAAACCATTTATGATTGATGCATGCTATGATTCTAGTGATCTTCTTCAAATAGATAATGATGCAAATCATAATTCTTGTTAAAATGAAAGGGAATATTGTAATGCAAGCATTGACACTAGTGATCTAGAATCCTTGAAAATGGTAAAACCTATTACAAATATTGATGTTAATGTGATACAAGTGATTTAGATACAATTCATGATTGCTTAGAAAATTTTCATGATGCTAGAATTGATGAAGGCAAAAATTTAGATGATGATAGATACAATGACGAACAAGATTATATTTATGTTGATAAAAATCATTATAATTATTGTATTTTTCATACTAATGGTTTTTGTTCAAATATGATAAGAGATGAAGATATAGGATTATAAAAACATGAATAGAAATTTAAAGAACCAATAGCATCAAAAATCAGATCAAAGTATGAAGATATTGAATATACAGGTCAAACTAGCAACAATAATAAAGGAACAAAATCAGTGATAGAGGTTGATATAAATAGTTGTTGTAACGGACAAAATGGTCATAGATATTTAGCTATAGAAAATAGGTGTAGTCATTGTAACAGATATGGGTGCAAGATAGAGAGATGTTGGGATCTTCATTATTATTGAGGTACCAAATGGTTAGAGAGATTTATCTACAAAAAATAAGTGCAATCATTGTAATAGATATGGGCACAAGATAGAGAGATGTTGGAATCTCCATAGCTGTAAAATTTATGGAGGTACCAATCATTCTCAAAGATATTATTTGTCCAAATAGGATCATCACTTTGACTAGATATTTACCATAAAAATAACCTTTATCAGTGAATTTTATCAAGTATACTTATCAAGGAGAAAATATGGACACAATAAAGGTATGAACTTCTTCGACAATAGATTTAGATGGAAACTAGTGATAGTGCCAAATTTAGAATACATATTCAAGCTAAAAGGAAAAGCTCAAGCAACAAATTAATTCAAATACCCTATTGAATATTGAACGAGATGAAAATATAGATTGAAGAATAGAGTCTTCAATACCTAAATAATGTAATACAGGGGGTGTTGGAGTGAGAGGATATTACATTATTTAGGTACATATATATGTACCACCTTAGGTATATTATTAGAGTAGGAGTTACTTGAGGAAGAAGTAACCTATGCACAAGTGTTAGAATGTGAAAATTAATAAATGGACAAATATCCATATGCATGTTGTATATGTGCAATGATGTAAAAGGACATGTGTCCCTCATACACTTAGGAAGAGTGAGGCCCAAGTAACTCTTATTATGTATAGGGCTCACTGTAAGGAAGTAAGCATCCTATATGTATTCACTAATAGAGAGCTCCATATGTCGTATTATCCATTTTGATGACCCTCCATTAATGGCTATTATGTGAGCTATTTTTTTAGTGTCTTAGTTTCATGCTCGTTTAAATTCCATTATCATAGTTGTTATATTGCTTGCTTATTTCCATTACATGTTGCTTCATTTCCTTTTAGCATATAGCTAAAAAATCTAACATAAAATAATCTTAATATAATCTTCACATTTATATACATTGATCGGCATTTGAATAAAAAAATTATATGCCCATTACTAGTTAGAAATTGAGAACACCATCTTGTAACTATTTGTGAGATAGTCAAGATAAACAATCATATCAAATTCTATCACTCATATCATATTAGTTTTTTTCATCCATATATCCAAGAAATGTGTATGGCATAATCCTTTAACTCTTGTAAAGTGCTTAACATACTTAAAACTCAATAATGTTGGATAATTACATGAAACATCCTTGGTATATGAATCTATCATAAATTTCATGAACTCCCTTTATCAAAATTCTTCTCTTAGTTTTCCTCTATTGGATTAGATGATGAAAGATGCAATAATCTGCACCCCTAATACCCAAATTATTTCCCTTTCTTTTATCCTATCATGATCCTCACTAGTAGATTTTTTTACGTGAAAAATAAACTATGTATTGACTAATGATATTCTAATTCTTAGTTGTGTGCAAATGACCAGTTCTGTGATGTTTGGTTTAATTATTTTAGAAGAACATGATACCTACTGATATAATGTTAATATGTAGGCTTAAGTACACTCATAGGTAAAAGAAGTAGAATCACCCACCAGGAACAGGGTATTTGAGGTTGGGAAATTTATGATTGAGGCAGCTTAGGGGTAACATGGATGGATACCTTCATATAGGTATGCATTATTAGTTAGGGATAATCATCAACTAGCCAGCCACCTTGAGCCTCAATTGATAGCCTAGTAGCTATCATAAATTCTTAGGCTAATATGGGTGACTAGGTTGATGGAAAGACTCCCTCTTTGTGTATTGCATATTATTTTATTATATTTTACTTCACAACTTTGTTGCATCGTTGGTTTTGTGAAAAGGTGAATAAGTTGGTTATCTTTGAAACTCCTTGTGTTGCTTGAATCCATTTAGTATGACATTAGTTTTTGATAAAATAACCTTTTACTATATGTTTTAAGAATATTTTTGTGTGTGTAGTAATTTATTTAAATGATAGGGGAATTTCGTTTAAATAAGAATACTTTATTATTTATAATTGGTAATAGAGATTCATTTATAAATAATAAATGCTTTTAAATGGTAATAGAATTTCATTTAAAAATAATAAATGTTTTATTTTTAATGATAATAGACTTTATTTAAAAATAATAATAGGTGTTTTATTATTAATGATAATAGATTTTCATTTAAAAAAATAGACATGTATTGTTAAATAATAAATTACTTTTATTTAAAGATAATATATTTCTAATTTTTTGAACACTTTGAATTGCACGTTTGGGTAAATGGAGGCTTCTGCTGCCCTTGGAAGGGGAGAGGACCCATTTATGGTAAATCTAGAAAATAATATTAAAATAAGGAAAAATGATCTGCTACCACCTTCGAGTGGATGGAGAAGTAATGGCAAATTACGAAGAAAAATAACTTTTTTTTAATCAAAAATATTTTTTTTTGATAAGAAATAAATGAATTATGGTAGGTGTAGACACCAAAACAACACCAATATGATTATGTGATGACAAAATCTGATCGCATTGACACACATAGCCCCTAAGGCAGCCCCAGAGGTTAAACAGTGGTCCTAAACACTCCCAAAAGTAGTTTAGAAGGTCATAGGTCAATTTGGCACCTTTTTGGCACTTTACTCCCTACTCATCTCACCCTGGGACGATTACAAACTGGTATTTGTCCCACCCAAGGATGATTATCAGCATTCACCCCAGGGTGAGGTGAATAGAAGGTTTGACTGGCAAAAAGTCAAACCTCGACAGGTCCACCAGTTAA
This sequence comes from Wollemia nobilis, assembly GCA_028583015.1. Taxonomy (NCBI): domain Eukaryota; kingdom Viridiplantae; phylum Streptophyta; class Pinopsida; order Araucariales; family Araucariaceae; genus Wollemia; species Wollemia nobilis. Next base: position 4,128,428 of record JAQPPZ010016040.1, on the reverse strand, counting down.
CTACAGCTTTAGGCCATGCAATTGCAAGGAATGACTTCAAATCAAGGAGAGAGACTTCAGTCATGCATGTCTTTGATTTTGGAGGCCTCATGCAAGGAGACTCTAAATCAGGGAATAATATTTTCTCTAAAATAGGACATGCAACTCCAGTGGCACCCTCACATGCACATTCAAACAAAGAGACCCTAGGTCTATAAATTGGTGAGTCTTCTCACCCAAAATATATATAGAGAAGGAGCATTTTGAGCAATGAAGTGCTATCATTTTACATCCACACACACACCTTTTGATTTGTGCCTTTCACATCCTTGATCTCTTTTGGAAGGGAGGTCATAGGGTGGTTATTGGAAGCGCAAATCCGGAGCCCAAACCCAAAAATTTGGCCACAATATCCCACCAATTTTTTTGAAAACACCCCACAAGAGTTTTTGGACCCATCCCAAGTGGATTGGTGCCAAAACAGAGTCCCAAACGGCGAGCGTCCTGCCCTCGGGTGCCCCCCAAACTGTCGCAGTCCTAATTGCTCTGCCCCAGAGTGACTAGAAATCTATGGTAAATTTCCTTTCTTTTATTTTTACATGTGATTCTACGCTGCATAGATAGGTTGTCATTTAAATTTCACATCGTTTCGAGCATTTTTGATCATTTTTTTATCATTTCTTGCCTTTACTAACATGTAGGTAGCATCATCAAATTCCTGGTGATAGAGGCAAAATTGGGAAAATATGACCTTCTGGGTATTCCCAAAATACCCCCAATTATCTAACCCCCAACTTTGTAGGTGATTTGGAGCTTCCCAAATGTGACATTTGGGACTGTGCTTTTTTACACTTTGTTGTAGGTCTATTCGTTTCGCATCGGAGCGAATACAAATCTGTGGTGAATTTTCTAACTGTTCCATTTGTAGTGTCTTCCTTGTGATTTTTTTATGCCCATGTCAAGTTTTCAGCTCATTTGGATCTATTTCAGTTATCGTTTTATTATATTTTGCATGTGCTAGTTGAAGGCGTGGGGGATTACATGTTTTATTTTATCTACAGGTACTACTGACTATTTTTTGTTTCTTTGAACGTAGGATCTAGATATTAGAGGATAATAAAGGAGTCAAGACTCATCAACACAAGTGGCGACGATGTTTGGTCCACCCATTTTACATGTGGGCATGTGGAAGAAGGAATAGCATCCATGGGTGTGACAAGAACACATTTAATGCTCCTAGCCCCTAAAAAGGGAGGAGGTGAATTGTAACAAAGTTATGAAACATATTAATAAAAAGTACTATCTTCCATATTGGCTTTCTATTTGGTTTTTATTCTTTTATGCCTCTTTCCTTTCATGCACTTTCAATTCATAGGATTTAGCGTTATCTTTTGTTTCGTTCACATCGCATCTGGGTTTTTCCTTTTTGTTTCCGTATCCTCATGCTTTCAGTGGCAATCATGGTGGGACCTCTGTCCCTTGATTTTAATATTAAAATTCTGATCAAAATTTGCTTGTTTTTGCTTGCAGGTACCAAGTTTTCAAATGTTGGATTGTTGTTCGTTCCAGTCGTGACGAGTACAGAGCTGGAATTCGTCTTACCCAGGGATGAATGGGCATTTGCCCCACCCTATGATGAATACTATTCTATTATTAATTTCACCCAGGGATGAATAGATCTTTGTACAATTTCAGAATAGAAATTTAGAGACATTCAATTTGGGCAGAGAAGAGGTAGGGGTCCTAAACACCTTCTATCAATTTTTGCTTTTTGTTTTCTATTTTCTGGTTATTTGCTTGCATAGGAGAGTTTGAATTCTTTTTTTCTTCATTTATGCAAATTAAAAAGAACCCCACACACCACGTGGTAATTGAAACAACAAGGATTTGGTCGTAAAACCCCAACCCTTGAGCAAGACCAATGGTGGATTTCATCACCACCTTGGCTTGAAATATTGCATACATAACCTTGATCACGACTATTGCTAGACATAAATATTGATGAAATCTGACAAAGTATAGCTGGGGTGATTCCCAGTGCATGAGGATAAGTATTCTATGGTAGGTGTCATAAACAGAGTGATTCCCCTTTTGTACCACCTATATTCTATGTACCATCTGCTCTCACGTACCAATAGTTTCCCTCACGTAAGGGCGGGTATATAGAGAGGTTGGTATATCAGCCTGGCAATGGTATATTGAAGGGGTGACCATTTTTGGGAGTCATAAGAGCCATCATATTGCATTTAAATGTTCTTTACAAAAATTTTCAAAACAAAAATCAAAACACACTAAACTAGATTTAGGGCACACTTTTAATATTTAAACGAGATAATCATTGCTTCGATTGTGTGTTTCCCTTATATTTAGGGTAGCATAAAAATCATAAAAAAAGATAAAAATATACTCATATTGTAGGAAAACATCACCATGGTGTACACTCGTAGCCAAGCCCAATCACGGGTAGGGGCTACAGAGAGGGCACAGAGGGGGACAAGTCACCTCTGATATAGTCCTGAGGACTTGGTCATCCTGCATTGGCGGCCTGACACACAAGATAGTCCACATCATGCCATTATAGAACATGACTATATAGGAACTTCTTTTAGGGGCACCCCCACTCAGCATAGATCCTTGCAATAGGAGGACATACACGTGGCACTCAACATAGACAGGATGCCTCTCTTAGATGCTTGTTATGAGTGGCCTAGTGATGAAGTGCTAGAGAAACATAGGGTCCATAAGGAGGGGCCACAAGATTTTGTCATCCCTCCTTTACCCCTTATTACTATTAGAAACACTAGACAAAATCTAAATCACAAGGCTCTCCAGACAGGGCAAGCCAATTCTACCCACACCTTTCACATATACAAAAGGGAGTATGAGGAAGACCACTACGTTCCTCAAGAGTAATACACAGTGTAGGAGCAATGCACCTCCACACCTACTATGTATTAGGATCACCCAATGAGGCCAGAGCCTCAGGTGAATGCCACTAACCTTGATAGAGGAAAGTAACCCATAGGGATCTCGGATCACCACGACCGAGATAGACATGTAGGAGAGGCATATAGGCTTCCTAAACAAAAGATAGTGGAACAAATTGACTTGGTATTTGCAAAAAATGCTGCCCGCTAAGCGCAAATCACATAGCTCTGGAAAGATCAACAATAGTTAGATCATCTGTACCGCCTTAGCAAAGAGCGCATTCAGTGTCAGATAGCCGAATTGCTTCATAACACTATGTTTGAGAAGGTACCAACCCCTTGCATGCATAAAGTAGAAGTATATGAGAGGCACAACCCATTGGTGTGAGATAGGTCCTCAAGACCTCCTAGACCTGAGCGGGAGGCCACTCCTCTGAGACCTCTTAGACCTGAGTGGGAGGCCACTCCTAGGAACAACGATGGGCACCCCACGTGGGGACCCACCCATGGTTATAGGTCTCATCCAAAAACTCCTCAAGAAGCCTATGAGGAGTATGAGCAAGAAGAAGAGTGGGTCAAAATGCCCTACCAAGGCGAAAGGGCTATTATCCAGCCACCCCTCCATAGGCCTCAATTTTACCACACCCCACAATGGGATCAAACCAAGGAGGAAGAGATTAAATATTCTGATGCATATAAAGCATTGCTAGAGCGCTTAGATTCTATGGAGAACAAGACTTTTGGGCCCCAAAAGCCCAATTTATGCCAACTCTACAGTCACCCTATGCATCCATCAGTGCCGACACCCCCATACCCTGAACACTTTAAACTGCCCCAGTTGGCACTCTTTAGAGGGGAGGAGGATGCCCAAGAGCATGTGACTAGATTCTTGAGTCAATTATTTGGCATTCAGGACAATGATGCTTTGTTGCTAAGAACATTTATAACCTCGTTCGTAGGCCCTACCTCAGATTGGTTCACTCAGTTGCCAAAACATAGCATCAATAACTTAGATTAGCTAGTGGATGTGTTCCTTGAACACTTCACCTTCAACACCAATAAAATGGCATCACTAAGCCACCTAGCTAGCCTCAAGTAGTATTAGGAAGAGGCCATGGTGGCATATGGGAATCGATGGAGGATGTTGCTTTCAAAGCTGCCCTACCTCCCTCCCATGTCCAACCTGACCCAAATGTTCTCAAAGAGCTGTTTGAGATCGATCTTTGTGCTATTGTAGCTACAAAAATGTTCCACTTTAGAGGAAGCTCTGGCATAAGCCAGAATCATTTAGGAGATCAAGATATAGGATGGCGAGATTGCCAAGCCAAAGAAGAAAGAATGGTCTAAGAACACCAAAATAGGGACCACACAATAGAAACCCACTGCGGTCAATCAAGTTGCTATAAATGTCCCTAAGCCTACACAAGCAACATAGCCCCAAAAGGCTAACTATCAGGCGGTGCTTCTTAATAGTTATGATAGAAAAAATCAGAGGCAAGAACAAAATTAGTAGCATCACCCTAGGTGACAATTCACACCTTACACAGAGTCTAGGGACTCCCTGTTTGATCGCTTGTCAGTGGTAAACTTGATAAACCTGCCCGAGATTCAAACCATAGACCCCAATGCACCAAAGCCTAAGGGGTACATGGAGGAATTGTACTGTAGGTTCCATAGATGGAAGGGACATGACCTTAATGCATGTTGGAAGTTTAAAGGCTTGGTGCAAGACCTAATCAACAACAAGACGCTGGTAGTGGACAACCCCGTAGCGCCAAACAACCAATAGATGGGAGTCTTCAGATGGCCAACACGGGCCTAGGGGAGTATATAGTGCAAAAAATTATAGAAACACCCGCACTTGAGTCCATGCAGTACATGGGGAGACCTCACCTCACCATTGGCACTGTGGTTCCTCTAGGCTACCCACCCAATCAAACAAAATTTATTTATGGGGGCCTGGATAATGGCATTGAACCTTACATGCAAGAGGACGAAGATGAAGAGCCCTTTGTTGAGGACGTCAACTATTTGTCCAACCCAGAATTCACATTAAGATATCTTGGCCAATGCAATTGGCATGGATATGGGTTGGATAGGTATGAGTAAGGAGTGCATGTTCTTTGCCAACCAAGATATCAAATGTTGTATGACAAGTCAGGAGTAGGGTTCAACCACCCCTTGCCCCTAGACATCTTGGTATAGAACATGCAAGGCCTAGGGATAGGCAACAAGGATGGGTTGGCCTTAGATCCATATGTCATTCCTAACACAACATATACATTGGGATATTATCACCCATTGCTAACAACCAACCTTGTTGTCCTTAACAACCCTTTCCCTTCGATTGAAAAGGGAGAAAGTTCGAGGACTCACCTAAAAGAGGGATATAGACAAGACGAAGAAGGGTCTTCAGCAGATGAGTCAGAGTATGAGGTAGTGCCTTGGGATCCTTTTGAATTTGATAGCAATCATTCACAAGTGACCCCCATTGATGATTACCAGGAGAGCTTCCTGACAATGTTCCCTTTGAATGCTCCAATCGAGCATAGGAAACCTTAGGAGAATCTGATCTCCTTGCAAAAGAGCGGAACAACCCCGATGGGACCACATTAATTTGCTCAAGCAAGATGAGCCTCATATGTCACAAATAGCTATTGGAGCCAACGAAGGCCTTTGGATCTCTAATAGTGATTATGAAGATGAAACTGAGATGGCCTATCTCAATCATATGCGACAGCAACAATATCCCTTGGACATAGATGACATGTTTGAACAATTACACATAGGGCCAAGGCATAGGTGGCACCTAAACCAGGTGCAGTTATACCAATTACTGCACCCGCCACTCTAGGTATACCAAGAACATCTTCCACCTGGAGACCCTATAGAGCCATTAGTGCCTCAGGTGGACCCTGTCCTTTTATGCACACATAGGGCCTATCCATTTGTGCTTGTACCCACAGAGCCAGGTTCAAAGCAAAAATATCATCTAGGATTTCCGAGTAGTCACACCCACGGTAATGGAGACCAAAATCATTTCATTAACATGATCTCCATTGATTTAACCACCCCCATCCATAATCCAATAGACCCAACATGGTCATTGCATCTAGACCTAGATGCTATATACTAGGATCATGCTGACACACCGCCATCCCCATTAGGGTACTGGCCTTGTGGTGGGATGTTCCATTTCACACCTGAATAGACTCAGGATGTCTTCCATACTAAAGAGGAACTTGACATTCCAAATGATGATCTAAATTCAACAAATGATATCCACTTGATCCCAACTCCACACCAGTTGGAGGATGGATCCCACATGTTGGTCGAGGAGACAACTGACGTAGACATCGGTTAAGATCAAATAAATTTACAAATCATCAAGCTAGGGGTAATTCTATCCCTCGAAGAGCAAGCCGACTACATTGCCCTTCTTAAAGAGAAGAAGGAGGTTTTTTCATGGTCCTACAAAGACATGTCGGGGCTAGATCCATATCTAGTCATGCATAATATTATGCTTGATCCGACAGTCAAGCCAGTAAAGCAAAAACTATGTAAGATGCATCCAACAATAGCCTTAATGGTTAAATATGATCTACAAAAGTTGTTGGATGCATAGTTTGTCATATGCGTGGATTACCCACCATGGTTGTCTAACATGGTGCCCATCAAAAATCCCGACGGGAGGATTCGCATATGCACCTATTTTTGAGATCTAAACAAAGCGAGTCCTAAGGATGATTTACCCTTGCCTAGCATTTATGCATTGGTAGACACTACAGGGGGCCATGAAATGCTTTCCCTCATGGATGGTTTCCTAGGATACAATCAAATTCGTATCAATCTTGAGGACCAACTAAAAATGGTGTTCAAAATGTCTTGGGGGACATTTTCTTATAAGTTCATGCCTTTGGGCCTTAAAAATGCTGGCACCACCTACCAACATGCCATGACATACATATTCCATGATCACATGCATAAAAATTTGGAATATTACATGGATGATTTGTTGGCCAAATCTCTTTTGCGCCTAGATCATCTCGATGACTTAAGCAAGATCCTTGATTGCCTCATTGAACATAAAGTCAGACTAAACCCCAAGAAGTGCGTATTTGGTGTCACATCTAGAAATCTCTTGGGTTTCATAGTCTCCAAATGAGGAATCGATGTGGACCCACACAAAATCAAGGCAATCCTTGAAATGCTTCCCCCAACTACCATCAAGCAGCTCAAAATATTGCAAGGAAAGGTCACGTCAATCAAGCGCTTCATAGCACAACTATATGACAAGTGTCGATCCATGAATATATTATTGCACAAGGGGGTAGCATTTCACTGGGAAGATGAGTGCCAGTCAGCCTTTGACGATATTAAACAATACTTGGCTTTGCCACCAGTATTGGCACCACCTAGACCAAAAGTGTCGTTCTACTTATACATCTCAGCTACTGAGGTGGCACTAGGCACCATGCTATCCCAAAAAAATGAACACAAACAATAGGCTACTTACTATCTTAGCCACACCCTGGTCAGTTATGAACTTAACTATGCATACATTGAGAAGCTCTGCTTGGCAGTGGTGTTTGCTACCAAAAAGCTATGCCACTACATGCTCAGCAATATGACGTATGTTGTGTCTAAGAAGAATCCATTGCGATACATGATGAGTCGTACTTATCATAGTAGCCACACGGCAAAATGGATCATGTTGTTGATGGAGTTTGACATAGAATTCATTAGATAAAAATCCATAAAATGTCAAGTCATCATCAATCAACTAGTAGAGGCTCCTCTTGAAGACAATCAGCCTCTAACCGTAGAACTATCGGATGATGGGGTCTTCCATGTTTCAAAATCGCCAGATTCTAATGAGCCTGAGTCACAGGCCGACATGACCCTATTCTTCAATGGTTCTAAATGTGAGAAAGGAGGTGGCACAGGAATTGTATTATTCACACCGTAAGGGGCTCTAATGCCTCTATCATTTAAATTAGACTTCCTATGCACCAACAACAATGTAAAATATGAAGCCTTGCTCATAGGTCTTTAGACAACAATCACCATGAACATCAAACGTTTAAACATCTTTGGTGATTCACTGTTAATTGTCAATCAAGTCAAAGGGGTATTCCAATGTAAATGCCTAGTTCTGTAGGCCTACAAAGCCCTTGTGGACAAATTCCTGGCACAACTTGAATGGTACGACATCGAGGCACTCCCTCGATAATTGAATCATTTTGCGGATACTATGGCCTCCTTGGGGTCACTAATCCCGCAAGACCCTTTCGATGAAATGACGACCATTCAGGTCAAAACATTATCGCGATCCACAATGGAGCATGCAAGCTCTGACCTAACACCAGGAATACACCTGATCTAGATTGAACCATCTCAGGATAGGTTATCTCAAATCCATGATTGTTTGACTCAAGCCAACTGGGGGTCCTTGTTCTCCCCGAACCCTCTTAATAGCAACACAATGCTATTTTTACAAGTTCTTTCCCACTCAGCTTTTGCTAGGGATGAACTTCAAGAGGGATTGGCCATTCATACCATCAAGGTTTCTGATCAGCAGGATTGGTACACACCCATAAGGGATTACCTCAAGTTAGGTAACCTCCCACTTGGATTGACACAAGCCACAAAAAGATCATTTAAATAGAAATAAAAAAAACATGTCTTGCTAGGAGACATTTTGTATCGTCGGAGCTATGAAGGAATCCTCCTTTGTTGCTTGGACCAACAAGAGTTTGCTTGGGAGATCACCCAAGCCCATGATGGCATATGTGGTGGCCATTTCAGCGGTATGGCCATCACAAAGTGCATTCTCCACATGGGTTATTATTGGCCATCTTTAGAGCGCGATTGTTGCGCATATGTAAAGAAGTGTGTGAAGTGTCAACACCATGCCAATTTGACACACGTACCTTCTTAGGCCTTGCAACCGATTCAATCAGCTTGGCCTTTTTTGTAGTGGGGCTTCGATCTAATCAGAAATATCTCCCCTGCATCGTTGGGTCATCACACGTTCATCATAACAGCCACAGAGTACTTCACCAAATGGGTGGAAGCAATTCCGCTTACCTCTATGACTGAAATCCACATTTTAGAGTTCATTTTACATAATATCATATGTCATTTTGGTATTCCATCCAATATCATCTTGGATAATGGGACATCATTCAAAAATAAATATGTGAGTGCCTTTACAACAAAGTACAAAATTCAACATAGTTTTTCAACACCCTATTATCTGCAGGCAAATGGGCAAGCAGAGGCGTCAAACAAAATGCTAGTCACCATCCTCAAAAAGACCATCACAGATAGTCATAAAGATTGGCACATTCAAATCCCGCTTGCCCTGTGGGCTTATCACACTAGCATTAGGATGCCCATTGGGGCAACTCCATTTTTGTTGGTGTATGGCTCTAAGGTAGTCATGCCTCTCAAGTTGGAAATCCCTTCCCTGCACATTTCAATGCAAGAGTTCATCGATGATGACACTACATGGCAGGATCAGTTAGACCAACTTATGTTTCTCGACAAATGAAACATCAATGCTCTCCAGCATTTGCATATCTATCAAGAGCACCTTAAGAAAGCATACAACATGAAGGTTCACCTGAGGGACTTTCAGGTTGGTGACTTGGTCTTAAAAGAGAACCAATAGAATTCTAATTTTTCGCCCCATATAAGGGACAAGTTCATGGCAAACTGGTTAGGTCCTTATGTGATTGATAGTAAAATAGGACCTAGAACATACCGGCTCACCTCTCTTGAAGGAATAAAGGAACTAGAACCCTTGAACATCAGTCATTTGAGGCCATTCCACATTTAGAGAGCCATAGTCCACCCCAAAAGCTCTAAGGATTCCCACAATTGCTTTGTCAACCCCCAAAAATGCCCCAAAGGTATCCATAAACTCTTTGGTCAAACCAAAAGCTCCAAGGATTCCCACAATCACTTGGTCAACCCCAAAAATGCCCCAAAGGTATCCATAAGCCCTTTGGTAAAACCAAAAGCTCCAAGGGTTACCATAACTACTTGGTCAAAATAAATATTCAAAAACAAACAAAAACAATAAAATCATAAAAAATAACAAAACAATTACATCTCAATTCCATGCATACTCTTAAAAATCAAAATACAAAAATATAAGTTGCATTAGGCATCGCATCCGTACATTGCATATTTGCTGATCATACATGTCACAAGCACCATAGACTGTAATTGTTAGGCAATTCCTTCATTTTCCACATTCCATCCATTTTATAAATACATACATCCAGAATAACACCATCCCCATTTTTAGCATAGTCAGTTGTCTCCTAATGTATGTAGGGTTTTCATCATTCAGTTGTCTTTAAATTTCTAGCCAAAAACTGTACAAAGTTAAATGAATTTTACAAGGGAAAGTTTTACTTGGGTCATGCCTTATTATGTAACATCCCTACACAAGTTAAAACACATAAAAAAAATTAAAAAAATTCCTAAGTTGTGTGAATGCAAGAGACACCTACAAAGCAGTCTAGGGTACCATAGGTGAATGATTAACCTATTCATCCCCCTGTGCGAATGGTTCAAGAGTGTTAAGAATTGACAAAAGGACAAGCTCTTCCCCATCAATTCCCCCTAATAAATAGTGGTTTTCACCACTATCAAAAATCCCAATCCTCGTTGGTCCCCAAAGTTGTAAGGATTCATACTACACGCCCCTGACAAGGATGGGTAGTCATCCCCAAGGCCTAAAAGGATCAATGCCATTCAAAATAAAACTTCAAACAAACCATCATCATGACCATCTCCAATCACCTTTGGTCTCCAAATTCGTAAGGATTCGTACTACACATCCCTAACAAGGATGGGTAGTCATCCCCAAGGCCTAAAATATCAATGCCCTTATTTCATAATATCCCTAATCCCATTTTGTTCCCAAAGTCATAAGGATTCGTACTACACATCCTTGAACAGGATGGGTAGTCATCCCCAAGGCCTAAAAGGATCAATGCCATTCACAAACCAAAATCCTACAAGCTCAACTTTGCAACATCAAATGCAAAATCAAATAACATTGATTATCACCACTATTCAAAATCCTTGCTCAAAAAGAAAAACAAAAGAGAAGAATAAACAGTGATTTTCATAATTATATATATGAGCAAGTATCCTAACACATTGAGCAAATAAAAATCTTGAACTTGAATCCCTAGAATTCTCAGCATTCGAAAACCATCTAGGTGATCCTCATTACGAGTTTGGTGGACAACCTACCTGGAAATGGCGGTATCCTAAATGCATGACGATATGTCTATCACATTAGCTTTGCATGTGAGCAGACCAATTTTTGCATGTGGATGAGCTAGCTTATGGTACCTTAGATTGTCCTATGGATTAATCTTACTACATACAACAAAGGAGTTAGTGGAGCTAATTAGGTGATCCTTAGTACAGGTTTGGTTGACAGCCTATCTGACACTAGCGGTATCCTGATGAATACCACATAAACGAACTCAATTGCACACACAGGGATGTGAAATAACTTGGTCAAAATCCAGTCTGATTTATACCTTGTTCAAAAGTCTTGCAAGATAAATGTACAATTTTGGCTAGTTAGTTAATATATCTGAATCTCAGAAAAGCTTAACTACATTTTAAAAGCAACTAGAACATTTCATTACGTACATCACCATCAGAAAATATGCCACATACAAAAACAAAGTTAGCACATGCAAAGTCATTCCACAAAGCCATCCCATAAGTACAGCAAGCCAATAAATCTTGTACAGTCTATGATGCCATAGACAACTTATCAACAACTCATTTCATTCATTCCATATGCATACATCATCTAATTAGACACATCTCATTCATAATACCACATGCATACATCATCACAAATAACTGTGCATAAACATCAAAACAAACCATGACACGTGTATAAACACAAAGAAAGTCATCTATATATATATATATATATATATATATATCATCAAAAATGCCCGTAGGCTATAATAATCGGTCCTCTGACTTCGCAAAAAGGCAAAAGCTCAAAAACCCCAAGCCTAGGGCGTCGTCCACTATGATCATGCAGGATCGATGTGATGGGAACTACCCCCCATGGTGTTGGTCCTATGGTACCCATCATGGAAGCTGTTGCTAGCCCCCACATCATGCCTACTAGCACCTCCCTCATCTAGCCGCCTACAACGAGAGGATGCTGACTGCTCTGTATCACTTCCTCTCGAGTGGTGCGATGATCAGCCTTCGCTAATCTCTACCTCTAGCTCCAATAGATGCCGCACTAATTCCATCTCCCACTGATGATACATAGCTAAATTCTCATTGCATTGTGGCAGCTACGTCCACAGGAGATCCCTCTCCCGCATAGCATCGATATCCCCATATTTTTGATGGTACGTAGCCCATGCATTATCCTGCTCCACCAGCTGCATTTGTAGGAGATCCCTCTCTCGTAGTGCATCCTTGAGCTCCTCATCCTACCTTCGAAGTAGCCCTGCCAATAATGCATTCTCAGCATGCAACCTACCTCTGTGTCCTCCAAACCTACCTGAGGCATTGACATATCTGGAACAATAGCCTGCTCTGGCTCTCACTGCTCCGAGATGTCCTACATCTCTGGATAATTTGAAACCCCAAAATCCACACCCACATCCTCAACCTCCACCATGTCCACATCATGCAATGAAACCCCCCAATAATCTCTTTGTGCCTCTACACCCTCCCCAACTACTGCTACCACCTCTGTGCCCCCTAGAGGCCCCTCTCCTTGCCATCATCGCAAAGTCCACTACTGGTCATACTTAGCGATAACCTTGACATCATCCACATCTGGGGCATCAATCGCTGTATCTAAATCCTCACCCAATGATGTAATGACAGGCCAGACTAGAGTCCTCTCGTCCCCCCGATGTCGATAGATCAAGGGCTCCCCAAGAAACCCCTGGTGCACCCCAAATTGTCATGTCACCCAGCCATACAGGAAAAACTCCTGCTCAGTCCTGTGATGCCCAATCAGCCACCGCCCCCTATGTATCTGCCAGAGCCACTCTCCAATCTCATTCCAGGCTGGACATTCTTGGTAGGGGTGCCAGCACACCTCCCCTAGAGTAAACCAAGCGAAGGCATTGACATAGTGCCCTATGACACCTGCCCACCACTGACTCTACCCCTGCTCCTTAGACCACCACCACAATGACCTGTATCCAATATCTCGGTCTACCATCTCCACCCGAGTCATCCATGGCAACCCCATTGGCTTGTCCACCGCTATGTGCTACCAAGCCCAAAACTATAACAAATAGCTACATCTAATACCCTTCTGCCTCTAGTAGCGGACCTCATACAACTCATCATAGAGCTGTGCCAGTAGAGTTTGTCCCTATCTCAAGATCATAAGTGCCTCCGTCGAACACTCCACCAACATGAACACCACCTCCAGCAAGTTCCATGGGAACCTCACACCCAAAGAGTCGGGTAGCAGCATGTTGGAAATGAGGCCCATCAGTACTGTGTGCCTCACTCCCAACACACCCATCTCTAGCCACCATCGAACCAAAATGCCACCAATCTGGCAGTCACCCTCTGCCCTCTCCACTAGGCTATCCACACCCACCTCCTCCCCATGTCTGAAGCATTGCATTAGTATAGCTAATCACTGATCATGGGGCATCATCTTGATCGGTAGTCCATCTATCAAAATCCACAGAATCCGATAGACATCCTCCAAGGCCACTGTCATCTCCCCTGTTGGGAGATGAAAGGTATTGGTCTGGGGTTCCCACAAGTTGATCAGGGCCATTAGATAGTCCTGATACTTGACCATGGGCTCTAGTTGAGTCACATGCATGAGCCCAAGGGCATCAAGCCACTCCCAGTCATCCAAATTCAACGCCTCCCATGCTTCAGAGAAAACTGTAGGTACACGTTACCGACTCTTCACAACCTGCAAAAGAAAACAAAACAAAAACATTAAAACCATGAAAAACTATACAGCAATAAAAATAATATACAACAATGCATAAAATAATGTATAGCTAAAAATAGACAAATAACGAGCGACAAAATTCACAAAAATTCAAAAAATAAACAGTTTGTCAGTCCTAAGGTTTTTAAATCTAACGGTCAACTGATAAATTAACAACAAAAAACAACAAATAAAAACAAAACAACCACTAGGGTTAAGCTAAGTTTTTAACTATGTTTTACGCTAAGTTTTAAACTCAGTTTTTAACCTAAGTTTTGATCTTTGTTCAACTAGGGTTAACCTAAGTTTTTCAGCTAAGTTTTGATCTTTGTTAAAATTGGGTTAACCACAGTTTTTAAGCTAAATTTTGATTTTTGTTAGACTAGGGTTTCTTTTAGTTTATCACAGATGCCAAATAAACATGGTTTCCACTAGGGTTTCAACCTAAGTTTTAATGGAGCCATACATAAAAAAACATCTTTTTAGGGTTTCATTTTTAATTTGAAAAACAAAATACAAAATACAAAAACAACTAAATTGCAGTTTTACAAACTGTAACAAACAAAAAATAAAGAGGAAGAACACTCACTGGTCTCGCTTCGGCTCTACCGCTTGAGGATCCGATACATGAACTCATGGTGGTATGAAAAATTCTACAGTGCTTTGCTTCACAGAATTGACCTCCTCCTCCTCAGAGCTCCAAATCGCCAGGAAAAACAAATGCAAATGAGCCCAAAACCCAGTTTTGGCACTTAAATAGGATTTTTGAGCCTGTAATCATTCCTCCCTGGGATGAGCACTCTGGTTAGCACTATTCCCACCCTAGTATGATTACTAAATTTGTATTCTTCCCACCCAGGGACGATTACAGAGCAAAAATTTCAAAAACATAAAAAAAAATGCCCAAAATGCACCAAAAACAAGCAATAAAATTGTCCAATGAGAGTGCTTTTGCACCTGACATTTCAGGCATGCAAAAAAAATGTCGGGGTCACAAATCCTCATTTTCATACTCCCTAAGAAGGATACCATAGTTGGAACACTCCACGGGAGGATGAATTGTCGAGAATTTTAGCTCTAAAATGCTTCCCAAAATGGGTCAAAACCCAACCAAAAATAGCAATAACATTGCCGAATGAAGGCGCATTTGCATCTGAACTTCTTGGCATCCAAAAAAAACATTGGGGTCACAAATTTTCACTATCATACTCCCTAATAAGGCTACCATAACCGGACCGCTCCACGGGAGGACGAATTTTTGACAATTTCAGCTCCAAATGCATCACAAAATGGGTCACAACCCAACCAAAAATAACAATAACATTGCCAAACAAAGGTGCATTTGTGCCTAACATTATTGGCATACAAAACATATGTTGGGGTCATAAATTTTCACTCTCCTACTCCCTAAGAAAGCTACCATAGCTATACCGCTCTATGGGAGAACAAATTTTTGATAATTTTAGCTCCAAAATGCGTCATAAAAAGGGTTCAAACCCACCAAAAATAGGTTAGAATGTTTAGAAACTGCTTAATCATTCAATGAAAAACAACTATAGGCACCCTTACCTAAGTCATCTTGGGTCAAGCGACTCATCAATTTTCTCATGTTGGTCATTCCCTCATTGATTCGTCGCTTGAGGGGGTAGTCACACTTAGTCACCAATCAACAAATACACACCCAATCAAGGAAATAACACGCATTCAAAGGATCATTGACAAAGACAATCACACCCCTACTTGGGGTAACAAACAAGCAATAATCACAAGTTGATCAAACACTTGGCATTCATGAATCATGAACTCAAGGTTCCCATAGACAAAAGGTTGCGCCCTTTGCCTATTCATGACTAATCAATGTCCAAGCTCAAGTAACACCTCACCGAAAAAGGTTAACACTTGAATTAAGCTCCTTAGCTCGTCAAAAGCAAGGATTCAAGAATGCATACCCTTTCCATAATTGGGGCATCAAGAGTTGGCTAGGTTACTAAGAAACCCTAATTATTAGTACTTTGGTTATCTATTTTTGCTCAGCACTGCGCTTTGCACAGTGCTTCCCAAAAAGGGGCATCTGTAGACACAAAAACAACACTAATCTGATTATGTGACGACAAATGCTGATCACATTGACACATATCCCCTAGGGCAGCCCCCAGAGGTTAAACAGTGGTCCTAACCACTCCCAAAAGTAGTTTGGAAGGTCAGAGGTCAATTTGGCACCTTTTTGGCACTTTGTTCCCTACTCGTCCCACCTTGGGATGATTAAAAAATGGTATTTGTCCCACCTAGGGATGATTAAAAAATGGTATTTGTCCCACCTAGGGATGATTATCAGCATTCACCCCAGGGTGAGGTGAATAGAAGGTTTGACTGGCAAAAAGTCAAATCTCGACAGGTCTGCGAGTTAACTATAGCTTCAAGCCATGCAATTGTGAGGAACGAATTCAAATCAAGGAGAGAGACTTCAGTCATGCATGTATTTGATTTTTGAGGCCTCATGCAAGGAGACTCTAAATCAGGGAATAATATTTTTCCCAAAATAGGACATGCAACTCCAGTGGCGCCCTCGCATGCGCATTCAAATAGAGAGACCCTAGGTCTATAAATTGGTGAGTCTTCTCACCCAAAAGATATACAGAGAAGGAGAATTTTGAGCAACGAAGTGCTACCATTTTACATCCACACACACCTTTTGATTTGTGCCTTTCACATCCTTGATCTCTTTTGGAAGGGAGGTCATAGGGTGGTTATTGGAAGTGCAAATCCAGAGCCCAAACCCAAACATTTGGCCACAATATCCCACCAAATTTGCTGAAAACACCCCATAAGAGGTTTTGGACCCATCCCAAGTGGATTGGTGCCGAAACAAAGTCCCAAACAGTGGGCGTTCTGCCCCTGGGTGCCCCCCAAACTGTCACAGTCCTAATCGCCATGCCCTAGAGCGATTAGAAATATGTGGTAGATTTCCTTTCTTTTATTTTTTCATGTGATTCTATGCTGCTTAGATAGGTTGTCATTTAAATTTCACATCGTTTTGAGCATTTTTTATCATGTTTTTATCATTTCCTGCCTTTACTAACATGCAAGTAGCATCATCAAATTCCCGGTGATAGAGGCCAAATTGGGAAAATATGACCTTTTGGGTCTTCCCAAAATACCCCCAATTAGCTAACCCCCAACTTTGTAGGTGATTTGGAGCTTCCTAGATGTGACATTTGGGACTGTGCTTTTTGACACTTTGTTGTAGGTCTATTCGTCCCGCCCCGGAGTGAATACGAATTTGTGGTGAATTTTTTGACTGTTCCATTTGCAGTGTATTCCTTGTGATGTTTTGATGCCCCTGTGAAGTTTTTAGCTCATTTGGATCTATTTCAGTTATCATTTTAATTATATTTTGCATGTGCTAGTTGAAGGCGTGGGGGATTGCATGTTTGATTTTATCTACAGGTGCTACTGACTATTTTCTATTTCTTTGAACATAGGATCTAGACATTAGAGTATCAACAACGATTCAAGACTCATCAACACAAGTGGTGGCGATGTTTGGTCCGCCCATTTTACATGTGGTCACGCGAAAGAAGGAATAGCATCCATGGGTGTGACAAGAACACATTTAACGCTCCTAGCCCCTGAAAATGGAGGAAAATTTTAACCGAGTTTTGAAACATATTAATAAAAAGGGTTGTCTTCCATATTGGCTTTCTATTTGGTTTCGATTTGTTTATGCCTCTTTCCTTTCATGCACTTTCAATTCATAGGATTTAGCATTATCTTTTGTTTCGTTCACATCGCATATGGGTTTTTCCTTTTTGTTTCTGTATCCTCATGCTTTCAGTGGCGATCATAGTGGGACCTCTATCCCTTTATTTTAAGATTAAAATTCTTATCAAAAGTTGCCTATTTTTGCTTGCAGGTACCAAGTTTTCAAATGCTGGACTGTTGTTCGTTCTAGTCCGTGACGATTACAGAGCTGGAATTCATCTTACCCAAGGACGAATGGGCATTTGCCCCACCCTATGATGAATATTGTTCTATTATTAATTTCACCCAGGGATGAATAGCTCTCTGTACAATTTTAGAACAAAAATTTAGAGACATCCGATTAATGATGTTTATCCCAAAGACGAATAGATCTCTGTGCTCGGTGATTCTCAACTTGTTATAAATCAAATTAATGATGTTTATCAGACCAAAGATGATAAATCACATCCATATAAAGAATATGTATTACAATTGATATATTTATTTTATCAAGTTACCTTGGAAGCTATTCCCCGAACTAACAATCGTGCGGTTGATGTTATGGCTGCAGCTGCATCTCTTTTACCCTTGGAATTAGATGACGAATATGCTACCGTCATTATTCATCGACTCCAGGAACCCGCTTAAACTAAATCATTCTTAGAACCTTTGGATGTGTTTCTAATAAATGAAACTATTGAACTTTGGTACATTGATATCTTCAATTTTCTTCAACATGGGACCTTCCCTGAAGGTTTTAACAGAAACCAACACCGATTATTGCGTAAACAAGCAAGTCGCTTCATCATAATTGACAATACGTTATATAGGAGATATTTTGAAGGTATCCTACTAAGATGTTTGAATCTAGAAGAATATAGATCAGCTTTGAGTGAAGCCCATGATGGATTTTGTGGGGGACACTTTAGTGGTAGCGCCATTGCTAAGAAGCTCCTTAGGATAGGATATTTTTGGCCTACCATGGAGAGTGATGCACATGATTATGTGTGCCATTGCAACAAGTGCCAGAAACATGCTGACCTTGTCCATGCACCTGCACAAGAGCTGTAGGCTATTTCATCCCCTTGGCCCTTTTCAAAATGGGGCTTAGACATCATTGGAAAAATCAATCCTGTGTCATCTGATGGACACAAATTCATCATAACTGCCACCGAGTATTTTCACGAAGTGGATTGAAGCTATGCCCTTATATTCTTGTACTGGAACCCAAGTTTCAAAATTTATTTTTAATCAAATTATTTGTAGGTTCAAAATTCCTGTAAATCTCATCTCGGATAATGGAACTTGTTTCAAAAATAAAGATGTCAAGAAATTATGTCAAAAATATAAAATTCAACATCGTTGGTCCACTCCCTATTATCCTTAGGGTAATGGCCAAGCATAAGCATCTAATAAAACATTAATTAAAATCCTCAAAATATCGGTCAATAAATCTGGCCGAGATTGGCACATTCAACTATATCCTGCTTTGTGGGCTTATCGAACTAGTGTTCGTACTCCCACGGGAACTTCACCTTTTGTTTTGGTTTATGGGGCTAAAGCAATTTTTCTCTTTGAATTAGAAGTTCCTTCTTTGGCTCTACTACTTCAAGATACTAAAGTAGGAGATGAATATCATGCTGGCAGATTTAGTCAGTTGGAACTCCTAGATGAGAAGCGCATCAATTTTTTAGAGCATCTTCGAGCCTATTAGAACAATATTAAATGAGCATATCTCAAGAAAGTTCATCATAGATCCTTTGAGATTGGTGACCTTGTCTTGAAAGAAAATAAAAAAAATACTAATGCAACTAAAGATCTTAAAGGTAAATTCGAGCCCAACTGGCTTGGACCATATATTATTACTGCTAAATTCGGCTCGGTAGCATACAGATTAGCTACCTTAGATGGTAAATATCTTAAAGAACCTATGAACATTATGCATCTTATGTGCTATTATGCATAATTTTGGCCATTTCATCATTGTATATATTGTTATTTTGCATATTGTTTCATTTTAGTCATCTATATAAAAATTTCAAAAAAAAAACAATCACATTGTGTATCTTCTCAATTCATCAATCAAAATCAAAATATAAAAACTTCAAAATCATCAAAATATTCAAAAACATCTTTTATTTTCACACCTATTAATTCTTGAAGTATTGCAGTTATATTTTCAGTTATTTTGGATAAATTAGCATTTATTTGGAATCCCGCACTTTCACACTCACATGAATAAATATCTTGATTTTATTTGGTATGATTATTAATCTCTCTTACATCAAAGTCCACAGTTGAATTAAATAAAGTTATGAGCATAGATAATTTATCTTGTTATTTATTTGAACCAAGTATATCTCTTCACATTAAAATTATTTCATTACAAATTCGATATGATGCTACATAGTAGAAGTGGTTTCTTCAGCGAAAAGTTTCCCCTGCTATCCTATCATGCACATGGTCTAGAATCTTTGAGAATTGAAAAAAGGACAAGATCACCCCTGCCCAGAATATAAATCCCTTGCTCTACGGCCAATCCGAGCAAGTACCCCTAGTTTAGGAAGAAAAGTCAAAGAAAATGAGAAAAATAAAAAAAATATATCATCTTGTACCATCGCAGCAATATTTCAGCATTATCTCAGTTCCAAGCAAAAATACAAAAAAAAGAAGAAGAATAAGTACGAGAAAAGAACAAGAAAAATAAAAATAAATCCCTTTCCCTACCCCTTGAAAAGAAAATAAGGGTGAATGAGCTTGAATCCCTGGAATTCTCAATTATTCAAAAACTGTGAGGTAAGCCCCATAACAGGTGGTTTGTGCCCATCCCGCTTGGCCTTGGGTAACTCCTAGTGTGGTGATATGTCTTTCACATTAGCGACCTTATTTTGTATAGACCCATGTCTATTTATGGATTAGCTAGCTCTTGATGACCCGACTTACATAGTAGCTTGGTATGGTTACATGCATATAAATCATGGTCAACAAACACTTATTTGGTTAATTCAAATTACTTGTATCAAATTATCTTTCTCAAAATTGGTAAATGAACAATACAATTGCACACACATTTGTATTTGAGAGATTTTGTATCATTATGATAAATCAAGATCGACAATGAACTCACATATGCACATGAGGGTTCCTTATAAATCTACATTTTGTCTTTGAGATAATTTAAAATATTTTTTGCAAATCTTTTTTGAATAATTTCATATTCTTATTTAAAAGAATATTTTTTTTCTTTTCAAACAATTACATACATTGTTTTCAAAAATCCAAAATTTCTTTCAACAACATATTCAAAAATCTAGCAATAAAGTCCCGTTTATATATTTTTTTTGTTTATCTCAAAATCAAAAATCAATTATGTAATAAAATTATTTTTTTTGGATTTCGCGATGATGGTATAAGTCTATACCTATAATTCTATACCTAGCGCAAACCATTGTTCTAATTTTATTTCCCATTCATTATTATTTATAAAAACATATGGCTTATATCATTATGTTACACAATTGTGCTTTAAAAAGAACGAACACATTTTTCTATTTCATTTCATTATGTCAACATTCCATTTTGCAACCATGGTATAATTCCTAAGGAATTGTTCAAAAATTTATCACACTTAGGAATTTTATGCCTAGAAAAAATCATATTTTTAATATTTCATGCATAATATTTTTATGAAAATCTGAAAACAAATCATCACCATCATCATTTTCATCATCACAACACAAAGTCTTAAGACAATATCTTAAGCACTCTTTTACTTTTAACAATATTTCTATACTGGGATTAGCTTGATGACCTAGCGAGCGACGACTCCATGAAATGGTCTATAACAGTGACAATATCCTTTGAAATTATTGTTAGAAGTCCCTTTATTTTTTATTTTTATTTTATCAAATCATACCAAAACAACCAATTTGTTTACATCATATTATTTCATTTAAATTTTACAGCATGACATAAAATTATACTATTTCCAAACGACATAATTACATGAATAATAAATCAACAATTCAAAATTTAAAGCATCCTAAAACATGTGGACAAGTCATATCACAAAAAAAAAAAAAGAGAATATATATATATCAAGAACTATATGTACATCATATCAAAATGGATTGGTATGCCACAATCTATACCCTAGCATACTCAATCCTCTCAAATATACAAACTATAGTCAATATGTTGCTAGTCTTGAGAAGCCCTTGAGCTCTCAGTATCATCTCCTTTCCTGCCCTGAGGTGGAGGAGGTGGCCCCATCGGAGTTCGTCCTATGTCACGGGTCCTCGACATCGATTGTGAGCATGTCCTCGATGACCCCATCTTGATCGGCTTCGCAATGCCGACTAGCAGCTGTAACCTCTGGCCCTATGGAACCAGCTGGAAGTATGCTCCCTAATAGAACGCTATCTGAGCGATAGCCCGTGCCAACTCCTGCATGATCGTCCCTTCGCTCTAAGCCCTGAGTCATGTAGCCTCATCCTATAGTGTCTACACCTGATATCGAAGACGGGCAACCTCAGCACGAAGAGCCACCATATCACTACTCTCCCCCACCTCAACACCCTTGCCCTTATCGGGCGATGCTAGCCTATCCCTCTATTGATAAGGGAGTCCCTCCTCCCTCCTCTTAGGCTATTGTGATATCTTTGGAGCCTGTGGCACTCTCTAACATCTCTCTTGAGGATACTGTCGCTACTCCCTCCCTCTATGACTCCTCGTTGTGTCAATGGCATCTTGGTGCCGTGTCCCCATCCGTCACACAACCACGTGCATCGGACCCTATGCCATCATCATCCAAGGAGGACGAATGCCTGCATACCAGGCATCATACCCATCTGTGACCCCAGCATCATCCCCATCCACTAGCTAAATGGGGGCATCATCCACATCCTGACTCGAGAATCACTGCATATCTAGAGCCTAACTCAGTGTAGTACTATCCCAAATAGTTCAGGAGTACTCGTAATCCCTGAGAGAAGGGATCCCCTACTGTAGACCGAACTACCACAAAAATTGGTCATAGCGATGGAGATCTACCTCTCCCCACTCCATCCTTAGATAGAAGACTCGCCTGATGTGAGCAAAATCCTATCCGTCCTCTCCCAACCTTGGCTTCTCTATCCACAGCCTCCAGGTGATTTGGTCAAGGATGAGGTCGTATAGCAACCTCTGGGACATTGGAAGATCTATCTGCCACTATGACCCTCTTTGGAGCCACCAATAGAAAACTTGAGGTCTCTCATGGTCAACCCCTGTTAGTGGAAGCCCTACTAGCCTCTGCACCATAATGTGCTCCTAGCACCAAACTTGTAGTAGTGATGTCAAAACTAGACATCAAGCTCCCTTGTATATGACCCCATATAAGATCCTATACAAGCGGTATAGTACAAAGCTAACCCAAGCAAATCTATAGACGTGGTCTCTCATATCATAGACCACATCTGAGAGCAGCCATGGTAACCTACATACGCTCTTGTGGTATAACAGTAAGCCACCTACTACCCCTACCAAAACCTAAGTTAATCGAGACGCCCCAGGCATCTGTCGCAATTTCTTGATGTTCACCTCGTTGTTCTCCAAGGTGAATCTAGGATCTTTGCACAGTCGCATCATGGCATGGCCCTGATTGGCCATAGGAGTCATAAACCGCCCTTGTATGGGGATCCTCAAGATCCTCCATACATCCTCTAGAGTGGGAGCTATCTCCCTTATTGGTAGTAGAAAGCAAGACGACCCTGGATACCACCTCTATGCTAGGGCTGTCAGTAGCCCCATGTTTGTCTGTATTTGTGGCATCTCTGCCACATGTTGTAGCCCAACCTCTACTAGTCGGTCTCACTCTGCCTCATCGAGTGTAGCTACATCCTCTCTTAGACCCCCGTACTTCCACTCCTAACTTTTTAGTAATCCCATCTGTAAAATAAACAATCAAACAACAAAAATAATTAATATATAATCATTAAAATTATTAAAATCAATTTCATCTTATAAAACAATGATGATATTGTCCACTATTGGACACTATCATCCTAAATTGAGTCAAATAATCCTTTTTAGGATGAAATCATCTCCTATTTTGCAACTTGGGGATCACCCCTTGTTGGACGGGATTGCCCCTTTTTCGTCGACTTCGCCCTTAGACGAAATCGGCGATCTAGGGATGATTTCGTCCCGATGTCGTCGACGGCCTAAAAATGGCTATGATGCCCCAAAAATAGTCAAAATTTAAATAAAAAATCACACAAATCAAATTAAAAACATAATTCACCAAGTTTAGATCCTTACCCATAACCCGCGTCAGACCTCTGTCGACCTGTGTGTAGTTTCCACCATTTCGCTCGTAGAGCTCTAAAAACAACAACAATGAATAGTAAACAATGAATTAGGGTTTTACCCTATCTTTTAATTTTATTTAAAAACAACAACATTTTTTTAAAATTTTGTTTTTCCGTGCTTTTACCTCAAACGTTCGATTTGGGTAAAAACTCGGAGGGGGCACCATAGTAAGCAGTTGTATGATTCGACCTAGAATCGTCATCTAAAAAATTGAGTAAATTTTTGCTTTCTCGTAAAGCGAGAAGAACTCGTATTTAATGCATTTTCTTCAAAAAATTTGCTAAAGAGGGGGAAAAATGTAGCACCCTAAAATTGGTACAGTTAAACCCTTAGTAAAAGATAAAAATTTGAATTTTAACCCCAAAACCGCCCATTAACAACTCACCCCATTTTTTGTGCCATTTTTAGGAGTTGTTTTGACCATTGGACGATATCATCATCGATCAGACGAAATCGTCCCAGATTAGATGAATTCTTCTGGAACAGAACGTCCAGATGATTTCGTCACAAAATCAAATTTTCATAATTAGATTTTGTTTCAACAGCCTCTCCAACTTGGGTAGAAGCGTGTCTGCGTAGTTGGAGATTCCTCCGTTGAGGATCTCCCAGATGGGGATGATCCCCAACCTCCTAACCTCCCCCTAATCCTATATAAACTAGGATTTTCTAAGTTTATTCCCCTGGTTGGCTAATCCCATGATTCCCTGGTTGATTTTCCCTACCATTTAGTTTTGTTGTGTTAAGACGTCCTATCCACCATTGTTTGCAATCATAGTTTTAAGTTTTCATCGTAGGTTTTCACTGTGCTTCAGTTGGAGAAATCTCGGATCGTCGCAAGTGATTCCAGATGATTTCAGATGATCCTATCGTAGATCAATGACGATATCGTACGAAGTTCATATTGGGGGCAACCAGAGCCCTGAGTTTGCATTTCTCATCTTTATTTTTTATTTTACTATGCATTAGCTTGATTTATTTTCATTCTGCATCTTGGAGTTCACATCATTTTAACATAAATGCATGATAAAGTTAAAATAAGTTATTAAAATAATGCATTTCCTTTAATCTGCTATCTATATTTATCAATTAAGCATTTATACTGTCATTTCTACCATTTTGCATTATTCTAGCAGTAGAATTTTTGGTTTTTGGTGTCTGTTTCTATGATTGTAGGTTTCTAACGAATTTGTCAGATGAATTCGTCAGAGCGACAATGATCTCATCTGATCTCAGATGATCGACTATGATCTGGGATGATTATGTACAATTGCAGATGATCCTATCATATTTGGGATGATTTGGACTCTTACAAGCTTTAGAATCTTCATCAGACATCTGGAATCAGGTGCATTCTTTCTTATTTAGTATATTCCTGGTATTTAGGATTCATTCCTGCTTTCTGTATTCATATAAATTGGCATTTTCATATAGGGTAGCTTAGATTCATTCTGGCCAACCTAGGATTATGAATGATCAAGTATAAAATAAACACATCAAATCCATTCTCAACCTAGGCGCAAAAACTTCCACTCAAAGTTTCCTGGTGAACCTACCATCCATCAAAAATTCACACTTATACCCCTCCCCCAAGAGGAACAACCTTCAAAGGGCCTATCAGTCCGAGGTATTGTCCCATACTTCTTGCATCCCCCTTTCGAGCATGGATCCTATAGCCTGAAGGTAAGGATGCAAAAAATTTGGAGCGATACAGATGTGTATTAAAAATTTACCTTGGGGTTCTAGGATTTTCAGTATGGGGGTAGATGTGAGCTTTTGTTTAAGAAATTGAAATGTGGATTCACATTTTTCTATTCATATGAATGCCTTTCCTTTCCTTTGAATAGTCATTCAAAAACCTCTGATAATACCCTACCAAACCCATGAAGATCCTCACTTTTGTTACAATAGTTGGGGGTAGCCAATTCAAAATGGCCTCAATGTTTTTGGGATCTACTGCAATCCCACTTGCAAATATTATATGTCCCAAGTATTGTAATTGCGACACATAAATCACATGTAGTGAGGTTCCCAAAGAGTTTATTTTTTCTCAATAGCTCTAGCATGATCCTCAAGTGTCTATAATGCTCTTCTTTACTACGGGAATAGATTAGAAAGTCATCAAGAAATACCAACACAAATTGGTCTAACTGATTTGTAAATACATTATTCATTAGATTCATGAATGCAGCTAGTGCATTGGTCAATTCAAAATGTAGGACAATGAAATCATAGTATCCATACCAGGTTTTAAAAGTAGTTTTGTGAGTATCCTCTTCTCGGATCTTGAACTGATGATATCCTAATTTTAGATCAAATTTGGAGAAGATGGTGGCATATTTTTATTGATAAAATAGATCTTCTATCCTTTGCATATCCTTTGCAAAGGATATCTGTTCTTGATGGTGTCTTTGTTCATCATCCTGTAGTCTATACAAAGCCTTAGAAAACCATATTTCTCCTTCACAAATAGTACTAGTGCACCCCATGGAGATACACTTGGTTTGATTAGCCCTTTATTGAGCAATTCTTGTTGCAAGTGTGAATAGGGTTTCTCCTTAAGTGGCTTAGAAAAATCACTTTTCTAGTCCTAAGTGTGAAAATCCCTAAGTTTGTCGGCAAGTTTTGTCGGCAATTTTTTCCTATTCTCCCTAACTCCCCTCCTATATTCTTTCCTCTATTCCTTTCTCCTTATCCCTCCATTTCCTCCGTTATTCCTTCATTCCCCTTATCTCTCCAACTCCCTTCCCTTTATTCCTCCAACCTCCTTATCCCTCCACGCTTCCTTTCCCCTATTATCTCCCTTCTAAGTTTTGCACTATATAATGTGCATTATCAAATTAATGTAAGGTTGAAGAGGGGTGCAATTAAATAAATAAATTTTTGTTTCCAATGCAATTAAATTATTATTTGTTCTTAGCTGCATTTGAACTCGATCTATCACTAGTATCAGATCTCAGACACGGTTCTCGAGGTAGATTCTGGTAGCAGACGAGGTGAAGCCAGTCGAGCATGGTTCCCGAGGCAGGTGTCAGGCGCACAGGTCGAGGCATCGCCAGCAAGGCTTAGATCTCAAGGTGGATCATGAGCAGGTTCGAGCACAGATCCTGAGGCAGATCGAGCATGGATCCTAAGACGAATCATGCGCAGGCTCGACACAGATCCCAAGGTGACACGTGGTAGCAGACAGTAGGCTTAGCATGAATTTCAAGGTGACACATGGTAGCTAGCGAGGTGTTGACTGGGTAGCACGTGGATCGAGGTAGCTGACATGGCGACAATGAGGTAGCAGTTGATGTGGCAACACGTGGATCGAAGCAACTGAAGTGGCAGTTGAGGTGGCGGTGTGTGATTGGTTTAAAATTTTGCCACGTGGTAGTTTGTGATTCATCGACATGGCAGTTTGTGATTGGAGGAAGTGGCAGAAAAACAAGGCGACTGTGACTGCTCGAAGGCAGTCGATTATCTCTATGCATCTTCGGGTATAAAAACCCACCTGCATCCTTCGCCCGTCACATGTGGGAAAAAGGAGATTGATTTTTTTTTTTTTAAACAAAAAATGCCACGTGATTTCATATATTGCGGCCTTCCTTTGTAATCCCGTCCGGACGCCTAGCGGAGTTGGCTAGGGCGTTTGCTCGCGTAAAGGAGGTCCCGGGATCGATTCCCGTCGGGAAGAAAAAAAAAATTATTTTTTATTTTTTTTAAAAGTTCATACAGGGGCGGTTAAATATAGCGGCCGTCCCCATTTTTTCCAGCGGAGCCGCTTGGTGTAGCGGCAAAGCCCGCCCACCGTGTTTGGGAGGTCGCGGGGTCAAATCGCCCGCGTAAAAAAAGGTAATTTTTTTTTTAAATGTTAAAGGTTTTAAATTTTTAATTAAAGTTTTAAATTATTTAATAATTTTAATTATATATATTTTTTAAAATTATCTTTTTAATAATTTATTTAAAAGGTAATTTAAAAAAAATATAAAAATTTATTAAATTTTTTTAAAAGACTTTATAAAAATTTTAAAAACCTTGTTTGAAGAGCATTTTTGAAAAAAGAGAAATAATGTGCCCTTGAAATGTTAGATGATCCAGTAAGTGGGGTGCTATAATGCACTTCTATCGATTTTGAGATGAGAGACACTGGAATCCTTTGATGAAAGGGTTCGACGAACAAGTCTCCATACAGTTTTTTGTCAGCTGGAAAATCAGGTGATTGCTCATCTGAGGAAACCAGATTCAGGGTATGAGGGAGATTTTGAAGACAACATATTCGGACAAAGGATTGAAGAGTTCGAGACTGTGGAAGTTGTACCAGAGGATCAAGCAAGTGCCAGTCATACACCTGGTGTACTGGTAGCAGAATCAAGTGAGAGCTATACACCACGCTCTCCTGAACTAGAAGCAGCAGAAGAAGAAGAAGAAGAAGAAGAAGATCCAGAGGAAGTAGATCCTGAAGAACCTGAGGTTATAGTCATCAGTAGCAGTTCCGAAGTAGAACCTGAATTTTCTAAAAATGCGAGATTCGATTTGAATAATTAATCTCTTTGTACTGCTTTATATTACTCGTTTGCTTTAAATAAAGTTTGTTTTCTGAAATGGCATCCAATACTAGTCTGCCGATTCCTGAATTTAATGGAGGATACTATGAATATTGGTCAATTAAAATGAAAACCCTTTTGATAGGAATAGGTTTATGGGATGTAGTCAAAGAGGGCTATAATGAACCTACTACTACTGAATGGGCAGCTTTCTCTAATGCTGATAAAAAGGTTTAAAAAGAAGCGCATAAAAACAATGCTTTTTCCCTTTATCACATACATGCTGCCCTAGATAAAAGTATCTTCCCTAGGGTTGCCTCTTATGTAATTGCACAAGATGCTTGAAATGCTCTAAAATAAAGTTATAGAGGTAGTGACCAAGTAAAACAGGTAAAGCTGCAAACATTGAAACGAGATTTTGAAAATCTCAAGATGTAAGAAAATGAAAAAGTGGGAGATTACTACGTGCGAGTGAAAGCCGTAGTTGATAAAATGGTCACACTAGGGGAAGATATTAAGCCAGAGGTTATGGTGAAGAAAGTTTTGAGGACACTTATTCCTAAATGGAATTCTGTTGCAATAATTATTGAAGAATCCAAAGACTTAACCTCGTTGTCTTTTGATGCCCTAACTGGTTCACTTCTCTCACATGAAGAGAGGTTACAGGAAACTCTGACCACCAGTTATGGAGGAGATGATAAAGATTTTGCCACACATGAAGGAAGAGGTAGATGTCATGGCAGAGGACAACAAAGAGGCATAGGAAGGAATAATCAAAGAGGAGGAACTCCTAACAGAGGAGGGTCATCCAACAGAGGCAGAAATCAGAATAGAGGAGGATAGCATCAATATAAATGGAAAAAATTAGGCAAAGGAAAAGAAGGAGATAAATCAAAACAATTTTGCTACAATTGTGGCAAACCTGGCCATTATGCTTGAGATTGTTGGTCAAAGTCTTCACAAGGAAGCAACAGCAACCAGAGTAGTCAATTTGGAAATTTTGGAGAAGAGGAAGAGTCCACAAATCTCTTTCTTTCTTATGGCTAGACAGACCAAAATATGAATGATACATGGATTTTGGACACTGGGTGTTCAAATCACATGAGTGGCAAAGAAGAAATCTTTGCTACTTTAGACTCCTCATATAAATCCAGCATCCGATTGGGAGATGACAAGTCATTAGCAGTTGAAGGCATTGGAGCCATGGAGGTTCCAACGAAAGAAGGCGTCAAGCAAGTAAGTGATATCTATTACACACCTCATCTTCAACACAATATTTTAAGTGTTGGTCAAATGCTAGAAAATAATTATAAGTTGATTTTTGATGAGGGTAAATGCACCATTTGAGACAAGAAAAATAGTAATATAATCATTACACAAGTGCCAATGTCAAAGAATAGATTATTCCCTTTAAAGTTTGGCCATCCAGGAGGAAATAAGTTAGTAAATGTTGCTATTACCAATTCAAGTGTCCTATGGCACTTGAGATATGGTCATTTGAATTCAGCAAGTTTGAAAATGATAACTTCATAAGCAATGGTAACTGGACTTCCAAAAATTCAAGATAGTAAAGAAGTATGTGAAGGGTGTGCCTTGGGCAAGCATGCCAGATCAAAATTTCCTCATGGACAAGCATGGCAGGCCAGCTATCCACTCCAGTTAGTACATTCAGACATCTGTGGTCCGATGTAGACCAAGAGTCTAGGTAACCACTCCTACTTCCTACTTTTTATTGATGATTGCACAATAATGTGTTGGATATATATTTTGAAGCATAAGGATGAAGTATTTGCATGCTTTGTTGATTTTAAATAAAAAGTTGAAAGTGAGAGTGGATATTCTATAAAATGTCTTAGATCAGATAAAGGAGGAGAATACTCCTCTAATCAGTTTTTGAATTTTTGTAAACATCATGGCATCAAGAGGCAGTTCACAACTACCTACACTC
The DNA here is from genome assembly GCA_028583015.1 of Wollemia nobilis. Lineage (NCBI taxonomy): Eukaryota > Viridiplantae > Streptophyta > Pinopsida > Araucariales > Araucariaceae > Wollemia > Wollemia nobilis. Next base: position 4,097,966 of record JAQPPZ010016040.1, on the reverse strand, counting down.
CACAGAAAAATGGTGTAGCAGAAAGGAAGAATCGCACCATTGTGGAGATGGCAAGATCAATGCTTCAGACAAAGCATTTGAGTAATTCATATTGGGGAGATGCAACAAGGACTAGTGTTCACATCTTGAATAGAAGTCCTACTTCAAGTTTGAAAGGGAAGACACCTTACCAAGCCTGGTATGGTAAGAAACCAAATGTGAAGTATTTCAGAGTATTTGGTTCATTAGCATATGCTCACATTCATGATGAGCTAAGAAAGAAGCTTGATCCAAAGAGTCAAGCATGCATTTTTGTAGGATACTGTGAAAACACAAAAGGTTATAGACTCTACAATCCTACGACTCGAAAGATAGTGATTTCAAGGGATGTTATTTTTGATGAAGGGGGAGAGTGGGGTAAGCCCCCAATATTCAGTGATGTTGAAGCCACTGATATTGTTGCTCAACAGGTGCAACCTCAGCTACCATAGAAAGGAAAGTAGTCTCCTCCCACACATCCACCAAGTCCATCTTCTGATTCAACTTCTTCACCAAGTCCTTCTCCACAACGATCAGTAAGTTCCTCACCAATGGACATTGATTTTCCATCCAAAGGTAAGAGAACTCTACAGTATCATCCATCATCTTAGATGTTGGATAAATTTTTTTCAAGAAGATACACTAGGAGTCAAGCTAGTGAAATGGAATCTGTTTTACACAGATTAGAAAGTATGCACTTGTATGGTGATGATGACTCCCAACAGGAACCTAGGGGAGATCAAGTTAACTATGCTTTGTTAACTAGTGCACAACTTGAACCTTCTAGTTATGAGAAGGCATGTACTCAGAAGATTTGGTAAGATGCCATGAAAGAGGAGATAACCTCTATAAAAAACAACGACACTTGGGAGCTCGTGAAGCTTACTAAAGGAAAGAAATGTGTTGGCTATAAATGGATCTTCAAGACCAAGTGTAATGCTGATGGAAGCATTGATAGGCACAAGGCAAGATTAGTAGCAAAGGGTTTTACTCAGAAATATGGAATTGATTATGAAGAGACTTTTGCTCCTATAGCCAGACAAGAGACTATCAGAAAAGTTCTTGCCTTAGCTGCACACAAAGGATGGAAAGTCCAACACATGGATGTAAAGAGTGCATTTCTCAATGGTTATTTGACAGAAGAAGTGTACATTGAGCAACCACAGGGATTTGAAGAGAAAGGTAAGGAACACCTTGTTTACAGATTGAAGAAGGCACTTTACGGTCTTAAATAGGCACCAAGAGCTTGGTAATCACGCATTGATGGGTACTTCAAATATTATGGGTTCACCAGGAGCAAAAATGAACCCACACTCTACTACCTAAAGCAAGGTAATGACATCCTCATAGTTTGCTTGTATGTGGATGATCTCATTTTTATGGGTAGTAATGAAAAAATGAATATGGAGTTCAAACACTCCATGATGACACAGTTTGAGATGAAGGATCTTGGCTTAATGCACTAACCTTGGAATGGAGGTTCATCAGTCAGATACAGGGATATTCATCTGTCAACATAAGTATGCTCAGGATATGATCAAGAAATTTGCTATGGAGCATTGTAAACCAGTTGCAACTCCAGTTGGACATGGAATCCAATTAAGCAAAGATGATGGAGCACCAAAGGTTGACGTGACCACTTTCAGAAGCATGGTTGGGAGTTTGATGTTTCTTGCCAACACTAGACAAGATATTCAGTATGCTATATCTCTTTTTTCTAGATTTATGTCTAACCCATCTGAGCTGCATTTGCAGGAAGCTAAAATAATTTTGAGATATGTGAAAGGTACATTGGATTTTGGAATCCAATACCATAAATGTGACACTATCAAGCTTGTAGGCTTTAGCGATAGTGATTGGGGTAGCAATATTGATGATAGAAAGTCAACTTCAGGAAACTATTTTAGTCTGGGATCAGGACTAATAACTTGGAGTTCCAAAAAGCAGACAGTAGTAGCGCTATCTTCAACAGAAGTTGAGTATATAGCAGTTACTTATGCAAGTACTCAAGCCTTATGGCTAAGAAAAGTACTAGAAGAGATTGGAGAATAGCAAAGTGGTCCGACCAGAGTCTACTATGAAAACATCAATGCCATTCAATTGGCATATAATCCTGTCCACCATAACATAATGAAGCATTTTTATATGAAGTACCACTTCATCAGAGATATGGTGGAACATGAAATTGTTGATCTTCAATACTATCACACTTTGGAGAACGTCACAGACATTTTCACCAAGGCGATGACTAAAGCTCAATTTGTAAAGCTGAGAGACTGTGTAGTCAGTCCTCTCAAATTTAAGGGGGAGAATGTTGCAAGTGTGAATAGGGTTTCTCCTTAAGTGGTTTAGAAAAATCACTTTTCTAGTCCTAAGTGTGAAAATCCCTAAGTTTGTCGGCAAGTTTTGTCGGCAATTTTTTCCTATTCTCCCTAACTCCCCTCCTATATTATTTCCTCTATTCCTTTCTCCTTATCTCTCCATTTCCTCCGTTATTCCTTCTTTCCCCTTATCTCTCCAACTTCTTTCCCTTTATTCCTCCAACCTCCTTATCCCTCCACGCTTCCTTTCCCCTATTATCTCCCTTCTAAGTTTTGCACTATGTAATGTGCATTATCAAATTAATGTAAGGTTGAAGAGGGGTGCAATTAAATAAATAAATTTTTGTTTCCACTGCAATTAAATTATTGTTTGTTCTTAGCTGTGTTTGAAATCGGTCTATCAATTCTTAAAGTTGCACCTTCAATTCTTGCATCTATATAGGGTTCATCCTATAATGAGCCCTATGTATGGGTTTTGTGCCTTGTACTAGATCAATGGTGAAGTAAAATTCTCATTTGAGAGGCATACCAAAAAGTTTTGAGGTAAATACTTTCCTATTTTCTTGTAGAATTGGGAAACTATGGAATGCTTCCTCTTCAATGACACTTTCAACTCCTTTTATTTTTATCATTTGGACCATTTCCCCTTAACTTATGACCTTCTTTATTTGCATTGCGGTCAATAACATATGTTTAAAGTAACCTTGTTCACTAACCATTTTTACTCTTTCCTCCTTATCATTAGTGAACTCGATCCATCAATATTAGAAATTGATTAAAGCCTTGTGATATTTTAACCAATCCATTTCCAAGATGATGTCAAAGTCATGTAGTGGTGCTACATATAGGTGCCAAATGGTAGAGCTAGTGGGTAGGGAAATTTGATCTATGGCTAAGCATTGATTTATATAGTAGGTCTGAAATGACCCATACTCCCCTTTCCACCCTTGTGCCAAAGATCTAGGTCTCTACGGCATGTCTCTTATTATCCTACTAGAAATAAAACTATCTGTAGCTCCACTATATATTATAATTTTAATATTTCTACATTATATTTTACAATTTATAATTAAATGAGTTTCTTGTCCTTAAAGGTTTTGTTTTCAAGTGGCTGCGTTTATCTTGTGGCCCTTTCTATTAGCCTTCTTGCTAGAATCTATACGAAGAGGGCAATTCCTCACATAATGTGGACCACCACAATCATAACATCCTAGTTTATGGTTCTAACTTGTTCCTTAATCAAGCTTATCCTTATTATTTGTAGGAGGTAGTCCTACTTGTTTGAGAGGTTGTGGTTTTTTAGAATTATTGCTATTTTTATTATTTTCCTGGAACTTATTCTTAAAGTGCCCTGGTTTCCCATTGGCCCTCTATTAAAACTTAGGATTTTTCTTTCCTTTATGTTGTTTCTCAGGTTCCCACTTCATATTTTTTTGGTGACAACGTTCCTTCTTTGAACCTTTTGAGGGGTTGTCAAATTTCTTATTAGGGTGCCGATTGTATTCTGCTTGGCAAACCAACTTGTATGTTATCTCCAAATCACTAGGATTGTGCATGCTCACTATAATTTTTATGTGATAAATAGCTCTTGATAGGAATGTATGTACTTTAATATTATTATCCTTCTCAAGGGATGGAGCATATTTAAGCAGTTTCAAAAAATATATATAATATCCTTCAACAGATTGAGTCCCTTGGTAGATTTGAATAAATTCATCAAGTTTCTTCATATAAAAGTGTTTTGTAAGAAATCTCTTTCCGAAGGCTTTCATGAAGTTCTCTTATTTGAAGTAAATTACTTTGATATTCTATTTCTTACTATAGGTCTCTCATAATTCTAGACTTGTTTATGTCAGAAGTCCCATGGTCTAGATCGTCTTAGTTGTAGAGGAGTATTTTCTCATGGAGAAATAGACCTCCAACTCATTCAACCAAGATTTTTCCAAATCTGCTCCTTTTTTCCCTAATAAAATTCTAACCTTGACATGTTTCAAGTCCTTTTCTAGTTCTCCATTAGTGCAGAATTTAGCCACACAATATACTTCATCTATGTCTCTTGCCTGTTCCACCATAGGATTTGCTGACTTAGGATTCCTACTATCATGTTTTCATATTTCAGACCTAATGGTTTCCAACAAGTTGTTTTGTTGGACCATTTGCTCTCTATACAAAGTAATTTCCCCCTACATTATCTGCACAATGATTGCAAGGTTTTTTATTCTATTTGAATTTCTTAAGCTATCCCGTACAGGTCTATCCTTAATACTATCAGTGCCGGTTGGCTTCTTCTTCTGAGAGATCCTCAGCCTTCCACTTCTCAACTTGGGTGCCATGTTTCCCTAAGTTTAAGAGTGGTTTCAGTTGTGCATCTATTTATATTGTATGAAATTTTTTGCATCTACTGTGCGAATAATATGCAATACCTAAATATAATGGTTACCATCTGGTGATCCTGTAATGATGTTTTTAACCATGGTAAGTACAACTTGCTATAATTTGTAGGGTACATGTTTACATACCATAGAAAAGGTTTCCTATGTTTCCAAATTTGATCAAGAGGTTATATTTCAACATCTATCAGATTAAAAGAAATATTTTTCTAATGCCATGATCCTCCTAAGATAATTTTCACATTATTAGGATCTTTGACTAACTCCTGTTGATTTACAATACAATGTTTGTGTAAGGAAGAGGCTTAGCTTGGGACTATGAATACCAAGTACAATTTATCAAAGGAGTCTCAAGTACACCACTTAAACCTACTATTATTGAGGGTTCACTTAACTCCTCCACGCCAATTCACAAGTGGTTCGATCTTGGGATAAATGACTTACTCATTGGTAACCTCCAAGCCATTTTTATTTCTCTAATAAAAATACATTTCTTCAGAGTTCCCTTATCATTTTTATGAATATTGTGCCTTATAAACCTAGGATCTGATAGAAACTGTAATAACCCCAATTCCATGACCAACCAACCTAAGGAAAAAATTGTGTCTATTCATTACTACAATTACTAGCTCATGAATGCATTGAAAGTTTCTCTGTGTGGTTTTCTTATAGATAAGTATCCAAGTAAGTTCAAGGATACACTTCATAGGAATATAACATGTTCAGTGTCTATTTTGTGGATAGGAGTGGCCAACCCCTATAATGACCTACAGGTAAGCTTTCTTTACCTTGCATTTGGGAATTCTCATATCCTGGATAGGAATGCCCTTTTACCCTACAAGTTAAAATCAAACATTAAACTTACTTATATGTTATGTATCTTTCAACCATACACTAGGCATATGCCTTGAGATATTTTTTGTTCTTCCTTAAGAATATAACCACAACTATTGCAATGCTTAGCGTTCCTATATCAAAATAGGATCTAAGGGGGTTATCGCACAAACCCACATAGACTTCTGAATGTCTACCATTTTCCTTACTTGTTTTAACAAACTATAATCTCCACGAGATAGATCACTTTCAAGGTTTTTCCTTTACAAATATTTCCCAATTAATATCCAAGTATCATGCATGAAGTATTGAGTAAATTTTTAGAGATTAAATCTTTATCATAAGGTAATATTAATTCATCCTATAATTATATATTATTTCTATGATCACTTAAAGTCAAGTTTTACATTGTATATACATTCTCACAAGGAGTGATATATTCAAATTAAAATTGATCCCAATTAATATATATTTTTTTGATTGGTAGAAAGGGTGTTGAAAGGTCCCTGAACCTTGTACAAGAGAGATTACATGAATTCCATATCAATCGAGGTGGTCCAAGAAGAAAGGAATAGAGAGAAGGCAAACCTCCACACTAGAGAAGGTGTCGCGAAATCGCGACCAAATTGGTGATGTCGCGAAATCGCGACAAGTTGCACCACTGAAGCCAATAGAAGAAAGGAAGTCATGAAATCATGACAAGAAGTGCCATCGGAGCCGAAGAAGGGAAGAAGTCACGATATCGTGACATGTTGCAAAGTGTCACGATATCACGACAAGTTGCTAGGTTGGAGCCGGACGAGAAGAAGAGTCACGAAATCGCGACATGAAAGAAGACCGTGCCCGGGCAAAAAAGGAGTCACGAAATCACTACAAGAAGTAAGAACATTGCCGAAGAGAAAGGGTGTCGTGAAATTGCGACAAGAATGAAGCCCGCAACAGAATTAATATATTTTACAATAATAGAAGTCCTTCATTAAAGAGGTATTATTTTACAACATGTATACATGATCAATAGAGCTCAACTAGTGTTGATAATTTCTTGACTCCATCCGAGCCATAGGTACTAGATAGTAGGTTTTTTTGGGATCAGAAAAATCCATTTCATGTATATGAGATTTAAATCTAAATAAACAATATTATGTAATAAATTTTCATTGAATACAACTAAACACAATACATTCTCCATAATGTACTCGTCTAAAGCATTCCATTATTCAAGGGAAGGAAATGCCATACTTTCCTAAGACTGAAAGAACACATTTTCATCCCATATCCTTATACATAAGGACTTGTTTCAAAGGCATATCCTTATCCATAAGGATATGCCTTTGAAACAAGTATTATTACAATCAACTATTGCTAGTTCTTTATTAGAAGAATGCTATAAATTCATTCATCAATGATATCTCTTTTATGTATGTAGCATATCATACTCTCATAGTTATCTCATATTTCATAAAAAAATTCATACTTTCACAAGTATTTCCTATTTCCTCAAACAAAAATAGCATTAAAACACATTATACTTTCACAAGTATTCCATATTTTTTCAAACAAAAATAACATTAAGCAATTCATACTTTCATAGGTATTTCCTATTTCCTCAAATAGAAATAGCATTAAAACACATCATTCGTTCACAAGTACTTCATATTTATTCAAACTAAAATAGCATTAAACAATTCATACTTTCACAAGTATTTCCTATTCTCTCAAATAGAAATAGTATTAAAACACATCATAATTTCACAAGTACTTCATATTTATTCAAACAGAAATAACATTAAGTAATTTATACTCTCACAAGTATTTCCTATTTCATCCAACAAAAATAGCATTAAAACACATCATACTTTCACAAGTATTTCCTATTTCATCAAACAAAAATAGCATTAAATAATTCATACTTGTAGTCTATAGTCCTCCCACAAATTTGGCTATCAAGTTATCTCAAGATCTATCACAAGATCATACTATAGTAATCTATCTTGCAATATCCCATCTAGATTACTCAAAATTATCCACAACTCCATTTTGAATCTATCACACAATATTACACTATAGCATTATTCACCTGGCCCTTAATTTGTTTTGGGAAAGTATTATAGGTAATCACTTTACCCAATGTGTTTTTACATAACCTTTCTTTCATCAAGGTTGAAATATAGTTTATATTAAAGATGTCACATAGTCCATCAATAGGACTATTACAAATCCTTCAAAATTTTATCCAAAAATCCTTAAACAAGGGTTCATGGTTCATATAAACTTTCCATAATAATATAATTTATTTTCTATGAGATTCACATAATTTGTGCAAATTTACTCCCTCAATGTTTTTATTCAAGATGTACAGACTTATTTTGTTTCAAGGTGAACAAATTTTTAACTCTAAAATTTGCTCCGTAACCCATAATATATTTAATATTTTTATTTTGTTGCACAAGGTGTTTGACAAGTTTAAATATGAGGGAATACCAATTCTATCAATCAGATTTTATCCACTTGCATAAGTTTTTTCCATACACTTGACGAGTTACCTCACACAGTGTAACACCAACATAAACCATATGATTGACATGGGATTCATTTAACCTAATAACACTTGTATATTATGTACAAATGCAGGGAATGTTATTTTATTTTATGAATATATTTCTTTTCCAACCCAAATTTATCACGACGTTGTCATTTGACCATCATCAGGACCAATGTAGTGTGTCCCTTTTAGCATTGTACCCATACTAATTTTAGGCTATCCAAATAGTGCACTTCACTATTCGATAGCCTTTGTTCTCACCAAGTGGGAATACGGGTAGAATTAGTGCTTTATACTCACAAACCTATGTGCTTAATGTGGAAACAACTATCCCCAAACTGCGAGAATTCTCAAAACAAAGGGTATTCATATTTTTCATGAATTCAACCAGAAACCACTTCTTGAAGATACTTAATGTCCTTCTATGGATTAGTCTCCTATTTGACTATGAATATGATTTTCCAAGCACACATGTCTTGCTATATCTCTCCCATAGAATTGCTACAACACTATGTTGATGAAACTTGTATCTTATGGTCTACGCACTTCATAACGGTATTCATTACTAGTACTATCATCATTAAAGCTCACCATTTGATAGTGTGCTTTGGTTAGGAGTATAACACAATAGGGTGATGTAGGAAATAGAACTCCATGTCTCTCTATACAACAAATAATTTCAACCAAAGGATCACTTACTGAATGAAACATAACCAAAACTTAAGATCATTCCAAAGGAAGACTACACAATGATATTATATTTATTGATAGGTGGTATGTCATTTATGGTTTCATTGATTTAGATTTATTTCCTATTGGTGTGAGAGTCTTGGACCGCTTGAACTCAGAGAAGCATAGTTTGGGTGGAAATCCTCCATGGTGGGCAAAAATACCTTCATCGAACCAAATCCTCTACATCAAGGCATAGGTTCTTCTTTTTAATTAAAATAACTCAAAAGGTAATATCCCACACCCAAGGTGGTATGAGTGACGATATTATTTAAAAGCACTTGCATACCATTTTCTTGGTAACCATCTAGCGGTGGTTACACTAGTGGTGTCATTTTGACTATGTAGAGATCCTTAGCTTATTAGGATTATGGATAGGTTTAGCTTGGTCGAGAGGTTTCTCCAACTGGATTTAGCAAAAAAATTAACAAAATATGGTTTGATCTTATAAGAAAGTTGACTAACCTTAAATGAAAATTTATCCCAATCACACTGGTCCAAGCAAATTAATTAAAAGGATGCCCAACTATCCAATTAACAAGGGTCCAAACTAATTAACTTAACAAAGGTATAATGCAATCACATACCATATAAAACCAATAAATCATGATCAATAACAATGGTGCAATCAAACTAATTAAAATGCCCAACTATCCAAATATATATATATATTTTTTAATTTGTGGAAAACATCCCAAAAGGGATGCCACTTTCGAGTAAGACCCAAGGAGGTAGGGGTATCCATTCCGCCAAAAATGCCCAGGAATCGGACCTGGCCTACCACCTTTGACACACTCAAGGAGGAAACAAACACACAAACCCAATTAAAAATAAGCAAATAACAACAAAAATAATAAAATAAAATAAAAAACATTCTCCTTGAGTGTTTCAAAAACAAAAGCACAACCAAACATGCACAATAAGATAAAAGAAACCACAACACAAACCACATAGAAAAACACAAGAAACACATAACAAAACACAAACAATACATAACCCAAAAAAAAACATGCCCAACTATCCAATTACAAGACTACAAACTAATTAATTAAATGAATCAATTCGTGGACAATGTTAAACCAATATATCAAGAACATATTTAGTCATCTTCAATAAGTTAAATCATACAAAGTGTACTAGCATCAATATCCATATGTACATTCAATAATAATCATATAAATATTTTGAACAAATAGCATGGCTATGAGGTATGATATGACTTGGGTATTTCCAACTCCTTGAATATTATCTATGTCCAGTCCTTCTTCCTTCATTTCTCTCCTATAAATGCTTTCACCAAAGATATCTAAACTTGGGTATCTTTGGTTTCTAATTCACCCAAGGGTAGAGAGCATAATCCCTAAGCCCAAGCTTACCTATCAACCAAATTTGACCAAATGTCTCTAAGGCTTAAGGTTGTTTGGTTTTTTATTCACCAAATTGTGAAGAGAATAATCCCTAAGCCAAAGCTCTCCTACTGACTTCTCAAATTCCTTCTCCAACATTATCCCTAATTTTTAACCCATGGTGGCTATTTATAGTAATCAAGGGTTGCTTTTTCAAAGGGTGAAGGGTAGCCTAGGTGATGACTTATTGGAGAGGTCATGAGGATGGTGATGTAGGATTTTTTATAGTATAGTATTTTCTTCTACATATTGGAGGACATGATGCACATAAAAGGTAGCCAATAGTATTTTAGAGGACTTTTGAATGACTGCTACTATTTTTAAAATTTTCCTAGAATATTGGGGTACAAATTCCTTTTTCTCATGGCTCCGTAATGGCATTTTAGGCCCCAAACACCTTCCTCAAGGTATTTTATCAAAATATTAGTTTGCAAGCGCACTTATAGCTAAGTTCACATGAGAACCCCCATTTTCTATTTAAAATATATGTTTTTCTTTTCTTTGTTGTATTCCTATTTATTTTAAGAAAATAAATAAATGAATTACCACTATTGTCAATGCTTGGATAATTTCAAAACATTCTCTATGTCTATATTAGTTGTATTTATCTTTGCCATGCCCAAGTGTTCGGGTCAAGGTGGGATGTGAGATTACTTTATTTTCCATTTGGGATGGGTTTCCTATGGTGCTTCACCAATCTGCATGCCTCACAAATGCCATAGGTGGGTAATAAATTGAATACAATCCACCATATGAAGATGATTCATATACCTCAAGGATTTATAGTTGATGTGACTAGGTTGATAGGTGCAATTTCTTACTAATATAATATGTATTAGAAACCATGTATATACAATCTAATTTTACATGGAAGACGATAAAAGGGAATATGAGGAGGAATACCAAGCTTGTAATTCTAATCATATTCACCAAAGTATTCTAAATCAAATTTTTTAAATTCATTATTAATATCCTTGACTACCCATTTATTAGACCAAAACTTATTTTTGCATGAGTTCACCTTAAGAAACCTAAACATAAATAAAATGCTAAAACCAATACATGGAAATTAAAAACCTATATGATCTCAAAAAAGGATAAATTTTCTTTTGTAGGAAGGAGACATGACCTATAAATATTTTCTCCCGAAGAAATATCCAAAGGAACCAAAAGCATTAAAAATAAATTATTGAAATGAAATTGCCAGTAGGAGTACTTGCATCATTATGTGACAATATTTGTCATAATTCATGTTGGACTAATGCAGTGTTACCACACAATTTTTTATTGAGCAAACATGACTAAATGCAAGGCTAGAAAATAGTACTCTTGTTTAAGTATCCAATACATTGGGTTTACAAGGGTTCAAACACCACATCAACATGAAGTGTACCATATCATCCTTTATAATTGTTTTGATAATGGAATAATACCAAATAATTATTGAAAAAGAGGTATCATATCATAGGAAATAAAACCATCAATCAATAATACATAAGGACCTAGTGCTAACCAATGGTTCTAAGCAACCAATTGCTATAAATATTAATAATATGAAGAAAATACATCATGGCATGTTATACCCTAAATCCCTCCTTTACAAAATGATTGCATAAGATATTGTATCCTAGGACCTCCTATACATAAACGTATCATGCTATCCACCAATGTGATGCCAGTTATGTGCTTTACGATTTATGTCACCATGCTTGAAGGCTAAGTGCCTTTACCATTGTAGTAATTATATTCATAAAGAGGACAAAATGTTGTATAAATCAAATAACCAAGTGATGCCTTTCTTCCAAAAAATACAATATAAAAATTTAAATTTAAATGTTTGAATGATGAAAAAAGAAGAAATAATCTTCAAACCTTGATAAAGATGATGTAATATTCAAAAATGGATTTTTTTTTGAACTAGTGTCCACATGAATTTCTAGATAGATTTAAAACAATATAAGTGTTTAAACTAATTCTTTATGATTGGAATTTTATAAAAAAATTGTAGAATAACACACCATGTCCAAACATGCTTCTTCAAAACTCTATGATACTTGTGCAATCAAACAAGCAAGTCTTCTCTATGCTTGAAACCCAAATGTTTTCATAGTGCACTACATTTAACTCAAAAAATCACTAGTAAATGAAGAAAGGCTATTGTTGCTTAAGACCTCGTTTAACCTTATAGATAACAAAATAGTTGTCCTTTCATCAATTTTATTTTGATTCCAAATAATATACTAGGATTAAGGAAATAGGTTAGATATTTTAAAATATCCCACAGTTTCAATTTGTTACTTGCTTCATACCTACCTTTCAAAAAGACATATCTTTCCTAAATTCCAAAAATGTAAAATAAAATATGAATTAAATGTCAAATGCTAGGAATATTTAAAATTACAAATGAATTTTCTCTTGGGTAAATTTATAGAGTGTGACAATATCCAACAAGGATTTTTTGAGCTACATATCGTGCCAATTCTTTGATAACTACTTTTGAAAAAATAGTACTTGATCCTAGAATTATAATAGAATATCACAAATCAAATTAGGGATTGAGTAATAGAGATTCACACCTACACTAATACCATATTGGAATTTAGAACATACTTAGTACCTTATCAACAACACAAAATTTAATCATATATAAGCAAAATATAGATATGAGAGGTTCTCTTAGACACCAATAAATATTGTTAATTGATAAAAGAATCATATGCAACCTATGAGTAAATGGTTGGAAAAATGGCATATAAGTACCCAAATTACAAGTTACCCTACGTTAAGAATAAAGAATTGGCCTAATGGATAGTAATATAAAATTCCAATAAAGTGAGCTATAAATATGCTAACATGCCAAAATGACTATAATTGATTAAATTACAAAGTTTTTAATGTCCCCAACTAAATATTGACACTCTTATTTCAAAAATAAAAGATATAATACAATATATCTTTTTATGAGATGTCACTTTCAAGAAAACAACTAGGTATAACATTCAAGTTTGAAAATGTTTAAAGAATATTTTTTGGAAAGGATGTGAGTTGGAGTTTGAATTTCATTTTTAAAACAAGATAGAATTTATAAAAGAAAACAAAAATTGAATAACAAGCTTCTAATATTATAAATTTATGAGCTTGGAATTAGGAAAAACATTGTTTAGAAATTATTCAAAGGTTAAGGAAAGACTAGGGAAAAAAGTTAAGTAAAAAATATCTAAATGTTATGGATACAATAATATTATTAAAGAAACAAACCCTACTTGAGGGATTGAAAACATGGAACTTTATAATAAAGAGATTGAAATTAATTTAAAAACAAAATATTTGGTCAATCAATAAAGGAGTTCTATAATTTTTTTGAATACTTATCCTATTACATTTTATCCAAAAGGGGAACTATTGTATCAATTTTTTGGAGCTTATAGAGGTTTAAATGTGAAAATTATATTATTCTAAGCAATATTTTATAAGCTCCAATTTCTATTTAGCAATTTGATCAAGAAATAATTCCTCAATAAAATAACAAAGGAGCACTAAAATATTCTTCAAATCATATTTTCTAATTTTTATGGAAGGATGAGTTAGTTTAGAATATATCAAAATAAGGTAGATACTTGGTCAAATTATAATATAAGGATTTGGAACAACAAAAATCCCTACTCCCAAGGATTTACCTTAGATGGATGTTTGGTTACTTGATGCCTTCTCTAAGTCCTAAATATTTCTTTGACTAGAAGTTCAAATCAAAATTCTTACAAGTGATTGTTTGTAAAGAAGATGGTATCGTGAACCTTTTAGATGTGCTTTGTGTAAGTAAGAGCCTAGTTGTTCTTTATACCTTTTGATGGGGAGCCTAGATTCACAACCGAAAATCTAGATCCAATATCCTCCTTTGATCACTGAAAACCAATTACAACACTATCTTGCAGGCGTAGTTTTTTTTTTTGACCTTCTGAGGTCCCGAAACTCTAGGTCATTCCTCACCCACCTGGAAGAATACATCCTCCTTGAATATAAAGAGTCGGCTCTTCCTCAGCCTTCATGACTGAACCTTCACATCTTTTACCCTAACTGGCAACTACCACTGGGTCAGCCATGGAAACACGCATTGATGAGCCGTCTGAATGTCTCTGACCTCTAGATGCCACATTTGAGTGGCCACCATGCTCAACAAGCTTATCGGGCAAGAAATCATGCATTAATGAGGCCTTTGATTGCCTCAAGAAACACCGTATGGGAACACATACCTTTTTGAATCGTGAACCAGCAGTATGTCATGATATCATGACATTTTTCTTCCTCATTGCCTTTCTCTTCTTTGGTTCGCGACATCGCGACATCTCATGATATCGTGACATCTTTCATTTTTGGCTCTTCTTTCTCCTTTTTGGTCCTAAAAATGCAACATGTCACGATATTGCAAAATCTTTCCTTTTTGCCTCCTCCTCGCCTCTCAGGTTGCAAAATCATGACATGTCACGATATCGTGACATTCTTCCTTTCTGCTTCCTTCTCGCCTCTTTGGGTCACGAAATTGTGATAGCTTTGCTCTCTGCTTTCTCTCTGTTTTGGGTCATGAAATCATGACATGTCACGATATCATGATATCTTTGCCTTTCGCTTTCGCTCTCTGCTTTGGGTCTCGAAATCGCTGCATGTCGCGATATCGTGACATTTTCCTTCCTTTCTTTCTGCTCCTTCGGTCGCGATTTCATGACATGTTGTGAAATCGTGACATTTTCTTCTTTGGCCTTTCCTATCTTCTTTCGGTCATGATTTCACGACATGTCACGAAATCATGACATTTTTTGCTCCGCACTTTTTCTCTCCTTCCTGAGTCGCAAAAACACATGTCGCGATATCGTGACACTTTTCTCTCTTGTGCCTTCTCTTGACTTTTGGTCGCAATAATGCGACATGTTGTGATATCGTGAAAATTTTCTGTCTTGAGCTTTCTCTCGGATTTTGGTCACGATAATGCGACATGTCGCGATATCATGACACTTTTTCTTCTTTGTCAACATGTCACGATTTCATGACACTTTTTCCCCCTTGCGATATTTTGCTTTTCGTTGGATGCTCCTACATCAGACAACCGGGGTGGATTGAGAAGTGACCTTCACTTCTGTACTGTTCTGTCACCTTATTTTTCAACATCTCAAAACTTGCAAAATATTCAACCTCAAAACTGCTCTTTTCTCCTTTATCCATCATTCTCAACTCAGAAGCATTCCTTGGACTACTCCCACATACAATATGGAATGGTGATTTACCAATACTCCTATTGACAGTCCTATCCAGAGTAACTAGGGCTATAAAATCTCTCCAAGCTTCAACAAAATTTGGGTCTTCAGGGTACAAACCCTTAATTTATTCAAACCCCAAAACTTCCACTCTCATTGTTGTCAGCAACCTCTTTTCATCCATCCCATTCAGTGGCTTTAGTTTATGGCGCACTCCTTCATTTGTTAGGGAATAAGTGTTGGCAAGTCCATCATGGACTACACGGAGATCAAACTACCATGGTCTTCCTAACAACATATGGCAAGCATCCATAGGCAGGATATCACACAGGACCTCATCCTGGTATCTCGCAATATTAAACTTGACTAAGGACTGTTCATAGACCAATGCCCTATGGTCCTTCTGCAACCATGCAATCCAATATGGGTGTGGGTGTCTCCTCCTATATAATTGTAACTTAGTAACCATTTATTTAGAGACCATGTTATCAGTACTACCATTATCTATAACAACATTATAGACCTTACCTGAACATTTGCACCTTGTGTAGAACAGTCTCCTCATTTGGTCTGGTTCTTCCTCCTCATTCAACAAGATTCTCCTTGTGACCATAACTTCTCCTCTCTCTACGTCCTCATAATGTTCTAATTCAACACCTTCATCTACTACAATAGCTCTGGCATGACCCTCAGGTCTCCTATTCATCCTCTCTGGGTGTTGGGGACACTCATATGCCCGATGTCCCTCTTCCCCACAATGGAAATAGGTTCCATGAAATCCTCATCTTCCATATCTACCTCTTCCTCTTTGGTAACCATTATTCTGATTATGGGGTCTGTAATCATTATCCCCCTTCTGATCCTGACTGTAGCTAGCTTCTTCTTTCTTCTCATCTTGTCCTCCATATATTCTTCCCAGTTCTTCCACCATGACCTCTTCCTCTTTGCTTACCCTCAAACCATCGGTTTAGCTTCTCTTCGACTTTAAGGGAAAACTAGTAAGCATCCTCAATGGTGCTCACCCTAACCAGAATCAACTCTTCTTGAATACTGGTTCTCAACCCATTGATGTAATGGGCCACCTTCTCCTTGTTAGCCTCTAAATGGCTAGTTTTGATGGAGATCTTATAAAAATCCTCTGTGTATTCTTTGACAATTTTGCTTGACTATCTCAAACTCTACATTTTCCTTAGCAGATCCAATTCGTAATCTGTAGGAATAAACTATCTTTTCAACTTATCTACCATTCTATCCCATCTTGTTATTCTTTCCTTTCCTCTTCTATTTATTTCCAGCTGTACTCCCTTCCACCAGATGCTGGCATGACCCTTTAGCTTGGTCTTAGAAAATTTGACCCGATCAGGATCTTCGACCTCCTCATATTCAAAGTATTCTTCCAAGTCATTGATCTAATCAATCAACTCCTCTAGATCTAGATTTCTAAAGTACGCAAAAACCTCCATCTTTGGTTTCTTTCCAATCTAGGAGATGGCTCTATATAACCTGGCTTGTGCAGGATATACAACCTCTTTTTCTTTCTCAAACTGGTCCTCTTCTTCATCAACTTCATCTTCACTTCCTTCTTATCCTATGGGTTCAAGCCCTCTACATAGTTCCTCTTGCAGGGATTGAAATTGCCTCTACAAAGCTCTAAAATATTTTGCTGGCACCATATTTCTTCCACCACCATGGTTTCTTCATGGAGGCATTCTTCTTGTTTCTTTTACAACCCTTCCATAGATCCTGGTGCAAGCTACATCACTTTCGGTGATCTGCTCACATACTCAAGAACCCTAAGCTCTTCCACAGATCTTGGTGCAAACTACCTCACTTTCGATGATCTGCTCACACACTCAAGAAATCTTGCTCTTCCATAGATCTTGGTGCAAACTGCCTCACTTTCGGCGATCTACTCACACACTCAGGAATTATCACTCTTCCATAGATCCTAGTGCAAACTACCTCACTTTCAGTGATCTGTTTACACACTCAGGAAATCCTTCTCTGATACCACTTGATGGGGAACCTAGATTCACAACTAAAAATCTAGATCCAATATCCTCCTTTGATCATAAAAAACCAATTACAACACTAGCCCGCAGGCGTAGTTTTTTTTTTTCACCTTCCGAGGTCCCGACCCTCTAGGCCATTAATCACCCACCTGGAAGAATACATCCTCCTTGAATCTGAAGAGTCGGCTCTTCCCCAGCCTTCGTGACTGAACCTTCACATATTTTACCCTAACTGGCAACTACCACTGGGTCATCCGTAGAAACATGCATTGATGAGCTATCTGAATGTATTTGACCTCTGGGCACCGCATACGAGTGGCTTCCATGCTCAATAAGCTTACTGGGAAAGAAATCATGCATTAATGAGGCCTTTGACCACCTTGAGAAATACCATCTGGGAACGCGTGCCTTTTTAAAATCGTGAACCAGCAGTATGTTGTGATATCGTCATGACATTTTTCTTTCTCGCTACATTTCTCTTCTTTGGGTCGCGATATCATGACATATTTCCTTTTCGACTCTTCTTTCTCCTTTTTGGTCACAAAAATGTGACATGTCATGATATTGCGACATCTTTCCTTTCTACCTCCTCCTCGCCTCTCAGGTCGTGAAATCACGACATGTCACGATATCGCGACATTCTTCCTTTCTGCTTCCTTCTCGTCTCTTTGGGTCATGAAATTGTGACATGTCATGATATCGCGACAACTTTGCTCTCTACTTTCTCTCCCTATTTTGGGTCACAAAATCATGACATGTCACGATATCACAACATGTCATGATATCACGATAGCTTTACCTTCTGCTTTTGCTCTCTGCTTCGGGTCATGAAATTGTGACATGTCGCAATATCATGATAGTTTCCTTCCTTGCTTTCTTTCTGCTCCTTCGGTCGCTATTTCGTGACATGTCACGAAATTGTGACATTTTCTTCTTTGGCCTTTCCTATCTTCTTTCGATCGCAATTTCGTGACATGTCACAAAATCATGACATTTTTTGCTCCAAACCTTTTCTCTCCTTCCTGAGTCGCGAAAACGCGACATGTCGCAATATCGCGATACTTTTCTCTCTTGTGCCTTCTCTCAGCTTTTGGTCGTGATAATGCGACATGTCGCAATATCGCGACACTTTTCTCTCTTGAGCCTTCTCTCGGCTTTTGGTCACGATAATGCGACATGTCGCGATATTGCGACACTTTTTCTTCTTTGCCGACATGCGATTTCGCGACACTTTTTCCCCCTTGCAGTATTTTGCTTTTCGTTGGATGCTCCTGCATCACATTTGCATCACAAAATAAATGTTAATTTTTCATAAAAACGAGAATATAATTAGTTTTTCCACTGACATTTAAATATTTGATAACATTTTATATTGGTTTATCAAACCTAAGGTATGATCCAGGCATGTGATCTTTCTAGGACATGGATTTATACTCAAAAATATATATTTTTATAATCTTAACCACTTTGTCATGAGTATAACGTTATTTTCAATATTTCACTTTGATCAATTCAAAAACATTAAAAATATTAAAATAAAAACAATTATTGCAAGAAGCAAACATGTTGTAAATAATGTTTCCAATAACTACATAAATTTTTTTTCTAGAGGCCCTTATAATTTTAACAAAATATTTACTAAAATTAGTAATTTTTCATTGTAATATTTTTTAGCCTATATGAATATTTAGCCATTTTGACGTATCAGTAGAAGACCAAACATAAAAGGACAAATTATGTGTATGGTTTTCATTTAATATGCACTTTTTAATTCATGGAAGGTGAATCACCATATTTATATATGGGCTATCTTCTAACTCTTGAAAGGTGAACCACCACATGTGAGTGACGTTTCATATTATATATGATGGATTTCCAACACACCAAAATTATTGTATGAAAAGAGATACACCCTTGAATTTAAAAAGCATAAGAAATGAATGCAATTTTATAGATTCACATTTATTCTCAAAGATTACTTGTATTTTGCTCTATTTTTATAGCAATCAATATTTGTTTTTATATTGTTTATATATTTATGTTCTAATTTGTTATACTATGTCATTTATAAATTGCACTCTTTCTTTATTTTCCTTAATTATAATTATGATATTTGGATTAGTCATATTAGAGTAGTCTACCTTTTTGGTCCATGTCCATAAATATGAGATTAGGGTATCCAAATTTTGGGTATTAGATGCAAGATCCATATGATTACCTTCCTTGTTGTGCCAAATAATTTTAGTTGTGTATCAAAATAGATAAAACTAAGATAATCAATCATTTTAAGGAGGTGTTGAATGAAGTCTTCACAAAATAGAGGGATAAGATGATGAATTAATTTTTTCAAATTCTTTAATGTATCCCTATTAAAAATTCTACAACCTATCACTACCCTAACACCATTAAGCATTCACATGCATTTTAGGGTATACATAAAATTTGATATTCCTACTTCTGAAGGAAAATTTAATGTTGATTCCCTATAAAATTCATTGGATTATTTCTCATCATAGTTATCTATAAAAAAATACATTGATAGGAGAGTGAGAAAATAACTTTTGCAATCTTAAAAACTTCATTACCTATTCCAAATAGGTGGGAAGCATATTACAATAAGGTTAAGGAGGAGGATGAATATGAAGTAGTGTTCACATGGGATAATTTCATGAAAGTCCTTCAAGGAATAATATTATACCATGGAAGCCTATGAAGACCAATACATGCAATGGGATGAACTGTGAAAAGATAAAGACTAGTTTGTTCAAGATTATACTAATGTTTCCCATTTCATAGTGGAAAAAATAGGTATTCAAGAGAGCAAAAATAATTGATCCCTATATTTCTATAGTGAACCATAATCATACATTCAATATGATATAGAAATAGTTTAGTTCAATATATTAAAGTGACATACAATCTTATTTTTAATTTGGGCAAAAGCACAACAATTAAAAAGGATAAGGAGCAAAAATAAGAATCAAAATACTATGGCCTATACAAATAAAGGCAAGAGTATACTCGAAAGAATAAAAAAATGGGATCAACCATAAAATCAGAATTGGAAGCAAAAATAAGAGTCCTATGAAATAATCCCTTCAATTCCATGACTAGAAAATGGTATGATTATCACAAGATTAACTAACATTTGAGGGAGGAGTGTTAACTATGTTATTCATTACTTGTTTACTCACAACCCTCTGTATTTATAAAGCAATTCCTCCACATACATAGGCTAAGGATATAGGGGAATTAGAACTTGGAAGTAGAATATAATATGCTCATTGCCATAACACATATGAAATTAGAGGGGAGATACGAAGATTCACAAGAGAGGAAATGCTTGTTTCACCCATTAATATAGGTGAAAGGTATGACATTATATTTCATAGTTATTAGTGGGAGTCAAGTATTTGATTTTTGCTTAGATTGTAAAGGATCTAAATCTATTTGTTACATCATACCCATAACCATATAATGTTGTATGACTATAACAATGGAAATATATTATTTTCACTCAATATTGTCTCCTACATGATGCCATAAAATATTTCAAATAGGAAGTCTTGTGTGATATTTTTCCTTTGGATGTTTATGATGTGGTTTTAGGATAACCATTAATGTGGAAGAGGTATAGTGTATATTATTCTAGGACCTAACTTGTCATCATCACTATCAAAGGTTAATATTTTATGATATTAGAGGTATTTCCTACTACCTACAATTCCTTAAATAGTATAAAACAATGCAAGAATGTGATAGAAAAATAAGTAAATTCATTCTACTGATGATCAAGTTGTAAAAAAAATTGGGATTATTGCTACATTGATCATAAGATTCATATAGAAGAATCAAATGGACCAAATCGCAATAAAATTATAACTACCTATTCAAGTCATCGACTAGGGTTCTTATTTATTATAATGTAAAATATTCCATTGGTTTAGTTATTGGTTATCCTTTGTCTAATGCATCTATATATCATAGACCAATATTTGAAAATAAAAAAATTAGGAGGTAGATCCAAGAGTTGATTTAGGAGGGGCATATCAGACCAAGTGCTTCACTATGTGGTTATATAATTGTATTGGATCCAAAGAAATATGGAATATCGAGTTTCTATAATGATTATAAACCTTTTAATAAGATAACTATGAATAAATTATATTTAATCTCTTAAATAGATGATTTAATGGATTAGATTTATGGTGCAAAGTTACTCACCAAAATTGATCTCATATATGGTTATCATTAAATATTAGACTAAATTCAAATATTAGGAGGGCTTACATTCAAATCAATCCTATTGATGTATGAAAGACTACATTCAAATATTAGGAGGGATTATTTGAGTGGGTATTTATACCTTTTAGCCTGACCAATGCACCTACCATATTCATGAAGGTAATGGATGACATCCTGCATCCTTATGCCAACTCATTTATGGTAGTCAACTTATATGAAAATTTCATCTATAATAATACATGACATAAGCATCTATAACATGTTTATTAGGTGCTTTAGACTCTTTCAAGGAATAAGTTATATGCTAAATTAGAGAAATGCTCATTTGACATGATAAAATTTAGTAATTTAGGTACATTGTTAGCAAAGGAGTCAATATTTATCCTAGGAAGATTCAAATAATTAGATATTTATATACTCTAAATAATTTAATAAATCTTATAACTTTTTAGGTCTTACCATTTCTTTATCAAATATTTGTGTCGAGGTTCTCACACACTCCTTGGCCACTACAACAAATGACCAAATAAGGTGCCAAATCCAAGTTCTATTGGGAATATATGTAATAGTAAGAATTTTAAGGATCAGTTGTGTTTAGCTCCTATACTTTCCCTACCTAGTGTATAGAATTATTTTTAGGTAATTACTAATGTATTAGAGTATGCATTGGAAGTTGTTATAAAAAAAAAATGGGAATTTGGTTGCATATCATAATTAAACATTCATTGAAATATTTTAAAAATGTCCCACATATGACAAATAAATCTATTCCATTATCCAAGGATATAAATAGTGGAAGAATTAAGTCTTAGGGATGGAAACCCTCATCCATATAAATCGTAGACCTCTATAGCTCATTGAGATATGAAGTAAGATAAGATATGAAGTACATCAAAAGTAGACCATATATTTATAGTTGTTCCATGTTATCATCAAGCATAAGAAGTAATGTGTCAATTTGGTAGTAGATTATTTTATCCGACCTCCAATCATAGAACTCTCCACGATTCTTGATTTCTATGGGCATGAGACTTCCAATTTATTCACCTTGTATGAAGTAGATTTTGATTTTTTAGGTGCATAGCAAGTTTTTTATATGGGTAAGCATACTACTTATTATTATTTGTAAGATAACCTCTTTTTCCAAATTTTATTTAGGATGTGTGCTTTGGCAAAGTAGTAATTCAGTTTAGGATAAAGAAAATGTTGGTAGATCTTTAAAAGTTCTTCTATCAGCTCAAAATGATGAATGATTATGAGAGGTACATCAGGTATTGTATTTATTGTATTATTTCTATATTAATAAATAAGAAAAAATGATTTTATACACCATTGCTAGTTCAATTCAAGACTTATGAATCCCTCTCCATGGATTTTATCTTAGGTTTACTCACATATAAGTGCACTAATGATTATGTTTTTGTAGTAGTTGATCATTTTTAAAATGATTATCACGATTCATTAAAGAAATCCATTTTATTTGATGATAATATTAATATTATATTAATTCTATGTTTCTAAGAGATAAATAAGTTCTTTGACTATTTTCTAGTCCATCTTATGAAGGATAATGAGCACCAAGCAACCCTGATGGATAAATAGAAATTGTGAAATTATTGATTGTAAATCTTCTTTAAAGTAATAATTCCAAGAATATATGCACATGGGATGATATCCTTCTCTAATTCAACATATGTTAGTATTTATTACATCATAGTCCTAGGCTTGCTATAAAACATCAATATTCATTTGTCATTTAAGCTTAAATTTTTACATACCAATATTAAAAATGAATATGAAGCTTTAATCCTTAGAAATGATGATACACAAATGCTAAATTTCATATTATTATTCTTTTTTTAAGAATTACAACTAGTCATCAATCAAATCAAAGGAACACATTAAACTAGAGATGACAAATTAAAACCTTAAAAATAAATTATCAACCAATTATTGACCACCTTTAATAAGGTCAATATAGAAACCATTCCAAGGACAAGCAACTACCACATAGATACCATGGCAAACACAACATTCATCATTCCTTTAGAACTATAAGACAAACATGCCACCATTCACATTCATAAAATTAGAAAATTGGGAAATCTTGAGTCTAGTCAAACACCTTTAAACATTTTTGCCACTAAAGTAATAACTCTTCTATATCCTTGGTATAAATATATTTATGCATTACAACAAAATGAAATTGTGCTTGAAGGCCTAAACCATAATGAACACAAGAATATTAGGTAAAATGCCTATTGTTTTGTCAACATTGTTGATGATTTGTATAAGTAATCCTTTGATATTATTTTAGTACGTCGCCTAAACTCTGAACAGGCTAATCAAGAAATAAAAGAAGTTAAAAAATGATTACATGATGACCATTTCAATGGCAATTCCATGGTCAAAAATATCCTTAGGTTAGGATAATGTTGGCCTTCCATGGAAAAAACTTCTTGTGATTTCATTTGTATTTGTAACAAGTGTCAAAATCATGATGACATTGGACATGATCCATTGTATGTATTATAGTATTTAGCCTATTATTGAACCTCTTCAATATGGGTTCTATATATCATAGGAATTATAAATCCAATCTTATCAAAAGGTCACATGTTTATAATTACAATAATTGAATACTTTACCAAGTGGATTAAGATAATGCATGTATCTTCTTGTTTGAGAGTATATGTATTTAAATTCATCCTTAACTAAATACTATATTGTTACAACATCCCTTGCATCTTAATTTTAGGTAATGTTACTCCTTTAAAAAATAAGGATGTAGTCAAACATCAAACAACACCCTTATTCTCATTCTCAAGAAATGTAAGAGCTGAAATATATAGGATTGACATCTTCTATTATATCCTACACTATGGGCTTATCAGACTAGTGTTAAAACTCTTATCAGAGCTATACATTTTACATTATCCTATGGGGTTGAGACAATATTTCTCTTTGAACTAGAATTTACTTATCTTAGGATATTATTAAAATATGCTACAATAAGTGATACATATCATCATAATTGTATAATCCAATAATAATTCTTGGATGAAATGAAGATACATGCCCTAGATATAATTCTATCACAAAAGAATCAAATAATATTACAACAAGAAATTTGAGGTTGTAATTTAGTCGTCAAAGAACATTAGAAAAATACCAATGCTCAAAGAGAATTGTGTTAGAAATATATTATATTACATCATTTGGGTCATGTAAATGTACCTTCCTAGGTACATACTTAGGACATTAGATTACTTTAGGGAGAATTTATCTAGTTACTTCATGCAATTTTATAAATGCACAAGTATCAATGTACAAGTTTTATACATGCAAGTTATCCCTTGTATAGCTAGGTAGAGTGTTGGCCAAGGAACCTATCTGCCTATATAAAAAGACCTCATTGTAACAAGAAAATATACAAGAACATACAAAAATACATAGATAGATAGGTAGTAGCATAGGGCTATGTGGATCAAAATATATGGTTATAGGTACAAGTTAGTCCAATATCTTTGTTAATGGAGTGTCCATTTCCTCCATAGCTACATTGTATTAATTTTCACCATTTCTATTTGTAGCATATTTTAGTCATCTCATATATTTACTTTAATTCATATTATTTTGCATCTTGTGATTGCTATATCCCATTACTCATTGTATCAAAATATAATAGTGGTATCAGAGCCACGATAGATCTAGCCACAATATATCTAGCCATGGTCAATAAATAGGAAAAACACCATTATCATTGAGCCTACATTTTTTTCAACCTGATGCACTATTGGACTAGCCACTATCAAAAAATTTTAGAAGAGATAAGGTCGTAGAATTAGGGAGAGCCAAAATTGAGGAATGAGATTACATTTGGCTATAGTTTTTCCATAGATTTATAGGAAAAATAATGAAGACTAGGACTCAACATTCAATCCACTATATTTACAAATCAACTAGTGAATATCATTCAAGATATTTGAAATTTATTAACTATTGCCAAAGTTTCTTTTCTTGAAAAAAATTAATTCTTAGATGATTGGGACTCCTTCTACAATAGAAATCTATGAGACTTCAACTTCTTACCTAAAGGTCAGTGTGCCTTCATAATGCAAATATTATTTCCTTGTGCAATAAAATAACACTACAAAATAAGACTTCTAGTGAAAATTCATGGTGAAGTTAGGTGATTGAAGATATCCATTGCTAGATTTATAACTTCATATAAGAAGGCCATAGAAGCATTGATCCTGAAGAAAAGGACATAGAAGCCTTGTTCTATAAGAAAAGTCCATAGAAGCTCTGATATTGAAGAAAAGACCACAAAATTCTTGATACTGAAAAAGGCCATAGAAGCCTTGATATTGAAAAGGCCAAAGAAGCCTTGATAATTAAAAATGCCATAGAAGCCTTGATACTAGAAAATTCCACAAGATCCTTGATCCTAAATAAGACTCCAGAAGAGAGTACTTGATTCAGAGGTAGATTAATTATTTTAGTACTAACACTTTTTTGCAGAGAAAGGAGATTCAGTGAGTTGGGAAATTGCCTACAAGAAAGTTAGAAATTATTAAGGTATATAGAAGCAAGTTTATTAATTTCTTAGAGGTTTTGAATTAATTATATTTGAATTAATTAGAAGCCTACAAAATATAATCCAAGAATTTTTTTATCAAATTAGTTGACAATACTTAAACTAGGGAGTAAAAAAGAGATTCTACTAAAACCTAGAAAGCTAAAATTATTATCAAGCTCATATTGCATCAAACACTTGCAGATAGAAGGTATTCTTCAAAATCTACAAAAATTGAAGAAATATTAGTAAGGTTAATTATATACTCTTATATAGGGAGTCATAAGGTAGTCTACATCAAAGGAACACGACAAAGAAGAAGCAGATGAAAAAGAAAGAAAGTAATCCAAAAATAGAAACTCCAAAACTAGAGACTCATCAACTGACAGAAGAAAATTTATCTTCAACAAGAACTAATTATCCTTGGATAAGGCTCAAAATTTCAAGAAGAAGAAATTTACATTCAATATAACCCTTTAGAAAAGACTAAGGAACAATTGCAATAACTAAAATGATGTATACAAAATATGATAGAAAAAAATGAAATTCAAGAGGGTACATCTACATAAAGGAAGGTCTTGCAAACAATCATGAGAGTGAGAAGTAATTATTAAATTACTCTATTGATTATGGAAAATATTACATGCTTTATAGTTCATGAAAAAACTAAAAAATAGACAAGTTTATTGAGAGATCAAATCCTCTCAAGCTAACAAACTAACTAACCTAGATACTAAGCAACCTAGAATAGTAATAGATCCTAAAGAATAGAACAAAAAAAAAAGTGGACTACAATCCATGAGTTCTAAGTGATTACATAAACTAATAAATATAGTTGATAAAAAATTAACCAAATCTCAATATGCTAATCAAAATATTAAACTAAAACTAAATACTAGGACTTAATACTTACGACTAAGTAATAATGTTAGATATTCCAAAATTCTCCCTTGATGTTGATGGAACTTCTTCTAGAAGTTCATCAGCATCACAACATTGGAAGAAACTAAGTCTTTTTTGTCTCCTCTAGTTTTGTAACAAGAAATCAAAAATTGTAAAATTTTATCTTGGGAACTCCTTCCACTTTTGGTGTGGGATCTCCTCCATTTTAGTTGTTTCTTCTTCTTGCAAGTAACCGAGTGCCTACTTTTGATGAGCTACTCCCCCTTCATCAAAAACTCCTTCAAATGATGTATTTTCCATAATGCCACAAATATTGGTTCTCACTAATCAATCTAGCACATTTATTTCATCATTCATTATATGGTCTTCAAACCATATTTCAGCTCCTAATACTCCTCTTGAGTATGTACAATGTATCATCTTATGTAGATGGTTTTTCCATATTACAATTTTACATACCTATTAACATATCTTCAAACAAAATATAGCTATGCAATATCTAGTTACAAATGCAACAATAAATTGTTGTTCCTCACATAATATTTCACTCTTTACTATGGCTTTACATGATTACTTCAAAGGAATTTTAAACACAAAATACAGCCAACACATATCCATGGTTTTCATCATCATGCTATCCATTTTCTTTGCAAATAAAATAATTATGGCTCTACAAGAAAATAATCTCTCAATAATACCTTTTTAAGACATTCTTCTCCTTTATTTAAATACCTGCTCACAAAAAACAAATCATTAATCACAAAAATATTACCTCCAATGTGATTAGATTTGGTGCTCCTCATAAAACAAATATGTGGCATATATCTTTCACTGTATGGTGCTTCAAAATCAACCATCAACTCTTCACTAAGAGTTCTCCTCCTTTGTTCAATCCATGTTGGTGTGTTGAAACACCATTCATTCAAACAATCATACATTGTTGCTTTTTCAAGATAACTCTTTTCCTTCAATGTAGACACTCCAAGTGAGTTATATTCATTCATGAGTGATGTTTCCTTTTCCATTACAACAAGAAAATTAGCAATCTCATTATTATTTCAGTTTCTATCTTATTTGCTCTCTCACTTTCCACCTCCCAAATGAGATAATCATTTGTGCTATTTTCCTCACACAAATTATTTTCTTCTTTGAGATTCATAAAATCTCTCTTCACACAAACTTTTTGGGCTGATGAACAAGAATCATATCGATTTGTCACTCTTGATGAGTGATCTCTATTGAGTATGCAACTTATAGTCATCATCTTCTCTTTATAAAGAGTATCATGGGGATCAACATCCCAAATATTCACTCTACATGAGTGAGTATCTACACTTACATATTCTTTTGCTTATTATTTTTCCTCCACTCCATGTGAGTGTTTTTCAACATGCCAGCAATGGTTTGGCTCTTCAATGCAATCTTCATAATTCTCCTCCATGAGAATAGTCTTGGATACATGATATGAATGATATGAATCATATTCATTCATCCATTTCCAGCAACCCAATGTGGGTGTTGCCTTTTTATCTTCCTCGTGCCTTTTTATTTTATTTTTTAGTGCCTCCTCCTTGAGACATATTTCATCCAGCTCACACTGATATTCAAGCAAGGAACACTCCAATGTGAGTGTTTCTCTTCCTTCCTAGTCAATGTAACATTCCTCCATTATTGAGAAATGGTCATGGTCATCAATGAAACATCCTTCCATAACTTCAATATGCCAACACTCTTGGGTTGGTTCTTCAAGCAAGACATCATCCACTTTGGAGTGGCCTTCACAATAAGCATCATTCCCATAGAATGATATTTTCATCATTATATCTTCAATGAAACTTTAAATTTCAATGTCCATGTTTCCCAAACATGTCATTTTATCAACTATGTTTTCTTCATTATAAATATATTCATTCACACAAATTTTCTTTTCATCATCATATTCTCCCTCTAAAATAAAGAATTGAAAATTTTCATCATATTCTCCTTCTAAAATAGAGAATTGATACTTACAAGTTTTCATACCTTCACAAGACATGACTCCAACAATGAGAGTCTCCAAAGGTTGCTCACAACAATCTTCACATGAGTCTTCATAAGAATTGCTAAAAGGATATTCAAGGGAACAAGGCTCCTTCTTGCTCAAAAAATCTTCATGATTGTCACACATGGCTTTATCGGTGTCCTCATCAAACTCATAATCATCCTTCAATACTTGTTATGCTATTGTATTTGATCTATAGTTTTTTTTTTTTAAAGAGAAAAACCCCTTTTGGGGCCACCTTGGTCTGAGAGACCATGAACAGGGGGTTATATACCGTCAAAGTCACTTGGAAGTTGCACCCAGCCCTACCCGCACCAACATTATCAATTGGATTTTGGGTACCCAATTCAGATTTTTGGTAGGGTGGAGATTCGAACCTGGGACCTCCCTTGGAGGATTGCCCTCTCCTCTCCAACTCACCTACAACACCTGGGTATTTGATCTATAGTTATCAATGAGAAGAAAAACACTCTTTTATACTCCTCTCATCAAATCCATAAGGGCTAAGAAATTTTCATATTGCTTTTCTTTCTTCAATTTCTTCTCCACTTCTCCAAGTGTGATCCAAGTGGGTTATTCATATCCTTCTTTGAAAATGATCCAAAGATCTTTGGACATCAAGAAGGTCTTCATCCTTATGATCCAAATAGCATAATCTGTACCATAAAAACTTGGCACCTCCAAGTCTTCATACATTGTGGCCATTATGCAATCCATCATTCATCAAGTACATTTGGTAGTTTTGTAAGTCATTAATTCATTAATGCACATGCATATCATGTCAAACTAATGCAAATAATAATAAAGAAAAATCCTTTCAACATGTAGCTAATTTTTTTTAATAGGCAGACTCCTCCATTTCATAGTGCAAACACATTCTCCATGGCCTTAATGAAAAAACTTAATCTTAGATCTACTATGTAGATTATGCTGGCGTATTCTTCTTCTACCTCTAGCTAAAATTTATTACTTATTTTTAAGTAGATTGTTGAACTTCTTAGCTGCCACGTTGTGTTTCTTCTACACGACAAAGCTCTTATCAATGTAAGTATTGCTTCTCTCAGACTCCACATTGGATATCTCACAAAATTTAGCTCCTCTCCTTCACAAAAAATACTCTAGCCGCTCTTTGCAAACTATAAAAATTATGACTATTTAATACTGCCTTCACACCTTCTTCATGGACCTCCAATTTCTTGTGTGGTATCACACTTCTCATCTCATTTTCTTCGTGATATTTGGTCACCTCCTTCTATGTCGAGTTCCTTGCTAGAAAATATTTTGGCATTGGTACTGCAAATTTGGATGAAAGCTCAAATATTCTCCTATGTCGTGTAGGCTGAAGAAATAAACCTCCCTCATGAACCTAATACACACTCTCCTTTATTGTGATCACAATATTTAGCCTCTCAATATCTGCACTTCTTCAACTCTTTTTCTAGCTTATATCATGTTTGGGTGCAACGTCTTTGGCAGAAAATATATTCTTAACACTTTTATGATTCACATCACAACTATCCTTAAAGCGTGCAATAAATCAATTAACACAACCTTGCTAATGAAATTTAACACAACACTCCTTTAATACACGTAGCAAATCAATAATATAGCCACACAAAGCCATGAAATATAGTTATTATTTTTAATATTGCAAGACGTCTATTGTAACTACACAACACATCCAGGCTTATGCTATTCTCATTTTTATATGGCGATCTCTCCTTTCTTTTTTGGATGCCACAAACAAGCATGGGGTCCTCATTTCACTGCACTTTAGGCATATTTTCCTTTGTATGCACAGGATACATGAGCAACACCTTTATCAACCGTGGTCACTTCCAACTTCTTCTTTCAAGGCAATAGACTTTAGATGACAAAGTAGGCTTGTTCAATGCCCACAAGTTCCTCGATGCATAGGGTCTTTTCACAATGCACTATGGGTATGATATGTCTTCAACATGAAAACTACCTCCTCTACACTCAACGAGAAACTTGTGTGATAAACTTCTATGTATATCAGAACAAATAAACAACAATAGTTGTCTACCTAGATCAATTCACCTTTACTGCATCCAAAGTATGCTAGCCATGTCCACGTCTGCCTTTATCATAGTTTCCACCAATATCTACATGGATTGGCTTCTATATTCATGTATGACCCTTTGTGTGTAACAACCTTATGCATGATTCTCTCTACTAGAGTAAAATATGAGGTTCAAACCACGCTCTTCTTCTCCTGGTAAGTCATGTATGTAGCAACAACAGTGCATGCTCCTCAATGCTTCTCACATAGGTGGTAGGAAAGCAACTCTTTATCATTAGCCTCCAAATCATATGATATGAGTATTGTATTTAGAATATGCCCCCACTTCCTTCACTTGATAATTACTCCAATTTTCATAGATCACCTGTATTTATGGATTTGATCGATCTGTATCTAGAGGGAGAATTTTCTCAGCCTCTCTCCTCAGGTTGTGCACTGCAAACAGTAGCTTCACAAATATAAATATCTCTCTCCAACTCCTTCCTCTACACCGATGTGTAGGTCTCTCTTAAATTTTTTAGTATCATCATGTAATACTCAGATTCATAGCTAACACAACAAGCACTTCCTTCTCTTCATGCATGATCTCATCACTCGATCTGGAATGCACATATATTTTCATTGATAGAGAAAAATACACTAGTATCATTATCCATTTTTGAAGTTTGAAAGTTTATGAGTGACGAGTCTCCTCCTATGCAACATGCTTCACCATTCATAGCTGGAAGATCTTCACACTCACCAAGATATGGATTCACAAATCAGATCAATAATATCTCTTAATTGGTAGGGATCGAGCCTCTCCTTAGGTGTTATCAATCCTCCACATTGAAAAATTTAAAACTCCATAGGTGTTATTTATCCCATCAGATCAAATTTCTCTGATACCACATGAGAAGTAATTATTAAATTACTCTATTGATTATGGAAAGGATTACATGCTTTATAGTTCATAATAGAACTGAAAAATAGATAAGTTTATTGAGAGATAAAATCCTCTAAAGTGAACAAACTAACTAACCTAGCTACTAAGCAACCTAGAATAGTAATAGATCCTAAAGAATATAACAACAAATAAAGTGGACTACAATCCATGAGTTCTAAATGATTATATAAACTGATAAATATAGTTGATCAAACATTGACCAAATCTCAATATGCTAATAAAAAAATTAAATTAAAACTAATTACTAGGACTTAATACTTATGACTAAGGAATAATGCTAGATATTCCAATAGAGAGAAGCCAAAAATGAAATTTTATCAACACTAGGAGATTACTTAAATTCAAAAATTGGTGAAGCACAAAAAAACTGAAAAGATGTGTTCACACTACCTAATGATATAGGAAAAGTAATGTATATGGTATTACTTTCTAATGATGTTATCAAAGACAATAATAGAAGACAAAAGGACATGATAGAAGTTTTGAAGAACATGTATATTAATGAACAAAATACTTTGAACACTATGCTTGGTGATATTACTAGTGAAGCAAAAAAAGAGGACTATTTGACACTTCAAAAATACATGCAAAGTGTTATTAGTAATGTTAATGATTACGATGAAGATTTTGTTACTGTACCTAACAATATATGGATAATAATCTATAAAGGAAGTATCATTCTTAATATTTCTAATATGAGAGAACAAGAAAATGTTGAAGAGGTAAAGAATAAGATAGAAATGAAAGATGCTTCTAGTGATACAAATGACTTAAGACTTGCTATGGTGGATTCATGTTGCAATACCATAGAATCAAAACCATTTATGATTGATGCATGCTATGATTCTAGTGATCTTCTTCAAATAGATAATGATGCAAATCATAATTCTTATTAAAATGAAAGGGAATATTGTAATGCAAGCTTTGACACTAGTGATCTAAAATCCTTGAAAATGGTAAAACCTATTACAAAGATTGATGTTAATGTGATACAAGTGATCTAGATATAGTTCATGATTGCTTAGTAAATTTTCATGATGCTAGAATTGATGAAGGCATAAATTCAGATGATGATAGATACAATGACGAACAAGATTATATTTATGTTGATAAAAATCATTCTAATTATTGTATTTTTCATACTAATGGTTTTTGTTCAAATATGATAAGAGATGAAGTTACAGGATTAGAAAAACATGAATAGAAATTGAGAGAACCAATAGCATCAAAAATCAGATCAAATTATGAATATATTGAATATACAGGTCAAACTAGCAGCAATAATAAAGGAACAAAATCAGTGACAGAGGTTGATATAAATAGTTGTTGTAACGGACAAAATGGTCATAGATATTTAGCTATAGAAAATAGGTGTAGTCATTGTAACAGATATGGGCGCAAGATAGAGATATGTTGGGATCTTCATTATTATTGAGGGACCAAATGGTTAGAGAGATTTAGCTACAAAAAATAGGTGCAATCATTGTAATAGATATGGGCACAAGATAGAGAGATGTTGGAATCTCCATAGCTATAAAATTTATGGAGGTACCAATCATTCTCAAAGATATTATTTGTCCAAATAGGATCATCACTTTGACTAGATATATACCATAAAAATAACCTTTATCAGTGAATTTTCTCAAGTATACTTATCAAGGAGCAAATATGGACACAATAAAGGTATGAACTTCTTCGACAATAGATTTAGATGGAAACTAGTGATAGTGCCAAATTTAGAATACAGTTTCAAGCTAAAAGGAAAAGCTCAAGCAACAAATCAATTCAAATACCCTATTGAATATTGAACCAGATGAAAATCTAGATTGAAGAATAGAGTCTTCAATACCTAAATAATGTAATACAAGGGGTGTTGTAGTGAGAGGATATTACATTATTTAGGTACATATATATGTACCTCCTTAGGTATATTATTAGAGTAGGAGTTACTTGAGGAAGAAGTAACCTATGCACAAGTGTTAGAATGTGAAAAGTAATAAATGGACAAATATCCATATGCATGTTGTATATGTGCAATGATGTAAAAGGACATGTGTCCCTCATACACTTAGGAAGAGTGAGGCCCAAGTAACTCTTATTATGTATAGGGCTCACTATAAGGAAGTAAGCATCCTCTATGTATTCACTAATAGAGAGCTCCATATGTTGTATTCTCCATTTTCATGAGCCTCCATTAATGGCTATTATGTGAGCTATTTTTGAAGTATCTTGTCTTAGTTTCATGCTCGTTTAGCTTCCATTATCATAGTTGTTATATTGCTTGCTTATTTCCATTACATGTGGCTTCATTTCCTTTTAGCATATAGCTCAAAAATCTAACATAAAATAATCTTAATATAATCTTCACATTTATATACATTGATGGGCATTTGAATAAAAAAATTATATGCCCATTACTAGTTAGAAATTGAGAACACCATCTTGTAACTATTTGTGAGATAGTCAAGATAAACAATCATATCAAATTCCTTTCACACATATCATATTAGTTTTTTTCATCCATATATCCATGAAATGTGCATGGCATAATCATTCAACTCTTGTAAAGTGCTTAACATACTTAAAACTCAATAATGTTGGATAATTACATCAAACATCCTTGGTATATGAATCTATCATAAATTTCATGAACTCCCTTTATCAAAATTCTTCTCTTAGTTTTCCTCTATTGGATTAGATGATGAAAGATGCAATAATATGCACCCCTAATACCCAAATTATTTCCCTTTCTTTTATCCTATCATGACCCTCACTAGTAGATTATTTTGCATGAAAATAAACTATGTATTGACTAATGATATTGTAATTCTTAGTTGTGTGCAAATGACCAGTTGTGTGATGTTTGGTTTAATTCTTTTAGAAGAACATGATACCTACTGATATAATGTTAATATGTAGGCTTAAGTACACTCATAGGTGAAAGAAGTAGAATCACCCACCAGGAACGGGGTAGTTGAGGTTGGGAAATTTATGATTGAGGCAATTCAGGGGTAACATGGATGGATACCTTCATATAGGTATGCATTATTAGTTAGGGATAATCATCAACTAGCCAACCACCTTGAGTCTCAATTGATAGCCTAGTAACTATCATAAATTCTTAGGTTGAGATGGGTGACTAGGTTGATGGAAAGACTCCCTCTTTGTGTATTGCATATTATTTTATTGTATTTTACTTCACAACTTTGTTGCATCGTTGGTTTTGTGAAAAGGTGCATAAGTTGGTTATCTTTGAAACTCCTTGTGTTGCTTGAATCCATTTAGTATGACATTAGTTTTCGATAAAAGAACCTTTTACTATATGTTTTAAGAATGTTTTTGTGTGTGTAGTAATTTATTTAAATGATAGGGGAATTTCATTTAAATAAGAATACTTTATTATTTATATTTGGTAATAGACATTCATTTATAAATAATAAATGTTTTTAAATGGTAATAGACTTTCATTTAAAAATAATAAATATTTTATTTTTAATGATAATAGACTTTATTTAAAAAAAATAATAGGTGTTTTATTATTAATGATAATAGATTTTCATTTAAAAAAATAGACATGTATTGTTAAATAATAAATGAATTTTATTTAAAGATAATAGATTTCTAATTTTTTGAACACTTTGAATTGCACGTTTGGGTAAATGGAGGCTTCTGCTGCCCTTGGAAGGGGAGAAGACCCATTTATGGTAAATCTTGAAAATAAGGAAAAATGATCTGCTAACACCTTCGAGTGGATGGAGAAGTAATGGCAAATTACGAAGAAAAATAATTTTTTTTTAATCAAAAATATTTTGTTTGGATAAGAAATAAATGAATTATGGTAGGTAAGAGGGGATGATGACTGTTGAGAAAGTTGAGGGACATGCTGATAGAAAATTTATCCTTTAAAAGGAATAAAAGAAAGAAAAACAAGGTTATTGGTTTCTGGGATTGACGAAAAAGATGATGCAGCAGTGAAATCTGAGGATAATGCACCTACGGATGATAGCATTCTAGAAGAATAAACACACCTTGCGAAGAGATATTCACGTTGGTAAAAATGGATCTAAC
Organism: Wollemia nobilis; assembly: GCA_028583015.1. Classification (NCBI taxonomy): domain Eukaryota; kingdom Viridiplantae; phylum Streptophyta; class Pinopsida; order Araucariales; family Araucariaceae; genus Wollemia; species Wollemia nobilis. The sequence continues at coordinate 4,061,642 of JAQPPZ010016040.1, read as the reverse complement.
CTTCTAGTTTATCATGTAAATAGGCAATATATTAGTTTTGATATTTTTGTGAAACTTCTAAACTTTTACATCACCCTTGGTGTCTTCCCTTATCATATAATTGCTTGTACTCATTTAGGTTAGGTTTTCCTCTGTATTGATTGGTGAGACATTGGCTTTAAGACCCCTAGAAAAGAAAAATCTCCCTATCCTTACCCTTATGTGATGGCAGTACCATAGTGTGGTTAGCCTATAGTCGTGCCCATGGCTAGCACTTCAACAATAGGTGCTATGTTGATCTCTCCCAAGTTTAGCTTACACCGCTTCATGGGCACCTAACCTTTAAAAAAAATCCTACGATTGATGCGTGTTTCATTATCACCCTACGATGGTAGATCTCTAACTGCATTCACAATAGTCAATAAGCAATTGAAAAAAAAACCATGTTCCTAGTTGTAGGATTGTTATGGTAGCATTGCTCACTATTTTGGGATAGCGAAAAAACACAATCATCATTGGATAAAACCTCCCTTCTATATTATATGTTGTGTTAATGCCTAGGAAATTTAGGGAATTATTTGTAGGTATCTTTGAGATCATGTTGGTTTTCTGTGAGTGCACATCGTCAGAGGTGCGAGTGTGTGTGGTTTTGAGTTAATAGACCACGGTGGTCATAACTTAACACTCATGTGGGTGGGTATTAGTCTGTTTGGGATGCATCTATTTTCTCGGTGGCTCCTTCCTTGAGGTCATGGGTAGTTGTAGCCTCGTTATGTCCCTGTATTAGTTGAAGGTAGAACTTTCACTGTTTTAATAAAAACTTCAGTGTTAGCTCTTGTTTTGAATTAAGGGAAACATGTTTTATTTAGTTAATTAAATAAAGGTGTTATTTGATTAATGCAGATAAATGGAAATATGTTTTATTTAGTTAATAAAATAAAGGTGTTATTTGATTAATGTAGATAAAGAGAAATATGTTTTATTTAGTTAATTAAATAAAGGTGCTATTTGATTAATGTAGATAAAGGGAAATATGTTTTATTTAGTTAATTAAATAAATTTATTATTTTATTAATGTAAATAAATGGAGTTATGGTTTATTTAATTGAATAATATGTTATTTGATTAATATAAATGAAAAGGAGTTATGGTTTATTTAATTGAATAAGATGTTATTTGATTAATATAAATGAAAAGGAGTTATGGTTTATTTAATTGAATAATATGTTATTTGATTAATATAAATGAAAAAAGAACATAGTTTATTTAAATAGTTAAAGGTATGGGAGTTTAATTATGTTGAATAAAGGGGACCTAGTTTATTTTAATAGTTAAAGTTATGGAAATTTAACTATGTTAAATAGAGGAAGCATAGTTTATTCAAATAGTTAAAGGTATGGGACTTTAATTATGTTGAATAAATGGGATGTATTTTATTTAAATAATTAAAGGTATGAGACTTTGATTATGTTGAATAAAGGTTTCAAAATGTTTGATTAAAGTATGACTTTTGATCTAGATATTTTATGTTGAAATGAATCTCTTGAAAAAATGAGAGGTGAAAATGAAAATGATGAAATTTTTATGATATCAACTAGACAGTGGATGGATGGAAAATTTAATTAAATTTGTATAGTTTCAATTTAGCAAAGTAAACAATAATTGTACTAGTTTTCATGTAACTAGTAGATGTATTTAGAGGTATGTCTATCATGGAACCATGAGTTTCCCTAATCCCCTACTACCCTTAAATGAGTTATGGAAAGACAAGAAGGACCAAATATGGCAAATAGAACCTACATATCAATTTGATTTATTTATGCAATCATTTACTTATGCTCAAATAGACTAGACTTGTAGGGAGATATCCCTAGGGGAAATGATGTATTACTTTATTCTTTCATAAGTATGGAGGTTTTACCATACTTGGATATATGTAATAGTTTACTAAATTTATGGGAAATGTATCTTGAATTTAATGTTATAATTACATTGAGAGGTATTCCTACAATGGCAAACAGGGGTGGGAGGCAAAGAGGTCATACATGTCACACCATAAACAATTTTTTTTATTAAAAAAACCAACATTAACAAAAAAATTTAAAATATTTAAAATAAAACAACCGAATAACCAACCGTTGTAAACATTTAAAATATTTAAACTAAAACAACCGACTAACCAACCGTTGCAATTGTTTAATAAAATATTGTACTAGCTTAGATATAAAGGATATATATCTAAAAACGTCGAGAGTTATCAATCCCAAGGTGCCTATCTTGGAGATCACACCCCCAAGAAATAATATAGGCACCTCGATATTGATAACTCTCGATGTTTTTAGATATATATCCTTTATATCTAAGCTAGTTTATCTATGCATTGTTATTTAGTTTTCCTTTTTATTTAATGTTTATCTTTAGTTAAACATTGTTTCCTTTCTAAGTACTTCCTTATGCTTTATGAATTTTTTTTCTTGATTTTTTTAGTAGATGTAGTCATTCTTGTTTTCTTGCTGAACAAAAGCAACCTAGGAAACAACATGAGAGATTGAGATATCTTAGGATGAACGTGTTGTTGCCATCGCACAATGTACCCAATTTGGGGACCCACTCAAAATTTTGGTGTTGATGTTTGGTTTTTGTTTTGAATGTTTTATTGATTAGTCTTATTATGCCCACTCAAATTTTACAAAGTAAAGAAATGCTAAATTTTAGTCTCTATGAGATTGTTCTAAAATATTTACTAGTGGGTCCATTCAAGTTTTATCACAATAAAAACATTTAATAAAATAATGAAAATAAAAAAAAACTAAAACAAAGAAAAGATAAAATATATAATAATAATAATATATATATATATATATATATATATACAAATCAAAATAAAGCCATTATGTATATCCCAAATTAAAACATCAATGTGTTTTTTTGGAAAGTTTAATTTTATTTTATTAATGGTTTTGTTTTGGGAAAGTTTAATTTTATTAATGGTTTTATTTTGGAAAGTTTAATTTATGTGTTCTTTTATTACAAGTTAATAAAAAAAATCATGGGTAGAATTTTTGAGGTGAACCCTCGACCTGACCAACCAATGGATGTAGAACCAGAGCACGATCAATGTAGAGGCATGAATTCTGAGAGACACAATTAATGTAGAGGAATGAATACCAAGATACCCCTAAGGGGCTAGCTGAGTTGAGGTACATTTGCAGTGATAAAACAATATTTGGTGCTATTTCTTGGCACATGTCAGACTAAAGCTTTGATGATGGAGTTCATTTTTCAAATAGATCATTAGATCTAACAAGATATGTAACCATGAGGAATTGATAGTCAATGGAGATAAATATTCAATGAAAATACGATAGTGGAAATCAAGAATCAAATTTTGAGACTCATCAATGGAATATCCACTTCTTTACTTCGAGACAAGCTAAGATAACATTCAAGATCAAAGCTAGAAGAATATCTTATTTGATCAAGAACTTAGAATATGTGAATGATATGTTTTAAAAGTCAACATCATCATTCAAATAGTGATGATACACAGTAAAATAGAAGAGAGTTAATATTTTGAGATGGTGTAATGATTTGCAATGCTTATAAGTGATATATTTAATTGTGAAATTAGAATTAAATGTGACAGTATGCATTGACATGAGTAATTTAAATAAAATGTAATGGTTATCTTGTTGACTAAAGAATAGATTTGGTTGATAGTATGGTATATGAAGCCATAATAAAATATTCGATGAAGACAATCGATTGAAGAAGCTGATGATACAACAATGATGATTGGCACCGATGAATGGTAGGATGTTATTGTTTTTGGCAATGGATGAGCTTATAAGAAACAAAGGGCACCTATTTTTTTTTTTTTAAGGTGATTCTTGGTAGATGCAATGAGACGGTGTGACATATGATTTTCCACTCTAGTCTTCGGTCTTGATAGAGGATGAACCTATAAATAAGAAGGTCCATGGATATCACTGGAAAGCACTTCGATATTAAGACCTTGAGAAAGCCAAGATTTGAATGTGATTTGATTTTTAATCAAAAAATTGGATGACATAGGTCAAATTCATCCTCATTCCTCATCATTTGTTCTACGATATTTTTGTTGGGGGTTTGAATTGAAGTCAAAAGATGCAAACAAATATTGTGCATATCCAATGGGGCTATGAGCATATTGTTTATAAATTGGACCACAGATTCTTGAATATCACAATTAACAAGTTAGAAGAGGGTCAAACAATCAACTTTGAATGATGAAAGTTAATATTGATAGTTCTATCTATCCAAGTGAAAGTTCCATGGAAATGCTAGTGCTATTATTTTTTAAATATATTCATCACTTTTATATCTCTATTTTCATAGAGAAAGTATAAGAGTATTCAAGATGTTAGGAAAACATTGGCAGTTTCTTCCTGAAGCGATGAACTAGGCGGTGGTAGCACAAAAATATAGACATCGTATGTTTAATAATGAACAGTTCTAGAAGATATTTTGGATGTCAAATTGGAAAAGGTACATTGCATTGGAATTATGAGTCATAATGTAGGAAGATTAGTATGAGCCGATAGAATAATTACAATACTATAAAATGTGTTTGGATTAATGAAATTCACATAAGCATGAAGTTCATTATGAAGGGTCATAGATTGGATGCCACCTGGAATGTACTATTCTTGGCAATTTAGTTTGTATATAAAAAGGAGAAATTATTGAGAAAATGCTCACCTTCGGAATTATGGAATCTTGTTTTGTTTTTGATACATTGATGCACCCCTAGAAGTAACATATTTGGCATATGATATTGGAAAGTTTGTTAAGAGGGAACTCAATACTTGAGAGCAGTCATGTCATATACTATTACTACTTTAGTTTTAATTTCATAGCCACCTAGATTTATTGACGAAGATATCTACAATAATACAAAAGAAAATTAAATGGAGGGCATTATGGGTACAATTTTTTTAAGGTAAAATAAGATGAAGGCAAACAGATGCTTGTTGAAGAAAGCATTATGAAACTAAATGAGCATAAAATAAAATAGAAGGTTACAAATTATGAATATCCATGGAAGCTCATGAAAGAAGGGTCGAAGATAATTTGTATCAAGGGCATGTTGGAAAGTTGATTTTTTGGAAGAGCATCTCCTCCCTGGTTGCTGGACTACAAGAATTTCACCGATTGTAATCAATTGAAGCAAGGTATTCTGAAGGAGCATTAATTCAATATCTTTCATTTTGAAATATATTTGAATTTTTAATAAGTTATATGCATACATATGGTATACATATTTTTTTAATATATTGTGTTATTCCCTTAGAATATTGCATCACATTACTTTTGGACTGCATGAATATGGGTCAGATTATTGTTGGTTTAGTTCAGAATATTTGTTTATGCAGATTCGGTTAAAATTTTAAAAGTTACAGTGAATTGTTATTTTATTTTATCTTCTCAAACCCTAGATTTTACATTTCTATATTTCATCAAATAAAAAAATTAAAACCCTAAAAATAAATACGTGAATTTAAAAATTAAAATTAAAATTAAAATTTTACTTAAATTCACGTTTTCTTAACGAAAATTTGAATTTTTAAGCTTTGCATGGTTTTTCCAAATAATCATTTAGGTTCATTTTATGTAAAATTGAATTTCAATAAATTTCAATTCTTCATGAAAGTGAATAATTAATAGGATATTTTAAAATCATTTAGGTTCATTTTATGTAAAATTGAATTTCATTAAATTTCAATTCTTAATGAAAGTGAATAATTAATAGGATATTTTAAAGTTTTTATATTGCAAATTTTAGATTAATTATTTTTTATTCTCATGCAAATCATAACAATCTAAGATAAAATTTGTCTAACAATCTGAGATAAAATTTGATTAACAATCTAAGATAAAATTTGGTTAATAATCTAAGATAAATTTTGAAGGTATTTTAATGAAAAAATAATAGATATAAAATTTTGATTCACGCTGGGGAGGATTAGACGTTTTTCGCAGGACTGCCCAAACTGCCGAACTCGTTTTGGCCATATCTCACTCATCCGAACTCGGATTGAGCTGAAATTTTGAGGGTAGATGCCTGAAAAACCCTAGAACATCTCCACCAATTTTCATATCATTTGGAGCAACACAGATCCTAGCGCATCCCTATGTGTGAATGATATATTTGGCAAGCGACTATGCGAGGGTTTCATCTGGGTTGAGTGCAAGCAGCTCCAGAGGTTGGTTTTTAGGGCCTTCGGGCCCTAGCGGCCAATATTTTTGTGGTTTATGCTCAATATTTTAGTAGGAAATGTTGCAGGGGATACAAGATGGGTTAGAAATTTGTCTTTCAATAGATCATACTGTGAACTTGAGTGACAACGGCTTCCAATTTGTTGCACAAAAGAAAAGTGAAAACCATACCTTTCCACGACGTCTAGGGCAAGGATTAAAGAGACCACGAAATAAGTTTCAAGCAGTTGATCAAAAAATGGCTCATATCTCAAGTGAATCTGGTGCTAAGGTGCACCCACAAAATAATTCTACTATGAAAACCCCTGTCAAGGGTAAGAATTTTGAAGACTCAGTCCCAAAAATGAATTTTAGGGATGCCCTTCATGGTGGACAGCCTCAGCCCAATGCTAATATCAATATTAGGGCTTCTCATAAACCTCTAAGAATGCCTAAGATTGATCCCAGGAAAATAGAGTCAGGATGTCTTAAAGCGCTGATGGAACTCCTATTGTTAAGCTTGATATGGGTAACATTCAGACTGGCATTGAAGATTTGGAAAAAAGAGGACTAATTTGTTGGTTCGTGGGTTTTCGTCCGAGTCTATCTGCTTTCAAAGTTTGGGCTGCAAAAAGCTAGAAAACTAAAGGTGAGTTACAAATCTCTATTTATCCAAATGGTTATTTTCTTGTTTTATTTGCTAATAATGAAGATAGAGAGAAAACTTTTCAAGGGGGTCCTTGGTTTTTTGGAAGGGCAGGGGCTTTTCATGAAGCCCTGGCATACTAAATTTAAAGTCGAAGAAGAGATGCCTTCTATAGCTCCCGTGTGGGTTAGACTCTTTGGCCTCCCTATTGAATTTTGGAATCCTACTATTTTTTCTTCAATTGGAAACTCTTTAGGAACTTTTATGATATCTGTTGATTGTACTCAAAATTTTGAACATATTATTTATGCTCGAATTTGTGTTTTAATGGATTTTGACAAACCCCTACCTAAAAATATCACATTACAATTTGGGGAAGACACTTGGGAGCAAGTAGTGGACTATGAGAACATTCCTTTTCATTGTAGAATTTGCCATGAATATGGTCATTTGGCCAATGCTTGCCCAAATAAAATTCCTGATCAAAAGAAAGAAGATATAAACTCAACAGGTTTCCAAATACCTAAGAAGAAGAACACTAAAAAAAAACTAGTAATGAAGGATCAATCAAAGTCATTTGCTAATATGTTTGAAATCCTTTCCACAAATGATGTCCCAAGTGAGGAAGAGGAAATAATGGAAACTAAAATCTTAGAAACACAATTTAAATATGAAGGAAAGAACTCAGAGACAAACCAACAAATCAAAGGTTTTCAACAGAAAAAAAGAAGAAGAAAATTTACACAAGAAAAACAATATTTCAAATGTCAAAACTTCAAATAATGCAGGTCCCAATATAGACTCCATTGAACCATCTAGTAAAATTTTGGTTGTGTATGAGCATTCTTCAAGGTTAGAAGCCATCTCAGATTCAATTGGAATAAGTCAATAAATGGGGGAAAAAAATTGAAGATGGATTCTAATCAAAAAGTAGGTCGCAAGACCAATCAATATCATATGGTAAAAGAAGGTGAAAAGCTTGTAGAGGAAGGTAAGATTAATGCCCTTCCCAACATTTTTAGCCCTGGTATTAATGAAGATCATCACTTGGAATATTAGAGGACTCAAAGGGAGTCTTTCAAAACAAAATGAAATTAGAAGAATGATTCGGATAAATCATCCACATCTTGTTTTCCTTCAAGAAACAAAGATGTCAATGGAGGATATGGACTTAATTGCCGAGTAAAATTTGGCCAGCTAGAAAAGTGGTTTCCCTCGGTTCCCAAGGGACTTCGGGTGGCATTGCTTGTCTTTGGGACCCAAAAGAGGTAGTTATTCACCATATGGTTGGCGGTTGGGGTTTGTTGGCTATAGCTATTCAAAGTAGACATTCCAACCAGATTATGCTCTGCATTACTATTTATGCCCCGACTTCTTTGGAGGAAAAAAGAAGATAGTGGAAGGATATTACTCATATTATCTCTCATTTTCCTAAAGCTTGGATCTTGATCGGAGGAGATTTCAATACCATCCTCTCTCTGGATGAGAAAAGGGGGGGAAATAGAAATTTGGACAAAAGTACTGACCTCATGAGTGAATATATTGCAAACCTCCATCTTGTGGATATCCAACCGAGATAATGGCCTTATGACTTGGTCTAACGAAGGCAAGTCTTAGCTTGTATAATGGAGAGATTGGATAGGTTTTTGCTCTCTAAAAATTTCTTAATCCATGGTCACATTCCTAAAGTGAAGACTCTTAATAATGTTGGTTCGGATCATTGGCCGATCATGGTGGAAATGTGGAAAACCAATGTGAGTTTCTCTCCTTTTCATTTTCAATTAATGTGGCTTAGAGACATTTCCTTCAGACCTCGTGTGCAACAATGGTGGAAGGAAGGTAAACCTAGGCATGGGACTAAGATGTTCTGTTTTGCCAAAATATCGCAATACATTAAATCCAAAATCAAGACTTGGAACTGGAAAGAGTTTGGGGATGTTCATAAAAAAAATATGAATTTATTGCTCATATTGAAAATTTGAATAAGAAAATCCATTTAGATGGCCTCACGAGAGAAGAGAAGTGCGGATGAAATTAAACTCACAACTCGGTTAGAGGAATGGGAAAAAAGAGAAGAAATCTTATGGAAGCAAAAATCTAGAATTCAATGGCTCAAAGAAGGAGATCGAAACACAAATTTCTTCCACAAATCTCTTCTAGCTCGAAGATCTCACAACTTTATTTCTTCCTTAAAATCAGATTCTGGAGATGTTGTTTATACTTGGGATGGCATGAACTCTATTGTTGTTGATTACTTTTCCAATATTTTTGTTGCTACTCCTCTTGACTCAGCTTCACAACAAAATGTTCTTCAAGCAATCCCTTCTCTTATCACTTCTGAGGAGAACTCTATTTTGACTGCTCCTATTACTATCAATGAGCTTCAACAAGTAGTTTTTAAAATGCAAAAAGGGAAAACCCCGAGTCCCGATGGTTTTCCTATTGAGTTCTACCAAGAGTTCTGGGATATCCTTCATGTTGATTTATTAGAGGTGGTGGAAGAAGCCAGGAAATCCAAAGAAATTTTGAAGGTTATCAATAAAACTTATATTACTCTTGTTCCAAAATCTCAAGAGGTTGATCATATCTCAACTTTTAGACCTATTGCTTTATGTAATGTTCTTCTCAAAATTATTACTAAAATCATGGCAGAAAGGTTGAAGCCTCTTTTGCATAAGATTATTTCCCCAGAGCAAGGGGGATATGTGGAAGGACGTCAAATAGTAGATGAGATAGTTCTTGCTCAGGAAGCCATCCATTCCATGGATATGCAAAATTCTCCTTCTATGTTCATCCGGTTAGACTTATCCAAAGCTTATGACAGAGTGGATTGGCACTTCCTTATCAAAGTTTTGAGGCAATTTGGTTTCTCTAAGGATTGGATGGATTGGATTATGGGATGTATCTCTTCAGTTTCCTACTTAGTTCTTATCAATGGCAGGCCTTCTCAGTCTTTCCCGGCTTCCGGAGGTATTAGGCAAGGTGACCCGCTATCCCCTTATTTATTCATCATTCTTGCTGAATGCTTGGGTAGGACTATAACCAAAAAGAGGGAAAACAAAACCCTTGAGGGAGTTACCATTGCTCATGGAGCTAGACCTATCTCTCATCTTCAATTTGTGGATGACTCTACCCTTTTAGGTAAAGCTACGGTTAAGGAAGCTTCTAATATTAAGCAAATCATTAGCTATTTTTCTAAGGCTATTGGGCGGTTGATCAATGAAGACAAATCTAAAGTTATTTTCTTTCATCTGCTCTGCTAGACAGGAATCCATGGTCTTGGATAAATTAAGATATAAGAAGACCTCTCTTCCAATCACTTATTTAGGTATTCCCATAAATATTCAAAGGCAGAAAAATAAATATTGGAATTGGTTGTTGGACAAAGTCAAGAAGAAAATTGGAAAGTGGACCAACAAGTGGCTTTCTTCTAGGGGTAGAATCACCTTGGTAAAATCAGTCCTTCAAGCTATTCCTATTTATGTTTCTTCCATTTTGAATATCCCAAAGGTTGTTCTTCGAGAATTGGATCAAATCAGTCATCGTTTCCTTTGGAGTGGTACTAAGGAGAAAAGAAAATGGGCCTTGGTGAAATGGGATACTTTATGTCTTCCTAAGAGTGAAGGGGGGTTAGGATTCCGGTCTTCAATTAATAACAACAAAGCTTTAGCTGCTAAATTATATTGGAGGATGTTGCATAACCCCAATGCTCTTTGGGCCAATAATCTCCGTGCTAAATATGCTTGAGAACAAAAGTCCCGAAGACCTTGTTCGCTATCAACTTCCTACCAAAGGTTCTCCCATTTTAGCAGTTCTTAAGACTGGTGAGGATTTGATAAAGAAAAAATTATTTTGGATCATTCATAATGGTCAACATGCAAATTTTTGGACAGATTCTTGGGATGGTCACAAGCCTTTGATAACTCGGTTTCCCGATTGGAGGCCTTGGATGGAGGAGCTTCACCGAGCTAATTGGATAAAGGTGGCTAATTACTGTCGGTACCATACTGGTAATTCAAAGGTTGGTAGATATTGGATCCCTATTGAGGACTGGCCTATTCAAATCCCAGAAAGGCAAAGACAAGATATCCAAGGCATCCTTCATATGAGATCCCTCTCTTGGTCCCATGAAAAAGATTGTTTTGGATGGAACAACACTACTAAGGGTGAGTATTCAGTTGCTCAAGGTTATTTGACCTTATGCCATAATAATCCCAACCATTCTTCTGACATATTTTCTCAATTGTGGGCTCAAAAGCTCTGGCCTAAGGTGAGGTTCTTTAATTGGCTTTTATTGCATCGTAGGGTGCTTACTGGTGAGCAACTTATGAAGCGTGGTTTTCATGGCCCTTTTAGATGTGAAATGTGTGAAGAGAATGTAGAAAATATCAACCATATTTTTATTGAGTGTACTTTAGCCTCTGAGCTATGGAGGAGAATGGCAACTTTACTTGGCTTACGAGTGGTCCAATTTTTTCACTTTTGAACAACTTTGGAGGGATTGGCCTAATCAAGAGGGTGTTGATCATTTTATTAGGCGAGTTAGTTTGGATGGGTTCTACCATTCTTCTTTGGAATATTTGGAATGAAAGGAACAACCAAATTTTTAATCAAGATAGGAAGGATATTCACTATATTTGGCAAAAGACCATAGCCAACTTAGTTGAATCAGTCCATCAACTCCTTAATCACCCCCAAAACTCCCACCAAAGATGGGATCAAGTGATGCAAATATTGAAGATTAAACCTTCTAAGGGCAACCAACTTAAAGGGAATGTGAGTATTAGTAAGATGGATAGGACTAGAAATTGGCAACCTCCTCCTAAGGATTTTGGAAAAGTCAATACTGATGGAGCCTCTAGAGGGAACCCTGGAAAAGCCAGTGTGGGAGGAATTGGTAGACTTTCAGATGGCTCCCTGGTTTTTACTTTTACTGAGAATTTGGGTATTCTTTCCAATAACCTTGTTGAGGGGTATGGTATCCTTAGAGGCCTTCAGGAGGCTACTAAGGTTGGATGGGAAAAGGTGTTAGTTGAGTCTGACTCTCAACTTATGATTAATCTCTTGAAGACTCCTTCTAAGAATCATAAGGTGGATTGGAGAATAAAAAGAATTATTGAGAAGATTCGGTTAATCCAGGATGGGATTTTTGAAAGTTGATTACAATCATGTGGTCAGAGATCAAAACAAGAGTGTTGATGCTTTAGCTAATTGGGCTTTGGACAAAGGTGATCTTACTTGTTATGGCCACCCTCCTATATGGTGGGCTTCTCAAATTAGGGAAGCTCTTCTTTCTATCATTTCTTTGGATGGCTCCAGTTCGAAGGTACCTAGTTTCTTCTTGTTTTTTTTTTTGCTTCTCTTTGGTTCATTCAGTTTTTTTAGTTCCCTAGCTCATTCTATTCTTTATTTTGTTTCCTCTGTTGATTCTTGCATTAATAGTCTTCTGGTCTAGATAGGTCATTGTTTTGTTCATTTTTTTTTCTTTTGTCTTCTTTGTTTTTTTTGTTTAGTTTTTTAAGGTGGGTGGGTTCTTTTGTTTTGTTTTGTTTTTGTGTTCTTTGTGTTGTTTTTTGTTGTTCTTGTGTTTTTGTTGTTTTGTTTTTTTTTTATGTTTTTTGTTATTGTTCTTGTGTTTTTTTCGTTCTTGTTCTTGGGTTTCTCTTTGTTTGTGTTATTTCATTTTTTTATGTGTGAGTGTTTTCTATGTTTTTTGTTTTTGTTTATTGTCCGTTGTTGGTTGTTTTTATTTTTATTTTATTTATTTTATTTTTTAGGTTTTGGTTGTGTTTATTTTTCATGTTTTTTTTGGGTTATGTCTTTGTAGTGTTCTGTTGTTTTTGTCTTGTTTGTGTTTTGTTATGTGGTTCTTGTGTTTTTCTATGTGGTTTGTGTTGTGGTTTCTTTTATCTTATTGTGCGTGTTTGGTTGTGCTTTTGGTTTTGACACACTCAAGGAGCATGTTTTTTATTTTATTTTATTATTTTTGTTGTTATTTACTTTTTTTTAATTTGGTTTTGTGTGTTTGTTTGCTCCTTGAGTATGTCAAAGGTGGTAGGCCAGGTCCGAGTCCTGGGCGTTTTTGGTGGAATGGATACCCCTGCCTCCTTGGGTCTTACCCAAAAGTGGCATCCCTTTTGGGATGTTTTCCACAAATAAAAAAATCTAAGATAAATTTTGATTAACAATTTGAGATAAAATCAATTAAAATCAAAATTTCAAAGGTTAAAGTGGAATATTTATCAAATTTTTAAAATAATCAAGTGCAAACATTAACAATTTGAGATAAAATTGATTAAATCACATTTCAAAGGTTTATGTTTCAAAGCAAGTATTTGATCAATAATTTCACATTTTCTCATAAATTCCATGAACAAAATCATTGCAAATAAAATCAACCAAAACAGATCCCTTGTTAACAAACATATGTAACATTGAGGTATCCAATTATATTTTGGCATTTTTATAATTTTTACTAAGCATTGCAAGAAGATAAACACATTAAACAGAACCTTGGGAAAATCACAAATATTTCCTTGCAAGAAAGGGTATTCGGGCATAATCCTAATTGTACGTATATTCTTGTGATTTGACAAAAATATTACTCAATAGAACTAGCGCTAGAAGGAGGGCCTACTTGAAGGTATTTGATTTAATTTATGAATTTATTTTTAAGTTGTTCATATTTAATGTTGGAAATTCTCTAATTTATTATGCATTGGTTCTAATATTTTACAAATTTGAGAATATTTGTTATTGTTATGGTTTAATTGATGCATTATAACTAGTGAACATGATGACTTATCAGTTAAACTTCTGGAAATTAGAAGTTGTTTTATTTCAAGAGCACTAAGCACTTGTTGTTTTCATTATTAAGGCTAGAACCAATAATAATAATCACAAGATATAATACTTCTGAAGATACTATTTTCCATAGCATTTTTCCTACAAATAGGATCAAAATTTTCAAGAGTTAGTAAATTGTTATACAACCTAGTGGCATTTCATATTTACCCATCATCCCATTTGTTCCCCCACTAGTAGTTCCAATGGTAAGAATTACAACTTTGTTAGGAGATTGTAGCAGTACTTTAAAAATTGTTTGAGTAGCTCATGACATTCCCAAAAATATAAAAAGGTATTTACCTAAATATAAACATGATGGAATTAGAATTGCTGAAGAGCATATTCAAGCTTACAAGGATGCCTTAATTAGACTTCAATTTGAACATGAGGATGTTGCTTGTGGAAATTTTCCTCTCACCTTAGATGAAATAACATTGGTACATTACTTTGCTTGCCAATTCCATATGTTTCCTCTCATCTAGTTGGAAACAACTTTCATGAATCAATTTATGCTACCCATAGATCCTGTTGTAATCTATCATCAGTTTGCATCAGCCAAGAGAGAACCTAATGAACCTTTGTTATTGTTAAATACTTGTTTCCATAATTTTTAGAGCAGGTTAGTTTCTCCTTATACTCTTCAGAAATATTCTACTATATAGATGTATTTTAGGGCATTGGATCCTTTAACATCTATGTTTATAAGGAGAGTTCCTAAAATTGCTATGCTTTCCATGGAATATAGTGAGGCTTTAACTGTAGAATAATAGTTGATACCATAAGGTTTTGGGATAGGAAAAATTCCTTCCATAGGACATCTAGGTGATTATAATCAAGTACCTATGATCAATCAAGCTTTGTCCTAGTAAATACCGATGTTGAATGCCATGTCATTCAATAAATTCAATTTTCCATGCAATCCACCTATCATGCCCACTTATCCTACCACTCCATAATAATTAGAAAATCATTTCACCACTCATAAAATAGCTAAAACAAATTCTCAAACCATGCCTACATTATTCAATACAACAACCACTCCAAATGCATCAATATTTCATCAAAAAAACATAGTATTTTCACATGTTCCTTTCAAAAATTTCAAAATCCTACTGCTGCAAATAACTCAACCAATAAAACTAATTTAGGATAAAATAATAAACCTAATTCTCAAGTAAACGACCTACAGAGGGTTGTCCAAAAACTAAATAGTGACATAGTTCTAATACGAAAATAATTGCCTCAAAATTCTCATCAAAATAGAAATTTTAGTTTTCAAATAAAACCATGGAATACTCGTTCAAACAATGGAGTACCCAATATTATTTCCAATCAAACTAATGCTCTTATTAATGCAAATAAAACTAGCACCATTATTAATCTTTTTAATTTTTCTTTAAATAATTGGTGTAGGGTACATTCTATGGTACAACATAATGAGAATGAGTGCCCTAAATTTAAAACAACACTATATATTCTACAAAAAGAGACAGATAACATGGAAATTGTTTGATATGAATATCCTTCCCAACAGGCTAGTACTAGCAAAGGGAAAGAATCAATGCTAGTAGTTGAAACATTTGAATCAATTGAAGAAGATGAAGAAGAGTATGATGGGTCTATAGAAGAGGAAGTTTAAGCTTTTAGACTATTTTAAAAATGAAATCATAATTGGAAGCTTAGGAGTAAGACTAAATATCCATTTACTTCTTCTACTACCCAAAATGACACCATCATTCCTCTTGACACGTAAAATAGTAACAATATCATACCTCCATCTAAATTTGATCTACTTCAACCACCGCATGAAAACATTACATATAATAATATGGAGGATTTAAATAAAACAAAAGTAAATATATCTTTACTTGATGTTGCTAAGTTGACTAATCAAAAATAATTTTTGATGTAGGCCTTCGGTGATCAAAGAAAAAATTAATCCCAGAAAGCCATGGATGCACAATTTTCCTCATGAAGGGACAAAGGAGAAGCTCCTCCATTTATTTTGACCATAAGAATTATAGGATGAAATTTGCACAATTGTCTTGTTAATTCAGGAGCAACCGGTAATGTCATACCTCATATTGTTTGTCAAAAATTGGGTTTGAAACCTGTATATTATAATAGAATAGTTGTTCAAATGGATAAATATAAATTTCATGTGGTTGGAATGCTTGATAATATTCACATATATCTAGCCTTAGAACCTAGGATACAACAGTATATTGATATACATATTGTAGATATACCTGATAAGTATGGAATGTTGTTGAGGAGAGATTGGTCTAGGAACTTAAACGGGTATATGGCCACTGATTTTTACATATGTGGCTACCATGGAAGGGTGTTTCTAATAAAATTAAAATTTAAAGAGAACCTAGACTCAAGGATTTGATTACTGAATATAAAAAAGCCAATGAAATTCTTTACAATGAGTCTAAGTTAGGTGTTTACGCTTTGGAAATAAAATTATATGTAGGTGAATCTAAAAATAAAATATCATCCATTAATAAAGTTAAGGATAAAGATATTGTTTGGATTCTTAAGTTTGTTGGATCTAAATACAAACAAGGTAGTGGAGCTAGTGTGGAATTGATTAGTCATAAAGGTAAGTCATTTATGGTAGCTTATAGATTACATTTTCCCTGCACTTGTAATACTACAGAATATGAAACTTTGATATTTAGATTACAGTTAGCCTTAAAAAGAATCATTAAATGCCTGAAAGTACTAGAATATTCAGAATTGGTTGTTAAATAGGTGAAATGCCAATACACATATCATGCTAAAAGGTTAATTCATTACAAAAATAGGGCTAGGTATTTGATTGATTATTTTCATGCTTTTAATATTGCATTGATATCTAGGAAGAACAAACAAATTGTTGATTCATTATCTGATGCAGTAAGCACTCTTAAACCTATTGATAATAGAAGGTTTAAAAAGTTTTCAATCGAATTAATACCTTTTCCTTCTATTCCAAATAATGTGAAAATTTACAAGTATTTGAAAGTGATCGTCACATTTTCAATTTTGTAACTAATTCCAGGGTTTTTAAAAATCAAGTGATCGATGAGGTTGAGATATTGAATGAAGATGAAAACAAAGATCATGAGGTAACAAATAAAATCAATGTGATTCCTAAAGGTATAGTTTCTCTCAAAAAACTTTTTGATATTGATTACAAAAGAAAAATTGTAATAAAGCCTTACTCCCATAGGATGCTTATAATTTTATTAATCTTAGGATTAGTAAAGACCCGCATAATGTACTCATAGGAAAGGCTTCACTAATCATGAACAAAAAAGGATTGTACATGCTCTTAAGGATTACATTTATGTAATAGCATGGACTTATGAGGATTTAAAGACTTACAATGAAAACATAAAAATATATACTATTCCTTTAAAGCCATATTCAAAAATATTTAGACAAAAGCAAAGACCAGTCAACCCATTGCTAAAACTCTTATAAAAAAAGAGGTTAGGAAATTTTTAGATGCTAAAATTATTTTTCCAATCAAAAAATCTACATGGGTAGCAAAAATTATACCAGTTAGAAAGAAAACATATGAAATCTATTTGTATATTGATTTTAGGAATATCAATAAGGCCTCATAAAAATATAACTACCCCTTGCCTTCCAATGATAATTTTTTGCAAATGGTGAATGGTTTTCAGATGATGACTTTTCTTGATAGTTATTATGGATATAACCAAATTATTATTAACCCAAAAGATAGAATGAAAACTAACTTTACCATGAAGTGGGGTACCTTTTATTATAGAAGAATACCTTTTAGATTGCTTAGTGCAGGTGCCATATTTTAGAGAGCCATGGAATATGCATTTAGAGTTTTGATAGGTAAATGCAAAGTTATTTATGTTGATGATATTCCTAATTTCTCAAAGAACATATCTGGCCACGTTAATGATTTGAGAAAAGTTCTTCAAAAGTGTAGAGAACATGGCATTCACTAAATCCCAAAAAGTACATTTTTGGAGTAACTGAAGGTAAAATTTTAGACCATGTCATATCAAAATATGGAATTTCCATATATACTAAAAGAATCAAAGCCATCCTAAAAAGTTCTCTTCATGGTAGCAAAAAACGAATTATGATTATTATTTGGAAAAATCAACATTGTCAGGAAATTCATTTCAAGATTTGCTGAAATAGTCAAACCATTAAATGATATGTTGAAAAATGATGCTAACATTAATTGGACTAGTGAAGCTAAAGAAAATTTTTAGGATGTAAAAAATACAATATATTCTACACCTGTGCTTGTGAGTCCTAATTACAAGAAACCTTTCTATATTTATTCATTTACTTCTAAGCATTATTTTTCTAGTGTATTAACTCAAAAGAAATATGATAATTTAGAAAATCCTATTGCTTTTTTTAGTTCACCACTAAATGATACATAGCTAAAATAAACTATTTTTTATAAATAGGTATATGCTCTTTTCAAAATTGTGAAGAAGATTAGACATTACATTTTGCATAGTAGAATTTTTGCAATAGTACCTGACCTAGCTATCAAAACAATGTTGATGTAGAAAAAACTAGGAGAAAGGAGATGTAAATGGCTGGCTACTTTGCAGGAGTTTGATTTAGAGATCCATCCAATAAAATATTATTAGAGGACAAGGTTTGACAAAG
The DNA here is from genome assembly GCA_028583015.1 of Wollemia nobilis. Lineage (NCBI taxonomy): Eukaryota > Viridiplantae > Streptophyta > Pinopsida > Araucariales > Araucariaceae > Wollemia > Wollemia nobilis. The sequence continues at coordinate 4,043,269 of JAQPPZ010016040.1, read as the reverse complement.
TCTCTGGCTGAAATTGATCCTCAAATTACGTGTCAGCAATACTCTACAAAAAGCATCGCCATGGATGAATGGTATAATGAGATTGTGTATTTAATTTTGAATGGTAAGTGCCTTGATCAATTTAATGTTATGCATAGAAGAGAACTTCGATTAAAAATATCTAATTTTATGATTAAATCTAGTGTGTTATATAGAATAAATCATGAAGGAATTTTCCTTAGATGTTTGAGTAAGGATGAGGCTATGCAAATTCTTAAGGATTTTCATGATAAGTATGGGACTAGGCATGGATCAAATAATGCCATAGTGCATCAGATTTTGAGATTTGGTTACTATTGGCCCCATATTTTCAAATATGTCCATGCCCATGTTCGTTCTTGCCATACATTCAAACTGCCACCAACAGAGAATGAAATGCTTCCATGACTTTATAGTCCATATTTGAGGCTAGATAATTTGCACAATGGGGTTTATATTTTGTAGGAGTTATAAACCCAAAATATTCACCTGGTCACAAATATATTTTAACCACCACAAATTATTGTACCAGATGTAATGAAGCCATTCCCACTAAGAACTATACTTCTAAAGTGATCATTCAATTTTTAGGACACATTGTTACTAGATTTGGTATGCCATATTCTATTGTTTGTGACAATGGTTCTATTTTCACTTCACTTCAATTTTTTAGAATGGGCTTATGACAATAAGGTAAGCATAAAGTATTCTTCAAATTATTTTCAATAATTAAGAAAATGTTAGAAATAAATCTTAGAGACTAGAATAACAAGTTTAAATATGCTTTATGGATGGATATAACTAGATAAAAAGGGTACATTGGTACTTATAATTATCATTTAGTTTATGGTCAAGAGCCTATTTTTCTTGCTAACCTGAAATTGTAGACTCTTCAGTTTATGAAAGATTATCTTTAAACTAATGATAAAATAGATGAAATATTTAATCACTTAATGAGTCTCTATGAAAAGAGGGAATATGCCCTACAACACTTTAGTAAGCATAAAGGGGTTGTTAAAAGATGGTTTGACAAGAGACCCAAGGTCAAATTCCTTAGGATTGATGATTTGGTTCTATTGTGGGATAAGGCACATGAAAATAACGATGATCATAATAAATTTGATAAAATTTGGTTAGGCCCCTACCAAATTTCTAAGATTCTTGGGGAAAATGATTTTAGATTGCAGAATCTAAGTGGAGAGAACATTCCTTTACCTATCAATGGGAAATTTTTAAAGCACTATTTCCATCCATGGATAGAAAGCACATCCATCACTTGTATATATTCATATTTTCTACACAGTTTTTGATTTTGTGAGATTTCTTGTACATCGCTTTGTTGTTTCATTTTGCATTCGCTTATACATAATTTTGTGTTTGTACATACCATTTGGATGTAGTCATCACTTGTTTGTTTGTTTTTTTGTTTATCATTTAAAAAAAAAAAAAAATTCCATTTTTTTCTTTCAATAATACAAATCCATGCTAAGTTTTATGTTTTGGTTTCTATTCACACTTTGGCTCTTCATTTTCACAACATTTTTTGGTTTTGGTTTTCCAGATTGTGGTATATCTATGTAGTTGCGATAAAATTTTATCAATTTGTTGGAAATATTTCTTAGTCATGGAATATAAATAACTTGTTTGAAATTAGGTGAAATTGAAGCTAAGGAGATTGGATTGTTCAATAGTTCTTCTCAAATTATGGATTACATTGGTGGAGATTGAAGTAATACAAAATTTTGCTGAAGCTTCACATGTTTTTTTTATCGTTTAAATTTAAAGTGGATTTTTATCAAGGGACGTAAAACCTAATTGCAACAAGTCAAGAGATATTTTTAAATAAGGCCACAGGAAAGGACAACAGAAAATCCAAAGGAAAGGCAAAAGGATTGCCTTTCAAGATAGGCTTAAGGATAGCCTTATAGGATAGGCTAAAGGATAGCCTTACAGGATAGGTATTTTATATACTCCATATTAAGCCTTAGATGATCTCTAATATAAGAGGTATAGGTGATATTTTCAAAGTAAAATGCTCATAAGAAAAAAAGCAAATCAACCAAAATCCTAGGTGGTTCATATAATATCTATTGAGGCTATAGACGTATGGTTGGAATTAGAGCAAGGTCTAGAAGATATCAAGGTCATATCCACCGGAGCTATGGATGCTTAAATGGTAGTGGAGCAATACAAAGGTAATTTTTTATGAGTAAAATTTTTCATATCCTAATTGAAAAATAGATGAGGAAATTCAGATGGATTCAAAAATAGAGAATGAGTTTCACAAAACACACACTAAGCTAAAGCAAATGAAATGTTTATGTTCAGTTGAAGTTATTTAACCCCATATTTCTTGGATACTGGATGATTTATATTTTGCTAATCTTTGGTTTTCTTGATTTTAGATTGGGTTCTTTATCCAAAATGCTCAAGAGCATTTTCCAATAGTGTCACCATTTATTGTTGCCATTACACAACGTACCCAAAAATAGGGACCCACTCAAAATTTTGGTGTTGATGTTTATTTTTGTATTTGAATGTTTTTTTGATTAGTCTTATTGTGCCCACTCAAATTTTACAAAGTAAAGAAGTGCTAAAGTTTAGTCTCTATGAGATTGTTCTAAAATATTTACTAGTGGGCCCATTCAAGTTTTATCACAATAAAAATATTTTTAAAAATAATGAAAATAAAATAAAAATAAAACAAAGAAAATAATAAATAAATAAATAAATATAATATATATATATCAAAATAAATCCATTATGTATATCCCAAATTAAAACATCAATGTGTTTTTTTTGGAAAGTTAATTTAATTTTATTAATGGTTTTGTTTTGGTAAAGTTTAATTTTGTTAATGGTTTTGTTTTGGAAAGTTTAATTTATGTGTTCTTTTATTACATGTTACTAAAAAATTGTGGGCAAGATTTTTGAGGTGAACCCCCAACCCAGCCAACCAACGAATGCAGTGTCAATGCAGAGGCATGAATATGAAGATGTCCCTAAGGGGCTAACCGAGTCATTTCTATTGAGGATCATTTGTATTGATAATAAATATCTAATGTTGTTGCTTGGCATATGTGGGACTAAATCTTCAATGATGGAGTTTGTTTTTCAAATAGATAATTGGATCTAACAAGATATGGGTAACCATGAGGAACTGATATTCAATGGAGATGAAGATTCAATGAAGATACGGTAATGGGAATTAAGAATAAAGTTTTACGACTCATCAATGGAATCTCCACTTATTTACACCAATATAAGCTATGATAACATTCAAGATCCAAGTAAAAAGAATAACTTTCCTGATCAATAACTCAAAATATGTGAATGATGAATTTTATAAATCAACATCATCATTGAAATAGTGATGATATGGAGTAAAATAGAAAGTATTTAATATGTTGGGATGGTGTAATGATTTGCAATGCAAAGAAGTGATATATTCAATTTTGAAATTAGAATTAAATGCAACACTGTGCATTGACATAAGAAATTAAATAAAATTTAATGGTGATCCTATTGACTAAAGAATATATTTGGTTGATATTATGGTATATGAATTGATAATAGAATGTTCTATGAAGATAATCAATTAAAGAAGTTGATGATGTAGTTATGGTGGCTAGCATCGACGAATGGTGGGATGTTATTGTTATTGGCAGTGGACAAGCTCTATGAGAGTGAAGGTACCTAACAATATTTTTTTAAGATTATTCTTGGTATACGCAATGATATGGGGTAGCATAATATTTCCCAATCTGGTATTTGGTCTTGATAGAGGAAAGACCTATAAATAAGAAGATCCATGGATATCTCTGGATAGCACTCCAATCATAAGACACCGAGAAAGCCAATATTTGAAGGTGATTTGATTTCTAGTTAGAAATATGGATGACATAGGATGAATTCATCCTCTTTCCTTGTCATTTTCTCTACGATATTTTTAGTGGGGGTTTGAATTGAAGTCAAAATATGCAATCGAATACTATGCATATCCTATGGAACTACAAGCATATTTTTTATAAATTGCACCACAATTTTTTCAATATCATAACTAACAAGTTAGAAGAGGGTCAAACAATTAGATTTGAATGATGAAATTGCATCAGGTGTTAATATTTATAGTTCTATCTATGCAAGTGAAATTTTGAAGAAAATGCTAGTGCTATTTTTTAAACATATCCATCATCTATATATAATTTTTTAGAGAGAAAGTATGAGAGTATTCAAAATTTTATGAAAATATTGGTAGTTTCTTCCTAAAGTGATGAACCAGGTGGTGGTAGCACAAAAGTATAGACATCGTACATTTCATAATGAACAGTCTTGGTAGATGGTTCGAACATAAAATTGGAAAAGGTACATTGCACTAGAAGTGTGAGTCATAATGCAGGAAGATTAGGATGAGCTGATAGAAGAATTACAACATTAAAAAATATGTTTGGATGTCTCTATGGAATTCATTGTGAAGGGTCATAGATTGGATGACACCTGTATTGTACTGTTCTTAGCAATATTATTTGTATATCAAAAGGAGAAATTATTGAGAAAATGCTCACCTTCGGATTGATGGGATATTGTTATTTTTTTGATACATTTATGCACCCCTAGAAGCAACGTATTCAAATTATGATATTGGAATGTTTGTTAAGATAGAACTCAGGACTTGAGAGCAGCTAATGTCATATACTATTACTACTTTAGTTTTGATGTCATAGCCACCCATATTTATTGACAAAGATATCTATGAAAATACACAAGAAAATTAAATGGAGGGCATTGTAGTTACAAATTATTTAAGGTGAAAGAATACAAAGGCAAACGAATGCTTTTTGAAGAAATAATTATGAAACTGAATGAGAGGAAAAGAAAATAGAAGGTTCAAAATCATCAAGATCCATGGAAACTTATAGAAGAAGGGTCAAAGATAATTTGGAGCAAGGGCATGTTGGAAATTTGATTTTGTGGAAGAGCATCTCCTCCCTGGTTTGTGGATTTCAGGAATTTCACCCATTGTAATCAATTGAAGCAAGGCATTTTGAAGGAGCATTAATTGACTATCTTTCATTTTGCAATCATTGGAATTTTTAATAAGTTATATGCATGCGGATGGTATACTTATTTTTAATATATTGTGTTATTCCCTTAGAATATTGCATCACATTAATTTTTGAATGAGTGGAGACGAGTTAGATTAATGTTGGTTTAGTTCATAATATTTTTTTATGCAAATTCGAGTTGAAATTTTAAAAGTTATAGTGATATGTTCTTTGATTTTATTTTCTCAAACCCCAGCTTTTACATTTTTTAATTTCATAAATTAAAAAAATCAAAACCCTAAAAAGAAATCATTTTATGTAAATTCACATTTTTTAATGAAAATTTGAAGTTTTAAGCTTTGCATAGTTTTTCAAAATAATCATTTAGTTTTATTTTATGTAAAATTGAAATTTGAATAAATTTCTATTCTTCATTAAAGTGTATAATTAAGAGGATATTTTAAAGTTTTTATATTGCAAATTTTAGATTCAATAATTCTTTTTCTCATTCAAATCTTAACAATCTGAGATAAAATTTGATTAACAATTTGAGATAAAATTTGATTACCAATATGATATAAAATCAATTAATATCAAAGTTTCAAAGGTTAAAGTGGAATATTACTCAAATTTATAAAATAATAAAGTGTAAGCATTAACAATTTGAGATAAAATTGACAAAGTCATATTTCAAAGGTTTATATTTCAAACCAAGTATTTGATTGATAAATTCACATTTTCTCATGAATTCCATGAACAACAAAGTCATTGCAAATCAAAACAACCAAAATAGGCCCCTTGTTAATAGGCATATGCAAAACTGAGGAATCCAATTAAATTTTGGTATTTCATAATTTTCACTAAGCATTGCAAGAAGATAAACACATTAAACAAAACATTGAGGAAATCACAAATATTTTCTTGCAACAAAGGGTATCTAGGCAGAATCCTAACTATGATTATATTCTTGTGATTGGACAAAAATATCACCCAACAGAACATAGGAAGACCTAAAGGAATTGATTCCTCCTTAGGGAGAGTGTTAACTATGAAAACTAATTGATCACATCTACTTTAATATAGCTCATCATGGAGATAATATGGATATCTTAACTCATAGTATGCGTAGCAGGCCTTCAAATATGGACTTGTGTATGGTATGGTGATGGGTGTATACCTTAGACTATACTGAAGGTGATAAGTTTAGCTCATCAAGAATGATGAGATAGATAGAGTTATTTGTGGTAACACATAGTATACCTACATAGATAAACTTGTGTAGGGTATTTGGTGAGATGTAACAGAATGGTAATCCCTAACCATAGTTAAAAAAAAATCTTTTTTATTATGTTTTCTTGTAACTAGATTTGGGGTTATTACATTTGGTTTAAGAGCTCTAGGTATGAGGGTATATAGTCTATTTATGCATTAAATGTATTTGAATGTATTTCAATGAAGGTTTGTTTAAGTTTTATGCTAAATTCAAGAAGACCTAGAATCCCCTACATGCTAGAATATAATGGGGATTAGCCCCAAGGGTTATTAGAATGTTATGATGCCTTAAATATAGGTAAGTATGGACTTTGATATTATAGTTGCATCATAAGTTTGAAAAACTATCCTAATTAGATTATTGATGTTTGTATCAAGATAAATTTGTATTATAGCTTGAGTTAGTAGTTTAGTTAAAGATGGAAATGTAACCTAACATTTTATTATTGGTTTTCATTAGGATACATGGCATCTAAGGCTAGAAAAGATAGGTTTATGCCTTCAACTAGGTGAACTTGATGGAGTAATATCGAAGAAGGGATTCAATATGAGAATCCTAATGACTCCAATAGAGAGGTAGAAAACCTCACTACTAAGGTTGTTACCATGTAGGATTAGATGAGACAAATATTGAAAATCATTATGTATTTGAATTCACAAGATAGAGGTTCAAAGGTTACCCATACCAATCGACTAACTATAGAATAGTTGGAAGTCATAGCTCTTTTGGAAAAATAACTTGCTAGGGATCTAAAAAGTGTTTGCATCAGTATGTTTCAATGAATAAGGGGATGGGGATGTGATGAAATCCTAGTTAAGGGAATTAGAAGTTTATTTTATAGTTAAGGGCTATTCCCTAGGGACCCAAATAGTGTGGTTCATGATATACCTAGAAGAGGATGCTTTAGATTGGTGGGAAACTCACTATGAGAAAACTAATATTGAAACTATCAACATTAAATGAAAATATTTTATTGAAATATTCAAAAAGAGGTTCCTCACAAAAAACTTTTATGCATTAAAGGTTTATGAGTTTTACAACATTTTAAAAGGAATGAAGACTGTAGATATATATTACAAAAGGCTTATATGATTACTAAAGTATGTACCTACTTATAATGAGAATATGAGGGTTCATAAGTTTATTCTGAAGTTGGAATAAAGAGTGAGAGATGATGTAAACATGAATGAACCTAGGTCATTCCATAAGGTATATGACCTGGCAAATAATATAGAGTCTTACTTACAAATCAACTATTCCATCTTGTTAGAGTAAGATCAACAAGCACTTAGGAAGAGGAAAATCCAAGGATTCTTATAATGGTAGGAAGAACAAGATAAAAAGGCCAAGAACCCTTAGAAATTTGAGAAGAGAAAAAATGGAAAATGGATTAAGTTTAATAAAAAATTCCAAAACAAAACCAACAATAATCCCAACAATGTAAAATATCAACCTTATAAACTGTAAACGTTAGCCCCAAAAAGTAAGGTAGGGGAACAAAAACCTGAAAAGTGGTAGGGATCCAATGATGGGTGTTATAATTGTTTATGCCCCCACCGTGCTAGTCAATGTCCACATCAACCAGGGTCAAGTACATCTACTACCAATGGAAAGGAACCTGCACATCGAATTTATGCTACAACCAAAAATCATAAGCTAGACGGGCAAGTTACCCAATTGCTTGTGAAAGGTAATATTTCTAATAAGAAAGTAAATATTTTAATTGATAGTGGAGCCACAAATGGTTTTATTTCTTCTATTTTAGTAAGGGTTATACCAAAAAGGCTAGAATATTTGGCTTAGGAATGGACGATCGAGTATGATTTTGGGTAAACCTACTTAGTAAACCAATGTTTTCCTATGGTAGAGATTAATTTAGCTAGTGGTACCACAAAAGGTTATTTGTATGTAGCTCCACTTCATGCATTTGGTGTTATCATAGGAATGGATTGGTTATAGGTACATAAATCCTTGATCAGTTTCTAATATGGGTGGATTGATTATTCAAAGGCAAGGAAATATTAAGAATTCATAGTGAATAGGGAGAATTAGAACCCCAGATGCTATTAGTTATGCAATTGAAGAAATCCCTCAATAAGGGAGGGATAGTCTATGTCATAAAACTCAATGAAGTTGGAGAATATAAAAAAAGAGAAGTGTTAGAGAAACACCCAATTTTATAAGATTTTAAGGATGTATTTTCTAAGAGTTTACTTGGAATTTCTCCTTTGCAAAAAATTGATTTTACTATTGACCTTATGCTAGAAGTGAAAATAATGTATAGATATCCATATAGTATGAATCCTATTGATATGTAGGAATTAAAGGTGCAATTGCAAGGGATATTAGAAAAGGGATTGATAAAACCAAGTGTGTTGTCTTGGTGTGCACTAATTTTATTTATGAAAACAGAGGATGGTCATTTGATATTATGTTTCGATTACAGAATGGTTAACAAGGCAATAATAAAGAACTAATATCCTCTACCTAGAACTGAATATTTTTTCAACCAATTGAGAGATGCCATGGTATTCACAAATATTGACCTAAGATCGATGTATCATAATTTAAGAATACATTCAAAGCAAGGTATGAGTATTATGAGTTTACAGTCCTATCCTTTGGAATAAATAACACCCTAGTTGCATTCTTGAATCTAATGAACAATGTGTTCATGAGGTATCTAGATCAATTTGTCCTTTTATTTTTGTATGATATCTTAATATAATCTCGATATAAGGAGGAGCATGATAAACATCTTAAGATCATGTTAGAGTTATCAATGGAGAACCAACTGAATAGAAATCTAAGAAAAAGTGATTTCTATGTCTCAATGGTAAAATATCTTGGGCATATCATGTCAGTAGAAGGTATTATTGCAGATCCAAAGAAAACTGAAGCCATTATGAATTAGCCATCCCTACCAATGTGATAGAAGTGAAAAGCTTAATGGGGTTGATGGGCTACTATAGATTTTACATAAAATATTACTCCAAGATTTTAATGGTAATAACTAACCTCTAGAATAAGGGAAAGGAATTTAAGTTATAAAGAAAGTGTGAAGTTGCCTTTGCATTTCTGAAACATAAACTCACTACAACATCAATATTAAAAAATTTTGACCCTCAAGGGAATGTTTCAATGTGCATGGACGCATCACTAGAAGTATTAGGAGGAGTACTCTCTCAAGATGAGTTAGTAGTAGCATATACTTCAAGGAAGCTTAATAAGAATGAAATTAATTATGCTACACATGATTTAGAGATAGCTATATTTGTGCACTCTCTAAAATTTTAGCACCACTACTTTTTAGGAAGGACCTTTGAGTTGAAAACTAACCATCAGAGTATGAGGTATATATTCACTCAGCCTATACTCAATGTGATACAAAGAATATGAGTCAATTTTCTTGTTGAATATGACTTTGAGATTGAGTATATAAAGGGAAAATATAATAATGTTATTAATGCCTCAAGTAGAAGGAAGCACATAGACACCATAACAACAAGTCACATCATAACAAAAAGTCACATGGCTTGATGTAAATCCAGCTACAAGAGGTCAAAACATAATACCTCCCATTACATAAAAACTGTGATAAATGAAAATAATATATAAAACCCTCCATTTACATAAAAACTGCAATAAATGAAAATAATCATAAAAACCCTCCATTCACATAAGAACTACAATAAATGGAAATAAACCAATAAATAATTTATTTTTTCATTCTTGGATTCACTTCCCATTTTACAATGCAATACCAAGGGAATATATATCCCCAAAGAAACTCTAAAATAAAACCCTAAAACTTGAAGCCCTAAAAGAAACCTAAAATAAAACCCTAAAGCTTAAAACCCTAAAAATAAAAAAATTACTATTTTTGGCAAATTTATTTTTATATCAAAAAATGCTTTTTTAATAAATTACTATTTTTGACAAATTATTTTTCAACAAAATTTACCTTTTTTAGTAATTACCATTTTCGGCAAATTATAATTTACATCAAATAATTCCATTTTTAGTAATAAAAATTTACTTTAAAACTTATTTTAAAAACCCCTCTAAAGATAAGCTCCTGCATCATTCTCCTTTGGTTGAAAATAACTCTGCTCCCGCAAGTTCCTTAGATCAAACTCATAATCGCTCTCCATAGAATACCACACATCTGCAAGTACTCCTCAAAGTACTAATCTCCTTCTAAGGTTTTATATCTCAAACCTCCTGCAAGCACTACACATAGTGCCAATTTATTCATTCAAGGTTTTAAAATAGCAAACCTCTTGCAAGCACTACACAAAGTACTAATTCTTCCCTCTAAGGTTTTTAATGAAAAAAAACCTCTTGCAAGCACTACATAGAGTGCCAATTTATTTCTTTAAGGTTTTACAAACCTTTTGCAAGCACTACACAAAGTGTCAATTCCTCTTTCTAAGGTTTTATATAAAAAAACCTCCTACAAACACTTACATAGGGTGCTAATGTTTTTCTCCAAGGTTTTACAAACCTTCGGTAAGCACTACACAAAGTGCCAATCTCTTTCTCTGAGGATTTTACATAAAAAAAACCTCCTGCGAGTGTAAACACCAAAATAGCACCAATCCGATTATGTGACTGCAAACACTGATCACATTAACACACAAAGCAAATAACGAAGAGGAGCACTTATCGGTCTTGCTTCAGCTCCACCACTCGATTTGGTTTGTGAACTCGTGGTGTCAAGAAAAATTTGACAGCACTTCACTTCGCAAACTCGACCTCCTCCTCAGAGCTCCAAATTGCCAAAAAAATCAAATGCAAATGAATCCAAACCCTAGTTTTGGCCCTTAAATGGGCTTTTAGGCCTGTAATCATTCCACCCTGGGACGAGTGCTATGGTTAGCACTCATACCACCTTAGGATGATTACAAAATTGGTATTCATCCCACCCAGGGATGATTACAGAGCGAAAATTTCAAAAACAACAAAAACTACACAAAATGCACAAAAACAGACAACAAAATTTTCCAGTGAGAGTGCTTTTGCACTTGACATTCCAGGAATGCAAAAAATACGTCGGGGTCACAAATCCTCCCTATCCTACTCCTTAATAAGGCTACCATAGACAGATCGCTCCACGGGAGGATGGATTGTAGATAATTTCATCCCCAAACAATGTCCCAAAAAAGGTCTAAACCCAACCAAAAATAGCAATAACATTTCCGAACAAGGCGCATTTGTGCCTCTGCTTATTGGCATGCAAAATAGACATCGGGGTCACAAATCCTCACTATCCTACTCCCTAAGAAGGCTACCATAGCCGGACTGCTCTACGGGAGGACGGATTATCGAGAATTTCATCTCCAAACGACGTCACCAAAAGGGTTAAACACCCACAAAAAATAGGTCTAAATGTTAGGAAAATGCACACACATTCAAAGATAAACAACAGAAAGGCACCCTTACACAAGTCATCTTGGGTCAAGAAACTCATCGCTTTTCTCACGTTGGTCATTCCCTCATTGATTTGTCGCTTGAGGGGGTAGTCACACTTAGTCACCAATCAACAAATACACACCCAATTAAGGAAATGACACGTATTCAAATAATCATTGACAAAGACAATCACGCTCCTGCTTGGGGCAGTAAACAAGCAATAATCACAAGCTGATCAAACACTTAGCATTCATAAATCATGAACTTAAGGTTCCCATAGACAAAATTTTGTGCCCTTTGCCTATTCATGACTGATCAATGTCCAAGCTCAAGTAACACCTCACCAAAAAAGGTTAACACTTGAATTAAGTTCCTTCGCTCGTTAGAAGCAAGGATTCAAGAATGCATGCCCTTTCCATACTTGGGGCATCAAAAGTTGGTTAGGTTACTAAGAAACCCTAATCATTAGTGCTTTGGTTATCTATTTTTGCTCAGCACTACACCACGCACAATGCATCCCAAAAAGGGGCATCTGTAAACACCAAAATAGCACCAATACGATTATGTAACTGCAAACACTGATCGCATTGACACACACAGCCCCCAAGGCAGCCCCCAAAAGTTAAACAGTGGTCCTAACCACTCACACAATAGTTTTGGAATGTCAAAGGTCAATTTGGCACCTTTCAAGCACTCTATTCTCTACTCGTTCCACCCAGGGACGATTACAAACTGGTATTCATTCCACCCAGGGACGATTAGAGAACAGAGTGCCTGAAAGGTGCCAAATTGACCTCTGAACTTCCAAAACTATTGTGTGAGTGGTTATGACCACTGTTTAACCTCTAGGGGCTGCCCTGGGGGCTATGTGTGTCAATGCGATCAGTTTTTGCAGTCACATAATCAGATTGGTGTTGTTTTGGTGTTTACAGCAAGCACTTACATAGAGTGCCAATTTTTGTGTCCAAGGTTTTACAAACCTTCTGCAAGCACTGCATAGAGTGCCAATTTATATTTTTTTGGAGCCTCTTTTCTCTCCTCTCCTTTTCTCTTTTCTTCTCTTCTCTTTTCTCCTCCCAACAAGATCCAACTTGCCCTAATACCAAATGATGTAAATCCAGCTACAAGAGGTCAAAACATAATACCTTCCATTACATAAAAACTATGATAAATGAAAATAATATATAAAACCCTCCATTTACATAAAAACTGCAATAAATGAAAATAATCATAAAAACCCTCCATTCACATAAGAACTACATTAAATGGAAATAAACCAATAAATAATTTATTTTTTCATTCTTGGATTCACTCCCCCTTTTACAATGCAATACCAAGGGAATATATATTCCCAAAAAAACCCTAAAATAAAACCCTAAAACTTGAAGCCCTAAAATAAACCCTAAAGCTTAAAGCCCTAAAAGACACCCTAAAAGAAAACCCTAAAGCTTAAAACCCTATAAATAAAAAGTTACTATTTTCGACAAATTGATTTTTCCACCAAAAAATGCTTTTTTTAAATAATTACTATTTTTGGCAAATTATGTTTTCATAAAAGGTATACACGCAAAGGTATACACGCATCCCCATGTATACACGCATCCCCATACCATACATAAATCATTATGTGTAGGTAAGCTACGAGTATTGCAAGTTAAGCTATCCATCTCGTCTACACGATGAGCTATCTTAACTCAGATGTAGTATTTTTGTAACTTAGTCATTAATATTCCCTTAGGCCAACCATTTTCACTCTAAGGGGTCTTAATTCCATTAGGTAACCTCTAAGTTCACCCTAGAACTCATAATTAATTAATTTTTTTAGCACACAAACAAACATACATCAAGATACTAAATCTATCCAAACATAATTATTAAACATACAAGAGAATACAAGGAAGAAGTAACACTACAGAGAATATCATCAACGAAAAGAGAATCAATTACATAATGTAAACCATGCACAACAATAAAGTAAAAGCACCTTATTTAAATCATTAATCAGTTAGTACATAACAATCATGTATAGAAAATCCTTCATACTCCAAATAATATTACATCAATTGCATCAGGGATATCTCCCCATAACTCTAATCTATTGAGCATAAGTAAATCAACATAAATAAAGTTGCCTATGCATTGATTCCATTGACCTCCTTCCTTATCTGAATATTTGATGATAGTAGGGGATTAGGGTACTCATGATTCAGGATAGGCATACCTCTCGATGCATCTAACATTTACTTTACCAAATTGAAACTATACAAATACAACCATGTTTCCAACCATATAATGCATAGTGGATATTATAAAAGAGTCCTTACTTTTACTTTCACCTCTCAAGTACCTTTAGAGAGTTTATTCAACAAGCATACTTAGATCAAGGTTTAACTCTAATCATGTCCTAAAGCATTAATGTCTCATGCCTTTAACCTTTAAAACAATAATTTCATTTATTTACTAAATCAAAGCCCCATAACTTCAATTTAAAAATAAATCTAACATTCTTTTATTTCACAAATCAAAGCTTCCCTTACTTTAATCTATGAAACCCTTTAATCATTTATTTCCTAAATCAAATAGCCTAATTTCAATTTAAAAATAAATCTAACCTTATTTTATTTCACATATTAAAGCTCCCCTTTAATTCATAAATAAATTACCTAACTTCTTGTTCTATAAACCAAATTTCCATAACCTTTAATTTATAAAACATCCTTCCATTTTGATAATTTAAAGCTTTATTCCTTTTAATATAATATATGTTATCAATATGGAACATAATTACATTTTCTCTGTAAACACTTTTAATATAATTTATGTTTTCAAATTATAACTTAATTATATTTCTTTTGAACACTTTCAATATAATCTATGTTATCAACCTATAACATGATTATATTTTCCTTTGAACAAACCATAGCTATAATCTTGGCTACTTTTATTATCACCCAAAATGGTGTCAATTAAATTCTAAAATATTTTGCCATTTAACTAAAAATCTAAAGCATAATAACTCTAATCCATAAAGCATTTCTTTTATCCTTACTATCTAAAGCTCACTACTTTAGTTGAATAGATAACTCATAACTCTCATTAATCAAGTTTTCAATTCTATATGATAAAATACTAGGGGCAACCTATTCTTAGTAGATCATATTGAAACCTTAGATAAACCCTATCATACAAGTTCACATGGCGCACATGAAACAATAATAACCTAACTCAAAGGTATAGTACCACCAGTATTTATCCAAGAGCATGGCCTCACTCAATAGTGCTCTATGACCGTCGAGTTATGGTCGGATAGCTAATGGAGAGCACCCCATTCTAAGGTATAATATACCAACCACAACTTTAATGTGGGATATTTTCTTAGAATGGCTAGAGCAATATTCTTGCCTAAACTACCCAAATGCAGATAGGGCATTTTTAGACACGCTACGAGGTAACCCACTCTACCCTATACCTCAAATACGGATAGCAAATCTTCACAGGGTTTCATCCAATTTATATATTTTTTTCAAAATAATAGATCATTTTCGGGGGGGTCATCACTCTTCCACAAAAATCAAATGAAAAGACCAAAGAACACCTAAAACCTCACTCCAAAAACAAGTGATTTACTATGCTCATTGTCTAAAAATCAATCCACCTAAAAAAAAGTTAGACAGATATCACAGTGATCATCTAACACCACCAAGGTGAGGTAAAGGTTTGACCCGACTATGGTGTTACTCGACTTGGATTCCACATAATGTCCTGACAACCTTAGGCATACAAACTACTCTTCATTGAAGGGTTAAACATGTTATTCAGGAAGATTGGAAGCACTACTCCTAGATAAAATTTTTGCCATTCCATCTACAGAAAGTATGGCCAGTCAAGCGCTTATATAAAAACATTATGGCCCTCTAAGTACAATGAAAACTCTTCTTCTTTCTATGCAAATGACATCGCGATATAATTTATTTAATATAAATATTATCTTAATTACACAGGGCTAAAGTATTAATGAAATCGCGTAAGGGATAAATGTTTTCTAACCATAGTTTCTACTGGTGTGCTTCAGAAACTTTCCTCACTTTTGACATGCTCACTCCTCAATGTTGGTATGCTTCCAAACCTCCCTCTCCTCTCACGCATTCACTCTTCATTCCTCCTCTTCTCGTAATCACCGTTATGTTCTCCCCTCTCTTTTCTTCTCCTCCCTCCTAGATGGCCTGTTTGCCACCTTCCTTTCTTAAAAACTGTGTAATCCTCGAGCCCCCTTTCTCTTTAATGTTTCCATCTCATACTTATCCTCCCCTAGGTGGTAAGCAATGTTTATATTTACTATTTCCATATTTGGAAATAATAGTACCCTATGTTATATAACGTAGCCTGCACTAAATAGAGGAAAAGGACTTTTAATATATTTAAATATAAATAGTATCTTTCTTTTTAAAATATCCTTTAAATGATATTTTATTATCATTTAAAATATATTTATTTTATTTGTAAAACAAAACTCCATTATTGTTTCAAAATAATAATTCCTTTAAATTTTAAATGAATTTTCATTCATCATTTAAATTAAAGTTTATTAACAAATTTATATTATCATTCAAATAAACTTCTTAAATCAATTTAAATGAATCATTTATCATTTAAATAAATTTTATTAATGAATTTACATTATAATTTAATTAAAACTTCACTAATTAATTTAAATGAATTTTTCATTTATCATTTAAATTTAATCAACTTTTCTTTCTCAAATGATGCTCTATTTTCACTTCAAAATAACAATTTACTTTACGCATACACATACATAATGCAAAATATTCTCCTATTGATTTCCAGCATTATGTTACTCAAGCCATGATGTAGTAAGTGATGTAGTAAAGACCAATCAAAATTACACAACAAAAAAGAGGAAATATTTTTGTCAACCCAATCGCCTATCTCAGCCAAAGGATTTACAATAACTACTAGGCTATCAACTAAGTCTCAAGGTGATCAATTACTTATTATTATCCCTTTCGATAATGCATGCCTATATGAAGGTATATATCCATGTTACCTCTAAGTTACCTTAATCATCATTTCCCCTGATCTTAAGTACCCTTGTTTCTAGTGGATGATTATACATTCTCCATCTATGAGCGTACCTGATTTTGCACACTTGGAAATATGTTAGCGATAACATGCTCTTATAGATACACTAAACATCATTTAGTTGGTTCAATTGTTCAAACTAGGTATTACCCCATCATAGATTAATACATTGTTTATTTGTGTTAAATAGTCTTCTAGGGAGGGTCATGACATCCTACCCCGCTATAATTAAACACCGTCCTCGATGTTCCTAGTTTTTTTAATAGAAAATAAAAATTATTACATTATATAGCTTCAAAAAAAAATAGAAAATATTATTGCATAACTTCCACTTTTCCCAACTGGTATTTCTCTCAGAAAAATAATCCCACTAGACCTTACACTGCTCAAGAGTTTGATTCCGCATATACTTAGAACAAAACTCAAGAATATTCACTGGTAGTACTTCAATGGCCTCTGAATTTGCCATCTATAAATTAGAAACATCCCACACATGTTTAGGTTCAACAACATATTTTTTAAGCAAGGATATGTGGAAAGTGTCATGGATTTTGGATAGTTTGGATGGTAATGCAAGTCGGTATGCAACTGGACTGATCCTTCTCATTATTTCGAAGGTCCCCACAAAATGTTGATCCAACTTTGTGGATTTGATAGCACTTTTCTTTGGATTAACCCTTAATAACACCTTGTCTCCAATAAAAGTCCTTTTTATATGTACATAACTATTTTTCCTATCAAAAATTTCTTTATGTCTTTGCCTAATTTACTTTAGTTGATATTCCATCACCCTAACCATTTCTGGCCCAATCACAACTTGGTCTTCTAGGTTATCCCAAGACAATGGTGTTCTACACTTTTTCCCATACAAGGCATCGAAAGGAGCCATTCCTAGTGAGGAGTGATGTTCATTATTGTAGGTAAACTCTACCAGAGGTAGAAAATATTCCCAATGAGACTTATGATCCATGTAGTACATGCAAAGCATGTCTTATAGAACTTGGTTTACCTACTCTGTTTGCCTATCTATCTTAGGTTGGTATCCTAAAATCATATTAATTTTTGTACCGACTGCACTATGAAGGGATTTCTAGAATTTAGTAGTGAATTTGGAGTCTCTATCTAAAATAATTACCTCAAAAAATCCATGAAATCTGAATACCTCTTTCACAAATCTCCTAGCCACCACCTGAACAGAGGATCTATGCCACAACTGGAAAGCAAAAGCTAGAGGGGCAAGCCACCCCATTGCTTGTGAAAGATAAGTTTTTTAGTAAACAAGTAAATGTTTTTATAGATAGTGGGGCCACTGAGAGTTTTATTTCTTCTAGTCTAGCAAGGACTGTGTTGGAAAATCTAGGATATTTGGCTCAAGGTGGAAGGTTGAGTATGGTTCTAGGTAGACCTAGTCGGTGAACCAGTGTTATCCAATGGCAAAGATTTCTTTATCTAATGGGACCATGGGATTTTGTTTATATGTATCTCCCCTACATGCCTTTGATGTGATCCTAAGGATGGATTGTCTATAGGATCATAAGCCTTGGTCAATTTTCAAGATCGATGGATTGAGTACTCAGAAGAAAGTGGGAGGAGACTAAGAATTCATAGAAAAAAAGGGATGTTTAGACCTCAGATGTTGTCGACTATGCAATTAAAAAATACTCTAAAGAGAGGAGGTATAGTGTATGTGGTAAAACTTAATTAAGTGGAAGATGATAAAAAATATAAGTACTAAGACAAAATACAATTTTATAGGATTTTAAGGATGTATTTCTAGAGGACTTACCTAGATTGCCTCTTGCATGGGAATTTGACTTCACAATTGATCTTATGACAAGAGCTACACCTATTCATAGATACCCATATAGGATGAATTCTATTGAAAAACAAGAACTAAATTTTCAATTGCAAGTATTATTAGATAAGGGTTTGATAAATCCAAGTGTGTCACCGTGGGGTGTGCCAATTTTATTTGTGAAAAATAAGGATGATTCTTTAATATTGTGTATCGATTATAGGATGCTAAATAAGGCTACAATCAAGAATCGATATCCTTTACCTAGGATTGAATATTTATTTGATCAAATAAAATATGCCAAGGTGTTGACTAAGATTGATCTAAGATCATGATATCACGAGTTAAGAATAAGTGAGGAAGACACTCACAAGACAACATTTAAGACTAGGTATGTGCATTATGAGTTTATAGTTCTACCCTTTGGACTGACTAATACCCCAGTTGCGTTCATGAACTTAATGAACAATGTATTTAGAAGACACTTAGACCAGTTTGTACTGGTATTACTAGATGATATCCTAATATACTCATGGTATAGAGAAGAGCATGATATACATCTCACGATCGTGTTAGAATTGTTGATGAGAAATCAACTTTATGGAAATCTATCTAAGAGTGATTTCTATGTTCCAGAGGTACGATATCTTGGACACATCATATTAGCAAAGGGAATTTTTATGGATCCAGATAAGATAGATGCTATCCTAAATTGACCATCCCCCACTAATGTGATGGAAATGCAAAGCTTCATGGGGATAATGAGCTGCTATAGACATTATATAAAGGATTACTCCAAGATTTCTAGACCAATAACTAACCTTCAAAATAAAGGAAAGGAATTCAAGTGGTCAGAAAAGTGTGATGCTACCTTTCCATTACTAAAGCATAAGATTACTACCGTACCAATACTAAAGGTTCTCAACCCACAAGGAGATTTTTTAGTATGTACAGATGCATAATTGGAAGGGTTATGAGGGGTACTATCACAAGAGGAGTCAGTAGTGGCATATAATTCAAAGAAATCTCAAAAAGAATGAAGTTAATTATGCTCCACATGATTTATAACTAGTTGTAGTGGTGCACGCTTTAAAGGTTTGGCACCACTACTTGGTGGGAAGACCCTTTGAATTAAAGACTAACCATCAAAGTTTATGGTACATATTCACCCAACCTATAATCAATGCGAGACAGAGGAGATGGGTTGAATTTATCGCTGAGTATGATTTTGAGATCGAGTACATAAAAGGAAAGGAGAAAAAAGTAGCTAATGCTTTGAGTAGAAGAAAATATATAACAACCATAACTAAAATTCACATGGATCTAATGGATCGAGTGAGATAGAAACAATCTCAGGATGAGTATTACCAAGAAATTCAAGCTAATATGAATAGATATCCTGAAGAAAATAAGGAATTTAGTATGAAATATGACCTTTTGTGTTATAAGGGAAGCGTCATCATACCAAAAATGGGGAATTTAAGGAAATTAATAATGCAAGAAGCCCATATATCTCCTTATTTTGTTCATATTGGAGGAGCTAAAATGCGATAAAAAATAAAAATAACCTTATTTTGGGTAGGAATGATAAAGGACATAACTGATTTTGTTGCTCGATACCTCAAATATCAAAAAGTTAAGGTAGAATGTAAACATCCGACAGGAAAATTATATCTGCATGATGTACCTATGCAAAAGTGGCAGTTTATATCCATGGATTTCATAGTAGGTTTACCCAAAACTTGATATCAATATGATGCTATCTTTGTAGTGGTTGACAAATTGACTAAGCTTGCACATTTGGAGGCATATTGCTGCTCAATTTCTATTTGGAGGCACATTGCCACTTAAACCCACTATTAAGTCACCACCTATTGATTTATCTTCCCTCATGTTGATATAATTTTTAGTGAGACGTTTTGATTGGTTCATTGATAAGCATTGAAGATATGTTAAGCCATGTGGTAGATAAAACTATTGTTTCCATTTGATTATCGGGAGGTTTAATACCATATTAGTCGTATGGAGCAAGATGAAGGCTAATAAGGGACTTCACACCCTTAATGGAATGACCATCACTCAATGATCAATATGGCCACCGATTTATGGCCATTTGATGTTAGTTGGAGGTACGATTAGCTAGATATGTGTGTTGGCTAATATAGCTGGTAATATTTTGAATGTTGATCACATATGAGTGTGGTCTATGGTAGTTGACTGATATTGGTTGTTTTCAATGTTGACTTAATTTTAAAAAAATACCCACCCTTTTTATATCGAAATCATTGATGTATTTAAGAGGTTTTAATATCTTTATTTCAAAAAAAATATTTTCTTTTTACAAACCACCTTTGACCTTGTGAGATGTTCGAATTACCCATAGACATTGCAAATTAGCATTTTAATTCAAGAAATAAATAAAATGAACATTATTTGTTAATTAAAGTTATGAACTTTAGATTAATGAAATGATAATTACTTATTTAATTAAATTTGTGAAGCTTTAATTAATGTATTTATAATTGGTTATGGAATTAAACATGTGAACCTTTCATCAATAAATTTATTATTGTTTATTGAATTAAAAATGACAACTTTTTATTAATGAATTAGTAATTAATATTTAATTAGAGTTGTAAACTTTTATTAATGAGTATTTAGTAATATTTAATTAGAGTTATAAACTTTTATTAATGAGTATTGATTAATATTTAATTAGATTTATAAATTTTGATTAACAAGTATTGATTAATATTTAATTAGGGTTGTGAACTTTGATTAAATGATGATTGTCTATTCAACTAAGGCTATGGAATTTAGTTAGTAAGGACAAAAGTAATGATTTTGAATCAAATTTGCTAGGATTTAAATTATAAGATAAATTAAAGTATAGTTTTATAGACTAGGGGTTATGATTCCCTCTGATACCAAATGTAATGACCCAAAAACAAGCAACAAAAAACATAGAAATAGAAAAAAAAAATTCTTTACTAAGAAAAAAGATTCATGAACCATTCATAAAACCCTAACAAAGATAACATTTAATTAGTGTTTAAATCCCCTAATTTTTCCTAAAAGCTACATCTCACGCGGTAACCTAACACAAGTTCCATCTGTGTAGGTGTAATACGTGTTACCGTAAATAAAACCATCTATATCATCACTCTTGATGAGCTAGAATTATCACCTTCAGTTCAATAGAAGGTATACACGCATCCCCATACCATACACAAACCATTATGTGCAGGTATGCTATGAGTATTACGAGTTAAGCTATCCATATCATCTACACGATGAGCTATCTTAACTTAGATGTAGTCTTTTCATAACTTAGTCATTAATATTCCTAAGGGGTTCTCAATTCCCTTAGGCCATCTATGTTCACCCTAAGGGGGTCTTAATTCCCTTAGGTCACCTCTAAGTTCACCCTAGAACTCATAATTAATTTTTTTTGTTTAGAATACAAACAAACATACATCAAGATACTAAATCTATCCAAACATAATTATTAAACATACAAGAGAATACAAGGAAGAAGTAACACTACAGAGAATATCATCAATGGAAAGAGAATCAATTACACAATGTAAACCATACACAATAATAAAGTAAAAGCACATTATTTAAATCATTAATTAGTTAATACATAATAATTGTGTATGGCAAATCCTCCATACTCTAAATAATATTACATAAATTGCATCAGGGATATCTCCCCATAATTCTAATGTATTGAGCATAAGTTAATCGACATAAATAAAGTTACCTATGCATTAATTCCATCGACCTCCTTCCTACTCTGAATATTTGATGATAGTAGGGGATCAGGGTACTCATGGTTCAAGATAGGCATTCATCTAAATGCATCTAACATTTACTTTACCAAATTGCAACTATACAAATGCAATCAAGTTTCCAACCATCTAATGCATAGTGGATATTATAAAAGAGTCAATACTTTTACTTTCACCTCTCAATTACCTTTAGATAGTTTATTCAACAAGCATACTTAGATCAAGGTTTAACTCTAATCAAATCTAATCATATCTTAAAGCATTAAAATCTCATGCCTTTAACCTCTAAAACAATCATTTTGTTTATTCTCTAAACCGAAGCCCCATAACTTTAATTTAAAAATAAATCTAACATCCTTTTATTTCACAAATCAAATATTCCCTTACTTTAATCTATGAAACCCTTAAATCATTTACTTCCTATATTAAAAACCCTAATTTCAATTTAAAAATAAATCTAACCTTATTTTATTTCACATATTAAAGCTCCCCTTTAATTCATAAATAAATTACCTAACTTCTTGTTCTTTAAACAAAAGTTCCATAACCTTTAATTTATAAAACATCCTTCCATTTTGATAATTTAAAGCTATTTTCCTTTTAACATAGTATATGCTATCAACTTGGAACATAATTACATTTTCTCTGGAAACACTTTTAATATAATCTATGTTTTCATCTTATAACATAATTATATTTCTTTTGAACACTTTCAATATAATCTATGTTAGCATCCTAGAACATAATTATATTTTCCTTTGAACAAACCATAACTATAATCTTTGCTACTTTTATTATCACCCAAAATGGTGTCAATTAAATGCTAATAGATTTTGCCATTTAACTAAAAACCTAAAGCATAATAACTCTAATCCATAAAGCATTTCTTTTATTATTACTATCTAAATATCACTACTTTAATTGAATAAATAAATCATAACTCCCATTAATAAAGTTCACAATTCTATATATACACAATCAGGTCCTTGTAGCAGTAGGGTTTGATGAGGAAAAACTACTCTGCTAGGGTTTGATGAAGAAAAACTGCTCTACGGGGATGGCAACAGCTTCCGAAGGAGGCCTACAAAATTGGAGGAATGTCATGATGGCATCGGGTCTGGCACATAGAGTGCATGCTCCTGATGTTTTTTCATTTGAAAATGACTGGAAGGAAAAAGATTTTCCAGTGCATGTCAGGAACCCCTTGTTAAAGAACAATGTATTTTTGGAACGATGTGAAGCCATGCCAGTTCTAGTGGTTCAACAAGACTTGGTGGTGGAAGATGTGGAGTATCTAACCAAACATGCCCTTATTGGAAAATTTTTGGGCATCCAAATTTCTCTCCCCTTTGTGGAGGCTTGGGTCAAGAAGACTTGGAATCCTGAAGGCAATGTGGAGGTGATGCTGAGTGCGAACAACTATTTTATGGTGGTTTTCTCTTGTTTGCAGATCGTAACAAAGTATTTTAAGGGGGTCCTTATTTCTATAACCAAGTGGGCTCTTTCTTAAAACATGCCATGTGGGTTTCAACCCATCAGAGGAGAGGTCGTTGCGGGTTCCAGTATGGGTGCGTCTTCCATGGCTTCTATTGGAATTCTGGAGAACTGATATCTTGCATAAGATTGCCCTTCTGCTTGGGAAGATGGTTGGACCGTCACAATAGACAATGGATAAAAAGGTAATCTCTTTTGCTCGTATTTGTGTTGAAATTGACTTAAATAATCCTATTCTAGATTATATTGAAATACAATTTGTATCAACTACATGGGTTCAAAAACTTTACTATGAAGCTCTTCCATTTCATTGTCGTATTTGTCGTGAATATGGCCACTTGCGAAGAAAATGCCCTAAGTTTATCCCACTTGTGGCTTCAAATACTGGGCCCTCTCAGTCTGGACAAAGTTTTTATAAAGGAAAAGCTCCAATAAATGAAGGGGAATGGGATAAGGAAGGTTTTTTTCTAATAAAATCCTAAAACAGAGGACGAAGGGCAAAAAAAAACCTTAAGGATAGCCAACCAGATGCTCTACTCAACCATTTTTAAATATTATATGATCTTGATTAGTGCATGGAGATACCTGAAATGTCGCTACCTGATGCAAATATAACAAGGCCAAATAAGATGTCTCTTTTTGAGGGGAAACATAATGAATCAGATCTAGGGTGTTTAAATGAAGAACAAAGGGCTTTGGATCTGAGTATAGGGGACATGGATGGGTCTAGCCCTATAAGGAAAACTATTTTAGAAAGTGGTATAGATTTAGTTATGCCCTCTCATACTCAAGCACTGATGCAGTCATCCTTGGACTGTAAAACTCCTACGATGTTGGGATTGCAGAAAAAAATAATTAAAAAAAGTTTTTCGGATAAGAATATAAAGGTGGGTCAGAAGAAGGACCATAATAAAATTAAGTTAATGGGAGAGACTTTGGTTGAGTCATGCTTGGTGAGAACATTGGACTACCATTTTTATAACCCCCAAAAATTATTATCCTCTCATGGAATGTAAGAGGGTTGAACAACATCCCCAGAAAAAAATTTGTTCGTGATTTTGTTCATGTGCATTCTTTGGATGTGGTGTTTATTCAGGAGACTATGTTAAATATTGCTCCCAAGTTGTGGAGAAGGAGGCAATGCCAGTGTATTGGTGCATGTGGATATGCTGGTGGCATCACTTGTTTATGGGATCCAGTTAAGATATCCCCTCTTACTTGGATTTCCAACAGATGGTCTATTTCGATGGTCGGGCATGATAATGAATCTAGTGAAACCATCCTACTTACAAATGTGTATGATCCTGTTGATTACAATGGTAAAGTGAATTTGTGGAAGCACATTTTCTTTGTGATAAGTTTGGTTCCCCTGTACCCATGGATTTTGGTTGGAGACTTCAACTCTATCACTTGTCTGGAGGAGAAACGTGGTGGGGTGGACCATCTTGAGCCTTTTTCTTCTGTATTTAGTGCTCATATCTAGGCCCTAAACTTGGTTGAAATCAAGCTAGATAATGGGATATTTACTTGGCACAATAGAAGGTGTGTGAAAGCTTCCATATTAGAGATACTAGATAGGTTTTTGATATCCAATTATTGGATGGGTAATAACAAAAGTGCTAGTTTTGTTATTCTAGAGGGTAGGGGATCTGATCATTGGCCTATCAAACTCTATGCTTTGGAGTTAGGGCTAAAAAATAATCTCTCTTTAAGTTTCAACTTATGTGGCTTCATGATCCTAATCTTCATGATTTCATACGAGGCTAGTGGACCACTGGCAAACCTCCTCATGGCACCGCTATGTATTCCTTTATGAAGTGACTACAATTTGTAAAACATAAATTGAAGAGATAGAATAGAATAAAATTTGGTAACCTTTCCTTGGCTAAGTTGGCAGCTCTTAGGAGGATGGAAGAAGCTTCAAGGAAGGTTAGAGATCAGGGATTCATGAAGGACCTTCTTGTTGAGGAATCTAAGGATGCGAAAGACCTTGCTGAATGGTAACTGAGGGAAGAATTTTTTTGGAAAAAAAAAGCTTGAGTAGATTGGCTTCAGGAAGGGGATAGGAACATAGCCTTCTTTTATAACTCAGTTAAGGCTCGCCATAATGGTAACCTGATTACCTCTCTTGTGAATTATTAGGGTGCCCTACTCTCTTCTTTCAGGGATATTTTAGAAGAGACTAAGAGGTATTTTTCCTCTCTATTCAAGGAGGACTCCCTATCAGATAATGAGAATGAAAAGCTTATTCTACACTGTATTCCAGCAATTGTTTCTAGAGAGATGAATGAGCACCTGATGGATCCAATTTCCCTTGAGGAGTTGGAAAATGTTGTATTCAAGATGAAAAAAGGAAAATCCCCATGCCCAGA
This sequence comes from Wollemia nobilis, assembly GCA_028583015.1. Classification (NCBI taxonomy): domain Eukaryota; kingdom Viridiplantae; phylum Streptophyta; class Pinopsida; order Araucariales; family Araucariaceae; genus Wollemia; species Wollemia nobilis. Next base: position 4,016,963 of record JAQPPZ010016040.1, on the reverse strand, counting down.
TGGATTCTCGATTGATTTTTATCAGGAGTTTTGGGATTTAATAAAATTTGATTTTTTGGAGGTGGTCCATGAGTCCCAAAAGAACAAACAGATGCTAAGGGCCCTAAATGCTACCTTTTTGGTGCTTATACCCAAAAAGAGGGAGAAAATTACTTGGATATGTTCAAGCCTATTGCTCTCTACAATGTTGTGTATAAGATCATCACAAAAATTATTGTTGAGGCTAAAGATATGGTTGAGTAAAATCATCTCTGAGGAGCAAGGAGGGTTTATTACTAGTCAAAAAATCTTGGATGGGGTTTTTATTGCTATAGAAGCTATTCACTCGATGGAAATTTCTAAGGATAAAACTATGTTCATTAAGTTGGGCATGGCCAAAGCCTATGATTGGGTCAGATGGTTCTTTCTTCAAAAAGTTCTTGTTGCTTTTGGATTTGAGGAGGAATGGATTATATGGGTGATGAGCTATGTTTCTTCTTCCTCATTCTATGTTCTTGTTAATAATGAGCCATAAGAGCTATTTGAGGCCTCAAGGGAATTGAGGCAAGGATATCCTTTATCTCCTTATTTTTTTATCATTATGGCGGAAGGGTTGGGAATATTTCTCAAGTCTCAAGTCATGCAGGGTCTCATTTAGGGGTGGAAGTGGGATAGTAGTTTGCCACCTCTTTCCCACCTTCAATTTTTTGATGATACTGCTTTGTTGGGAGTTACCACTATTAGGGAAGCTGGCAATATTAGACAGTCTCTTGACATATATCTTGGTGCTTTTGGATAGTTGATTAATGAGGACAAGTCTTCTATTTTCTTCTTCAATACCCCTCCTCTTATTCAAGCCAGGATTGCTCACATTCTAAGATTCCAGGTTGGGACTCCCCCCTTCATTTATCTTGGTATTCCAATTTCATCTCATCATCTACCTAGATCTTCTTGGTAGTCTATGCTTGATAAATTTAGAAGGAAGGTGAATCACAGGACTTTCAGATGGCTATTCATTGCAGGTAGAGTGTTGCTTTTAAAATCTTTTGTTCAAGCTTTACCCATTTATAGATGTTTTGTACAAATAGCTCCCTATAACTTCATAAAGGACATGGATGCTTTGTCAAGACATTTTTTATGGTCTAAAAAACTTGATCAATATAAATGGATTTTGGTTAGGTGGGATTCTATATGTAGGGCGATGCAAGAGGGAGGCCTTGGGTTGCAATAGACAACTCTTTTTGGGCAGGCTTTGGCTGCAAAACTTTATTGGAGATGGTGTACCTCTCAAGATTAGATTTGGGCTAAAATATTATCTTGTAAATACTTGAAAGGTATTTTTGAGGATGAGATCCATAGAGTCAGCTTGGTTGGGAAAGGTTCAGTTATCTAGGACACTCTAAAAAGAGGAGCTAATTTAATAAAGGAAGGTTTGTTCTGGATTTGCAATCGGGGATCAAATGCTCTTTTTTGCGAGGATTTTTGGGATGGCCACCCTCCTATCTTGAATAATATCCTAGGTTACGCTCCCTAAGCATTTTTTTCTTCGAAGCAAGTTGGTCTCGTGTGGAAGACTTAAAAAAAATCTAATATTTTTGAAATATGGAGATGTACAGGTGGAAAGATCTGCAAGAATGGTTGTAGGGGGGATTGGCTAAGGACAGAGAGGTGTTTTCTCTTATTCTTATAGGGAGGCCTTGTTCTTCATTGAGGGGTAAAGATATTATGGCTTGGAACCATGATCCTAAGGGAACCTACTCAGTAGCCTATGGTTATCAGGTTCTTGATAAGCAAAAGTATGGGAGTCTTCCTATCACTTGGTGGAAAAAGGTGTGGAACAAATTTTCCTAGCCAAAATGTAACTTCTTTCTCTAGTTGGTAGCTCGTAATAAATGCCTCAATTGGGATAATGTGAGGAAGAGGGTATTTTAGGGTCCCTCTTTTTGTGTCCTTTGTAGTAAGAATGAGGATGACTCTTCTCATTTATTTTTCCAATGCTCCTTTGCTAGAGATATTTGGCACCGTTGGTGGAGCACTTGGAACCATCCATGTTTTCATGTGCTATCCCTGGTGGAGTTTTGGAGTAGTCTGGGTAGACCTCCATCCAAGGCCCCATTTCTTTGGGTGGCTTGGAATTTGGGCCCTTCTTGCATCATCTGGTAAATTTGGCTTGAACAAAACTGACACATATTTAGGGAAGTTATTTGGCTTTTCAACAGATCTGGCAAAGGATCTTGTACATGGTTCAGGAAACCATCTGTAGCAAATGTGATGTGGACCCTCTTTTGGATTCTAGGGAGGAGAAGATACAACAAGCCCTTGGTATTTTTGGGGATGGTGTGAACTCTTCTAGCCCTAGTAGGGTTCCTCAACTCATCAAGAAGGTTAGGGGAGATGGTAGGTGGAGGCCACCCCCTAGAGGAGTTTTAAAAATTAATACTGATGGATCGTCCAGGGGTAATCCTAGAAATGCTGGCATTGGTAGTGTTGGGAGAGATTCTACTAGTGGTGTCAGTTTTTTCTTTTCCATTTATAGAGTTGTTCACTCCAACAATTTTATGGAAGCTCTTGAAATTTTTGAGGCCTTGCAGCGGGGGTTTTCTCTTGGCTGGTATAGGATTATCTACGAGTCTGACTCTCAAATTGTGGTTAATATTTTAAATAGTAAAAATGTGGAGGAAGTTAATTTGCAGTTGGCCTCTGTAGCCATTCAGATTCTTAGAATGAGTGAAGAGTTTGAATTTATATCCTTTGTGCACATTCTAATGGAATGGAATGTGGTTGTTGATTACCAGGCCAAAAGGGCTTTCGAGCTAGTGGATCCTTGGAATATCGATAATTGGGAGAGTCTCCCATCTGAGGACTCTGATGCCAGGAGCATCCGGTGGCAACAGAGCAATCTTGCATCAACAATTTTTTTTTTAAGTGTTTGCCTGGGTGTCGCGATATCGCGACCGAAAAAGAGTCGCGATATCGCGACATGTCACGTTTTCGTGACGCGGCCAGGAGAGAGAAGGTGCGGGGAAAAATGTCATGATTTCATGACATGTCACAAAATCGTGACCGTCACGAAATCACGACCAGGAGCAGCCAGGGCTTCGTACCAAGGAGAATGTCATGATTTCGTGACATGTCACGAAATCGTGACCATCGCGAAATCATGACCAGGAGCAGCCAGGGCTTCGCATCCGAGGAGAATGTCATGATTTCGTGACATGTCACGAAATCATGACCATCACGAAATCGCAACCAGGAGCAGCTAGGGCTTCGTGTTGAGGAGAACGTCGTGATTTCGTGACATGTCACAAAAACACGATCGTCGCGAAATCGTGACCAGGAGCAGCCGGGGAAGGTACCGATGAGAATGTCATGATTTCGCGACCGTCGCGAAATCATGACCAAAAGCAACCGAAAGATGATGCCGATAAAAATGTCACGATTTCGTGACATGTCACAAAATCACGACCAGCAGCAGGAGGGAGAAGATGCCAAAGAAATTGTCACGATTTCGTGACATGTCGCGAAATCGCGATCGAAACAGAAAAGCGGAGGCGTCCGAAGGCAAATGTCATGATATCGCGACATGTCGCGATATCACGACTTGAAGATAAGAAAGGCAACGAGGAAGGAAAATGTCACGATATCATGACATGTCGCGATATCACGACCGAAAGGCAGAGAAGGAGCCAGAGACAGAAAAGTGTCGCGATATCGCGACATGTCGCATTTTCGTGACGAAAAGGCAGAGAAGGAGCCAGAGACAGAAAAGTGTCGCGATATCATGACATGTCGCATTTTCGTGATGAAAGACAGAGAAAGAGCCAAAGGCAGAAAAATGTCGCGATATCGCGACATGTCATTTTTGCATCGAAAGACGAGCCAAAGATGAAGAGTCGAAAGGGAGACGTGTCGAATACCTGGACGACGAAGCGACACGGGGAGGCAAAACGAAAGGTTCTGGAAGAGGAAACGAAGGGCCACCAGCTGGAAATGGAGCGTCACCTAAGAACCTTTAAAAAGGAGAGCACAGGCATGCACAGGGATGGTTGGAACGATAATATTTTTTTTTGTATTTCCAGATTTGATAAATTTTGTAGAGTCGTAACTCTTTTGTGACTTATGTAATATTTCGATATGACTGTAATACTCTGTTGTAATAGTAATTATCTACTACATTTGAATAAAATAAAACTATTTTTCTTCTCTATAATTTTGGCTCTCTACCAAGTGGTATCAGAGCAGGAAGTTCCTGAGTGTGCAAGCAGATCGTCGAAAGTGAGGCAGTTTGCACCAGGATCTATGGAAGGACTTGTGAGAGGAGTACAACAGAATGCCTCCAAAAATAAATCATGGTCACGGGAGAAATGTGGCGCAGGATGAAGATTTTAGAGCATTGCAGAGGCAAGTGCAAGCCCTATAGGAAGAGTTGCAAAAAAAGGTCGAACCAAAGGGAGAAGACCAGAGTGACGATGAAGCCTAGGAAACTGAGGGTCCATCAGATGATGAAGAAGCATTGGATCCTTCTGAAGCTAGATTGTTGAAAGCTCTAGCTTAGGTCAAGAAGAGATCGAAGTTTGATGTCTCTACATATTCTGGGAATCTCAACCCAGAAGAGTTGATTGACTGGATCAACGATATGGAGGAATACTTTGAGTATGAGGAGATTGCAGATCCTGATAGGATCAAATTTGCAAAAAAAAAATTGAAAGGCCATGCTAGTTTATGGTGGAAAGGAGTACAACTCGAAAGAAATAAAAATGGAAAGGAGAAAATAACCAGATGGGACCGAATGGTGGAGAAACTGAAGAGACAATTTATTCTCGTAGATTACGAGTTGGACCTGTTGAGGAGGATGCAGAGTCTGAGGCAGTCAGGCAAGTCTGTCCAAGAATACATAGAAGAATTCTACAAGATCTCCATCAAAACTGGCCATTCAAGGGCTAATAAGGAGAAAGTAGCCAGATACATCAACGGGTTGAGAATGAACATTCAGGAAGAACTCAGCTTGATCAGAATAGCCACCATAGAAGATGCATACCAGTTGGCCTTGAAGGTAGAAGAGAAACTAAATAGAAGATTCGAAGGCAACCAGAGAGGAAGGGATCATGGTGGAAGAACCGGTGGAGGAAATTACCGAGACCAAAAGAAGACTGGTGAAACAAGCAAACCCCAAGAACAAAAAAAGGAGAATACCTACCACCCACGTGATCAAAACAATGGCTACCAGAGAGGAAGAGGTAGACCTGGACGTGGGTATGAAATATGGGTATTCCATGGAACCTATTTCTAGTGTGGAGAAGAGGGACATCGGTCATCCGAGTGTCCTCAACACCAAGAAAGGACGGACAAGAGACCTGAGGGTCATGCCAGAGTTGTTGTGGCAGATGAAGGTGCAGAGTCAGAACACTCTGAAGAAGTAGGAGGAGAAGTGTTGATGATGAGAAGGGCACTATTGAATGATGAGAAAGAACCAGAACAGAGGAAGAGTCTGTTCCGCACAAGGTGCAAATGTGCAAGGAAGGTCTGCAATGTTATCATTGATAATGGTAGCACAGACAACTTAGTTTTAGAAGAGATGGTTACTAAGTTGAAATTGGGAAAGAGGAAGCACCCGCATCCATATCGGATTGCGTGGTTGCAGAAAGACCACAAAGCACTTGTCAGTGAACAGTGCTTGGTCGAATTTCACATTGGGAATTATCAAGATGAGGTCCTATGTGATGTTTTGCCGATGGATGCTTGCCATTTGTTGTTGGGAAGACCATGGCAATTTGACAGACGTGCAGTGCATGATGGGCATGCAAATACGTACTCTCTGACGAAGGATGGAGTACGTCACAAATTGAAGCCACTGAAGGAAGTGGATGAGAAAGTGTGCAGTAGTGCCAGAATCTTCCTGGTGGATGGAAGACAGTTTTTGGATGGTCTAAAGAGGGATTCAATGTGTTATGCATTAATCCCTACTATTAAGAAAGAATAGTACACAAATGTTCCAGCAGAGGCCGAACACCTGTTAGAAGAATTTCCAGACATCATATCAGATAATGTGCCTGAGGGTTTACCATCGATGAGGAAGATCAGTCACCATATTGATTTGGTACCTGGATCTAGTCTACCCAACAAGGCAGCCCACAGAATGATGCCTGTGGAAAGTGAGGAACTGAGCAGGCAAGTCCATGAGTTGTTGAAAAAGGGACTGATTCGAGAAAGCTTGAGTCCATGTGTGGTACTTGCAGTACTAGCACCAAAGAAGGATGGGGAGTGGAGGATGTGTACAGATTCCCGAGCTATAAACAAGATCACCATAAAATACAGATTTCCATTACCAAGGATGGATGATATTATGGACTGTTTGAGTGGAGCCAAGTACTTCACCAAGATTGACCTGAAGAGTGGCTACCATCAGATTCGGATCAGAGAAGGAGATGAGTGGAAAACTGCTTTCAAAACCAGAGAAGGTTTGTATGAGTGGTTGGTCATGCCATTTGGGCTAACCAATGCACCAAGCACATTCATGCGGTTGATGAATGAAGTGCTGAAGGAGTTTTTAGGCAAGTTTGTTATTGTCTATTTGGATGACATTTTGATATTCAACAGAACCCTGGAAGAGCACCTGATGCATATCAGGAGGGTTTTTGAGAAGCTGAGGGAAGAACAGTTGTTGATCAACTTGAAGAAGTGCAATTTTGTGAAGAAGGAGTTGGTATACCTGGGATTTTTCATCTCAGTTGAAGGTCTGAAAATGGACCCAAAAAGGTGAGGGCTATCATTGAATGGCCTACTCCAAGAAGCACTTTTGAAGTGAGATCATTTCATGGTCTAGCCAGTTTTTACAAGAAATTCATCAAAAATTTTAGCAGTATTTGTGCACCCCTTACAAAAACAATGAGAGGGGATAGGAAAGACTTTAAGTGGACCTTGGGAGCTGACAAGAGCTTTGATATGTTGAAGAAGAAGGTCACTGAGCAACCTATTTTAGCACTTCCAGATTTTAATAAGGTATTTCAGGTAGACTGTGATGCCAGTGGTAGTGCCATTGGAGCTGTGCTGAGTCAAGAAGGTAAGCCTGTTGCTTACTTCAGTGAGAAACTCAATGATGCCAGGAAAAAGTATTCAGTGTATGATCAAGAGTTCTACGCTATAGTTCAGGCCCTGAAGAAGTGGAGACATTATTTGCTATCGAAAGAGTTTGTGCTATATACTGATCATCAGGCCTTACAGTATATAAATAGCCAGGGAAAACTGAACCAGAGGCACTTGAAGTGGGTTGAGTTTCTATAGAGTTATTCCTTTGTGTTGAAGCACAGGAGTGGAAAGTCCAACAGAGTTGCAGATGCCTTGAGTAGAAGGCAGAGTTTGCTGACAAAAATGAAGGTGGAAGTGTTGGGATTTGATGAGTTGAAGGGTTTGTACCCTGAAGATCCCAATTTTGTAGAAGCCTGGAAGGCTTGCTTGGCACCAGTTACCTTGGACAGAACCAAGTGGTTGGATTTTCTGATCCAAGATGGAATGTTGTTCAGAGGAAACCAGTTATGCATTCCAAGAAGTTCCATGAGGGAAAACCTAGTCAAAGAAAAACACAGTGGAGGATTGGCTGGGCACTTTGGTCGAGATAAGACCATTGCCCTTGTGAGCAAGAATTATTATTGGCCACAACTGCAGCAAGATGTGTAGAAATTTGTGCAGAGCTGAAGAGTCTGTCAGATGGCGAAAGGTGTGAGACAGAACACTGGATTATATCAGCCGTTACCTGTACCAGAGAAACCATGGGAAGATGTCAGCATGGATTTTGTTCTTGGTCTACCAAGGACACAAAGGGGAAATGATTCCATATTTGTAATAGTTGACAGGTTTTCAAAGATGGCACATTTTATCCCTTGTCAGAAAACTAATGATGCAGTTCATATTGCAGGTTTGTTTTTCAAAGAGGTGGTATGACTGCATGGTCTACCGAAGAGTATCATTTTTGACAGAGATACCAAGTTTGTTGGGTATTTTTGGAGAACCCTATGGAAGAAACTAAAGACAGATTTGAAATTTAGTTTAGCATACCACCCACAGATAGATGGGCAAACAGAGGTGGTAAACAGAAGTTTGGGTAACCTATTGAGGTGCTTGATAGGAGATAAACCCAAAGGATGGGATCTGATTTTTCTATAGGCAGAGTTTGCATATAACAATTCTATCAACAGGAGTACCAACAAATCTCCATTTTAGATAATATATGGAAGCAATCCAAGAAATGTTTCTGAGTTAAGGAAGTTGAATACAGAGGAAAAGTGCAGTGCCGAGGCTGAGGATTTTGCAGAGCATCTGAAGAACCTGCATGAAGAAGTGAAGAAGCATATTGCTAAAATGAATACGCAATATAAGACGAAAGCAGACCAAAAGTGACGGTTTAAGGAATTCAAAGTGGGAGATGAAGTGATGGTCCATCTGAGAAAATAAATATTTCCTGCGAAAACCTATAACAAACTAAAGATGAAGAAGTTTGGACCGTGCAGAATCCTAGCAAAACGGGATTCGAGCAATGCGTATGAGGTAGAATTGCCAAGTGGGTTAAACATATCACCCGTGTTTAATATTTTAGATTTGGTGAAATACCATGAAGGGGATAGTAGTGAGGCACCAAGTGCATAGTTGTGGAGTATTCCAACATCTACTCCAACCACAGATGAGATAGAGGAAATACTGGACACAAGAGAAGGCAGAAGTACCAAAAATAGATAGTATTTTGAATATTTGGTCAAGTGGAAGGGTAGACCGGTAGAAGATGCAACTTGGTTGTCTAAAATGGAGGTTGACCGCCTGGGTCTCCCTCTAACAGTTCAGAAGTGAGGATCACTTCTCAATCTACCCCGGATGTCTGATGCAGGAGCATCCGGTGGCAGCAGAGCAATCTTGCATCAATTTTTTGTTTTTTTAAGTGTTTTCCTAGGTGTCGCGATATCGCGACATGTCGCATTTTCACGACGTGGCTAGGAGAGATAAGGTGCGAGGCAAAAATGTCATGATTTCATGACATGTCACAAAATTGTGACCGTCACGAAATCGTGACCAGGAGCAATCAAGGCTTCGTACCGAGGAGAATGTCACGATTTCATGACATGTCACGAAATCACAACCGTCATGAAATTGCAACCAGGAGCAGCTAGGGCTTCATACCGAGGAGTGAAATCATGACCGTCGCAAAATCATGACCAGGAGCAGCCAAGGCTTCGTGCCGAGGAGAACGTCGCGATTTCATGACATGTCATGAAATCGTGACCGTCGCAAAATCGTGACCAGGAGCAGCCAGGGGAAGGTATCGATGAGAATGTCATGATTTCACGACCGTCACGAAATCACGACCAAAAGCAACCGAAAGATGATGCCGATAAAAATGTCACGATTTCGCGACATGTCATGAAATCACGACCAGCAGCAGGAGGGAGAAGATGCCAAAGAAATTGTCATGATTTCGTGACATGTCATGAAATCACGACCGGAACAGAAAAGCGGAGGCATCCGAAGGCAAATGTCGTGATATCGCAACATGTCGTGATATCACGACATGTCGTGATATCATGACTTGAAGATAAGAAAGGCAACAAGGAAGGAAAATGTCACGATATCATGACATGTCGCGATATCGCAACGTAAAGGCAGAGAAGGAGCCAGAGATAGAAAAGTGTCACGATATCACGACATGTCGCATTTTCATGATGGAAAGGCAGAGAAGGAGCCAGAGACAGAAAAGTGTCGCGATATCGTGACATGTCGCATTTTCGCGACGAAAGACAGAGAAAGAGCCAAAGGCAAAAAAATGTCACGATATCGCGACATGTCGTATTTTCACGCCGAAAGATGAGCCGAAGACGAAGAGTCGAAAAGGGAGACGTGTCGAATACCTGGACGACGAAGCGACACGGGGAGGCAAAACGAAAGGTTCTGGAAGAGGAAATGAAGGGCCACCAGTTGGAAATGGAGCGTCACCTAAGAACCTTTAAAAATGAGAGCACAGGCATGCACAGGGATGGCTGGAACGATAATATTTTTTTTGTATTTCCAGATTTGATAAATTCTGTAGAGTCGCAACTCTTTTGCGACTTATGTAATATTCTGTTGTGACTATAATACTCTGTTGTAACAGTAATTATTTGCTGCATTTGAATAAAATAAAACTGTTTTTCTTCTCTGTAATTTTGGCTCTCTACTAGACTCTCAACACTTGTGGGAGTTGATCCACAAGGATGTAAAAACTTAATGTGGTTTGTTCTTATTGTATTTTCTGGGTGTCATTTTAGTCTAGTGGTTTTAGCCAATTTGGTTGTGTATTTGAGTCCTAGTTGGAAGCTTAGTTGTACTCTATAATCCAAAGTTTTTGTCAGTAAAGTTTTATCCCTTTATTTAAAAAGAAAAATTTCACAATTCTATATGATAAAATATTAGGGGCAACATGTTCTCAGTTGGTGAGATTGAAACCACAGATAAACCCTATCATACAAGTTCACATGGCACATATGAAACAAGAACTACCATAACTCAAAGGTAGAGTACCACCGATCTTGATGCAAGAGCGTGGCCTCACTCGATGTTGCTCTACGACTATTGAGTGATGGTCAAATAGCTAATGAAGAGCACCCTCTTCTAAGGTATAATATACCAACCACAACTTTAATGTGGGATATTGGATTATAATGGCTAGAGTAGTATTCCTGCATGAACTACCCGAATGCAGATAGGGCATTTTAAGACATGCTACGAGGTAACCCACTCTACCCTAGAACTCAAATATAGATAGAAAATATTCACAGGGTTTCATCCGATTTATCTTTTTTTTTTCAGAATAAGAGATCGTTTTCAGGGAGGGTCATCACTCTTCCCCAGACGTTGAATTAAAAGACCAAAGAATACCTAAAACCTCACTATAAAAACAAGTTATTTACTATGGTCGTTGTATAAAAATTGATCCGCCTAAAACAAGGGAGACATATATCACAGTGATCATCTAACACCACTAGCAATGAGGTAAATGTAAGACCTGACTATGGCGTTATTGGACTTGGCTTCCACATAGGGTCCTCACAAACTTAGGTGTACAAACTACTCTTCACTAGAGGGTTAAACATGCTATTTAGGAATATTGGAAGCACTACTTCCAGATAAACATTTTTCCATTCCATGTATAGAAAGTATGGCCAGTCAAGCACTTATCTAAAAACATTATGGCCCTCTAAGTACAATGAAAACTCTTCTTATTTCTATGCAAACAAAGTCACCATATACTTGTTTTAATATAAACTTTCTCTTTATTACACAAGGCTAAAGTATTAAGGAAATCATGTAAGGGATAAATGTTTTCCAACCAAATTTTCTATTGGTGTGCTTCTGAAACCTTCCTAACTTCTGATGCACTAGCTCCTTAATACTAGTATGATTCCAAAACTCCCTCTCCTCTCACATGTTCACTCTTAGTTGCTCCTTTTTTTCGTAATTGCCGCTGTGTTCTTCCCTCTCTTTTTTCCTCCTCCCTCCTAGATGGCCTGTTTGTTGCCTTCCTTTCTCAAAAACCATGTAATCATCAAGCCCCCTTTCTCTTTAATGTTTTCATCCCATCATTATCCTCCCCTAGGTGGCAAGCAATTTTTATATTTATTATTTCCATCTTTGAAAATAATAGTACCCTATGTTATATAACGTAGCCTGCACTAAATAGAGGAAAATGACTTTTAATATATTTAAATATAAATAGTATCTTTCTTTTTAAAATATCCTTTAAATGATATTTTATTATCATTTAAAATATATTTCTTCTATTTATAAAACAAAACTCCATTATTGTTTTAAAATAATAATTTCTATTTAATTTTAAATGAATTTTCATTCTTCATTTAAATTAAATTTTATTAATGAATTTACATTATCATTCAAATAAACTTATTTAATCAATTTAAATGAATTTTAATTTATCATTTAAATAAATTTTATTAACGAATTTAAATGAAATTACATTATCATTTAATTAAAACTTCATTAATTAATTTAAATGAATTTTTCATTTATCATTTAAATTTAATCAACTTTTCTTCATAAAATGATGCTCTATTTTCACTTCAAAATAACAATTTACTTTATGCATACACATACATATTGCAAAATGTTCTTTTATTTATTTCTAGCATTATGTTACTCAATCCATGATGTAGTGAGTGATGCAATAAAGAATAATCAAATTTACACAACAACAAAGAGGGAATATTTCCATCAACCCAATCGCATATCCGAGCCAAAGGATTTACGATAGCTACTAGGTTATCAAATAAGGCTCAAGATGATCATTTGTTTATGATTATACCTTTCCATAATTCGTCTATATTAAGGTATGTATCCATGTTACCTTCAAGTTACCTTAATCACCATTTCCACTGATCTTAAGTGCCCTTGTTTCTGGTGGGTGATTATGCCTTCTCCACCTATGAGTGTACTTCATCCTGGACACTTGGCAATATTTTAGCGATATTATGCTCTTCTAAAACAACTAAACATCATAGAGTTGGTTCAATTGTTAAAACTAGGTATTACCACATCATAGGTTAATACAATATTTCTTTGTGCCAAATAGTCCGCTAGGGAGGGTCATGATAGCGTGTTTGTGTGTGTCTATAGTAATTTATTTAAATAATAGGGGAATTTAATTTAAATAATAAATAAATACTTTATTATTTATAATGGTAATAGAATTTCATTTAAAAGTATCAAAAAAATTATTTTAAATGATAATATAATTTTATTTAAAATTAGTAAATATTTTATTTTTAGTGATAATAGAATTTCTTTAAAAAAATAGGTCTTTTATTATAAATGATAATAGTTTTTCATTTAAAAATAATATACATGTATTATTAAATGATAAAGGATATTCATTTAATGGTAAATGGAGGCTTCTACTGACCTTGGAAGGGGAGAAGCCCCATTTATGGCAAATCTTGAAAATAATATTAAAAAAAGAAAAAATGAATTTTTCGCACCTTCGAGTGGATGGAGAAGTAATGACGAGTTGCAAAGAAATAAAACAATATTTTTTAAACCAAAAAAATATTTCTTGGATAAGAAAGAAATAAATTTTGGTAGGTAAGAGGGGATGGCGAGCATTGAGCAAGTCGAGGGACATGTCAACATAAACTTTGTCCTATGCAAGAAAACAAAGAAAAGTGAGGTTTTTGGTTTCTATAATTGACAAACAAGAGGAAGCAAAAGAAGTGAAACTAAAGGACAAGACAGCTATGGATGATAGCATTCTAGAAGAATAAACACACCTTATAAAGATATATTTAGGTTGGTAAAAATGGATCTAACCTTCTAGCTAGTTAAGTAAATGGGAAATGCTTTAGTTTTTTGTTAAACCTTTGAACTCCTACATCACCCTTGGTGTCTTCCCTGGTCATATCATTGCTTGTACTCATTTATATTGGGATTTTCTCTATAATGATTAGTGAGTCATTAGCTCTAAGATCCCTAGCAAAGAAAACCTCCCCTATCCTTGCCCTTGTGTGATGGCAATGTCTTCATGTGGCTGGCCTATGGTGGTGCTCATGGCTAGCACTTCAATAATATGTGCTACATCGATCTCTCCCAAGTTTGGTTTACGTCACTTTGTGGGCATGTGACCTTTAGAAAGAGCCCTATGATTGATGTGTGTTGCCCTATCACCCTACGATGGTAGGTCACTGGTTACATTGATATTAGTGTACAAGAAATTGAAAAAAAACCCTCTTCCTAGTTGTAGGATTTTCATGGTAGTGTCGCTCACTATTTTGGGATAGCAAAATAATACAATCATCCTTCTATTAAAAATCCCTTATGTATTCCCTATTATGTTAATACCATGGTGAATTAGGGAATTATTTGTAGGTATCCTTTAAATGTTGTTGTTGGTTTCCTGTGAGTGCACATCATCAAGGGCATGAGTGTGTATGGTTTTGAGTTAGTATACCTCATTAGCCATACCTTAACACTCATGTGGATGGGCATTCATCTATGTGGGACACATCTATTTGCCTGACGAATCCTTTCTTGAGGTCATGGATGGTTGTAGCCTGTTGACATCCATGTATTCATAGAAGGCAAAACCTTTGCTATTTTAATAAAAGCTTCAGTGTTCTCCCTTGTTATGAATTAAGGGAAACATATTTTATTTAGTCAATTAAATAAAGGTGTTATTGATTAATGTAGATAAAAGGAAACATGTTCTATTTAGTTAATTAAATAAAGGTGTTATTTGATTAATATAAATGAAAAGGACTTATGTTTATTTAATTTAATAAGACGTTATTTGATTAATATAAATGAAAATAATATATAGTTTATTTAATTGAATAAGATGCTATTTTATTAAGATGCCAAGGATGCCATTTGCATTATTGATGAAATGACACGGGTTCAATCCCCACAACATATTCATATAAGTATTACAAAAAAAATATAAATGCAAATAAGTTATGGTTTATTTAATTGAATAAGATGTTATTTGTTTAATATAAATTAAAAAGGATCATAGTTTATTTAAATAGTTAAAGGTATGGGAGTTTAATAATATTTAATAAAAGGGACCTAGTTTATTTAAATAGTTAAAGGTATGGGACTTTAATTATGTTAAATAGAGGAAGCATAGTTTATTCAAATAGTTAAAGGTATGGGACTTTAATTATGTTGAATAAAGGAGACCTAGTTTATTTAAATAATTAAAGGTATGAGACTTTGATTATGTTGAATAAAGGTTTCAAAATATTTGATTAAAGTATGACTTGTGATCTAGCTATTTTAAGATGAAATGGATGTCTTGAACAAATGAGACGTGAAAATGAAAATGATGATATTTTTATGATATCAACTAAACAATGGATGGATGGAAAATTTAAATAAATTTTTATAGTTGCAATTTGGCAAAGTAAACAATAAATGCACTAGTTTTCATGTAACTAGTAGATGCATTTTGAGGCATGTTTATCCTAGAACCATGAGTTGCCCTGATCCTCTACTACTATCAAATGAGTGATGGAAAGACAAGTAGGACCAAATATGGCAACTGGAAACTACGTATTGATTTGATTTATTTATGCAATCATTTATTTATGCTCAAATAGACTAGACTTGTAGTCAGATATCCCTAACGGAAATGGTGTATTACTTTATTCTTTCATAAGTATGGAGGTTTTACCATACTTGGAAATATGTAATAGTTTAATTAATGGAAATTTATATTGAATTTAATGTTATGATTTATCTATGCATTGTTATTTAGTTTTCCTTTTTATTTAATGTTTATATTTAATTAAATATTGTTCCCTTTCTAAGTACTTCCTTATGCTTTATGAATTTTTCTTCTTGATTCTTTTAATAGATGTAGTCATTCTTGTCTTCTTGCTAAACAAAAGTAACCTAGAAAATGACCTAAGATATTGAGACCTCTTAGGGTGAATATAGGAATACCTAAGGGAATTGAGACCCCCTTAGGGAGAATGTTAACTAAGAAAACTAATTGATTACATCTGAGTTAAGATAGCTCATCATGGAGACGATATGGATAGATTAACTCATAGTATGTGTATAATACCTAGACAAATATACTTGTGTATGGTATGGTGATGGGTGTATACCTTCGATTGTACTAAAGGTGATAAGTTTAGCTCATTATGAGTGATGATATGGATAGACTTATTTGTGGTAACACATAGTATGCCTACATAGACAGACTTGTGTAGGGTATTTGGTAAGATATAACTCAATTGGAAAGTTGGGAATCTTAGTAAAATTAAAAAATAGATAACCATATATTGGTTAGGGGTTTATGAATCCCTAACCATAGTATAAAATAAATTCTTTATTTTTTTGTATTTTAATGTATATAGATTTGGATTCATTACATATACCATTATACAATGATGCTTTTTAGGATAAGTTGATGAGAATTATTTCTTGCCTAATAAATTCTATACATGAGTACACAACATAAAAATTATTGATAGGAAATTACTCTCATCATATTATTTCCTTCGATAAAACTTTTGTTGATGTTGTTTTACCTCCTACCTATCTATCATAATTTTTTTTTTGGTAGATAAGATACCATAGCATTAATACCGGGTTTTACAGGTTGATCCAAAACCTTTTACAAAAATCAGCCCAAGGTTGTTGATGAACATATCCTTACTAAGGATCCTATATATGTAAAATCTACATGCCGCCAAAGCCATTACATCCAGTAAGGCACATAGCCTGTTATCAAAAAGGAACTTCCCATACAACTGTAGACACCAAAACAACACCAATCTGATTATGTGACGACAAGCACTAATCAAATTGACACGCATAGCCCCTAGGGTAGCCCCCAGAGGTTAAAAAGTGGTCCTAACCACTCCTGTAATAGTTTGGAATGTTAGAGGTCAATTTGTAACCTTTTTAGCACTTTTCTCTCTACTCGTCCCACCCCAGGATGATTATTAGCGTTCATCCTAGGGTGGAGCGAATAGCAGGTTTGACTGGCAAAAAGTCAAACCACGGTAGGTCCGCCACTTAACTGCGCCTTCAGGGCATGCAATTGCGAGGAACGACTTCAAATTAGAGAGACTTCAGTCATGCATGCCTTGATTATGGAGGCCTTATGCAAGGAGACTCTAAATCAAGGAATAATATTTTCTCCAAAAATAAGGCAAGCAATTCAAGTGGCGCCCTCGCATACGCATTCAAAGAGAGATACCATAGGTATATAAATTGGTGAGTCTTCTCACCCCCCCCAAAAAAATGAACAGAGAGGAGCATTTGGAGCAATAGAGTTCTACTGAATTACATCCTCACCCATCGTTTGTGCTTTTACATCCTTGATCTCTCTTTTGGAAGGGAGGTTATTGGGTGATTATTGGAAGCACAATCCGGACCCAAACCCAAAAATTTTGCCAAAATACCCCACCAAATTTTCTTACATAACCCCATAAGAGGTTTTGGACCCATCTCAAGTGGATTGGTGCTGAAACTAGGTCCCAAACAGCAGGCGTCCTTCCCCCGGGCACCCCTAGCACTGCTACAGTTCTAATCGCCCCACCCCAAAGTGATTAGAAATTTGTGGCATATTTACATGATTTTTCTTTTGAATTTTATTCTAGGTTACTTACATATGCTGCTATTCAAGTTTCATGTTATTCTGACAAGTTTTGGCTATGATTTTATTATTTCTTGGTTTTGCTAACATACAGGGAGCATCATCAGATATAGGGCAATTGAGGCTGAATTTATAGAATATAACATTCTGGGTCATCCCAAAATTCCTTGTTTTGTCTAACCCCAAATTTGCAAGAATTTTGGAGGCCTCTAGACTTGAAATTTAGGAGGTCACCTTCTGACAACTTATGACAGTCCTAATCGTCCCACCCTAGAGCGATTAGAAATCTATGGCAGATTTCTCAAATTTTCCTTTTACAGTGGGTTCCTAGTAATTTTTTATTGCTTCTTTCAAAATTTCAGCTCATTATGATATATTTTAGTTATCATTTTAATCATTTTATGCATGCACTGACCGCAGGCCTTGGGGATCGCATGTTTCTCTCCATCTGTAGGTGCTACTAACCGTTTACTATTTCTCTGAATATAGGATCTTGAAAAAATATAGGCAGCAAGGAACCATAGACATATTCATGCAAGTGGCAATGACATTTGGTCAGCCCATTTTCAATGTGGGCACACAAAAGATCTCAAAGGGTAATATATCATTCATGGTGTAATCAAAATATGTCCGACGCTCCTAGCCCATGAAAAGGGAGGAGACGTATTGTAACCTGATTTTGAGCAAATTAATAAAATAAAGGGCCACACTTTTACACTTGTTTTTAATCTCATTTTAGTTTTTTGGTTTTCCTTCTTTTCATGCATTCTCGTTCGTAGGACTTAGCATTGCATTTCCCTTCTGTTTTGCTTCCGTATCCTGGTGCTTTCAGTGGCGATCACGGTGGGACCATTGTCCCTTGATTTTGAGATCAATTTTTTTATTAAAAGTTGTGTTTTTGCTTGCAGGTATCAATCTTTCAAGAACTGGACTGCTGCTCATTCCATCTTGGAACGAATACATAGCTGGAATTTGTGCCACCCTAGGATGAATAGGAATTCATCTCACCCTGTGATGAATACAGATATATTATTCATCCCACACCAGGACGATTAGCTCTCTATGTAGTTTTAGAGCAAAAAATTAGAGGCATCCAGTTTGGGCAGAGAAGAGGTAGGGGTTTTGAGCATCCTCTATCATTTTCTATTTTTTGTCTTTATCATTTTTTGTTTCTTTGCTTGCATAGGAAATTTTACTGCATGATTTCTTTCTTTTCACAAATAAAAATAATCCCACACACCATGAGATAATCTGAACATCAAGGCGTTGGTCATAAAACCCCAACACTTGATCAATACCAACGGTGGATTTCATCACCACCTTGGCTTGAAACTTGCATACATAACCCTGATCACTACTGTTGCAAGACATAAATCTTGATGAAAGATGACCAAGTGTAGTTGGGGTGATTCCCAGTGCATGAGGATAAGTCTTCTATGGTAGGTGTCAAAACAGATTGATTTCCCTTTTGTACCGCCTATGTTCCATGTACTATTCTGCTCTCACGTACCAATAGTCTCTCTCACATAAGTGCGGGTATATAGAGAGGTTCGATATAACATCTTGGAAGTGGTATATTGAAGGGATGACCATTTTGGGAGATATAAGAGCCCTCATATTGCATATACAAACAAAAATTTCTTTACAAGGTTTTCAAAACAAAAAATCAAAACACACTGAACCATATTTAGGGCACACTTCTAATCCATAATCAAGATAATCATTGCTTTGATTGTGTGTTTCCATTTTTTTTAGTGTAGCATAAAAAATTGTAAAGAAGATAAAAATGTACACATCTTTAGAGAAACACCACTATGGTGTACACCCATAGTCGAGCCCAATCATGGGCCGAAGCTATGAAAAGTGTACAAAGGGGCACAAGTCACCTTCGATATAGTCTTGAGGACTTGGTCATACCACCTTCGTGGCATGACCCAAAATATAGTCCACATCATGCCATTACATAATGGTACTATAGAGGCACCCCTTTGAGGGGCACTCCCACTCAGCATAGACCCTTTCAGGAGGAGGCCATACACGTGGCACTCAACATAGATGGGAGGGCTCCCTTAGATGCTCATTATAAGTGGCCACTGTGTGATGAAGTGCTAGAGCAACATACATTCCATAAGTAGCAGCCACATGATTACGTCATCCCTCCTTTACTCCTTATTACTATCAGAAACAATAGGCCAAATCCAGAGCACAAGGCTCTTTAGATAGGGCAAACCAATTCTGCCTGCCCCTTTCACACATACAAAAAGGAGCACGAGGAAGACCACTACATTCCTTAAGAGCAATATATAGCATGGGAGCAATGCACCTCCGCACCTACTATGTATCAGGATCACCCACTGAGGCCAGAGCCTCGGGTGAATGCCGCTAACCTCGACAGAGGAAAGCAAACCATAGAGATATCAGATCACCATGACCAAGACAGACATGTAGGAGAAGCATCTAGGCTTCCTAAACACAATATTGAGGAACAAATTGACTTGGCCTTTGCCAAACATACCACCCACCAAGTGTAAATCATGCAGCTCAGGAAAGACCAACAACAGTTAGATCACCTGTATCGCCTTAGCAAAGAGCGCATTCTATGTAAGACAGAAGAATTGCTCTATAACATTGTGCCTAAGAGGGTCCCAACCCCTCACGCACATAAGATAGAGTTATATGAGAGGAACAACCCCTTGGTGCAAGACAGGTCTTCGTGACCTTATCAAATATTGCTTCTAAGACCTCCTAGACTTGAGCGGGAGGCCACTCCCAGAAAAAATGATGGGTACCCTCTGCGGGCACCCACCCATGTTTATAGGTATCACCCAGGAACTCCTCAAGAATCCTATGAGGAGTATGAGCAAGAAGAAGAGCAAGCTAAAATGCCCTACCAAGGTAGGGGGGATGCTATCCGACTACCCCTCCATAGGCCTCAAGTTCCCCGCAACCCACAACGGGAACAAACCAAGGAGGAAGAAATAAAATCTTCCAATGCATACAAAGTGCTACTAGAATGCTTGGAGTCTATGGAGATCAAGACTTCTGGGCCCCAAAAGCCCACTTTATGCCAGCTCCATAGTCACCCTATGCATCTGTCAGTGCTGACACCCCCATACCCTGAACACTTTAAACTTCTCCAGTTGGTAATCTTTAGAGGGGAGGAGGATGCCCAGGAGCACATGACTAGATTCCTGAGCCAATGCTTTGGCATTTAGGACAATGATGCTTTGCTGCTAAGAACATTTATAACCATATTCGTAGGCCCTACATTGGATTGGTTCACTCAATTACCAAAGCACAACATCAGTAACTTGGATCAGCTAGTGGATGCGTTCCTCGAATGCTTCGTCTTCAACACAAAGAAGAAGGCGTCACTAAGTGACCTAGCTAGCCTCAGGCATTCTGAAGAAGAAACCATGGCAGCCTATGGAAATTGATAGAGGATGTTGCTTTTAAAGCTGCCCTACCTCCCTCCCATGGCTGACCTAAACCAAATGTTCTCAAAAAGTTGTTTGAGATCGATCTCCATGCTATTACAGCTGCAACAATATGCCACTCTTGAGGAAGCCCTGGTGCAAGCTAGAATCATTAAGGAGATCAAGATACAAGATGGCGATATTGCCAAGCCAAAGAAGAAAGAGTGGCCTAAAAATTCCAAAATAGGTACCACACAATCAAAACCCACTATGGTCAATCAGGTTGCTATAAACATGTTGAAGCCTACACAAGCAACACAGCCCTCATAGGCTAACTATCAGGTAGTTCCTCTTGATAGCTATGAGAAGGAGAATCATCGACAAGAGCAAAATCAATAGCGTCACCCTAGGTGATAGTTCACACCCTTCACAGAGTCCAAAGACTCCTTGTTTGACCGTTTGTCTATGGTAAACTTGATACACCTACCAAAAAGTTGACCCATAGACCCCAATGTGCCAAAACCTAAGGGCTATAGGGAAGAATTGTACTATAGATTTCATAGGTAGAAAGGACATGAACTTTACGCATGTTGGAATTTCAAGAGCTACGTGCAAGACCTAATAGAAAACAAGACACTGGCGGTGGACAACCCTGTAGCACCGAACAACCAACATATGGGAGTCTTCAAAGACCCCCTACCTGCCCATGATGCGCAAGAAAAAACCTTTCAAGTCAATGAGGTGACAAAGAACTGCCCCATGCAGGGGCATGTAGGGATGATAAGCATAGTGACTCGAAACACAAGGTACCCAGGAGCTGCCCCCACGATAGCCATAGGAGAGGTTCCATAAACGTCACAACCTCAACAACACCCTACACAAACTCCCCCACCTAGATCAGTGGCCACGATTCAGACTAGACTTACCCAAAGTTTAAGGACCATGTCAGTTAGGCTCTCCATTTATGAGCTCATTCAAAAATCATCGTCCCATCTGGAGGCTCTAATGGAGATATTGAAAGCCATAGAGCTACAGCCCCACAAAGCAAACTCTTTCAACAACTTTATGGGACATGTAAAACAATGTACAAAACCAGTCATCACCTTTAGAGAAGACGAACTGAAATCAGTGACTGGTGATATGGTGGATCCACCCATGCATGTCATTGTGTGGGTCAACAAGATTCTATTTAAGAGAGTGTTGGTGGACACTGGCTCATCTAGTAATATAATTACAATAGTAGCATTGAAACACCTCAAGTTGTCATCATCTCACATCGTGGCCTCCACCTATGCTCTTCGAGCATTCAATGATGCGATATGCTCGACGGTTGGCATAATTGTCTTGCCCATCCAAATGGGACAAAAGACTATTCCTACATTGTGCCACATATTGGAAGGTGATATGGCCTATAATATCTTACTGGGCTAGCCTTAGATTAGGGACATGAAGTGTGTCCCTTCAATAGCTCATCAGTGCCTAAAGTACACATTCGAAGGGCAGGTGCATGTAGTCCCAACATACTTAGAGCCCTTCAAGTATTGCAATATGGTGCAACTAATACCGCAATTGACCCTTCCATCAAGAAATTTGGATTTTCAGCTGAATCCATATAAATAGGGTCTGATTCTACATGCATCCCCACTGTTACATCCATAAAATCACCAGCCAGGTCCATCTTCATCATCTAGTCCTTCACAAACAATGCCACCTATGGTGGCAACACCAAAGGACAAGGGGAAGAAACGCTTAGAAGAGGCACCACCACTAGTCTCAACCATCTCTATCGAAGAGATGCCTAGCCAAATGGAATTCAAGATGCCTAGCTCACCCTACATGGAGTGGACCCAGGAAGAAATCCCATTCCCTCCCCATCCACCACCAAATATCACTATTGAAATGGACAATACAAGCCTGGGGGAGTATGTAGTGTGGAATATTGTAGCAACACCCACACTTGAGTCCATGCAGGACATGGGAAGACCTTGCCTCCCCATCGACACTGTGGTTCCTCTAGGCTACCCACCAAATCAAACAAAATTTGTTTATGGGGGCCTCGATAATGATATTTAACCTTACATGCAAGAAGAAGAAGATGAAGAGCCCTTTGCTGAGGACATCAACTATTTGTCCAACCCATACTTCGCATTGAGATATCTTGGCCAATGTAATTGGCATGGATATGGGTTGGGCAGGTATGAGCAAGGAGTGCACATTCTTTGCCAACTAAGATATCAAATGCCATACGACAAGTCAGGAGTAGGGTTAAACCACCCCCTACCCCTTGAAATCTTGGTAGATAACATGCAAGGCCTAGGGATAGGAAACAAGGATGGGTTGGCATTAGATCCATATGCCAATCCTAACACAACATATACATTGGGGGATTACCTCCTATTGCTAAAAACCAACCTTGTTGACCTTAACAACCCTTTCCCTTCGATCGAGAAAGGAGAAAGTTTGAGGACTCACCTACAAGAGGGATATAGACAAGGCCATGAAGGTTATTTAGAAGACGAGTCATAGTATGAGGTAGCACCTTGGGACCCTTTTGAATCTGATAGCAATCATTCACAAGTGACCCCCATAGATGATTATCATGAGAGCTTCATGACAATGTTCCCTTTGGATGCTCCAATCGAGCATATGCCACCTCAATAGAATCAGCCCCCCCCGCAGAGAGCGGAACAACCTCGATGGGACCAGATCAATTTGCTCAAGCAAGACAAGCCTCACATGTCGCAAATAGCTGTTGGAGCCAACAAAGGCCTATGGATCTCTGATAGCGATTATGAAGACAAGACTGAGATGGCATATCTCAATCATATGTGACAACAACAATACCCCATTGACATTGACGACATGTTTGAATAGCTATGCATAGGGCCAAGGCATAGGTGGCACCTAAACTAGGTGTAGTTGGACCAACTACTGCACCCACCACTTCAGATATACAAAGAACATATTTTGCTCGGAGACCCTATAGAGCCATTAGTTCCAAGGGTAGATCTTGTCCTTTTATCCGCACATAGGGCCGATCCATTTGTGCCAGTGCCCATAGAGCTAGATCCAGAGCACAAAGATCACCTAGGATGTCTGAGTCACCACACCCGTGGTAATGGAGACCGAAATAATTTCATCAGCATGATATCCATTGACTTAACTGCCCCCATACATAATCCAATCGACTCAACACAGTCATTGTATCTAGACTTAGATGCTATATACTGGGATTGCGCTGACACATCACCATCCCCATCAGAGTATTGGCCTTGTGGTGGGATGTTCCATTTCACCCTAGGATAGACTCAGGATGTCTTCCATGCTAAAAAGGAACCCAACGTTTCGAATGATGATCTAAATTCAGCAAATGATATCCACCTGATCCCAACTCCACACCAGTTGGAGGAGGGGTCCCACATGTCAGTTGAAGAGATGACTGATGTAGACATAAAATCTGATCAAATTAATTCACAAATCATCAAGTTGGGGGTAAGTCTATTCCTCGAAGAGCAAGCTGACTACATTGCCCTTCTCAAAGTGAAGAAGGAAATTTTTGCATGGTCCTACAAAGACATGTCGAGGCTAGACCCATAGCTAGTCACACATAATCTAACACTTGATCTGACAATAAAGCCAGTCAAGATAAAAATACGTAAGATGCACCCAAAGGTAGCCTTAATGGTCAAATACAAGTTACAAAAGTTGTTGGATGCATAGTTTGTCATCTACATGGATTACCCACCATGGCTGTCCAACATGGTGCTCGTCAAATAACCATATGGGAGGATTCACATATGCACCAATTTTTGAGACCTAAACAAGGTGAGTCCTAAGGATGATTTCCCCTTGCCTAGCATCAATGCATTGGTAGATGCTACAATGGACCATGAAATGCTTTCCCTCATGGATGGTTTCTCAAGATACAATTAGATTCATATCAATCCCGAGGACCAACTAAAAATGGCATTCACAATGCCTTGGGGGACATTTTGTTATAAGGTCATGCCCTTTGGCCTTAAAAACGTTGGCGCCACCTACCAACATGCCATGACATACATATTCCATGATCACATGCATAAAACTTTGGAATATTACATGGATTATTTTTTGGCCAAATCTCTTTTACGCCCAGATCATCTCAATGACTTAAGAAATATCCTCGATCGCCTCATTGAACATAAAGTCAGATTAAACCCTAAGAAGTGTGTATTTGATGTCACATCTAGAAAGCTCTAGGATTTCATAGTCTCCAAACGAGGAATCGAGGTAGATCCAAACAAAGTCAAGGCAATCCTTGAAATGCTTCCCCCAACCACCATCAAGCAACTCAGAAGCCTAGAGGGAAAGGTCGCGTCAATCAAGTGCTTCATAGCGTAGCTATCTGAAAAGTGCTGACCCATGAATAAATTATTGCACAAGGGGGTAGCATTTCACTGGGATGACGAGTGCCAGTCAGCCTCTAATGACATCAAACAATACTTGGCTTCACCACCAGTATTTGCACCACCTAGACCGGGGGTGTTGTTCTACTTATACATCTCAGTTATTAAGGTGGCACTGGGCGCCATGCTAGCCCAAAAAAATGAACTACATAAAGAACAAGCTAATTACTATCTTAGCCGCACCTTGGTCAGTTATGAACTTAACTATGCATACATCGAGAAGCTATGCTTGGAAGTGGTGTTTGCTACCAAAAATCTATGCCACTACATGCTGAGAAATACAATGTATGTTGTGTCTAAGGAGAATATATTGCGATACATGATGAGTCATACTTATCATAGTAGCCGCACGACGAAATGGATCATTTTGTTGATGGAGTTTGACATTGAATTCATTGGACAGAAGTCCATCAAAGGTTAAGTCATCACCGATCAACTAGCAGAGTATCCTCTTGAAGATGATCAGCCTCTGATCGTAGAGCTACCTGATGATGGGGTCTTCCATGTTTCAGAATCGCCAGATTCTAATGAGCCTGAGTCACAGGCCAACATGACCCTATTCGTTGATGGTTCTAAATGTGAGCAAGGGGGTGGCATGGGAATTGTATTCTTCACACCGCAAGGGGATCTAATGTCTCCATCATTTAAATTAGATTTCTCGTGCACCAACAACAATACAAAATATGAAGCCTTGCTCATAGGTCTTCAAACAACAATCACCATGAACATCAAACGCTTGAACATCTTTGGTGATTTGCTGTTAATTTTCAACCAAGTAAAATGGGTATTCTAATGTAAATGCCCAATTCTGGAGGCCTACAAAACCCTTGTGGACAAATTCTTGGAAAATCTTGTATGGTATGACATCGAGGCACTCCATCGATCATCAAATTGTTTTGCGAATACTATGGCCTCCTTGGGGTAACTAATCCTGCAAAACCCTTCTGGTGAAATGACAACCATTCAAGTTAAAACATTATCGCAATCTATGATGGAGCGTGCAAGCTCTGACCTAATGCTAGGGATTCACCCGATCCAGATTGAACCATCTCAAGATAAGTTCTCTCGAATTTGTGATTGTCTAAATCGCACCAACTGGGGGTCCTTGTTCTCCCCGACCCCTCTTAATAGAAACACAAGGCTATTATTACAAGTTCTTTCCTACTCAGATTTTTCTAGGGATGAACTACAAGAGGGATTTTCCGTTCATACCTTCGAGGTTTATGATTAGCAGGATTGGTACGCACCCATAAGAGACTACCTCAAGCTAGGTAACCTCCCACTTGGATTGATGCTTACCGCGCAAAGATCATTTAAATAGAAAGTGGCAAAGAATGTCTTGTTAGGAGACATTTTGTACCATCGAAGCTATGAAGGTATCCTCCTCCATTGCTTGGACCAGCAGGAGTCTGCTTGGATGATCGCCCAAGCGCACGATGGTACATGTAGTGGTCACTTCAACGGTATGGCCATCACAAAGCGCATTCTATGCATGGGCTATTATTGGCCATATTTAGAGCGATATTGTTGTGCATATGTAAAGAAGTGCATGAAGTGTCAACACCATGCTAATTTGACACACGTACCTTCTTATGCCTTGCAACCGATCCAATTGGCTTGGCAATTTTTGCAGTGGGGCTTATATCTAATCGAAAAGATCACCCCTACATTGTCAGGTTGTCACACGTTCATCATAATGGCCACAGAGTGCTTCACCAAGTGGGTGGAAGCAATTCTGCTAACCTCTATGACTGGAGCCTACATTGCGGAGTTTATTTTGCATAACATCATATGTCATTTTGGTATTCCATCCAAGATCATCTCGGATAATGGGACGTCATTCAAGAACAAAGATGTGCGTGCTTTGACAACAAAGTACAAAATTCAGCATAGTTTTTCAACACCTTATTATCTGTAAGCAAATGGGCAAGCAGAGGCATCAAAAAAAATGCTAGTCACTATCCTCAAAAATATGGTCATAGATAGTCATAAGGATTGGCACATTCAAATCCCGCTTGCCCTGTGGGATTATCGCACTAGCATTCGAATGCCCACTAGGGCAACTCCATTTTCGCTGGTGTATGGCTTCGAGGCAGTCATGCCTCTCGAGTTGGAAATACCTTCACTACGCATATCAATGCAAGATTTCATCGATTATGAGACTATGCGGCAGGCCTAGTTAGACAAACTTAAGTTGCTCGATGAATATCGCATCAATGCTCTCGAGCATTTACGTATCTATCAAAAGCGACTTATGAGAGCAGACAACATGAAAGTTCACCTGAGGGACTTTCAGGTTGGTGACTTGGTCTTAAAAGAGAACCAACAAAACTCTAACTTGTCGACCCATATCAGGGACAAATTCATGGCAAATTAGTTAGGTCCCTATGTAATTGATAGTAAAATAGGACCTGGAACATACCGACTCACCTTTCTTGAAGGAATAAAGGAACCAGAACCCTTGAACATCAGTCATTTGAGGCCATTCCATATTTAGAGAGCCATGGCCCACCTTATAAGCTCCAAGGATTCCTACAATCGCTTGGTCAACCTAAAAAGCTCCAAGGATTCCTACAATCGCTTGGTCAACCCCAAAAAACCCCAAATGTATCAATAATCTCTTTGGTCAAACCAAAAGCTCCAAGGATTCCCATAATAACTTTTTCAACCCCAAAACACCCCATAGGTATCAATAATTTCTTTGGTCAAACCAAAAGCTCCAAGGATTCCCACAATTGCTTGGTCAACCCCAAAACGCCCCAAAGGTATCAATAATTCCTTTGGTCAAACCAAAAGCTCCAAGGATTATCACAATCACTTGGTCCACCTAAAACGCCCCAAAGGTATCCATAAACCCTTTGGTCAAACCAAAAGCTCCAAGGGTTCCCACAATCGCTTGGTCAAAAACAAATATTCAAAAACAAACAAAAACAATAAAATAATCAAAGATAGCGAAAAAATTGCATCTCAATTTCATGCATACTCATAAAAATTAAAATACAAAAACATAATAAACTGCATTAGGCATCGCATCCATACATTGCATATTTGCTGGTCATATGTGTCAAAAGCACCATAGACTGTAATTGCTAGGCAATTCCATCATTTTCCACATTTTTCCATTTTATAAACACATCCATCCAGAATAAAACCATCCACATTTTAGCATAGTCAGTTGTCTCCTAACGTATTTAGGGTTTTCGCCATTTAGCTGTATTTAAATTTCTAGCTAAAAACTGTACAAATTCAGACAGATTTTACAAAGGGAGAATTTTACTTGGATCATACTTCGTTACATAATATCCCTACACAAGTTAACACACATAAAATAATTCCCAAGTTGTGTGAACGCAAGAGAAACCTACAAAGCAGTCTAGGGTACCATAGGTGAAAGGTTAGCCTGTTCATCCCCCTATGTGAATGGTTCAAGAATGCTGAGAATTGACAAAAGGAAAAGCTCTTCCCCATCTAATTTCCCATAATAAACAGTGGTCTTTACCACTAACAAAAAAACCCAAAACACCTTTGATCCCCAAAGTCATAAGGATTCATACTACATGCCCCTGACAAGGATGGGTAGTCATCCCCAAGGCTTACAAGATCAATGCCATTCCATAATCATATCCCCAATCACATTTTGATCCCCAAAGTCGTAAGGATTCATACTACACACCCCTGAAAAGGATGGGTAGTCATCACCAAGGCCTAAAAGATCAATGCCCTTACATAATAACATCTCCAACCACATTTGATTCCCAAAAGTCATAAGGATTCATACTACACATCCCTAAACAGGATGGGTAGTCATACCCAAGACCAAAAGGATCAATGCCATTCACAAGACAAAACCTACGAGCTCAAATTTGCAACCTAAAATGCAAAATCAAATAACAGTGGTTATCACCACTATTCAAGTCCTTGCTCAAAAAGAAAAACAAAAGCAAAAAATAAATAGTGATTTTCATCACTATATATGCAAGCAAGTATCCCAATAAGTTGAGCAACCGAAAGACGCCTGAGCTTGAATCCCTAAAATTCTCAGCATTCGAAATGGTGGATAGCCTACCTGACAATGGTGGTATCCTAAATGCATGACGATATGTCTATCACATTAGATTTGCGTGTGAGCAGACCAATGTTTGCATGTGGATGATCTATCTTATGGTACCTTAGAGTGTCCCGTGGATTAATCTTACTAAATACAACAATGGAGATAGTGGAGCTAATTAGGTGATCCTCAGTACAGGTTTGGTTGACAGCCTATCTGGCACTGGCGGTATCCTAAAAAATACCACATAAATGAATTCAATTGCACACATAGGGATGTGAAATAACTTGGTCAAACTCAATTCTGATTCGTACCTTATTCAAAAAATCTTGTGAGATAAATGTATAGTCTTGGCTAGTTAGTTAAAACATCTAAATCTCAAAAAACCTTAACTACATTTTAAAACAACTGGTACATTTCATTACTTACATCAACATCAAAAAATATGAAAAATACCAAAACAAAATTCACACATGCAAAGTCATTCCACAAATCCATCACATAAGTACAAAAATCCAATAAATCTTGTATAGTCTATGGTGCCATCGACAAGTTATCAACAACTCATTTCATTCATTCCATATGCATACATCATATAATTAGAAACATCGCATTCATAATACCACATGCATACATCATCATAAATAAA
This sequence comes from Wollemia nobilis, assembly GCA_028583015.1. Classification (NCBI taxonomy): domain Eukaryota; kingdom Viridiplantae; phylum Streptophyta; class Pinopsida; order Araucariales; family Araucariaceae; genus Wollemia; species Wollemia nobilis. The sequence goes on along the minus strand of JAQPPZ010016040.1, from coordinate 3,987,289 downwards.
TGTGCATAAAAAGAAAAAAAAAATCATGACAAGTGTATAACCAAAAAGAAAATTCATGTATATATATATCGTCAACATGCCCACAGGCTACAATAAGTCGGTCCTCTGACCTCGCAAAACAAAGCAAAAACTCAAAAACCCCCAAGCCTAGGGCATCGACCACCATGATCACGCAGGATCGGTGCAACGAGAACTACCCCCCATGGTGTGGGTCCTATGGGACCTCTCAGGGTGGATGTTGCTAGCCCTCGCATCATGCCCACTAGCATCCCCTAATCCAATCGCCTGTGATGAGAAGATGTTGACTTCTTAGTATCACTGTCTCTCATCCGATGTGAAGACCCACCTCCAAGGAGCTCAGGTAACCACCCATCGAGGTGGATAATATCTACCTCCAACTCCATTCGATGATGAAATAGATCCATCTCCCACTGACGGTACGTAGCCACTATGTCATCGGGCTACACCAATTGAGTTCGTAGGATATCCCTCTCCCGCATAGCATCTGTGTCCCCATCCCACCGATGATACATAGCCAATGCATTCTATCTCTCTGCCAACTGAGTCTGTAGGAGATCCCTCTCTTGTAGAGCATCCCCAAGCTCTTCATCCCATCTCTGAAGTAGATCCTCCAATTGTGCTATCTTAGCACGATGCCTCACCTCCAAACCCTCTAGGATTGCCTGAGGCATAGGCATATCCGAGACGACAAGCTGCTCTGGTTCCCACTACTCTGAGATGTCCTACATATATAGCTACTCTGGAACCCCAAAATTATCCCCCCTAAAGCTGTCAACCTCCACCATGTCCGCATCCTTGAGCGGAGTCCCCCAACCCTCTCCTGATGCCTCTGCACCCTCACCACCTACTGCTGCCACCTCTAGACCCCCTAGAGGCCCCTCACCTCGCCACTACTACAACGTCCACCACTGGTCGTACTCAATGGTCACCTCGATGTTGTCCGCATCAGGGACATCAATCACAGGATCCGACTCCTCACCCAGTAGCTCGATGATTGGCCAGGCTAGAGTCCTCTTGTCGCCCCGATGTCAATAGATCAAGGGATCACCAGGAAACCCCTGGTGCACCCAAAACTATCACGTCAATCGAATGTATGGGAAGTACTCCTACTCAGTCCCGTGCCATCTGATCAGCCATCTCCCCCTACACACCTGCCAAAGCCACTCTCCAGCCTCAGGCCAAACTGGACAGTCCCAGTATGGGCACTAGAACACCTCCCTTGGAGCAAGCCAAGCGAAGGAATCGACATAGTGCCCTAAGAAACCTGCCCACTACCGACTCTACCCCTGCTCCTCAGACCGCCACCATAGAGCTGCATATCCTATCTCTCTGTCCACTATCTCCACCCGAGTAGTCAATGGCAAACCCTGTGGTCGCTCCACAGCTATGTGCTACCACCCCCAGCACTTCAACATGTAGCTGCACCCAATTTCCTTCTGTCTTTAGTAGCGGACCTCGTACAACTCATCATAAAGTTGTGCCAAAAGCATTTGTCCCCATATCATAATCAAGGGTGCCTTCGTCGAACACTCGACCAATCTGAACACTACCTCCAGTAGGTTCCAAGGGAACCTCGCACCTGATGATTCAGGAAGCAACATGTTGGAAATGAGGGTCATCAGTAATGCATGCCTCACCCCCAAAAAGTCCCTCTCTAGCCACCATCGCACCAAGATATCGCCAATCAGGCAATCCCCCCTGCCCTCTTCACCGGACTATCCATACCCATCTCCATCCCATGCCTGAAGCACCGTGTCAGCACTATTGTCCGTTGATCATGCGGTGTAGTACAAATAGGAAGCCCGTCTATCAAAATCTGTAGAATGCAATAGACATCCTCAAGAGTCATCGTCATCTCCCCTATTGGGAGATGAAAGGTATTAGTTCGGGGATCCCACAAGTTGATCAAGGCCATCAGATAGGCCCGATCCCCCACAACAGGCTCTTGCCGAGTCACCTGCTTGAGCCCAAGGTCATCAACCCACTCATAGTCCACCATAGTCAGTGCCTCCCGTGCTTCAGAGAACACCGTCGACACATGGTACCGACTCTTCACAACCTGTAAAAGAAAACAACACAAAAACATTAAAACTGACAAAATAAATCAAAAAATAGTACAGCACTAAAATAAACATACACACTGTATAAACACAAAAACATTTAATAAATGTACAATATACACATTAGAAAAATGCAAGTATGTACATTAATAACAAAACAACAAAATCAACATTTGTCAGTACCTAGGGTTTTTAAATCTAGTATCAAACTGATAAATAACAAAAAAAACAAAAAATACAAAATCAACATTTGTCAGTACCTAGGGTTTTTAACTCTAGTATAAAACTGATAAATAACAAAAAAAACAAAAAATTCAAAAACAAATTTGTCAGTTCCTAGGCTTTAAAAAAAAAAAAAAAAAACAAACTCTAGTTCAAACTGATAAATAAATAGGAAAACAACAAAAAAATTTAAAAACAAATTTGTCAATAGCTACAAGTTTTTAACTCTAATATCAAACTGATAAATAAAAAAAACAAAAACAAACAGTTAACCTAGGGTTTTCATCCTAGTCTAAACTGACCAAAACACAAAAACAAAATAAGCAGTTAACCTAGGGTTTTCATCCTAGTCTAAACTGACCAAAAAACAAAAAAAAAAAAATTTAAAAACAAATTTGTCAGTACCTACGGGTTTTTAACTCTAATATCAAACTGATAAATAAAAAAAAAACAAAAAACAAAAACAAAAAAAATAGTTAACCTAGGGTTTTCATCCTAGTCTAAACTGACCAACACAAAAAAACAAAACAAGCAGTTAACCTAGGGTTTTCATCCTAGTCTTAACTGACCAATACACAATAAAATTAAACGAGTCTAACCTAGGGTTTTCATCCTAGTCTAAACTGACAAAAATAAAAAAAACAAAATTAAACAGTTAACCTAGGGTTTGACCTTAGTCTAAACTGATAAACCACAACAAACAAAATAAAAACAAAGCTAATTTTTTTACCTTCGTTCAAACTAGGGTTTTTTACCTTAGTTTACACAAAATCAAACCTAACCTAGGGTTTTTAACTCTAGTTTAAAACAAAAAAATCATTACAAACAACTCTCGGGTTTTTTTACCTTAGTTTACAAAAATCAAATTTTAACCTAGGGTTTAACCTACCAAAAAATCAAACAAAATCACAACTAGGGTTTCTAACTCTAGTTAAACAAAAATAACACTTTAACCTAGGGTTTTCATTTTACTATCAAACTGAAAAATACAACACACAATAACAAAAGTTTTTAGTTCCTAGGGTTTAACCTTAGTCTAAAACTGCTCAAAAATAGAAAACAACATCAAAACATTTTTTTAAGTTAAGTTTTCAATCTTAGTTTAAACTAGGGTTTCTTTTTTAGCTTACAACAAAATACAAATTCACACACACCACAAACATTTAACTAGGGTTTTCATTTTTAAATTGAAAAACAAAATACAAAAGAAAACAAATTGCGGTTTTAAACTGTAACGCAAACCAAGCAAAATATAGAGGATCACCTACCGGTCTCTCTTAGGCTCCGCAACTTGATGATACAATCCATGAACTCATGGTGTCCGAGAAATCCGATAGCGCTCCGCTATGCGAACTTGACCACCTCCTCCTCATAGCTCCCAAATGCCAGGAAAAACAAATGCAAATGAGCCCAAAACCTAGTTTTGGCCCTTAAATAGGCTTTTAGGCCTGTAATCATTCCCCCCTGGGATGAGCACTCTAGTTAGAACTCGTACCACCTTGGGAAGATTACTAAACTGGTATTCATACCAGCCAGGGATGATTACAGAGTAAAAATTTCAAAAATAGCAAAAACTGCACCAAAATGCACAAAAAAATAGCAATAACATTTCCGAACGAAGGCGCCTTTGCACCTGACATTCTTGGCATCCAAAATAGATGTCGGAGTCACAAATACTCACTACCCTACTTCCTAATAAGGCTACCATAGCCGGACCACTCCACGGAAGGATGGATTTTTGAGAATTTCAACCCCAACCGACATCACAAAATGGGTCAAAACCCACCAAAAAATAGCAATAACATTGCCGCATGAAGGTGCCTTTGTGCCTGAAATTATTGGTATCCAAAATAGACATTGGGGTCACAAATTATCATTATCCTACTCCCTAAGATAGCTACCATAGCCGGAACGCTCCCCGGGAGGACGAAATTTTGACAATTTCAGCTCCAAAATACATCACAAAAAGGGTTCAAACCCACAAAAAATAGGTCAAAATGTTTGAAAAATGCATAGGCATTCAACAAAAAACAACTGAAGGCACCCTTACACAAGTCATATTGGGTCAAGCGACTCGTCGCTTTTCTCATGTCGGTCATTCCCTCATCAATTCGTCGCTTGAGGGGGTAGTCACACTTAGTCACCAATCAACAAAAACACACCCAATCAAGGAAATGGCACGCATTCAAAGGATCATTGACAAACACAATCATGCTCCTGCTTGGGGAAGCAAAAAAGCAATAATCATAAGTTGATCAAACGCTTGGCATTCTAGAATCATGAACTCAAGGTTCCCACAGACAAAAGGTTGCGCCCTTTGCCTATTCATGACTGAATAATGTCCAAGATCAAGTAACACCTCACCGAAAAAGGTTAACACTTGAATTAAGCTCCTTAGCTCATTAGAAGCAAGGATTCAAGAATGTGTGCCATTTCCATACTTGGGGAATCAAGAGTTGGTTAGGTTACTGAGAAACCCTAATCATTAGTGCTTTGGTTATCTATTTTTGCTTAGCACTGCGACATGCATAGCGCATCCCAAAAAGGGGCATCTGTAGACACCAAAACAACACCAATCTAATTATGTGACAACAAGCACTGATCGAATTGACATGCATAGCCCCTAGGGCAGCCCCCAGAGGTTAAAAAATGGTCCTAACCACTCCCACAACAGTTTGGAAGGTTAGAGGTCAATTTGGCACCTTTTTAGCACTTTGCTCTCTACTCGTCCCACCCCGAGACGATTGCAAATTGGTATTCGTCCCACCTCGGGATGATTATCAGCATTCATCCTAGGATGAGGTGAATAGCAGGTTTGACTGGCAAAAAGTTAAACCTCGGTAGGTCCACCACTTAACTGCACATTTAGGGCATGCAATTGTGAGGAACAACTTCAAATCAGAGAGAGAGACTTTAGTCATGCATGCCTTGATTATGGAGGCCTCATGCAAGGAGACTCTAAATCAGGGAATAATATTTTCTCCCAAAATAGGGCAAGCAAGTCAAGTTGTGCCCTCGCATGTGCATTCAAAGAGAGAGACCCTAGGTCTATAAATTGGTGAGTTTTATCACCCCCCCAAAAAAAAGGAATAGAGAGGAGCATTTTGAGCAATAGAGTGCTGCCGAATTACATCCTCACCCATCGTTTGTGCTTTTACATCCTTGATCTCTCTTTTGGAAGGGAGGTTATTGGGTGATTATTGGAAGCGCAATCCGGACCCAAAACCAAACATTTGGCCACAATACCCCACCAAATTTGCTGAAACAACCCCATAAGAGGTTTTGGACCCATCCCAAGTGGATTGGTGCTGAAACCAGGTCCCAAACGACGGGCGTCCTGCCCCCAGGTGCCCCCCGCACTATTACAGTTCTAATCGCCCCACCCCGGAGTGATTAGAAATCTATGGCAAATTTACCTAATTTTTCTTTTGCATTTGATTATAGGTTACTTACATATGCTGCTATTCAAGTTTCATGTGATTATGACAAGTTTTGGATATGATTTTATCATTTCTCGCTTTCACTAACATACATGGAGCATCATCAGATATAGGGCAATCAAGGCTGAATTTGTAGAATCTAACCTTCTGGGTCATCCCAAAATTCCCCTTTTCATCTAACCCCAAATTTACATGTTTTTTGGAGGCCTATGGATTAGACATTTATGAGGTCGCCTTATGATAACTTATGACAGTCCTAATCGTCCCACCTCGGAGCGATTAGAAATCTATGGTATATTTCTCAATTGTTCCTTTTGTAGTGGGTTCCTAGCAATGTTTTATTGCTTTGTCAAATTTTTAGCTCATTCTGATATATTTCAATTATCATTTTAATCATTTTATGCATGCACTGACCGCAGGCCTTGGGGATCGTATGTTTCTCTCCATTCACAGGTTCTACTAACTGTTTACTATTTCTTTGAACATAGGATCTCGACACCAGATAGGCAGTAAGGAACCATAGACATATTCATGCAAGCGACGATGACGTTTGGTCTGCCCATTTTCAATGTGGGCACACGAAATATATCAAAGGGGAATATATCATTCATGGTGTAATAAAAATATGTCCGATGCTCCTAGCCCCTGAAAAGGGAGGATATGTATTGTAACCTAATTTGGAGAAAATTAATAAAATAAAGGGCCACACTTTTACACTTGCTTTTAATCTCGTTTCAGTTCATTGGTTTTCCTTCTTTTCATGCTTTCTCATTCGTAGGACTTAGAGTTTCATTTACCTTCTATTTTGATTTTGTATCCTCGTGCTTTCAACAACATTTTGGGACCTATCTATCATAATGGCCATAGAGAATATATTGAGGAATTAGGTTTTGTCTTCCTCTAGCTGGTGTAGTCACATGTCAATTTAGTATAACGATAATGCTTCTATATCCAACTACTCTTGATGATTATGGCACCCTATTCTTCCCATCTATTTTCCAAATATATTATGGATCCCTCACAATGTGATATGATGTTGCGTACATTCCATATGTAACATCTATATGAGCATCTCATTTAATATATTTTAGGTTGCCACAAGATGATTGGCAACTTTCTCAATCTTACATGTTTCTTACTTCCTATTTATTCACCTCTCTCTTTTTTGTTTTTTTTTCTTCCCTTGGACAAATTATTATATCATACATGTCTCATTGAACTATTATTACTGAATTATTTGTATTTTAATAATTTTTTTGGATCATTATAATCACATGAATACATGCATTGTATAATTGCTTTGACTACTTGATGCATATAGAATTAAGAAAATCTACAATGATGTGATGATGATAACTATTTAGGTTAGATCATTTACATTGCACTTACACTAGGGAAATAATGCTAGTAATTCCTTATCCTTAGGACATTACTCCATCGCGATGCAATGATTACCTTTCTATATTATATTAGGAATCATGTGCCAGTACGATTTATATTTTTGTATATTTTACTAGTAATGTATTAGCCCTTGACAAACTCATGCCTTTTGAGCATTAGAAGATGAAAATAATTTCTTGCTCAAACAATTTTCATACATAAGTGCATGACACTAAAAAAATTTATAATAAATAACTCCCATATTCATTCCCAAAAAATCCTTGAGCTATTCATTATTTTATTTTTATTGTTGATATTGGTCTTACATGCTCTTACTCTCATTATTGAATTTTGCATATGTGTATGACTACTTGATGCACTATCTACCAGGATGCAATGATAGCCTAAAACTATATTAAGGGCATAAAATTCTAGTAGATGATATATATTATTTTGCATAAATCATTTGCTTGCATACAACATAATATCTTCCTTTATGGTTTCTACTTCTTTTAATTAGTTATAAGAAAGGATGGTTAACCCTTAAAAATTTGATCGAATTTATTTAGAACTCTTGTCAGTGCTGTATATGCAATAGATTTGAGTATATTCCATTAATTTACAAGCCCTAATAAGAAACTGAAGTAGAAAAATTATTTATACTTTAATCACTTAAATACCCTCATACAAACTTTTGAATCTCTTTTCTTTAGCCCTCTTATTAGGCCCCACTAGAATATGGATTAAGATATTCTATTGCCTCATGAGATATAATGAGGGGTTCAAGCAACCCAAAAGCTAAGGGTTAATATACTTCACTGAATTCACTATAAACCACACATCACATGATGAACATCCTGTGATATCTTCATAAATTGATTGTAAGATCTCTCATAAAACAAGCCTTACATCATACTAGTTACAAAATTATGTTACTATACATTTTCATTATCTTTGATAATAATGCAATTAGTTGGGATTTCATCACATATTGTCCCTTGCAACAACTTTAAAAAAGGAACTAAATATTTAACTCCAAACACAAAGCAATAATAACCATGGATCATCAATAGAAGGAAACACAATGATGCTTCTTTCACTAAGGTTGTTGATGGGACTAAGATCGTAGTCCTAATTTCAACCATAATGATATCACAATTGGAAAAATTCTTACACAAATCAGGTATGGGTTTTAGCTTTCTCTCTTTAAAGAGTTTTGAAAAATTTCCATGTTGCTTCTTAATTACAAAGACCATTTGTAAAGGTGCCTAGCAGGATGGTCAGGATTTCAACTCCCTCTAAGGATTGAAAAATACCTCAACAAATAATTGTCTCAAATAATAATCAAATTTATCATCTAAAAACAAATTTCTAGGCTTCCTACTAAGAAGAGGCAATCCATTACAAAGTGTTTTTTAGAGCACACATCATGTTTTATGTCCTTGGAATTTATAAAATCTAGCCATACATAATGTTTAAAGTCCTACAAGTTTTATAAAATCCAAGCATACATAATGTCTAAAGTCCTTTACATATTTTAAAATCGAAGCATAAATAATTTTTGAAATCCTTAAAATTTTATAAAATATAGGGATACATCATGTTTAAAGTCCTTAATATTTTACAAAGTCTAGGCATACATCAAATATAAGTCCTTTATATTTTACAAAATTCAGGCATATAATGACAACAAAATTTAAAGTCCTTTAGCATTATCATGATCTAGGCACATATTGAAGTCCTCCTGGTAATACTAATTAAGTCCTCTAGGGATTATAACTTTTACTACACAAAAAATTCTTATCAACTATAGGAACATGTATATAATTAAGCAAGACCAACAATGGTCAAGTCCTAGAGGTCCAATCAAAGTCAAAGGCCTAGTAACCTTAGGCATTTTTATATAATATTTGAAAATTATTGTAAAAGCAAAAGTCTTTTCAACCCTAGGTATCTGTACATATTATTTTAAAATTATCATAAACCAAATATCATAGCAACCCTAGGCACTTGTATAAAATATTTTAAAAGATCATCATTAAATTCCTTCAAACCATCTTGGTATAAGATAATAAAGGTTATAAAAATACATGAAGGCCTTATCCTAAGATAAAACCATTAAAGCCATCTAAACAAATTGTTTATGATAATAATAAGTATCAAAATGTAATTATTGAAATAATTTTTAACATGATCATCATATCAAAGTCATCTGACAAAGATATTATCAAAACAAGAAAGACAAGCCATAATAAAAGAGTAGCCTCATATATATCAAATGAATTATATTTATACAACATATTTATTATTTGATATATCAAAATAGAAAAATTAATATTCTCAACCAGTAAATAAATCATGAAAAATAGTTTACCACTATCCCAAAAGTGGTACACTTTGTCTCCAAAACTAGAAGAATCATCACTACCCTCAACTTTGATAACTAGTATCATATATTGGTCCATGCACTGACCATTGAGAAGATCAAGTGGTAGACTATGATTGCGAATAAGAACTAGAAGGGTCCCAAGATGGAGAAGGCCTATGATCATGGGGGGACCATCTAATGATATAGCAATCAACAATGGGTACTCCTAATCCATTCTATCACCAAATCATCTCTAAGTCCATATATACAATCAAACATTTCTATGGCATATAGATATCTCATTTTTATTCTAGGAATTCCCCACTTCTATTAGCTATGCCATAAAATTTAGTGTTGCATATCTCTTTGATATTATATTGTCCCTCTGAGATGTCAACTAAGACATTCTAGAATCCCTATTTTCCCTGTTGCTATCACACTCTAAACCCACCTAAGCTACATGGTCCATAGCTATATCCCTATTAGAAGTAATTTATGAGGACTAAAAAATTACTTGGTCCCATGCACTTAGGAGTCATGTGATCTCTATAGTCAAGGAATTAATTTTCTATTAAATAGCAACTCTCTCCAAGTCATCCAACTCTATTTTTGTCCTATTAAGGCTTGATATTATATCATCCCTCTAGGGTTGGGTTATAGATATTAATGGTGATATATTGAGGACTCTTTGATCAATCTCTTCTCATCACCTCATTATTTCCCTAAAATATGCCCTCACAAATCTTTTATGTCCTCCTCTAGATGTAATTGATATCAGTATTTGAGGGAGACTGCCCTGGTACTATCACCTATGCACAATAAAATCTCTAGGGTTGATCACTAGAGGGTTATCCATGTCCTCATAAGGAAATATGGTAACATCAAGCCAAGGCTTGATATATCCATCATTTCTCTCTGCTCTCCTATAAGTACTTTCCCATATTTGGAAGATCCTAATATAGGTTGAACTATCTTAAAACATAGTTTGGCTAATACAACTCCCTAGTGTCATTGGATCTAGTCATTCATCAAATATATCAAACACAAGATATCTTAAAACCATCCTTTGACCATCATGGATGCTCTCTCTATGATCTCCACATAACTTGGTCAAGACCTAGATCATATATGGTCTATCATACTACAATCAATATCCCTATGGTAGGGAAACAACGAATCTCAAAAGCATGAAACCACCTATATGTAGTTGGAGCACCTACATCTATCACATGTCTTGATAAACTGAAAGGATGACAAGTGGTAATGTACTCTTAACACCATACTAAATAAGAGTATAACATATAATACTCTTACCCTCCCTATACATGACTAAATACAAAACTCTATACTGATGGCTATTTGGATAAATTATCTCACATGTCCTTTTATCAAGGATCAAATATGACACATAAATCATATAAATACCACTCACATAAATAATAATAATATTTCACAATATTAAAAATCTCAATATTATTTATAAATAATCAAATATTTCAAGGAACTTGTGAATTCTTCAATATAATCCATGTAGCTTTTTATCCATTAAATAACATTACAAAATGACTCTTCGATATTCAACTATTGCTCTCCTCAAAAATTTGGGAGATACATACTTTTCTATTCCTCATATATTAAAACTCTCATGACTCTTCACTTTACATCTTGCTAAATATTATGCATCTCTTCATGTGCATAGTTTACACCTAATTCCTATGACTCTTAAATTACACGACACATTGCACTCTTACAACTCACATATCACTTTTCACACTTGCACACTTTATTAAATAATTTTTGGAATCTTCTCACATATTATCACATACATTTATAATCACACTCTCTAATCTAGTATTCGAAATAGTACACAAAGGTACTTTAACATTTACTGAATAATGTAATATCTCCAACACCCCTTGCATTACATAATTTGGTATGAAGACTTTTAGTCTTTAATGCATAGTTTTAGTCTTCATATTTATCTTCATATTTTGAATCTTACTTTGGAATTACTACTGTTATTAATTTTCTTTTGAATCAATAGTTATAAAGTTTTATTATCATTTTATTATCATACCTAAAATTGAAGTAATTTTTTTTGAATAAATTCATTTAGTGTTATACTTGTAATTATTTCTTTCATTTGTTAGGAATAGGAAAATATGAGATATATTACAAATGAAAGTGTTACAATATATAGGCAGGAGGCCTATATCAATACATGAAAAATATCAAATAAATATGATAAGTGTCAAACTAGAAGTAGGCATAGTGCACATTAATTCTAAAATTCCCCCTTAATGTGCACTATCCTAACTATAGAAAAATAAAATAATTCAACATTAGGTAACATTACCCCTTAATGTTGACTTTTCTAGAAGAACCGTATCATCCTCCTTTATTACATGATTTGGTCTAGGCTCATGCTCTTTGTGCTTGGCTATACAACTATGAATAATGGTAGATCAAAGATTTATAATTCTCAGTCTGTTGCCTCAGGGTCAACCACTTCCTTGGATCTACTTCCACTGGGTCAGTTGTCTAAATGCCTCAGGGTCATCCTAGGTGCGTCAAGGTCAACCACTTCCATGGGTATGTTGCTTCTACAAGTCATCCTCTAGGTATGTTACCTCTCATAGGTTGTTGACTAGATTCACCATGAATATCCTCCCCCTCATGGTTAAATAAATCTAGAAGGTATCGATATTTTCAAAAATGCACCTTAATATAAAAGAAAAAATATGACCCATCTATGAGTGTTGGTCTCTATCAAAAATGCACTCAAAAATACAATATAAATGAACCATAAAGGTTATGCATAAGGGGTTGGATATATATTGTGGCGAATTGATCCTAATTAAAAATTGGTCCTAAAAATTTTAGGCGAATGGGCTGATGTCGAGGGTCTTCATATTCGCCAATTTCTAATTTTGAAAATCCTAATATTTTCCCAATTTGTGAATATTCACCACTATGCATAACCCTGTGAGCCATAGAAGCTAAATATGGAGGAGGAGAAGAAATAAGAAGAGAATAGAATCTTCTGAAGTGTCTTCGTCTGTATTATTCAAAAGTAGATTTGGAAATATCCTCAAATAGAGTCTAGGTTGTCTATGTTCGTAGTACCTAGAGTAGGTGTCCTTATTTTGACCTCCTCATCCCACCGTAATGCATGGGTAACCAGCCACTACATTTGCTAGGTGCTCTAGAGAAGGTGACTAGGTACAAGGATCACATACATAGAGTGTCGGGTTCAATAAAAAATGCACTCTAGAATATAATAATATTTGAGGCTAAAAAAATCACACAAAACTACCCCAAAACTTAAAATAAACACCACCATTGTGTCCATATCATAAAAACCTTTTCGACGACTATAAATACCCCTATAGTCGGGTTCCAATGGAGCCTTCATCTTTGGAAAAAAATAGCATACCTCACTAGGAAACAAATAAACATTAGGAATAAAATATTCCCGACATCACTCTCAGGTGGAATAAAAAAAAATAGTCTTCATATTATAGAAAAAAATAGCATGCTTTTTCATCTTGTAGAAAAAGCACGGGTACTCCAAGTCTTTGAAAAAATAAAGTGGCACTTCCACTTTACTTTTTACTTACAATGTTAAAAATATAATTTCCCTTCATTCTTTGAGAAAAATACTTTAGGCCCATACAAAATAAGATAAGTATTTACTCTCCACTTATAAAATATACCCCTTTAATAAAAATTAAAATGCCCCACCAATTTATCGCTCACATCAGCACGTGCGACATCATCAAAGTAGCACCTACTGGGGGCCTCGAAATCTTCCTACGTTTGATAAATTTCCCCTTAAATAGCCCCTTGGAATAAAAAACAATTTAAAAAACTTATGCTTCATAAAACAAAAAAAAACACACGAGTTTTTGTACGTGACACAACGTCCTCAATTATGTTACAACTGAACGAAGGCAAATAATGCGGGTCAATATCAAACTAGACACACAAAACAAAACATGATATCTATATTCTTGGTGCGTTGTGTGGATGGATCAGATCCTCCAATGCCGCAATCGATCAACCAGAATTTTTTGATGCCAAAAAGGAATTACCACAACATGGCGTGAAATTTTATCAAGGCAACACAACTCAAAAAAAAATGGAACCCACGATGAAATCTCAAAGCCCTCTAAATTTCTCAAGTACATATTGTTGAAACCAATGGTGAAGAAAAACCTGCACAATAATAAAAAAATATTCCCTTGGTAATCTAAATTTTTGATAAATTAGCATCAACGTGATAGGCTTAGCATTGGTATTAGTGGTTTTGGATTCATATCCAAGAACCATTTAAAACCATATTAACTTGCATGTGAGCAGCATATTTTTGGCTCATCAAATGGAAATTAAACACAAACATGGCATTCACCACTCATTAATCCTCCACCAAATTGACCCGTGTAGGTAGTAATGCCAAGCAAAAGTTCAAAAATACCAAAATGTAACCATATCCAACGTTTCCAACACTGCCTCCAACTTACACACACAACCTTTCTTTGTTGGGGAAAAAATATTCTTTCAGTTCCCGACAACACGTCAATCTTGGATCATTCAAATGGTGGTCAATCCTGGTAGAAGACAATGTCTCTCTATAACACCGTAGATAGGAACATATTCAACTTTGGTTTCAATGACATAGTAGACGATGAATACATCATCATGGGCTTGTCGAACATCAACCAACTAGATCTGGATTTACAAATTGATCCTAGTATTAATGGAGTTATTGGGGTTGAACTATCAACGCAACATACAAGGTGATCTCCATCACCGAGAAGGACACGATGCCATCTTTAGGACATACTGGTTCTTCTAGTTATTTGGATCCATGCACACATATATTTCACCATTCTTCACTATTTTTAACACAACCTTCGTCGCAAACTCCCTTAACCTCCAACAATATTAACCTGACTCCCGCAAACTCCCTCATGCCAAATCATCTAAGTAACTCCAGTCTGGATATAAATTTTAGAGAAAATTATCCACAATCATATACCAAATGTTAGGAATAGGAAAATATGAGATATATTACAAATGAAAATGTTACAATATATAGGCAGGAGGCCTATATCAATACATGACAAATGTCAAAGAAATATGACAAGTGTCAAACTAGAAGTAGGCATAGTGCACATTAATTCTAACATCATCATATCCCATTTGTGACTCATATTATCATTTTCATTGTACCAAAAATGATTGTTACCTCCATAAATTTTACAAATGAATATTCTAGCATCTTTCTATCTAGTGTCCATGCCTACCACAATGTTCACAATTGTTATCTAATAACTTCAAGTCTTAATTATTTTGCATTACAATATTACAATATTTTTGTCATATATACTATCTGCAGTTTCTTTGTCTTTATGACCATGTTCAAATCCTTTGTGTTGCATGCATCATATGCTCTAGGAACAAGTTCTTTTTTCTTTTTCATGGATACCAAATTACAACTTGGATCACAATTATCTTTTACATTTTGATGAAGATCACTAGGATTACAACACACATCTATCATCATGGGTTTTAATTCTACGGTCTCACAACATTCATTTGTTGTCATAGGTCTTGAATCATTTTTGTCATGTGACATTATTTATATAATCTTGTCCTTTAAATCATTAATTATTTTCTATTGTCATTTAGTCTTGTATTTTAGAGAGAGAAATACTATATCTATCTATCTATCTATCTAGCTATATATATATATATATATATATATATATATATATATATATATATATATATATATATATTCATTTCTATGTCATTAGATAATGATATAGAATGACCATCAATTTCATTGAAAGGAGCATTGAAGTGCTAAAAAATATTTATTTTTGGCTTCGTAAAAAATTGTGTCTAAAAAATATCAATTTCAGTGACATATATTATTTGATCATTTATGAATTTTTCACTTCTCAAAAATATGAGTTTTTAACTAATTTGTCTTCTTTAATTGTTTTTAACAATCCATGTTCATGCGTTTCTAATTTTTGATCATTTGTTTGTATTTTTATTTCTTTGTTCTTAATTCAAAAAAACTTCAACGTTCAATTTTCAAATAAATATTTTATTTCCAACAATATTTACTCCTTGTAACTCACCTTTAAAAATTTAAATTTAAATTAATACCTTTCAAACAATTTATTAGTATTCCCTTATATCTCGTGATAACCCAAAAGTTTATCCATTATAATTGTTGATAATTAAAATATATATATCTTCACTTTAATATTCCTACTAACTTTTCTTTATTTTAATCCACTTGTAACTCCCTTTTTTTCTCACAAAAATGATGCACACTTATTTTTTGAAATAACTCCAAAAGGTTTTTAATGGTATACTTTGTATTTTATCATACTATAGACAATTAAAGAATGAATCTAAAAACTTTAATAAAATTTCAATTATATTCCACCATGCTTCTTATTCTATTTTTTTCTTAATAAAAATAATCCATTATGCAATATGTTTATTTTCTCATTTTCTCAAACATTTTTTCTTACCATCTTGTAGTGAATAATTTTAGAACATGCATGCAAATATACTTCAAAATATGCATGTAAATGATTTTATCCTAGATACTTCCAATCACCATTTTAAAAACTTATAACTCTACCTAAAAAAGTAAGCACCCAAAATTAATGAAATGTGTACTTTAAAAAAATAACATAATAAAGTGAATTATTTACCTTATTCTTCCTCCACATCCTCCACTTCATGAATCAGTTTTTAACAAGAGCATTGAATATCATTTTGCACTCTGATATTTCATAGTGAACATTGCAATTTGACTACCTTGAATCATATAAATTCAGCTCATATTCTAGATAACACTTAGTATATTGTGGATGTATCAGACTCTTTATATTTTTAAGCTCGCTATAGGCACTTTGCTCACTAGGATTTTGTTTCACTTCACAACATATCCAAACAACTAGAATAATCATAGTCTAACTTCACAATATATTTGTCTCTTCTTGGCTAAAAAAATAACTCATATTTAACTTCAAGTTTATGTCTCCTGCAATTCAGGCTTCACATAAGCACTACAACTTCAATATTTCTCAGTTGATACAATTATATCTATTCAACTTTATCTGCTCCTTGATGCTTCATCTATGGTACCTTGGTATTCTATTATTCTTGTACTTATTTTTGTCAGGTTTCTTTACAATATTTAGTCTTCTCTTCATCGACTTTCAGCTTCACATAAGGCTCTTCACTCCTCATGCATCATAATTCATATGCTTCTTATATTCATAGCCTGCTTTCTCAATATTTTAATTTATCTATTTATCTTATCTAAATATCAAGCATTTTATATGGTTTTTCATATATCCTTATTCTTGAGGACCAGCTTATCTGGGAAGCTTCAGACAATGGGGAATTTTCTGTCAAGACTGCTTATCTGATGCTTATTGATAATGATGAACCTACTTTCCCTCACTTGGAAGTTTGGCCCAAAAGCATTGTTCTAAAGGTTGGGTTTTTTGCATGGTCGGCCATCCAAAATAAGATCCTCACCATGGATAACTTAATAAAAAGAGGTGTGATTGTTTTTAATAGGTGTTATCTTTGTATGTCTGAGTGGGAGTCTATTGATCATTTGTTTCTGGATTGTAATTTTTCTGTCTAAATCTTGTTAGGTCTGTTACAAGTGTTTCATATTTATTGGGTCCATCCTCAGTCCATTTTTGACTTATTTGTCTAGTGGCCTTCTCCCTTTTTGAATAGGCATCTTAGGTATATGTGGAAGATCTGCATTCATCACTACTTGTGGCAGATATGGTTGGAAAGGAATCGTCGGGCCTTCTTGGATAAGGTTTCTCAGTCATCCTCTGTCCTATCAAAAATTTTAGTATATGCTAATGAGAATGCTTGTTTAGTGCCTGCAGCATCTAGACCTCCAAATCCTTTTGAAGCTTCATTAGGCCAGTCATTAAACATACCTCTCACTGATGGCCTCAATCATCCTCAAGTCTGTCCTAGAACCATGATCACATGGATCCCACCCCCCTTAGGGTGGATTAAGTTAAATTTTGATGGGGCATCTAGGGGCAACCCAGGTGAAGCTGGGGCTGATGGCTTACTTAGAGACCATAAGGGTGAGGTTCTTGTAGCTTTTGCTGAACATCTTGGAGCTCAAACTAACAATGTGGCTCAAGCGAGGGCAGTTTGGAGGAGCCTCAAGGTGGCAGAGAATTATCCAGGGAAACTGTTGGTGGAAGGTGATTCTCTTATTATTATAAATCTTCTAAAGAACACTAAGAGAGCTCCTTGGATATTTGATGACTACATCCACGAAGCAAGGGCTCTAATTCATGATCAACCTGAGGCCATAATTTTGCATACCTTCCGAGAAGCAAACATGGCAGCTGATAGGCTGGAAAATGAAGGCATTGTAGCAACAAATTTGATCACGTGGACTGAAAATCTTCCTCATGCAGTCTCAATGGTGATAGATAACAAAAAATTTTAGATTGGAAGGCTCAAAGTGGATCAATGACAGAAAATGGGGGCATTTTTAAAAATATTTTTTTGAACCTTATAATGGCTTTTGTCATATTTGTTTTTTTTGTTCATGTGACTAGTGTTTTTTGCAGTTGGTGGGGCACTAATATAGGTTTTTTATCTACAAATTCATGCATGGAAAACATCCGCTTTGGCCTCAAGTATTTCCCAAGGTGTGTTTGGATTCGATGTCGCAAAAAGGCCCTAGCAAGAAATAACAAAGTGTTGGAGATCCCTGTCAATGAGGTACCAGACCCCACCATAATAGTCTTGGAGAAGATGACAATTTCATCAGCCTCCAACAGTATCAACCAGTTGAAGATTCTGTCTGGCCTCATCAGTGCAGCTGTTGATTTGTGTGATTCTCTAAATCTCCTGTTTTATATCCAGCAGTTCCAGGGGCACAAGGAGTCGAAGGCAAAATCTAAATATGATGGCAAGGAGGATGATAAGAAGTTAGATGAGGACTACAAGGAAGACTGCTTGGCCTCTTGGCTGTCCATTCTATGGGATGTTTTTTTGACCATATTCTATTATTTTTATATGGGCACAAGCTACTCTGCATGGTGCTTGCATGATTAGTTTTTGTCTTTGTTAGTTCTATTTTGCATCTTTGTTTTTTGATGGCCATAATATTAGGCTTCCATAGTTTAGTTTGGTTGTATTCTATTGGAAGAGTAGGTCTTGGCCCTTTTTGTTGTCAGTTTAAACTTTTAGGGCTTGGCCTTTGTCCAGTTGGTCAGTGGACCCTATTTTGTAAAATGGTTTTGTGTCAACCAGTTAAAACCCGGTGTTAATTATAATATTCTCTTACTTACCAAAAAAAAAATATATTATCATTAATAGTTATCTCCATCTTGCTTTAATTCCTTCAACTCATACAGTAACTCTATCTTCTCATAGTCTTCAATCTCCTTATATGTAGGAAACATAGTTTGTACTCTTAATTTAATTTATTCTTCAAATAACTAAACTATATTCTCTTAATCTTGTCAAGCAATAATATTTCCTACAATTTGTACTTTTCAATGCAATATAAACTGACCTCTCAATATTATTCTCCTCCAAATTATTTTTTTCTTATCTCTCCAATATTAATTCTTTCAATAGTTAAGTAATTTTTTATAATCAAAAGGATAAGAAGGAAATTGGAAGAGCCTCATCCATTTACAAAAAATTTCTTACATAAATATAATAAAAAATAAGAAAAATAACTCCAAGTCCAACTAGACTACATATAACAAAAAAAATAACCATAAGCACCCACCTACGAACCAAAAAAACCACAAAACCAACATTAGAGAACAGAAAACTTATAGCAGTTAATGCCTAAAAATATCAAGCAATAAAAACAAAAATATAAATTAGGGTTCTTTCTTCTCTTCATATATTGATGAAAATGGCAGATCCTTAGATGACTCCAATATGGAATCTATATCCCAAGCTAATACCATCAATGTAGAACAAGTTCTAGTTATGGCACCCAATAAATCTTTCATTAGGTTGAGGTCCAAATGGACATAGTTGGAAGGTAACACTAAAGGCCTAGATCATCGATATTATCTAGACTCATAGGGATATGTTTTATTGCATCCATCCCTACATTACCCAAAACATCCTTTTCCTAAGTTTTTTCCTCATGTAGACCCCATCATTCAACATTAAGTTAGGGCTTTCCCACCATGACCTTAGTCAATTTCTCAAAATAATTATCTACTTCTCCATAGTTTTCGTACTCTATATCCATAACCTGCTTTAGCTCTAAATACTTGAATTTAGGGTTTAGTCTATGAGACCTATGTGTCTCTCCTTGTATATTAACCTTCATCTGTAAATTTTCAATTGTGACCTGGTTCAATACTATACTTGAAAAGGGTTTTATATTTTTCTTATTGGGGTTAAAAATAAATTTAGGGTTAAATTTTAGGTACTTTTTGATCACTGATTGACCCCACCCAGGTAAGTATTACTCAAAAATAATAATTGAGATACTTCCTTCTGAATCAACATCAAACTCTGGCCTTTTATTTCTTTTTTCCCTTAAGAATGGAGATAAATTTCCCCAAATATTGCTTGGTCTTGCATCAAGATAACTTGAGGGATTGAAAAATAATACTTATCCAACCCACTATAAATAATTATGGCTGAGGATTTTTCAAAAATATGCTTAAATATCAGAAGAAGGAGGTCTTAGTGCATATGCACTACAACATTCTTGCATTTTACATCTTCAATTGATTTCTTGAAAGAATGATAAAGGAACAAAGGGATATTGATAATATTTTTATGGGAAATATGATTAATAACCACCATATGGTTACCATAGACCAGTTTTAAGAGACCCTCTAAAGTTATATATATCATAACCTACTTCTATACATTTTACAAAGGTTTTAGCAAAGATTATATTTTAATAGAAAATAAGTATATTACCACTTTTTCACCATATTTCAGGAAATTTAAGAGATCTCTTATTTGATTTTGCTTTGCATGGAAAAAAAAATCACCTGTCATCAACAAACCAACTATTTATACCTCCTCAAAAATTGAATACACCTCCTTCTTCATATATAAGTACAAAGGCTTACTTCTAATTTCAACACCCATCCCATCTTCCTTAAAATATTTTCCTTCAACTATAGGCTTAGTAAATTTAGAAGCATGCATCAAAGTTGGAACTTGGAAGATGATGCTCTCTTTGGAATGACTTCCCATATTAAAGTTTTGGGTGACAATCAGATAAACTATTGCCCATATTTCTATCTCATTTTCATCATGGAAAATAAAATATCTATCACAAGAAGAGGGAGGTCTACCAAAAATATAGGGACTTTCCATTAGACTCCAGATGCTTTTGACTAATCATTTCACTCCATAAAATTTGAGATAACCAAGAAAATACCTCATGGTACATAAAATCATCTGCATAGTTAAGTAATTATTCTCTTATTATTTATCCAAAATATTTTTTTACCTTCGATCCTGTATTCTTATCTCTCCAATACAAATTCTTCCACTTAATTATCAAATATCTTCTTTCGTAATAATAGTAATCCTTCATTAAAATTTCTCAATCAATTTATCAAATCATATCTTCCTTACCTTGTAATCTTCTTATCTACTACAACTTGGGTGACTTTAGAACTTTAATATTATTCAATTGTTTTACAAATTTGGGTGACTCAACCCTTTAATCTCCATACTTATTCTCTACTTTAGTTCTATAATCGTCTTCCTTCATCAATATTTTTGCAATTTCCAACACTCTATTCAGCTAGTTATCTTCTCACAAATTCTTCACTATGGTTTGATGATCTCTTCAAATCTAAAATTTATCTTGGTATGATCTATTCATCCTTTATTATCTAACTATTTGGGTATATTTATTAATACTTCATTCTTCTCCTCTAATAATATTCTTCACTCCTAATCCTTTATATTACAATCTCCTTCAATAATACCTCTACTCCTTCAATATTTTAACACAAAGTGAGTGTTTGATACCACATATGGCTATTTATCTAAATTATATTACAAGTAACTTTTATCAAGGATAAAAAATGAATTATATAAACCATATAAAGGCCACTCACATAAACTATAATAACAATATAATGTAAAACCAATAATATTATTCATAAATCATCAATTATATCAAGGAACTTGTTATTTCTTTTATATAATGCATGTAGCTTTATCACCATTATATAACATTACAATATGACCCGTCAATATTTAAATATTGCTCTCCTCAAACATATAAGAGTTTCATCGTTTCCTATTTCTCTCATATGATAAAATTCTCATGACTCTTCACTTTATATCTTGCGATAAATCACGTGACTCTTCACTTGCACATTTAACACCTAACTCCTACAAATATTGATTTACTTTTAGGGCACATTATGCTCTTACAAATCACATATAAATTTGTATGCTTGCAAACTTTATTACATAATACTTGGACTCTTCTCACACATTGGCATATACATTAGAAGAAATATAAAATCACACTCCCTAATATAGTATCTATAATAGTAGGTAAAGGTACTTTAATATTTACCAAATAATATAATACCTCAAGAATATACAAACAAGCCAAAAAAAAAATGATACTGAGCATACTTGATGTGCTTATATTTTATCCCCACAAAAGAAGTTTACCACTCACATCTCTTAGAAGTAAACTAGAAACAATAGCTCTTAGTAGTGTTTTCAAGCCATCAATGCATCTATCAATGAACAGTAAGCTTGTTGAGCAAGGTATAGCAAAAGCATTGCAAAAGTATTGTCATTGTTGTCAACACAGACAGATTGATGCAGTTGATGTAGTTTAGAGATCAGTCAGAACAAGTACAGTGAATTTTCAAGAAGAAAGAAGTGGCCCAGATTAAAAAATTTATAGAAAAAGACAAGTAAGAAAACTGTCGCGATATCACGACATGTTTTCTATCGCGATTTCATGACAAAACTGAGGAGAGAGAAGGTGCAGCAAAAAATGTCATGATTTCGTGACAAAACTGAGGAGAGAGAAGGCACAACCAAAAATGTCACGATTTTGCGACAAAAATGAGGAGAGAGAAAAATCTAGAGAAACTATCGCGATTTCGCGACATGCTGGAAGGAAAGAAGCAAAGTTGAAAAACTGTCATGATTTCACGACATGTTTGCAGTAAAGGCGCCAAGGACGAAAAGTGTCACGATTTCACGATAGATTCGGAAGAAAAGCGCTAAGGGTGAAAAGTGTCACGATATCGCGACATGTTGGGTTTTCGTGACCCGAAGAGGAGAGAGAATGTATGACAACAAAAGTGTAGAAATTTCGCTACATGTTGAAGTTTCACTAGCAGAAGCAAAGAAAAAGCGCTAAGTCAAAAAGTTGTAGCGATTTTGCTACATGTTGGAGTTTCGCGGGCCAAAGCAGAGTTTAGTTGCCAAGGAGCAAAAGTGTAGCGATTTCGCTACATGTTGGACTTTCACGGGCTGAAGCAGAGAGGAAGAGCCAAGGCACAAAGGTGTAGCGATTTCGCTACAAGTCAAAGTTTCGCGAACCAAAGCAAGGCTGGAAGTGCAAGGCACAAAGGTGTAGCGATTTTGCTACAAGTCAAAGTTTCGCTGGCCGAAGCAAAAGAAAGTGCTAAGTGAAAAGTTGTAGCGATTTCGCTACATGCTAGATTTTCGGAGGCCGCAGCAAAGGAAAGTGCAAAGGGAAAAAGGTGTAGCGATTTCGCTACATGTCTTGATTTCGCTAGTGCATGAAGAGAGAGTTGTACAAATGCGAAAGATGTCATGATTTCACGACATGTTGCATTTTCACGGGCAAAAGGCAAAGAACAGCGCTAGGGCAGAAAAGCATCGCAATTTCGTGACATGTTCTGATTTCGCTGAGGCATGCAGAGAAAAGTGTACAGTAGCGAAAAGTGTTGCGATTTCATGACATGTTCCATTTTCGCGAGTGCAAGCGAAGGAGAGTGAAGGAAAGCAAAAATTGTCACGATTTCGTGACGTGTTCCATTTTCATGGGTGCAAGTGAAGGAGAGTGAAGGAAAGCGAAAAGTGTCACAATTTCGTGATGTGTTCCATTTTCGCGGGTGCAAGCGAAGGAGAGTGAAGGAAAGCGAAAAGTGTCATAATTTCGCGACATGTCCCGTTTTCGTGGGCAAGAGGCAGAAAAGAGCGAGAGGCAACGAATGTGTCACGATTTTGTGACATGTCTTGTTTTCATGGGTAGGAGACAGAAAAGAGCTGGAGGCAGCAAATGCATCACAATTTTGTGACATGTTCTATTTTCACGGGTGCATGCCGAGACAAGGACTAGGAGGCAGAAAATGTCGCGATATCGCGACAGGTCAGGTTTTCACGGTCAACTATCTAGAAAAGGTCAAATGGGCAAAAATGTTGCGATATCACGACAGGTAATAGTTTAGCGGGTAAAAGCCGAAGAAGCATGCATAGTGACAGTTGTCGAAAAAGCGCAAAGGAAAATCATGCAACCAGTTACGTAAGAGTTAACTGGAGCCAGAACTGCAGTTACAAGTGACAGTTGTCGAGGAAAGCTCAGAGAAAAATTCATGCAGCCAAACATGTAAGAATTAACTGGAGTTAGAACTGTAGTTACAGGTGGCAGTTACAAGAACAGTCCATTAAAGTCAGAACAGCATGTTATAGGGGTGGATACCGAGAATCACGATTAAAGAGAAATTCATTAACAGGTTACGTATATCAAGAAATCACAGTCACGCGTAGAAGTAAAAGGTAGCACATAATTCAAAAGAGAAGAAAGAAGAATAACAGAGCGTCGAGATACGCAAAAAGGCTGTCAGGATACGCAGAAAAAGGCTATCAGAAAAGGCTATCAAAATGTGCAGAGAAGAATGTCAGAATAAGTTAGAAAGAAAGTGGCTAAAAGACAGAGCGCATCAGAGAGGGTTTGACAGATTGAACGGAGCTGAGAATGCATGAAAAATTGGAGGGAAAATCATAGCCGTTTCAAAAAGAGCCATTCGAGGAAATCAAGTATAAAGAATCAAACAGGCGCAGTAAGTGAGGTTACTGCAACCATGTTTTATCTTGAAAAACCAAAAAGGCATGGTTGGGTAAGAGTGCTATATGAATAACAGCTATAGAACTGAAACCTGTATATTATTCTTGAAAATCAAAAGAGAGGTTTTAGATTGTAATAGAAGATATTGAGTTTCTAACAATCCTCTTTATGCTTCTATGAGATTGATTTGAATGAGCAATAGACTAGTGAGGGTCTTGTAAAAGAGAAGGTATTTTTATGTCAAACTATTGTTCAAAATAAAATCCAAGTTGGTTCTTGGTAAAAGGGGTTGGTGCTCCTATCTATTGTAGCAGATAAATCAGGGGTTGGTGCTCCTTCCAGTGGGTGCTGGTAAACTATTTGTAAAGATTGAATCCTTGCAAAGGCTGGATTTGGATCGGAGTCCAAACAGTCAATTTTTGAGGAGTAGCCAAATCGGTGAACCTCGTTAAATCTTGTGTTGTGTGATGCTCTTGTGTTGTTCTTGCTATATCTGTTTTTAAGCTTGCATTTTTAAGCATTAAAAGTTGTAGATTCAAATTTTAAATAGTTACACTGATTCACCCCCCCTCTCAATGTCATTGTGATAATATCAATTGGTATCAGAGCGAGGTACCTGAACAAGCTTAATCAGCTAAGGTGATCTTAAAAGATACACAATGGCTGATGGTGAAGGATTTTCTTCCAACAAAGCTCCTTTTTTTGATGGAAAAAATTACTCTTTCTGGAGACTCAAGATGCAGACATATCTGTGTGCATTGGGATATGACATTTGGGAATCTGTTGAAAATGGATACACAATACCCTCTGCTCCTCCATCGATGCAATCGAGAAGAAAAAGTTTGAGAACAACTCTAAAGCTAAGAATGCTATTACGTGTGGGTTAGTAGACAAGTGAATTGATAAGGATCATGAGTCAGTAAATCGGTAAAAGATATATGGGACAAACTGCAGAGCATTCATGAAGGAGATGGCAAGATCAAGGAAGCCAAGCTACAAACACATCGAGCCCAGTTCGAAGCATTAAAGATGAATGATGATGAGAACATAGAGGCCTATATGCTGAGAGTAAATGGAATCATAAATGCTATTAGAGGACTCGATGAGGAAATAGAAGATGCAGTTGTTGTGAAAAAGGTACTAAGAACTCTCCATAAAAGATTTGATGCTAAAGTTTCTGCCATAGAAGAAGCTAAATATTTAAATTTTTTTAGTATGGATGAAATGCATGGTTCTTTAACAGCATATGAAATGATAATAGGACAAACTAAGCCCTCAGACAGAGAAGCGGCTTTTCAAGCATAGAAAAATATAAGAGCTAAACAAGAATCTAAAGAAGAAGAATCTGCAAATGAAACTGAAGCAAACTTTGTTAGGAAACTAATAAAGGGAAAAGGAAAGTACAGATGTAAGCTACCGTTCAAGTGCTTCAATCGTGGAGGCATCGGGCACTTTGCAAAGAAAATGCCCAATGAATGAGAAAAACAAAAGTGATGAAGGGACACACCAAGAAAGAAGTGTCTAGAAGAAGAAACCACATTTTAGAAAGAGGAACTTCAAGAAGAAAAGTTTCATTTCCAAGAATGTTGACTCTTCTGAAGACAGCTCCAGTGAGGACTCTAAAGAAGAAACTGGTGAAGCCTTGTTCATGGCTTTTGAAGAAGAAAGAACAGAGGAAACCCAGGAGTGTGATGAAAAATTAGAGGATGAGGCTGAGGTAGATCTGGAAGGTGATTTGGTTGCTGCATTTGAAGAGTTAAGTGCAAAAAGGAAAAAGAATAAAAAAATTTCAAGAAAATTTGAGGATGCCAACGAATTAATAATCAGTTTGAAAGTACAGACTGAAGAATTTAAGAAAAAGTCTGAAGATTTTGAAGCACAGCTAACCGTGAAAATAGATGAGTGCAATAAGCTAGAAGAATACATAGTTGGATTAAGGATGCATCTAGAAGAGATGAATCATAAATTGAGTTGTCATCATAAATTTGAAGACAGTTCTGTGATGCAGGAGCATCCGGTGACAGTAGAGCAATCTTGCATTTTCTAAAAAAATTTCAAATTTTTCAAAGTACTTTGCATTTTGACTTTTTTTCCCCAAGGAGGAAATTTTGTAAAGCAAGGGGGGAGGGGTCGCGAAATCGTGACATGTCGCACTTTCACGACATGTCACGAAATCGTGACCTCAAAGGCTGTGGTGAGACATTGGCGAGTTTTGTCGCGATATCGCGACATCGCGATATCGCGACGTCACGATATCACGACGGTATTTCACAAACTAAGGTGAGGGGGAAGTCCTATCATGATATCGTGACCAGTGGTAAGTTGCCACATGGTAGGAGTTCGAGACAACATCAAAAGCTAAAGCAAGGTAGAGAACAAGCAAAGGGCTACGACAAAGTGAAGGTAGAGGGGGGGTCGTGAAATCGTGACATGTTGCGATTTCGTGACATGTCACAAAATCGCGACCCCAAGGGGCTACGACAAGGCAAAAGTAGGAGGGGATCGCGAAATCGTGACATGTCACGATTTCATGACATGTCACGATTTCATGACATGTCACGAAATCGTGACCCCAAGGGGCTTCGGCATAAAGAAGGCACTTTTGGTCGCGATATCGCGACATGTCGTGATTTCGTGACCTATCATGATATCACGACCAGGTGAAGGCACAGTTAAAAGTGGACAAGCGGACGGTCAGGCAAGGCCAAATTTGACACATGGACAGCCACGTGTATCAAGACAGTTGTGAAGGGCACGTGTATGAAAGATATTGTGACAAGAAGAAGACATAGACGAATTAAACATGCGGACAACTACGTGTATTGAAACAAAGATGAGGGCCACGTAAATTCAAAATAGAGATGTCGGCCACACACATTTTTAAATTTCTGGTAAACAATAGTGACAGGCGACGGACATTAAGGATGGGAAAGTGGTGCAGAAGAACAGTCTGAACAAAACGATGGGTGTAGGATAAGGGAGGCCATTAATGCAATCTTCATGGTGGTTTGGGAAGTTGCCCATTTATGGCAGACAAATTTGAAAACTCGGTCGAGGGGGAAAATCGAATTTGAAATTTTGTTAGGCGGGGGCATTAATTGCCTAGAGGACCGAGACCTCGATAAAAACTCGAATTTTGGTAACAGTTAGGGGGGGACCGGAGAACGGGGAGAAGTAGTACAGTTAGAGAGACCGAAGCCGAGCTTGGTCATTGGAAAGCCTGCGGGCTGTTTTATTTTGATGTATGTATTATTTTCAGAAGATTTTAATGAAAAGTTTGAAAATTGCGAAGGCATGATTTTTTCGGTCCCCATCAGTGGTATCAGAGCCGAAAGTTCC
Organism: Wollemia nobilis; assembly: GCA_028583015.1. NCBI lineage: Eukaryota > Viridiplantae > Streptophyta > Pinopsida > Araucariales > Araucariaceae > Wollemia > Wollemia nobilis. The sequence continues at coordinate 3,959,350 of JAQPPZ010016040.1, read as the reverse complement.
TGAGTGTGTGACAGATCACCGGACGTGAGGCAGTCGCACCAAGATCTATGGGAATGCTCATGAGAAGGTAAGAAGATGCCTCCGAGAAGAAACCCCATTGGTGGGAGAGGCATGGCAGTAGCAGATTTTTGAGCTTTGCAGCGGCAAGTTCAGGCCCTGCAAGAAGAACTGCGCAGAGGACACGAACCAAGAAGAGATGCAGATAGTGAAGATGAAGTAGATGAAGAAGAAAACCAATTTGAAGAAGAAGAAGAAGAAGTTGTAGATCCGGCACAAGCCAAACTGTACAAAGCCATATCCTAGATCGGGAAGAGGTCAAAGATAGAAGTTTCCATGTATTTCGAGAACTTGAATCCGAAGGAATTGATTGATTGGATAAATGACCTGGAAGAATACTTCAAGTATGAAGAAGTTGAAGATCCCGAGTGGGTCAGATTTGCCAAAACTAAATTAAAAGGTCATGCTAGCATATGGTGGAAGGGAGTACAGCTGGAATGGAACAGAAGAGGAAAAGAACAGATAACCAGATGGGACAGAATGGTAGAAAAATTAAAAAGACAGTTTATTCCGATAGATTATGAGTTGGATCTGCTAAGAAAAATGCAGGGTTTGAGACAAATGAATAAAACTATCCAAGAATATACGGAGGAATTTTATAAAATCTCCATCAAAACCGGCCATTTAGAAGCAAGCAAGGAAAATGTGGCCCGTTATATAAATGGGTTGAGACCCAGTGTCCAGGAAGAGTTGAGCTTAGTTCGGGTGAGCACCATTGAAGATGCTTACCAGTTTGCTCTGAAGGTTGAAGAAAAACTGAACAGAAAGTTTGAGAGCAAGCAAAGAGGAAAAGGACACGGAGGAAAGACCGATGGAAGAAAAGAGGAGAAGAAAGAAGAGGTTAGTAGCAGCCGGGATCAGAAAGAAGATGAAGAACCCAAACCGCAAGTTTAGAACAATGGCTACCTAAGAGGAAGAGGTAGATCTAGACACGGGTATGGAAGAGGAGTGTTTCGAAGAACATGTCTCCACTATGGAGAAGAGGGGCATCGGGCATATGAGTGTCCCCAGCACCCCAAGAGAGTGAACAAGAAACAAGTGGGTCCTGCTAGAGTTGCTATGGCAACAAAAGATGCTGATTCAGAACATTCTAAAGAAGCTAAAAAAAGAGAAGCAATGATAGTGAGGGGAACCATGCTGATTGAGGAAGACAAACCCGAGTAGAGGAGAAGCCTGTTTTGCACACGATGCAAATGTGCAGGCAAGGTCTGTAATGTTATTATAGACAATGGGAGTACAGATAACTTAGTCTCCAAGGAGATGGTTGCTAAGTTACAGTTGGAGAGAAGGAGACACCCGCATCCATACCGGATTGCGTGGTTGCGGAAGGACCATAGAGCATGGGTTTGTGAATAGTGTTTAGTCATGTTCCAGATTGGGAGATACCAGGATGAGGTCCTGTGTGATGTTTTCCCCATGGATGCTTGCCATTTGTTGTTGGGAAGGCCATGGCAGTTTGATCGGAGTGTAGTGCATGATGGTCATGCAAATACTTACTCCTTGATGAAATATGGAGTGCGCCACAAATTAAAGCCATTACAGACCATGGATGAGAAGGTGAGCAGCAATGCCAGAATTTTTCTGGTAGAGGGCAAAAAAATTTTCTAGGAAACAAGATTTGAGCAGGTTGTAAAGGTTGATGAGTATTCGAAGATATTACAAAGGACACGGATCGAACAACATAGAAGTGAAGGTCACTTCTCCTTTTTACCCGGGGTGTCTGATGCAGGAGCATTCGACGACAGTAGAGCAATCTTGCATTTTCTAAATTTTTTTCATTTTTTTCAAAGTACTTTGCATTTTGACTTTTTTTCCCCAAGGAGGAAATTTTGTAAAGCAAGGGGGGAGGGGTCACGAAATCGTGACATGTCGCGATTTCGTGACATGTCGTGAAATCGCGACCTCAAAGGCTGTAGTGATACATTGGCGAGTTTCGTCATGATATCACGACATCGCGATATCGCGACGGTATTTCACAAACTAAGGCGAGGGGGAAGTCCCATCGCGATATCGCAATGGATCATGATATCACGACCTATCGTGATATCGCGACCAGTGGTAAGCTGCCACGTGGTAGGAGTTTGAGACAACATCAAAAGCTAAAGCAATGCGGAGAACAAGAAAAGGGCTATGAAAAAGTGAAGGTAGAGGGGGGGTCATGAAATCGTGACATGTCACGATTTCTTGACATGTCATGAAATCGTGACCCCAAGGGGCTACGACAAGGCGAAAGCAGGAGGGGGTCACAATTTTGTGACATGTCACAAAATCGTGACCCCAAGGGGCTCCGACATAAAGAAGGCACTTTTGGTCATGATATCGTGACATGTCGCGATTTCGTGACCTGTCGTGATATCGCGGCCAGGTGAAGGCATAGTTAAAAGTGGACAAGTGGACGGTCAGGCAAGGCCAAATTTGACACGTGGACAGCCACGTGTATCAAGACAGTTGTGAAGGGCACGTGTATGAAATATATTGCGACAAGAAGAAGACATAGACGAATTAAACACGCGGATAGCTACGTGTATTGAAACAAAGATGAGGGCCACATAAATTCAAAATAGAGATGTCGGCCACACACATTTTTAAATTTTTGGCAAACAACAGTGACAGGTGACAGACATTAAGGATGGGACAGTGGTGCAGAAGAACAGTATGAACAAAATGACGGGTGTAGGATAAGGGAGGCCATTAATGCAAGCTTCATGGCGGTTCGGGCAGTTGCCCATTTATGGCAGACAAATTTGAAAACTCGGCCGAGGGGGAAAATTGAATTTGAAATTTTTTTAGGCGAGGGCATTAATTGCCTAGAGGACCGAGACCTCGATAAAAAAAAATTAATTTTGGTAACAGTTAGGGTGGTGGACCGGAGAACGGGGAGAAGTAGTACAGTTAGAGAGACCGAAGCCGAGCTTGGTCATTGGAAAGCCTGCGGGCTGTTTTATTTTGATGTATGTATTATTTTTAGAAGATTTTAATGAAAAGTTTGAAAATTGCGAAGGCATGATTTTTTCGGTCCCCATCATTTTGCGAAGCTGAATAAAATGTTAAATAATCAAAGGCCTACGGGCATCAAATTTGGTTTGGGCTTTGATGAAGGAGAATCCTCAAAGGATTCAAAGGCTATAACTATAGAACCAATAAAAAATAAAGATAAGATCCGTGTTGATCAAGAAAAACCGTATCATGCAAAAGAAAACCATAAGGCCAAGCATGAAAGAAGTACTGCCAATGATGGATTCACCAAAGTCACATATCAAAGAAGAAGAAGACCCATGGCTCCTACTACAACATGGCAACAACCATTACCCAGGTACACTCGTTCCTTTTCTAGTTATTGTTTTAAATGCAATGCATATGGTCATAAAATTTCAAATTGTAGATATAATGTAAAACAAAGGAATTTCACTAGTAGAAATATTTTTTCACCTTTGGTAGATTATGCTGTAGAATGTTATAACTGTCATAACTTTGGACATATTGCAAGAAATTTTCATAGCTCTTTTGCAGGAAATAAATACCAAGGAAGAAAGTTTCAACCAACTGGATTGAAACAAAACATAAAATTTCCCAAAAAACAGGCACAAGCCAATGAAAGGGAGAAGGCAAAACAAGTGACCAGATCTGCTGTCAAATCACAGTGGAAAGAAAAGGAACAACCTAAGAAATATAAGGAATCCTTGATCATTCAAACAACTCTCAAAGCCCAGAACAAATCTGCACCATGGATTCTGGATAGTGGATGCTCCAGTCATATGACCAGAGACAAACAAAAGTTTGATAAGTTACAGACTTACAAAGGTGGTTCTGTAAAATTTGGAAACAATGATGGAGCCAAGATAGTGGGTAAAGGATCAGTTAAGTTAAGTGAAGGAAAAATCAACTCTAAAGAAGTCCTTTTTGTGGTGGGTCTGAAGCATAACTTACTGAGTGTAAGTCAAATTTGTGATAGAGGTCATGAAGTAATTTTCAAGAAGCAGGGCTATGAAGTAAAAAAGAAAAAAAATGGAAAGTTAATAGCCACTGGACTGAGAACTTCTGGAAATCTGTATACTCTCTCAGAGACTTCAGAAGGAGTTTGCTTGGTTGGACAGGAAGAAGAAAATTGGTTGTGGCACAAGAGACTCGATCACATAAGCTTTGATAATCTGGTAAAAATCAGCTCAAAAAGGGTAGTAAGAGACATACCCACTATTGGTAAATTGTCAAACAGTATTTGTGAGTCATGCCAAAAATGGAAGCAAACCAGAGCCACTTTCAAAGCAAAAGAGTACTTCACGAGCAAGCCGTCAGAACTAATTCACACTGATTTATGTGGACCCATGAGAACGGAAAGCATAAATGGATACAAATATTTTAAGTTGTGTATAGATGACTATTCAAGAATGACATGGGTACTATTTTTAAAACTTAAATCAGAAGCCTTTGAGATGTTTAAAACTTTCAAAAATCTTGTTGAGAATCAATCAGGAAAAATAATTAAATGTTTAAGATCAGATAGAGGAGGAGAGTTTATTTCAGATGAGTTTGCAGAATACTGTGAAAAACATGGGATTAGAAGACAGTTTTCGGTAGCAAGAACACCTCAGCAGAATGGAGTAGTAGAAAGAAAGAACAAAACTGTGCAGGAAATGGCATGGACCATGCTGACAGAGAGCAGAATTGCTGACAGGTTTTGGAAAGAGGTAGTTCATACTGTGGTTTACATCCAGAATAGGTGCATGTTGAGGCCACATGAAAGTAAAACACCTTATGAACTGTGGTTTGGCAAAAAGGCTACAACAAAATACTTCAAAGTGTTCGGCAACAAGTGTTACATTAAACGGACTGAAGACAATCTTGGCAAATTCAAAGATAGAGCTGATGAAGGTATCTTTCTTGGTTACTCAACAAAAAGCAAAGCCTACACATGCTACAACAAAAGACTTAAGAAAATTGTGGAGAGTGCGGATGTTAAGGTTGATGAAGGTAGGAAACAAGAAATCAGCCATAATGAAAACTATCCGACATATGAAGAATTTATTGAAGAAGATGAAGATCAAGAAAAATAAGAGAGACAAAAATAAGATTCAGATGATTTAAAAATAGAAGAAAACAGGAAATTCAAAACAGGCAACTGGCAGAAAAATCATCCCAGAGAGCAGATTATTGGGGACCCCACAGTTGGTATTCAAACAAGAAGAAGAGTAGTAAAAAACTACTCTCTATTATCCAGCATTGAGCCCAAAAATATTATTGAAGCAAGCACAGATGAAAGCTGGATGGAGGCGATAAATGAAGAACTAGATCAAATTGAGAAAAACAAAACCTGGGAATTAGTACCAAGGCCTGAAAATAAAAACATAATTGGTACTAAATGGATATTTCAAAACAAACTGAATGAAGACGGAAAGGTTGTAAGGAATAAAGCAAGGTTGGTCTGTAAAGGATATGCTCAAGTTGAGGGGATTTATTTTGAAGAGACTTTTGCACCAGTGGCCAAACTTGAAGCAATCAAACTGTTTTTGGCTTTAGTAGTTCATAGGAATTTCAAAGTTTATCAGATGGATGTGAAATCAACATTTCTAAATGGAAATCTTGAAGAAGTGTATATTGAACAGCCTGATGGTTTTCAACTCTGTGATAATCCTAACTTTGTTTGCAACCTGAAGAAAGCATTGTATGGCTTGAAACAAGAACCTAGAGCTTGGTATGCAAGATTGGATAGCTATATCACTAAGCAAGGATTCAAGAAAGGTATGGTGGATAGCAATTTATATATCAAAACTGAAAATGGCAATTTCATTGTCCTTGTTTTTTATGTAGATGATATAATATTTGGGAGCAGCAATGATGAATCATGCAAATACATAGCAAATAAAATGTAGAAAGAATTTGAAATGTCTATGATTGGTGAACTCTCATATTTCATTGGACTGCAAGTTAATCAAACTGAAAAGGGGATTTTTATTTCTCAAATTAAATATGTGAAAGAAATGCTGAAAAAGTTCACAATGGAGGATAGTAAGCCTGTTAGCACTCCCATGACAATAGGCTGCAAGTTTAGCAAGGATGAAAAATATCCAGATGATCAAATAATGTATAGATCTATGATTGGGAGCCTATTGTATTTGACAGCCACCAGACCGGATATCTTACAGGCAGTTTGCATGGTTGCAAGATTTCAAGCTAGTCCCAAAGAGACTCATGTGATAGCTGTGAAAAGGATTTTCAGGTACCTCAAGGGTACTATGGAGTATGGGCTATGGTATCCAAAAGGAAAAGACTTCACTCTTTTTGCATATTCTAATGCAGATTGGGCAGGATGTATTGATGACCAAAAAAGTACCAGTGGAGAAGCATTTTATCTTGGAGATAAGCTGGTAGCATGGCACAACAAGAAACAAGAATCAGTCTCTCTATCCACAACAGAGGCTAAATACATTGCAGCAACAACATGCTATACATAGATACTATGGATGAGACAAACACTGAAAGACCTTGGTATTCACTTCAATGAGCCAATTTTAGTTAAATGTGATAACACTAGTGCAATCAACATCTCAAAGAATTCGGTCATGCATTCCCGCACCAAACATATTGCAATCCGGTATCACTTTTTGAAAGATAAATTTGCAGAAGGAGAGGTCAAATTGGAGTTTGTTCCAACTACAGGGCAAGTAGCATATATATTCACAAAACCATTGCCCAAGGAAGTTTTTGAGTACCTTCCAAATAAGTTGGGAGTAGTCACACTACCCAAGCACTGACTAGCTATGGGGAACACATTCTCAGGGGGAGCATTAAAATTATTTATGCCTAATAATGTTGTGCATAGACTTAGGGGGAGTCTGCAATAGCCCTTTGGTATTATTTGCAAAGGGGGAGAAGAAATTGAGCAAGGTTACCATGTGTTGCCAACAATTCCAAAGGGGGAGATTGTTGAGCAAGGTACAACAAAAGCATTGCAAAAGTATTGTCATTGTTGTCAACACAGACAGATTGATGTAGTTGATGTAGTTCAGAGGTCAGTCAAAACAAGTACAGTGAATTTCCAAGAAGAAAGAAGTGGCCCAGATTTAAAAATTTGCAGAAAAAGACAAGTAAGAAAACTGTCGCGATATCGCGACATGTTTTCTGTCGTGATTTCATGACAAAACTGAGGAGAGAGAAGGTGCAGCCAAAAATGTCATGATTTCACGACAAAAATAAGGAGAGAGAAGGTGCAGCCAGAAATGTCATGATTTCGTGACAAAAATGAGAAGAGAAAAAACTAGAGAAACTGTCACGATTTCGCGACATGCTGGAAGGAAAGAAGCAAAGTTGAAAAATTGTCACGATTTCATGACATGTTTGCAGTAAAGGCACCAAGGACAAAAAGTGTCACGATTTCGTGATAGATTCGGAAGAAAAGTGCTAAGGGCGAAAAGTTTCGCGATATCGCGACACATTGGGTTTTCACGACCCGAAGAGGAGAGAGAATTTATGGCAACAAAAGTGTAGCGATTTTGCTACATGTTGAAGTTTCGCTGGCAGAAGCAAAGAAAAAGTGCTAAGTCAAAAAGTTGTAGTGATTTCGCTACATGTTGGAGTTTCGTAGGCCAAAGCAGAGTTCAGTTGCCAAGGAGCAAAAGTGTAGCGATTTCGCTACATGTTGGACTTTCGCGGGCTGAAGCAAAGAGGAAGAGCCAAGGCACAAAGGTGTAGCGATTTCGCTACAAGTCGAAGTTTTGCGAACCAAAGCAAGGCTGGAAGTGCAAGGCACAAAGATGTAGCGATTTCGCTACAAGTCAAAGTTTTGTTGGCCAAAGAAAAAGAAAGTTCTAAGTGAAAATTTGTAGCGATTTCGCTACATGCTAGATTTTCGGAGGCCGCAGCAAAGGAAAGAGCAAATGGAAAAAGGTGTAGCGATTTCGCTACATGTCTTGATTTCGCTACATGTCTTGATTTCACTAGTGCATGAAGAGAGAGTTGTACGGATGCAAAAGATGTCATGATTTTGCGACATGTTGCATTTTCGTGGGTGAAAGGCAAAGAACAGCGCTAGGGTAGAAAAGTGTCACGATTTCGTGACATGTTCCGATTTCGCTGAGGCATGCGAAGAAAAGTGTATGCCAGTGAAAAGTGTCACGATTTCGTGACATGTTCCATTTTCATGGGTGCAAGCGAAGGAGAGTGAAGGAAAGCAAAAAGTGTCACGATTTTGCGATGTGTTCCATTTTCATGGGTGCAAGCGAAGGAAAGTGAAAAGTGTCACGATTTCACGACATGTTCCATTTTCGTGAGTGCAAGCGAAGGAGAGTGAAGGAAAGCGAAAAGTGTCACGATTTCGTGACATGTCCCGTTTTCGTGGGCAAGAGGCAGAAAATAGCGAGAGGCAGTGAATGTGTTGCAATTTCGTGACATGTCTTGTTTTCGCGGGTAGGAGACAGAAAAGATCTGGAGGCAGCAAATGCGTCGCGATTTTGCAACATGTTCTGTTTTTGCGGGTGCATGTCGAGACAAGGACTAGGAGGCAAAAAACGTAGCGATATCATGACAGGTCACATTTTCGTGGTCAACTATCCAAAAAATGTCAAATGGGTAGAAATGTCGCGATATCGCGATAGGTAATATTTTGGCAGGTAAAATTCGAAGAAGCATGCACAGTGACAGTTTTTGAAAAAGCGCAAAGGAAAATCATGCAGCCAGTTACGTAAGAGTTAACTAGAGCCAAAAATGCAGTTACAAGTGACAGTTGTCGGGGAAAGCTCAGAGAAAAATTCATGTAGCCAAACAGGTAAGAATTAACTGGAGTTAGAACTATAGTTACAGGTGGCAGTTACAAGAACAGTCCATTCAAGTCAGAACAACTGTTACAGGGGTGGATACCGAGAATCATGATTAAAGAGAAATTCATTAACAGGTTGTGTATATCAAGAAATCACAGTCGCGCACAGAAGTAAAATGTAGCACAAAATTCAAAAGAGAAGAAAGAAGAATAACAGAGCACCGAGATACACAAAAAGGCTGTCAGGATACGCAGAAAAAGGCTATTAGAAAAGGCTGTCAGAATGTGCAGAGAAGAATGTAATAATAAGTCAGAAAGAAAGCGGCTAAAATATAGAGCGCATCAGATAAGGTTTTACAGATTGAATGGAGCTGAGAATGCATGAAAAATTGGAGGGAAAATCATAGCCGTTTCAAAAAGAGCCGTTCGAGGAAATCAAGTATAAAGAATCGAACAGGCATAGTAAGTTACTGCAACCGTGTTTTATCTTGAAAAACCAAAAATGCGTGGTTGGGTAAGAGTGTTGTATGAATAATAGCTACAGAACTGAAACCTGTATATTATTCTTAAAAATCAAAAGAGAGGTTTTAGATTGTAATAGAAGATATTGAGTTTCTAACAATCCTCTTTATGCTTCTATGAGATTGATTTGAATGAACAATAGACCAGTGAGAGTCTTGTAAAAGAGAAGACATTTTTATGTCAAACTATTGTTCAAAATAAAATCCAAGTTGGTGCTTGGTAAAAAGGGTTGGTGCTCCTATCTGTTGTAGCAGATAAATCAGGGGTTGGTGCTCCTTCCAGTGGGTGCTGGTAAACTATTTGTAAAGATTGAATCCTTGCAAAGGCTAGATTTGGATCGGAGTCCAAATAGTCAATTTTTGAGGAGTAGCCAAATCGGTGAACCTCGTTAAATCTTGTGTTGTGTGATGCTCTTGTGTTGTTCTTGCTATATCTATTTTTAAGCTTGCATTTTTAAGCATTAAAAGTTGCAGATTCAAATTTTAAATAGTTACACTGATTCACCCCCCTCTCAGTGTCATTGTGAGAATATCAAAGCTAACATGGATCCCATGACCTATAAGTTTCTAATTAGGATGGCCATAATAGCTTTGGAGGGCTTATATTTGAACCACACTCATCCAAATAGGGACTCCATATATAGGAATACTTAGAATCTTCAAGACAACCTCTAGGGTGATAATCATTTCATATGTTAGTAAAAAGGTCTCATACTTTGAATGCCATATCTTGGCCATTTTCATCAATAGATCAATGATAAAACTCTACATTGGGTATCGTTTCTAGGTAACCAAGTCCAACAACATCTAGAGTAATTCTATCTACCAAGATCATTGCATAAGGGGTAGCTAAGAGAACCTAATAACATCACACTCTATGCTCTAATACATCAATCTACATCTAAAAACTCAATAAATAGTCATAAATAAAAAAAAAATTAATTAATTTTATGGGGTTTATAAAAATTACCACCCACTTGTAAAATCACTGTTCAAGGAAAATTGCCACTAGTATGTAAAATCATTGCCTATGAAATTGTTGTCCAAAGGCAAGATCACCAATAACAACTTATTTGTCTAAAAAGTGAAATCATTGTCTAAAATTTAAAAGTGAAATACTAAATGGTGAAAAGGGGCATGCTATTTGAGATATGCCTAAATAGGCACTCTCTAGGAATCACCCATCCCTTGAATTGGATCATGCAATGGTCACTTTGATACTGGTGAGACATCAAAAATCTATAGAAATTTACTACATAGTCTAAATTTCTAAGCTATGCAATGAAAATAAATTCAATTTTACCTCTTCATGCCTAATATAGCCTCCTAGGCCCCTAAAAATTTGTTTTTTAGAAATTATACAACTACCTTCATCATAAAATGTTAATATCACATGCTTATTTATTTTGCAAAATTATAGTCACTAAGAGGTACTTTTGAAGCATTTACTAGAAAATATCACATCCAATTTTGCTCACTTACATACATCAAAAAATCTTATAAAGTTTTATGAACCCATTCAAAAATTCCTCTAACCCTTCATTTTGTGTTTTGAGTCTCCATTACAAAATCATTGTCTATATATAAAATCACTGACAATGGTTTGCTCACCCTAGTGATAAACATTCTCCAAAAGTTAAAAATTAAATTTTCCCCCAATGTTCAAAAACATAAAATCATCGGCTAGAAAATTTCATTGAAAATAAACATTCATAGGTGGTGAATTTTCTATAAATTTTGTAAAATAGCAAGTTTCTCATATATATGGTTGATCTTATCCATTCCAACTAGGATAAGGTAGTTGTACTTCACAAATTTTACCAATTTTGCATAGACAACATGATCTTATCTTGCCAAATTGGATCCATGTTTTTCATCAACCTTGATTTCCTACCAAATTGGATTTGTTTTTCCCTCAACCTTGTTTTATTTCTAAATTGTATCTACCTTTACCTTCAATCTTACTTTCTTGCCAATGGAAAACTCATTCAAATGAATCTAAGAATTTGGCCTCATCCATTTCCTCCTCAAACTCTATACGTTTAGCTCTTCTCTCCCAAATTTGGGCATGATGAAATATAATTATAATGATTAAATGGATCACACTCTTTCTTATGTTAAGATTTTAAAATAATTTAGGAAATAATTTTATGCTATTCTAGCACTATTGTATTCAACTTTTGAGACATATTCAAGTCTTGTTAGTGAAGCTCTACCCTTTTCTATTCCATAAGTTCTTGGCTTCTTAGTTATAGGATTTTTTCATGATCACATGAACCGAGACCTTGCATGCCAAAGTGTTTGCTATGAATCATATAGGGAGGTACTTTCATTATGGTTATTAGCTCAATACATATATATTTTTGCATAGTTTCTCATGAATTTTTTCATCCTAACCTCTCGCTTTCCATATGTACACACATTTTGTCAAAATATTGTTATAGGTTCCCATAATAATTCATCAAAGTTTTCCATATCCATCTTTGGACCATCACTTATCAGCTTTGGTATATTTTTCTTATCTACAAGTACTCCCTATAAAAAGGCCATCTAAAATAATAGTAGGTGACAAACTTGTTTTTATTTGTGTTTGTACATAGTGTTGGTAAATTTCATAATCATTAGAATCCTTGAACTTAGGAAAAAATAAAAATAATTTTTTTTAACTTCTACTTATCTACACCTTTACAAATAGAATCATCATCAATAGAATTTATAGGATTTTATTTTCCTCTAAGGGATTTTTTTTTAAGCAAAAAACCCCTTGCAAGGCCACATTTGTCTAAGAGACCACGAACAGGGGGTTCTACATTGTCAAAGTCATCCGAGAGTCGCACCCGACCCTGCCCACACCAACATTATCAATTGGATTTTTTATACCCAATTCAGCTTTTTGGTAGGGTGGATATTTGAACCTGGGACCTCCCTTGGAGGATTGCCCTCTCCTCTCCAACACACCTACAAAACCAGGGTGCCTCTAAGGGAATAGAATTAGTATTGTAAGTGGTTATTTTCACTCAACTAGTCAAACAATTATATTTCAACTTGGAATTTTCTATTTTGATTTTATTTTAATCATAATAAACTTCTTATTATTTAATATTAACTTTCATAACATCTTAATTTTAGTATTTTTAGCAAATTTCATCTTCCAAAGGTTTCATATTTTATTTTGTATAAAAAATATAGGGGTCTTGCCAAAAAATAATAAAACTAACACTTTCTTGGGTGTCAAGAATATCCTCAAAAAACTAACACCCTAATACATTCTCCTTTTCAATGTGTTTTTGTGGGTTTTTCCACCTATAAGGTAAAAATCATTGATAGCAATTCAATTTCATAGACAACAAAGTTATAATTTGGCAATATTGGCATCAAGATAGTCTATACAAGTTCATGTGTTAGAAGGTTCACAAGCAACAATCTTAGTCCATAGGTGATAATTTTAAGGATAGACAAGTTTGGTCCATATTTATATATCCCTTAGTTGTAGATATTACATTTAACATTCCATTAGCAAAAGGCCAAGTTTTCTCATTTATTTTTTATTTTTTATATTTAAATATTAAAAATGCATCTTGTTTATTATTTATTTCTATTTTTTACATAATATAAAGGGAAAATAAAGGAATCTAAGCTTATTATAACTTTAGTTCAAAACATAAAAGAAATTTGGATGAAAGGAACCTAGGATATTACATTTTGTATTATCCATCAAATAAAAAGGCCATTTACATTGCATTTAGGCTAAGTTTATTGGCTTGAATTTCCTCTTGAAAATTTGTTGAAAGGGATAAAAGTTGTACTTCCTATCATTAGCTTAGAAATAAAGGAATAAGAAATATGTATAGGTGAGAACTTGTTTTCTGAATATTTATCTTCATTTGCATCATATAACATATCCTTCTTTATATTTCTTACATCATAAAACTTATGTGATTGTAAAAATTACACACAAAACATACATTTAGGGTAACCTTAAATCACCCTTGGTGAAACATTACCTTTTTCCAAAGATAGCACTCTTATAATCATGGTATCTAGGATAAAATCCTTTTTTGAATGTGAATCATAGGCTCAGAGGCCAAAATTCCTAGATCTTTGTTTATAACCAATTATCACTATTTCTCATATTTAGCTATATAATCTATTTTAGAGAATTGTAAATATTTTCTTCACCTTAAAATGGCCTACTAATATACTAAAGTGTGTTTCCCACAATATCTTTGACCATTCACTATATGGAATACATAGTTGTTCCATGTGACAAATAATATTATCTCAAAAATAAAAATTAGGAATATGTTGATCCACACTAGGAGATTGATATGCATTAATAAAATCAGTAGACTTAATATAAATTAATACCAATGTATTATGTTTGCATGAATTAAGAATGATTGTGAATGTGATAATTGAGAGTTGATTCAAATAGTGTGTTATCCAATCAAAGCTTCCTTTCTTGTGCAATATGATTAGATGAATATATTAATTACATAGCCCAATTCTAATGAATCTCAATTATTATATTAGTTTATATCTAAATGAACTCAAGAGGATTATGATATGAATGAACGATTATTTATTCATCCAATATGTAGTATTTTTATTTTTTATATGATTGGACAATGCCAACATTCTTTGTTAAATGTGGGGTGTTTTTGAACTACTTTATTAAATATATCATTATAATATAAAATTGGATGCACATGCTCTATGAGAATGGTTTTGAATGCATACTCTTGTACATTGGAAATTATCTAAAAAATTATCATAGACCAAATAGTAAATGATGTAGAGGAGTTGGAGAGCAAGTGGGTAGTTAAACCTCTCTAGTTGCTGAGAGGCCCAGGTTCAAATCTCTCGCCTCACATGTTGCGGATATGTTATGTAATGGTTCCCTCGTGGTCACAGCTTGTTTACCCCTTGTGGCCACCACCAAAAAAAAAAAAAATAGTAAATGTATAGGATATAGCTAATATAGTTTATTCTTAAGCTTCTCATATACTCTCTTATATGTGTATTACCAATAAAATTTAGATTTGGAACCTCATTTTATTACATGTTCTAGTGGTCAAGTAATGTGTGAGAACCCCAATACAAATTAGTATGATCTAGAAAACTATAAAGTTGTATCAAAGTCTTTAGTTTAGGTCATTATGTAATTATTTAATTTTTTGAAAGATTAGAAAGAACTCCTTCCTTGTCAATACTATAAAAATTTCCATGTCAAATGAATACATTTTAAAATTAGCATGCATATTATGTATTTAAAGATATTAGAGTACTTATTAAACATGTTTTTGATGCTCCTCCTAATGTATAACTATAGAAAAATATCTTAGTTATGCACAAACTACTAAAAATAAATTGGTGTACAGGTACATGATGTCATACATTATCTTCATAAATGTTTCAAGTACATTAGTCAAGTAAAAATGAATAACTAATCACTCAAATAAACCATCCTTGTATGTGAATTTAGTCTTTTATACATTGATGGGATCAATAGGTACTTGATGATAGCTAAATTTTATATCTGTTTTGCTAAATAAATTTACACCATGGAGTTGGTCTAGAATGTCCTTTATTAAAGGAAGTGGATATGTTTATCTATAGATATCTTATTAAAACCCATGTAGTCAATGCAAATTCTTCATGTTCTATATTTATTTAGATCTAATACCATTGGACTAGCACATTGTTAAGCACTTGATTTGATATATCTCTTATGAATCAATTATTGCATCTTCCTCATTTTATTATTTTCAAGAATTGATCTATAGCAATAATCAACACTAGTCAAGAAAAAACAAATACATAATTAATATAATATTTTACCTTGCATTGAAGTAACATTATACTTGGTGAATTAAACAAGTTATCATTTTTTGTTATATTTAGGTCCATTTTTTGTATTATATAAATATTGAGATTAACATGGTGATAACAATACTTATTATTATTGTTATTGATATTATTATAATAATAGTGTTAATATTAATCCTATTGTTATTGTTTTTGTTATTACTAAGATTATTAGTTATTTGAAAAGCATATAGACATAAAGATATATAAAGAGAAAGATATAGATATACATATATACACGTGTATATGTGTATGTATATATATTTAGGTTTTAGTTATTTTTATATTTGTATATTGTTTAAATATATATATATTTTAAGTTTGTAAATTATATAGTGTATGAAACCCTGAATAGTATAATATATATTAATATATTATGTTCCTTTTTTAAGTTATAATACCAAAAATTTAAAGATATTTAGGATCTTATACCTTTTATTTTTAGTTTTATTAGAAATAATAAAGGTCAACTATAAAGAAGTTAGGATCTACATTTGAATGAGTTTTCAAAAAGTATATTTATAGAAGATAAAAGTAAAACCTTATTCAAATGCAACCTTATAGGAATTTTTTACTCATGATGATGAGAAATGTACATTGTCTCAAAAAATTAAGAATATTTTTAATGCATTACATATTTAAAGACTCATAAATATAAATATAAATGTTTTTTTTTTTTTTTTAACCTATCATCCTCCTGCATTTTTTAACACTACCTATAAAAATAGAGATAGGATGAAATACCTTTCATATTATAAAGCATTAACTTCTAATAGTTAATATGATACTCTAAATCATTTATTTATGTATACCATGTATCTTATACATGAATGGATGGTGAAGGATAATGTTACATCCCACACCTTGACTACTGAACCCTTGTGCTTGACAAAGAAAAAGAAAATTAATACTTACTTTTATGAAGTCTTAAAAAGTATTAGAAATTTAGTATTTGGGGTGACTTATTTAATACTTTTGAAAAAATGCAACCTAAAAGGAAAATATATATTTATACATATAAAAAAATAGTATTACTTATGTTTTAAATTATTACCGTATTTTACATATTAACGTGGATCTAAATTTTAGGGCAAGAAAAATTATGACTCTAAGTGCCATGAAATCTGGACTTATAAGACACTAGAATGAATTTAAAAATCATATTATTTGGTTTTCTAAGGTACTATTACCCCACCCTATATGCATCATCATATCCTTAGGTCTTCTAAAATACTATTTCCCCACCGTACATGCATCACCACCTTAGTGGGTATGTACTACTAAATGACGCCTCCAGTAGATCATTACCTAGCTTGCCCTTCATCATTTGGAAAGGGCACCTCCAAAAATATTATATAAAGCCACTACTTGACATTGAGGAGGGAGGCGGCACGAGTAAGTAATCTAGGATTGTGAAGAATATTGAGAAGCATCTTTTGGGAAATCTAGACTGCTTCATTTGGAGAGGGCTAGTTTGAAGGAAGGAGCCTCAGATATTTTCCAGGCCAGTTCTTCCAATACATTTAATTTATTTTCAAATGATTATACTCTGGATATTCAATTAAGTCTTAATATATAGACTAGTAGAACACAACTTTATTGCTCTGAAATTCAAATTTTTTTGTTTGAATGCATACTATATTACAATAGGCATGATGTACCCAATCGAATCGAACACCTCTAGGAGGTGGTCAACAGATAGATTCGGCTAGATTCGGCTATATAATAGTATGTGAATGTTTATCAAATTAAATAAGAGGATAATTAAACCTTCCTGTAATGTGTATGAATGGCACTATGTTTCATTAGGTGTAATCTCAAATTGATGAATTATAATTTTATAGGGAAATCTCTTATGTATGTGGTTCTATTTGATTATGTGGTTCGCTATGGAACTACGCGTTGGCTTTGAATAGAGAGCATAGAAAAGAAAAATTTAACCACTTGATTTAGCTTTGTAATCCCACAAAACTACCTCTTGAGGTTTTAATAAATCAACTATTGCTAAAGTCTTTTATTGGAACGGATAATCCTGAATAAATTTTATTGATGCTACAGAATTTAACCACTCGATTTAGCTTTGTAATCCCACAAAACTACCTCTTGAGGTTTTAATATATCAACTATTGCTAACGTCTTTTATTGGAACGGATAATCCTAAATAAAGTTTATTGATGCTACAAAATCCAAATTATAATCATTGTGTGGATGACTGATGAGGTTGATGCCCATGCAATTTTAGTTTGGATGACCAATGATTCATGGTACCATTGCAATAATATAAAGGATAATTACATATTTATGCTCGATTCTCTTATTTGATTGGTTGTCATAAGTTTTTTATACTTCAATAGTTCAAGTGGCATAGTGTTTTGTTAGGGTCTTCAAACCTATTGTTCCATACAGTACGTGTAAGTGATATTTGTAAGAGTTAAAACAAGGTAATCTCTGTATAGAATTTATTCACCATTCGGTGGACCGTTAAGCATCAATTGGTAGGTGCCTTGTCATCAAGTAGACATTTAATAGAGATTTAACGATCGACCCTCACATATTGATTCATTAAGCATTGACACTTATTTATTTAATATTGATACTTGTTAAACCTTAAAGAGCTCGATCACCATATATTTTAGTTAATATCCATTGTAGCCATGGCCTGGGTTGCTCTGCGCATTGTTAATCGTATACCTTGTACTATGCATAGGAGACAATAGTCCCACATTCCTCCTGTGGGATCAATGAGCACAATATGAAAGAGAATTTACTTTACTTAAGGAAATGACCACATGATGGTGGTCATGATGACGTCGGTTAATAGGTGTTGATGAAACTTTGAACTTACTTGTTAAGATTTGACGAGTGGAGGTTTGATTTGCTATGTAATGGCTGAGCAGACTGATAGGTTGGGGATCTTCAAAACCATAATTTAAGAATAAATGGACTAAAGTATGGTCGGTTGACTATGTTAGGATTGAGTAAACCCACTTTTACACAACTGGATATCTATTTACCTGTCCCATCAAGCATTTTGTTAGATAATTCATGACTGAGCAGAGTGAATGGTTGACTATGTTAGGGTTTAGTATGGTCGGTTGACTATGTTAGGATTGAGTAAACCCACTTTTACACAACTGTATATCTATTTACCTGTCCCATCAAGCATTTTGTGATATAATTCATGACTGAACAGACTGAATGGTTGGGGATCTTCAAAACCATAATTTAAGAATAAATGGACTAAAGTATGGTCTGTTGACTATGTTAGGATTGAGTAAACCGACTTTTACACAACTGTATATCTATTTACCTGTCCCATCAAGCATTTTCTGAGATAATTCATTTTTTAAATTTGGTACAAATTATAATGAAACCAATTTTAAATATTGTGGAGTAATTTGGGTATTCTTTAATGAATTATGTTGATGATTATGGGACAAATTTTAGGAATAAAATTTGTATAATTTGAATACACATTTTATTGAAGAGTATGAGATAATTTTTTAAGGGTAAAATTTGTGTAAACTACAAGGGTTCTTAGAGAAGAACTTTGGGATAAATTATGGATAAAAACTTATAGTAAAATTTGTGTAAATCCTAGTTTAGATATGTGGAAAGCCTTGGGGCAAGATATTGTCTAAAAATATTGAGACAAATTTAGAATGATTTATATTAATCTTGAAACACGGAAATGTAGTCTAATATTGATGAAATATTAGTTAACAAATCTATTTCAAATTTGTAAATCTATAATGTGTTTTTTGAGGTAAATTTGAGGATAAATTTGTATATCTATAGTGTAATCTTGTTGATAGATTACGAGACAAGTTATAGCTAAACTTGAGTAATCTTGTTGATAGATTACAAGATAGATTGTAGCTAGATTTGTAAAACTATAGTATGATCTTGTTGATAGATCATGAGACAAATTGGTTGCTAATTTTTTGGAAAAACTATAGACTACAAGATAAATTAATAGATATATTTGTGAAAGGACTCTAGTGTGACTGTAATTGTAGATTATGAAATATATTTGGAATATGATCTAGTGATAGATTATGAAAAAAAATTATGTAATGATTGTGAATGTATAATTGAATCCATTTGTTTAAATGATATTTCTATGTGAAGGAAATATGAGTTACTTGTGATAGTATTGTATATTTCATGCATGGAAATAATTCCATTAGCGAATGAATTTGTTGCATTCTCTTTGAAAATTATTAGCAATAGCTAACTGTAATAATTATATTTTTCAAAGGCATATCTTTGTGGAAAAATGATATGGGATGAATATGTGGATTTCATTCTTAGGAAAGTATGGGATTTCCTTCCTTTGAATCTTGGGAATGCTTTAGACAATTACATTATGAGGAATATATTGTGTTTAGTTGCATTCAATTGGAAATTATTATATGCTATTGCTTGCTTAGAATGCATTTTCATATACATGTAATGGGTTATCCTGATCACAAAATACTTACAACCTTGTACTGGTGGTTCGAGTTGAGTCAAGTGGAGATTGGATCTATTCAACTTATATTGGATATGTATATATATGTTATAACAATGCCTCTTTAATGTAAGACCTCATTTATTGTGAAAATATATCTATTGAGAATGATTTGCAAACTGATACAAATGAAATTGTATTACTCTCCAAAAATATTTATAAACAATACAACTCTCAATTACAAGAAATTATGGAAAATAAAGTAAATTTATATCATGGCATGAAGTTATCATATATTAGGGCTTAGATATTTAAATGAGAATTAAATATTGTGTTTATATGACATAAATTAACCCTAAATAAAATAGAAAGGATAAATCATGTATAACACTTAAAGATGCATATTTTACTTATTAAACATGAGAATGATCATAAGGGAGAATTTGAATGTTATCTCATTTTGTGGAGATTATAGTTGAATAGAGCAAGTAAAATATAATAGTATAAATTAACAAGTCTATGAGGGTTTGTGTGATACCTCCTTAGCTAACAATTTTTGATAAAAAGAGAGTTAAGAATTTCAATGATTGATGTTCTATCCTTAAGGAATAAAAATCTAATATTCAAGGCATACACCTAATGTACGAGTTGAAAGAGACCTAACATAAGACTCGTTTAATGTTGATTCAAGCTAGTAGAGAAAAATGTGTTCGTATTTTAGATAGGAAAATTCCCAATTGTGAGGTAAACAAACTTACCTGTAGATCATAATAGGGGTTGGCCACCCCTATTCATAGGATAGATACTGACTATGTTGATTGCTGTGAAGTGTAGCCTTGGATGTACTTGGATACTCATCTATAAGAGAACCACATGGAGATTTTTCTTAATCACTTATTGATC
The DNA here is from genome assembly GCA_028583015.1 of Wollemia nobilis. Taxonomy (NCBI): domain Eukaryota; kingdom Viridiplantae; phylum Streptophyta; class Pinopsida; order Araucariales; family Araucariaceae; genus Wollemia; species Wollemia nobilis. The sequence goes on along the minus strand of JAQPPZ010016040.1, from coordinate 3,938,799 downwards.
AATGACTTAGATAAGAATATAATAAATACAAAAAAAATCTCTCTAAGATTGGTTGGTTTTGGTAGGAACATTACAATTGGTATCAGAGCCTAGGTTGATTAGGCACAAAGCTTCCATAAAAGAATACTAGAGGAACTTTGAACTGATACATGTTTGGTAAGGGAAGAGAAATTGCTTGGAGGTTACTAATGGGTAAGTCTTTTCTCCCATGCTTGAACCATTGGTGAATCAGATTGGAAGAGTTAAGTGAACCCTCCACAATAGTGGGTCTTAAGTGGTGTACTGAGACTCTTTTGAGAATCATACTTGATATTTGTAGCTCCAAGCTAAGCCTCTTCCTTACTCAAATATTGTATTGTAAATCAACAAGAGTTGTTGTATATATATATATGTGTGTGTGTGTGTGTGTGTGTGTATATGGGTAGACCCTAATAGATTTAGTAAAATAATATCTTAGTAGGATCTCCATATTAGAAAAAAATATCAAAATGTTTTTCTTTAATTTTGTTTGATGTTACAACATGGCCTTTTGATCAATTATGGAATTTGCATGAAATATAGCAAGGATATACTAAAACATATCCCACCAATAGTAGAAAATTGAACCTTTACCATGGTTGAAACACCATTACATGACCACCAAATGGTAGTCAACTATAATAATGTGTTGCATGCTATTTATGCATTGAGATACATTTTAACAAGATGCATGTGGTATTTAAAATTTGAAAATAGCAAAAATAACTATGTAATGATAGGTAATTTAGATATGCACATGTACGGTAATACTTACTACTAGAAGGATTACAAACTAATACAAATTTTTAGCAATAAATATGCCACCTAGGTTGAAAAGTGAAAGGAAGAGTGTTTCTTGAAAAAAAAATAGTTAGCATAGATAGTGTTGAAGACATAATTGTAGGGAAAAGTTCTGAAAACTCAAACAAAGTAGAGATAATCTCATGGCTATTGTTCATATGATGGAAGGAGATATAAATTTTGTATCAAGATAAAATGATCCAACAGAGAAATTTGTTGGAGGCCATTAGGGCTGAAATATGAAAACCTAAGAATAGGGATCTTGAGTCAACAAATCCTACAATAAAGCAGGCAAATGACACCAAATAAATGGATCATGTGGTTAAATCTTACATTAATGGAGAACTGGAAAAGGATTTGAAATATATAAAGGTTATAAATTTTACTAAAAGAAAAGGAGGAAACTCAACAGAATCTTGGTTAAATGAAATGAAGGTTTATTTCTCCATGAGAAACTACTCTCCAACAACCAAGGCAGTCTGGACCATAGGGCTTATAATGGAAACAAGTATGGAATTGTAGGATATATTTTGTAAGGAGCAAAAATTCAAAGTAATTCACTTCAAATGGGAAGATTTTGTAAAAGACTTCAAAAAAATGTTCCTCATTGAACAATTTTATGCGAAGAAACCTGACGAATTCATTCAACTCCAACAAGGGACCCAATAAATAATGGGTTACTATAGATAGGTTTTGAGGTTTCTCAAATATGTTCCAACTTATGAGAAGGAAAATAAGTTGAAAGTACAAAAATTCCTCTTAGAAACTGAGTATCAAATCAGAAATTCAGTGAATATGGACAAACTAAGTGATTAGATATGGCTTACGAGTTGGCATGCTAGGAAAAGTACAATCTAAATCTAAATAAGAAATTTATCAACTCCTCAAATTGGTAAAATAAGGAACATCATCACCAACCAAATATGAAGTGGAAATCTAAACAAAAGCATAATGGTAGAGAAAATTTTAAATTCACAAAGAGGAACAATGGGAAACCAGGAAATTTTAAGATGAGGTTCCAGAAAAAGAATAAAAAAAACAAAACTGAAAGATCTCAACCTCTAAAATAGATAGAACCATCTCCTATCAAAATGAAAGATAAGTTAATTCAAGGAATAAATCAGATCCTTAATATTGAATGCTATGATTACGAGGATTTGTACTATGCAAGGAATTGTCCTCACCATGCAAAATCTGGCAAGAACGCAAATGAGGAACCATTAAAACTACGTAGCCACCAAGAATCAAAACCTAGAAGGAAAATCAACTTCCTTGCTCATAAATGGTAAAATATTTGGTATATATGTTCAAAATTTGGTAGATAGTGGAGCTATTTATAGTTTTATTTCTAGTAGTATAATAAGGAACATGTTAGAGAGAATAGATATTTAGCACAAGGGTGGAAAATGGAGTATGGATCATGATAGACCTATTTTGTGGATCAATGTTTCCCCACAGCTAAAATTTCCCTACCTACTAGTTATATCACTTTGTACCTATATGTAGCACCACTACATGTCTTTTACCTCATATTGGGGATGTATTGGTTAAAATATCACAAAGCTTTGATCAATTTCCAAGATCGATGAATTGAGTTTACTAATGATGAGGAGAAAATAATAAAGATATATAGTGAGCAAGGATATTTTAAGCTAGTGTTATTATATGTAATGCAATTCAAGAAGGCCACAAGGACATGAGGCATGGTCTATGTGGTTAAACTAAAATAAGTAGAGGATGACAATAAGGAAGAAGTATTTAAGAAATTTTCAATTCTGTAAGAATATAGGGAAATATTTACTTCAGAGCTTCCTAGAATACCTCCTAAGCATGAGTTTTATTTCACAATTTATTTTGTACCAGGTATAGAACCTATCCATAGATATCCTTATAGTATATACCCTATTGAGATGCAATAATTAAAGGTGCAACTCCAATAGTTGCTCGATAAAGGGTTAATTAAACCAAGTGTAATTCCATGAGGTGCACCAGTACTATTTGTAAAGAAGAAGTATGGTTCACTAAGACTGTATAAAGATTACAAAATATTAAACAAAGAAACCATAAAAAATAGATATCCTTTTTCGTGGATAAAATACCTATTTAATAAAATTAAATAGGTAACCATATTTTCTAAGATTGATCTTAAATCAGGGTATCATCAGTTGAGGATCTAGGATGAGTATATGCTCAAAACTACTTTCAATACTAGGTATAGGCACTATGAATTAACTATCCTACCATTTGGATTAACCAATGCACAAGTATCTTTCATGAATATAATGAATAGTGTGTTTAGAAATCAGTTGGATTGATTTGTCTTGGTATTCTTAGATGATATTCTAATTCACTCCCATAGTAAAGAAGAGCATGATAGACATCTAAAAATTGTGCTAGAGATATTGAGAAGGAATCAAATCTATGGAAACATATCCAAATGTGTATTTTATGTTCTACAAGTACATTAATTAGGAAATATAATTTATGCAAATGGAATTATGGTGGATCCCAAGAAAATTGAGGTCATTTTGAATTGGCCATTTCCTACTAATGTGATGAAAGTATGAAGCTTCATGGAATTGATTAGATATTATCAAATATTTGTGAAAGAATATTCTAAGATAGATTTTCCAATAACTAATATTCAAATAAAAGGAAAGGAGTTCAAATGGATAGATAAATGTAAAGCTCCATTTCAATTGGTTAAGAAAAAACTCACTTTCGCTCCTATACTAAAAATCCTAGATCCCCAAGAAATTTTTGTAGTATGCACAGATTCTTCCTTGGAAGGGTTGGTAGGAGTATTATCCCAAGATAAAGTAGTAGTGACATATGAATAAAAAAATCTCAAGAAACATGAGACTAACACTTCTACGCATGATCTAGATCTAGTTGTAGTTGTACATGCCTTAAAGATTTGGTGATACTACCTTGTGGGTAAACCATTTGAGTTGAGAACTAACCACCAAAGTTTAAAATACATTTTTACTCAACCATTACTTAACACAAGATAGAGAAGATGGATTGATTTCCTGACTGGATATGAATTTAATAAAGAGTATATCAAAGGAAAGGAAAACAAAGTCATTGATGCTTTGAGTAGGAGAAGTCACATTGGTGCACTGACTTGAAGTCATATAGATCTCATGGATCAAGTTAAGAAAGCCCAATCTCAAGATCAAATTTGTAATTAAGTCCAAGCTAATATGGCACATGATCCTAGGATAGATAAGGATTATAGTCTCAAATATGGACTTTTGTGTTTTAAGGATTGGGTAGTCATCCCCAAAACTAGTAATTTAAGAAGGTCGATCATGAGGGAAGCTCATAAATCACCATATTATGCTCATATTGGAGGATCTAATATGAGAGAAAACATGAAGAATACTTTATATTGGCCTGATATGAAGAAGGATATCATTGAATTTGTTGCTTGATGCCTATAATAGCAGAAAGTGAAGGTAATACATAAGCATCCAATAGGATAGTTGTATCCACATGATGTATCAATGAAAAAGTGGTAGGTAATATCAAAGGATTTCATAGTTGGGTTACCTAATAATAGGTACCAACATGATACAATACTTGTTGTGGTCAAAAAACTAACCTAAGTGGCACATTTATAGGAAGCACCAAGGATGATGTGGTAGTAATAGCCAATATATTTACCAAAGTTATTTTTAGTTTACATGGGTTTCCTAAAGTAATCATATCTGACTAAAATTCTAAGTTCACCTCTAATTTTTAGTAAGCTTTACATCGTGCAATTGACATCGCCCTAAATATAAGTTATGTTTATCATATAAAGAAAGATAGATAAATAGAAAGAGTCAATCAAGTCTTAGAAGACATGCTTTGCATGTATTGCATGGATAAAAATCCTCTATGGGAATACTTTTTATCGTTAGTATAATTTACCTATAATAACATATACCATGATTCCTTAAAGATGGCTCCTTTTGAGGCTTTATATGGTCGAAGATATAGGACACCATTATCATGGGATAATTTGGAGGATTGGGTTACCATTGGACCAGATACACTCAAAAAAATGGAGGAACAATTTAAGGTAATATGGAAAAGGCTAGGGAAGATTTGGATCACCAGAAAAATTATGTTGACTTGAATAGAACTCCTCAAGAATTATCTGTAAGATATAAGGTATTCTTTAGAGTAAAGCCTATGAAATGTTCTATCAATTCGACTAAATTAGATCTTAGATACATTGGACCATTCACCATACTTGAAATAATTATACCCGTTGCCTACAAACTCAACTTGTCACCTAATTTGGTAAATATCCATGATTCTTTCAATGTGTCCCTACTTAGGAAGTATATTGATGATCCTAATCATTTTTTGGATGTCTCAAAGCTATAGATGGTGGTGTAGCCATGGAATTTTAACACACTTCAAAATTCTCACTTCCCAGTAAAATATGTTGTTTACCATAACATGAAATTTATCCTCAAATACCACTACCTCGATTTTCATTCCAATAAAATGGAAATTGATTTGATTTGTTTTTTTGGAAAATTCAAGCAAACCCGATGAAATCAATATTTTATTGCAATTTTGAACATCCAATTTCATCCAAATCCTATGTGTACCTAATTTAGTCACTCTATTGGGATTTTGAACCTAATATGACTCAACCTAGATTCCCGACAAATTCAGGTGATCCAAATTTGTCCAAATTAGGTAAAATCCCAAATTGGCCTAACTACTTGGCTTATTTTTGCCTCCCTCCCTGGTTCTTCGACCTGCATCAGTCATTTAAATCCCCATAACCCTCCTAAGTAAACTAATGGTGATAAATTGTAGGAAATATTTGTTGTATAAGGATATTTTAGAACTTTTGTTGTAGGTTAAAGTGGAGATTTTGGACATATCTCATTATTGTTACTGTGTTTACTGCATTTAATTTTACATTTTTTGTATTATATCCATAGATCATTTATTTTTCATATGATTTGACAAAATAATTAAGGGAATTAACTATTACAGATCACGATCTATTATCACCTAAGAATATCCCCACCCCTAATTTTAAAGTTTAGTGTTGTTGCATTGTGAAATTATGGGTTTTTAATATATTCGACTAATCCAAATTCGTCTGATGAATTTGGATGTTTGAATTCATACTAAATTTTCTAAATTTGTCTTGTAACACTTGAATTCATCTGAAAGCAAATATTTGGGTGAGGTAAGGATCTAAACCTGATTTCTTGAATATCTCATGCTCTAGATCAATATTTCTCTATCTATAAACATTTACATTAAACAAATAAAAGAAAAATATATAAAAAAACATAGAATTTATTACATTTTGTTTCATACTAGTCAAAATACAAAATATAAAATACAAAAATAAAAACAAACATGTTATCATAAACTCCATATTTCACTTTCAATCATTGCATCAAAGTTAGATTTACAACACTTTTTAGATAGACTTGTATGCCATTTGTTCTCAAGGAAAGATAAATTGCATGTAGCTAGGTAGAAATTGCATTTGGCCAAACCCTAAGTGTATGAACATAAAATAATACAACAAACATCCACTTTACCTAGGCATGAAAACTGCCATAGAAAGTATTTCCTGGTGAACCCTCACCCCATTCATCGATAAACACCAAAGAGAGCATGAATCAAGTGCTTCTCATCCGATGTGCAGATCCATCATTTTCCCTATCCTTTTCAGGTATGGATCCATTAGCCTGGAAGAAAGGGTTGCAAACATTTTGGTTCTATATTCTTTGGTGAACCAACATGAACTGCACCATCATTGTCAACTTTGTTGTTTCATAAAAAAAACAAAAATATTTCTAAACGGTAGAAAATAGTATTAAAGAGTCTTCATTTATAGACCTTAGAAAAATTCTCATAGAGTGAGAGGTTGACCTCTTCTACAAACATAATAATACATAAGGCCAAGTGGACTTGTGAAAAAACTTTGATATCATTAAGAATAGATCTGAAGAAATAAGGAAAATTAAAAGAATTGATGTTACTAGAGCCCTAGGACTAGGTTATTACTCTCCCTATTTTGAATTTAAAATAGGTTGTGAACATTGGATCACAAAAAAACAAGCTAGTGTTCATTTAAATATCTATCCTTGGGATAACTATCTAGAAGAAGCATTAAATATCCATAAATTCTTAGCATAATTAGAGGAAAATGAGGTGACCCTAGAACAAAGAACAATATATCACAAAGCACCTAGGGAAGTCCTTTTTTGAGACTATTGTTTTGAATTACAAGTTCAACTTTCTACCTCAGATAATAATGAATTTACCCTTGTCCACTTCATCCAACTTTTAGTTAATGATTTCTCTTTTGAGGAAGAACACTACATGAGTCCTGAAGGTCTAGAACCCATTAATGATGTTCACAAGCTCCTCAAAGAAGATTAATCCATTTAGTATTATTATCAAAATTCTACAAATACTTGAGTTAAATAATAGTAGATTGTTTATTTTTCAAGAACAAAAACAAATATATATATCAAAAACAATAAAAATAAACATTTTTTTTTTTAATTAGTATCAAGAGGAAAGATGACTAAAACTCTAAGTAACAGTAAGCAAGTGGGAACCAACTTAGAAGAAGAGTCGAATAATGAAAACCCCAATAGTGAGACTGAAATGGAAGAAATTCCATAAGAACAAGTAACCCAAATAGAAAAACATGATGATGATGAAACAAATAAGGTTTTTGACACAAAAATAGGACCCCAAGGAGACATTCATTTTGAATCTCTAGATCACTTTTGTGAATTTTTGAAACATAACCGATCTACTATTACCAACACATTTGAAATAGAAGAACAAGTTAGAAAATGTGATGTTTTACTTGAAGATGCCTTAGAACAATTTTTTCAAATGCGACCAAAATTGGAAACCTATGAAGAGGATACCTCATTACAACATGCCACTCATATTGACCCTTCCTTATATCCTACCCAAATTATGCATCCCCAAGATACTCATTATCAAACTCAAACATCAATTGCATCACAACGCCAACCTACTTTGGTGGCCAACATAACTACTTCTACTCAAAAAAAACCTTCTTCTTCTCAAAATAATACTTTTCTTTCCCAATATTTCAAAAATTGATTTGGTCAAAACTCTACATCTCAAAAGAGCAAAAATGTGCAAAATCCTACTTCTTTTCAACAAAATTCCCAACAAAATCATCTCCTTATAAAATAAAAAATCATCCCATTTCAAATCCTATGCATAATAGTATCACCACTCCAACCCCTTATGCACAACGTACATATTATCCTCCATATGCCAACATAATAGCACAACATGGAAACAATGAGCAACCACAACATCTTGAAGCAATTAGCTTCATGATTGGATCAAATAGACCCTTATCATCCTACATATAGCTATAAGGAGATGTGTAATCAACCATTGGATCCCTTTTTTCTGCTCATCCATATCCTATATGATTCCCTATGCCAATTCTTCCAATCTATAAGGAAATTGAAGACCCCATCGAGCATCTTCGCATGTTCAGGACAACATGCCATGAAATTGCATATGATGATATGTTATTGCTAAATATATTCCCAAACATTTTGGTAGGTATGGCATTAGAATGGTACTATCAATTTTCAATGTATTCCCTAAGAAATTTTAAAGAAACTATGAAATTATTTGTACATCAATTCGGTGTCTATATAGAGAGGTATGTCACAATAAAATATTTATAGAACCTCAAAAAAGGAAAATAAGAGAGCTTCACAAAATTTATAGCTTTATGGAGGAATATTTTAGCTAAACTACATTTCACTTTACCTCCAAAGGAAATGTTAAAATTTTTCATTGGGAATTTACAAGAGCAATTATCCTACGAGTTAGCTATGGCTACCATAACATCCTTTGATCAAGCTATAGACTTGGAAAGAAGGGTAGAATAAGCTCTAATAATAAGGGGATAGATTAAAAGGAAGGATGAAGATAAGTCATCTAAAAATCAATACAAGAACAAACATGTGGTAGGATATGGGGTTACAGATAGTAGACCCCCTCCAAATGTTAACACTATAGAAACTACAAAGAAGTTTGTGTTAAAAGCACCCCAAAAATCTTTGAAATGAAACTTCACAAGAATAAATCAGCCTTTGATGATGGTCTTACCGCAATTGGTGGAAAGAGGTTTGATAAAATTACTAGAGATACGATAACCTGACCCCTCTCAACCTTGGTATAGACCAGACCAACATTGTGATTTCTATTAAGTTGATGGACATCCAACAACACTTGAAGAAGATTAAAATACTTAGTACAAGACTTTATTGATAATAGAAAATTGGGAGTGTAAAATCCTCCACCTAAGGCTAATACACCAATAGAACCACAAAAGCAATAGGCACAAAAAACCAATCAATATCTAGAAATATTCCAAAATCCTTTACCAAACCATGGTAAGAAAGTTGTAAATCGGCTAGATTATAATATTGTGCCTCATCCAACACATTATCTGGGAATGACTAGTAGTCACTTACCATCGTAAATATAGTAAACTTCATTTGTGCCTTCTCAATCTACAATAACAATTGAGTAATTTTGAGGAAGGACAATGCAATTCTCATCTTTTAACCATATAGAAAGTGAAACTGAATCTAAGGTAGATATTAGTTCCTTACATTCTAATAGTTCAAAATATGAATCAAGACCAATTCTACCCATCATAGATTCATTAACTTTGGAGGAACCATTTCCAAAAATGATAACCCGTCCTTCTTCACAAAGCTCCTTCCCATAGAACAAACATAAAATTCTAGATCACAACCTTTTCAAGATGATCCTCCTATTCTCCATCAATCAAGCAATATTTTGGCTACAGTTGGAACCATTACTAGAAAACAAGCTCAAACTCAAAATTCTCATCCTCAAATACCTACAACTCAACCAAATGATGTGGATCAACCATATTTTATTCAGAAACTACCTTAACAGAAATCTCCCTTTGATATTAATGAATAACTAACTAATACAACAACTAGGATTTCTCTCTTAGATCTTCTTAAAACTTCATCAGTTAATAGAGAAGAATTAATGAACACCTTGAGTCAAATGATGGTACCTCAAGACATTGAATTGTTGTGACCACTTCACAACAACCCAAAATTGGGGACCCATTGAAAATTTTGAGATTTTGATATTTTGGTTTCCATGATCTTGATTGTTTGATTAAAAGTAAAATCTTTCTTTACTTTATTTCATATTTTGTTGGGCCTCTTTTGAAAATTTTAAGACTTGATAAGTATGTTTTAAATTTTTTAATTTTAAAAACTTTTAATTTTAATTTTTAAAATAAATCATTTTAAATCATTAAATAAAATACTTTAGAGTATAATTTTAGTGTTTTAAATCATTCATTTTAATTTTTATTTAAAATATTTAAAGTACTTAATTTTAATGTTTTAAATCATTCATTTTAATTTTTATTTAAAATATTTAAAGTTCATTTTGAATGTTTTTATTTCAAAGTGTATTGTAAATGATTTAATTAAAATATTTAAAGTAAGTAATTTTAATGTTTTAAATCATTCATTTTAATGTTTTATTTAAAATATTTAAAGTTCATTTTGAATGTTTTTATTTCAAAGTGTATTGTAATGTTTTAATTAAAATATTTAAAGTACATTATTATAAAAAATTTTGTGTTGGTTTTGTAGGTTTTCAATATGAATGAACGAACAAAGGAGCAGGAAAGCAAAGAGAATAATGTGGTTGTAAAATTCATTTTAAATTGTAGAACGGAATGAATGAACACAATGTTAAATTATAAATAGGCCATTGGAAACCAAGAAAGGGGGTTGAATAATTTTTATAGGATAAAGGAAATATTTAAGAGGAGAAGAGGAAGGACAAGTTGCACTTTGTTTCGCATTGAAATAATAGAGGAGCTTCTGGAGAATATTTTATTGTAAAATTTGAAGTTTTTATATTAAATTATTCTTGTTAAAACGAGCATGCGGATGATATTTTAGTGGATGAAATAGTTTGATATAATTTCATTTTAAAGTTTCCTTTAAAGATATCATTCGAATTATATTAGATTGTGTTAATTCTGATCAATAGAGGTTGAATTCAATTTTCAGAAGAGTTATATTTTCATTTTGTAGCATGTAGATTAATTTTATTTTAAATTTATTTCTCTTCCTTATGCTTTTTATTTTTATTGCAAAGGTTTGATTTATGCAACCTTATTTTCATATTATGAAGCTGAAAATTTATAATTAAGGTTCCCTGTGTATTCATTATCCAAATATTTACGTAAATTTTATATTTGGATAAATAAGCATTACATTGGTTGGAAGGTTACAAAAACCCTAACTGCCATATTATAAAGGTGTAAAACCTTTATAATTAGGGTTTAAACTTTTTATGTTTGGTCACCATTCGATACTCAAATTTCAATTTTATATCAGAATGAACAAACTTTCAAATTGAATAAAAACCTTAATTATTAATATTATAAAGGTCAAACGTTATAATTAAGGTTTAATTTTATGACTTTGTTGGAACTTACATAAACTTTAATTTTATGTAAAATTTCATTGACACCCTATTTCATATTTCCAAAGGTTAAAAAATTTATAAGTAGGGTTTAAACTTTTTATTTTTTTCACCATTCGAATGTTCAAATTTCAATTTTATATCAGGATCAACAAGCTTTCAAATTAAATAAAAATCTTAATTTTTAATATTATAAAGTTAAAACTTTATAATTAAGGTTTATAGTTAATGAATTTTTTGGAACCTAAGTAAACTTTAATTTTGTATAAAGTTTCATTGAAACCCTATTTCATATTTATAAATGTTCAAAACCTTATAATAGGGTTTAAATTTTTTTATGTTTGTTCACCATTCGGATATTCAAATTCCAATTTTATATCGGGATGAACAAGCATTCAAATTAAATAAAAAATTTAATTTTTAATATTATAAAGTTTAAAATTTATAATTAGGGTTTTATATTTAATGGCTTTGTTGGAATCTACATAAATTTTAATTTTACGTAAAGTTTCATTGATGAAGAAAATTTTGATTTTAATTAAAATGCTTAATGAAATTTATGTTAATTTAAAGTTTTGAAGCATGTTTAATTAAAATTTTCATTTGATTTTTTAAAATAAATTTGCATAGTTTAATAATGAAATTCAAGGTATATTTATTTATTTTGGAAAAGTGAATTTATTAGAGAGTGTATCAAAAATGATTTTAGATCAAGACACCTGAAATCCAGACTCCTTTTTAAAAAGTTATGTGCATTCAAGAGTTATTTTTAGCATTATTTCATATCTAGATGTTCCACACTTTTATGACACATTATAACAGAGAACCATGGAAGAATTAATTATTCTTTTGCAAGAGACGGTTTTAAATCTAAAATCCTAGTTGTGAGTGTGATTTCACAATTGGGTAAAATTACCCCTCAAAAAAATTGGTGCTAGAAGGAGGGCATGAAAGGTAAATATTTGATTTTCATTTGAAGTCATTCAAATCTTAGTTATATGTATATATTGCAAATTGAAGGATGTTATTTAATGCCAAGGTTTAATTGATGCATATCTTTCGATTAATTGTTAGTCATTTCATGCTTATTTGCAAGATATATTTCTTTGACTAATAAGATTGGAATTAAAGTTGTCTTCTTCAAAATTCACTAATGGCATTGTTTACTTCAGTAAATAAAAGATATGCATCTTGGATAGGTGATTGTTATAGCAATTTAAACATGCCTACTAATCAAATTCTTGAAGGTGTAGAAGTTTGTTTACCTAGGTTTAGGCATGATGTAGATCAAGCCAAGGAACATATTCAGAGATAGAAGAGTGTATTAATTCATTCGTAGCTTATGCAGGGAGATGTTCCTTGTAGGTTGTTTTCATACCCATTGGATGAAGTTGCATTTGAGTGGTACCTACATTTACCTGTAAGTTCTATCACTTCTTGCGCTAAACTAAAAGAAGCATTTCTCAAACATTTTGGAAATTTGGATGACCTAGTTATGATGTTAAATCAATTTATCTCTATCCATAAAGAATTAATTAACCCATGAGATCATTTATTGATAAATTCCATAGGTTGCATACCGAGGTGGAGAAACATTATATTATTTTAGAAGAAAGAGCTACTCAAATATACATGAGAGCCTTAAATCACATTACTTCTATGTTTTTGGAGAAATATCTTAATATTACATCATTTATTAGAGCTTACAATGAGGCAATGGAATTTGAAAAAATAGTTGATCTCTCAAGGTGTCAATATGGATCAACTATACAGACTTAGACCTAAAGCTCACAATTAGATTTCACAAATGAGTCAGGTTGAGACACAATATTCTCCTATGATGAATTATTCATTAGGAGTTATAAATTCCAACCAATACCAATCATCCCATCTAACACCTTTGAATCAAATGATGTCTAATCAACAAGATAAAATTGATGGTCTAGATGTCACAACTACCTTAGATGTCAAGAATGAGGTGCAGGTTTCAGAGTCAATATTCATTAATGAATATCATGATGATCAAGTTAATCTAAATGTAGAAATTTATTTAGAGCTAATATTTATAAAGGAGCATTAGGGTAATATTATAAAAAAAAATACATAAATTTATCCCACTTAAGAAACATTTTTTTCATCAAAGGATGAATTTGAGGAAGATAAATTCTTTGAAATTGAGGGGGATGAATATGAGAAAAATGAATTTTTTAAAATTGAAGATGAATTCTTTATTGACGAAGATGAATCTGAAAATGAATCCAAATATTGTATAAAAGAAAATATGAAATTCACCAAGTGTTCCAGAAAGATAATAAGTTTCTTATTCAAGACAATGAAGAAGAATCGTTCACTACTTTCATAATTTTCAAAGAAGATTTTATTTCAACTTATGTGTAGGAAAAATATAACCTTATCTCATTTAAGGATTCTACAATACCTATACAACAAGAAATTATTAGGTCTTCACCTCAGGTGATTGATGAAGGTAAATGTGAGAAGCAATCTATAGATATATTTGAATATTGCATAGAGGATATGGTTGAACCTCACCCTTTAGCTGTAGAATATAATTTTTATAATGGTTGGGGAAGATAATATTAAAGTTTTTATTTTATATATTCTAATAATTTTTGTTTCTCATTTGATATGTAGGACACTAAAGTTGATATCTTACATGAAGAACTTACAATTCTTGTATAGGTAAAAGATCATATGTTATTTGAAGACAGGATAGGATATGATCCTTCAATTCTAGAAGAGAATTATTATAATGGTTGGGTTATGTGCAGTAAATAATTTTTTTCTCATACTCCTACTAATGAAATTTCTATTTCATTTGATATGGAGGATGCTGAAAGTTCTACTTCATATGAAGATCTTACAATTTTAGTTCAATTAAGAGATGTCAAGCCATTTGCAGACATATAAAATATTCCCAAAGCTGATCATTTTAAATATGAGTTTGTGGAACATCTTGTTGAAATAAATGGTAAATATTTTTTATGATTCATCTATTTTAGATGAAGAAGAGGTAAAATATTTTATTTCATTCTTGAATACTGAAGATATGAGGGAAAATGTTCATGATTGTATTTAATATTCAAATGAAGAAAATTCATCTATAGTAAATAAAGAATTTGAATTTTTTATTCCTTCTAAAGAAAATATTGTTTTAGGGTTTGAAAAGGATATACATATTCTCGATTGGATGCCTAATTTTGATGTTTTTGAAAACTAGGTCATTGATGAAGGTAAAGAGATACGAAATGATGATGATAGAGACCATGAAGAAAAATAAAATACTACAATGGCTCATCAAGTAGTGGTAAATGAAAGTGTACAAAGGTAGAATCTTATCCATTATGTCTAAACATTCAAGAATCAGGTAAAATTTTGCATAATAATTTATTGGATTTTGATGTTATTTATGATGAGATGCCATTAGAGGTTGATGAAGAAATAGAGTGGATTTCTATTCCCACTACAAATAATATTGCATTGCTAAATGAAAAAGAAGATATGCTTGAATCATTGAACCAAGTTCATCAACAACTAACAATTCAATCTAGGATACAAAACTATAATGATTCTTATTTTGTAAATATCCTAGATTCTTGTAAATTGTTGCATGAGTATGATTGGCCTTAAGACATAGATGATGACTTTGTTTTAAAATTTTCAAAAGTAGCCTCTTATTTGAAATAAGTCTTATATGCTCATTAAAATTAATACTTAAGTCAAAGTGAAAAATCAGATTTTGAAAGTTACATCTTATTAAATAAGCAAAAGATAGTTGAAAATTATGTATTCAATTGTAATTTTAATAAATTAAATTATTATAATGGAATTGCTTATAAAATTGATTCAAATTGGTGGAATGAGGGTTCGAGGTGTAGACCAATTGGTTCATCCAAACCCCATAAGGGGGCGAAGGTCCAAGGTTCAAATCTCGAGCCTCACCAGACTGAACGCTTGTCCCTTTCCTGGTGCTTTCAGTGGCGTAAAAGGTTTAAAATGATTGTGGCATGGTGGTTATAGGGGCGGACTACACGAATATTTGTGTGGCAGCTTCCGGGGCGGACATCACAGGAATACTATGGTGGCCATAAAAGTTGGATAGCCTGCCCGGATTCATGGTGGCTACCGATTCCACCATGTAAATTAACAAAAAAAAAATGGTGGAATGAGAAAGGCAAAATAAAATTTATTATATGGTTTGGCCTAATATTATTTTGGTTGGAGTTATATAATATTTGACATGCATATAACAATATATGTCTTTTACAGTGTGTCAATCGTGTGTGGGATCTAGAGAAGTGATAGCATATATCTGGCATCGTCTTGTATATAATGTATATTTTTGTAAATAGATTTTTGGGTTTTTGTTTTGTTTGGTACATAATTTTTTGTTTCGTAAAATTGTATTTTTTGCTTTTTGTTTATGTTTATGGCTTTGGTAAAATTTTGATGTGTTTACATTTTTGGTTTGTAATAAAATTGGCTTATGCCAAATTTTGGATTCAGTTCGGGTTACTACTTTTTGGTTTAAATTTTTATGGTTTTTTGTGTTGTTTCTTGATTGAGGTAGTTGTTATATGGACACTAAACATTTTATGATTTTATTTGGTATTTGTTCTTGGGTCATTCAAGACAAAATTGCTTATTTTTAAAGTATGCAAAACTTGAAGAAAAATAAAGTGATATGTTTAGTGTATATCTTTATGAATTGGACTAAGATAGTAGAATATGGAGCACTAAAATCATTTTGTAAAAAGCTCCACAAATACTACAACACATTAAAAAGAAAATTCCTTGAAATATTGAAGGATGAAGTTATTATTTTTTCAAGTGAAGGTGAAAATCCAATGAACTCAATTTTTAGCCTTACTTGATCTCTAACCCATGTGGTAGATGAATTTTGCAAAAGTGATATAAATATTAAATAAAATGCAAGCAAAGAAGATACAATGGATAGTAAAGTTAAATCAGTCACTATAGTCTAGATAACCTTCATCGGGGCTATAAATTCCTGACTAGCAGTGGAGCCATGTTTATACTAAAATACAAAATTCACCTAATATTTAGGAGATTCAGATAATCTCTACCAAGGCTATAAACGTCTGGATGGTAGTAGAGTAATATCTTGAAGAAAGCAATGTAGAGGTACACTTAAAAGAGAAAATTTTTATAGCCTAACTACAAAATCGATAATGGAAATCTGGATAGTATTAGGAAAATAAATGAATCATAGAGCACACACCGAGTAGAAGCAAATGTTTCAACTATTTCAGTTTGAACTTATCTATTCACATTATTTGAATATTATTGATGTTCATTTATCTGATATTTGGATTTTTTGTTTCCAAAATTTAGTTCTTAAGTCCAAAATGTTTAGGAACATTTTTTAGTAGAGTCACCATTTGTTGTGACCACTTCACAACATCCCAAAATTGAGGACCCACTGAAAATTTTGATATTTTGATATTTTGGTTTCTGTTGGGACTGAAAAAATAAGGCACACTTTATTTACAAGTTATCTTACAATTTATAAGCATTAATATTAGGAGGGAGATATGACAAGTGTCATAAGATCCACTCCAAGTTTCTTTCAAAAGACAGCACTCCAACTCAAACTGAAGACAGGGACAAGTGGTAGAAGACTAATGTCAACCAAGTGACAAGACAAATGCCAACCAAGTGACAAAAGACAAATGTCAACCTGTCAATTATAGGCATAGTGCACATTATAACAATAATAATATTCTAACATTCCCCATTAATGTACACTATCCTAAAAAGATAAGTCAATATTAGATAACATTCCCTCTTAATGTTGACTTCTTTTACATAGATATAGCAAATTGCCAAACTGAGAAAACTTGTCTTTCCCAAGTGAATTGGTGAAGATGTCTGCTACTTGATATTGAGTTGGTTTATACTTCATGTGTATAATGTCTTCTTGGACCATTTCTCTAATGAAGTGATGAAGGATCTCAATGTGCTTTGTTCTAGCATGGAAAACTGGATTCTCGGTCATATTTATGGTACTTTGATTGTCACAATATATATATATGTTGGACCATGTATGAATAGCCCA
Source organism: Wollemia nobilis (assembly GCA_028583015.1). Classification (NCBI taxonomy): domain Eukaryota; kingdom Viridiplantae; phylum Streptophyta; class Pinopsida; order Araucariales; family Araucariaceae; genus Wollemia; species Wollemia nobilis. Next base: position 3,921,338 of record JAQPPZ010016040.1, on the reverse strand, counting down.
ATATCCTGAATTAATTGCCTCAGCCATATTGCCTCCTTAGTTGCCTCAACTGCTGCTCTATATTTTTCTTATGCTGAAGATAGTGAAATTGTTTTCTGCTTCTTTGTGCTCCATGAAATAGAGCCTTGGCCTAATTGAAAGCAATAACCTGATGTAGATCTTCTAGTTTCAGGACAACTGGCTCAATCTGAATCATGTATCCAATAAAAGAAAAATTATCACTTGATTTATACATAAGGCCATGATGAGGTGTGGTCTTTAGGAATCTCACAATCCTCTTAGCTGCTATCCAATGGCTCTTCTTAGGATCCTCCATGAATTTGTAAATAAGACCAATTGAATAGCAAATATTTGGTCTAGTTGATGTTAAGTAGATCAAACTTCCAACTAGTTTCCTGTAAAGTGTACCATCAAAATTTTCTTCTTCATCATTATTTACCAATTTCAATCTAGTTTCCATGGGAGTTAGAGAGGGCTTACACTCCTCCATGTGAAACCTCTCCAAAATATACTGAATGTACTTAGCCTGTGAGAAAAATCTTACTAGGCTATTGCCATACCTCTATTTTTAAGCAATAGTGGAGGAGGCCTGAATTTGTCATCTCAAAGTTCTTGCATAAGTTCTCCTTGAGCAACCTTATTCCTTCTATGTCATCACCTGTAATGAGAAGATCATCCACATACAATGTAACCAAAATGATGCAGTTCCTCCAATATTTCACATAGAGAGTAGATTCTACTGCAGATCTAGTGAAACCAAGATTGAGAAAATAGGAGTCAATATTTGCATACCAAGCTAGGGGTGCTTGCTTCAACCAATATAGAGATTTCTTTAATCTGAGGAATTTGTTTTTTTGGCCTTCAATTGTGTACCTTGGTGGTTGTTTCACATACACTTCCTCCTTCAAATGACCATTGAGAAATGCACTTTTGACATCCATTTGATATATTGGCCAATGTTTTTGAGCTGCCACAACAATAACTGTCCTGATTGTAGTCATCTTAGCCATAGGAGAAAATGTCTCCTCATAATCAATTCCCTCCTGTTGCTTATAGCCTTGAGCTACTAGGCAAGCCTTGTAGCGATCTAGTGAGCCATATGCTTTACATTTTGCTTTGTATACCCATTTTGTGCCAATGGTATATTTTCATTTGGGTAAATCAACTAACTCCCAAGTGTGATTTTTTTTAATGGAATCTAATTCTTGATCCATGGCATGAACCCATTTAGTATCACCAAGTGCTTCTTTGACATTAGAATGTTCATTTTGGCTAAGGACTTTGGCCATTAAGGCATAATTCACTTGGTGTCTTAGGGTCGAAGGCCTTTTACCTATATAGGTGGGAAAATGATTTTGGGCTTCATATATTGTGGCTTGAAACCATTTGGGTAAAGTATTGGATTATGTTTCTTGATCATTAGGATGAGGAGATAGAGGACATGGATCATTTGTAGGAAGTTCTTCTTGTGGATGAATATCTTGATTTATGAGTGAAGGAGAAGGACTAGATGATATTGTATGCATGAATGGAGCAACTATTTCATTAGTTATTTCTAAAGTGGGGGCCTTAGGAGTATTAGATGGGGGATACTCATGAAAGGTAACATCCCTAGATAAAATGATTTTCTTGGAAATAGATTCATATAATTTATATGCATTGGCACTATCACTATAGCCAGCAAAGATGCATTTTTGGCTCTTATCATCAAACTTCTTCTTTTTCTTATGAGTAATATGAGCATAGGCATCACATCCAAATATTCTCAAATGGCCCACATAGGGCGTCCTTCCACTCCATGCTTCTTCAGGTGTTCTTTCATGTAAGGCCTTTGTGTATGACCTATTAGTCAAGTATGCAGCAGTAAGAACAACTTCTCCTCAAAATGAGTTAGGTAATATAGCAGCATGTAACATTGATTTTGCCCTATTTTTGATTGTTTGATTCATCTTCTCAATAACTCCATTTTGTTGTGGGGTATAAGGGGTTGTGAATTGCCTCCTTATCCCATGATACTTACAAAAATTAAAGAATTCATTGGAGACATATTCTCCACCATTATCTGATCTTAAGGTGGAGATTTGATAGCCACATTCTCTTTCAAAAAGTGTGATGAATTATTTGAACTTATCAAGGGTTTACCACTTATATTGAATTAGGTAAATCCATACCTTTCTACTGTAATCATCAATGAAATTGATGTAGTATTTAGCCCCAGTATAATATTGAACAAACATTGGCCCACAAATGTCTGAATGAACCAATTGCAAAGGTCTATTGGCTATCCATGCCTTTCTTATTTCAAATGGTTGCCTATGGTGTTTGGCTATTACACATGGCTCACAAAAATATTTTGACTCCTTAAGATGTGGAAGTCCTTTAACTAATCCTTTTGTGGCCATAATTTGAATATTATTAAAATTTAAATGTCTCAATATTTCATGTCACATGTACTCCAAAGAGAAAGTAGTTGTTGTATGCAAAGATGTTTGTGTTACAGATTTTGTAAGGAGGTAGTAAAAACCATAATTTTTCACTCCTATGGCCTTGACATTGCCATTGGGTTCCTTAATGTAGCATTTGTATTTTTCAAAATAGACATTATAGCCCTTATTTGTAAGTTGTCCAATAGAAATAAGACTCCTTTTAAGACCAAGCACATACAAAACATCTATTACAGGAACATTATTACCATCATGCAAAGTAAGTGGTGCCTCCCCAACACCTTCAATGGGTAGAGCACTTTCATCACCAAAAGTAATGAATTGATTTGATGTAGGCTAAACCTTGGTCAACCAATATTGCCTTCCTATCATGTGCTTTGCTGCTCTAGAATCAATATACCAACATTCTTTATCTTCAACATTAACTTGGTTGGCTACATACAATGTGTTCAAATTATTATTTTGTGGTTCTCCCTGTTCTCTTTGCCTTTTATAGCAATTAGAAACATTATGATTCTATTTTCCACAATATTCACACCCTTGTTGATTATTTTTTTGACCCCCTTGAGGTCTTGTTTGCCATCTTGGCTACTACTGGTACTGATGCTAATTTGGTTGCTGATGGTACTACTGATTTGGTTGTTACTGGTACTATTGCTAAAATGGTTGCTGCTAGTACTGTTGATTTGGCTGCTACTGGTACTGTGTGTATCTTTGATGTTGTCTACCCCTTTGATTCTAATTATGCTGATTTTGACCCTTGTTTTGTTTAGGCTGTAAAGTTGCCTTGGTGTCAAAAGCTATTGATGTGGCTTCAATTTCTTCATCTTTGATTAGGGCTTGCTCATGTTTCTTAAGTAGGATCTCAATATCCTTAAGTGTTGAGTTCATTGTTTTACCACTCAAGTATAACATGGTAGCATAGGAGTGAAACTTTGAAGGAATACCATGCAAAATTATTGGAATTAACTCATTATCATCTAGGGTTTTACCAGCAGCTAAGAAATCATTCTTAATAGACTTGACTTCCATAATATAATCGGTAAGTGAGCGTTTCATACATATATTGTGCAATTTTTGTTTGAGATACAAAATATTATCTTGACTTGGCCTATAAAATTATCTATTGAGAGCATTCCATGCTTGTTTAGGTGTTTTTGCAGCCCTTACAGTTTCTCTGCATTGAATTCATGTAGCTACCTTGATTAGACTTAAAGCTATATTGGAATTCTTCTCAAATTATGCTTTTTCTTTAGGGTCTGTAGGTGCAGTGAGTGGGTCTTCATTAGCCTAGCTATCTTTCACAAAGTCCCACATGTCATTCATCATTAATATTGATTCCATCTCATACTTCCAATTTGCAAAATTTTGTGCTCCTTCAAGTTTCTTTGTAAGTCCACTTAATATATTTGTAGTAGCCATGATTTATAAAATGATCAAAATAAAAGGGAGCTCAAAAAAGAATGAATTAAGAATGAAAAATTCCAAATTAGAGCCCTAAAAAAAAATCTAGGGTACACCACTGAAGATCCAGAGGAGGGTTTGCCTAGTTTTTCCACTTTGAATATTCAAGTGATTCCAATAGTGGGAGGGTTAAGTTGAACATAAGTGCATTTTTATATCCAAAGAGAGTAAGAATTAGAAATTTTCCAGACATTTATACCAAACTTATCAATATACCTGCCATTACGTGAGAGAGACTATAAGCATTTGAGCAGTTGATACGTGGAACATAGGCGATTCTAAAAGGGAATAAACTGCCAGACCTTTATACCAAAATACTTAATATAACCACCATTACATGAGGGAGACTATAAGTATTTGAGCAGTTGATACGTGGAACACAGGTGGTTATAAAAATGTGATGCTTGTTTTTTGTAGAATTTTTACAATAGATGGGCCAATGTATTATTGCTTTATAATAATTTGCCTGTATGTGTTTGCTTGCTTGTATATGGCTTAGTTTCAAGTGTGTATGAAATGGAACTACACTTTATTACAATTATAAAACCCAAAGTCATGCAAGGGTAATAGCAAACATAAAATATAGACAAAGACCAAATAGAAGATGCAAGCAACAAACACCTAGTGGCCAAGAGAGTTCCACAAAATGAATCCATCGACAAGGGGCAAGGGGCCCTAAATCACCCCTAAAGTTGATGATTCGTATTTGGCTAAAAACAAATTAGCCCCAAATTTGCCTCCAAAATATGAGACAATATCAATGCCTCCTTTTACAATATTGCCTTCAAACTTACCAAATTCAATGAATGACTTGGCATTATGTCCCCCAAAGACTTAAAATTGAGATTCCCACAAGTTTGCCAAATATTTTGTCAAGGAGTGTCGGATACTATCAAAAATGCACTCCAAATTACAATGTCAATTTTAAACTTCAATTTAGCATATTAAATGATTTCAAAATGGAAAATAAACTACACCAATGGATTCCCCTCGAAATTCTCTTTCCAATGACTATAAATAAGCCTATAGTCAGATACAAGTTGATGCTTCAAAAATGGCAAAAAATAATGACCCTAAAAAAGTGTGCAACTCCGAGACTTCCCAAATGGTCACCCATCCGAGTTGTGCTCTACAAAATAATGCTTGACTTAGGAGTTTTTATAATATGTGGTGTCGAAAAATCAACCTTCCTTACTAGAATTAAAATATCAATTATTTCAGTAATCAAAGCATCTTAATCATATTTGAACAACTGAAGTTCATAAGTAAATAAAGGGAAAGCACTAGTTTAAACTGTTGTGCCTTGTGATTGTTCAGTTTTGAATTAGATTTTTCCCAGATTTAGCGCTAATGACGTGAGAGTGGGTAGGTCGCTGATGTATCTAAGCCGTGCAGAATCCACATGGTGCAAGCACCCGAATGTCCCTGTCGAACTGTTTCAATCTTGTTTAACCAACTAAAAATAATAATATTGAAAACATACCATATTATGAGTTGAAGTTTCTCGAGCTGCAAGCTAAAATAGGTGGGACTCTTTTCAACAGGTCCACAATTTTATTTTTACACAAACTCCCTCCTTAGCCACACAGGGAATTTTTATTGTGCGCCCTACTCAAATGATCCCTCTACCTATACGCTGCAAGTAAAGCCGCCTATCAGGTTTTTTCGCTAACAGTCCACCAGTGATCTGAAAGCAACAATATTGTGGTATTATCAGGTTCTTCTTCTAATAGTATACCAATGATCCAGAAGCAACAGATTTTGGAGCAATCAAAATTGGATTTCCATGAAAAAAACCTTGAAACCTGCAAATGAATAGCACTAAAATTTGCATGCATATGGGCCTGGTTCGAATGGAGTGCAAATGTAAAATGGTAGGCATATGGACACTTTTAAATCTATCGATTGGATGACCTTTCTGTTCTGCTAAATCACAGTCACCACCACCACGATCAATGAAGAGAAAGCAGCAAGATTGGTTTGATGGGAAGATTGGTTTGAGGGTTGCTAGAACTGAGTGAGATGGTAACGGTTTGAGTCTTAACAATGGAAGGTCCTGCGCACACCCCTATGCTGAAGGATGAGTTGGATATCATTATCCCCATGATTTGAAACCTCAACTTCCTAGAGATGTGGAGGTCATTCTTTGAGCAATAATACCTTATCATTATGCAAGACTACGACCCTACGAAGACCATCAACATCCCCAAGGGCTTCGATTACAAGCTCTACAACCATAATGACATCAACAAGATCCTTGGACCCAAGGCATCGTGCATCTCCTTCAAGTACAGTGCATGTCATTGCTTCGGTTACATGGTCTCCAAGAAGAAATACATCTACACCATTGATGATGATTGCTTCGTTGCCAAGGACCCCTCTGGGAAGGACATCAATGCCTTAGAGCAGCACATAAAGAACTTGTTGTGCCCATAATGTCATTTTTCTTTAACACTCTATATGATCCATATAGGGAGGACACGAATTTTGTTTGAGGTTACCCCTTCAACCTATGCCATGGGACACCCACTACCATCTCTCACAGTTTATGGCTCAATATCCCTGACTACGATGCCCCCACTCACCTTGTCAAGCCTTTGGAGCGAAACTCGAGGTTTGTTGATGCAGTGCTGACAATTCTAAATGGAAACTCAGTTTTGTGAACAACAACTAGGATGCTTTTCATAAGAAATCCTGTACTAGGGACCTGTATTTGATGGCCTCAAAATACAACAACAACAGACTGCAAGACTATCTCACTCTTAACACCCAAATCTAACTTTGAAGTTCTTCAACAAATCAAATTTTTACTTAAAAAAAATCTCTGCACTCATATGGTTGAGGCATGTCCTCGGATGGCGAGGATTGTCCCTTTCCCTATTTGAAAAAAATAGAAAATTTTCCAGCAATACAAATTAAAAAAAAAAACAATGGAGTTTCTGGTTTCTGATCCACTCAATGAGTGGAGAGCATACTCCCTGACTCCATACTCAAACCCCAAAAAATCCCACAGGTGGATCTCACCGCTCTGATACCAGATGTTGGGATTGAAAAAAAGAGGCACACTTAATTTACAAGTTATCTTACAATATATAAGCATCAATCTTAGGAGGGAGATATGACAAGTGTCATAAGCTCCACTCCAAGTGTCTTTTAGAAGACACCACTCCAACTCAAATTGAAGACAAGGACAAGTGGCAGAAGACAAATGTCAACCAAGTGACAGAAGACAAATGTCAACTTGTCAATTATAGGCATAGTGCACATTATAACAATAATAATATTCTAAGAGTTTCTATTATCTTGATTGTTTGATTAAAAGTAAAATATTTCTTTACTTTATTTCATATTTTTTTGGGCCTCTTTTGAAAATTTTAAGACTTGATAAGTGTGATTTTAAATATTTTAATTTTAAAAACTTTTAATTTTAATGTTTAAAATTAATCATTTAAAATCATTAAATAAAATACTTTAGAGTATAATTTTAATGTTTTAAATCATTCATTTTAAATTTTAATTGAAATATTTAAAATTCTTTTTGAATGTTTTTATTTCAAAGTGTATTGTAAATGTTTTAATTAAAATATTTAAAGTTCATTTTGAATGTTTTTATTTTAAAGTGTATTGTAAATGTTTTAATTAAAATATTTAAAGTACATTATTATAAAAAGTTTTGTGTTGGTTTTGCAGGTTTTCAATATGAATGAACGAACAAATGAGTGGAAAGCAAAGAGAATAATGTGGTTTTAAAATCCATTTTAAATTATAGAACAAAATTAACGAATACAATGTTAAAATTTTAATTAGGGCATTGGAAACCAAGAAAGGGTGTTGGAAAATTTTTATAGGATAGAGGAAATATTGAAGAGGAGAAGCGGAAGGACAGATTGCACTTGGTTTGGATTTGAAATAACATAGGAGCTTATGGAGATTATTTTATTGTAAAATCTAAAGTTTTTATATCAAATTATTCTTGTTAAAAAAAACATGTAGATGATGTTTTAGTGGATGAAATAGTTTGATATAATTTCATTTTAAAGTTTCCTTTGAAGATAGCATTTGAATTATATTATATTATGTTAATTCTGATCAATATAGGTTGAATTTAAATTTCAGAAGAGTTTTATTTTCATTTTGTAGCCTGTAGATTAATTTTATTTTAAATTTATTTTTCTTCCTTAAGATTTTTATTTTTATTGCAAAGGTTCAATTTATGAAACCTTAATTTCATATTATGAAGCTCAAAATTTATAATTAAGGTTTCCTGTGTATTCATTATCCAAATATTTACATAAATTTTATATTTGGATAAATAAGCATTACACTGGTTGGAAGGTTACATAAACCTAAACTACCATATTATAAAGATGTAAAACCTTATAATTAGGGTTCAAAATTTTTATGTTTGTTCACCATTCGTATATTAAAATTTCAATTTTATATCAGAATGAACAAGCATTCAAATTAAATAAAAACATTAATTTTTAATATTATAAAGTTCAAAGTTTATAATAGGGTTTATATTTAATGACTTTGTTTGAACTTACATAAGCTTTAATTTTATGTAAAGTTTTATTGAAACCCTATTTCATATTTATAAAGATTCAAAATCTTATAATTAGGGTTTAAACTTTTTATGTTTTTTCACCATGTGGATATTCAAATTTCAATTTTATATCAGGATGAACAAACATTCAAATTAAATAAAAACCTTAATTTTTAATATTATAAATTTCAAAGTTTATACTTAGGGTTTTATATTTATTGGCTTTATTAAAATTTACGTAAATTTTAGTTTTACATAAAGTTTCATTGATGAAGTCAATTTTGATTTTAATTAAAATGTTTAATGAAATTTATGTTAATATAGTTTTGAAGCATTTTTAATTAAAATTTTGTTTTGAAGTTTTAAAATAATTTTGCATAGTTTAAAAATTAAATTCAAGGGAAATTTATTTATTCTGGAAAAGTGTATTTTATTGGAGAGTGTATCAAAAATGATTTCAGATCAAGACACCTAAAATCTAGGCCCCTTGTTAACAAGTTATGCACATTCAAGATTTATTTTTAGCATTATTTCATATCTAGATGTTCCACATTTTTATGACACATTATAACAAAGAACCTTAGAAGAACCAATTATTATTTTGCAAGAGAGGGTTTTAACTCTAAAATCCTAACTGTGAGTGTGATTTCGTATCTAGGCGAAATTACCCCTCAATGAGAACCAACTATTGTAGTGAACACTGTAGCTTCTCATGGAGTTGATTACACTGAGTTTTACAACAAAGATATACCTCCACACAGTATGCATAGGGATAAGCCATTATATATAACAACATTAATCAGATATGTAGCCTTTAAGAGAGTATTAATTGACAATGGCTCATATTTAAATATATGGACCTATGACTTTTTCAAAAGGTTTGGGTTCAAAAATAAATACTTACGAAGAAATAAAATGGCTCTAGTTAATACTACTATCGGGCCTAGAGGAACAGAATTTGATATAGGGATGGAATTGGCAAAAAAAAAAATCAATATCACCTTTGGAGAATTGATGACTGTCCCAAAATATTAGGAGCAAATATGTAAGGCCTTCACGATGGCTGATCATGGAGACAATCACATTTTGGCCACCTCAGGATAAAACCCTTCAAATAGAACTCCCACTTCCATTAGGTGTTTTTATATCTCTCTTAGGTATACGTCCGATTTTGGGGACAAATATGTAATATACAGCTGCATGTTCGACAACAGGGCGTCTCATAACATAATGCTAAAGCAAGTGGCTAACCAATTGGGATTTATGTGCACCAAAGTCTCCCCTCCTATTTCTATCATGGACAATAGGCAAGTATCGTGTGTGGAGATAATCACAGGTCTCCTAGTATTCCTAGATCAATATTCAAAAAAGGGGATTGTCATGGACGTGACAGTTGTGGATGTGGAACCATTTTTCTCCGTGTTGTTATCAATACATTAGGTAGAGAATTTGGGAGGGTCAATCCAGTTGGACTGGTTATTTGCTACTATTCCCATCTCTTCCAAGGAACAAGCGACGTTATGAAGATAACCATTCAATAAAATATCAGTAGATCTGATGAAGCCTAATAACACCACAGTCAATTTAGTAAGCTCTATGAAAGAAAAAGAATTAGGGGTATATTCTATTTGGCACACCCCTTTCCTTAAAAAAATACTTAATGCTGAAGTGTTGGATCCTATACTCAAGGCGACGACAGATTCTGAAGTGAACATGGTCCATACCACAAAAATGTGGACTTTAACATTTAACGAGACCAAGTCACAAACCGGTGTAGGGGCTGGAATCAATTTAACTGACATATAAGGTAACTACCTAGGAATACCCTACAGACTAGAATTCCCTTGCACCAATAATGTAGTAGAATATGAGGCCCTACTTCTTGGGTAAAGGAAGGCAAAAGAACTTGGAATCAACTTTCTGATTGTGCATGAGGATGTATAATTAATTATCCAGCAGATAAGGGGGAACTATCAAACTAAACATCCCAGGTTGAAACAGTATAAGCAGGCTATTCTAGATGAAATTAATATCTCACATATTCCTAGGGAAAAACTCACGTGGCTAATTTGTTGGCAGTGAAAACCTTTGAAGAAAATGATCCTAAAATCAACACTAAATTCATGGATAGATTCCCCGCCATTTTAGTTTATCACCCTTCTGTCCGAGACAATGTAGTGTACCTATAGGTTTTTTAGGATGATGCAGGAATAAGAGATTTCATGACAGTTCATAATTAGTTTGCAGGAGTAATATGTGATGAGTGGGATGAGGAAATGTTATAGCATATTATAGGCACTCCCGCTGAGGTCATTCATTTGAGAACTAATAAAATTCCTAGGGGGTTAGTGACTTTGGAATCCTTGTTCGATGATTTTGACAAAGCCCATAAAGCAGCACCTAGTGATTCAGAAGGGGGGGAAGTTAATATTGGGATGGTCAGTGACCCTAAGAGATTAAGAATCAATGCATCATTGCCAACAAAAGAAAATAAGCAGTACAAATAATATCTAATAAAAATAGGGATAGTTTTTCTTGGGGGTATGACGATCTAAGGATATTCAACACTGAAGTTATGACCCATATTATTCCCATGAAAGAAGAGTCCAAGCCCTTCATACAAAAGTAGAGGAAGTTCAACGCCACACTTCACCCTGTGATGCAAAAAGAAGTGCAAAAGTTGCTTGATGCCAAGATTATCAAAAAATGAGGTTCTCCTCCTGGATAACAAAATTGGTTCCAGTCTGAAAGAAGAATGGGGAGATAAGGTTGTGTGTAGATTTTTGAAATCTAAATAAAATTTCCCTCAAGGATAATTACCCTCTCCCCAATATGGAACAACTGTTGCAAGCAATATTGGGATCTTCATGGATATCTTTGTTATATGGTTTCTCAAGATATAACCAGATCCTAGTAAATCTTGAGGATCGTTTTAAAACTACCTTCACCACACCTTGGGGTACCTTCGAATACCAAAGGATGTTGTTCGGGTTGATGAATGTTGGGGCCACTTTCTATAGGGCCATGGATTTCACCTTCAAGGGAATGATGTTCAAAATAGTGGTGGTTTACTTGGATTATATTACCGTATTATTCAAGAATCCTACAAACCACTTTTCCCACATATCTCAAGTATTTCAAAGATGTAAGGAATATGGTATCTCATTAAATACAAAGAAATGCTTATTTGGGGCCTCCCACAGTAAGTTACTGGGGCAGGTAGTTTCAAAAGAAGGAGTCAGTATCGATCTTGAGAGAACCAAGGTAATTGCACAAATACCACCCCCCAAAAGTCTCAAGGAAGTCACATCCTTCTTCAAAAAAATTAATTTTATCAAGATATTCATCCCTAATTTTTTTGAGATCGCTAAGCCCATTAATGACATGATCAAGAAGGATGTTAAAATAAAATGGGAAGAAGTAAACCTTAATGCTTTCCAATAGATTAAGGATGCTATTATTGCTTCCCCTATCTTGGTCAGTCTAGATCATTCCAAGAATTTCAATTTGTATTCTTTTACCTCAGATCACACCATATCAACAGTATTATCTCAAAAGCACGGATAGGCAAATGAACACCCCATAGTATTTATGAGTTCATATATGAAGGGGGCACAACTAAGATACAGACCGGTTGAGAAACATGCCTATGCTCTCATACAGGTCATGGAGCATTTCAAGAGCATATTTGGAGCTTCCAAAGTAATTGTCTATGTCCCCTATATTGCCATCAAGGATGTTCTTACCCAGCCCTAACCCACAAGTAGTTCAGCATGATGGATGGTTAAATTGTTGCAATATGACGTTGAGTTCAGAGCCATAAAAATAATTAAGGGTAAGGGATTGTAGAAATATATGGCCTGTAAAGAAGAACAGTGGATGGACAATGCTACCTTAATGAAAGGAGTGCAACGGGAATCATAGTTAGAACATGAAGACTCAGACTGGTACAAATATATTTTGATATATCTAAAGCAACTATCTTTCTTTCCTAGAAACAATTCTAGAAAGATAAGAAGCATCAAACAACAGTCTCAAAAGTATCATCTCCAAGTAAATAGGCTATATTGGCAGCATCCAAGTGGGGTACTTTTTATATGTATGACTCAATATAAGGCCCCCAAAGTTATCAGAGAATTTCATATGGGTTTTTGTGGTGGTCATTTTGCTCCAAAAGCAATAGCCAACCAAATCATGAGGGTAGGATATTATTGGTTGTCCCTTTTCAAATATGTCTACAAGGTAGTCAGAAGTTGTTATAATTGTCAATTCTTTGCTAGGAAAAATAACTTTCCTACCATGCCCCTACAACTTGTCATTATTGAGACTCCATTTTCTCAATGGGGAGTTGATTTAATCGAGTAAATCAACCTCAATTCATCAGGAGGACACAAATGGATTATTATTGCCACTAACTACTTGACAAAGTGCGTAGATGCAGCTCCCCTCAGAAGATCAACAACCCATCATCAACTTCTTGGAAGAAATAATACTAACCATATTTGGAGTCCCAAAAAATTGATAACAAATAACACCAAGTATTTTACTTCCTACGATATGGTAGATTTTTGAAATCAGTACAACATTGAGCTGGCTTACTCTTCTAATTACTACCCACAGGGTAATGGACTAGCCGAATATTCAAAAAAAACATCCTAACAAGAATTAAGAGGTCCTTGGAAAAGAACAAGAGAGGATGGGATAGTGAACTCAAATACGCTCTATGGGCAGATATATTATCAGTTAAAAGAGCCACCGACATGTCACCATACGAGCTAGTATATGGAGAAAAGGCACTATTACCACCACAACTGGAGAAAGCTACCCTCTCCTTGCTACTATACGATTATGAACAACCCAAAGAATTACAAATAAGAATGGACCAATTGGTGAAATTAGAGGAAGATAGAAAGGAGGCAGTTATGCGAATTATCGGCCAAACAAGCAAGACAGTAGAACTCTTCAATAAGAAAGCAAGAGGCTAGAATTTCATCTTGGGTGATGTGGTACTGTATTGGGACCCAAGAAATGACAAGTAGGGAGAGAAAGAGAAGTTTGAGCCCAAATGGTTAGGCCCCTATCAAATTTAAAAAATATCCAAGAAGCATACTTAAAAGTTGGAAGACATGGAAGGAATGGAACTACCTATACCGATCAATAGGAAACATCTAAAGGCTTTTGGTCCTAGTATGTAAAAAAAAATGAGAGGACGTGTGTATGTTTGGGAAGGGTGCATGTTTTGGTTCTTCCTAAGTCCCCCTGGAGAGTCTAGAGTCCTCAATACACTGTCCTTCATCTATCACCTTGTCCCAGTCAGAGCTGGTGTTGACCCCAAAAAGGTTAACCACATTTTTGGGGCCAATTCCATAATTGCACTATGCACCCCATTCCCATAGGGCACACTCTAGGTCACCTTAGTGCACAAGGTTGTGCGCCGCAATCCAAACCCATGTGCTCCACTCCAATGGAGTGCAGATCCTCCAAGATGGGAGCACAAGGCCATGCACTCCATAAAATAGTCCATGCACTCCATAGGGAGGCGGAGCGCATAATAGTCCCTTAGGGCGCACAAGGTTATGCACCCCGATGTTTGGTGTGCACCCCACTCAAGTGGAGCATGCCACCTCAGCCAGAGCACACAAGGTTGTGCACTCCACTCCATCCGAGCATGCTCCACTCTCAAGTGGAGTGTGCCACCTTAGCCAGAGTGCACAAGGTTGTGCACTCCACTCTAGCCAAGCATGCTCCACTCTCAAGTGGAGCATGCCACCCTATCTAGAGTGCACAAGGTTGTGTGATCCACTCTAGTTGAGCATGCTCCACTCTCAAGTGGAGCACGCCACCTCAGCCAAAGTGCACAAGGTTGTGCGCTCCATCCCGAGTCAATGCACCCCCTTCAGGGTGCACTAGTGTCCAAGAGAGGCATGCAAAGTTGTGCTCCACCTTTGGGTTGAGCGCCCCACTATGGTAGAGCACACAAGGTCAAAAGAGGGTGCACAGTGTGTGCACCCCATAGAGGAGAATGCACTCTATCTCCTTGAGAGTCATGCAAGTGCACAACCCTATGTGCCCACCTCAAAAGTCATGCGCTCCACTCCCCAAGAGGGTGCACGCATGGAAATTAAACCTTATGTACCTCAAATGAGCGCTTACCTACCTACATCCTACCTCGACCAATAGAAGACCATCACATGTCCCACCTTTTTGGACAATCACAATTTTTTCATTCCAGTAAAGGAAGCAACAATCAATGTGGCATGCTCGACCAATAACATAGCTCACAAGGAGGAAAAAGGTGCATGCACCACCTACCTTATTTAATGCACCCATTATAAAGGAAGGTGGCGACCACCTTTTTACACCATCCATGCTCATAAATTGCCTATTGACAAAGTTTGAACAAAGTAGAGATATCATAGCCAAGGTGGGCAAGGAATCCATGATAGTTGAGCGCAATGGCATCTACCAGCTCCCCAGCTCCTGAGGCATCGCTAGTCCAAAAAAGAATCGATAAAATTACTGGTGCATGGTCGATTGACAAGAGGCCAGGGAGGGCCCAGAACCCCAAGGCATTTGAAAATATGCCCGACTCCAGTAGGGATATCACCGAGGAACAACAAAAGGAGGTAGAGGGAGTCACCATATATTTGTTCGATGCCATGAAGGAGGACAACCAGCGCCACCCGACGCTTCTGAGAGACCTCTATACATGGGCCTATCATGACAGCAACATACCTGCTCCTATCTGCAATAAATGGAATACAAACCTCGATCGGCTGACCTGTCCAAAGGTGTACCACTCCTTCGATATGTTGGCATGGCTCATGATTTCTTATGATTCTAGGGCATGCACCATCTGTGACTTCAAGGGCCAAGCAGTAGCCCAGATTTTGACCGATAGGATTCGGTAGGTGTTCAGCTTGGAAATCACCTCCAGGGTGGTGGACTTCAAGACATTGGCCCTTCAGGCCAATTACATGATGAACATGACATTCCCTCAGAACCTATTAAAGAGGGGAAAGATAAGACCAGCAGATTTCCCCATCGAGAAATTCATGCTCCGTCCCTAGGTGCAAGATTACGCTGACATGATCAATCTTGCCCTGGGGGTGAAGGACTTGGAGCCCATCACTAAGGAAGTAATGTTTTTAATCCTCTAGTGTAACCAAATAGACAAGACCCCTCTCTACCACTGGGAGGATGTCATCAGTGATAGGATGGATGAAGAATTACGATTGTTGCAGGAGGTTGTGATGACCAATAAGAGGGAGATGCCTCCCTTCTCATACTACTCCTTCTTCATTCATCTATTCATTGCACAACTGGATAAGACCTTGATAGCCCAAATGGGAGGAGTAAATGCACCCACTGTACAGGATAGGCTATTATGCATCCAGGAGGGTTGTTCCAGCTATGCTACCTTCTTCGAGAAGGTTCTCCCTGTAGTGCATTTTTGGATGTGTGGGAATTTCCTCGATAGAATTAGGGTAGGGGTGAGAGAATTCCTGCGCTAGGAGAAAGCAGGAGACTATTTTTACGTAGAGGAATTCTCCTACATAAGAATTTATGGGTCAAAATTACCCCCAAAGGCACTACCTTTTCACTGTCTGACTTCCATCGCCATCCTGGAGATTACTCGACAAATGGCCGAGGAGGTAAATATTAGACACTTGAGGAAGAAGGGACCAGTGAAGTGGTTGCCCATTCCCTATGCAATGGGGCATTACACCTATCTTGGTCATTTTTCTCCATTGCGGGCCATCTGGAATATGGACACTTATTGTTTCCCTGAAGTCACTTGGAGAGCCTACGACCCAGACGACCACCACAAGAGAGATGTTACCAGATAAATTGGCCCTCCTAGCCGTTACCCACAATAGTGACAATTTTGAGGATGCGATGCAGGAGGCTTTCAAAAATAACCGCATGCTAGATTTAATATGGAGGATGCCCAAATATCAGTGTCCGTACAGCATACTGGAGGTTGTTGGTGATTACAGTTCCCAGCTCAGGTTGCATCGGGGGTTGCTGGTGGACAAGATGGCCCCACTAGTTCTTGTAGCCCCTCCTAAAGAGTTCAAGGATCCCACCCTCCAGATAGCTCAGCAAGATTCTAACCTTTTTGAGGTCATGATGAAAATCATCGATGAACAAGCCAAGCTCCCCTCCTCTTCCAGTTCCCCCATTGCCACTCCAAAAGGAAAGGAGATAGCCATTGGCCCTTCCAAGCAAACTTTTGCCTCATCAGCATTAGCTCTAATAAGTCCACATGAGCAAGGACAATTGGTATAAAGTCAACCCTCGTTGTATTCCGCCACCCTGGTGATAAACCAAAAGGAGCATCAAATTAAACCAAGGGTGATGAAGAAAATAGCTCAAGCAGGAGGCTTGTCAAATATTTTGAGGGGCTACGAAGTGCAAAGCCCCACATGGTCTCCCACTCAAAAAAATTCTAGGATGGAATCCTCGGATCAAGGAGTGGAAAAATTCATGATGGCTAGGGTCACTAGACACTTGCCAATTCACAATCGATGAGGAAGATCAAATCTAGGATATAGAAGAACAAAGGTCTCTGAGTAAGGGGATATTCAAGCATGGGGGAGTAGTTGGACAAGAAACCATCGATACACCTATTGCCACTTTTGAGATCCCCTTGCCACCTAGCATGAGGGAGGCCACCATAGATACCAGCAAAGGTGTCATCCGAGCATCTACTGCACCCATCCAAATGATGAAGTCATAGGTAGCCACTCAGGCATAGGTGGCCGAGGTAGTGGAAAAGGAAATGGAAGGATGGAAAGCCAAGGCTACCAAATTTGAGCCCTTACAACTCAAAATCAAGCAACTTCAAGCCGAAGTTGACAAACTAAAAATGCCCTCTCCTAGCGCTACACAGGCTAACGTCCAAATTGGGTCAGTAGATGAGTTCAAGCAGGAAATGAAGGAGAAGATCCAAGTTAATATGGGGGATCTAGAGTCCATCCTAATAGACATCTACATTGTAAGATGAGTAGTGGGCCTCATCCAAGATAACTTACAACATGGGAGGCAAAGGGTAGATGCAATCATGCCAATCTATAAAATATTCTAGGAGGACTACGTACCTATTTTTGGGTTGTCAGTTGTTCTAGCGGATGAGTCCCTTTGCTTCTTTGTAGAGGAATATATCAAAGTCTCCATGTTTTTATAGAATGAGCAACATTGGTGCTAGTGGGGTCAGGAAGTGGCCCAATCATAGTATGAGATCAATGATGAGTTGGCCAACTGTAGCCTTTCCATCAAAGATTTTGGGCAAGCACCAGTCATAAAGGATTTCATTTTCCAGAAGATTCAAAATTTTGATTTAGAATCCGGTGATAAGCCATCTAAACGCCTTACGGCTTTGGTAGAAATGGTGGACCGCCTATGTGAGTTTTCCAGCAATAATATATCATGGGCTAAGGATCGGGTAGTGGAGGCCACCCAAGATTTGAACCTGCTCCTCTTCTCTCTGACTTTTCATGATGAGGCTTGGGAGTTTATTGACCAAGCCATACGAAACCACCGGGCAGGAGTGGGGCCCACCATCACCCTGACACATGCACCAGAGGAGCCACAACCACCAGCCCAACATAGTACAAGGAGAGATACGCAACCACCACCTGCGTAGATAGAAGGCATGGGCGATGTGCCCATTTTTTATTACATCCTAATTTTGAAAGGAATGAGATCAATCCAGCTGGAGTAAGTAGTTGCAGCCTTGATCACATGCTATATAAAGGAGACTACTACAACAACATATTTTTATCGAACCTCTGAGAGAGAAAATCCAGGTATAGCTTTGTCTATTGTTTGAGTCGTATTTTCCCTTGTATCTCCTGTGTGTGTTTCTTATCACCCTTCTCTTGTCATTTACCAGGGACTATCAAGGTGCGTTGTTCGCTGTGATTATTTCTTGTGGAACGCGCTGGAGTTGAGAACTCTTACGTCACTACAATCAGGATGGAGAGGAGATGCCCCTTGTTCTGAACATTCAAACCGGGGGTTTATTGTACTCAAATGGCATATGAGGATCAAGCACTCTGCTGATCTATTCTATGCACATATTATATTAATGAAAATCTCAACTCTTCCCTTGGCATATTTTGTGTGATTGTCTCGTGTTAGCTTGTTTATGTATTACTGCAATCAGAATCCATAAATAACACTTTCCCTCACTAGTTTAATTGTTTTATTTACATTACATCATTTGAATGGAGTAAAATGAACTAGTTCTTCTTTCTGTTATCTTTCTAAAGTCATTTATCAAACTGCTACGACTCTGTAATGGATAAGGCACCGGTCTTGGCTTAATGAGCACTCATATTAATAGGTTTGGTCATCCAAAATCATCAAAACAACTAAATAACATTTTTTCTGGCATAGTGGGCATATGCATTATATAGAGCTATTAGATGAACCCACCATCTGGGGTTTCCTTACCCAACCTAGTCTGTCTTGAGCTATCCAAAGTAATCTTGTCCTAGGTTAATGAGGTGGATCTGCCAGAATCCATAGTGTTGGTTGTGATTTTAAGAGTTCCCCATGATGTGACAAATCTTTCGAGGGTAAGCGAGAAAACTCCACAATAGTTTTTGGTGTCATTGTCGGGGAATGTCCTTTATAATCTCTTTTTGTCATATTACTCCCCTTGCGACATAAATTTTTTTCCCCCTGTGAGGTTGTATGTTTTTGGGCTGAGCAATATTAGCCAGAGAAAGTGTTCCATTTTGCACCTGGTGCTGGCGACTCTAAAAACAAGGAAGTTGATCTGGTGGCTACACGAAAAAGCAACGAAGAGCTCTACCCCAAACTACCTGACCCACAGGTACTTTTCCGAATAAACAAAAAGCAAAAGCACTCTTTAATTTTTGTTCCTTCAGATTGTCAGAGTAGTAGCAGTCTTCCACACATTCCTCAAAATCCTCGAAATAGTACTCCCCTTGTTATTTCTACTATTCAAAAAAGTCCAGTTCCCCTCATGGCCAACCTGCCCTTGAATAATTGGTGTTTAAATAGGTATAGGCCTTTCATATTACCTCAGGCTCTAAACCCGTTGCCCCCTAAGGCTCATAAATACCTGCCTAAGTTTTTAGGCAACAACACTATGACAGGGGAGGATCACATGAAGGATTTTCTATATGCCATGGACAGCCTAGAGGTAGAACATGAGGACGTTGTCCTCTGATTATTTTTATAGACCCTAGAGAAAGATGCTAGGGAATGGTTTAACAACCTTCAAGCCAACACCATTGGAACCTTCCATGAACTTGAAGAGGCCTTCCTAAGAAAATATGGGGAAAATAAAAATGAGCAGTCCCTATTAACTGAGCTGGCCACTATGAAGAAGAAAGAAAATGAGACTGTTGATGATTTCAACAGGTGCTTCACTAAGCTCAAAAACTGAATCCCTACTGCTCTTAGACCTAATGACCATCAATCCATTTGCTTTTACAAGAACACTTTTTTTGGGAGATTTCAACTATGAGCTGAGGCAACATCCCACACTTACTATCGATGCCTGTATGGAACGGGCCAACATAATAGAAAGAGACATGATAGACAGTGGAAAAATGAAGTTTGTGTCCATGGACCTCAGTCCTAGCTAGCCAGATAAGAGGGGCAAGAAGGTGGGGTTTGGTATATTAAAAAAGGTGGAAGTCGATCCTGTTGAGAAACTATCTTCCCAGGTTACTAAAATGTTTTTATCGATAAACAATAGACTGTCCAAAATGGAGAGGGATAAAAATGACAATGAGGGACCCTCTCGGCCTTAGGACAATGATAGACCTCCCTTCAGAAGAAACTTCAATAGGAACTAGGGTAATGAGGGGGCTAGAAATTCAGGTAACAACTGGAAAAGGAAAGAAAACCAGAAAGATCCCGATGTTGTTCCCAACCCCATGGCCTCTGTCAATGTAGCTTCTGACTTCCCATTTTTTTGTCCTGCTTGTGACGCCCCTCATAACCCCACCGATTGTGGCATTTTCCATAGCCTACATTCAAAGGTTAACTTGGAAGAATATTCCGATGAAGAGATCAGAATAAATGCCTGTTGGACATGGGAGGAAACTGCAGACAGTCCCCCAATCCTGAAAACTACAAATCAGTCATCTCATCACCTTAGTCATCCCACTGCCTTTGCCAATGATGATGTGAAAATCTTGAAAAGACCCTCAAATGACCGATTTGAACAAATCAGAAGAGGTAAACTGACACCCACAGCCGAGGAAGTTGAGACCTTGGAAAGAGTCCATGCCACCCGGTTACGCAATAGGACTATCCCTGATAAAGCTGACAAGAAAAATGAAGGAGAACCTAGACATTGTAAAAGGGTACCAAGAGGTTAAAACTTCATCTCCCCATGATAAAACAGAACCAGTTAATACCACTATCGGGCCTAGAGGAACAAAATTTGATATAGGGATGGAACTGGCAAAACAAAAAATCAATATCACCTTTGGAGAATTGATGATCGTCCCAAAATACCGAGAGCAAATATGTAAGGCCTTCGGGCTAGCTGACCAGGGAGATAGTCATGTTTTGGCCACCTCAGGATCAAACCCATCAAACAGAACTCCCACTTTCGTTAGGCCTTTTTATATCTCTCTCAGGTATACATCCAATTTTGGGGACATAGATATGTAATACACAACTGCATGTTAGATAGTGGGGCATCTCATAACGTAATGTCAAAGCAAGTGGCTGACCAGTTGGGATTGATGTGCACCAAAGACTCCCCTCCTATTTTTTTCATGGAAAATAGGCAAGTACCATGTGTGGGGATAATCACAGGCCTCCTAGTATTCCTAGATCAATATCCAAAAAAGGGGATTGTCATGGATGTGGCAGTTGTGGATGTGGACCCATTTTTCTCCCTGTTGTTATCAAGACATTGGGTAGAGCAGTTGGGAGGGTCAATCCAGTTGGATTGGTCATTTGCTACTATTCCCCTCTCTTCCAAGGAACAAGCCACGTTACGAAGAGAACCCTTCAACAAAATATCAGTAGAGCTGATGAAGCCTGATAACACCACAGTAAATTTAGTAAGCTCTATGGAAGAAAAAGAATTAGGGGTCTATTCTATTTGGCACACCCCTTTCCTTAAAAAAATACCTGATGTTGAAGGGTTGGATCTTGTACTCAAGGCGATGGCAGATGCCAAAGCGAACAGGGTCCTTACCACCGAAATGTGGACTTTAACATTTGATGGGGCCAAGTCACAAACCGGTGCTAGGGCTGGAATCAATTTAATTGACATAAAAGGTAACTACCTGGGAATACCCTATAGACTAGAGTTCCCTTGCACCAATAATGTAGCAGAATATGAGGCCCTGCTTCTCGGGTTAAGGAAGGCAAAAGAACTTGGAATCAACTTTTTGACTGTGCATGGAGATGCAAAATTAATTATCCAGTAGATAAAGGGGAAATATCAAACTAAACATCCCAGGTTGAAATAGTATAAGTAGGTTGTTCTAGATGAAATCAACAAATTCTTGGCATTTAATATCTCACATATTCCTAGGGAAAAAAATCACGTGGCTAATTTGCTGGCAGTGAACACCTCTGGAGTAGACGATCCTGAAATCGACATTGAATTCATGGATAGATTCCCCACCATTTTAGTTTATCACCCTTCTATCCCAGACAATGTAGTGTACCTATAGGTTTTTCAGGATGATGTAGACATAAGAGATTTCATGACAGTTCAGAATCAGTTTGCAGGAGTAATATGTGATGATCAGGATGAGGAAAAGCTACAACATATTATAGGCACTCCCGCCGAGGTCATTCAGTTGAGAACTAATAAAATACCTAGGGGGTTAGTGGCTCTAGAATCCTTGTTCGATGATTTTGACAAAGCCCATAGAGTAGCACCTAGTGAGTCAGAAGGGGAGGAAGTTAATATTGGGATGGTTAGTGACCCTAAGAGGGTAAGAATTGATACATCACTGCCAACAAAAGAAAAGAAGCAGTACAAAGAATATCTAAGAAAAAATAGGGATAGTTTTGCTTGGGGGTATGATGATCTAAGGACATTCAACACTGAAGTTATGACCCACATTATTCCCCTAAAAGAAGAGTCCAAACCCTTCAGACAAAAGTAGAGGAAGTTCAACCCCACACTTCACCCTATGATGCAAAAAGAAGTGCAAAAGTTGCTGGATGCCAAGATCATCAAAAAAGTGAGGTTCTCCTCCTGGATAGCAAACTTGGTCCCAGTCCGAAAGAAGAATGGAGAGATAAGGTTGTGTGTAGATTTTTGAAATTTGAACAAAAGTTCCCTCAAGGATAATTACCCTCTCCCCAATATGGAACAACTATTGCAAGCAGTAGTGGGATCTTCACGGATAT
This sequence comes from Wollemia nobilis, assembly GCA_028583015.1. NCBI lineage: Eukaryota > Viridiplantae > Streptophyta > Pinopsida > Araucariales > Araucariaceae > Wollemia > Wollemia nobilis. The sequence goes on along the minus strand of JAQPPZ010016040.1, from coordinate 3,898,511 downwards.
CTCTGCTAGATGGTTTCTCAGGATATAACCAGATCCTAGTAAATCCTGAGGATCATTTTAAAACTACCTTCACCACACCTTGGGGTACCTTCGAATACCAAAGGATGCCATTTGGGTTGATGAATGCTGGGGCTACTTTCTAGAGGGCCATGGATTTCACCTTCAAGGGACTGATGTTCAAAATAGTGGTGGTTTACTTGGATGACATTACCGTATTCTCCAAGAATCCTACAGACCACTTTTCCCACCTATCTCAAGTATTTCAAAGATGTAAGGAATATGGTATCTCGTTAAATCCAAAGAAGTGCTTATTTGGGGCCTCCCATGGTAAGTTATTGGGGCATGTAGTTTCAAAATAAGGAGTTAGCATCGATCCTGAGAGAACCAGGGCAATTGCACAAATACCACCCCCAAAAGTCTCAAGGGAGTCAGATCCTTCTTCGGAAAAATTAATTTTATTAGGAGATTCATGCCTAATTTTTTTGAGATCGCTAAGCCCATTAATGACATGATCAAGAAGGATGTTAAAATCAAATGGGAAGAAGGAAACCTTAATGCCTTCCAACAGATTAAGGATGCTATTATTGCTGCCCCTGTCTTGTCCAGTCCAGATCATTCCAAGAATTTCAATTTGTACTCTTTTGCCTCAGATCACACCATAGCAGTAGTATTATCTCAAAAGGATGAAGAGGCAAATGAACACCCCATAGCATTCATGAGTTCAGGGATGAAGGGGGCGCAACTAAGATACAAACCGATTGAGAAACATGCCTATGCTCTCATACAGGCCTTGGAGCATTTCAAGAGCATTTTTGGAGCTTCCAAAGTAATTGCTTGTGTCCCCTATATCGCCATCAAGGATATTCTTACCTAGCCCGAACCCACAGGTAGTTCAACAAGATGGATGGTTAAATTGCTGCAATATGACGTTGAGTTCAGAGCCATAAAAATAATTAAAGGTCAAGGATTGGCGAAATATATGGCCTGCAAAGAAGAACAGTGGACAAACAATGCTGCCTTAACCTAAGGAGCACAACAGGAATCATAGTTAGAACATGAAGACTCGGATTGGTACAAGGATATTCTGCTCTATCTAAAGGAACTATCCTTCTTTCCTGGAAAAACTACTAGCAGGATAAGAAGCATCAAATAGCAGTCTCAAAAGTATCATCTCCAAGAAAACAGGCTATACTGGCGGCATCCAAGTGGGGTACTATTACTATGTGTGACTCAAGAGGAGGCCCCCAAAGTTATCAGAGAATTTCATACAGGTTTCTGTGGTGGTCATTTTGCTCCAAAAGCAACAGCCAACCAAATCATGAGGGCAGGATATTATTGGTCATCCCTTTTCAAAGATGTCTACAAGGTAGTCAGAAGTTGTTATAATTGTCAAGTCTTTGCTGGGAAAAAGAACTTACCTGCCATGCCCCTACAACCCATAATTATTGAGACTCCATTTTCTTAATGGGGAGTTGATTTAATTGAGGAAATCAACCCCAATTCATCAGGAGGACACAAATGGATTATTACTGCCACTGACTACTTGACGAAGTGGGTAGAGGTAGCTCCCCTCAGAAGATCAACAACCATAGCCATCATCAACTTCTTGGAAGAAATGATACTAACCAGATTTGGAGTCCCCAAAAAATTGGTAACAGATAACGCCAAGTATTTTACTTCCTACGAGATGGTGGATTTTTGCAATCAGTACAACATTGAGCTGGCTCACTCTACTAATTACTACCCATAGGGTAATGGACTGGCCGAATCTTCAAATAAGAACATCCTAACAAGAATTAAGAGGTCCTTGGGAAAGAACAAGAGAGGATGGGATAGTGAACTCAAATATGCTCTATGGGCAGATAGATTGTCAGTTAAAAGAGCCACCGACATGTCACCATACGAGCTAGTATATGGGGAAAAGGCACTGTTACCACCACAACTAGAGAAAGCTACCCTCTCCTTGCTACTACCGGATCATGAACAACCCGACGAATTACAAAGAAGAATGGACCAATTGGTGAAATTAGAGGAAGATAGAAAGGAGGCTGTTACGTGAATGATCGACCAAATGAGCAAGACAGTAGAACTCTTCAATAAGAAAGCAAGAGGTCAAAATTTCATCTTGGGTGATGTGGTATTATATTGGGACCCAAGAAATGACAAGCAAGGAGAGAAAGAGAAGTTTGAGCCCAAATGGTTGGGCCCCTATCAAATTGCAAAAGTAGCGGGGCAGCATACTTACAAGTTGGAAGACATGGAAGGAATGGAACTACCTATACCGGTCAATGGGCAACATCTAAAGGCCTTTGGTCCTAGCTATGTAAAAAAAAGAGATGTGCATGTGTTTGAGAAGGGTGCATGTGTTGGTTCTTCCTCAGTCCACCCGGAGAGTCTGGAGTCCTCAAGCCACCGTCCTTCATCCGTCACCTTGTCCCAGTCAAAGCCGATGTTGACCCCAAAAAGGTTAGCCACATTTTTGGGGCCAAGTCCACATTTGCACTATGCACCCCATTCTCATAGGGTGCACTCCAGGTCACCCGAGCGCACAAGGTTGTGCACCCCAAGCCAAACTCATGCTCCACTCCAATGGAGCGTGGATCCCCTAGGATGGGCACACAAGGCCGTGCACTCCATAAAATAGTCCATGCACTCCATGGGGAGGCAGAGTGCATAATAGTCCCTTGGGGCGCACAAGGTTGTGCACCCCAAAGTTTGGTGTGCGCCCCACTCAAGTGGAGCGCACCACCTCAGCCGGAGCGCACAAGGTTGTGCGCTCCACTCCAGCCGAGCGTGCTCCACTCTCAAGTGGAGCGTGCCACCTCAGTAAGAGCGCACAAGGTTGTGCACTCCACTCTCAAGTGGAGTGTGCCACCTCATCCGAGCACACAAGGTTGTGTGCTCCACTCAACCGAGTGTACTCCACTCTCAAGTGGAGCGCACCACCTCAGCTAGAGCACACAAGGTTGTGTGCTCCACTCTAGTCGAGCATGCTCCACTCTCAAGTGGAGCGCGCCACCTCAAATGGAGTGCACAAGGTTGTGCGCTCCACTCTAGCCAAGCACACTCCACTCTCAAGTGGAGCATGCCACCTTATCCGGAGTGCACAAGGTTGTGCGCTCCATCTCGAGTCAATGCACCCCTTTCAAGGTGCACTAGTGTCCAAGATAGGCATGCAAATTTTCATGCCCACATCTAGGTTGAGCGCCCCACTATGGTGGAGTGCAAAAGTTCAATGAGGGTGCACAGTGTGTGCACCCCATAGAGGCGAGTCCACTCTTCCTCCTCGAGATTCATGTGAGTGCACAACCCTATGTGCCCACCTCGAAAGCCATGCGCTCCACTCCCCAAGAGGGTGCACATGTGGAAATTAAACCTTATGCACCTCAAGTGAGTGCCTACCTACCTACGTCCTACCCCAACCAATAGAAGACCATCATGTGTCCCACCTTTTTGGACAGCCACAATTTGTTCATTCTAGTAAAGGAAGCAATAGTCGACGTGGCGCACCCAACCAATAACAACAGCTCGCAAGGGGGAAAAAGGTGCATGCACCACCTACCTTATTTAATGCACCCATTATAAAGGAAGGTGGCGACCACCTTTTTACACCATCTACGCTCGTAAATTGCCTATCGATGAAGTCCGAGTGAAGTAGAGATATCACAACCAAGGTGGGTGAGGAATCCATGACAGTTGAGCGCAATGGCATCTACCAGCTCCCCAGCTCCTTGAGGCGTCGCTAGTCCAGAAAAGAATCAGTAGAATTATCGGTGCATGGCCGATTGACAAGAGGCTAGGAAGGGCCCAGAACCCCAAGGCATTTGAAAATCTGCCCGACTCCAGTAGGGATATCACCGAGGAACAACAAAAGGAGGTAGAGGGAGTCACCATATATTCGTTCGATGCCATGGAGGAGGACAACCAGTGCCACCCGATGCTTCTGAGAGACCTCTACACGTGGGCCTATCACGACAGCAACAGACCTGCTCCTATCTACAATAAATGGAATACAAACCTCAGTCGACTGACCTGTCCAAAGGTGTACCACTCCTTCGATATGCTGGTGTGGCTCATGGTTTCTTATGATTCTAGGGCATGCACCATCCACGACTTCAAGGGCCAAGCAGTAGCCTAGATTTCGACCGACAAAATTTGGTAGGTGTTCAGCTTGGAAATCACCTCCAGGGTGGTGGACTTCAAGACATTGGCCCTTCAGGCCAATTACATGATGAACACGACATTCCCTCAGAACCTGTTAAAGAGGGGAAAGATAAGGCCAACAGATTTCCCCATCGGGAAATTCATGCTCCGTGGGGGGGAGATGCCTCCTTTCTCATACTACTCTTTCCTCATTCATCTATTCATTGCATAGTTGGATAAGACCTTGATAGCCCAAATGGGAGGTGTAAATGCACCCACTGTATAGGATAGGTTGTTATGTATCCAGGAGGGCTGTTCCAGCTATGCTACCTTCTTCGAGAAGGTTCTCCCCGTAGTGCATTTCTGGCTGTGTGGAAATTTCCTCGATAGAATCGGGGTGGGGGTGAGGGAATTCCTGTGCCAGGAGAAAGTAGGAGACTATTTTTACATAGAGGAATTCTCCTACATAAGGATCTATGGGTCAAAATTACCCCCAAAGGCACTACCTTTTCACTGTCCGACTTCCATCGCCATCCTGGAGATTACTCGACAAATGGCCGAGGAGGTAAAGATTAGACACTTGAGGAAGAAGGGACTAGTGAAGTGGTTGCCCATCCCCTATGCAATGGGGCATTACACCTATCTTGGTCACTTTGCTCCACTATGGGAGCCATCTGGAATATGGACACTTATTGCTTCCCCGAAGTCACTTGGAGAGCCTATGACCCAGACGGCCACCACAAGAGAGATGTTACTGAAAAATTGGCCCTCCTAGTAGTTACCCACAATAGTGATGATTTTGAGGATGCGATGCAGGAGGCTTTCAAAAATAATCGCATGCTGGATTTAGTATGGAGGATGCCCAAAGATCAGCGTCCTTACAGCAGACTGGAGGTTGTTGGCGATTACAGTTCCCAGCTCAGGTTGCATCGGGGGTTTTTCGGTGGACAAGATGGCCCCACTAGTTCTGGTAGCTCCTCCTGAAGAATTCGAGGATCCCACCCTCCAGATAGCTCAGCAGGATTCTGACCTTTTTGAGGTCATGATGAAAATCATCGATGAACAAGCCAAGCTCCCCTCCTCTTCCAGTTCCCCCATTGCCACTCCAAAAGGGAAGGAGATAGCCATTGGCCCTTCCAAGAAAACTTCTACCCCATCAACATTAGCTCTAATAAGTCCACATGAGCAAGGACAATTGGCAGAAAGTCAACCCTCATTGTATTCCGCCACCCTGGTGATAAACCAAGAGGAGCATCAAATTAAGCCAAGGGTGATGAAGAAAATAGCGCAAGCGGGAGGCTTATCAAATATTTTGAGGGGCTACAAAGTGCAAAGCCCCACATGGTCTCCCACTCAGAAAAAGGCCAGGATGGAATCCTCGGATCAAGGAGTGGAAAAATTCATGATGGCTAGGGTCACTAACACTAGCCAATTCACAGCCGACGAGGAAGATCAGATCCAGGATATAGAAGAACAAATATCTCCAAGTAAGGGGATAGTCAAGCACGAGGGAGTAGCTGGACAAGAAACCACCGATACACCTGTTACCACTTTTGAGATCCCCTTGCCACCTAGCATGAGGGAGGCCACCATAGATACCAACAAAGGCATCATCCGAGCATCTGCTGCACCCGTCCAAATGATGAAATCATAGGTAGCCACCCAAGCACAGGTGGCCGAAGTAGTAGAAAAGGAAATGGAAGGATGGAAAGCCAAGGCTACCGAAGTTGAGCCCTTACATCTCAAATTCAAGCAACTTCAAGCCGAAGTTGACAAACTAAAAATACCCGCTCCTAGCGCTACACAGGCTAACGTCCAAATTGGGTCAGCAGATGAGTTCAAGCAGGAAATGAAGGAGAAGATCCAGGTTAAAATGGGGGATCTGGAGTCCATCCTAATAGATATCTACACTGTAAGATGAGTAGTGGGCCTCATCCAGGATAACTTATAGCATGGGAGGCAAAGGGTAGATGCAATCATGCCAATCTATAAAATATTCCAGGAGGACTACGTACCTATTTTTGGGTTGTCGACTGTTCTAGCGGATGAGTCCCTTTGCTTCTTTGTAGAGGAATATATCAAAGTCTCCATGTTTTTATAGAATGAGCAAAATTGGCGCTAGTGGGGTCAGGAAGTGGCCCAATCAGAGTATGAGATCAATGATGAGTTGGCCGATTGTAGCCTTTCCATCGAGGATTTTGGGCAAGCACCAGTCATAAAGGATTTCATTTTCTAGAAGATTCAAAATTTTGATTTAGAATCTGGTGACAAGCCATCTAAACGCCTTACGACTTTGGTAGAAATGGTGGACCACCTATGTGAGTTTGCCAGCAATAATATATTATGGGCTAAGGATCGGGTAGTGGAGGCCACCCAAGATTTGAACCTGCTCCTCTTCTCTCTAAATTTTCATGATGAGGCTTGGGAGTTTATTGACCAAGCCATCCAAAACCACCGGGTAGGAGTGGGGCCCACCATCACCCCGACACATGCACCAGAGGAGCCACAACCGCCAGCCCAACATAGTACAGAGAGAGATACGCAGCCACCACCTACGTAGATAGAAGGCGTGGGTGACGTGCCCATTTTTTATTACATCCTAATTTTGAAAGCAATGAGATCAATCCAGCTGGAGTAAGCAGTTGCAACCTTGATCGCACGCTATATAAAGGAGACTACTGCAGTAACATATTTTTATCAAGCCTCTAAGAGAGAAAATCCAGGTATAGCTTTGTCTATTGTTTGAGTCATATTTTCCCTTGTATCTCCTATGTGTGTTTCTTATCGCCCTTCTCTTGTCATTTACCAGGGACTATCAAGGTGCGTTGTTCACTGTGATTATTTCTTGTGGAACGTGTTGGAGTTGAGAACTCTTACGTCACTACAATCAGGACGGAGAGGAGATGCCCCTTGTTCTGAACATTCAAACCGGGGGTTTATTGTACTCAAATGGCATATGAGGATCAAGCACTCTACTGATATGTTCTATGCACATATTATATTAATGAAAATCTCAACTCTTCCCTTGGCATATTTTGTGTGATTGTCTCGTGTTAGCTTGTTTATGTATTACTGCAATCAGAATCCATAAATAACGCTTTCCCTCACTAGTTTAATTGTTTTATTTACATTACATCATTTGAATGGAGTAAAACAAACTAGTTCTTCTTTTTGTTATCTTTCTAAAGTCATTTATCAAACTGCTACGACTCTGTAATGGATAAGGCACCGGTCTTGGCTTAATGAGCACTCATATTAATAGGTTCGGTCATCCAAAATCATCAAAACAACTAAATAACATTTTGTCTGGCATAGTGGGCATATGCATTATATAGAACTATTAGACGAACCCACCATCTGGGGTTTCCTTACCCAACCTAGTCTGTCTTGAGCTATCCAAAGTAATCTTGTCCTAGGTTAATGAGGTGGATCTGCCAGAATCCATAGTGTTGGTTGTGATTTTAAGAGTTCCCCATGATGTGACAAATATTTTGAGGGTAAGCGGGAAAACTCCACAACAGTAGGCATTATATTAGTTTCTCCCCCAAAACAACTTATCCCATTGTCTTTTAAACTCCAATTTTCCTATACAAATAATACAACAAATTATGAAGTCTTGATCCTTTGGTTACAAGCGACTTTATCCTTAAATATTAAAACTTTGTTAGTTTTTTGAGACTCACAACTCATGGTAAATCAAATCAACAAGGTTTATAAAACCCAATATGAGAAACTCTATCCCTATAAGGAATATGTTATGAAACTTATGTATTTGTTAGAGAAAGTTACTATCGAAGCTATCCCTCATACTAGTAATCATTTTGTGGATGCTATGGGAGCATTTCCTTCTCTTATTCCTTTGGAGTTGGATGATGATCATGCGACTATCATAATTCACCAACTTCAGAGATACACATCATTAGAATATTTCCTATAACCCTTATATGTTTTCACAATTGAAGAAACATCCATAGGATCATGGTATGGAGATATCTTTAACTTTCACCAAATTGGGTCATACCTAGATGACATAGATAGAAATCAACAAAGACTATTATGCAAATGAGTTGTTCGTTTTGTAATCGTCAAAACTACTCTGTATAAAAAATATTTTGAAGGCATCCTTCTAAGATGTCTTAACCTAGATGAATCCAAGAAATAACTAAGCAAATTGCATGATGGATATTGTGGAGGTCATTTTAGTGGTGGAGCCATAACTAAAAAGCTCCTACGAATGGGCTATTTTTGGCCCTCTATGGATAAATATGCCAAAAAATATGTTTCTATGTGAAAAACGTCAACGACACATAAATTTAGTCCATGCTCCTACCCAAGATCTTCAAGCTATTTCTTCCCCTTGGCCTTTTTCAAAATGGGACCTAGACATTATAGGAAATATTAACCCCATTTCATCATATGGTCATAAATTCATCATAATAGCAACCATATATTTTACAACAATGGGTAGAAGCCATGTCTTTGTCTTCTTGCATAGGAACCGAAGTCTCTAAATTTATTTTTAATCAAATCATTTGTAGATTTGGGATTCCATCCACACTCATTTCTGATAATGGAACTTGTTTAAAAAATAAACACATACAAAAGCTTTATGATAAATACAAAATCTAATATATATGGTCTACTCTTTACTACCCACAAGAAAATGACCAAGCTAAAGCATCTAATAAAACTTTAATTAAAATACTAAAAATATTGGTTAATAAATCAGAATGATATTGCCATACTCAATTATATCCTACTTTATGGGCTTATCGAACTAGTGTTCGAACCCCTACTAGTTCTTCTCCTTTTGTATTGGTATATGGCACTGAATTTGTATTTCCTTTTGAACTTGAAGGTACTTATTTAGGTCTTTTAATTAAAGAATCTGAAGTACAAGATGAATATTATACCAAATTTTTAATCCAATTGGAATTACTGTATGAAAAGCACATAAATGCTTTAGAGCACCTTTGCTCCTATTAAGATAAACTCAAAATATCATACTCTAAGAAAGTTCATACTCAAATTTTGAGGTTGGTGATCTAGTTCTTAAATAAATTCAAAAAAATACAAATGATCGAATCGATCTTAAAGGAATTTTTCAATTTATCATCACTATAAAATTTGGATCAGGTGCATATCGCTTGGTTACCTTAGATGGAAAAGACCTTAAGGAACCAATGAACAATATGCATCTTAAAATATGCTATGCATAAATCATAAAGTCTCATCACTGTACATAGTTGTAAATACCTTGTACATATATTTCTTACAACTACTTCAATCATCTTATTTAAATCATCTTTCACTTAGTTGTATTTATCTATGAATTTATCAAAATAAAATTATGGTCCAATTGCATATGGCATATGGTCACATCCAGTTATTATTCTACTTATATTAGACCTATGTTGTCAGAATATATAAGAAATTTTGGTTTACTTTGAAAGAATTCAAAAATTATCTTGAACCACTTCATCAAATATACACTTTAATAAAATATTGATTCTCAATATTGATTATAAATATCTCTTGAACCAAAAGCACTACCGTTTCACTAAATAAATTTTGAATTTTTGGGAACTAATATTGCCACTTTTTGAACCAAATTACACTTACACATCTAAAAATGATTTTGCACAAGGGAATATGATGCTACATAGTAGACCTAGGTACTTCACTAAAAGGTTTCCCTTGCTACCCTATTATGCGCATGGTCTATAATGCTAAGGATTGGAAAAAGGACAAGCTCCTCCCTACCCAAAAAAAATCCCTTGTTCTTTTTCTAATCTATGCAAGAATCCCTACACAAAAAAAAATACTACAAAGTAATAAGAATCCCCTTGTTCAAAACAAAAATGAACAAGAATCCCTAATCAAAAAAATCAAAAGAAAAGAAGGGGGTAATGAGCTTGAATTCCTAGAATTCCTCAGTTATTTGAACACCATGGAGTGATCCCTATTACAACAATGGGATGAATGAATCCCACCTGGAAATAGGATAGTATTACGTGTGGCAACATGTCTATCATTTTAGCGGTCTTCTTTTATATAGACCAATGTCATATTGTGGATTAGATAGCTTTTGGTAGCTTGTATTACATAGTAGTTAAAGTCTAACTGAATGCATGTAATCATGGTAAATAAATTCATTATTTGCACACACATTGGTTCTTAAAATTTGGTTTGCATCATTACCTTACTTAAAATTGGTAAATGGACCGCATAATCACACATATTTGATCCTTGAGATATTTTGTATCATAATTAAGGTCATGATAGAAAATGAATACACAAATCACACACCAATTCTTGATAAATTTGATTTCATCCTAGAAATGATCAAAATTCTCCTTGAATTTTGCTTAGTATAAGTCACCATTTTTCTCATAGATTTGTATGATTGTTAGCATATGCAATTGGCCCTAAAAAAATTAAATATTGCATTTTCATATATATCACTTATCATAAATGCTTTCATTCTACTATATTGCATAATTGCTTGTTTCATACAAAATTTTTCATTGATCATACATAATCACTTTCTCATGTAGTTGCATATTGACTTTGCGATGATGGCATGAGATAACCTTAATAAAATATTTCTATTTACTACACACTAGGAATATTTTTCCTAGAGAAAGTCTATCAAATTTTTTCATGCTTAAATAAACATATATCTTAAATTTAAACCAAATTAAATTTAAGAGCACACATGGTGTAAACTCAGCTACAAGAGACCAACAAAATGGACTCCAATCACATAACAAAAATGCAATAATGGAAGAAAAATGCAAATTGATATTATTTTCATCCCTAAATTCACACCCCTCTACAAAATATTACAATCCATCATATAGCAACCAAAAACCAAAGAAACACCAAAAATGTCTTTTTTCTAAAAACTGCTAAAAATAGATCTTTCTAAAACCTACTAAAAATAGAAATGAGTCGGATTGCACCCAAATTCGGTGCACACATCCCTATTACAATAAAGAACCTTAATTTAAAATATTATGTCTCAAATTAAGGTATAACAAAATATAATAAACTTCTAACAACAAAAAAAAACCCAAAAAACTTGAGAACCTATTCTAAAATCTAACTTTGGGGCACTAGGTGGAGGAGTTAGGTCCTAAAAACATGATTTTTGTAGGGTAAATAGGATCAGATATATATAACACGCACGTGGAACCACCTATTAAATTTCAAGGTAAACGGGTGTATGGTTCACAAGTTATGGCTCCGACAAGGTGCATCAACACATTACTTATCAATTACATCACTTTCAAAAAAATTTCAAGATACTTATTGATCCCAACCCTTTGATGTTAGCAATATAATAAAATCACACAGGATCCACTTCATGACCAATGCGAGGGGCAACCTCTATAGATGGTCATATACAAGCACACATCCTCAAGACCTATTGTTGACTGATCAAAATCATAAGGGTTCCTTTTTAAAACACTCTTTCTTCTACAAAATTTTCAATTCACACTACATCACCAATTACATCACTCATACTTTACTTCACTATGATCATATCTTGATTAAGCATGATGAAAGAAAAATTAGCAATAAAAAATTATTGAAAGCATGATTATGTATATCATCAAAAGCAAATCATATTTTACATTACGCATACACAAACACTGAAATACAAAAAAGAGAACAACAATAATCATATATATATATATATCATAAAAACTACATAGGGTACAAAAAGTCGATTGGTATACCACAATCATAAAATCGACATACTCAGTAACTAGGGAGTATACCACAAAATGGAGCTTAGTATATCATCCCCTATAACCCCTAGAACTTTGGATTACCTCCTAAAAATATTGGTGTACCTGATCAGCTACACCTCTCTCCTGAGTGATACTCGTAAGATAGATGTTGGTATACCAAGCATACTACCCATCCTTAACTCCTACATCATCTCCTTCTATAAGGGTAACCATTACATCATCCAAATCAGCATTTATAAATCTATTAATATTTGGTTCCCCACTAGTGGTCATCAAATCTCGAACTACCCATGAGAATGTAAAATCATAGACCTTAGGGATCACCTGCACCAATCTGAACTATTATAGCCCTGATATTCTTGGTGTATCTCTATATCTCCCATATCCATATGCATCCATTGCACTCACCTCACATGAGATAGATCCACTCCGTTATCCTCCCATCCACGGTCCCCTCACCAAGGTATTTAGTAAATCCTTGGTATGATCATTTCATAAATTGCCCACTTGGCCTCCTCTAGGCCACTCCTCCTCCTTCAACCTACTATATGACCCCAAAAAAATATGAAATGCCATCCATTATCTATATCCTAATGAGGAAATACCACTGGCCTCCTTATGAAAATGTGTTCCTAGCACCATACCTAAAGAAAGGAAGTAAGAATCAAGTTGTAGTCCTTACACATGACCCTAAACAAGGTCTTGTTTAAGCAAAATAATATGTATGGTCCCAAGGCAAAGTGCATGCTGGTATCTCGCATGGTATGCTACAACCTATACTAAGCCCCATGGTATATATTCACCATTCTTATGGCACACCAAAAAGCCTGCAACTATCCCTACCAGTACCTGTGTTAAACGAGATACTTCCTCTATTGTAATCAGCCCCTCGATGCTCACCTCTCTCTGCTTAATGAGGAATGATGGGTCTCCTATCAGTAACCACATAGCCTGAGCCTGTGATATTGGTAAACAAACTAGACCTTGATAAACACTATGAGAATCCTCCATATATTCTCTAAGGTAACGGCCATCTCCCTTGTAGGTAGTCAAAATATCGATGATTTTGGATACAACCACTCCACCATAATTGTAAGCAGATAATAGTCTATCTCTATACGTAGCATTTTACCCACATGGTTCAGGCCCAATGCCATCAGAATATCCTTGTCATCTACACTCAAGGCTCTAACATGACCATCAAATCCCTTATACCACCACTCACAATTTTTAAGTGCCCCTTATTGCACAATAAAAAATTAAAAATAAAAAACAAATTAGTTATCTATTATAAATCACAAAAACATCAGTAGAACATAAAATAATGAAGCATAAATTATAAATTTGGTCTCAATTGATAAATTCAAACTTAAAATACAAATTTGAACAAACGAAAACCAATTCAAACATCCAAATTTGTAAATTTAGACTTTTCACAAACAAAATCCAAACGTACGAATTCGTTGAAAAGCATTCGAATTTGTGAATTCAGATGCCTTATGCGATGAATTTGGACGTCTGAATTTGTTGAAATGGTCCAAATTTTTCACTTGCAACCGTTTTATGGTAGGCCACATCTAAAATCCAAAAATTTTAAAAATAAACCAAAAAAATCCAAATTATAAGGGATGAGATCACTTTCCCGCATACTCCTGCCATTTCTGTTGTTCCTCGCTCAAACTTTGTCCGCTCGATGTACGACAATGGATATTGTTTGTATTTCTTCAAAGATCAATTTAAAAAAAAAAAATGAGGGTAAAAATGAATTAGGTTTTTACCCTAATTTTTGTTTTATATCCTCTTTTTACCCCTTTTTTGCTTGAAATTTCAAGTTTTGCAATAAATTTCATATTTTCTACAAAACTCAAAGGGGGTACCCTATATAATAAACATTGAATAAATTTTTGTTTTTCACAAAATAATTTTCATTTTCAGTACATATTTCTTTAACACATTTATTGTTCATAAATGTGCCAAAGAGGGAGCAAAATATAGTTGTAGAATTTTGACACACTTCAAAATTTCCACTTTCTAGTAAAACATGTTTACCATAACAACATGAAATTTACCCTCAAATACCCCTACCTCAATTGTCATGCCAGGAAAATGGAAATTGATTTTATTTCCCTTTTTTTTAGGAAATTCGTGCAAACCCAACAAAATTAAACTTTTTTAGCAATTTTGGATGTCTGATTTCATCCAAATCCCACGTGCACTTAATTTAGGTTCTCTATTGATATTTTGAATCTAATCTAGGCCAAACTCAATTACCGACAATTTCAGATGATCTTAATTTTTTGAAATTAGGCAAAATTCCAAATCGATCTAACTACTTGGTCTATTTTCACCTCCCTCCCTAGTTCTTCGACCTGCATCAGACATTTAAACCTCTAGAACCCCCCTAAATAAACTCATGGTGATAATTTACAACAAATTTTTGTTGGAAAAGGAGATTTTAGAACTTTTATTACAAGTTACAATGGATATTTTAGACTTTAGATCACCATTGCTGGAGCTCTCAGACATGGCGACGCCTATTGCAGATTTAGATCTAGTTTATGCTTAATAGTATTTTGATTTTTGCATTCATTTTTACAAATTTGTGTCATCCAAATCTATCATAAAAGTTTGATTTCTAACCATTGCTTTTACAAAACTATTTTCATGACATCTAAAATCATACGTAAAGTCCAAAAACATACAAAAAGTCCAAAATCATACTAATTAATGTTGGGGGTAAAATTTTGATTGCAGGATTATCAATTTGATTCATAGTTGCACTATGTCCTTTTACTTGCTTTAATTATTCCAATGTATCTCATTATTGTTACTATGTTTATTGCATTTAATTTTACATGTTTTGTATTAGATCCATAGATCCTTTATTTTTCATACGATTTGTTGAAAGAATCAAGGGGATTTGAATTTTATAGATCACGATCATTGTGACCTAAGTAGATTCCCCACCCCTAATTTAAAATTTTAGTGTTACATTGTAAAATTGTAAGTTTTTTATATATTCGACTAATCTAAATTAATCTGATGAATTCAAACATTTGAATTCATACTAAAAATATCCATATTTGTCCTATAACACTCAAATTCATCTGAGAGTAAATAACTGGACCAGGTAAGGATCAAAACTTGATTTATTGAATATATCATGTTCTAGATCAATATTTCTCTATCTATAAACATTTACATTAAACAAAGGAAAGAAGAAGACATAAAAAAATATAGACTTTATTGTTTTTTTTCATACTAATCAAAATACAAAATACAAAAATAAAAATAAATATGTTAGTATAAACTCCATATTTCACTTTCAATCATTGCATCAAAGTCATATTTACAATAATTTTGAGATAGAATTGTATGCCATTTGTTCTCAAGGAAATATAAATTACATGTATCTAGGTAGAAATTGCATTTGGCTAAATCCTAGGTGTATGCACATAAAAGAATACAACAAACATCCACTTTACCTAGGCATGGAAACCACCACAGAAAGTATTTCTTGGTTAACCCTCACCCCATTCGTTGACAAACACCAAAGAGAGCACAACTCAAGTGCTTCTCGTCCAAGGTGCAGATCCATCATTTTTCCTCCGCATTTCAAGTGTGGATCCATTAGCCTGCAAGAAAGGGGTATTAAAATTTTGGATCTACAAGTGGACCCAACATACAGTGAGGTAAAGCTGGTAAAGATCCTCAAGTTTCACTTCAATATCATGAGGAAGAGAAATGCAGAACAATGCAAGGTCCAGTGGGACCTATATTCAGAAAGATATGCCACCTTGAAAAGGATGGAGAACATGGATCATTTTTCTTACTTATTTGAAATCAATATGTAATATTATTTCAGTTAGATGCATTGATAGACACTCTAATACTTTATGTAGGTACTTATGTATTGACAGAGACTTTAGACCTTTATGATGATAGATATGCATTGAATTATACTTGTTTTTATGATTTGATTTCACCATGTAAAGTGGTTATTGATGGATGATTCAATACTAGTTCATGCAGTATAGATGTTTTATTTCTTGAATAATATGGTACTATTTATATTTTGTTGCATCACAAGTCCAAGATTTTTCATGGGTGGAATGAGTTTCTCTTCTCATAAGAAAAAGGATTTGCTAGACCATTAGGAATGAGATACTGGTAAAAGGAAAGGATGATGAAGATAACTCATGGGTAACACAAATTATTACCCACACATAGGTGCATTATATACTCATGTTTGCACTGTTGGAAAATGACGTCTAAGACTAGTCTCCTATATTGGATGGTGATAGGGATTCTATCTTAAAAATTTCATGAACAGGATAAAATAATGGTGTGGAATATTGAGGTTGCATGGATTCCTATGAGTGCAAAATTGGTAAAAACATTATGGTTATTTGTTTCCTTTCCTATGTTTTGAAATGCATTAATGTTTCATGCTTGCTAACTATGGTAACACAAGGGACTATGTTTAGTATAAGGGGGAGTATGTCACATCCCACCTCAACCAAACCCTTATGCTTGACAAAGAAAAAGGAAATTAATACCTACTTTTGTGAAGTCTTAAAAGGTATTGGAAATTTAGGATTTGGGGTGACTTATTTAATACTTTTGGAAAAATGCACCATATAAGGAAAATACATATTTATACATTTTAAAAAAAGGAGGTTTTCTTATGAATTAAATTATTAGCATATTTTGCATATTAATGTGGACCTAAATTTTAGGGCAAGAAAATTTATCTCTAAGTGCCATGAAATTTGGACTTATAAGACACTAGAATGAATTTAAAAATCATATTATTAGGTCTTCTAAGGTACTATTATCCCACCCTCTATGCATCATCATGTACTGATGTCTTCTAAAACACTATTTTCCTACCTTACATGCATCACCACCTTAGTGGGTCTGTACTCCCAAATGACCCCTCCAATAGGTCATTACCTAGATTGACCTTCACCATTTGGAAAGGGCGCCTCAAAAAATATTATATAAAGCCACCATTTTATATTTAGGAGTGAGGATACATGAGGAAGTAATCTAGGGTTATGAAGAAGCTTGAGAAGCATCTTGTGGGAAATCTAGGTTGCTTCATTTGGAGGGGCTAGTTTGAAGGAAGGAACCTCATATATTTTCCAAGTTAGTTCTTCAATTACACTTAATTTATTTTCAAATGATTATAATTTGGCTATTCCATTAAGGATTAATTTATATACTAGTGGAAGGTAACTTTGCTGCTCTAAAATTTATAAATTTATGCCCGAATACTATATTACAATAGGTTTGATGTTGTATCCAATCGAATACCTCTAGCTTGTGATCAATGGATAGATTTGGCTATATAATAGTCTACAAACATCTATAAAATTAAATAATAGGATAATAAAACCTTCCTATAAGGTGTATGAATACCACTATGTTTCATCGGGTGTAATATCGAATTGGGGAATTATATTTTGTAAGGAAATCTCTTGTGTATGGTGTTGTTTTATTATGTGGTTCGCTATAGAACTGCACGTTGGCTCTAAATTTAGAGTGTAGTGAAGAAAAATTAAACCACTTGCTTTAGATTTGTAATCCCATAGAACTACCTCTTGATTTTTTAATATATAAAATATTGTTGATGCCTTTTATTTGAAATTGATAATCCTAAATCAAGCTTATTGATGCTACAAAACCCATATTATAATCATTGTGCGAATTACTGATGAGGATTATGCACATGCCATTTTAGTTGGGATGATAAATGATTAACAATACCATTGCAACAACCAGAAAGAAGAATTAAATATTTATGTTTTATTATATTATTTGATTGTTTGTCATGAGTGTTTTATACTCTGACAATTTAGGTGTGTACTATTTTTTTAGGATCTTCAAACATATTATTCAACATGGTTCATGTAAGTGATATTTGCATGAGTTAAAACAAGATAATATATGTATAGATCTCATTTAGCATTCGGTGGACCATTAAACATCGATTGGTAGGTCCATCACCACCAGCTAGATATTTGATGATCGACCCTCACAGATGGACCAACTAAGCATTGAAACTTTTCTATTTGACATTGATACTTGTCAAACCTTCAAGAGCTTGGTCACCATATATTTTAGTTAATATCCATTATTGCCATGCCCTAGGTTGCTTTG
The DNA here is from genome assembly GCA_028583015.1 of Wollemia nobilis. Lineage (NCBI taxonomy): Eukaryota > Viridiplantae > Streptophyta > Pinopsida > Araucariales > Araucariaceae > Wollemia > Wollemia nobilis. The sequence continues at coordinate 3,880,443 of JAQPPZ010016040.1, read as the reverse complement.
GACATCATTAATATTATACCCTATACTATGCATATGAGACCATAGTACCACTTTCCTCCTATAGGAGTAATGGGAATAATATAAAATGGGATTTAATTCCCTTAAGAAAACTACCACATGATGGTGGTCATGATGACGTAGGTTGATAGGTGTTGATGGAAGTTTGAACTTTATTTCTGGCTTGCTGAGATTTGACTAGTAGAGGATCAATTTTTTATGTAATGACTGAGTAGACCAAATGTTTGGGGATATTCAAAACCATCATTTAATACTAGATGGACTAAAGTATGATCATTTGACTATGTTAGGATTGAGTAAACCCACATTTACAGAAGCCCATATTAAGTCTTTTATGTATCTTATCAAACATTTTGTGAGATAATTTATTTCTTAAAATTGGTACAAATTACAATGAAACTCATTTCAAATATTATGGAATAATATAGGTATTCTTTAATGGATTATGTTTATGATTATGGGATAATTTTTAGGAATAAAATTTGTGTAAACTACAAGGGTTCTTAAAGAAGAACTTTGGAACAAATTGTGGAACAAAACTTGCAGTAAATTTTGTGTAAATCTTAGTTTAGATATGTGGAAATCTTTGGGGCAAGATTATTTTCTAAATGTGGATACTAATTGGGAATGATTTGTTTTAATGTTGAAACACTTTGCTAGGGAATTATAGTCTAATGTTGATGAAAGACTAGTTAACAAATCTATTACAAATTTGTAAATCTATAGTGTGTTTCCTAAGGAAAATTTGAGGTTAAATTTATATATCTATAGTGTAATATTATTGATATATTATGAGGTAAGTTATAGCTAAACTGAGTAATCTTGTTGATATATTTCAAGATAGATTGTAGCTAGATTTGTAAAACTATAGACTACAAGACAAATTAGTAGATATATTTGTGAAAGAACTATAGTGTGACCATGATGGTAGATTATGAAACAAATCTAGAATATGATCTAGTGATAGATTATGAAATAAACTTATGGAATGATTGTGAATCTATAATTGAATCCATTTTTTTAAATGCTATTTCCATGTGAAGGAAATATGAATTACTTGTGATAGTATTATCTATTTCATGCATTGAAATAATTCCATTGCTAAATGAATCTATGACACTCTTTGAAAATTATTAGCAATAGTTGAATGTAATAATTATTTGTTTCGAAGGCATATCTTTGTGGAAAAATGATATGGGATGAAGATGTGGATTTTATTTTTATGAAAGTATGGGATTTTCTTCCTTTGAATCTTGGAGATGCTTTAAACAATCATTGTGAGGAATGTATTGTGTTTAGTTGCATTCAATTGGAAATTATTACATTCTACTGCTTGTTTAGAATGCATTTTCATATACATGTAATGGATTATCCTGATCCCAAAATACTTACAACCTAGTATAGGTGGTTCGAATGGAGTTGAGTGAATATTGAATCTATTCGGATTCTATTGGATATGTATATATATGCTGTAATAAGGCCACTTTAATGTAAGTCCTCCTTTATTGTAAAAATATATTTATTGAGAATGATTTGTAAATTGATACAAAATGAATTGTATTACTCTTCAAAAAGATTTGTAAACAATACAAATCTTAGTTACAAGTAATTATGGAAAATAAACTTAAGTTGCATCATGCCATGAAGTTACCATATAGTAGGGATTAGATATTAAATGAGAATTAAATATTGTGATTAGATGACATAAATTAACCCTAAATAAAAGAGAAAGTATAAATCATGTATAACACTTAAATATGTATCTTTAGTGATTAAACATGAGAATGATCATAAGGGAGAATTTGAATGTTATCTCATTTTATGGATATTATAGTTGAATAGAGAAAGTAAGGTATGATGCTAGAAATTAACAAGTCTATGAGGTTTTGTGTGATAACCCCCTTAGCTTCCCATTGTTGATATGGGGAGAGTTAAGCATTGCAATGATTGATATTCTATCGTTAAGGAAGAACAAGATAATATTCAAGGTAAAGAGACGTAAAATAATGCTAGTTTAATTTTGATTTAAGATAGTAAGGTAAAATGCATTGTTCTTTTAGATAGGATAATTCCCAATTGTGAGGTAAATAAACTTACCTGCAGGTCATTACAGAGGTTGGCTAATCCTATCCATGGGATAGACAATGACCATGTTGATTGCTATGAAGTACAACCTTAGACTTACTTGGATATTCATATATAAGGTAACCACATGGAATTTTTTCTTAATAACTCATTGATCAATGTCTTAGATAAGAATATAATAAATACAAAAAAAAAAATTATGTCTAATATTGGTTGATTTTGGTAGGAACATTACAGATAACATCACAATTATCTACAGTTACAATGTCAAACATAAATTCATATTTTAATGGTTTTATGAAATAAGAGAGGACACATTATTGATGGACATGCATATCTTTCACTTGTTGCGACCATTAAATATTATATTGCTATGGGCAGGGTGTGATAATAATATTCAAATTCTTTATAATATTGATTGAAATTAGATTCATTCAACTCCAACTACTTATAACAAAATTGAATGGATTATTATTAATCCAATCTATGATTAAAATAGTTTCTCCTCCTTTTGAAGCTCCTCCCCTACCACATATGTAGTGGTAATGGTCACATGTGATTTATCTTCTATGATTTTCTTTACTCTATCCTCATTCTATGGATTTATATGCAATGGTGATCTCAATTTATATGGTTCGCTCTTCATAAATAGTGTTTAAATAAATCAACTCTTTTCCATTGAATATTGGCTGCTCTTATGAAAATCATACTATTTGTATACTTTTGTTCTTTTAAGGATATTTGTATTGGAACTCACTTTTTTTCTTATAATTAGTTTTATTCTTGTTCTTCTACTCCATTTTTATAGTATACTTATATGTTTCGCCTGAGGTCTTAATTTTTATGAGGTCCATGTCCTCTTCAATGTGTTAGTATAATGTAATATTTGAGGATTTGATGGATTTTAATATATTGAGTACCGCATTTTACTACTATGAAATAAAAAACATCAACATAATCTTGAATGAACTAGTTTTTACATCAATTTGATTGTTGCTATTATATACACTAATAATCATATGTTCCCATGGGATAATATTCATCTTTGATAGCTACCATAGAAAACTCATGTGAAATTTACATCAACATATCCATTATCCTCCTTAACCCTATTACAATATGCCCCCACTAATTTCAAAAATTTAATGTAACATTCAAGAGTAAAAAATGATTATTTTCACTATGGGTGAATATGTCTATATAGAAATATGAACTTGTCTATTGTAATGATCTTTCTATCACATTAACATTAATTTTCCATTCAAAAGTCACCTACGCTTTAAAATGTGTGAGGGCACTCAATATTGATAGGGCAATGAGATGCTATGTAGAAGAGGAAATTTGAAGAATTTATAATATGGACTTGATGAGGAATTTTAGAAAACTAATCTATCCTCTTATTCCATTGTTTCATAGGGGATTCACTATACCTATATTTCAGAGGATTGACTATATTAGTGTTTTTAATTCTATTTACCAAATGATATCTTTTGAAATGAAAAGAGAGATAATAAAAGGTATATTGCTCCTACTATCCAATATTTTGATAGATTGATCTAATATTTGTGGATATACACTCAAATTACAAACCACTTAATTTAAACTAAGATATTTGGCTTAAGTAAAATGAAGAAACAATGTAGTCTAAAATATAAATTTTTATAACATATATATATATATATATATATGACTTAGATTATGTGTTTTATCTTCTAGTTATCTGTCAATGTGGCTAGAATTTTTTTTTTATATAAATATATAATATTAGAAACTTACTATGTTTTGTAACTATTTCATTTTGCATTTTCTAAGGGATGTGAAATATTTTTTTATGCAGTTGGACCAACAAATCCATGCAAATCATTTGGCATATTTTTTCAATGAAATTTGTTTTTCTTCCTCTCATCTTAATAATTTATTTTGAATAGGTCAATATGAAGTCTCAGTTATAAATCTATTCTCATTACAAGGTTGTTAGGGAACATGCTTAGATAAAATAATGTGGTGAATAACATGATTGTTTATTTTAAAATATGTTACTCAAGTCATCCACACACATGGAATGAAAAATTTTCTTATATCAATTATAACTATAATAGTAATCTTCATAATTATATAGCCATAATCCAGTTTAGGTATTCATTGTGTTCCAATAAATGGGTCCAAGTGATATAGACGTTCCTATAATAAATTCAAGGGATTCCTCCTACACTCCAAAAAAGAAACAACAAAGCAAGTCGAATCATTGAATAAATTCGAAGTATCAATTTATGTGTTTGTAATATGAAAAAATAACCATAAAATACAACAAAGACATGGAAAAAAATAAAGTACAACACCAATACCAAGTTGGAGATAAAGTTTCATTACATGTTCAAAAAGAATAACTTCAAAATCCCAACACAAAAATATCATGGTGGATAATATCTTTGAGCTTAGTATTTGTCCTTAGGAATTCATATTTTCTTTAATGTGAAATAACTTCTATCATAATTTCCACCATTTTTAGACATTATAAATGTGGTATATCAATTCCATCCATCAAAACTAAACTCTATGTGTGTTAAAAACCTATCCTAACACAACCATAATTTTTTAATATTGTACCTTGGGTGCCTAGTATATATGGACCCATTATGATATAACCATTATTTTTATAAGTGAGAGTTTTAATGATGTAAGTAGAATTATTATAATGATGTAGCAAGTAGGAGTTATTATAATTATGCAACAATTACTTTATTTTAATTAAGAGTGTATATAAATGCAAGGGTGAAAATATAATGGAGAGGTTGCCATCTTGGAGAGGATTGTGATGATATAAGTTTTTTGTATTTCCTTTCAATTATTTTCACAATCACTTTTATTATTTTCGTTCATTAATTCTTGTACTATTCTTCTTGTTATTATTTATATTTATATTAAAGTTTATAACAAGTAGTATTAGAGATTTTTACAAGTCCATGTTTGATATAAGTAGCAAGATTTATTATCCTTCCATCTATTTTTCTATTTTATAAATTTTGTATTCTCCTTATTTTCCATTGAAAATATAATGCAAGAACATATCATAATTTTTTTTTTTTAGTTTTTAGTAGATTAGGTTAGCTATCCAATGTTGGGGGTTTTTAAATATCACAAAGGAGTTGTCATTTCCAACTAAGCTAGATTTTTCATAAAGCATATAGTTAAGTGAAGTGTGCTCAGAATCTAATACCTAGACCTTGGATAGAACCTATACATGACTATGAGCTCCCGTGTACCCTTGGGTATATAGGGAGACCCCAAATAAATAGGAGAAAACTTCATCCATAGGAAGATTTTGTCCATTTGAGTTTTATGGTGCATTGATAAGTGAATAACCATGGGAATTTACTCTCATTGTACACTAAAAAATGGATAATGCATCTACGGGTATGGTGTAACCCTTCATAGTTAGATATTTTAATTATCAATCCAACCTCTAATAATGACAAAATATTGTACATCAAAGAGCCCATGAAACTAGATGCACCTTGGCTTAGAATGTCCCTATTGAACTTGGTTTTAGTCCTTTCTCAGTCAAAATAAAAAATAGACTTGAGCATGTTGTATAGACTATTTCCTCACATGTAGATAGGGTATTCAATATCAAGATTAATAGGATAGAGAATATGTAGCTAATAATAAAAGGAATATATCAGAGTAGTTAATCATTATATGTTAGAGTAGTTAGTTTATAGTTACCAGTTTGATAATATAGAGAATATATAGTCTAAGCATTAAAGCATTTGGTTGGCATTAGTCCCTACAAAAAATAAAAAATAGCCAAAATAAATTATTTTTTGGTATAGCCCATTTTGATCTTGTCTTCAAGGTAATAATTTTAATATATAACACCCATACACTTTTTTAGAGATATCAAATTCTTCATTTGAGGTGTGTCATGACCCTCCCTTGGATAAATTTTCATACAATGGACTTGTGGATTGTTATGCTACTTTGTTGATTGAATAATTGACTGTTTCATGTTTATTTTATAAAATACCTATATCTATCTATCTATTTATCTATCTATCTATCTATCTATCTATATATATATATATATATATATATATATATATATATATATATATATATATATATATAAGAGAGAGAGAGAGAGAGGAAGAAAATGATGTCTGCTAATGGATTTGCACTCTTGCAGGAATAGGTTTTCTCATGGGTGGAAGAAAAAAATTATCCACCGAGAATAGGATGCCATAAGAATAGGGAAATGATGTGATGATTTAACATTGAAATAGCTTGGGCAACATGGATGAATGCTCTCCTTTCATATAGTTGCATATCATGTTTGCATGAGGAAAATTACATACATACATACATACATACATATATATATATATATATATATATATATATATATATATATATATATATATATATATATATATATATATATATATATATATATATATATATATATATATATATATATATATATATATATATATATATGAATGAAGCTTATTTTCTAATTGAGAATTTCCATTTAGATGATATTTTATCTATTATGGATGCATTCATTGCAAGAAAAAGAATAAATATTTATGTTATGGTTTCTTCTATTAAAAAGAAAGGAGATTTAACTTTAGATTGACATTATTATATGAAGCATTTAAGGAAGGATCATTATGCTTTATTGAATTCAATATAGATCATGAATTCTCATTTTTACCTTTATCTATAATTCTCATTTACATTAACCATAAAAAGGTATTCGTATAAAGGAAAATATTCCTTAAATAGGGATTTAATGACCTTGTTTTTGATTAAAGGAGATAATATTTTATCCTATGGTAAGTAGTTGTTAATCTAATAATTGAAGAACATGGGAATACTTGAGTTACTTTAACTATAGTATGAACCTTGATAGTGCAACATCATACTTCTAGTTGACAATAACCCATCACACTCCAAATGTGGGTGGTTGTGCATAATGGTAGCCAGGACAATTGAAGACTTCTCACTCAGATATTGTCTTCAATTGTCCTGGCTACTGGATCTCTATCCACTGAGAGTCTATCCTCTATACTCTATCACCTCCAAAGCTCTGTATCAATACTATACCAAACACAGTCCAATTAGTCTAGCATAGTTCTACTCAATATCTTGCACTAAACACAACACAGTCTGTCTAGTACAATTATAATCAATAGGTTCACTCATAACCTGCTCAAATGTGCTCAAAAAGTTCACACAAAACTTGTCTAAATATGCTCAATAGGTTCACACAAAACCTGTTTAAATCTACTCAACAAAACCTCTCTAAGACTTTCTCAAATCTGCTCAATAAGTCCTCTCTTGGACTTGCTCAAATCTACTCAAACAAGCTTTCACAAAAGCTTAACTCAAAATAGTCCACAAGCCTTCTCAAATACTTGTCTCAAATCTGCTTAACAAGCTTACACAAAACTTGTTCAATATTATAGAATCATAAAGAGAATTGTTAGAGACTCAATATGTTCTAAGCTCAAAGTACAATTAATATCTCAATTCAATCTCATAGAAGCATAAAGAGAATTGTTAGAGACTTTATATGTTCTATACTCAAATCTCAATATCAACTCAATAGAAGCATAAAGAGAATTGTTAAAGACTCAATATTTCCTATTCTTAAATCTCAGTCTCAACTCAAATCAATCTCATAAAAGCATAAAGAGAATTGTTAGAGACTCTATATGTTCTATACTCAAATCCCAATATCAACTCAATTGAAGCATAAAGAGAATTGTTAGAGACTCAATATGTCCTATTATTCAATCTCAATCTCAACTCAAATCAGAATATAGAATAGTTTTTTTTATGGAACTTGAAAAACCATTTCACACATCCACTTGACTAGGCTTAACCAACTCAACTCAACCAATCACATCAAGGAACAACCCTTTCTAACAAACCCTAGTTCAAGCATGTATCAATCAACTCAAAATGTTTCCAACAATGCTTTATCTCAAGTCGCACATAAAAACGATACTAATGTTATTTTCTAAATCATGTTCAAGTTCATTTCATCATCAATGGGATTCAACAACAATGCTAATGAAACAAGGTTTAAATACAACTCATAAATCAGAAAACCTTGAAGCATTCAACCAACCATATTCACAAAGGAAACTTCAATTAATCCTTTTCACTCCAATGATATTTCAAAAATCAACCACCACAAACAATCAATAGGAGAATGTGCCCATACCTTTTTTATGCCAATAAGTTGTCCATAAAATTTGCAACACTTAATCACAACTTTCCTTTTCAATCTTAATAAGTGTTAGTGGTATTTTAAATAATCACAATAAAAGCATAACTTAATTTACATCCTTTTCACTCCAACTTCATAAAAAAATCCACCAAAGTCTATTTTAATAAAAACCATTATTAAAAATAACCCAAAATAAATCTCCCAATATCACTTTAACAACAACTCCTTGCTTCTCCTAAAATCAATTCTCCATTTCCATAAAAATAAAACATAAATAAAATATGCTTTTGCAATAATAATCACAGCCCTAATGATAAAATTTAATTCCCATTAAATAACTTATAACTCCAAAATTTAGGGCTAATAAAAATTATTAAAGGCAAAAATGTAAATACCTCTCAAGGGGATTCTAACCCCCGTCCGCTGCACACCATGTGTCTTAGCCGTAGCTAATATTCCAACCAAGCCAAACCTCTCGTTGGAAAATCAAAGGCCAAAAGGGCCTTTAATCTTCCTCTACCTGCTGCAAAGGACAAATTGCCAAAGTGTTTCCCACACGCTATCGTAAATGGGAATCGATCCCTGATATTTACGCTGCCCACAGTCTTTAGCAAAATTGATATGCCAATGTGCCACGCCTCATACCATGTTTGAGATTTCCAAATCATTACGCTTTCTTCTTTGCTTCCTTTTCAACAATTCGCATGAGCTCTTTCGAATTCCAAGGTAATTAACACATAAGAGCAAGGATGATTATTTGGTTTAATTTCCACCCCTTTATATAGTGTTTAATAACACTTTGAAGATGTCCACAAAAATATTAATATTGTATTTGCACGATGATGTTTGTGGGAAAATTTCCATTTTAATTTTAATTAATTAAAATTTAAACCAAACATTAAAACTCAAATAACTCCATCATCGGGGCACCTTTTTCGATGAAACAAAAGCCCAATGTGGGTTTTAATAAAAACCCAGATCAAATATGTTGTCCATGGTTTAAAATAAAACTTTTTATTTTCCCTGCCTTGGTTTTGAAAAAAACCCTTCATAGATCCTTTTGATATTTATTGCTCTATTGACATCAATAACAACACTTCAGCTTAGAGACTCAAAATGTCCAACAATCTCCCCCTTTCTCATTGATGGCAACCCAAATACTTTTACTAAATTTTGACCTTCTTTTATGCTCCCCCTAGGGCTTTGCTCCCCCTAGCTCAATGCTCTCTTAGATATCAAATCTCTCCTCATATCAAAAAACTCTCCCCATAATACACAAAATCTCTCCCCCTTTGACATCAATGGCTAAGTGTCACCTTTGGGACTCGGGGCTAATAATTAAGCCTCTTATCTTAGCCCCTCCCCAACCTCCACATGAGATGGTTAATATCGGGGTGGGAGTATTTCTACTCCCTGAAAGCATTGTTCTCTGCCTTTGTCTTTTCCTTTTTCTTTTTGCTAAATTCTCTCATTGTTTCTTTCCAAGTCATAATACTTGTTCCTATTCCTGTTCTTGTTCTCATCCATGTTCCTGTTCTTGTTCTTGTTCTTGTTTTCATCCATGTTCCTGTTCTTGTACCTATTCTTGTTCTCATTATTTTTTGAGTCTATTTTATTTTCTGAGTCTCTATTCCTGTTCATATTCTTGTTTCTGTTCATGTTCCTAATCCTGATCTTGTTCATATTCATGTTCCTATTCATATTCATATTCTTGTTCCTATTTATTTTCATATTCTTATTCTTGTTCATACATATTTTTGGAATATTTGCTCTACACCATATTTCTATGTGACCATAATTATTACACTTATAACACTTAATGTTATTATTCCTTGGATGTGTAACAATCTTAGGATTTCTCTTGGTGAATCCATATCCTCTTCTATCATGAATCCTGCAATTTATTGCCTTATGACCAAAATCATTACATGAATAACAATATCCTTGGAAAAGCTATTCTCTTCCATATACCTGTCTTTCATGTGTCCTGCACTGTGAAGTCATGTGCCAAACATGTGACATGAGAAGCATCTCCCATTGAATCTTCCTTACATAGACCTCATTGATATCCTATTTTGATTGGTGTTCCATCTGCATCTTCTTTACCCATTATCCCTGTTGGACTCACTTCAATCTGACTCATCCTTAGAAGTTTCACTTTCACTTACATATGAGAATACCTCTTTTGAAGTAACTTCTTCTAATGTTGTTTCTTCTTCTTCAAGACTTGAAGTAGACTTTACCTTTTTCTATTTATTTCCAAAACCTAGACATGTTGAACATGATGTTCTTTGTTGTCCATAAATGAACTTATCCCAGTTCTTAGAAATATTTGTGAAACTCTTCATATTGATCTTGGAGTCCTGTAAATATTTCTTTAGAGTAGCCACTTCTTGTGCTAACTTATCACATTCCAATATTTTTGCTTCTAAATTTTCTCTGAACTTACTTGCCTTGGTCTTTGACTTATATAAGTCCTCTATGAGAAATAATATTTCTTCATCACATTATTGAAACTGAATTTCAATCTTAGAGTGTTTCTTTCTTACCTTATTCACCGTGTCAAGAGCATAGATAAGTTCACCTTTGAGATCATAACCATTATCTATTGAGTAGTCCTCTATTTGTTTTCATTTTTCCATATCATTTTTTTTCTTTGGACTTGCTTTCTATAGGATCACTCAATTCTTTATCTTATAAAGCCATTAGAAGATTATAATTTGATCTATCAAGTGTATATTCAAATTCATCATCACTGAAACTACAACCATATCTTGTGCAATCATATTCAAGGTTTCCAAATTTACCACATCTAAAAAACTTGAGAATAACTGAAGTCTTTTTCTTAACTTGATATTTTTCTTTAACCATGAACAAGACTTCATCTCTATCTTTGTATGAAAATATATCATCACTATAAATTTGGTACTTACTTGGATTATCTGCATAGTAGCTCCTCTTTTGCCTTTGGAAAAAAATCTTCCCTTTTCTATTTTTTCCATCCCTATTTTCCTTCTAGTACTTGTAATTTTTAGATTCCCTGTACCTGCGATCCTATTTTTCTTCATCATTGTTGATATTTGGGTCTTTGCATTCTGTTGCAAAATGTCCAAACTTGCCATAATTAAATAATTTAATAGATCTCATATCTATTGGTCTTTTGAACCCTTTATCTCTTATACCATAGTTAGCTTCTTCATTACTAGAATATTCATTGCTTGATTCTGTCTTCTTACCCTTTTTATTACTGCCCGCTTTGAATGCAACTTATTTTGGAGGAATAGGATCTTTTGTTATTATATCAAAAGTTGTAAGCATACCAAGCAAATCATTTCTTGTTAGATTATCACTATCAATTGATGTTTTTATGGAAACAAATTTTTCACTATACCTTTTTGGAAGAGTCCTCAAGATATTGTCACAAGAATCAGATTCATAAACCTTCATTCCAAGACCTTTCATCTCATGTATAAGTTCATCAACATTGTTGAGATAGTCATGAATGCTTTCATCATACCTCATTCTTAGATTCTCAAATTCGCCTTTGAGATTTCTGATATTTTCTTTCATGACACTTTTATCTCCTTCATATATGGTTTGCAAGAGTTCCCACATATATTTTGATGTTTTGCATTCCATTACCTTCATATATTTTTATCTATGTAATCCTCTTATAATTTCATGCAAAGCTCTTGAATTTGCATGCATGAGAAACCTACCTTCCTTATCTGTAGGAGGATTAATTTTTGAATTGTACCCAAATTCCACTACATCCCAAACTTCATTGCCAAGTGCCTTCAGGTGAAATATCATCAACACACACAAATATATGAAGTCACTTCCATCAAATACTGGTACTGTATTATTGAAGGCCTCATTATTTTGATCCTTTTTATCCATTGTGTTCTTAGACGACTTTTCCTTCAAGCTGTCAAACTCTTCTGAAGGAACCCACTCTGATACCAATTGAATAATATAATTTTATACTAAGAGGGGAGGTGAACAGTATAAGATCACTTTTTAATTTTATTCTCAAATCAATATTATGTAGTGTATATATAACAATATTAATAGCAATAATCAAAGCAATCCACAAAACACCACACACAATAGAGACACAGATTTAACGTGGTTCATCCAATGTGAGCTACCTCCATAGAGAAAATATTTCTTCTAAATATTTCTCAAATGATCTCTTGGGAATCCTTCCCAAATTTCAATGTTTATGGATCTCTGTCCAAAGAAGATGTTGATCTCCTAATCTCAAGTTCGTGGATCTCTTCCATAGGAGAGCTCTTTCCTCTTCTGCTCTAGCTAGTGATATTATAGAATACTTTGTCTCTATGTTGCACTGACTGGTGGATCTCTCTCCACTTGAAGACTTCTCACTCAGATATTATATTTAATTGTCCTGGTTTTTGGATCTCTATCCATTGAGACTCTATCCTTTATACTCTGTCACATCCAAATATCTGTCTCAATATTGTACCAAACACATTTCAATCAGTATAGCACAGTTCTACTCAATCTCTTGTACTAAACACAATACAATCACTCTAGTACAATTCTGCTCAATAGTTTCACTCAGAACCTACTCAAGTTTTCTCAATAGGTTTGCACAAAACCTGTCTAAATATACTCAACAGGTTCACACAAAACCTATCTAAATATTCTCAACAGGTTCACACAAAACCTATCTAAATATGCTCAAAAAATCCTCTCTAGGACTTGCTCAAATCTACTCAATAAGTCCTCTCTTGGACTTGCTCAAATCTGCTCAATAAGTCCTCTCTTGGACTTGCTCAAATATGCTCAATAAGTCCTCTCTTGGAATTTCTCAAATCTGCTCAAGGAAAATTTCAAAAAATCTTAACTCAAAATAGTCCACAAGCCTTCTCAAAGACTTGTCTCAAATCTACTCAACAAGCTTACCCAAAACTTGTTCAATCTCATAGAATCATAAAGAGAATTGTTAGAGACTCAATACTTTCTAAGCTCAAAGTAAAATCAATATCTCAATTCAATATCATATAAGCATAAAGATAATTTTTAGATACTCTATATGTTCTATACTCAAATCCCAATCTCAACTCAATAGAAACATAAAGAGAATTGCTAGAGACTCAATATGTCATATTCTTAAATATCAATCTCAACTCAAATCAATATCATAGAAGCATAAAGATAATTGTTAGAGACTCTATATGTTCTATAATCAAATCCCAATATCAACTCAATAGAAGCATAAAAAGAATTGTTAGAGACTCAATATGTCCTATTCTTCAATCTCAATCTCAACTCAAATCAGAATATAGAATAGTTTGTTTTATGGAACTTGAACAACCATTTCACACATCCACTTGACTAGGCTTAACCAACTCAAATCAACCAACCACATCAAGTAACAACCCTTTCTCACAAACCCTAGTTCAAGCATGTATCAACCAACTTAAAATATTTTCAACAATGCTTTATCTCAAGTCTCACATAACAATGATACTCATGATATTTTCTAGATCATGTTCAAGTTCATTTCATCATCAATGGGCTTCAACAACAATGCTAATGAAATAAGGTTTAAATACAACTCACAAATCAGAAAATCTTGAAGCATTCAACCAACCATATTAACAAAGGAAAATTCAATTAATCCTTTTCAATAAAATGATATTTCAGAAATCAACCACCACAAACAATCAATAGGAGAATGTGCCCATACCTTTTTGATGCCAATAAGTTGTCCACAAAACCTGCCACACTTAATCACAACTTTCCTTTTCAATATTAATAAGGGTTAGTGGTCTTTTAAATAATCATAATAAAAGCATAACTTAATTTACACCATTTTCAGTCCAACTTCATAAACACATTCACCAAAGTCTATTTTAATAAAAACCCTTATTAAAAATAACCCACAATAAATCTCTCAATATAACTTTAACAACTTCTTATTTCTCCTAAAATAAATTCTCCATTTCCGTAAAAATAAAACATAAATCAAATATGCTTTTGCAATAATAATCACAACCCTAATGATAAAATTTAATTCCCATTAAATACATTTTAACTTCAAACTTTAGGGCTAATAAAAATTATTAAAGGTAAAAATGTTAATACATCTCAAGGGGATTTGAACCCCCGTCTGCCATACACCATGAGTGTCTTAGCCATGACTAAGATTCCAACTGAACCAAAGCGCTCATTGGAAAAGCAAATGCCAAAAGGGCCTTTAATCTTCCTCTGCCTGCCTCAGAGGACAAAGTGCCAAAGTGTTTCCCACACGCTACCATCAAGAGGATTTGATCCCTGATATTTGCATTGCCTATAGTATTTAGAAAAATTGATACGTCAATGCACCATGCCTCATACCACGTTTGAGATTTCCAAATCGTTGTGCTTTCTTCTCTGCTTCCTTTTCAACAATTCGCATGAGCTCTTTCGAATTCCAAGGCAATTAACACACGAGAGCAAGGATGATTATTTGGTTTAATTGCCACCCCTTTATATAGTGTTTAATAACACTTTGAAGACGTCAAAAAAAATATTAAAATTGTATTTGCATGATGACGTCGATGGGAAACTTTCCATTTAAATTTGAATTTAAATTTTAAATAATTAAAATTTAAACCAAACATTGAAACTCAAATAACTCCATCACCGGGGCACATTTTTCGACGAAACGAAAACCCAATGTGGGTTTTAAGAAAAACCAAGATCAAATCTGCTGTCCATGGTTTTAAATAAAAATTTTTATTTTCCCTATCTTGTTTTTCATAAAAACCCTTCATAGATCCTTTTGATATTTATTGCTCTATTGACATCAATGACAACATTTCAGCTTAGGAACTCAAAATGTCCAACAAGTCTTGCATGAATAAAACATAATGTGGTAATTGTAATTAATGTACCTAGGTATGGAAACTAAATTGGATAATTCTCAAATACATATATTATCCTGTTAGTGAAACTTGTTAGCTAATTATTTAAAAATTGATATGCAATGTGTACTTGTGATGATGGATTATGTAGGGGAAAACTCACACTAATACTAGTTACTACTTTCAAGATGGTAAAAAGATAAAAGTAATTACTTAAGGCTTGATACAATAGTATAATATCTTTCATAAAGAATATTAGTGATATGAAAGAGATTATATGGTATCATTTCCTTAATATTAGTTAATGTGCAAGACTTAATGGGGAGGGCTTGCTTATCGTGGATATGAGATCAATAGCCTGATCCCAACACACTTAGTACAACTACATAGATGAACTTATATATGATGTAGGGATTGACATGATCCTTTTGATGGGCTGAAGGAAATAAGCTAGCTCATTGGTAGGATGATATTGATAGCTTAAAATTACATGATGCCTAGTATGCATACATAAGAATACATATGTATGTTGTGGATATGGGTATACCTCATGATGAATTTAGTATTAAGGAAATTATTGCTCAATGAGAAAAGTATAATACCTCAATTAAAGGGTACTAATATCCTAAGTAGATACCAAACTATGTTTGGCTGAGAAAAAAAATTATAGTTCATGATTGAGATAGGGAATTTAGGTTTTGATATTTGGTATCAAAGCTCATGGTGATAGGACTATAATCTTCCTTGTGTTAAAAATAGGCATAAATAGACTACGTAAAAAAAATTAAAAGGTATACAATCATTAAAAGGGTTTTACTCCATGAGGGTTAGGGTAACTGATGGTACCCAATTCTATTGATTAGTCAAGATAACTAAGTGTTTAGTTAGTGATAGAGGTACAATTCAAAGAAGGAATTGTGACCTAATTCCAACTCTCTTTCTTGTGTGTGACCAAGAATAATGGCACCAAGAACAAGGAGAGGAAATATTATTCCACTGAAGAGGTAGATACGATTGACTAATGATAACGATAGCATCCTAAATTTAGGTGCAAGTAACCCTACTAATGGATACAACATTTAATTTTCTTCAAAAATAGATGGAATAGTAGACACGACCATTGGAAACCATAGTGAATCAAGATTCACAAGTTAGGATATTTGGGGTTATACAGGCTAATGAACCTCTTACTGAGGCACATTAGGAAAGAAGATGGTTAGAAGTAGAAATGGGTAAGTATTTCAAACATGTAAAATCCTCCAAGTTTAATATAGAGAAAGGTGGTGATGCAACCAAAGCTTGGCTAAAGTAATTGGAAATATTATATGATATGAAAATTACTCCAATGGAAGCCAAACATCCTATGCCACCTTACATTTACAAGGTGTTGGATTAGAGTGGTGGAATACTTTTAGTACATAAAGAGGAATCAAGGTAGTTGACCTTAAATGGGAGGATTTTGTCATAATGTTTAATGAAAGATTCCTCACAAAGCATTTTTATTCCAATAAATTTGATTAATTCACCAATATTAGGCAAGGAAATAATATAGTGGAGGCTTATTATCAAAAATTTGTTAAGCTATTTAAGTATCTGCCCACTTATAATGAGAATACGAAAATCCATAAATTTATTTTGAGGAAAAATCCTAGGATAGGGCGTGAAGTGAATATGCATGAGCCTAAGACCCTTTAGAAGGCCTACGACTTAGCTAGGAAAGGGTAGGATTATTAGCACATGGGTGGAAGGTGGAGTATGGGTCAAGATAAACCTACTCTATAAAACAATATTATTCTATTGCAAAAATTGCCCTACCTAGTGGTGAGACTATTGGATATCCTTATGTAGCACCACTACATGCTTTTGATGTAGCCTTAGGAATGGATTAGTTGCAAGCTTGTAAGGTTGTGATCAATTTCTAGGATAGATGGATTGATAATTCAAAATATGGTAGGAAAATAATAGATTCTATAGTTTACAAGGGACATTTCAACCCCTTATCCTCTTTGCAATGCAAATTAAGAAAGCCATTAAAAAATGAAGAACAATTTGTGTAGTTAAGATAAATGAAATTTAGGAGGACAAGAAGGAAGAGGTGTTTGGAGAAAACCTAGTACTTCAGGAATTTACGGATGTATTTATAGAAGATTTACCTAGATTTTATTTGAAGCGTGAATTTAATTTTATAATTGAGCTTAAACCTGGAACAAAGCCTATTCATAGGGCTCCTTATAGAATGAATCCTGTTGTTATGAAAGAGCTAAAAGTACAACTAAATGGCTTGCTAGAGAAGGGATTTAAGGTCAAGTGTATCACCATTGGGTGCTACAATATTGTTTATTAAGAAAACATGTGGTTCTTTGTGATTGTGCATAGATTAAATGATGCTTAATAAGTCAACCATAAAAAATAGATATCCTCTATCCAAAATTGAATATCTTTTTGATCAATTAAGGTATACCACCATCTTCTCAAAGATCAATCTAAAATATGGATATCATCAATTGAGAATCAATGAAGAGTATACCCATAAGACAACATTTAAAACTCATTATGGACACTACAATTTTACAGTTCTACATTTTGGACTAACGAATGCTCCAACAACATTCATGAACTTGATGAATAGTATCTTTAGGAAGCATCTGGATTGATTTGCTCTTATATTTTTGGATGATATTCTAGTATATTCCTAAGATATGTCATAGAATGATAAGAACCTTAGAATTGTGCTAGAGTTACTAAGGAAAAATTAATTTTATGTTAATTTATCTAAGTGTGACTTCTATGTGATGAAAGTGTAGTACTTAGGATATATTATATCAACTAAAGGGATCACAATGGATCCCAAGAAGATAGAGGCCATACTAAATTAGTCGATGCCTAAAAATGTGATTGAAGTGTTGATAATAAAAGAACTATGTAAAATATTACTCCAAGATAACATCTGCAATAACTAATCTTCAAAAAAAGGAAAAGGAAGTGGTTGGATAAAGGTGAGGTAAGTTTTAGATTGCTCAAGAAAAATATCACTACGACACCCAAATTAAATATTCTAGATCCTTAGGGTGATTTTTTAGTATGCACAAACACATATTTGGAAGGTTTGGGTGAAGTGATTTCGTACGAAGGGGTAGTTGTAGCTTATGGTTCAAAAAGCTCAAGAGGCATGAGGTCAATTATGCTATTCATGACCTATAATTTGTAGTGGTTGTATGTGCTCTCAAAATTTGGTAGCATTATCTAGTGGGCATATCCTTCGAATTGAGGATTAACCATCAGAGTCTAAAGTACATATTTACTTAACCTTTGTGTAATATTAGGTAAAGAAGATGGATGGAGTTCCTCATCAAAAATGATTTTGGGATCAAATACATCAAAGTAAAGGAAAACAAGATTATCAATGCTCTTAGTAAAAGATACATTATTTCTTTGACCTACATCCATGTAGATTTTATGGATCAAGTCAAAGAAATGCAATATCAAGATGTGTACTATAGCCAAATTCAAGTAAACATGAAAAGAAAACTAAAAGAAAGAAAGGACTTTAGCATCAAGGATGGTTTCTTCTACTTCAAGGATTGGTTAATAATTCCTAATATAGGTGATCTAACAAAAATTATCATTGATGAAGCACATAGATATCCTTATTTTTCTCATCCAAGAGAAGAAAATATGAGATAAAATATGAAGAAAACTTTCTACTAGCTAGGAATGAAGAGAAACATCACTACATTTATTTCCTAGTATTTTGAATACCAGAAAGTTAAGGTGGAACATAGATACCCTACAGGACTATTGTACCCTCATGACATACCCATGTAGAAATGATAGGTCATTTCAATAGAATTTATTGTAGGTTTACCAAAAAATATATTTCAGAATGATGCGATCCTAGTGGTAGTTAATATATTGATTAATATTGCACACTTTATACCCGAAAATACAAAGGATGATGTCATGATTATGGCTAATAGATTTGCCAAAGAAATATCTATGCTTCACAATTTTCTAGAGGTAATTATTTTAGATAAAGAATCAAGGTTCACATCCAAGTTTTGGCAAGCTTTACATCATGCCATAGGTACCAGACTAAACATTAGTTATGCATGTCACCCAGATGTTGGAGATTTGAGCAAGTTTTGTTGTCATTGATGTCAAAATGCTTGGTGTCTATTTTTGTCATTATTAATATCATCAAGTTGTTTTCTTAAAGGCAAGGAAATGATAAAAGGAATACGATAAATTATTTATTTTAAATATTATATGCCTAAAGAGGCCTAAAATATTGAAGACCCAAGGAAGGAGAAGCAGGCTTAAAAGGATATAATAATATTATAATATTCCAGGAAAAATATTGAGGTGAAGAAAAACGAGGCCCAAGGAGTCATTAAGAAATAAATCATTGAAAAGACCCAATAATTCGATGTTAAATATTATTATTTAATTAATTTAAATTTAAATAGTTTAACCATAGGTTAAAATTTTAATTTAAATAAATATTAAGGTGCCAAAAGGTTTAAGTTTTAAATTCGAATTAAAAATTAAATTTACTAAAATCCGACGTGTTTGAGTGCAAATACAAGGTATAAAAGGAGGCAATGATTTTGTTTTAAATTATCCATGCAATTCTATACCCAAAGTGAAAATAAAAACATGTGCTACATTAAGAGAAGAGAAAGAAATTCGTATGTGTTAAAATTTAAAAGGGTAGACTTCATGTTAAGGTTGATTGAAGCACTGAACTAATCCTAAAGCAGTGTGTAGTGCAACCAGTGAGCAGAGGTTGGTTAAGATGTTTGTGCAAGGTAGGTTAGGGGTTCAATTAGCACCCCCTTCATTTTTAATGTAGCAAAGGGTATTGATTAATTTCAAAATCATTGAAAATAAGGAAGAAAACATGGATTGTGTGCCTTGTGTTTTATATTAGGCATGTAGCCCAACAACAGCCTAGCATTGGGCTAAGGTGCTATGATGGTGGTAGGTTACGGTTTCGAGTTTGGGTGCAATCATTGAGGGTGCAAAATTTTTAAAGACATGGGCCATCACATAAGGTAAGCGCTCAATTTAATTTTTGCCAAGGTTTTTGAATAGTGCTAGGGTCCATGTGATAGTTGTGAATGCGCTTGAGGCCACATGATTATTTTTGCTCAGGTGAAATATAGGGAGTCATAAGTTTGATTAATATTTTAATTTCTAATTATAATTATAAATAAATATTGGAGATATAAGGTGTTAAAAAGGAAATTAATTGTGTGAAGATTGGAGTTAAAAGTGTTAAACAAAAGAATTAATTTTTATTTTTCTTAGTGTGAAGATTGTGTTTATAAAGTTTCATTAAATGAGTTTGATTGTTTATGAATTGAATATTATTTTTGTGAAGTTTGGATATTATAAGGTGTACTTGGGACTTGATATTTTTGTATGGTGAAATAATTATTGAGGGAAATTTTTTAGTGGAGATTTTGAGATAGATTGTTACTATGTAACCTCGAAATTGATAAAGAGGATTTGATTGTGATTGAGATAGGCTTTGAAGACATATCTCCATAAAAAAAAAAGGTATGGGCACATAATCCTTATGAGTGAAAAATTATTGATTTGAATGTTATATGCAAAGGTGGAGTGAAAATGATAAGCATTATTGCAAATATTTGAGTGAGCCTTCATGTGCATGATCTAGGGTTTGTGAAAGAACATGAGTATAATTGTTATGTGATATTCAGAACTATATTGAAATAAGGTTTGTAAAAGAACATGAGTATCATTGTTATGTGATATTAAAAAATATCTTGAGCTAGGGTTTGTAAAATAACATGAGTACCATTATTATGTGACATTGGAATTATCTTGAGTCAAGGTTTGATTTCTATAGTGTGAGTTGTTGGAAGTATATTGAAACACTTGGTTAGGGTTTTATAATAAATTTGTATTTCATTGAGTGAATGGTTGAGTGAAGTTGGATGAGCATTATTGATTGAAATCATTGGAGTGATAGTTCAATTTTTTTGAAACAAATTATTTTTTATTTTTGAATTGATTTGAAAGAGTGTTTGAAAGTGATAGAGTGTTTTTTTGAGTACAAAACCTAGTAAGTGTGAAACATATTGAGTCTCTAATCATTATCTATATGTCCCTATGGTTAAACAATATTCTAAGTGAAAATTGTTTGTGGTATTGAAGAGGTTTTTTGAAAGATATTAAGTTGAGTTTTGTATGCAAGTATTGCAGTTATTTGAGTAAGCTTTTGTGAAAGTTGGTGAGCAGATTTGAGTAAGTCCTGGAGGGGACTTAATGACAGATTTGAGTAATTTCTAGAGGGGACTTAAGAACATAATTAAGTAAGCTTTTGTGAAAGTTGGTAAGTATATTTGAGTAAGTCCTAGAGGGGACTTGAGGATAGATTTGAGTAATTCCTAGAGGGGACTTACAAACATAATTAAGTAAGTTTTTATGAAATATTAAGGACATACTTCTATGAGTTTTTTTTAAATATTACAAGAAGATTTGAGGTAAGTCTTTGTGAAGACTTATTGAGTAGATTGAACAAGTTCTAGGGAGGACTTGTTGAGTAGATTTGAGGTATGTATTCATGAAGAATTGTAGAGAATATTTGAGGTAAGTCTTGGTGAAGACTTGTTGAGTAGATTGAAAAAATTATATGGAAGACTTGTTGAGCAAATTTAAGGTAAGTCTTGGTGAAGACTTGTAGGGCATATTTGAGGTAAGTCTTTGTGAAATTTTTTTGAGCAGATTGAATAAGTTCTAGGGAAGATTTGTTGAGAATATTTGAGGTAAGCCTTGGTGAAGTGTTGTAGAGAATATTTGAGGTAAGTCTTGGTGAAGAATTATTTATAATATTGGACAAGTTCTAGATAGGACTTTTTGGACAAATTTAAGGTAAATATTTAAGAAGACTTGAGAGCAGAGTTGATTGATTGATTTTTTCAAGCTTTGAGTTAAGGCTTGAGGCATATCTAAATAGAGTTGATTTGTGATTGGATCAAACTTTGTGTTAGGGATTGAGGATAGATTTGAGGAAAAATATTAGTGCATATTTGAGGATATATTTGTACCAAACTAGAGATAGACTTGTGAGAAGATTTTTTCTAAACTAAGGACAATGTTTAGTGCAGATTTGAGATAGATATTAAGCAAAGCTGAGAGTAAGATTTGTAGGTGACATAGTAGAGGATAGTAGTCTCTAGTGGATAGATATCCATTAGCCAAGGCAGTGAGTACATATGTCTTCTGAGTGAGAATAGAGGTCCTTAGTGGATATAGATTGATAATCCAGTGTAGTGGAGGTAGTAGTATTCTAGAATATTACCAGCTAGAGCAGAGGATAAGGAGTTCTCCTATGGATAAATATCCATGAAATATCAAAGGAGAAAGAGTTATCCTATGTATAGATATCCATGAACTTTATTAGGGGATTGGTGTCTCATTTGGACAGAGGTCCATAGAAAATTTAATATTGAAGGATTCCCAAGAGATTTGTTGAGAAAATTTTAATGAAATATTTTCTTCGTGGAGTAGCCCACATTGGGTGAACCATGTTAAATTTGTGTCTCTATTGTGTGTGATTATTTGTGCATTAATTTAATTATTTTTGTTGATATTACCATTGATATATTGGATAATATTGATTGAGAAAGAAAAATAAAAGTTGGTCTTATATTGTTCACCTCCCTCTAAGTATAATCTTGTGTTCTTCATTTGGTATCAGAATGGGTTCGTTCGGAAGAGTTCAACAACTTGAAGGAAAATATTATAGGAAACCATATGGATTCTCAGAGTGGATCTTCAGGAAATAAGGCACCATTGTTCAATGGGAGAAATTATACATTTTGAAGTGTAAGAATGAATATTTACCTAATGGCACAAGAAAATGATATATGGCAAGCAATTGAGGATGGGTACACACCACCAGCTACTCCACCTACATATAAATATGGTAAGCTCCTACAATTGAATAATTCAAATGTAGTGAATGAAATCTTAAGTTATTTACGTGAATTAGAGTTTGTAAAAGTTATACACTGCTCATCAGCAAAAGAGATTTGGGATAAGTTGAAAAATATATATGAGGGAGACGAAAAGGTTAATATGGAAAATTTCCAAAATCGCAAGAAAATATTTGAAGACCTAAGGATGAAATATGAGGAAGACATTGCTACATACTTACTTTGTGTGGATGAGGTTGCTAACTCCATGCAAGGATCTGGGTTTAAAGTTGAAGAAATAGATGTTTGCCAAAACATTTTAAGGTCACTCCCTAAGAGCTATAGTGAAAAGGTTTCAACCATAGAGGAAATAAAATATATTTAAACTTTGACTAGGGATGAGTTACATGGAAATATCATAGCTTTTGAGATGAGAATAGGGAAGAATCCTATCCCCCAGAAAGAAGCATCTTTTAAAGATACAAATAAGATAAATGATAAGAAGTTAGATTCAAGTAATGAGTTATCTAGTGATGAAGAAGTAAACTATGGAAGAAGGAACAAGGACACAAGAAATTATAAGTTACAAAAATAGTTAAGTGTTCCAAATTTGGTAACTATGGTCACTATGCATCTGATTGTCTAGAAGCTGGAAATAGTAGTGGTGATGAGAAACATGATCATAAGAATAATGAAGTAGAAAAATATAGGTATCCAAATAAAAGTAGGGATGTACAAGGCAAGAAATGAAATAATTTTTTCCAAAGGTATAAGAAGAGTTTTCATGCAGATAAGATAGGCAAGAGTTCAAGTGATAGTGATTGAATGTCCTCAGATAATGAAGAAGAAGAAATTATATTTCTGACAGTAGAAAATGGAGATGTTAAGAAAAATGTAAAAAGAGAACCAATAATTCTCAAGTGTTTTAGGTGTGGTAACTTTCATCATCTTGAAGATCAATGTACAAGGAATGGGTTCAATTTCAGTGAAGATGAATATGAAGATGCTATTCAAGGTCTAGAAGAAGAAATTCTTCTTATGGCAATAGAAGAAGAAGGAAGTGCTCCTAGTGGGAATGACTTAAAAAATAATGAATATAACAAAGATTCAAAAAATGAAGAGGAAGGAGAATTTGATATTTAAGGTGAGCTTATTTCTTCTCTTAAGGAATTAACAAAGGTAAGAAAGTAGAACTCAAAACTCAATCTTCCATTTCAGGAATGTGATGAAGAGAAAGGAACCAACTCAATAGCTAAGACAAGGATATATAAAGAGAATTTAGAGATAAAATTCTTATAATTTGAAATATTAGGGAATGATGTAGCTTCACTAAGGAAGGAAGTAAAAGAGTCTAAATACAAGCTACACAGGTTTGGAAGAAGCTCAAGGACCTTGTATAAGATTATCAAGGTACACATATCTTCATCAAACAAGACAAGACTTGGATTTGAACAGGAACATAGAGAACAAGGAGAGGATTAAATCTCAAGTTCCAAAGAAGAATATTTAGAAGAAGAGAGTGTAAGAGAGAGTGAAACTTCAGAGGATAAGTTGGAAAATAAAAATTTCAACAAGGAAAGGAACAATGCGCAAGTAAAGAACAGATGGAATAGGAAACATCACAAGGAAGAAGAGAATAAGAGACCAATGGGGTCAAGGCAAGGTTTCTTCAATGGATTGTTCTTCTCATGTCATAGGTTTGGTCATAAGGCTACGTAGTGCAGGACACATGAAATACAAGGTTATGGCTTCACCAATAGAAATTTTAGAAATGGGTATCTCTTTCAAGGATATTACTAATATTGTAATAAGTTTGGTCATAAGGCAGTAAATTATAGGGCTTATGATAGGAATGGATATGGCTTCACCAAGAGGAACTTCAAGATATTTACACCTTCAAGGAAACACAACATTAAGTGTTATAAGTACAATAATATTGGGCATATGGCTAAGTGGTGTAGAATAAAATTTCTAGAGACAAGCAGGAACTAGAAAATTTAGAGGAATCAGAAGGATCATTTGAGTAAGAATGTGGAAAAAGGAAAATATCAATGTATTATAGGAGTAGAGATATTCCACCCCAAAATTAACCATATCAAGAAGAGGAAGTTGGGAGGGGGCTAACCTAAGAGTCTTATATTTATCCCCAAGTCCAAAACATGGACCTTTGTCATTGATGTCAAAGGGGGAGAGATTTGAGTTAGGGAGAGAGCATTCAGTCAGGGGGAGCAGAAATGAAAAAGGTAAAAATATGGATAAATGAAAAAAGGTTTCCATCAATGATAAACGGGGAGATTGTTGGAAACTTGAGAAAGTTTTTTTTTCATTGATGTCAAAAGGTTTGGTGTCCAGTTTCATCATCATTAATGTCATCTAGTTATTTTTCCAAAAGGAAAATAAGTGTTTAAAAGTAATATGATATAATATTTATTTTAAATATTATATGCCTAAAGAGGCATAAAATATTGAAGACCCAAGGAAGGAGAAGAAGGTTTACAAGAAAATAATAATATTATAATATTTTGGTCAAAAGGTTGAGGTGAAGAAAAATGAGATCCAAGGAGTCATTAAGAAATAAATCCTTCAAAAGACCCATTAAGCAGATGTTAAATATTATTATTCAACTTATTTAAATTTAAATATTTTAACCATAGGTTAAAATTTTAATTTAAATAAATATTAAGGCACCAAAAGGTTTAAGTTTTAAATTCTAATTAAAAATCGAATTTACTAAAAGCCGATGTGTTTGAGTGCAAAGACAAGGTATAAAAGGACGCAATGATTTTATTTTTAAATTATCCATGCAATTCGTATGTCCAAAGTGAAAAATAAATCATGCACTGCATTAAGATAAGAGAAAGGAATTCACATGTGTTAAAATTTAAAAGGGTAGACTTCGTGTTATGGTTGAGTGGAGCGCCAAACTAATCCTAAAGTGTTGTGTAGCACAACTAGTGAGCAGAGGCTAGTTAATACATTCATGCAAGGTAGGTTAGGGGTTTGATTCACATCCCCTTCATTTTGAACACAAAAAAGGGTTTTGATTAATTTAGAAACCACTGAAAGCAAAGAAGAAAAGACAAATCGTGAGCTTTGTGTTTTGTGTTGGGCGTGTAGCCCAACAACATCCTATCCTTGGGCTAATGCACTACGAAGATGGTAGGTTACGGGTTCAAGTTTGGGCATAGTCATTGATAAAAATTTTAAAGACATGGACCATCACATAAGGTAAGCACTCGATTTAATTTTTGCCAAGGTTTTTGAATAGCGCTAGGGGCCACATGATAGTTTTGAAGGTGCTTGAGGCCACATGATTATTTTTGCTAAGGTGAAAGATAGGGAGTCATAAGGTTGATTAATATTTTAATTTTTAATTAGAATTATAAATAAATATTGGATATATAAGGTGTTAAAAAGGAAATTAATTGTATTGAATGTTATTGTGTGAAGATTGGAGTTTAAAGTGTTAAAAAAAGGAATTAATTTTTATTTTGCTAAGTGTGAAGATTGGGTTTATAAAGTTTTATTAAAGGAGTTTGATTGTTTATGAATTGAATATTATTTTTGTGAAGTTTTCATATTATAAGGTGTACTTGAGACTTAATATTTTTGTATGGTGAAATAATTATTGAAAGAAATATTTGAGTGGAGATTTTGAGATAGATTGTTACTATCTAACCTTGAAATTGGCAAAGAGGATTTGATTGTGATTGAGACATGTTTTGAAGACATAACTCCATTAAAATAAAATGTATGGACACATCATCCTTATGAGTGAAATATTGTTCATTTAAATATTGTATGCAAATGTTGAGTGAAAATGATTGTTTGATAAGCATTGTTGAAATATTTGAGTGAGCCTTCATTTGCATGATCTAGGGTTTGTGAAAGAACATGTGTATAATTTTTTT
Source organism: Wollemia nobilis (assembly GCA_028583015.1). Lineage (NCBI taxonomy): Eukaryota > Viridiplantae > Streptophyta > Pinopsida > Araucariales > Araucariaceae > Wollemia > Wollemia nobilis. The sequence continues at coordinate 3,853,364 of JAQPPZ010016040.1, read as the reverse complement.
ATAATATTGAGAACTATCTTGAACTATGGTTTATGAAATAGCATGAGTATCATTGTTATGTGATATTGAGAACTATCTTGAGATAGGGTTTGTGAAAGAACATGAGTATCATCGTTATGTGATATTGGAATTATATTGAGTGAAGGTTTAAGTTCAATAGTGTGAGTTGAAAGTGTAGTGAAACAATTGGTTAGGGTTTTTAAGCAAGTTGTATTTCATTGAGTGAATGGTTGACTGAATTTCGATGAGCATTATTGATTGAAAGCATTGGAGTGATAGTTCAAGTTTTTTTGAAACAATTATTCTTTATTTCTGAATTGATTTGAAAGAGATTTTGAAAGTGATAGAGTGTGTTATTGAGTACAAAACCTAGTAATTGTGAAACATATTGAGTATCTAATAATTCTCTATGTCTCTATGGTGAAAAATAAATTCTGAGTGAAAATTGTTTGTGGTATTGAAGAGGTTTTCTGAAAGAGATTAAGTTAAGTTTTGTATACAAGTAATGCAATTATTTGAGTAAGATTTTGTGAAATATGGTGAGTATATTTGAGTAAGTCCTATAAGGAAATCAAGGACAGATTTGAGTAATTCCTAGAGGGGACTTAAGAAAAAAATTAAGTATGTTTTTGTGAAAGCTTAAGGACAAATTTGTGTGAGATTTTGTAAAATATTAGATTTGAGGTGAGTCTTGGTGAAGACTTGTTAAGTAGATTGAACAAGTTCTAGGAAGGACTTGATGAGCATATTTGAGGTATGTATTGGTGAAGACTTGTATAACAGATTTGAGGTAAGTCTTGGTGAAGACTTGTTGAGAAGATTGAAAAAAATCTAGGGAGGACTTGTTGAGCAGATTTGAGTAATGTCTTGGCGAAGACTTGTAGAGTAGATTTGAGGCAAGTCTTGGTGAAGACTTGTTAAGAATATTGGACAAGTTCTAGATAGGACTTGTTGGAAAAATTTGAGGAAAGACTTTGAGAAGACTTGAGAGCAGATTTGATTGATTGTTTTTTTCAAGCTTTGAGTTAAGGCTTGAGGCAGATCTAAGTAGATTTGAATTATGATTGGATCAAGATTTGTGTTAAGGCTTGAGGACATATTTGAGGATAAATATTGGTGTGTATTTGAGGACAAATTTGTACCAGACCAGAGATAGAATTATGAGTAGATTTATGCTAGACCAAGGACAATGTTTAGTGTATATTTGAGATAGAGATTAAGTAGAGCTAAGAGTAATATTTGGAGGTGATATAGCAAAGGAAAGAGTCTCCAGTGGATAGATATCCATTACCAGGGTAGTGAGGACAAATATTGAGTGATAAAAAAGGTCTTTAGTAGAGAGATATCCACAAGCTAGTGCAGTGGAGGCAGTAGTCTTCTAGAAGATCACCAACTAGAGCAAAGGAGGAGTTTTCTTGTGGATAGAGATCCATGAACCAATAGAGAAAAAAGAGTTATCCTATGGATAGAGATTCACAAACTTGATTGGGGTATTAGTGTCTCCTTTGGATAGAGGTCCATTAGCATTGTAATAGGGAAGGATTCCCAAGATATTTGTTGAGAAAATTTTAGTGAAATATTTTATCCATGGAGTAGCCCACATTGGGTGAACCACATTAAATTGGTGTCTCTATTGTGTATGATGATTTGTACATTGCTTTGATTACTGTTGTTGATATTCCCATTGATATATTGGATAATATTTATTGAGAAAGAAAGTAAAAGTTGGTCTTATATTGTTCACCCCCTTCTTAGTATAAGCTTGTGTTCTTCACCAAAAACTAATGGGAAAACTTAAATGGTGAAACAAGTGTTAGAAGATATTTTTTGTATGTATTTTATGGATTAGAAGACTTGATGGGAAGACTATCTACACCTAGTGTAATTTGCTTTCAAAATTGATTCTTTAGGCATTGGCTCCATTTCAATATTTATATGGTAGGATATGGAGGAAACCATTATCATGATATAATCTAGAGTACCGGGTTGTGCTTAGGCCATACATGATTAATTATATGGAGAATCAACTAAGGATGATTAGAGAGAGACTTAAGGAAGTCATCAATCATAAAAAAAAGTTATGCCAATCTATAGAAGATGCCAAAAGAATTTTTTGTGAGTGACAAGTGTTTTTTAGGGTGAGACCAAATAAGAGTACCATAAAGTCCACAAACCTAAATTATTTTTTTATTATATTCTTTGAAATCATATAAAATATTTGTTCTATGGCATATAAACTCGCCTTATCACCTAGTTTTTTGAAGATTCACGATACCTTTCATATATATTTACTTAGAAAATACATTGCTAATATTGATCATGTGTGGGATTTTTCTAATTTATAGATGGTGGATCCCGAAGCCATTGAGGTACATCCAATAAATTTTATTGAGTTCCATTCCAAGGCATTAAGGAAATGGACTTTAGAGTAATGTAAGGTCTAGTGGATTTTTTATTCCAAAAGGAATGCTACTTGGAAGAAAGTTGTAGATATGCAAAGATATTTTATATTCTTTTTTGGAATTGAAATGTAATTATTGTTTAATATTTAGATGTTGATGAAACACAAAGTATTGTGTTAATCCTAAGGGGGGTAGGATGTCATGACTGTCCCTTGGCTGACCTTTCATACAATGAAATTATGGATTGTTATGCTACTTTGTTGATTGAATGATTGACTATTTAGTGTTTAGTTTTGTAAAATACCTATATATTGGAAGAATATGATGTTTGTAATGGATTTGTGCTCTTGTAGAAACAAGTTTTCTTGTGGGTGGAAAAAAAGAATTATCCACCAATAATGTGATGACATAAGAACAGGGAAATGATGTGATGATTTAATCATTGAAAAAACTTTGAAAACATGGATGAATGTTTTCCTTTAATATAGTTGCAAATCATGTTTGCATGAGGAAAAATTATATACATGTTATATACATCAAGTTTTGAATGAAGCTTGTTTTCTAATTGGAAATTTCCTTTTAGATGAGATTTTATCTATTATGAATAAATTCATTACAAGAAAAAGAATAAACATTTATGTTATGGTTTCTTCTCTTAAAATTAAGGAGATTTAAATTTAGATTGACAATATTATTTGAAGTATTTAAGGAAGGATCATTATGCTTTATTGAAATCAATATAGATTATGAATTTTCATTGTTACTTTTATCTATGATTCTCGTTTACATTAACCATAAAAAAAAGTATTCCTAAGAAGAAAGAGATTTTTTAAATGGGTATTTAATGGCCTCGTGTTTGATTAAAGGAGATAATATTTTATCCTATGAAAATAGTTGTTAATCCATTAATTGAAGAACGTGGGAATACTTGAGTTACTTTAACTGCAGTATGAACCTTGATAGTGCAATGTCATACTTTGGATTGATAATCACCTATAACTCTCCAAATTTGAGTGATCATACATAATGGTAGTTGGAAATATGCATAATACTTTAATTATTATGCTAAAAAAAATCATATGGATGGGTGGAGGAGGTACTTGTTGAGGAAGGAGAAGAAAAAAAAAAGGAAGAGAAAACAAGTAGAGAAGAAAAAAGAACGGGAGGCAAGCAAACCAGAAGGGAATACATTATTAAACTTCTTTTGGAGGTGTTGTTGTAACTACGTTTTCTAGGTCAGTTCCATAAACTTGTCCCTTTGACTTTAAAATAAACTGGATATGACATGAGTAGATTAAATCTGGTTTGTTTTGGAACATGATAAATCTTGAGTCCCTCGTTTAGATAGAGAATCTACAATTATATCTAAAGAAATGGCAAAATTGTTAAATGCATATACCTTATAGCATGTTATTATCTCTAGTTATCTTATCATCTAACTAGATTACGTATTTCTTCATATTAGAGAAAAATCAATATTTAAATTTAATAATATCTATTTGGTTTCATAAAGATTTCACATATTTATGAAATCTTTCTGCAAGATATTATGCATGTGGTTCTAGAATGTGAATATTGATTTCTCGAGTTCAGTGAGTGAAGTATTCTATAAAATATTTTAGGCATCCAATCAATAGATTAAGTGATGGAGTCATTCCTATAAGGCTCTTCATTTTAAAATATATCCCAATGGATTTGAGAGAGCTTGAAGTATTTAATGAGCCTGAGAGATGCCTAATGTAAAATTTGAGAGGGTTTCATTCCTTCCATGGATGGAAATTTTTGTGTTAGCCTTTGTGCTTGGTAATAGGTTTTGTGAAAGGCACCGTAATTTGTGAGCTATTCTGGTAGGTGTAAGAGGGCCTAAGGATTGTAACCTTGTCAAAAGTATTACAAACACTTCCTACCGTAAGAAAAACTATTGGTATGAGAAACCGAATGAGTTGAAAATACCTTATCTATTACTTATAGTTTAATAAATATTTTTAGTTAGGATTGAGCTACTCAGTTAAGCTTCCCTAGATTGGGATTGGTGAGTTGAAGGTTTTGAATTCTTATGAAAATAAATTTTAGATATTTGACCGTGAAGAGCGAACCAAAACACGTTGTTTGTAGGAAAATTAAATCGATGAAAAACCTTATTTAAAAATTTTAGTATTAGTAACCTTCGTGAATGTCCCTAACTCAAGTATAACAATGGAGTGTTCACTAGTATAAATTCAGGTATTATAATGGAGTATTCATTATTATGAATTCGTGTTTTAATTGAACTTGCTAAGATTACTTTAGCTAAGAATGAAACACAAGATGTAGGTGTTATATATAATAGCACCTATAACATTTAAAAGCAACGTAGCTATACTTTGGGAAGAATAAACTTAGTAAGATAAGTATAAATCTAGAATAAAATTAGCATTACTTATAGACTATTAAAAACTCTTACTTTTCCATAAATACGTCAATTTGCATTGAATTTTGATTTAGAAAGAAATGGATTTTGATTTTTGAAATGAAGGATTATGGGGTCCTTTTTCTTTAAAGCAAACAAAGTATGTTTGTTATCTTCATAAATACATATGTATACATTGGATATAGTTAAAAGTAAAACTAAAATTTGACTCTAAAATAGAAGGATTATGGGTTCCTTTACTCGTTAGCCAACTAAGGATGTTCATTATATTTATTTATATTTGAGATGTCAAGTCCTCATAAGGAAAATAAGATTTATAAAGTTTATTTTGGGTTGGGTTAATATCTTACAAGTGAACATGCTTTAAATACAATTTTATTAGAAAGAAATTTGAGTATTTATTTTATAGTAATTTGGATGCAATGAATAAGAATAGGACGACTTATATAATAGTTTTGTTATGTGCTAGTATTAATGGATGATGAATTCTAGAATTTGAAACTAGATTGTATGCATGAATTTAAGGACAGGTTCATATGGTAATGCCATAAGAAGTATAGGATTATTATGAAGGTAGAAAGGATATTAGAGAATGTCTTTGTAACCTTATTTAGGACCAATATTCTATTATGAATTACAAAATGAATTCATATTGCAACACCATAAGAAGTATGAAAAACTTATGTGTGTAGGAATTATTTCTTAGCCTATATATGACTTAAAACATGGATCAAATTATACTTATGAATTTAAGGAATAACTCATATTGTAAAATCAAAAGGATAAGGGGTTCCTTAATTGGAATCAAATATAATATGGGGTATATTTATTTCATTGTAAGGAATCATATCATTTTATAAAAACTAAAGAAAAAACATTTCAAGGATGGGTTTATTCCCCATGAGGGTTCCCAGGATAAATGTGATGTTGTGTCATTATGAATGGAGTTTATTTTTCTATGGATTTTTATGATTGAAAAGATAATAATATTTTATACTCTTAAATAATAAGAGCATTTCTTTATGGATACATACTTTTGTTGGATATAGATTAATTGTTTGTCATTGACTCCATGAAGTAGCTTAAGTCTTGCATGAATAAAACTTAATGTGGCAATTTTAATGTAATGTGCCTAGGTATGGAAAATAAATTGGATAATTCACAAATAAATATGTTATCCTATTAGTGAAACATGTTAGCTAATTCTTTAAAAGGGGATATGCAATGTGCACTTGTGATGATGGATTATGTAGGGGAAAATTCACACTAATACTAGTTACTACTTTAAAGATGGTAAAAATGGAAAGTAATTAGATAAGGCTTGTTGCAATAGTATAATATCATTCATAAATAATATTAGTGATATGAAATTAGATGGTATTGTATGCTTAATATCAATTAATAATTAAGACTTAATAGGGAAGGCTAGAATATCATGGAGATGAGATCGATGGCTTGATCCCAATATGCTTAGTACACCTACATAGATGGACTTATGTACAGTGTAAGGGTTTACATGGTCATTTAAACGGATTAAAGGGAATAAGCTAGGTCATCGGTAGGATGAGATTGAAATCTAAAAATTGCATGATACGTAGTATGCATACATAAAAATATATATGTACGTTGTAGATATGGGTATACCTCATGATAAATTTAGTAGTAAGGAAATGATTCATTGAGGAGAAAATTCTAATAAATCAATTAAAGGGCACTAATATCCTGAGTAGATACCAAAATATGTTTGGCTAAAAAAAAAATATATATATATATCTCATGATTGAGATAGGGAGCTTGGTTTTTGATAAGGTGGTCCATTCTAACCATCTCTTTGAGATAATTATTTTGATATTTAACATACATACACTTTTTCAAAGATCCTAAAGTTTTTAAAATGGATGGAGGTAGTAGAGCTACATAAGAGATAGATATTGGGTGAACAAGTGAAACTCTTAGAAGATCATCAACAAGAATATTTTTTGCTAATAAGTAAACTAGACAAATTAGATAGATTAAATGGCATTGAAAATAATATAGTAGGCCTATATAAAAAATTCTATATGATATATAGGCAACTAAGTAGCCAATAAGTTAGTTCCAAGGGAACACCACAAAATACCTTGGTCAATAATATAAATCATAGAATTCTTATGTTAGATTTTCTAGAATTTGAGAGCAAGGACCCAACCATTGGTCATATAGGGATAAATATTTTTTTCTCTTCATGTTTTTTCCCATAATCAAAGGCTTATAATATAAGCCTTTAACCTTGAAAATGAAGCAATTTAATGGTACAAATGGTTGAAGAATATGCATCTTTGCCTTACTTTGGATGAATTTGAATTGAAATTACTCATCCAATTTCGACCCAATGATATGGAGGATTTCATTTGACCCCTAACCAAGTTAAAAAAAATAAAACTAATCCATGAATATAAAACACAGTTTGGAAAATTGGCAAACTTGATTAGAGGACTATGTGAAGAATTTTCCTATAGTTGATTCATTAGTGGATAAAATGAAGTCATCGTTGCTGAAGTAAAAATGCACAAGCATGATGGTAGTAGTATGTTTATCCAATATATCTAAATATAAACCATGCCATAAATGTGTACCATCAAACCTCCATAATCCTAAACATCTATGTCATTCTATACTTCATCAAACCTAGTCAACAATTTACAAAACACCTCTAATAAAATGTATTACTAGGGAAATATATATGCATGGAGGGTTTATGGACTATGTTACAAATTTTATGATAAATATTCTCCATGCCATAAGCATATACAACAAAACTATATTTACTTGATGTAGGTAAACCTTCCACCTAATAATCATAGGATAAAGAGAAGGAACATAGAGAAGAAGACCAACCTAAAGAGTCATAGAATATCAACCACCTAAGATCTTAGTATATGGATTAGCCAATATTTCCACTCTGTAGACCATGAAATTTTTAAGGCATTTTAAGGGATAATGACTCATTATTATCATTGATCCAAGGAGTACCCACAATTTTATTGATTTATAGATAGCCAAAAGTAGAATATTACATATACATGTATAATTATTTTGAAGTTATGGATGCTAGTGGAGGAATCCTATTGTATAAAGGAAAATATAAAAATGTATAAGTGTGTATGAGAAGATACAAATTTAAGGTAGACATGTTTATACTTACCGTAGGAGGATGTGACATTGTGCTGAAAACTTAGTGGCTTTCTAAGATCAACTCGATAGTATAGGGTTTTTTAAGATATGGAAGCAATTAATTGAATATATAAAGAAAAATATTATATGTGGGATATCTCCAATTCCTATATAAATCATTAACTCCCATTGAGTGGAAATATTTTTGAATAAATAATCTCAAGGAGTTGCCACACAATTGTTTTTCCTACAAGCCTCAACTACAAATGATATAATTCAATAGAATAAATTATAAAAAATTATGGATATGCATGTAGCTATGTTTATAGAACCCCATGGTTTACCACTACAATACACCCACAATCATTCCATATAGAATATACCAAGAATAATACCATGCAACATTTTCCCTTATAGGTACCCATATGTGCAAAAGACTAAATTTGAAAATATGGTCCAAGAATTGTTAGTAATAAGGGTTATTTGGCCAAGTGTCATACCCATATTCCTCCCCAATATTTTTTATTTGTAATAAATATGGGTCTTGGTGACTATGCATTTATTTTTGAAAGCTCAATAAAATTACCACTAAGGACAAATTTCTTATTCCCATCATTTATTGATTACTAGATGAACTCTATGGTGCTTGCTTCTTCTCTAAATTGGGTCTACATTCAAGATATAATAAAATAATATTAAGAAAATCATATATTCCAAAGACAACATTATAGACTCACGAAGGTCATTATGAATTCCTTGTCATACCTTTTGGTATTACCAATGCATATTACACCTTTCAAAGTCTCATGAATTCAATATTTTGGCCATTGTTATGCAAATTTAGTTTGGTCTTTTTGGACAACATTCTAATTTATAGTCACACATATATGGAACATTTGTAATGTGTGAAATAGACTCTACAATTCCTAGCTAACAATCAACTGTGTAATATGGTCCAAATATTCTTTTTGGAAAGCAAGAAATAGAATACCGAGATCACATAGTTTTAGGGGAAAGGATCAAGGTGGATGTAAAGAAAATACCACCATACAATAATGGACCAAGCCATGCACTTTCATTAGCCTTAAAGGCTTCCTAGGACTCACTAACTATTATTGAAATGTTTTCCATGATTATGGAAAGATTGCATCTCCATTGATAGGTATGTTACAAAAAAATCATTTATATGGTTAGAACTAGCCAAACATACCTTCTTGTGACTCAAAGAAGCTATTATATCTACTCTTATGTTGGAAATGCCTAATTTATCCAATTATTTTATGGTTGAAAATGGCATATCAAGAAGTGGAGTTGGTGCAATGCTTTTTAAGAAGAATATCCATTATATTTCACTAGTAAGGCATTATTAGGGAAAAACCTTGGAAAATAAACCTATAATAAGGATATGATGATGATATTATATGCTATCAATCACTAGAGTACTTATATTATTGGATAAAAAAATTCTATTAAAATATATCACCATAGTCTTAAATACCTTGTTGAGCAACATGTGTCCACACTAGAAAAATAAAATAGTTCACCAAACTGCTCAAGTATGACTATAAAATAATTTATAAGAAGATAAAGAAAAATTTAGTTGTTAATACACTATCCCATAAATATGAGGACCAGAGTATCCTATGCACCATATTTTCTCCACTTTCTTAATGGATACACTAGCTTCAAGAAGAAGTAACTAAGAATTCCACCTTACATTCCTTGATTTAGCAACTTCAAAATGATCTTAAATATTAGATAAAATATACATGGGATACACAAAATTTGAGGTACCAATGCCACCTTATTATTCCTAAAAATTTTCCACTCTATGAAACTATACCACAAGAAATTAATGCTTCCCTTACTATACGCTATTTTAGATTCTTAAAGACATATGAGTGTGCTAAAAATACATTTTTTGGGTTGGAATGAAAAGGAATATTTATAATTTTATGGTAAAATATTATACTTGTTAGCATACAAAGGGAGAAACTATTTGCACATTAGACACACTCCAACCTATTCTAGAGTTAAAATAGTCATTTTCATTGTGATGGATCATCTAATTATGGTTACTTATATCCTTTAGCCCATCATTATAATGTACTAAAAATCACCAAAATATTCATTGACTTCATTTCCACCTTCATGGCATGTCCTAGTCCATCATTTTAAACCATGATCTCATCTTCATTAGTTATTATTAGTAGGAACTGTTCAATATACATGACACACAAGTAAATATATACTTGTCATAGCATTCTTAGGTAGAGGGAGAAATAAAAGTTATCAATAAGTTCTTAGAAACATTTCACCATTGCTTTGCATCTAGGAAGCTGACTCAATAAATAAAATGACTTTAATTCGATAAATAATGGTATAAAACTTTACACAAATCCACCACCAAGATGATACCATATTGATGCAGGAGCATCCGGGGGCTGTAGAGCAATCTTGTATCAACAAAAAAAAAAATCCAAGTGTTAGCTTTGATGTCGTGATATCGTGACATGTCGCGATATCATGACATGTCATATTTTCGCGACTCAGGAAGGAGAGAGAAAGTGCAGCGCAAAAATGTCACGATTTCATGACATGTCGCGAAATCACGACCGAAGCAAAAGAGGAAAGGTGCCCCGAAGAAAATGTCACAATTTTGCAACATGTCACAAAATCGTGACCAAAACCATAGAGCGAAGGCATAAGAATAAAATGTCACGAAATCGTGACCTGAAGGAGGGGAAGGCAGTAAGGAAGAAAAATGTCACGATATCACGACATGTCGCGATATCGTGACCCAAAGAAAAGAAATGCTACAAGGAAGGAAAATGTCACGATATCACGACATACTGCTGGTTCACCGTTCAAAAAAAGCCCGCATTCCTAGATGGTGTTTTTTGAGGCGGTCAAGGCCTCATTAATGCATGATTTCTTGCCCGGTAAGCTTGTTGAGCATGGCGGCCATTCAAAGATTGCGCCCAAAGGTCAGATGGCTCATCAATGCATGTTTCTATGGCTAACCCAGTGGCAGTGGCCAGTTAGGGAAAGATGTAAAGGTTCAGTCAGGCAGGATGTATTCTGGCAGGTGGGTCATTAATGGCCTAGAGGGTCGGGACCTCGAAAGGGACCCAGGCATGGTTATAGAAGTAGGTGGTGCATCAAGGAAAAAGGGGGAGGCTCGGAGAAGAAACTACGTTGTTGGCTAGTATTGTAAATTTTCTTTTTGGAAGCTTAATGAAATGAAAGTTTGAGTGATTCTCTATGTCCCCATCAAGTGGTATCAGAGCAGGAGTTCCTGAGTGTGTGAGCAGATCATCGAAAGTGAGGCAACTTGCACCAGGATCTGTGGAAGGGTTGTGAGAAGAGAGTGAAGCAGAATGCCTCCACGAAGAAATCATGGTGGTGGAAGAAATATGGTGCCAGCAGAAGATTTTAGAGCTTTGCAGAGGCAAGTTCAGGCCCTGCAAGAGGAGCTGCATAGAGGGCTTGAACCCAGAGGAGAAGAAGGAAGTGAAGATGAAGTTGAAGAAGAAGAGGACCAGTTTGAGGAAGAAGAAGAGGTTGTAGATCCTACACAAGCCAGGTTATACAGAGCCATCTCTCAGATTGGGAAGAGACCAAAGATGGAGGTTTCTACGTATTTTGGAAATCTTGATCCAGAGGAGTTGATTGACTGGATCAATGATTTGGAAGAATACTTTGAGTATGAGGAGGTTGAAGATCCTAATAGGGTCAAGTTTGCTAAGACCAAGCTGAAGGGTCATGCCAACATATGGTGGAAGGGAGTACAACTGTAAAGAAATAGAAGAGGAAATGAGAGAATAACCAGATGGGATAGAATGCTGGAGAAGTTGAAGAGGCAGTTCATCCCAGCTGACTATGAGATGGATCTGCTAAAGAAAATGCAAGGTTTGAAGCAATCAAGCAAGTCTATTAAAGAATACATAGAGGAGTTTTATAAAATTGTCATCAGAATAGGCCATTCGAAGGCCAACAAGGAGAAGGTATCCCGTTATATTAATGGGTTACGAGCAAGTATTCAAGAGGAGTTAAGTCTGGTCAGAATGACCACCATAGAGGATGCTTACCAGTTTTCCCTGAGGGTTGAAGAGAAACTGAATAGAAGGTTTGAGAGCAAGCAAAGAGGAAGAGGTCATGGTGGAAGAACTGGTGGAAGGACCAGTGGAGAAAATTATAAAGATCAAAAGAAGGCTGGTGAGACCAGTAATACCCCAGAGCAGAAGGAAGGAAGCACCTACCAACCCCGTAATCAGAACAATGGTTATCCGAGAGGTAGAGGCAGATCTGGATGTGGATTTGGGAGAGGAGGATTTCGTGGAACCTATTTCCACTATGGCGAAGAAGGACATCAAGCATTTGAGTGTCCACAACATCGAGAAAGGATGAATAAGAGACCTGAGGGTCCTACCAAAGTTGTAGTAGATGAAGGTGTTGAATCAAAACATTCTAAGGAGGCAGAGAGAGGAGAAGTTATGGTCACTAGGAGGACCCTGTTGAATGAGGAGAAAGGATCAGACCAGAGGAGGAGCCTGTTTCGCACAAGGTGTAGAAGTTCGGGTAAGGTCTGTAACATTATTATAGATAATGGTAGTACTGATAACTTGGTCTCAGAAGAAATGGTTGCTAAGTTACAGTTAAAAAGGAGGAGACACCCGCATCCATATCGGATTGCATGGTTATAGAAGGACCATAGGGCTTTGGTTAGTGAGCAATGCTCGATGAAGTTCAATATTGGGAATTACTATGATGAGGTCCTGTGTGACATCCTGCCTATGGATGCTTGCCATTTGTTGTTGGGAAGACCATGGCAGTTTGATCGGTGTGCAGTGCATGATGGTCGTGCAAACACCTACTTAGTGACGAAGAATGGAGTGCGCCATAAGTTGAAGCCCTTGAAGGAGGTGAAAGAAAAGGTATGCAGTAGCGCTAGAATCTGTTTAGTTGAAGGAGGAAGATTTTTGGATAGTTTAAAGCATGAGCATATGTGCTATGCATTAGTTCCTAGAGTTAGGAAGGAAGAATGCAAGGATACCCCTGTAGAAGTCTTAGGACTATTAGAAGAATTTCCAGATATTATATCTGATAATGTGCCTAAGGGTTTACCACCAGTGAGGAAGATCAGTCACCATATTGATTTGGTACCAGGATCTAGTTTACCCAACAAGGCAGCACATAGAATGACTCCTACAGAAACTAAAGAGCTGAACAAGCAAGTCCAAGAGTTGCTGGAGAAGGGACTGATTCGGGAGAGCTTGAGTCCATGTGCAGTACCTGCAATACTAGCACCAAAGAAATATTGAGAGTGGAGAATGTGTACAGACTCTCGAGCCATTAACAAGATCACCATAAAGTATAGATTTCCATTGCCGAGGATGGATGACATTATGGACTGCTTGAGTGGAGCCAAGTACTTCACCAAGATTGACCTGAAGAGTGGTTATCATCAGATTCATGTCAGAGAAGGAGATGAGTGGAAGACAACCTTCAAGACCGAGAGAAGGTTTGTATGAATGGTTGGTCATGCCATTTGGGCTAACCAATGCACCAAGCACATTCATGCGACTGATGAATGAGGTATTGAAAGAATTTTTAGGCAAATTTGTCATTGTCTATTTGGATGATATTTTAATATTTAGCAGAACCCTGGAAGAGCATCTGATCCATATCATAAGGGTTTTTGAGAAGCTGTGAGAGGAGCAGTTGCTAATTAACCTGAAGAAATGTAATTTCGTGAAGGAGTTAGTGTACCTGGGATTTTTCATCTCAGCCAAAGGTCTAAAAATGGACCCAAAAAAAGTGAGAGCTATCATTGAATGGCCTACTCCGAGAAGCACGACTGAAGTGAGATCATTTCATGGTCTAGCAAGTTTTTACAGGAAATTCATTAGGAATTTCAGCAGTATTTGTGCACCCCTTACAGAAACAATGAGAGGGGATAAGAAAGAATTTAAGTGGACCTTAGGAGCAGATAAGAGCTTTGATATGTTGAAGAAGAAGGTTATAGAGCAACCTATTTTGGCACTTCCAAATTTTAATAAGGTATTTCAGGTAGACTGTGATGCTAGTGGTAGTGCCATAGGAGCTGTTATGAGTCAAGAAGGTAAACCTATTGCTTACTTTAGTGAGAAACTCAATGATGCTAGAAAGAAGTATTCAGTTTATGATCAAGAGTTTTATGCTATAGTTCAGGCTCTAAAGAAGTGGCGACATTACTTGTTGCCAAAAGAGTTTGTTCTATATACTGATCATCAGGCCTTACAGTATATTAATAGCCAAGGGAAGCTAAATCAGAGGCACCTAAAGTGGGTTGAGTTTCTACAGAGTTATACCTTTGTGTTGAAGCATAGGAGCGGAAGGTCAAACAGAGTTGCAGATGCCTTAAGTAGAAGGCAGTGTTTGTTGACAGAAATGAAGGTGGAAGTGGTAGGATTTGATGAACTGAAGGGTTTGTACCCTGAAGATCCTGATTTTGCAAAAGCTTGGAAGGCTTGCTTGGCACCTGTTACTTTGGACAGGACCAAGTGGTTGGATTTTCTGATCCAAGATGGAATGTTGTTCAGAGGAGGTCAATTATGCATTCCAAGGAGTTCAATGCGGGAAAATCTGGTCAAGGAAAAACACAGTGGAGGGTTGGCTGGACATTTTGGTCGGGATAAGACCATTGCCCTAGTTAGTGAGAACTACTATTGGCCACAACTGCAGCAAGATGTGAAGAGGTTTGTGCAAAGTTGTAGAGTATGCCAGATGGTGAAAGGTGTGAGCTAGAACACTGGATTATATCAGCCATTACCTGTACCAGAGAGACCATGGGAGGACATCAGCATGGATTTTGTTCTTGGTCTACCAAGGACACAATAGGGAAATGACTCCATATTTGTGGTGGTTGACAGGTTTCCAAAGATGGCACATTTTATCCCCTGCTAGAAAACTAGTGACGTAGTTCACGTTGTAGGTTTATTTTTCAAAGAGGTGGTACGACTTCATGGTCTACCAAGGAGTATCATTTCTGACAGAGATACCAAGTTTGTGGGGTATTTTTGGAGGACCTTGTGGAAGAAATTAAAGATAGATTTGAAATTCAGTTCTGCATACCACCCACAGACTGATGGCCAAACGGAGGTGGTGAATAGAAGTCTGGGAAATCTGTTGAGATGCTTGATAGGAGACAAGCCCACGGGATGGGATTTGGTTTTGCCACAGGCAAAATTTGCATACAACAATTCTGTCAACAGGAGTACTAACAAATCTCCATTCCAGATAGTGTATGGGAGCAGTCCAAGGAATGCTTCTGAGTTGAGGAAGATGGATTCAGGGGAGAAGTGCAGTGTCGAGGCTGAGGACTTTGCAGAGCATCTGAAGAGCGTGCATGAAGAAGTAAAGAAGCACATTACTAGCATGAATAACCAATATAAGACAAGGGCAGACCAGAAGCGATGGTTCAAGGAATTCACAGTGGGAGATGAAGTCATGGTCCATCTGAGAAAAGAAATATTTCTTGCTAAAACCTATAACAAGCTGAAGATGAAGAAGTTTGGACCATGTCGAATTATAGGAAAATAGGATTCAGGCAATGCGTATGAAGTGGAATTTCCAAGTGGCCTTAACATATCACCTATTTTTAACATTGCAGATTTGGTAGAATATCATGAAGGAGGCAATAGCGAGACACCAAGTACAGAGTTGTGGAGTATTCCAACATCTACTCCAGCAACAGACGAGATCGAGGAAATACTAGACACTCGAGCAGGTAGAAGTACCAGGAACAGGTAGTATTCTAAATATCTGGTCAAGTGGAAGGGCAGGCCTATCGAAGATGCAACTTGGTTGTCAAAAGTAGAGGTCGACCGCTTGGGTCTTCCTCCAATAGTACAAAAGTGAAGGACACTTCTCAATCCACCCTGGGTGTCTGATGCAAGAGCATCCAGGGGCAGTAGAGCAATCTTGCATCAACAAAAAAAAATTCCAAGTGTTAGCTTTGATGTCGCGATATCGCGACTCAAGAAGGAGAGAGAAGGCATGGTGCAAAAATGTCGAGATTTCATGACATGTCGCGAAATCACGACCGAAGCAGAAGAGGGAAGGTGCCCCAAAGAAAATGTCATGATTTCGTGACATGTCACGAAATCACGACCGAAACCGTAGAGCGAAGGCATAAGAAGAAAATGTCGTGAAATCATGACCGAAGTAGGGGAAGGGGAGGTGCCCGAAGGAAATGTCACGATTTCATGACATGTCATGAAATCATGACCGAAACAAGAGAGAGAGGGCACCCGAAGAGAAAATGTCACGATTTCGTGACATGTCATGAAATCACGACCAAAAGAACATAGGAAAGGCTAGAGGAGAAAATGTCGTGATTTCGTGACATGTCATGAAATCATGACCGAAAGGGAACAGGAAGGGTTAGAGAAGAAAATGTCACGATTTCGTGACATGTCATGAAATCGTGATCGAAGGAGCAAAAAAGAAAGCAAGGAAGAAAACTATCGCGATATCGTGACATGTCGCGATTTCGTGACCCGAAGCAGAGAGCGAAAGCAGAAGGTAAAGCTGTCGCGATATCACGACATGTCACGATTTCGTGACCCAAGAAGCGAAGAGAGAGCAGAGGGCAAAGATGTCACGATATCACGACACGTCACGATTTCATGACCCAAAAATGTGAGAAGAAAGCAGAGAGCAAGATGTCACGATATCGTGACATGTCACGATTTCATGACCGAGAAGGAAGAAAGAAGAGCCGAAAAGGAAGATGTCACGATATCGTGACATGTCGCGACATCGCGACCTGAAGGAGGGGAAGGCAGCGAGAAAGAAAAATGTCATGATATCACGACATGTCGCGATATCACGACCCGAAGAAAAGAAATGCTGCAAGGAAGGAAAATGTCATGATATCGCGACATACTGCTAGTTCACCATTCAAAAAAGCCCGCATTCCCAGACGATGTTTTTCGAGGTGGTCAAGGCCTCATTAATGCATGATTTCTTGCCCGGTAAGCTTGCTGAGCATGGCGGCCATTCGAAGACTGCGCCCAGAGGTCAGACGGCTCATCAATGCATGTTTCCATGGCTAACCCGGTGGTAGTGGCCAGTTAGGGAAAGATGTAAAGGTTCAGTCAGGCAGGATGTATTCTGGTAGGTGGGTCATTAATGGCCTAGAGGGTCGGGACCTCGAAAGGGACCCAAGCATGGTTATAGAAGCAGGTGGTGCATCAAGGAAAAAGGGGGAGGCTCGAAGAAGAAACTAGGCTGTTGGCTAGTATTGTAAATTTTCTTTTTGGAAGCTTAATGAAATGAAAGTTTGAGTGATTCTCTGTGTCCCCATCACATATGAACCAATTTATGGAAACCCTCCATCATCACTTATATCATACATTCTTAGTAGTTCCATGGTCCAAACAATTTATTCCACTCTTAGGAAGCATACATAAATTTTTCATAATCTCAAATATAATTTAGTTATGGCACATAATTATATGCAACATCAAACTAATCGACACCACTCAGAGTATAGTTTTAATGTTGTGGAAATGGTATTCCTATAATTTCAACAATACGTACAAACATTGTTGAAGCTACATGGTCATTAAAAGTTAACAGTGATATTCTATGAACCATATAAGGTATAAAAAAATTTCCCCATGGCCTACAAGCTCAAATTTTTGATCTTCTTTTCCACATCCATTTTTTTGTCTCCTCTTTAAAAAAGGTCAAAGACAATCTTACACAAGTTTAATAAACACTATACTAGCTGGATGAATATGGATTAGAAATAATGAGTATTCTTGACCAATGGATGAATACGCGTTGTTACCCTACACTCATTCATTTTTTAGTACAATAAAAGGAGTTTGTAGATGAAATATGCCACCTATTGTTGAGTAAGGTGCAGTGACAATATTGTCATTGTTGTCAACACAGTCAGAAATATCGATTGATGTAGTGGACAGGAGTTCAGAGGTTATTCATAGTATGTACAGTGAAGTTAAAAGCTCATGAGGATGTTTCTGATGTTTGGGTGAAGTTGCTACAGGTTGTCCAAGAAGACCGAAGTGGCCCACATGCAAAAGAGAAGCAAAAAAACAAAGGTAAAAAAGTGTAGTGATATTGTGACATGTTGCATTTTCGTGGCCAGAAGAGAAGATAAAATGCAAGGAGAAAAAGTGTCGCGATATCGTGACATGTTGCATTTTCACGGCCAAAAGAAAAGATAAAATGCAAGGAGAAAAAGTGTCGCGCTATCACGACATGTTGCATTTTCTCAACCAGAAGATAAGAGAAAATGCAAGGAGAAAAAGTGTCGCGATATCACGACATGTTGTATTTTCGTGGGCCAAAGCTAAGAAAAAGAGCAAGGAGAAAAAGTGTCGCGATATCGTGACATGTATTTTTGCGGGCCAAAGCTAAGAAAAAGAGCAAGGAGAAAAAGTGTCGCGATATCGCGACATGTATTTTCGCGGGCCAAAGCTAAGAAAAAGAGCAAGGAGAAAAAGTGTCGTGATATCGCGACATGTTGTATTTTCACGGGCCAAAGCTAAGAGAAAGAGCAAGGAGAAAAAGTGTCGCGATATCATGACATATTGTATTTTTGTGGGCCTAAGCAAAGAGAAAGGACAAGAAAGAAAAAGTGTCGTGATATCACGACATGTAGCATTTTTGTGGTCCAAAGCGAAGAGAGAGAGCAAGAAGGAAAAAGTGTCGCGATATCGCGACATGTCGCATTTTCATGACTTGGAAAGGGCAGGAAGGAAGAGAAAGAAAAAGTGTCATGATATCGTGACATGTCGCATTTTCGCAACTTGGAAAGGGCAGGAAGGAAGAGAAAGAAAAAGTGTTGTGATATCGCGACATGTCTCATTTTCATGACTCGAAAAGGGCAGGAAGGAAGAGAAAGAAAAAGTGTCATGATATCATGACATGTCGCATTTTCACGACTCAAAAAGGCCAGGCAGGCAGAGTAACAAAAGTGTCGTGATATTGCAACATGTCACATTTTCACGACTCAAATAGGGCAGGCTAGCATAGAAACAAAAGTGTCATGATATCGCGACATGTCGCATTTTTGCGACACGAAAAGGCCAGGTAGGTAGAGAAACAAAAGTGTCATGATATAATGAAATGTTGCATTTTTGTGACTTGAAAATGCTAGGCAGTCAAAGAAACAAAAGTGTCGCGATATCACGACATGAATACCAGGATAGTGAAACTAAATACTGCATAGTGACATGGACCTATAAGGAATATTTAATGATTTGAAATCATTTAAGATGGCCGTTACACATGGAAAGAAACGGACGCATGCCCACAATGAGAAAACAAATAGTCATGGAAGGAGAAAATGAACAGTCGTTAAAATAGAAAACGAATAGTCATGCAGGGAGAAAATGAACAGACATGCAAAGAGAAAAAGAACAGACATGCAAAAAGAAAATGAACATGCACAAAGGAGAAAATGAATAGTCATGACCGAGAAGACGAATAGTCATGGTAGGAGTATATGGTGTCAATTCATTACATGTAATGTGTTTGACGAAATGCCTACTCTATATATACAAAAGAAGTTACATATAGAAGGCGTTACAATTGACAAGTGGCGTATGAGAAATGAAAGGAGTTACAACTGAAGTTACAAAGAGACAATATGGTTATAAAAGGAGCGTTGCTTGGAGAATTTTAGTTGGGGAATTTACTCGGTGAAGTGCACGAGAGGAGCGCGAGAGGAGAGTGAGAGGTGAGTGAGAGGCGAGCGAGAAGGATGTGTGTCTTGTGAATTGTGGGTGATGTTGAGTAAGCAATAGACCAGTCAGGGTCTTGTAAAAGTGAAGGCATTTTTATGTCAATCTTCTAGCTTTGAAAAGTCCAAGTTGGTGCTTGGAATCAGGGGTTGGTGCTCCTTTCTGTTGGTGCAGATAAATCAGGGGTTGGTGCTCCTTCCAGTTGGTGATGGTAAATCATGGGTTGGTGCTCCTTCCATTTGGTGTTGGTAAATCAGGGGTTGGTGCTCCTTTCTGTTAGTGCAGATAAATCAAGGGTTGGTGCTCCTTCTAGTGTGTGCTAGTAAATTGATTGTAAAGTTTTTGCTTTGCAAAGGCTAGATTTGGATGGGAGTCCAAACAGTCAATTTTTGAGGAGTAGCCAAAACTGGTGAACCTCGATACATCTTGTGTTGTCTGATGCTCTCTTGTTATACATGCTTTATTTGGTTTTAAGTTTTCATTGTTTTGGCTTTAAGAGTTGAAGATTTAATTTTTAAAGAGCTACACTGATTCACCCCCTCTTAGTGTCATTGTGATACTAACACCTATAAGTTGCCCCATCAACTCCAATAGTAGTTTCCTCAACTCAAGCTTTGATGGTAAAATTTCTTGAAGGGTGAGGGTGTGTTAGGAACCTATCCTAACATAACCATCATTATGTAATATTGTATCTTGGGTAGCTAGTGCATATGGGCTCGTTATCATATAACTAGTATTTTTATAAGTAGGAGTTAGTAATGATGTAAGTATGAGTTATTATAATGGTGTAACAACTACTTTATTGTAAATAAGAGTCTATATAAAGGTAGAGGTGGAAAGGGAGTAAGCCATATTATATTTCTCAATTTATAGTGAAGAAGGCCACCTCAAAGAGCCCTATGATAATATAAGTGTGTTGTATTTATTTTCAATTATTTTTATAAGCACTTTCATTGTTTGATTCTCATATTAATTCTTACACTACTCTTGTGGTTATGATTTATTTTTATATTAAATTTTCTAACAATGTATGTGTCATTACAATGATAACAAATCCAAATATGGATACTCAATCCACCTACACCAAAAATCATAAGATAATATTTGTTTGAATTGTTAAAGCAAATGAAGCTCTCTATAAATGAAAAGCATCTACACTCACAATAAAATGTAAAATGAAATTTCTCATATATTTTAGAAAGGAATTGGATTCATTACTTTTCAAAGAGATATGAATAATCTAAACCAAAATCCTAGTGAATGTCAAATCTACTATCTTTCACCAGAAACAGTACCACTTATTACTAGTTGTGCCAATACCACTATACTAGTTGTTAGGGGTACTAAGTCTACAATCAATAAATACGAGTAGTGTCAAAATAAGTGCCAACTATCCTCCATACTAGGGCCTTTCCCTAGCAATGCTATTAAATGCCATACCATCACTAAAGGGAGATAAAGAGATGATATTTTTAAGACTCTTGCAACTTCTTGTTTGTAACCATAAAATGAAACATCCCATCTTCATGTGATATCTCTTCAAGTTCCATTATTAAAAAATATATGAGCAACCAGTATTGATATATGAGGACTTGACTATTATACCAACTTTGCTACTCCAAAATTTCTTTTTTAAAATCCACCATGTAAATCCTCCTTATACATAAACAAGGATTTCATTTTTTTTACACTTAATTTTGTTGTTTCTGTACTTGATGTTTACATTTTATTGAATAATTGAAATCTAATACCATGCCTAATTCATTTATCCACACATAGTTAACCATTTTAATTTTCAAATTGTTAAATATTTTGAGTTTGTCATTTATGTATAAGGGTATCTCAATAATAAGATAGACACTTCTACAAATGATCAAGGCTAGGTATGGCCAAATTTTTTAAATCATAGATAACTTTATCTTGGGAAGCACTCTCAATATCAACATCAGAGTATGTCTCTTCATTTTCTCCATTATTTATAGAAGTTGGCCTCACAAGAAAATAAAATAGGAGAGAGGGGCCTACAAGTAAATGCCCAAAATTAGGACTTTCATGGAAATAAAAGGGTGTCATCATAGCTCAAAAAAATTAATAAGCAATACATTAGTAATGTTGTCTTATTTGATCATGGCCTTCTATCATAATAAAATAAATTATTTTATACTAGTTTTAGAAAAATATCAATATTACTTAAAAAATTGATTGGATAATTTCTTTGAAATATACTTCCTAAAATTTATACATCTGTCCCAGGGGAACAACGCAATGGTTTGAGCTTTGAATATTCTTTGGGAGGTCCAAGGTTCTAGTGTGGCATGGGTGAGTGTGTGAGGAGGTGGGTGTGTGTTCATAAAAAAATAAAAATTATACATATCTTATATAAAATATTATATAATTATATTTAAACACTTCATTGAAATTCCAGACTTAATGTTTAACTAAAATAATTATAATTATAATATTCATTATTTTTAAGAAAACTCTCTTATTATATATAATATATTTTAAATGTAAAATATATTTATTTATTTAATTTAATGGTTCTTTTTTATTTTGTTATTGTGAGAAACCTCTATGACCTACTTACATGGTTGAGCAGTCTCCTATCAAACATGACCCATCCTAAAGGAATTTAACACAAAGCCACCACACACCCACCCCCTCACACACTCACCCACGCTCGTCTATGACCTACGTACAGGGCTGAGCAGTCTCCTCTCAACCATGACCCCTATTAAAGGAATTTAACACAAAGCCACCATACACCCATCGCCTCACACACTCGCCCACACTACGGTTTGAAATTTAAATCTTCACCTAATTTAATTGCATTTTTATTAATATTATTAGAACTTACTTTTCCAACATGTCAGAAAAGATTTTATTATATCATAAATTAAGTTTAAAATATCCTTTTTAAACTTATTTGTAACCTTATAGCTAAGGTTAAGAACTTACCTTTCCAACATGTCAGACAAAATTTTATTATATCATAAATTAAGTTAAAAATATCCTTTTTATATTATTAGATAGATTAATTCTTGGATATTTTCATGGCAATTTTCTAACCTCAAATACTAAACTAGTTATAATAATATTTTATAAATATAGGGTGATGTTAATGAAATATATATTGGATTTTGTACTATTAACAACTATCTAGTAGCATTCTAATAACATGATAATTTTGATTTAAATTCATCATATCACTAACTAAGAGATGATCCAGTAGAAAGATATTATCAACTAATTACAATCTCACTAACTAAGAGATGATCTTGTAGAAAACATTATCAACTAATTAGAGATAATATTTGAAAGGACCATTTGTTGCATCCTTAATAACTTTAATTTTAATTTGTATCTTTGTTAAAGTTATTCATCATGCGCGAATAATAATAGTGCAAACTTTGAGTCCATAGAATTATTCAAACTATCTAATAGGGGATACATTAATAAAAGTAGATTTTTTTAAAATATAGAATAAGATATAAACCATTCATATCATCCTTGATAAGAACCAATTTTTGAGAACTCAATCAAACCTTATCATATGCTTTGTTCATGTATTTTTTTATAAGTATTTTTGTTTTTTTATATAATGGAAATATGTACTTCTATAATTATTATACCATCAATTATTTTGTACCATGAATATAGTCACCTTGTTCATTTAAGATAACATAAATTATAAATTTATTCAATCTATTTTATACAATTTTTAGATAACCTTAAAAATCATAACACAAAGGCTTATTTGACAAAAACATCAAAATATATTATCATTCTTCTTGGACTAATGCAATAAATATGGAATTGATCTTATTATAATATTATTTTATATACCCTCTTCAACCACAATGGGCATATCTTAAATTTTTTGAAAGAAAATTATAAGAAATCCATTGATACAAAATGCCTTAATAGGGTGGAAAGACAAAATCCCTCTTCTAAACCCTCCATTGATATCCTTCATATAGATTTTTCATAATTAAGTTTTGATTCTATTAAATAACAATTGATAGAATATTTTGTCAAATCTTATCGCGAACCTCCTTATTTTACCTAATTTTTGATGGAATATAAAAGAATACTTCTTATATTTGGAGTTGAATACTATTTATTCATAGATAAATGTATTTTAAGTATTAAATGAAGCACATGGAGACCACTTTTTATTGTCTCCTTGTGCTCCTTAGTGTGGATGGGATTCTTGTGTGTGAGCCATCAATTTTGGAGGTAGATCATATGAACCTACACAACATGCAAAATGAGGTTAGAGCATTTGGGGGCTTGCCTTGGTCAAAATCCATATTTACAAAGACAAAAGACTCAAATAACTAAGCTAATGCATAATTAAAACTTAATTGAAATGAAAAATATTTACAAGGATAATTACCTATACAATCGAGTTAATTTAACCTGTTGCTTGCTTGAACTTCTTTCCAAGTGTATGTTTGAACATAGTGTGATCCAAACCAATTCTAGTAGAGTTTGGGTATGTAGATGAGTGATTCTTAGAAATGTAGAAGAAGGTACTATATCTATAGAGTTTGATAAGGTTATATGAGGGGTTGAGTTGTCCTCTATAAGGTGTGTATTATGAGGTATGCATTGTGAGGTGTCCACTAAGGTGTCCTCTAAGTATCCCCTGAGATGTTCCTTGAGGTATCATACCTCATAAATGTGTTTGGGTGAGAGAATATCTCACCCATCCATATGTGTGATGAAGACAAATATCAAAAAATATTAGGATGAGAGGTGGCAAGGCTAGTCTAGTCAAAGAGTAGACTAGGTGAGGTGGAAGACTAGACTAGTCAAAGTAGACTAGGTGAGGTGGAAAGCTTAGCTTAAATTAGGATTAGATCTAATTAAGCATGTGTTTAGCCATAAATCAAACTTTGACCAAAAATGTTGAATTTTGACCATAAAGTACTTTTTGACCATGGTGGAGAATTCAACCTTGGTTGAATTATGATGGAGGTCACATGAGGATCCATGATTAAGCGTAGGAAGGAGCTTAACTAACCCAAGGGGTCTAATGAGGATGAATAGTAATTTTTATAAATTAATAGTGTTTTAGATCCAATTTATGCATATTTTTAGGGTTTTTACAAATTGATCGACTGTGATGATGTGAGAAGTGGCAATGTTTGACTTTTTGATGTCTACATTTTGCCCCTTTTTATATTGTGAGTTGTAAAAATATGGTTCAGTACAAAAATTGATGATATGGATTGATAGAATGATTTGGAAGGCAAAGAATTATGACTGATGAATTGTGGATGATTGCGAGAGAGACACATTGATAAAAATTATTTGTGATTGAGTATGACTCTTTGCAGTGTCATAATTATTTTTTTTGAAGGAATGTGTAAGATTGCCTTGTATTGTGATCAACTTGAGATGTTCCAATTGTGGAAGGAACAAATGCCTTTGTAAATTTTTGCTTTTGATTTATTGATGAGTTCTTAATAATATTTGACAAACTTTTGATATCATAAGGTAGATCTTAATCAGGTGCTTCATTCAAAAGTGGTATTATGATTACTATTTTTAAGAAGGGAATCCATGAGATGTCTACAGTCATAGGTATTTGAGATTTATCAAATATTTATTTGTTTTGCATTGGATTTTTGATTGAGAAGATAAATTTTGTTGTTGTTTTTCTAGAAAATGAGTACTTAAGGTAATCTTCAACAAAAAAATTCTTAGGCATTTGTTGTATCCATGATGGAATGTATGGTTGTTTGATCATGTGCAAAAGGAATGAATTGGTTATTGAGGAGATGAAAAGCGACAATGAGGTAATTGAAAATTATGAAGAAAATGATTGTAAGAGAGATGAAAATTGCAAATGAAGGGTATACAAGGCCATATCCAAGGATATTGTGAGAATTTGAATGTAAAATTGTAGGCTTCCACATGGGTGTGTGAATAAAAATATTCACATATGCTTGTACAAATAAAAACGTTTGCACATGCCTGAGCGAACCCACTAAAAATAGCATATGTAAACCTAAAATTGTCATTGTGAGGTCATTTTATACCACGTGGAGTGTGAAGAGAGTGGTGAAGGATATTTAGAGGAGATTTGAGAAGCCTCATTATGGATATGAGGGGAGTAGAGAGATTCCTAATGGATAGTAGAGCTGATATGGCCTGTGTTTGTTTGTTTTTGTTTTTATTATTTATTTATTTATTTTTGATATGGTGAGTGTGCCACCACTTTTGTATATGATGATAGTTTTTGATGAGGTGACATATAGTATGATGTATATACAATGTAGCCTATGGATGATTTTGATGATGTATAGAGCATTTTATGCAATGATATGCATGATGAGCTCTTTTGATGATGTACAATGGTGTGATGTGTATGGATGCAAGAAGTGTGTTGTATGTACACTTGATATGCATGTATGTGGTCATAGGTTTGAAAACCCATATTTGATTTTGATTATCTCAAATGATTGAAATACTCAAATACAATGGAATAGTCACACTGACTATACAGCCTATTATGAAATAAGCAAACATGTAATATGTATGATGAATGTAAGTGGAAACCTACCTATGGAGGTAATTTAATGGATTTTTTGAATATGCAATGAATAACAATGTACAAACATAATGAAGAGAACACTTGTTATTGGCAGATCTAGAAATTGTGCTATCTTTTCCTTGTTCCTAATATTATTGGATGTTTACAAGAATTTCTAGAAATTCAAAAACCATAGTTTGGACAATAAAACTCTTCTAGTAGCCAATCAATATTCTATAGAAGTCTAGGCTATCCTAACTGATATTTATCCTATCATGGACCTGTGTGTGCAAAACATGTACATTTATCCATTGTGAGTGAGGTTGGACTAACCTATAACAAACCTAACCGATTAAGCTAGCTCATCCACAAGCATGCAATGGTTTGTAAAAAATGTCACTAATATAATAGATATGTTTTCACTTGTAAGGTATAATCCATTGCCAGGAAGGTGTTTATAGCCTATTACTGGTGATGGAGATCACCTTGTAATTTTATTAAGGACTTGAGGACCTCAGGGATTCAAGCTTAGTTGACAGTGCTATTTTTCTTTGATTTTATTTTGATTTTATTCTTTTTGTATTGCTCTTGTAGGTGTTTGCTTTTTTTTTTACCCTTTTTAATTTTATTTTGAACTTGGGATTTTTTCGATACTTAGATTTATTTTGAACATGCAAATTATAGGATGAGCAGGGGAAACTATTCACTTTATAATGTTAAGGCATATGCAATGTGTTGTCCTTATCACATTCAAAATTTTCTTAATGTGTTAGACATGTTATTGTTCCATGAAAGAAATCAATTAAACTAGGGGAAGACTCAAAATGCTTTAGAATTTGATGGATTTTGATGTTGGTTGATTGGAATGACTATGAATGGTTGAGCAACAAAGAAGACTTCTATTACCATACAACTAAGAAGAGGAGTGGAAACCACTACAAGCATACTAATAAATGTATGTTTAACCCTTCAAAGGTGTGTTGTATGCAAAATGATGTATGCATTTGTACAAGAGATGTATGTGACAATGGGATGATGAACAATTCAAGAGTATGAAAAACACGGATGGATATTATGGGATGTATATGTAAAATTAGAATGAATGATGTGAGACAATGCCTATGAATCTAAACTAAAGGGCAACCAATTTGTTTCTGAGTAATAAAACCAAGTGAGATAGTTTTAATGCAAATTTATGACTCCAAATGAGTCATCCAATTTATATACATGAAGTGTGATGTCATGTATGGGTGCATTTGGTGAGTGAATTAAATGTTAATGTTTGGTAGCATCAACATGATTGATGAGTGTGGATGATGATTGAAGAGGCTGAAAAGTGAGCTTGTGAAATGGAGAAGAAATACAAAGATAAGAAAGAAAAAAAAAGAAAAGAAGAAGAGAGGGAAAGAAGGAAGAAGAAAATTTAGCTAATCAAAGGTATGTAGCCACTCGAAGCATGACCATACACCATTGAAAAGTAACAAGAATAAAGGGAAGGGAGAAGTGGCAATGTGCGACATTTGGGTGTCTACATTAACATAAAAAGATGGTATTTGTATTCATCTTCTAGATCTATCTCTTCTATAATTTTGGGCCTAGTATGGCCATTTATTTTGTAATATATTATGATAATAAATAAGCAGTTATTATTCTTGCACATAAGAATCTTAATTCATTTTGGTGGTTTTTATAATATATTTTAAATTGTTGAGTTTAGATTTAATTTCCTCCTTTATTTTAAATATTTTCATGTTTTAAACAAACTTAAACATATTTGATCTCGAACTGTTAATTCATCCACTCGCAATAAATGCACTTAATATAATGCTAAGGCATTAATTTTAGCATATTTTATTATAATTTATTTTTTTATACCATAAAATATATGTAGTTAGTATGTATAAAATATATTGTATAATTATAAATAAATTTGATAGTATTCTAACTTCAAATAAAATCAATGACTACATCTATGGAAAAAATTACATTAAATGATAATTTTTTTGAAAACTACTAAATATAGGTTGTGTGATAAATTGGTTCAATTCTAAGCATATATTTTTCATTATGAAAAAATAATTACAATAATTCCTCTTCTTAGGTAGAAGCTAACGCTTATGTAATTGCTATGTTTTTAGTATTTAAATATATTTGGATAAAGAGAGATGTTGATAATGAAGTTAGTAAAGATTACAGATTTCTAAGGTAACTTACATGGTAATGTAGATGCCACTCTTCATTGATTTTTTTAAAGGTAAATATTTTCAAATTGTTTTGTTCATGTGAACTTGCACTAAAAAACTAATATTTGCAGATTGGTTTGTTATAGGGGAGTCTCATTTAGAGCTCCAAGCTAAATATACATTTCAATTTGGTATCTAGTTTTATCCTATTTGGACATAAGTTACTTATGTTACTCAGGAAAATATCTTTTAATAAAATTGTACGTTTCATTTTTAGCCTAATTTTATTCGAATACAAGATTAAAAATGATATTTTTTTTGTCACAAGTGTAATCTTCATGATTAACATGGCTACTATGTTTTCCTTCACTCTTTTGGTAATTTTTTTTTTTTTTTTCCATTATATAGATGAAGGAGTTTTGAAAGGACCTCCAAACCCTTTTACAAAAAAATATCTAGTCACCTTTAAAGGAAAAACCATAAAAGTTATAGCATACATCAACCATGAAATAAAATATCAAACCTTGGAATAAACTAACTCTAGGTAACCAAAAATAAACAAATTGGAGCAAATTATACAGAAAATAAAACTTCAAACTTAAGGGGACCAAGCTCCCATGCAGGGGAGATGAAAAACCCAAAAAACCATAGAAAAATAGACTCAGCAAGGGGATAATTCCTAAGAGCACCAAATAAAAGTGATGAGAAACTAAAATATAGAGAAACCATGACATCACCAAGGTAGAGCTATCAGTTATTAGTTACACTAGACCCCACATAATTCTCGTCTTTGTGCTCAATCCTCTCCCAATTATCCCAACCCATGATAATGACAATTTCCTCCATGTAAGAGATCATGGCGTGCATTGAATTAATCAAGCATTTCTATAGTTTAAGCAGTGTCCCTTTTAAGGGTTTAGTGGATGTTAGATTTTGAGGATAAATTTAAAAGCAATTGAGTCTGCAATATAATTGATATATACTATAAATATAAATTATGAAAATACAATGTAGCATCGAGGAGAACGTCACTCCATTAGTATGAGCTAAAGAGCTCTATTGTGCTCCATACAGGAGCACTACTACTATCTACTATAATGAACTTGATATTGACTTGTTATATGACTTGATATATTCCCTACCACTATGAGACCCTTTATATAAGAATATGCTTGGACATTTTGAGTAGATGAGTTGTCATTAATGTCAAGAGTGAGTAGTCATTGATGTCAAGATTTTAGCACCAGTCAGTGGTAGTTTTAGTGGGCAACATCTATTTTAGGATCTCCAATAAGTGTAAAAGAATAGTCCACCTTCAGTTGATCAAGACCGGGTTCCAGGCAGTCAAATGAGGACCAAAGGGCAAAGAAGAGGCCCGGGAAAATAATATTATAATAGTTTATTATACTATTAAAAAGGAAATTTTAATTAATTATAAATTAATTAATATAATTTTATTATAAATTAATTTATTAATTAATTTAGAATTTAATTTTAATTTAATAATAAATTGATTTTTATTAATTTAATAAACCCTAAAAGGGTTATAAAGCTAAGTTTAAAAATTGAATTTAAAATTCGATTTGAGCACTGACGTGGTATGAAAATAAGGTATCGCGTATAAATATAGGCAAAACCTTTACCTTAGAATATCCCAAATGCTTTTATTATTCGAATGCCCATGTTATAGATTGAGCGCAGAAAGAATGTAGCAATTTTTATGTTAAAAATATTTGACAGTAGAAGAAAGAAGAAGTAGGAGCTAGGCTCCTTTCACCCTATACACATTCTGCATAGTGTAGCTGGCAACAACAAAAGATGTTAATATGTTTGCTGGAAGTGTTAATATGTTTGCTGGAAGGGAGGACGCAGGTTCAAATCTCATGGGGTTCACGTTTTGCAAGAAAGGAAGATCTCTATTTTTGGAAGCGGTGCGAATGAGGAAATAAAAGGGGGAAAGAACCTTCCCCTCCTAATGGGAGTGCCTAGCCCACATGGTGGGCTAGAACCTTGGTAAGGTGCTTGACAGAGAGGTTTCGAGGTCAAAATCCATCGAGGCCTTTTTGTGGTTGAGACAAAGGTATGCACTGATGATTGTTATGTTGGTCGCTTAATTTAGAATGTGCTAAGGTTGAAGGAAAATAAAAATATTTTATGTGCCTAAGGTTGAAAAATAAATTTTTATGGTTTGTAAGATTTAATTTTACCTAAATTAAAATTGATTATTAAGTGTTTTGAGGGAGAAAAGGGTAGGCAATTATTATTTCTGAAGGGTTATTTTTGAAAGATTGATTTATTAAATTGGAGATTATAAGGAGCAATTTGAGTGATTATTTTTATGTGTGATTTGATTGATAATTTCAAGGAGTAATAAGGTGTATTTGGGATTGATTATTTTTATGTTGAAAAATATATTGAAAGAGAGTTAGTGTGATATTTTTCATCTAACCATTGAAATTTGCAAAGAAGAAAATTGTGATTGAGACAGGTTTTCTAAAGGCACTTCTACATCAAACAAAAGGTATGAGCACATATTCTTAGTGAGTGATTGTTGAAATTTGTGAATGCATAGTTAGAGTGAAAAGTATTTTTTGGTAAGCATTGTTGAGTGTGTTTTAAATTAATGCTTCAAGGTTTTCTAGAATAAAGAGTTGTTGATAAAACCTTGTTTTATAAGCATTGTTGTTGAAGCACTTAGTGAGTGAGGAACTTGAAATAGGGTTTGCAAAGATCATGAGTACCATTGTTATGTGATATTGTTTGATAAATATTGTTATTGGAGTGATTAGTTGAGTGAACTTAAACTAGAGGTTTTGCAAATATCATGAGTATCATTGTTATATAAGATTGATTGGTAAGCATTGTTGGAAATATTTGAGTGAGTATTCATATGCTTGGACTATGGTTTGTGAGAAAGGATTATTTCATTGAGTTATTTGTTGAGTAGTTTTGGTTGAGCCTAGTCAAGTGGATGTGTTGAAGTGATAGTTCAATTTCTATGAAATAAATTATTCTATATTTTGAATTGATTTGAGAAAGAGGTTGAGTTTTGGTGAGTGTGAAACATATTGAGTCTCTAAAAATTATCTATATGTTTCTATGGTAAAAATAAAGATTGAAAGTGATTGAGAATTGTGGTGAATGTGAAGCATATTGAGTCTCTAACAATTCTCTATATATTTTTGTGGTAAAAAGAAATATTGAAAGTGATTGAGCAATGTGATGAGTGTGAAGCATATTGAGTCTCTAACAATTCTCTTTATGTATCTATGAGATTGGACAAGTTCTAGTGTTGATTTGTTTAGCATATTTGAGGTAAGTCTTAGAGAAGACTTGTGGATAGATTTGTGTGAGATATTATGGAAGCTTACAATACAAATTTGAGAAAAAAGATTAAGAACAGAGTTAGACAAGTTCTCGTGAGGACTTGTTGAGCAGATTTGGACAAGTTGTAGAGAGGACTTATGGATATATTAGTGTGAGATTTTTTGAAAGCTTACAAGGTAGATTTAAGACAAGTATTTGAGAAGACTTTAGAGCAGATTTGATTGATTTATTTGTTCAAACCTTGAGTTAAGGTTTGGGGCAGATCTAGAAGAGTTGATTTGAGATTAATTCAAGCTTTGTGTTAAGGCTTAAGGACAAATATTGAAGATAAATTTAGATCGACAAATTATTTTTAGTGCAGATCAGAGGATAGATATTGAGGAAATATTTGTGCTAGACCGAAGAACTATGTTTAGTGCAGATTTGAGGATAGAGTTTGGTGCATATTTGAGGATAGGTTTGTGCCAGACTAGAGATAGATATTGAGAATATTTGTGCTAGACCAAAGGAATGTGTTTAGTGTAGATTTAAGATAGATTTTTGAAGGTGATGGAGTATAGAGAACGATAGTCTCTAGTGGATAGAGATCCATTAGCCAAGGTAGTGAAGACAGGTGTCTTCAATGGATAGATATCCATTAGCCAGAGCAGTGGGATAAACAATTATTCTAGAATATCACCAGTTAGAGCTAAGGAGAAAAGAGTTCTCCTGTGGATAGAGATCCATGAATTTCATTAGGGGATTGGTGTCTCCTTTATACATAAGTCCATAAACATTGTAATAGGGAAAGGATTCCCAAGATATTGATTGAAAAAATTTTAGTGAAATATTTTCTCCATGGAGTAACCCACATTGGGTGAACCATGTAAAATTGGTGTCTCTATTGTGTGTGGTGATTTGTGCATTTATTTTATTATTACTATTGATATTTCTATCTATACATTGTATAATATTGATTGAGAAAGAAAAGTAAAAAGTGGGCTTATACAATTCACCCCCCATCTCAGTATAAGCTTGTGTTATTCAGAATATAAATTCCTTGGCCAACACTCTATCTAGTTGTACAAGGGGATACCTTGCACATTACATCTTGCATATTGTCACTTGTGCATTTATTACAATTATTGAAGTAAGTAACTAACTTACACCTATAGTAATATCCTACTCTAACTATGTACCTAAGGTGGTACATTTACATGACCCAAATGATCTAATTTAATCTAACTCTAACACCCCCTCTATTACATTATTTGAGTATTGAAGATTTCAATCTTCAATATGGATCTTCTTTCTTTAGGTGTTAGTTAGTTTGATATGGTCCTTTGTATCCTCTTTAATTCATATTGCACTGTATGCCTTCTTGCATTGGTTCTTCTTCTTCTTTATTGGAGTTAGTACTTTCATAGGTGGATGTGCTATCACCTTATTACTACAAGGACATTTTCTCTTTGATTTTGTTCTTTTCATCATTTTCTATATCATGTAAAGAAGCTTCTAAACATACACTTAGAGCATCATGATAATATTTTGAGTTAGTAGGACTTGAATTACTAATACTGCATGAATATTGAAATATCTTTTCTAGTGATGATTCATCCATTCCGATTTTTAGCTTAAGTAATTCTATCAATCCTTTTTGTTCTACATTTTCATCCTTATAACATTTGATTGTACATAGTGTCATGTATATTATGCTTCCATATTCTAAAGGAATTATCATAAATAGAAAAAATAGTGTCATGTATACTATTCTTCCATTTGAATTATCAATTGCTTCAGTGAGTCGAGCATGTAGATAGTACTACATCATTTCAAACTTGTATTTCAGAGCTTCATTCTGTATTTTTTTTGAAGTAGGATCTAATTTTCCTTTAGAATTTATAAGTGAATTATTGATTCTACTTTTTATGATACTTTTTCTTTCTTTTCTAATAGTGTTGTTCATGTCATTGTTTACTGTATTACTTGAGGTGGACATATTTATAACTTCTTGGAATGGAGTATAAAGTGCTTTGATAGAGCTAGTATCTTATGGGATAGAATCTTCTTACATGATCTACCTTATGACTCCCTAGTAGTATGACCTAGGGTTATGCGTAAGGGTCAACCCAAAAATATATTTATAAAAATTTGGTGAATCATTTTCAAAATCCAGGTGAATAGTTTCCAACGCATGTAGAATATTCACTATTATTAGGGGAAATGTTGGAAATTTAAAATTAAAATGGTCAAATTAATATAAAATTTGGGCGAATCGACCCAAAAAAAATTCCACCCATTTTTTTTTGGCTAATGGTCCCTAGTCACAGGTCCCAAATATTAGCCAATTCCAAATTTCAAAAATACTAATTCTGGCCAATTTGGTGATAAATAGTTACTATGCATAACCCTGGTATGAGATTGATTTGATAAAAAAAATTTGGAGCTTCAATTTCTATAGGATTCCTTATGACTCCCTAGTTAAGATATGTGATTTAAAAAAATCCCTGTAATATTTGTGGACACCTTATGATTCCCAAATGGATTGAGTATTTGATAATTTTTGAATGAATGTTGTTATTATCAAGTTTTATAAAATTTCTTGTCTCCCTAGTAATTTTAGATATTCTTGATGATAGATAAAGTGCTTTTGAGAATAGTAGTTCATTTTTAGGTTGATTTTGTAAAGTTTGTGAATAGAGAAAATAAACTTCTTTTACACCTTATTTCTCCTATTGAACATAAGCACTTTCTAATTTTGATGAGGTTCTATTTATTGGATTTCTTTTATACCTTTAATTTAGTTTTGAGACAATTATATCAATTAGTTTTGAAATCTTGATTTTCATTAATAAACGTTATTTTATAGCTTTCAGTAATTTGATATTTAATGTTTCTAAATTCCAATTATCTACTTTGGTGTAGTATTCCTTAAAATTCTGTAATATAGCATATTAAAAAACAATGATATTTACAATAATAGAAGTTTAATCTATCCAAGTAGATATCCTTATTTATCCTATGTTTTATATTGCAAATATTAGGCTATTTAATATATATTTTTCCATTTAATATTGCTTTCAAATATGGTTAATTTCCCTTAATGTTTCAACCTTATATTATATCTTATATCTCCCTATTAATGAAAGCAAATTGAAATAAGGTAAAGTCTTACCTTTGTAATGCCCCAAACCTCTACGTATCTGGTGTTGATTCTCATATAGAGATGACAACACTCTTTAGTGCTCTTTTGACCATCATCTCCAACATATGGGCATAGGCTTTAGTGCTTCCCTTGAATTTAAATGATGGCTAGTTTCTTGATACCTTTGATGGTAATACTTGGTCAATGGATGCCTCACGTCTGACTACTTTGAAAAAGAGATTTAAATGCCATATTTCTATTGCTACTATGAATGTTGATGTTTTTGTGTAAGTCTACCATAAACTTAGCTTTTAATGCTATTACAAATTTGGCCTTGAATATTTTTATTCCTTGGTATTTGGCACCTCAAATAAGGGTTGAATATTAAAGTGAGTGATAAGTGTCATGGAAGTTATATTTGAACGCTTGAGGGATGAGAAGATGCTTATTATTACCTACAAATTTTTGCCATGTAAAGGATGAGTGTTACAATCTTGGATGAGTTCTCACACCAATCTTCTTTCCTACAACTTTTTCTTGGTCAAGATTACAATAGATGGATGCTCATGTAGGAAACATTAGGGTTTCCTTATAGGTGAAAAGTATCACCTTATATTTGTGCATGATATTTCTACATAATACCTATTCAATGTATATTTGCAACACCCTTATTAACAATATAACACAACCAACTCCACCTTTATTGTGTGCATTTGATGGTGTTTGGAGAAATTTATTTCCAGATGGAATGGCGAGCAATGTCTTGGGAACTTGAATCAATGATTTGAGCAATAATTTTGAAGTTGTCAAGAAATACTATGGTGGAGTTTGAAATACTCCAATGATGCATCTTGGACGTACGTCTAGTGTAATATTTTGTGCCTTATTTTTAAACATATTATGAAAATACTTTTTGTAGATAATATTCCCCTTGAATATAATGCTTCTCCTTTATTTGTATTGTTTGCTTGTAGGTTTAGCTATCCAAATCATAGAATATATGAGTCTTTTGGAGGATCCTTTTACCCTACTTGGAGAATGCTTTTACATGACTGCCTTGGAATTTTTTTCTCCTTGTGAAGAGTGTACCCTTTTGGAACCAAAAACATGTCCTTCTTCCTATGTAGGGTATATCAGAGTATTGCAATATAATATAAATACTTTTAAGAATATAATACCTCTTTGCCCCTATTTTATAATATTTGGTTTTGTGGGAGCATTTTGAATTAGATAATGGCTAATTTGACGTTGTATCTTTTGCTAGAAAATTATTTTCTTTGCTTGGTTACTTTTGTAATAAATCCAATCTAATAACCCCTAAGATAGAATTTTTCTGTAGAGGTAATTTCTGCACTATTTTTCCTGTAAATAGCTTTTAGTGCACTTTGAATCTGAGACTCACCAAGTCTCGATTTGAAGCTTCTATTTATGATTTTTATGGTGGATTTCTTCTCCACTTGTTAGAGGAATATGATATGATTTTTTTGGCCTCTTTACTCCATGAAATACTGTAGATTCCGTGCACGAAATAGTGTATCTAAACACTTTGATAATCTAATGGTTTTATGCCCTTGATCTTTAACAAGCAATAAATACAAACTAACCCTTTTTTAGAGTAACTAGTTAGATATCAACTAGTATAGTACCAATGGATTAATAATGCACTTTTAATGGTAACAATAATCTCACCTTATTGCTCCTATAATTGAACTCTCAAAAAAAATTATATGCACTTAATAATATTTGTAGCTTTTAAGAGCAATCTATAATTTACCCTTAATGAATATTTTGCAATATTTTTAATACAATAAATATTGTAGGATATAGTCTTATTGATTTCTAGATAGAAAATAGGTAAATGATAATTTTATTTCTTTTAAAAATATCCAACTCCTATTTAATGTGCAAATAATCCTTAAAATGAATTTTTTCTTTTTGCACTTGAAGACTATAATGCAATCTATCCTTCAACAACATTTAATGTAAATACGATGCCTTAACGAAGTTTGATAATAATCCAACTTGAGGTTTAATTCCACCCAAGCTGCTTACCTCTTTGATGGATTCTGAAGTAGATGTAGATCTTGGTATTTTTTTGATTCACCAAGTTGCTACATTGTAATGGTTGAAATTACAATTTCTTGTTGGTTATCCAGAACAACTTCCTACCTCACCAAACTATAGCCTTGAGCTTTCTATCTTGAGCCTTAGATTTGGTGGCTTGATATTCCAGTGATCTTTGATTTTCTATTGTATATTTAGAGAACTCTTTTCTCTAAAATGTGTCTTCTTGTTATGATAGGTAATCTCCAAATCTCGTAGATTTGGTAGGTTTCTTCTATATGAATTATCCTTCAAACTTCTTGTCAAATTATGAATTCAAACATTATCTTCTTCTTCTCAATATTCTAAAGTTCTTGAGGTATTCACTAGATTCTTCTTCTAGTATTTATCACTCCTTGTCAAATTCTTCTTCTCCTGGGCTTGTTTTCAGATGGTAATAATTATCCCAAGTCCTTCACTATCAAGTGCTTTCTCCTTGGTAGTGGATTTCTCAAACAATTTCTCCTAGGAGCATTTTTTATGATGATTCTACAAGCTCTACAACAAGGCTCTCCAAGCCTTCTTATATCTTCTTTTCTTGAGACCTCTCCAAGGTATTATATATTGTAGCTTGTATGGTCTTCCAAATAAGACCTTTCTTCAACCTTTTGTTTCTAGAAGTGTTGATGATGAGATATTCTGGTATCTCTGATTCTGCTACTTCTAGATTTGTACAAGACTCTCCTAGTCCTTTTATTTCTTCCAAAAATGGAAGTTCTTCAACAAGATATTCTCTTGATATCTTTGGTTACTTCTTGAAGAATATATTTAATCAGTAAAGGAGATCATTGATCTCCTATATCTTGGACTCTTATCTAGAGTCTTCTTCAGGAACTCCTATATGGAGTTTTATTATGAATCAAGAATTTATCTTTTGAATCATGAAATCTCCTCTAAAGTATTCTTTAGGAACTTTTATTTGTGTTATTCTTACAAACCATGAATTCTTTTTTGAATTATTCTTTAGAAATCTTATTCGGAGTATTCTTATGAATCAAGAATTTATCTTCTAAATCATGAATTCTTTTCTAAAGTATTGTTCAAGAACTCTTATTTGGATTATTATTATGAATCAATAATTTATATTTTGAATCAGGAGTTCTTTTCTAAATTCTTCTTCAAAATTAAGGCTTCTACGACCTTCTTCTTGATCAAGGCTTCTATGCCCCTTTTAGCTTTTGCACTATGTAGGTATTGATATTTAATGGATATCACCAATATCCTATCTATTTATTTGAATCAACTTTTGGATTCTATCCTTCCTTGATTCTATTATAAGGCTACTATGGCCTTTTATTTACTTATGCACTTTGCAGGATTGTAGCTCTTGTAATGAGACTTTTCTCAAGGTATTTGAAATATTCAGTCTTCTTCTTTATTGATGCAAGTGCTACAATAATTCTAAGAAGATATTATTCCTAAATCTCTCGTAGTAATATTCCCAACATTTTTCTAAATATCCTTTTACTACAAAAATTTATTAGAAATTAGAATTGAAGAATTTGTAATTCTGGAGATAATAATCTTCACTAGTTGATTTTTCAATCTAGTGGCTTGAATGTTGAGTCCTAGTCTTCATGAGTTTTTATACAACTTTGTGGAAAGAATCTAGGCAAATATAATATTATAATTTCTCCAACTAAGATTTACTTCAGTCCTCATTTGTGACTCTCCCTATTCCTCTTGACCTACTAGACTTATCTTGTGATGACTTTTGTAAGTGACGACACACACTGGTGAATCTAGTTTTCAAAAGTATAAAAGGAACTATGATGGATTTAGGTCCTCCTATCTCAATTTACCATGGATCTGTACCATTGTTATATTTTGAGTATATATGCAATGGAAGATATCTAACACAGGTTCTAATAGGATGCAATAAATATGAATAAATTGAGTCTACAATATGATTGAAATATACTATCAACAGAAATTATGAAAATACAATGCAATAGGGAGGAAATGGTTACTCCATTAATATGAGCTAAAGAGTTACATTATGCTCCATATAGGAGCACTACTACTATCTACTACAATGCACTTGATATTGAATAGATATATGAATTGATATATAATCTACCACTATGAGGCTTTTTATATAGGAAACACTCTACCTAGTTGTACAAGGGGACACCTTGCACATTACCACTTGTGCATTTATTACATTTCTTGAAATAACTAGCTAACTTCCCCCTAAAGTAATATCCTACTCTAACTATGCACCTATGGTAGTACATTTACATGACCCAAATGATGTAATATACTCTAACTCTAATAGTGGACAATCCCCCATTTTGGATCCCAAGATATTGCACCTTTTTAGTACTTGCTATTTTGAGAGTAAGCTTTGATTTTTTGGGAGCTAGTAGAAAATATTTAGAATTAAAATCTTCAATGTTTAGAGGAACCTTCGTATGGTTGGCCATATTTTCCACCAATATCTTGAAGAACACAAGCTTATACTGAGAGGGGGGGTGAACAGTATAAGACCTATTTTTACTTTTTCCTTTATATTACAAAACAGTAAAGCAATATACCCATAACAATATCAAAACAATGCACAATATCATCCACAAAGTGACACCAATTTTTACGTGGTTCACCTAGAATGGTTGGGCTACGTCCACAAAATTTTTCTCTAAAAGTTATCTCAAATTTATTTGGGAATCCTTCCCAATTACAATGTTTATGAGCCTTGGCCCAAAGGAGATGCCTTCCCCCAAATAGAATTTATGAGCCTCTACTCAAAGGAGATACCTTCCCCTCTGCTCTAGAAATGATCCCTCAGAAGATCAACTGTCTCTACCTCTTGCCAGCACATGGAACTCCTTTCCATCGAAGACATCCTATCCTCAATGTTTAGCCTAAGAGACCTCTCGCCTTCTATGATCACGTCCACAGTAGCTCAGCAACCTGTACCAAACACAGTCAGTCAGTCTAGCACAAGTCTTCCTCTGTCTGTCAGATCTATACAACACTTGAACAGATCAATCCTCTACACATAAGCCTTCTCAAAGACTTGCCAAATATGTCCTCAGGTTCTTATCAAAGAACCAATGCACATTTGTCCTTAAGTAGTAGCACTCCGCATTCATATTTGCCCTTGTGCTCTCTGTGCCCTCTGCTTTCTTTGTGCAATCATAGTCACACTTGATCGAACTTCTACCTTTGTACCTCTGCGCAATCACAATGGCACCGTCTTCACACACTCTTCTTCCTTTGCAATATTTCACACTTAGAATGATTCATCTAAATGCACTCTGCAAACTACGATCAAATTTCACACTCTACTCTCGATGAGAAAACTTCTTGCTCTGTGCACTATCTCCGAATGTCGAACACAACACACACACTCATTTCCTATTTTTTTTAACTCTCCAAAAAGTCCTTTTATAAAAGAATTTTCATGATGAAAAATTTAATCTTAGTCAGTTGTTATACCAAAAACAAACCCTAATCTACGTCGACTGCAAGCCCTAATTTTTGTCGGCTAAAATTTAACTTTGTCGAATTCACTTCCTCTGTAACTCTTCTGTAGCTTCTACCGTGAAACTACAACATGTCGTGATATCGTGACACCTTTGCAACCGTACACTTTATTTTGGCTTTTGTCGCGATATCGCGACACTTCAGCCTTTGTCGACTTCAACTAAGCTTTTGTCACAATATCATGACACTTTTGTCTTTGTCAGCATCAACTTTGCTTTTGTCATGATATCGCAACACTTCTCCTTCGTCGACCTCCTTTATGCTTTTGTCACAAAATTGTGACACTTATCCCTTCGTCGACCTCCTTTCTGCTTTTGTCACGAAATCATGACACTTCTCCTATAGAAGGCCTGCTTTTATTTTCTGTCATGAAATCATGACACTTTCGCTTCCTTGCACTCTTCTTGGCTTGCACTAGAGAAAACATGACATGTCGCAAAATCGTGACACTTTCGCTGCCTTGTGCTTTTCTTTGCCTTACGCCCGCAAAAATGAAACATGTCATGAAATCGTGACACTTTCTGCATCCATATGCTTTTCTTCAACATGTCACAAAATCGCAACATTTCTTACTTCGAAACCTTTCCTTTGCTACATGTCGCAAAATCATGACAGTTCTTACTTGGAACATTTTCATCTGTAGCATGTCACGAAATCGTGACGGTTCTCACTTCGAACTCTGCAGCATGTCGTGAAATCATGACACTTTTTGTGTTACTTTCTCTCTCTTCAAACTTGTCGTGAAATCACAACAATTCACACTATGGACTCTCTCTTCTGCATTATTTC
The DNA here is from genome assembly GCA_028583015.1 of Wollemia nobilis. NCBI lineage: Eukaryota > Viridiplantae > Streptophyta > Pinopsida > Araucariales > Araucariaceae > Wollemia > Wollemia nobilis. The sequence continues at coordinate 3,812,078 of JAQPPZ010016040.1, read as the reverse complement.
ATGAAATAATGACACTTTTCCTTTCGCACTCTCTCCTGCAACATGTCATGAAATTGCAACACTTTTTCATCTGTACAACCTTCCTTGCAATATGTCACAAAATCGTGACATTTCTGACTCCGAACATTCTCTCCTCTTTGAGTCGCGAAACTGTGACATGTCGCGATATCGTGACACTTTTCTAAAATGCTTTCTCTCTCCTGCTTAAGTCACGAAAATGCGACATTTCGCGATATCGCGACATTTTTCTAACTTACTTTCTTTCAAACCTATCATGTCGTAACCTTTATCAAAACAAATTATTTTACATCAAATCAAATTCCTTCAAAATATTCTTGACATCAATGACAACTTATATACTTGAGCAAAGGCAATGTACCCAAAGTACCCAAAATTGCCAACAATATCCCCCTTTGTCATTGATGGAAAACCTTTACTAAAAACATGTCTCGAGAGCCAAAACTGAAACCAACTATGCTAACAACTGAGAAACTGTGCCCGCAACTGAGAATATGCCTTTGAAATTTTTCTCCTCCTAACTTGAAGCTTTCCTCTTCACTTGAAGCTCTCCCCCTTACTCATATTTCTCCCCCTTTGTCATCAATGGCAAAGGGCCACCTTTGGGGCTCAGGACTAAGAATGAGCCTCTTAGCTTAGTCCCTCCCCCACCTCCTGATGAGGTGATTAATTCTAGGGTGGGATTAAAACTCCCATTAGGCACTGATCATCATCAACGTCTATAATTTCCTTTTTGGGACTTCTCTTGAACTCTTTGCCCTTATTCCTGTTCTTGTCACTATTATTGTTCTTGTTCTCATCCTTGTTCTTGTTCATGCCTTGATCCTTGGACCTGATAATGCCACTGTTCCTATTCCTGTATTATGGAATTTCAGCTCTACACTATCTGATTGTGTGACCTTCATTGTTGCACTTGAAACACTTGACGATGTTGTTCCTCTGAGGTAAACCTGATCTTTGAATCCACCTATTCTGGCCGAACCTATTCTGATCGAACCTATTCTGACCAAACCTGTTTCTGTAATTAACCTTGCAATAGACTGCCTTGTGCCCAAATTGTTGACAAGAGTAGCAATACCATTGAAAGAAACCAGCGCTTCTAAAATTGTCATTTACCTTCTTCACTTGAGCCATGCAATGTGCAGCCATGTGACCAAACCTATGACACGCAAAACATTTGCCTTGAAATTTTCCTTTATTTGACCTCTTGGGTCCTGAAAACCTCTTCTTCTCATTCTGAACTTTGTTTTCTATTTTTGCACATCTATCATTCAAGGAATCATGATCTGAAATACTTTCCTCATCAAAACTCTCTTCCTTTTGGAGTCTCTTACTAGACTCTCCAACTTGTTCCTTGCGTGGCTTAACAAAACCAAGGCCTGTTTTATCTGTTGTCTTTCTTTGACCTTTGATGAGTGACTTATCCTTTTTGGAGCTATCTTGAAACCTGTAAAGCTTATCCTTGTACTCTTTAATTTCCTCTTTCAAATAAGCCATTTTTTGTTCTAACTCACTATACTGAAGAACCTTAGACTCTAACTCATCCTTGAGTTCTTGTGTCTTAGCTATAGAGAAATCAAGATTTTCTATAAGATCATCTCTCTCCATACAACATTAGTCTAACTTATCCTTGAGTCTAGCATTCTTATTTCTTTCCTTTTTCAAAGAACTAAGAGCATTAATAAGTTCACTTTCAAGATCCTTTATTTGTTTACTTTTTGAATCATTAAAGCCTTTTTCATATTTCTTATCGCTAGAGGTGATACTTTTTTCAAAAACCATACATGCATATTCCTTATAGTTTTTTGAAGCATCCTCATACATACTGGAAACCAAATAATTATTTGTACAATCATCCTCAAGGTGACCAAAATTTCCACATCTAAGACATTTCATGATAATGAATCTATGTTTCGGTTCTTCCTCCTTTTTTTGATATGAACAACATCTCATTTTCATTATCACTTGAAGAACTTTCACTATCACTACTAGAACACTTACTTGCTTTGTCTAGATAGAAAATCTTCTTGTGCTTGTGAGAATACCTCTTTCCTTGATTGTTGTGCTCATATTTGTTCTTCCTGTGATGCTTGTGCTTTTCAGAATCCTTGCTCTTAGAATCCTGTTTATCTTCATCACTTTCATTCTTGAGAATAGTACAGTCAGTAGCATAATGACCAAACTTTCCACAATTGAAACATCTTATATTTTTCATGCTTTTGTGCTTTCTAGAGAACTTGCATTTCTTGCTGTAATATACCTCTTCATCAGTAGAAGACTCATCACTCTCTTGAAGCTGTTTACCCTTGGATTTCTTGGTAGCCTTGAAAGCTGCCTCTTTCTTGACATCAACCTTCACTTGAGTTCTCAACTCAAATGCTACAAGTATACTATGTAGCTCATCTTTTTTCAACTTATCCAAATATTTAGCTTCCTCAATAGCAAAAATATTTTCACTAAATCTATTAGGAAAATATCTTAAAATCTTATCATAAACATCATTTTCAGCAAGCTCAAGACCTAATTCTTTCATGGAGTTAACAACCTCATCCATACGAAGCATGTAGTCACTAATATTTTCATCATCATTCATATTGAGTTGTTCAAACATACCTTTGAAGTGTCTCAACTTGGTCTTTCTGACATTTGTATCACCTGTATGAACCACCTACAACTGTTTCCACATTTCACTAGCTATCTTGCAGTGAATCACTTTGGTGAGATCTACTTTCTGTAAGCCTTTCATAATTGCATTCATTGCTTTTGAATTGCTGTGATGTAGGAGCCTTTCTTCTTTAGTATTTGGACCATGTATAGGAATAGTGTACTCATCTTCAATTACTTCCCATACCTCATTACCAAGTGCCATTAGATGAACCTTCATCCTTGCACTCCAAAGACCAAAAAATGACCCATCAAGAATAGGTGCTGCATTGCCACTTGAGTACTCCATTGTATTCTTTACTAGCTTTTCCTTCAAGTTGTTAAACTTTTCGAAGGCACCAGCTCTGATACCAATTGAAGAACACAAGCTTATATTGAGAGGTGGGGTGAAAAGTATAAGACCTATTTTTACTTTTTCCTTTATATTACAAAACAGTAAAGCAATATACCCATAAAAATATCAAAATAATGCACAATATCATCCATAAAGTGACACCAATTTTTACGTGGTTCACCTAGAAAGGTTGGGTTACGTCCACAAAACTTTTCTCTAAAAGTTATCTCAAAGTTCTTTGGGAGTCCTTCCTAATTACAATTTTTATGAGCCTCGGCCCAAAGGAGATACCTTCCCCAAATAGAATTTATGAGCCTCTGCTCAAAGGAGATACCTTCCCATCTGCTCTGGAAATGATCCCTCAAAAGATCAACTGTCTCTACCTCTTGCCAGCACGTGGAAATCCTTTCCACCAAAGACCTCTTGTACTCAATGCTTAGCCTAAGAGACCTTTGCCTTCTATGATCACATCCATAGCAGCTCATAACCTGTACCAAACATAGTCAGTCGATCTAGCACAAGTCTTCCTTTGTCTGTCAGATCTTTCCAACACTTGAACGGATCAATCCTCTGCACACAAGCTTTCTCAAAGACTTGCCAAATCTATCCTCAAGTTCTTCTCAAAGAACAAATGCACCTCTGTCCTTAAGCAGCAGCACTCCGCATTTATTTTTGCCCTTGTGCTCTCTGCACCCTCTGCTTTCTTTGCGCAATCACAGCCGCACTTGATCAAACTTCTACCTTTGCACCTCTGCGTAATCACAATGGCATCGTCTTCGCACACTCTACTTCCTTTGCAATCTTTCACACTTAGAATGATTCGACAAAATGCACTCTACAAACTACGATCAAATTTTGCACTCTGCTCTCGACGAGCGAACTTCTTGCTCTGCGCACTATCTTCGAACGTCACACACAACACACACACTCATTTCCTATTTTTTTAACTCTCTAAATAGTCTTCCTTTTATAATAGAATTTTCATTATGAAAACTTTAATCGTAGTTGGCTGTTATACCAAAAACAAACCCTAATCTATGTCGGCTGCAAGCCCTAATTTTCGTCGGCTAAAATTTAACTTTGTCGACTTCACTGCCTTTGTAACTCTTTTGTAGCTTCTGCCACAAAACTACAACATGTCGCGATATCGTGACACCTTTGCAACCATACACTTTCTTTTGGCTTTTGTCATGATATCGCGACACTTTAGCCTTTGTCGACTTCAACTAAGCTCTTGTCGCGATATCGCTACACTTTTGTCTTTGTCAACATCAACTTTACTTTTGTCGCGATATCGCGACACTTCTCCTTCGTCGACCTCCATTTTGCTTTTGTCACAAAATCGTGACACTTCTCCCTTCATCGACCTCCTTTCTACTTTTGTCCCAAAATCGCGACACTTCTCCTATAGAAGGCTTGCTTTCAGTTTCTGTCACAAAATTGTGACACTTTCGATTCCTTGCACTCTTCTCGGCTTGCACTAGCAAAAACATGACATGTCGTGAAATCATGACACTTTCGCTACCTTGTGATTTTCTCTGCCTTACGCCCGTGAAAATAGAACATGTCATAAAATTGTGACACTTTCTACGTCCATACGCTTTTTCTTCAACATGTCGTAAAATCGTGACATTTCTTACTTCGAAACCTTTCCTTTGCTACATGTCACGAAATCGTGACAGTTCTTACTTGGAACATTTTCATCTGTAGCATGTCGTGAAATCGTGATGGTTCTCACTTCGAACTCTGTAGCATGTCGCAAAATCATGACACTTTTCGTGTTACTTTCTCTCTCTTTGAACTTGTCACGAAATCACGACAATTCACACTACGGACTCTCTCTTCTGCATTATGTCATGAAATCGTGACACTTTTCCTTTCGGACTCTCTCTCCTGCAACATGTCATGAAATCGTGACACTTTTTTGTTCGTACAACCTTCCTTGCAATATGTCATGAAATCGCGACATTTCTGACTCTAAACATTCTCTCTCCTCTTTGAGTCGCGAAACTATGACATGTCGTGATATCGTGACACTTTTCTAAAATGCTTTCTCTCTCTTGCTTAAGTCACAAAAATGCGACATGTCGCGATATCGTGACATTTTTCTAACTTACTTTCTTTCGAACCTGTCATGCCGTAACCTTCATCAAAACAAATTATTTTACATCAAATCAAATTCCTTCAAAAGCTTCTTGACATCAATGACAACTTATACGCTTGAGCAAAGACAATGTACCCAAAGTACCCAAAATTGCCAACATATCTTGAAATACCTTATCCTATATTCACTACCTATAGATCCTTTCAAAGGAGATTTAGCCACCAAATCCACTAGAACCGCTAGAGGAGTAGCATTAACAACTTCCTGACTCATTGAGTCAATTTTTTTAGAGTTAGATGAGTCAGGATAATCCATAATCTATGTTGGTGTCATGTTAAAGGAATTTAGGATACCTTCACCATCCAAAACTTTGGATTTCACCATATAATCTAAGATAATATTCACCAATCCTCGATGAATAGGGTTTGGGGCTATGCCTTTCTTAACTCTACTAATCGATCTAGCTAAAGACTAGTAAAGGAATGATGGGATTTTTATTAGCCTTATGGTAGTGGTTTAGGAACATGAAATGATACCTTCATAGTATTTCTTGGTTTTCATTGAGTGTGAAATACTACATGATTAATAGGGCCACTCGATTCCATGGATCCTTCAAAGAATTGTGCTTGAAACCATTCTGAATCCAAACCAATTTTTTCTTCTTTGCCTAAGAATATTTGTGATTCCTTGGACATAGAATGCTTTTATCTATAATGCACAAAGCCATCTCCAACTAGTTCAATCACCTTTGTAATTAAAGGGATGTTAATTTTAAACTCTATGGTTCTGACCTTCACTACCCCATTTTCCCATGAGTACACAAATTGGTTAGCCATCTCCCTATGGTATTTGAAATTTTTTAGTAAGCATTGAAGAACGTTACTTTTATTCAATATATTATTTAAATCCTCTTTCATAGTTAGATTTTAGCTCGAGGATCAAGGAAACCATATTTATAAAAGTTCTATTATTATTTATAAAATATCTCTTATATCCAATACCCAATCTGCCACTCAAAAGAGCACCTATAGCTAGAAGAATACTTGGGTGGTTAAAATAACCTTGAAAAAAAAGGATATACCAAACAAATCCATCATTCACCTATCTTGGGAAATAATAATTTATCACCTCTAGTGAAGAGAGGGGGTAGATTTCCAAAATGTGTGACCAAGGAGGAAGGTAGGATCTTCTCAATGCAACACAAATTGAAACATGAGCACCATATTTATGATGGATCACATAGTGGGAGTTGCATTGAGTAAAAAACCTTTTGATTGTCTTAAAAATACATTTTGTGAAATTACTAAGTTGGTCCACACTAAAATTGTAAACCAGGTTCTTCGATCTTAGTCAAAAGGTGGTGAAAACAACAATGTACTAAGGGAGCATCTTGTGCATGTTATATGACCTCCACTTTGGGTTAATAATTGTGCTTGTTTCATGGTTCTAGCTCATATTTTGAAAAGCTAACAAAGAGAAGGGTCAACTGATTGAGCCAATGTGAATGTGTTAATTCCTCAAAATTTTCCATTTGTTCTTCCACCTAGAGGGCTCCAGACCATTGATTATACCAAACCAAGAAGTTCTTTGGCTCAATACATGATTAATGGAATTACTATTATCATGTGTTTTATCCTTCCTCTACACTTTAGGAGGGCTTGTGATATCCTTACCAACTAATTATGGTCTCTTTTCTTATCAATTAAGAAGTAGAGTATGTCATTCATAGAACCACTTGAACACCTAATAAAGCCACCTAGGATGACATTTGAGCATACATAACTTGAGAATAATCTCTTTATGATATCAATACATAATTTGGTTGGCACATATTTTGGGCTTATTTGAATTTAAAATTTGGTTGTTCTTAGAATTTTGAATTCTGAGAATAGGATTCAAACCAGATATGTCCCAAGTTCTCAACTTAGTGGAAGAAAAGGAAATAGGGTTATCTTTGTCTAAATTCATTGTCAAAGGAGTTTATTCAGGGTGGGAAATTTCTATTCCAAATAGATAAATCTTCTTGGGATAGGCCTAGGTTGTCCAAGAAGTTCATAAATATATTTTCTTCCTTGTATAAATGATTAAATTGGATAGCTTAAAAATTATGAACCATTATATGGACTTCTAAAAGCAGGTTTAAAATCGTCCATGTGGGGGTTTGTATCACTTTAATCATATTTATAATGTTAAGGAAATTACCCTCTATGATTATATTCATGTAATCCATATACTTTAAATATGAAAATCCTTGATAAAGCACCTTTGCTCCTACAAAATGGATGGTTTGGTAGCCTATATTTTTAGCAAAGGTTAATAAAATGACCCCATCCTAGTTTTTGATTAAACCCCCTACTTTAGAAGATCTAGGGTTTCCTTTATAGATCCCATCAAAATTTATCTTCAGCAACCCTGGAGGAGGGGATTCCCATACTATAATGGAGTGATCCAAAGGCTTTAGCCTGGATGAAGGAGGCTGCAAGATTATAAAACCATGGGATGATTTCGAATATTTATCTCTACCAACAAAAAAAAAATCCAAATTAAGAATATTCACATTATCAATAGTGTTTGTAAAAACACGTAAAGATACTGACTTAGCTAAGTGGGAAAGGTTTTTGAAGGCCTTGGAGTTCCTTTCCTTCCAAACATGCTACCATAAATGGGGTATACCCAACATCCAAAATTTCCAAAGGTGGGGGGTCTTAAGAACGACCTATCACAACCAAGACATCCTTCTAATGATAATCCTTAGAACATTTTTATCTCATTTCCTCAAATAATAATGCTCCTACTATATCCTCTACTTTCAATGTAGAAGTAGTATTGGTGATAGTAATAACTAGGTTATCCCATGAATAAACTAATGAACAAAGTAAAGTACCACACTTTTCCTCTTCATCCATTTTTACTTCAAAAAAACTTAATTGACATACCATAGTGTTAAAAAAATTCAAATTTTCAACCATAGAGTCACTATCATTCTTCCAAAGTGAATACAACTTCTTCAAGATAAATAACAAAGTTCCCAACTTATCCCATAATGAATTTATCATGGTATTTATCGATACATTCAAAAATGCCAAATAAAATAAGCATAGTTTGATAGAACTTATTGCCTTCCTATCAATATTTAGTCAATCCTCATCTATTTTTTATGTTGGTTTTATTCTTGAGACTGCAATCCATTGATCTCTATCAACCAACAAATCCTCCATATTGACTTTCCATAACTCAAAATTTTATCCATTAAATTTTTCAATATCTACCCATGTGCTTCCTATAATTGTTTTTTTCCTATATTCTCCCATGTGCAACTCCCACTCAATAATTAATTGACGGGTGTAAACCCTTACTCTTCAAACAAAGTTAAAAAAATCTAGATTTGGTACCAAATGAAGAGCAAAAATTACAAATTAACTAAATATAGGAAACCCTTATGGGGATAAATCCAACATAATAATATCTCCTTATTGTATAAATTTAACCTTTTTCAATACAATAATGTTCATATTTCATCTCTTTTCAAATCCTAATGCAAGTGCAATTAGATCAAAATAACACAAGGATGGATTTTACAATACCATGGGTTTAAATATTTAACCCTAAATAAACCATATGGGTCTAAAATTATCTTAAGAAACCCTAAAAATTTCATTGAGGGTTGTCACTCCAAGACCTTTATTTTTGGGGACTACCACCCTCGAACCCCACTCAAGGCCTGACCTAGATTTGAACCCCAATGAAGATACATGGAGAGTGTCCAATATCTGTTAGAGTTAACTACACAAGAATGACATGGAAAATATTCAATATATTTACAACAAATCCAACTTTAACTTATTATATAACCCTTTGAGAAATGGGCCCTATTTTTCCCAAATCCTATAACAAAGAGCTTATCCTTGTTTGTAGATATTATGTCACAAAGTGAGATGAAGTCAAAGGTCTTTCATAGGACAAATATGAAAAGGTAACAAATTTCCTATACAAATATATACTTCTTTGTTTTTGTTCGCTACAAGATATTATCACTAATTAAGGGCTATAATTTGCTTCTCACATACTTGAAGCATTTGTAAAACTTTATGAAGAATGGCATAAAAAATATTCACCTTCTAATCCATAGGATAATGGAAAAGTAGAAGTCAGTAATCAAGAAATAAAAAAATAGTGATAAATACTATAGTAGCTCACATACATGATTGGTCTACCTAACTCAAGGAAGTGATATGGTATATGACACAACCTAGAAAACCACCATTGGGTTTATTACTTTTGAATTAGTTTATAAAAAAACTGTTCTCCTACCCATTAAATTCAAATAATCACTTTGATAACAAATAAATATTTATAACTAGAACTTTCACATGCTCAAAAAACTCATCTTCTAACATTAACTCTAATCCCTATAACATACCAAAGTTGTGCAAAAATAATGAAAAGTGTGGCATCACAAGTTCATTTATGATTTCCAATTCAAGGTTGGTGATTGAATTTTTTTGTACAACTCTAAATACCAAAATAATCCAGGGAAGCTCTAGACACATTGGATTGGACCACAGGCAATGAAATAGTTATTTGATAATGGCATGATAAAACTCAACCCCACTAATAATTCCTTATGTAAAATATTAGTCAATCAACATAGATTGAAAAATTACAAGAAGCCTCTTTCAAAAGAGAAATTTATGGCTAATATAGTTCAAAGGTCCAAATTGTAGATCATTGAGGAAGTTTCTCCCTCATGTTACCTACTTTTATAAGAGTATATATTATATTTAAAAATATTCCTTGTAGTTAAAACCTTCACTAGTGTTGTAAGGACATAAGGTGTGTGAAAACCAACTCATAGCACTCATGTTCTTAAATAAGCATTCTTGATGAAAATATTTCAAGGTATAAGGGGATCATTTTAGTCTATAAAATAGTTTCTAGAAGTCTATCAAGTGGTATCTACATCACTTGAGGCACTTCCAACACCAATACTACCATATTTCATACTCCTACTATTAGGTAATGTAGGATAAGTATAGTACTCAAGATAAATCCCTAAATTGTTTTTTTTAATCTATTTTCCATTTTATTTTCTATGCGTATTGTGTTTGGTTAGTGTACAATATCTGTTATTTAATTAGTAATGTAACATGGTAATGGGGGAATGGATGCATTGATATGGTGTTGGAGGTCCTATAGTATGTACAACATGGTTTTAGTAGTCATGTTATAGGTACCACAAATCTAAAACTAGAAGTGCTATAGTGATACAAGTGCTTCAAACTACTTTCCATAGAACTGACAACACATGCAGCTCTAGTAGTGTTTTCACTTACTACAAGCACTATAAGTACTTAGTTATACCTTTAAAATACCACACTTGTAGTACTCGTACAAAGGCTAGTAGAACGTATTGCTTCTTACAAGTGCTATAAGTACTTCAATTTATTCTTTTCATACCATGGACAACCTAAAGTACTTGTAGTGCATATAATTTTTTTTTGCAAAGGCTACTGTCGAACCAAAAATGTGTACCTTTGGCACCACATAGATCTTACTATTGATGTCACCATAATAATTTTTGGTCAAGATGCCCAAGTTATAAAGTTGAGGGGGACATTTTTCCATACATTCTCTATAAAATTAAAGTTGGTGAAATGTGCTCTATAAAGAGCTGACAAATACTATAGAAATTCAATAATATCTAGAAGTGGTTACCTTTTTTAATAGGCAAGGTGGATGGATTATTTTAATATATATTAGTGTATAATGAAATCATTGCTACTAAATTTATAATAAGATTTAAGTAAAATCATGCAATTATATAGGGGGTAGACATTGAGGTCATTAAAACCATGACCTCAAGAATCCCAAGGTTTCCCTTGATAGGGCAAAGAAAGTTAAGAAGCTATTTTCTACTGCACATGCTCACAAATTATTTTTCCTACCTAAAAATCCCAAATTCTATACATTTCTCTCAAGTAGAAGTACCATCAGAACATCTATATATCTTCTCTATGGTGTCATTGCTCTTTACTCCCTTAGTTACTTCACTAGTGATGGTAAATTTTATACTTTATTTGGGCATCACTTTCAATTTTCAATTTATGTCAATGTAGGAGGATAATAAAATGACTTGAAATTAAATATGTGTTATTATCTCCTCTAATACCTAATATATATGAACTCACAATCCCAATAGAAAAAGAATATGGAAATGATATCGCACCATAGGACAAATAACAAAATAATCCTAAAAAATACTATTATAAACCCCATTTTATGCTACAAGGAAAGGTAAATGGGTTCTCACTAAACCAACAAATGAATTTAAATGGAAGTTGTTTGAATCTCATTTAAAAGTTAAGAAATTAGAGTGGGAGTGAAGTATTTAAGATAATTAGTAGAGCATATGTTAAGGGAGGAATAAGTAAAGGAACTTGGTACCTTAAGTATTCTAGGAGAGGAAGGTGCTAACGATTTTGCAATCCCTATTCATCCTATCAACGCTACAAGCCCTACAAGTGTTGCAATTCTTGTCAGTGTTATAAGTCCTATTTGTGTGCATAGTCCTACTAGTATTGTAAACCCTATTTGCACTACATTTTTTGCAAGAACCCCTGCATGCAGTGAAGAAATCCCAATCCAAACACCACACTTGCATAAAATAGAAAGGAAAATAAAAAGAGGATTACATGAAGAATTAAATCAATTAATGAAGAATTTAGCATGATAGAATCTCCAAGTCTTGAAAAACATATAGGTATTACAATAGCTAAAAGTTCTCTCCCAAATTATTTTGTGCCACCACCACAAACCAAGGTAGAGTATATTCCCCTTTCAAAGCATAATAAAATTATTTCCAAAAAGAAAATAGAGTGGGACTTATATTATGATTCAATGCAAGACTTGACATTCAATTATTTAAAGAAAAATAAAAACTAACTAGGGTCATCAAAGAGAAAAGTGAGATAATTACAAAATGTATAGAATAAAATACATCTTTATAGTATAAATTAGAAATATTTAAGGCCCAAATGAGTAATTAGAGAATTTGGTTTTAGAGTTGCTAGGATGTAGATCCCTTGCAAGGTTCTATGCTCTCATGCTAGGAGAAAAATATATTTTATTTAAATTTCCTAAAGTTATTTTGGATCTCTCATATGATATCAGTACACCTAATCAATACTATGACATAATTTTTTAACATTTTAGAACACTAGAATCTATGACTAAAGTTGTACTTGAATAATTATGTAGTTTACAACACTACAGACTACACACCAAATCCTCATGTGAGGGAAGTACAATTGAGGGTATTTTTATCATCCCTTAGAATATATTCTAACAAGAGGAGGGATATAAAAGCATTCCAAAATAGGGAATTTATTATAGGATTGATTACCAGGGTAGAAACCCATACCCCAACCCTATTATTAGGGAATATGAATAATTATTGAGAAGTCCTAGGTGCATATAAAATATACAAGAAATGTGGGACCTATGTTTGTAATGGTTTTGATAGGTATCTAATGAATACTATCAACAATAATTTAAGGGGAGCTCACCAAGGTTTGAAAAATTGTTTACAGTTTTAAAAAATAGTTAACCCATGTTAGCACCAAACTGGGCTACAATGTTAATCAATACTGAAGTTTTGGTCGAGTAGTTAGGGTATCATGGACTTGACTAGATAGAACAAAGGTTTAATTTTTTTTTTTTGGTAGATAAGATATTATAGCATTAATATTGGGTTTTTACAGGTTGAACCAAAACCTATTACAAAAATCAGCCTAGGGTTGTTGATGAACATGTCCTTACTAAGGATCCTATATATGTAAAATCTACATGCCACCAAAGCCATTACATCCGGTAAGGCATATAGCCTATTATCAAAAAGAAACTTCCCATACAACATTTTGGGTATACCTCGAGAAAACACACCTGCATCATAATTACAAAAAAAGAAACAGACACGGATCCCTTCCTTGAAATAGTGGAGAAAAAAAAAGCTACAGACACACATAACAGAGTACTGAAAAAAACTCCCACAAGCTCTGTATTGAAAGTTACTCTTAATAATTATTTGATAATTTCTTTCTTCCATATATGACATGCTTTGGGACCACATCCCATCTTGGCCAATCGGCCTTGGAGAAGTGAACCTACTGGCTAGATTTATAGCGGTGGCTATCTGGTGGTCCACATGGCTCTGGTTCAAAGTCTTATATTGTCATTTCTTTCCTGCCCTATGATTATGATATCATGTTCTATATTATTATTCAAAATAATCCATGATAATATACATGATGCATTCCTCCAAAATGTAGGTCAAAAAGGTTTTCATGCATCCAATACTATGTTATAAACAAATGCATATAATTTCAACAACTACGTAGCTCAATAGTAATAAGCTTTGCATGAAGGCATGTAAAGTAATAAAGGTGGATGGAATGATGAGACCATATGATGAATATTTTTATGGCCATTATTATTGTATATTTTTTCTGTTTTGCCTATATTTTATAAAAACTTAGTAATAAAATGGTAGAAATTGTAGCTAAGTAAACATTTTTTGCAAAAATAAAATTATGAATAATAGATGATTATTTATGTGAATTTTTAGGACTAACTTTGTGCTATTATGCCCATTTATGAAAATCCTATTAAAAATATGGTTGAGTGCTATAAATTATATGGGTCTAAAATAATCAATGTATAATGTCCATATTCATGTATAGGACTAGGAGTACCTAGCTTCACTTTTAGAATAGGAAGTGTTGTAGGAATTGTAGGCTTAAACCTATAACACTCGATGCCACTTGCTAATTGAATATGCTACAAGCATTTTGAGTTTAATATACTAAACTTGAAGTGCCCAATTTTATTTACTGAAAGTTGTACAAGAGATACAAGTTCAATGAATTGATTTTGGATATTTTGTATAGCACTTGTAGTTCTTGTTACTTGTACCACTTATAGCTTGTAATGCTCATAACTTATAGTACTCATAACTTGTAGTGCTCATTGCTTGTAGAAATTATTGCTCATAGTTCTTATGGACCTATAGCACCTGAAACTATAAATTTATAGTGCTAGAAATTATAGACATATAGAAAAAATATTATGAATTTATAGTGTCAAACATCATGGACCTGTAGCACTTAGTGACCTATAAAATCTGATGGTTCATGGAAAATTCTCAACCTTGATTTCACCTACAAAGTAATCGATAGGCTGTTGTAATATATTCACTAAACTTTGTTCCACGAATCATGAATTTTTTTCTATTTTTAAGGTTGTTATAACCAATTTTCTATTATAGTTAAATAATAGAATCCATTCCAAAAATTATGTAGCTGCTAAAAATTTATCATAGCATGATTCTGCTCCATTTTTAGCTATGGTTTGTAAAATTAAAAAAAATAAAATAACTCTCAAACCGTCCTATTTCCTCTATATAAATATGGGTGTTTGAATACCTAAGGGATGATATATGAAGGATAGATATAGAGAGGAGGTAGAATAGAAATTCTAAGTTCAAAGTTACATTTCCCTCTAATTTTAGCATGAGTTAATATATTTTTTTTAGAATTCTATTTTTACTAAGCATATTTTTTAGATAGTCTTAGTGGGACTCCTAGACTCTTAGGAAACAACTTGCTTAAGAATTTCCAATAAGTGATGATGACCCCTCTATTTAATATTTCAATAATTTCCAACCAATGACATTTCTAATTTCATAGTGCAATTGCATCCTTTTAATTAGTTAATGTAGAATGAATCAATTTAATCTTTCTAGTTAGAGTGAAGGAATAATTATTTAGTTATTTATCATTTATCTACACATACAAAATTAGTATCTTGGGCAATTAAACATCCAAATTGATATATAAGAGTGGTTGTCATCGCCAATCTTTACCACTTCCATATATGTTAGTAGGTAAACCCTCTCATCTCCTTTGGGACATCATTCATATTTGGCTAAAATTAAGAAACTATTATAGGGAAATGTATGTTATCCTATATCACAATTAGTGGGCAAAAGTTGCATCCTAATTAGGGGGTATCATCAGTTATCCTGATTTCTAAGTGTCATATCAACAATGTTTGTTCTAATCTCACAAGTATGAGTATGGGTTTCAATAAAAAATGTAATCATATAATCTCTTATCCTTAATTTTAACCATTTTATCTAAAATATCTTAGGATTAAATTGTATGATTCCAACATCAACATCATATCTCCAAGTGTAACAACCTCCTTCGTATGCTAATTATCAATAAATTCCTCATATATCTCAACATATAATATTTTTGCCTTTAAAATCCTCTTTTTTTTGAGATTTAAAATCTAACCTCTTGATTAGAGCTATTTAATTAGAATATTATCATCATCCAAGGATCTTCTTCATATTACAAGTATTTTTATGATGACTTGTGTAACTAGTAGTCTTTTTTATCCTCAAAATTGAGACTCCTAAGTCTTATATGTACAAAAGGAAGGAGGATCCTATTAAAAACATTAGGTTGTTTAGAACATCTTGTAACAATATTTCCTACTATAAAACATTACTACTTAGTATCTTCCCTAAGAAACTTAGTGGTCTTGACTTGGAATGGTACTTCCAAATACCAATTCCTAAAAAGTATTAAAGACCTTGCTGAAGATAAATTTACTAGGATTTAGAGAGACCAAATTCCTTGCACATTTCAAAAAATATCTCTACGTGATCTATGTGTTTGCTTCTACTTTTGGAAAAGATAATCAAATTATCAAGGTATACTAGAATTATCTCATCTGCTAGCCTCGAGAAAGCTATATCCATTTACCTTTGGAAGGTTTTTTCAATATTTGATAGATTAAAAGGCATTCATTTATAAGCTAAAGTACCCCACTTGATGGCGAAAACCATATTATGTTGATATTCATCCTCGACCTAGATATGATTGTATCTATAGAAACAATATAGAAGAAATAACATCTATGACACAATATCCTTCTATAGTATCTAATCAATGGCAAGCAATGGGTAATGATATTGTAAGGATGATCTATTCAACATCTTAAAATCAACACATAATATACTATCTCTATTCTTCTTATGCACTTGCACAAGATTAGTGACCCATGTGGAATTCTTATTCGAGAATATGATATAGCCTTGTAGGAATTTAAGCAACTCTTTCTTTTTTATAGGCTTTATTTTTATATTAATAGGTCTCTATATTTTTTGGAAAAGACTATAATTTGGTTCCAAATAAATGGTATGCTCTATCACATTGTGGTCAAAGACTTTTATATATTCATATGACTAGGAAATAATGTCTTTATTTTTAGTGCATAGTTATTTGAAAAGGTCTTGTTCTTCTTGGGTATAATATTTTCCAAGTATTAGAGTTTTCCCTTCTACTACCTTAATAAGGTGATATACAAAATATTTTCTATTGAGGATACTTAGGCTTAGTAATTTAGCCTAAGTTATAATTATTATTGTATTACATATTTTATTTGCATGCATTGATGTAATACGTGAAGGTATAGTATACCTCACGTAAGTTTTGCATTTACTTGTTTTAGGTTGATGTTGTTAGACTGTTAGATTACATTTGTTTTCTAACAGTTCTTAGTTGTGTGCACTATGATTGTGATTGAGCGGTTATACATGTTTAGCACTTTGTTATAGGTTTTTATAACCCTCTCATGATTGCATTTTGTGTTCTATTAAATATTGCATATCACCGAATAAAGTCTCAGCTTCACTTTGGGTTCCACTTTCGTATCATTGGTAATCAGAGCCTTGAAAATCATTCTAATTTTTACTTGCATGAAAATTTGGCTCAAAGCCAGTTACAAAAATTCGTGAATTTCATGAGGTGCAGAGAAAATATTTTTCCTACACTCATTTTCCTAATAGATATGTCATAGGGTTAACTCGTATGGCTTCCTTGCCTCATTTGCAGGCAGAAAATTCTAGTTTTAGTCACTCAGATCCGGCTCGTAATAGGTGCAGTGATGAGTTTTGGAGTTTTCCAGTATAAAATATTCTTGCATCATGATGAAACCTTAAGTCCACTAAGGTTTCAACTTGATTTTAATTTTTGACCAATGTGTCCTTTTGATGATGTGAATTTCTTGCGAGAGAATAAATTGTGTCCAATATTTATTGGTCAAGGATTGTTAAATTTCGATGAGCAACACCATCTACGAAAATTGAAAATTTCAATATTTGATTGAATATATTGTAGATCTCTTCTGCATCTATACCCACCACCTTCATATTATGATTCATGGAATATCTTCAAAATATGACCGTGATCCCTCTGTGGATACTCACCTAGAAAATAAATGTTCTCTTTTTGGCTTTGGGTGAATGTCATTGTCATGAGATATCCTTTCTCCTCTTGATGAGAAGCATGATTTAGTCACTTATTTCTCCTCTTGGCGATCACCATGATCTAGTCACTCCTTTTCTCCTCTTGATGAGCATAGTGATGTGGAGAAGCATTAGACGAATTCTTCAATGTCATCGTCGCAAGACTAAGATCTATTCTTCGATGAGAATTATGTAAGGAAATGAGAGTGCTCCTCAATCATATTTTA
The DNA here is from genome assembly GCA_028583015.1 of Wollemia nobilis. NCBI lineage: Eukaryota > Viridiplantae > Streptophyta > Pinopsida > Araucariales > Araucariaceae > Wollemia > Wollemia nobilis. Next base: position 3,794,358 of record JAQPPZ010016040.1, on the reverse strand, counting down.
TGATGTCATTGTCATGATATTGAATTATCAAATATTTTTTGATATCAATTTGGTCAAATCAGGTGTGCCACACACTCAACAACGAGGATAACTAATATTTTCAACATCACTACAAATTAGCATGAACTTTCGAATCGCTGAGCAATATGTTCACCATCACAAAATAAATTTTTTCACCTTGTAGATTGATCATCTGACATCATTGCAAAATAATATTTTTGGTAACTCAAATCCATTATCGATGATAAATAATTTTTTTTCTAAGGTTGTTTAATAATTTCAATTAACATTGTGAGTACTTCAATGAAAAATAACATTCAACGATGTGGATTAAATTCTATCTGGCATGTAAATTTTCGAAGGTGTGAAGTAATTTTTTTTCTATCATATGCAACCTCGATGATGTGTGCTTCTCAACTCGATGAACATAAAATTGGAGTTTACTATGAAGCTCAAATGTGGTTACAATGTCCTATTCTCGATGAAAATTGTGGCATCCAAGTTATTTTTTTGGTAGAACCAAGTACCCGGTAAATAAAATTAAACCAAGTCCTAAGTTTTTACAAAGTTTGGACCACCATGTAACATTTTCCATCATCATAGAACTTCATCGATTACAATAGAAGGAAATGTGCAAGTTGTAAACTTGCACTTTTTACCACATTATCCCTGTTGGGGCCAAAGCAATGTTCATATTCACAAGTGGGCACATAAGTTATTGCCTATATTTTCTAGGCATGTTGTACCACTCACTTGGGGCATGTGCAGGAACCAGTTGATTGGCTCGTGGATTGACGAGAAGTTTAGAATTTGACTGTGCAAACTATTGACCACTATGTTGTTGACCCTACTCACCATTGACCATTGGGTTGTTGGCCCCGTTGACAATTAAATTGGGTTGTTGGCCCCATTGACAATTGAATTGGGTTGTTGACCGCCCACCAATCTCACCAATTTTTGTTGTGGAGCACATTTTTCAACTTTGGAGGTGATTTTTGCAATTTTTCACTCAATTTTTGCACAAGTTACTCATTTTATTTTAACCCAAAAGGTTATATTATTTTAACTTTGGAGGGTTAAAATAGTTTTGAGTTTTTAAAAGTGCAATTTTTTTTTTTGGAAATTGGAAAAAGGAGTTGAATTACAACACTTAAACTCACCCTAATTTGCAAATTTTGGAAGAAGGTAATTTGTGTTTGATTCAATTTTTTTTTGTAACCCCTCATATATTGGCATACACTAAAGCCAAAATTGCAAATGATCTTGCACAACAAGTATCCAACATTGCCACTATTTTTGGTGATTTAATGGAGAAAGTGAAGGGTATTGTTGTTGCTACCTCCTTCAAGGAGAAGTTAAAATTTAAAACAAAAAATTTACCAAAAACATCAAATGTGATGTTAAACCTTATGAAGGATCCTATAATCCTGATTTGTTGTCTACTTGGATATTGTATATGGAGACTTGGTTCTTGTATGTCGAGCTCCAATAAGAGGATCAATTACCTTTGGTAAGGGTAAGAATTATATGTTTAGCACAAATGTTGGTTTCTGATGGCACAACTAAGATCAATAATTGGAAATAATTAGTGGAAATTTTGAAAGAAAAATTTTTTCCACATAACTACCAAGCATATCTAAGGATAAAATGGTATAGGTTAAAGCAAGGTTTTGATATGTTAGTTTCTAATTACATTTTTTAGTTCAATAAGCTTACAATTATTTATGGAATCACTTTTTCAGATCAAGAGCTTATTGAAAAATTTGTAAGTGGTTTGTATGATCATATAATGAGAGAAAAAAAATTTATTCCATTTTTCTCATTATCATTGGCATTCAAGCATGCCATATTAGCAGAGGATAAAGTTGGTTGTTCTTATAGGTCATGGCCATCATAGGAAAGCTCTTCCAAAGGTTCGAATTAGCACCAATAAAAGGTGAATAACACCTCTTCCCCTAATTCTTCTACTCCTCCCCATTCATCTAAATTACATTCTTCCTCTTCTAGCTCTAAAAATTAATTTTTTTCTACATCGTATTGTGCTTATTGTAAAAATAATGGTCATACCAAAGCTAGTTGTTTTATACTTTGGATAATGAAGAAAAAATATATTTTTGTAAATTCAAATGAGGACACACAATATGGTCCCATTGTGGCTATAGGGAGAGAGGAAGAATATCCTTCTTTGAAGGGTAAAATCAACAAGGTTATCCTTATGATAAATGTTTCTACTCATGGGGGTCATGACCATTTCTTTATCACTAAGCCCCACCTTACACATAATTTTTCTATTCATTGTATCATAGATAACGACTTATAGCAAAATCTAATTACAATATTCATTTTCAAGAAGTTCAAACTTCCCACAAAGCCACATCCTCAACCCTATGCACTTGGGTGGAAGGATGTTGACTCTACTTCAGATATCACACACACTTGCATCGTTTATTTTACCTTTGGTGATAATATTTTTGGATAAGTCTAGGTGTGATGTCATAAACATGGATTATTGTGGAATTTTATTGGGTAAACCATATCAATGTGATAGGAATGTTGTATACCATGCTAAAAATATAACCTACACATTGGAATTGGATAACAAACAATATCTATTGGAATGCATCAAGGACATATATAACCTAGTACTAAGTTGTAGGTAAGATTTCAAAGCAGTAAATCAAGCACAATATTTGGCACTCATATTCATAAGACCCACACAAAAAGAAGATCAAGCACAAACTTCTAAATTTCACACAAATAATGCTTCACTTCAAAATATTAGACAGTTACATAAAATTGTGTTTAATGAACCCACCACTCTACCACTAAAAAGAGATATTAATCATAGCATTGAAATTATTCTAGGTGTATCACTTCCAAATGCACCCATGTACAGACAATCAATGCTACATATGGATGAAATAATTTACCAAATTGAGGATTTGTTGGCAAAAGGATTCATTAAGCCTAGCACTTCTCCTTGTGCTTCCCATATCCTTTTGGTGCTAAATAAGGATGGCTCATGGAGACTTTGTATTGATTTCTATACATTGAAAAAATAAAAATAAAAAACAGATGTCCTCTCCCTCATATTGATGACTTGCTATATCAACTTCAAGGGCTAAATTTTTTCCCTAAAATTGATCTTAAGAGTGGTTACCATCAGGTAAGGGTTCAAGTAGAAGACACTCAGAAAAAAGCATTCAAGACTAAATTTGGGGCTCTTTGAGTGGTTGGTGATGCCCTTTGGTCTTACAAATTCACCTGCAACCTTCATGAGGTTGATGAATTAAGTGTTTAGGGATAGCCTAGACAACTTTGTGATCATATACTTGGATTATATCCTTGTATATTTTTATACTTGGAAGGTACACTTGTAGCACTTAGATTAGGTTCTCCACACTCTTGAGAAGAACCAACTCTTTGCTAACCTTCCTAAGTTTTCATTTTCCCAAACTTCAATATCCTATATTGGCTTCATAATAAGTCAGCAAGGAATCCATGTAGATCTTAGAAAGGTAGAAGCACTCCAAATTTGACCAACTCCCTCCTCTATCACTAATCTTAGGACTTTTCTTGGACTTGAAAATTTCTATCGTAACTTCATACCTAGCTAATCTACCATTGTTCATCCCTTACACCATATCATGAAGGACAAAGTTATATTTTATTGGATCAAGGAACATGACCAAGCCTTTGAGACCTTGAAACACAAATTATGTACTACTCTTGTTCTTGTCCTTCCTAACCTTTCTCATCCATTTGAGATAGATACATATGCCTAAAAATTTGCAATGGGAGTTGTTTTGAAGAAAAATGGGCACCCTGTGGCATACCATTATGAGACCTTCTCAACTTCCAAAAGAAACTACTCGACATGACAAAGAGTTGTATGCATTGGTCCAAGCCATAAAATATTGGATACATTATATTCTTGGGAAAGAAAAAAATATCCACACATATCACATACCTCTCATGTTTTTTTAGTCACAAACAAATATTGAGGAAGCTAGACACATGAAATGTATCACTTACTTGCAACAGTTCCACTTGGTCATCAGGTACATGAAAGGAATAACTAATATATGGTTGATTGTTTGAGTTGTCCACCCATGGCTTAATATTTGAAAAACATTGCGACTACCTCCCATATTGGATTTCATACTTGGCCACCTCTTTATGCTCTTGATCCATATTTTAGAAAGGTTCATCATCACCTTGTACACCCATCATATTCCAACCTCACTCCTTTTCATGACTACCATATGGAGGATGGACTTTTGTACAAGTTATACAAACTTTGTGTACCACAAGAACATAGGTTTTCTCTCCTCAAATAATCCCACTCAACTCTTTATGGAGGTCACTTTGGGAAACAAAAAATACTCCACCACTTACAACGGTTCTTCTATTGGCCTTACATGTAGAGAGATGTCCTGTGATTCTTGAGATAGTATGTTGTATGTTGTTGCTTCAAATCAAAAAATAAAAATTTTGGCTTGAGTGTTCCTTTTCCCATTCCTTCACGCCATTGGGAGAGCATATCCATGGACTTGGTGAGTCGATTTCCCTTTACAATAAGGTAGCACGACATTTTTTTATGGTTATAGACCAATTCATTAAGATGGCCAAGTTTATTCTATGTAGGAAGACTAGCACAACACTTGACTTGGCTTATATTTTCTTTGAGACAATGTGGTGATACTTTGGCCTCCCCACTAGAATTATTTTTGATAGATATCCACACTTTGTGGGACATTTTTGGAGATCATAATGGAAAATTTTTGGAGTTTCCCTTAATTTTTCCATGGCTTTCCACCCTTAGTCATATGGGTAAACTGAAGTTGTGAATCTTACACTAGTACAAAGTTTGAGGATCTACCACCACATATCACCAGTAAAGTGGGATTTGAGCCTCACTCACATAGAACATGCATATAATAGAGTGGTTCACAGTTCCACAACACATTTACCATTTGAGGTTTATCTTGGATTTCAGCCACTTGCACCATATGAGTTACCTCTTGCCTTACCTTGTCCTTCCATTGAACACATGGAGAAGGAGAAAAATAACGTAAACTATTCCATTTATCATCTATAGATACTTTAGGATAAGGTAACATAGATATTATATAAGATTCAGTAGTAGCAAAATAAAGCGATGGACAAGCATTACATTCCTCATCCTTTTTATGTTGGTGACAGAGTTTGGCTACACTTGGACAAACAACACTTTTCATAGAATGCACATAGTAAGCTCAAGCCTCTTCGCTATGGGACCTACACCATAATTTAGTAGATATTTGATAATACATTTTATTTGGACCTTATATCATACCTTGGGATCCATGATGTTATCAATGTGGATCTTTTAAAGCCCTATCAAGACTCGACTTTGGATACTACACCTGTCGTTAGCCACCCAGTAGATATGGTACCTAACTTTCAACTTTCACTTGATATAGATAGATTTTTCAACTTGAAGACTCATCATACTCGATAGGGTTTGACCACTTCCTTCCTTGTTTCCAACTACGATTAGTTTCCACACCAGAAACATTGGATCTCTCACCATCAGATGGCTTGTGATCTCCCAGATTTGTTGAGAGCATTGGGGTCCAATGCTTCTATGGTTGGAAGGAGTGTTGAGGATACTTAGGCTTAGTTATTTAGCCTAAGTTATTATTATTATTGTATTGCATATTTTATTTGCATGCATTGATGTAATACATGAAGGTATAGTATACCTCATGTAAGTATTGCATTTACTTGTTTTAGGATGTTGTTGTTAGACTATTAGATTGCATTTGTTTTCTAATAGTTCTTAGTTGTGTGCCCTATGATTGTGATTGAGTGGTTATCCCTGTTTAGCACTTTGTTACATTTTTTTATAACCCTCTCATGATTGCATTATGTGTTCAATTATATATTGCTTATCATAAAAAAAACTCAGCTTCACTTTGGGTTCTGCTTCTGTATCATTTTATCTTGAGTCTATTTTTTCTTGAGCTATCAATTGCATTAAAATTTTTTTCTAGAATGATCAGATCCTTAGGCATTTTATTTTACTTTAGCTATATGATTCTACATTTTACATCATTCCCATATTAAGTTTACTTCTTATCAATACTAGTCCTCCCTTATCAAAAACTATATGATTTTCTTGTTATTATTTAAGTCCTATCAATGATCATAGTTATCTAAAACTACTAGATTTCTACCTCCTTTGGTTTTTTGATAAGTCATTTATATATTCAAAGTGTGTCATTATCACTAGCAAATCATTTTATTTTATGTTTAGCTCCCTAGGTATTGATTTGATTTGATAGAATAAAATAATTTCAAATAAATTTAAAAATTGATGTGTAGGACTATATATATTTATTTTTGGTGGCATGTGGGAAATTTGCCTCATTTAGTATTAACTTAGAGTTACCATATATTTGTAGGTCTTTGTTTTTTTTTTTAAAAGCGAAAAACACCTTGCAGAGCCGCCTTGGTCTGAGAAACCATGAACAGGGGGTTCTACACCGTCAAAGTCACCCGGGGGTCGCACCCGACCCTGTCCGTACCAACATTATCAATTGGATTTTAGATACCCAATTCAACTTTTTGGTAGGGTGGAGATTTGAACCTGGGACCTCCCTTGGAGGATTGCCCTCTCCTCTCCAACTCACCTACAACACTTGGGTAAAACTAATTTATAGTGGAAAACACCCCTTTCGAGGTGCCACTTTCAACAAGTTGGGCATAGGAGGAATGGAGCCTTGTTGGCCTCTACCAACACATAGGAAATTCCTAACTATACCATATATCTGCAGGATGGAGACAAGGGGAATGGAACCTGGGTCAGCCTCTACCAACACCCATGGCATTTACCACTACACCACAACAATCAGATTATATTTGTAGGTCTTTGATTCTTATTTTTTTACCTTTATTAGACCAGTTCAAAGTGCTTCATTATTGGCTATGTTGTTTGTGCAATTAAATAGTAATATGTAGGAAAAATGTATCTATGCTTATTAAGGATTGACAAAGTGAATTCTAGCACCTACATCATTTTTTGTATTTAATATTATCAATGTACATTGTCCATGTCTTTTTTGCTTCACAACTTGTCAAGGCAAGAATTTTAGAAAGAGTTTCTATTATTTGGTATTTTCTCAACTCTTTTTCCTTATAGTCCAACTTAGGATACTTGTAATATTATAGTACATAAATAATAACTTCTACCTTTTGGTATTTACAACCCTCTTGATACTCACCGTATTCAATATATTCTTGGAGTTTATTTTAATTTATTGCATCATCATATTTTAGCTTATGCAAGATATAAATGTAATACAACTCATTATTTATATTGATTTGCTTTCCATATCTATGTACCTTCATGTTTGTGTAGTTATTTTCTAAATAAGTATTTCCTGATACCTTCATTTTCCATTCTTTGGATAATAGCATTCTAAAGTATTGAGGTAAATATACAACTATTACTTATTCTACCACAAAATCTAAGTATCATATGATGGTCATGATCAAATCCTTTAGGACACCCACTAAATTGACCCTATTTCCACCCATTTGTATTGGATGTATAATCATTTTGATATAATTAAGATCCATATCTTTACACACAACCTTGGGTATAATTATGATCACTACTTTTGAATCAATGCTACAAGTTCTAAGAATGTAGTTTTTGATCTTGTGTTATGTAGAAGGAAGGTAGAGTTAGGTCTTTAGGTTTTGGAGCATTTTACACATTAGAAGCATTCACATTGATATTGTATTGTTGTTCTATGATAATATTACATTCCTCAACCTACTCAATTTAAGGACGATTATGCCTACTTACCTTTAGCATATTTTTTATCATATTATTTTAGAGCTTGTCTGAGTAGGTCTTGTTTTCCAAGCAATGTTAAGGCTTATAACATGCTACCTTTGGTTAATCTCTTCTTCATATCTTCAACAATATTTAATTTTGCATCAGAGGCTTACCTTCTCATGGAAAAAATGGAGGCCTACCTAGTGTGTGTTGGATGTGCACATGTAAAAGTGGGATATTTCATCCTTATTTTAACCTCTCTTTTAATTGGTTCTCTCTATCAAATTTTCTAGTTACTTCTCTATTTACATAATTTATTTCTACTAACTTCCCTTTATTAGTCTTTTATTTTCTCAATTTATCCTTATTGGGCCTCTTCTTCAAGTTCCCTTATGCTTTATTTTTACCTCTACTTATCATGTTATGTTGTGATGGATTATTTATCCTTTAAATGTAAAGGGGGTCTTTCCCCTTCTAAGGATAGTTGTGCATTTGGTTGTGTTGGTTTACTTATCAACTAATTATATTAGTATTATTTTTCTTTTCCCCTTAGTTTTTATGCCTTTTTGTTTGACAAATATTGAATCTCCCATAAATGATAACTCATTATATATCTCAAGGGTACTAAAATTTGCTATTATTGCATTACTAGGGTTAAGAATAATAGACACTAACTATGCAATTTGACGTTGCTAATACATGATATGAGGTACTTGCTTAGTGGCAATAACTTATTGAACTTGAAATTATTAAGTGTATTACATAGTTTATAAATAGCTAATGGTCCTCATGCAATTTATAGTATCATACATATAGTTGCAAGGGAGGGAGGATAATAGTTTTACTTCTACATTTATGTTGATCGTATGATTATAGACTTGGTTTATTCTATAGTTAGCATCATGGTAAGGGACCTAATATTTTTTCAAGTATAAAATATTCCATGACTATCAATTATGTGGTTTTTGTCACTATTTTAATTATTTACTATGGTCTTGATTACCTCTAACATTTCATTCATTGCATAGTTATTTTGGATACACCACTTAGATTAGATGGATCACGGAGGACTAGAAGCATGGGATGAAAGGATACTATGGATAATGCATTCTAGATAGGGTGAGTAATAATATATGGTGATTGCAGAGGATGGAAAAAGGTACCTAAATGATGCAGGAGCATCCGACGATAGTAGAGCAATCTTGCATCTTCCAAAAAAAATTTCTAGATTTTCTAAGTACTTTGTATTCCAAATTTTTCCAAGTACTTTGCATTTGATTTATTTTCAGTTATTTCCCAAGGGGGAAGTTTTGTAAAGCAAGGGGGGAAGTTTCGTAAAGCAAGGGGGAGGGGTCACGAAATCGTGACATGTTTGCAGACATGTCGATCGGACCTCAAAAGGCTATGGCAAGACTTAGGCAAGTTTCATCGCGATATCGCGACGATATTTCAAAGCAAAGGCGAGGGGGAGTCCCGTCACGATATCGCGACCAGTTGAAGGTTGCCACGTGGTTATGTTATCGAGACAGCTTCAAAAGCTAAGGCGAGCGCAGTTTGGTCATGACATCGCGATGTCGCGATATCGTGATGCTGCAATGTTTTGCGGACTAAGGCACAGGGGGCAGTTTGGGTCGCGATATCGTGACATGTCACGATATCGTGACATGTCACGGTATCGCGGCCAAGAAGCGGACTAAGGCACAGGGGGCAGTTTGGGTCGCGATATCACGACATGTCGCGGTATCACGGCCAAGAAGCGGACTAAGGCACGGGGGGCAGTTTGGGTCGCGATATCGCGACATGTCGCGGTATCGCGGCCAAGAAAAGGACAGACCAAAGTTTACACGCGGACGGCCAGGCAAGGCCGAAATAGACACGTGGCTGCCACGTGTGATAAAGCGACACAGCCAGTTGAAGACAAAGCCAGAATTGGACACGCAGACTGCCACGTAAATTAAAACAGAGTTGACGGTCGCGTATATTAAAAAAAAATGGAGATAACCACAAGTATGTCGACCACGCATATTTTTAAATTCTGACAAAATAGCAGTTGCAGAGCATGGACAGTATGGGTGAGACGGCGGTTCAGAAGAACGGTCTGACCAAAGCGGCGGTTGCAGGACAAGGGAGGTCTTTAATGCGAGTTCGTAGCAGATCGGGGCAGGGGGCCCATTAATGGAAGAAAATTCGAAAACTTGGCGGAGGGAAGGAATTTTCTTGTTTTGTTTGGTGAATTCTCTCAGGTGGGGCATTAATTGCCTGGAGGGCCGAGACCTCGATAAAAACTCAAAAATTGTAAGGGAAAGGGATGGTGAGTTCGGGATTGAGGGGGAAAAGAACTATGCCTGGAAACGGTATTGTAAGACTGTGTTAAGCAATTTGCAAAAAATTAATTTGAAGTTCTGTTGTGTGAATCTCGGCTTGCCATCAAGTGGTATCAGAGCGGGAGCTCCTGAGCGTGTAACAAATCGTCGAAAGAGAGGCAGTTACACCAGGATCTGTGGAAGGATTTGTAAGGGAAGAAAGAAAAAAATGCCTCCACGAAGAAACCGTGGTGGAGTAGGAAATGTGGTGCCGGCCGAAGACTTTCGAGCCTTGCAAAGGCAAGTTCAAGCCCTGCAAGAAGAGCTACGTAGAAGGCACGAGCCCGAAAGGGATGAGGGAAGTGAAGACGAAGTTGATGAAGAAGAAGACCAGTTTGAGGAAGAAGAAGAGGTTGTGGATCCTGCACAAGCCGGGTTGTACAAAGCCATCTCTCAGATTGGAAAGCAACCAAAAATGGAGGTTTCTACATACTTGGGAAACCTAAATCCGAGAAGAGGTGATTGACTTGGATAAATGACTTAGAAGAATATTTTGAATATGAGGAGGTTGAAGACCCTAATCGGGTCAGATTTGCTAAGACCAAGTTGAAGGGTCATGCCAGCATTTGGTGGAGGGGAATACAGTTGGAGAGGAACAGAAGAGGGAAGGAGAGAATAACAAGATGGGATAGAATGGTGGAAAAGCTGAAAAGATAGTTTATTTTGGCAGATTACGAGTTGGATCTGCTAAGGAAAATGCAGAGTTTGAGACAGACAAACAAAACTGTCCAAGAATACATCGAGGAGTTTTACAAGATCTCTATTAGAACTGGACATTTAGAGGCAAACAAAGAAAAGGTAGCCCATTATATCAATGGGTTGAGACTCGGTATCCAGGAAGAGCTGAGCCTAGTTCGGGTAAGCACCATTGAGGATGCTTACCAGTTTGCCTTAAAGGTGGAAGAAAAACTGAATAGGCGGTTTGAAGGCAAGCAAAGAGGAAGGGGCCATGGTGGAAGAACTGGTGGGAGAACCAGTGGAGAAAAATATAAAGATCTGAAGAAGACTGGTGAAGCCAGTAGTAACCAGGATCAAAGGGAAGAGGATGTTTATCAGCCCCGTGATCAGAACAGCTACCCAAGAGGACGGGGTGGATCTGGACGAGGGTTTGGAAGAGGAGTATTTCGTGGGACATGTTTCCACTGTGGTGAAGAAGGACATCGGGCATTTGAGTGTCCACAACACCGAGAAAGGACGAACAAGAGGCCTGAGGGTCCAGCCGGAGCTCGTTGTGGCGAGAGGAAGATGCTTGAGTCCGAACATTCCGAAGAAGCGAGAGAGGGGAAGCAATGATCGTAAGGAGAGTCCTGTTGAATGAGGAGAAGGACACAGATCAGAGAAGAAGTTTATTCCGCACAAGGTGTAAATGCGCGGGCAAGATTTGCAATATTATTATTGATAATGGTAGCACGGATAACCTGGTTTTAGAAGAAATGGTTACCAAGCTACAGTTAGAGAGGAAGAAGCACCCGCATCCATATCGGGTCGCATGGCTACAGAAGGACCATAGGGCCTTGGTCAGTGAGCAGTGCTCCGTTAAATTTAATATTGGGAATTATTGTGATGAGGTCCTGTGCGACATCCTACCTATGGATGCTTGCCATATGTTGCTGGGAAGGCCCTGGCAGTTCGATCGGAGTGCAGTGCATGACGGCCGTGCCAACACCTACTCATTGACGAAGAATGGCGTGCGCCATAAGCTGAAACCCTTAAAGGAAGCGGATGAAAAGGTGTGTAACAGCTCCAGAATCTGTTTAGTTGAAGGGAGAAAGTTTTTGGATGGTTTGAAGCATGAACATTTATGTTATGCAATAATTTCGAGAGTTAGGGAGAAGGAATGCCAAGATACCCCAACAGAAGTCCTAGATCTGTTGGAGGAATTTCTAGATATTGTGTCTGATAATGTGCCTAAGGGTTTACCCCCAATAAGGAAAATCAGCCACCATATAGATTTGGTGCTAGGATCGAGCTTGCCAAATAAATCTGCACACAGAATGATGCCTGTAGAGACTGAGGAGTTAAACAGGAAGGTCTAGGAGTTGCTAGAGAAGGGATTGATTCGGGAAAGTTTGAGCCCATGCACAGTACCTACAGTGTTGATGCCAAAGAAGGATGGAGAATGGAGAATGTGTATAGATTCACGGGCCATCAACAATATCACTATCAAATATAGATTCCCATTGCCAAGGATGGATGATATCATAGACTGTTTGAGTGGAGTTGAGTACTTCACGAAGATTGACCTGAAAAGTGGTTATCATCAGATCCGTATCCGAGAAGGAGATGAGTGGAAGACAGCCTTCAAGACAAGAGAGGGCTTGTATGAGTGGTTGGTCATGCCATTTGGGCTGTCCAATGCACCAAGTACCTTCATGCGGCTGATGAATGAGGTACTGAAGGAGTTTCTGGGAAAGTTTGTCATTGTTTATTTAGATGATATATTAATATTCAGCAGAACCCTGGAGGAACACTTGATGCATATCAGGAGGGTTTTTGAAAAGCTACGGGAGGAGCAGTTATTAATAAATCTGAAAAAGTGTAATTTTGTCAAGAAAGAGTTAGTATACCTAGGGTTTGTAATCTCAGAAGAAGGTCTGAAAATGGACCCAAAGAAGGTGAGAGCCATCATCGAATGGCCTACCCCAAGAAGCACAAGAGAGGTAAGATCATTTCATGGTCTAGCCAGCTTTTACAGGAAGTTCATAAGGAACTTCAGCGACATTTGTGCACCTCTCACAGAAACAATGAGAGGGGATAAAAAAGAGTTCAAGTGGACATTAGGGGCTGAAAGGAGCTTTGATGCATTAAAGAAAAAGGTCACAGAACAGCCTGTTTTGGCACTCCCAGACTTTAACAAGGTATTTCAGGTGGATTGTGATGCCAGTGGCAGTGCAATAGGGGTTGTACTGAGTCAAGAAGGCAGACCTGTTGCTTATTTTAGTGAAAAGCTCAATGATGCTCGAAAAAAGTATTCAGTGTATGACCAAGAATTTTATGCTATAGTTCAGGCTCTGAAGAAGTGGAGGCATTATTTGTTGCCAAAAGAGTTTGTTCTATTTACTGATCATCAGGCATTGCAGTACATCAACAGCCAGACAAAACTGAATCAGCGGCACATGAAGTGGGTTGAGTTTCTCCAAAGCTATACCTTTGTATTAAAGCACAGGAGCGGGAAATCAAACAGGGTTGCAGATGCTTTAAGCAGAAGGCAAAATTTGCTAATTGAAATGACAGTGGAAGTAGTTGGATTCGAAGAACTGAAGGGTCTTTATCCTGAAGATCCTGATTTTGCAGCAGCCTGGACGGCTTGCTTGGCACCTGTTACTATGGACAGGACAAAATGGTTAGATTTCCTAATCCAAGATGGAATGCTATTCAAGGGAAGTAAATTATGCATTCCAAGGAGTTCCATGCGGGAGAACTTGATCAAGGAAAAGCACAACGGAGGACTGGCTGGGCATTTTGGTAGGGATAAGACCATTGCCCTGGTGGATGAAAATTACTACTGGCCGCAACTTCAGCAAGATGTGAGGAAGTTTGTGCAAAGTTGCAGAATATGCCAGATGGCAAAAGGCGTAAGGCAAAACACAGGATTATACCAGCCGTTACCTGTACGAGAGGCCATGGGAGGACATAAGCATGGATTTTATTCTTGGATTGCCGAGAACACAGAGGGGAAATGACTCTGTATTTGTGGTGGTTGACCGATTCTCCAAAATGGCACATTTTATTCCCTACGCAGAAGACAAGTGATGCGAGTTCACATTGCAGGGTTATTTTTCAAGGAAGTGGTACGACTTCACGGTCTACCAAGAAGCATAGTTTCTGACCAGAGATACAAAGTTTGTTGGGTATTTCTGGAGAACTTTGTGGAAGAAGTTGAAGACAGATCTGAAATTCAGTTCTGCATACCACCCACAGACTGATGGATAGACAGAGGTGGTAAATAGAAGCCTGGGTAATTTACTGAGATGCTTGATAGTAGATCAACCCACGGGATGGGATTTAGTTTTACCGCAGGCGGAATTTGCATATAACAATTCAGTCAATAAGAGCACAAATAAATCTCCGTTCCAGATAATATATGGAAACAGCCCAAGAAATGTGTCTGAACTGAGAAAGTTGGATAAGAGAGAAAAGTGCAGTGCCGAGGCAGAAGAATTTGCGGAACATATGAAAAGTCTGCATGAAGAAGTAAGGAAACAAATTATAAAAATGAATACTCAATATAAGACAAGAGCAGACCAGAAGCGGCGATTCAAAGAGTTCGAGGTAGGAGATGAGGTCATGGTCCATCTCAGGAAGGAAATATTTCCTGCCAAGACTTATAACAAATTAAAGATGAAGAAGTTTGGGCCATGCAGAATACTGGAAAAACGGGAGTCGGGCAATGCATATAAAGTGGAATTGCCAAGTTGGCTTGACATTTCACCTGTTTTTAATATTTCAGATTTAGTGGAATACCATGAGGAAGATAGTATAGAGGCACCAAGTACAAAGTTATGGCAAATTCCAGCATCTACTCCAACCACAGACGAGGTCGAGGAAATATTAGACACTCGTGAAGGCAGAAGCACCAGGAACAAACAGTATTCTGAATATTTGATAAAGTGGAAGGGCAGACCTGTTGAAGATGCAACTTGGTTGTCGAAGATGGAGGTTGACCGCCTGGGTCTTCCCCTAACAAAACAGAAGTGAGGATCACTTTTTTTTTATTTACCCCGGGTGTCTGATGCAGGAGCATCCGACGACAGTAGAGCAATCTTGCATCTTCCAAAAATATTTCTAGATTTTCTAAGTACTTTGTATTCCAAATTTTTCCAAGTACTTTGCATTTGATTTATTTTCAGTTATTTCCCAAGGGGGAAGTTTTGTAAAGCAAGGGGGAAGTTTCGTAAAGCAAGGGGGAGGGGTCACGAAATCGCGACCTCAAAAGGCTATGGCAAGACTTAGGCAAGTTTCGTCGCGATATCGCGACGTCGCGATATCGCGATGATATTTCAAAGCAAAGGCGAGGGGGGAGTCCCATCGCGATATCGCGACAGGTCGCGATATCGTGACCGATATCGCGACCAGTTGAAGGTTGCCACGTGGTTATGTTATCGAGACAGCTTCAAAGGCTAAGGCGGGCACAGTTTGGTCACGATATCACGACGTCGCGATATCGCGATGTCGCGATGTCGTGACGTTTTGCGGACTAAGGCACAGGGGGGCAGTTTGGGTCGCGATATCATGACATGTCGCGGTATCGCGAGTAGACTAAGGCACGGGGGGAGTTTGGGTCTGAGATATGATGCACATGTCACGGTATCAGGCCAAGAAGCGGACTAAGGCACAGGGGGCAGTTTGGGTCGCGATATCGCGACATGTCACGGTATCGCGGCCAAGAAAAGGACAGGCCAAAGTTTACACGCGGACGGCCAGGCAAGGCCAAAATAGACACGTGGCTGCCACGTGTGATAAAGCGACACAGCCAGTTGAAGACAAAGCCAGAAATGGACACGCAGACTGCCACGTAAATTAAAATAGAGTTGACGGTCGCGTATATTAAAAATGGAGATAACCATCTTAAGGAAATTTTTGGACAAGTATGTCGACCACGCATATTTTTAAATTCTGACAAAACAGCAGTTGCAGAGCATGGACAGTATGGGTTAGACGACGGTTCAGAAGAACGGTCTGACCAAAGCGGCGGTTGCAGGACAAGGGAGGTCTTTAATGCGAGTTCGTAGCGGATCGGGGGGGGGGGCCCATTAATGGAAGAAAATTCGAAAACTTGGCGGAGGGAAGGAATTTTCTTGTTTTGTTTGGTGAATTCTCTCAGGTGGGGCATTAATTGCCTGGAGGGCCGAGACCTCGATAAAAACTCAGAAATTGTAAGGGAAAGGGATGGTGAGTTCGGGATTGAGGGGGAAAAGAACTATGCCTGGAAACGGTATTGTAAGACTGTGTTAAGCAATTTGCAGAAAATTAATTTGAAGTTCTGTTGTGTGAATCTCGGCTTGCCATCACTAAAGAAGGCATTAAAATAGGATAGAAATTGTGTATTTTAATAGGTATAGAAGTATTTTGGAAAGTATGGGCTTCAAAGGCCATCGATAAAACAAGGGGTATTTTGCCTACGTTGATGATAATATGTTCACCTCTTGCTCCTTATTCAAATGTTGAAGTGAGTGTATAGTGGTTAGAAATACAAATCATTCACACTAAACAAAATTGCAAGCTCTTGATATAGTATGGTAATGCCCATTGCTTATTTGACCTAACATTCTATAAAATTAAGTTCAAGATTCTAAAGAATATAGTATTGATATCATGGATATCAAGGAGGAAAATTAAAACAAATCCATTGCTAATTAGGAGGTGGTTGTAAATTTTGTTGATGAGGGAAATAATTTAGCCCTATCTGCTATATCTATTGGTTTTGAGAAGACATCCCCTACATAATTTATTATTCTTATCTAGTTGGAGGTAGTGTTAATCAATGGTACACCTACAACCCCATATGCCTAACCATTGTTTGTGTATTTTATATAAGGTTTATATTTAAACCTATTAATCTTGTTTGGGATAATGAATGGACTAAAGGAATATTAAGAGTATTGGTTACACTAGATGCAAGTGGGATCTACACTAGAGGTATACTTGTGGGAGGTACATTTTATGTATTTGACATTGTAGGATGATTATAGATCTGATACATGTAAAGTGGGTTGTTTGTTAGATTATCTACATAAACTAGTATTTGGCATAGAGGATTGGCATGGGTTATTATAGGTCCCTAACTAATCAAATTTAGGCTTACTAAGGTTATTGAATAACTCATTTATTGTCCTAGGTATTCTAATTAGGCACCATGAAGCCTTAGATAAATTGGTCAACCATAGAGATCGTTAGTTTTAGTGATATAAAGCTTGATATGGGGACCTCTTCATACTTGCCCCCTAGATGTAATCATATAGTAGTTTATTTGTTTATTTTTCCCTTTATATTTTTTGATGAAATAGAACTATGTTTGTCAATTGATTCTCTTTTCCTTCCTTTTGAGTTTTATATAATGTGTTCATATGCTTGCATATACAAAATTAGAATCATAGGCTCAAAGTATAAAAAATAAATATTAAAATATCAAAAAATTAAAATTATCTAAAATTTGCATATTTTGAGTGATTTATGTATTATGTCAAGAAATTTGCTTCTAGTAAACTATTAATTTCATAAATTTTATTTCAATAAGCCAAAATAAAATGAGTGATTTTCTTGGAAAGTTGGGCGAATCACTTGTTTTATCAAGTGATCTACTCTTATTACTAGATAGATTTTTTAAAGGTAAAGAGTAATCTCTGTAGATTACTTTGAGTAAATTGCTTACTAGAAATAAATTGGATGTATTACAACCTTTATCAAGCAAATTGCTTGATGTATAAAAATTATGTAAAATTTATTAAAGATCTACCTTAAGTGCTTTTGCCCATGGAAAATGCACATTGGAGGTCAGATTTGAGTTTGTTTAGATGTTCATCATATTTGTAGAAAAATTAATTTTTTGATATTTGAGTTAAAGTTACAAATCATAATGTACCTATAAGATATAAGCATAAAAAAAAATAGGTGAAATGTTTAAGAAAAACTAGTTTTAGTTCTAATAGTCAACTGAAACACTTAGAGTTTAGGCTTTTTAGAAGCAGTGAAAAATTTAGTGATTTGCTCATCAAGTCAAGAAATTTGCTTGTTGATTTAAGCTAATTGCTTGCTTTTGTGGAAAAAATTGAACTTTGCTTAAAATTAAGCAAATTAGTCATTTTGACAAGTGAATTGCTTGTGGAGTTAAACTTGGAAAAAAAATTATCCAATTTCAAGTCAATCGCTTTGTCCATAATGGATGCATTTTTGTGTGAAAATGAGGAAAATTATATGAAAATAATATTTATCCCATCAAGAATGATATAAAATATGTTGATTCAAAGAATTGTAATGATTTCTATTTTAGCTACTATTCCCTAAAATCTAAGTTTCAACAAGGTTGGATGGGTTGGCCATAAGTTTTCCTTGATATTTGTATTAAGGTTTGCTCCTTGCTTTCCTTATTTGGATTTAATCTAAACTAAATAGTAAACTAAAGTGCACACATGAAAGTAAATACTAAAATTAGAATGCGTAGTTAAAAATATGTAAAGAAATAAAGATAAAGTAAATGTATGAGGTTTATAGCACGAGAAATAAAAGAAAATATAATTATCACATCATAACAAGGATAGTATACAAAAAATTAACACATGAAAATTTAAATAATATCAATGTCCACCTATTTTTTTATTATAAAATTAATGAGTGATAATATGGGCTAGAAGGGTTGTACTCGATCGTCACCGTCACACACTTAACAAACCATGAGGATGATGCCTTTAATAGGATGCTCAAGGAATTGCTAATTTTTTAGAATCTCATGAGTACAAAGCACAATGCGGGTTTCATAGAGTGTAGCTCTAAATTCTCATGGTCAAAACATGAATACAATGAGAGTTCTAGACTTCTATTTATAGTAATATTTTATCACTAAGTTACCTGGGGTGAAAATAATTAGTCTTAGTAACAGTAAAAAAATTAAGGTAGTATTAGCAAAATTCTACAACACCAAATATTACATTCATCTAATTATACCTTTGATAGGCTTTAAAAGCTCCAAAAATGCTTAGTGTGCCAAAAATTTACCAAAAACAAATCTTTTTAGAAGATTTTTTTTTAAAAGTAAATATCAATTTTCACTTTTGCACCTCGACTAAGTTATTCCTTTGTTATATCAAGGTATTAACTAACTTTTGTAAGCAATTCACTTGCATTAATAAGTTGAGTGAATCGTTCATGGAGTGACCTAATACCTTTGTTGAGGAAATTGCTCATTTAAGCCAATCGACAGATTTTGCAAGCAAATTACAACTTTTTAAAAAGTATAAAAAATATATATATTTGAGGAATTTTCTACCATTTGGTCCCCATTTTTTGCTTCTTGCTTCAAAAAATGTAAATTTTACAAACGTGGTATCGAGGTACTACAATTTATAATCAAAAATTTAATAAATTATTATTTTTTTTACTCATATTTTCCATAACTTATTTTATTTTTCCATCGCCTTTTCATGCATTTGAATCCTGCTCCTTGCTACCACTATAATATCTAGTTGTATCGAGTAATTTTTAAACATAGCTGATGGCATTGGTGCAACATGCCCTCTATTTCTATGAGGTCTGAGAGATTCAAACAATGGTCTCCACCCTCCAAATGGAGTGCTTTTGACAAATGGGCTATACCCCTAGGCCTAATTTTTTTTACATCATTACTTTTCAATTCCTTTATTATTTTTTAAATAAATTTATTATTACATTCAATTTTTAAGATATAATTTAATATAATTAACTTAATAGTATTGTAAAGAAGTAACTTTATTTTATCTAAATCTAAACTATTATATTTAAACATTCATCTATATAAAATTTAATATTAAAATATAAAAAAATAACTACTTATTTTATATTATATTTATTATAAAATTTTATAATCCTTTTACATCTTAAGTGGGACAAATATTCTTAAAAATAGTTTGACACTTAAAGAAAATAATAAAATATTGTCTAACCTTTGTTACTTTAGTGATGAATTTTGTTCTCACATTTTATTTTAAATTAATTAAACTTTATATTCTTGTGCAAATAATTTTCACAGGAGCATCCTTAAATGATTTTATTTTATATTCTTATTGTTCTAATTACAAATACAAATATGCATATGTGATTTGTATAAGAAGTATTTACTCAAAACAATAGTGTAAGGGTGGAGATTTTTTGAATTCCAAAGATATTTTTAAGGTTAGAATTTGGAGGGAAGTTAAGGTTGTGTGACATGTTTTGACAACTGAAATATGTTTAGGATAACTATATATCAAGTAAACAATATTCATTTCATATCCATTTCATATGACTTAATTTTAAAAATTACTTAATATTTTACTTTTTTAAAACCTTTGCATTCAAATATAGGTATATAAAAAAAAAATAAGCAAACCTCCAAAACCCAAATCTTTTTGAAACATAATATTGTCGTAACAATTATTTTAATATTTAAAAAAAAAAAAAAAAATTGCAATTTCAATTTCATGGGATTTTTTTTATTTATTGTGACGAAAATCTTATAACCGTTGTGAGGAATCTCCTCCCAACCATGAACCCTCATAAAGCTATCAATAGGGAATTTAACACAAAGCCATCACACACACCGCATGCCAAAGTTTGAACCTTGAGGGCCATCACACACACCCCATGCCAAGGTTTGAACCTTGGACCCCAAGGTTCCTCATGGGGTTTATTTAATTTTATATCATTCAAAAAGCATTTTCATCAGTTAAGCTTCAAAAAAGATAAAAAATTATTTAAATTGGTTAGGAAGAAATTTAGAATTATATAAAATAATTTTGAAAGAAAATATTAATTTAAATATATCAAAAAAAATTTGGTTGGATGAAATATTTGACTAAAAAATTTAATATTTTATATTATTGTTATAATATCTCTATAGCATTTTTCAAAAAAAATAAATTAATAAAGACTTTAAATTTTTTAACTTAATAATATATATATATTAATTATTTTATACATAAATTATTAAAATTAATATTTTTTACTTAGGTAATTAATTGAACCCATTTTCTTAGACATTTATTATATTAATGGCAATATACATTTTATATTTTAAAATATTGATTTATTTAACTTATTTTCAAATGTGTATTTTTGAAAGAATAAATAATGTGAATATTATTTTTATAATGATAGCATATTCAATTTATTTTAATTTTTTTTTTGATTGGTAGAAAAGGTGTTGAAAGGTCCCTGAACCTTGTACAAAGGAGATTACAAGAAATCCATAGTGACCGAGGTGGTCCAAGAAGAAAGGAAAAGAGAGCTGGCAAACCTCCACACTAGGGAAGGTGTCGTGAAATCGCGACCAAAATGGTGATGTCGCAAAATCGCGACAAGTTGCACCGTTGATGCCAATAGAAGAAAGGAAGTCGCGAAATCACGACAAGAAAAGCCATCGAAACCAAAGAAGGGAAGAAGTCGAGATATCGCCACATGTTGCAGAGTGTCGCAATATCACGACAAGTTGCTAGGTTGGAGCCGGACGAGAAGAAGAGTCACGAAATCGCAACAAGAATGAAGACCACAACCGAAATAGAAAATGAGTCACGAAATCGTGATGAAAGTGGAAGCCTGCTGCCGAGAAGAACAAGTGTCGCGAAATCGCGACAAGAATGAAGACCACTGCCAAAGAGGAAAATTGTCACGATATCGCAACAAATTGGGAGACCGCTGCCAAGACGAAAAAATGTCACGAAATCGTGACAATATGGAGGACCGCAGCCGAGGACAAAAGGTGCCGTGAAATCGCAACAATCTGGAAATCCATATCCGAGGAGGAAAAGTGTCATGAAATCGCGACAAGAAAGAAGACCGCCGTTGGAGAGAAAAAATGTCGCGATATCGCGACAAAAAAGGAAGACCGCTGTTGGAGAGAAAAAATGTCGCGATATCGCGACAAAAAGGAAGACCACCGTTGGAGAGAAAAAATGTCGCGATATCGCGACAAAAAGGAAGATCGCCGTTGGAGAGAAAAAATGTCGCGATATCGCGACAAAAAGGAAGACCGCCGTTGGAGGGAAAAAATGTCGCGATATCGCGACAGAATGGAAGACCACCATTGGAGAGAAAAAATGTCGCGATATCACGACAAAAATGGAAGACCACCGTTGGAGAGAAAAAACGTCACGATATCGTGACAGAATGGAAGACCGTCATTGGAGAGAGAAAAAATGTCGCGATATCGCGACAAAAATGGAAGACCGCCGTTGGAGAGAAAAAAGGTCGCGATATCGCGACAGATGGAAGACCGCCATTGGAGAGAGAAAAAATATCGCGATATTGCAACAAAAAGGAATACCGCCGTTGGAGAGAGAAAAAATGTCGCGATATCGCGACATGAAGCAAGGAAGCATCTGAAGGCCAAAAAGTGTCGCGATATCGCGACATGAAGCAAGGAAGCATCTGAAGGCCAAAAAGTGTCGCGATATCGTGACAAGTTTGCAAAAAAGCACCCGGAGAGAAAAAGTGTCGCGATATCGCGACAGAATATAAGACCGCCGTTGAAGAGAGAAAAAAGGTCACGATATCGCGACAAATTGGAAGACCGCCGTTGGAGTGAAAAAAGGTCGCGATATCGCGACAGAATGGAAGACCGCCGTTGAAGAGAGAAAAAAGTCTCGATAACGCGACAAGCTGAGATTTTGCAACCAACTGTGAAAAGTGACACGAAAACGCTCCAAGATGCCAAGACGTAGCCACAGGGGAAAAACCCGGAGCCCAGTAACCCACTCACATTGTGCAAACATTGGAACTTGAAGAAGCGTCCCTTAGGCCGATTGGGAAGGAATCTCTCCAAACTTGAATGTTTGTTGCATCAACTCCCTTGTTAGCAAGCCAGTCCACAACTTTGTTTCCTTCCCGATATTGATGTTGAATGATTATTTCTGGGTAAAATCCAATTAGTGTCTTGCATTCTTCGAAGATGGAAACAAGGGTCCAGGGAGGCACAGAGGTTCCTTTGAGCCAGTTGATGCAATGCAATGAGTCTCCTTCTATGATGAGTTTATTGATAGTCAAGCCTTACAATAGAATCAAGCTTTGGAGCAAGGCCTGAGCCTCAGCCATATTGTTGGACTGAATTCCTAAGTTCTGAGCAAAGGCCAAAATTATTTCTCCTCTGTGATTTCTAAGAATTCCACCTCCGCCAGTTGCTCCAGGGTTACCTTTGGCCATGCCATCGAAGTTAAGCTTGTGCCACCCAGAAGGAGGTAAGACCCACTTGATTACAGACTTGTCAACAGAGGTACGAGGTGTTGCAGAAAAATTGAAAAGATTGAAATGATTTGTTAAATCCAATTCAAGGCCAAGAATGGGGGGTTTGGACGATGAGACAAGAGAGGCATTCTCCGTAGCAAGGGCCAAGATTTTGGCAACAACAATCTTCTTATCCGTGGCAAGGTTTTTGAAAATTTTGGCATTTCTCTCAAGCCAAATCTGCCACAGGAAAATGTGAAGGCAAGCTTGCCACATGAATTTGAGTTGACAGCTCTTGAAAGGCCTTGGCCATTGTTGAAAAAGGAGGGGAATGGAATGAGGGAGGGCTACGGAGATGGCGAAAGTGTTGAAAACCTGGTTGAGCACTGCAAGGGAGAAGGGACATTCCAAAAAAACATGCGCAGTAGACTCATAGGCAATTTTACATAGGATGCACCAATTGGGGATGAGAAGCCCTCTGGTTATCAAATTGTTAGTGGTGAGGATTCTATTTTGGATGGCCAACTAGCAGAAGAATTTGACCTTGGGAATGATCTTGGGAACCCAGACCAGATTAGATAAGTCACAGCCATCACTGGGAGCTTCTTGGCTATAGTAGGTAGATTTAACAGTAAAATGCCTTGAATCTTCAAGGTTCCAAACCATGGAGTCATCTTTGTGAGAGCTGGGGATTATGCAGCTCCTCAGTAAGTTTTGTAACCGCCTAAGCGCCTCGGTGATATGTCTAGGCCCATTCAGATCTAGGTGTTTCCATTCGGGTCTTGTAATATTTGGGTTAATGAAATGACACACCTTATCTCCAAAGGTGGATTCAGTCACCGTCTTGAGCACAGCAAGATGAGGATCTTGGCTGAGAGGTTTGTCACGGATCCAAGGGTCATCCCAAAAACGAATGGTCAATCCATTTCCAAGACACCACATTAAGCCCTCCATGATGATCTTCCTTGTTTTAGTGACACCATTCCAGAAATGAGATCCACTAGGAAGGTTGTGCTCTCCAAGAAAGGGAACCTGATGAAGGTACTTAGCTTTGATGATGTCAATCTAGGTGGCTTTTTCATTGATGGTAAGTCTCCAAGACTGCTTGGCAATGAGAGCCATGTTCATCCACTTGATGTCCCTGAAGCCGAGACCTCCATCCTTTTTCTTGGAACAAACCTTGTCCCAGGCAACAAGGGGAAATTTGTTCTTGTTTTCGTTTCCCGCCCAAAGGAATCTGCGTTGAATTTGCTCAATTCTTTGGTAGATGGAAGCTGGAGCTTTGAAGATAGATAAGAAAAAAATAGGAATACTTTGCAAGCAAGCCTGGACCAGAGTGGCTTTGGCTGCCTGACTGAGCAATGAACTTTTCCAGCCTGCAAGATTCTTGTTGAGACGATCTAGAACAGGGTTCCACATAGCCGAGACCGATTTGCCATGGAAAAGCGGTAATCCGAGATAAGTAGTTGGAAGGCTCCCAATGATACACCCAAGGATCTCAGCAATCCTATTTTGCATGTGGATGGGAGTATTGAGGAAGTATAGCTTGCTTTTGTGGTAATTGACTTTCTGGCCACCCGCCTCTTCATAAGAGTCAAGGATGCTCTTAATGATTTTTGCTTCAGGGACAGAAGCATGAGAGGAAAGAATAGTATCATCCACAAACTGTTGATGGGAAATGACATTGGTTTTTAAGGCTGGTTTGATCCCAGAGACGAGTCCACTGTTGCAGGCAGCAGTAAGGGTCCTTCCAAGGGTTTCGGCCAAAATGATGAAGAGGAAGGGTGACAGAGGGTCCCCTTGGCGATTGCCTTTAAAACTTGGAAAAAAACTAGTAGGTGAACCATTGATAAGAACATAGAACCAAGCAGTAGAGATACATTCTCGAACCATATTAACCCATTCTTTATGAAACCCAAACTTCTCAAGGACCTCGAACAGGAATTTCCATGAAACCCGATCAAAATCCGTGTTCATGTCAAGCTTAAGGAACATACTGGGTTTTTTGTTTTTAGATGCCGAATGAGCCAACTCATGGATGGTTATCACTCCATCAACAATGAATCTGCCTTTGACCGAGCTTCCTTGGCACTGGTCGATGATGGAGGGAAGGATGTCTTTCAGCCTGTTTGCCATAACTTTGGTGATAAGTTTGTAGATGACACTACAGAGACTTATAGGTCTGAAGTCAGAGAGGGAAGCACGATCATTAGACTTGGGAATTAAAACAATGAAGGTGGAATTGGCTTGTCTCGACATCATTTTGGCTCTCTGGAAGAATTTAACCGCAACAACAACATTAGGGCCCACAATATCCCAAAAATGTTGAAAAAACTGGGGTGGAAAGCCATCAGGTCCAGGGGCCTTATCAGGTTCCATTGCAAACAGGGCATCTTTGATCTCCTCTTCAATGTAGGATTGGAGCAATTTCTCATTATCATCGTTAGACACCATCATTGGAATGTTCTGAAGCAGAGAACTTTTTGTGCGGGGGTGGCAGTCAACACTTGAACCTAAGATTTCCTGGAAGTGGTGCACAGCTTCTGTCCGATGGCATGGATATCGGATACAATGGTACCATCAGCCTTGGTCAACTCGGAGATTTTATTTGAACCTCTGTGGCGCAAGGTGGAAGCATGGAAAAACTTCATGTTGGTGTCTCCTTCTTTGAGCCGGAGGCTTCGGATTTTTGCCTCCAGTAGGACTCTTCCTTAGCCAAAACATTGTGAAGGTTTGAAAGGAGGCATTTTTGTTCCATGAAAGTTTCAACCCTCTAGTCCCCTCCCTGAATCAGATTTTCCACCCTTTTGAGCTCATCTAATAGAATTTTTTTTC
Organism: Wollemia nobilis; assembly: GCA_028583015.1. Taxonomy (NCBI): domain Eukaryota; kingdom Viridiplantae; phylum Streptophyta; class Pinopsida; order Araucariales; family Araucariaceae; genus Wollemia; species Wollemia nobilis. The sequence goes on along the minus strand of JAQPPZ010016040.1, from coordinate 3,768,441 downwards.
ACTAAAGAGGTTGTCGAAAACCTCCCTGTTCCAGCATTTTAGCTTGAGTTTGACTGCTTTGAGTTTGAGGAACAGATTCGAGAGAGGGTTTGGACAAAGGTTTTGCTGCCACCATTATCGAATGCACCGACCTAAATCTAAATGAGTGAGCCACATCTAAACCTAAACTTATTTTAAATTTTAATTAAATGTATTTTTTAAATATATTATTTATGAAATTATTAATAACTTTAACGTTAGTTATTTCTTTAACATTCAAATATTTGAGTTGAATGCAGGTAAACTGTATCCATTGTATCAAATAGTTAAACCGTACTTAATAGTCAAGATAGTGTTAGAAAATTGAAAAGAAAAATAAATAAGCTTATTAATTTTAAATTAAAAAAAACTATCACGTAGGAAGTACCTTTCCAATTAAACCCAAAATAATGATGATGATGATGATGATGATGATGATGATGATGATGATGATGATGATGATGATGATGATGATGATGATGATGATGAAGAAGAAGAAGAAGAAGAAGAAGAATGGCATCACTTCTTAAAAAAAAAAAAAAAAAACATAAATAATATTCAAACTGTTTTAATACCATTATAAAATAACAATGTAATACTGTAACCTAATCAATTAAAAATAATAATAAATATTCAAATATATTAAAAATAAAATTATTTTATTTTATATGTTTATCAATATATTGAATTAATGTCTTGTAATCTTATTATATTAAGATATCTAAACAATACTTTCCCCTCCATCTTTAATTCTAAAAAATACTTTCCCCTCCATCTTTAATTCTAAAAAATACTTTCCCCTCCATCTTTAATTCTAATGAGTTGTTATATTATGTTCTTAAGGCACCAATTGAATTAGACATTTAATAGTCTTTAAAAAATATATTATTAAAATATCTAATTATATTCGAACGAAATTCCAATCAATTGGAAAATTCTTGGAACAGAAGAAGAACATTATATTGAAGATTCGCAACCGCCTGGCTTGGCCCCTTATATTTTCAAACTGATATTGACAACGCTGACTTCAAATATACCAAAATATCAGTAATAATTACAAAGTCTCCCTGACATTAATCTTAGACCATCCCAGTCACATGTCTAGTCCTATTATAATAATTTCCCCCCACATAGGACTGTACAGTATTGGGCATCCACACGGAAATGGAAAAAAGCGATGTATCCTTCCAACCCACAGTAAGAGCACGCCCATTCTCCCCAACAGTAAAGGATTTCTGTGCGTGAAACTCCGTGAGTACCAAATTAGCCTGATACTTTGCCTGCTCGCTGAAGGCAACTGCTCTGAATCCGACCTCCGTCATGAATGACCTCCACACGTCAGCGTCCACGTGTCTGATCACCCTATCCTTGCCCTCGGACGCCACTATGTTACGCATTGCCGGAGCAAGGAGGAACCGCTCAATTCGAAGCCTGTTTAAATCCCACCGTTCAAAAACCGCATCGAGTGAATCAAACATCGCGGTGGAATAAAACAGGACCTCCACGAACCGCTTGGCGAATTTAGCGGAGTTGTGCTGACCTTCGTTGTTGATAACGGTGAAAACTAACGGCTCTAACTTGAAAATAACGTCCACCAACGATCTCAGGCTGGTAGGTTTCTGAATCAGGGTCTGAAGTGTTAGAATTAGTATTTAACCCAAATTCCGTACCAGCTTGCACCGTTGGAATGTCCCGTCTGGCAGAGGAGGCATGGGGCGAGTTAAGGAGTAGGTGAACTCCGTATGCCTCCAGGCTGGCCTCGGGAGTCACGCCAAGCCAGCCTCAGACCCCCTTGCAACTATAAATGGAGACCTCGGGCACGATCTCGGTATTCTGGGCAGCAGCCCCAGTTTCCCTGCACACCTGCTGTGCAGGCCATTCCTGCCTGAGAGGATCCGGCGGCAAGCCTTGCCGCTGTTGCACGCACAGAAAGGGTTCGGGGGTTCTTGCTGCTCCTTAGCGCAGAACCTTTCCTGGCAGTTTAGCAGACCCTTCTCTGTCGCGGTGCAGATCTATTTGTATGCCCAACAGACCAATTATGCAGATGTGTTGTGTGTGGTTTTATCCGCAGGCGGTAGATGCCGTAGATGTAAGGCTCCGCAGAGCCAATTATTTGTATTGCAGCCCTCCCCTGTTTTATTAATGTAAACTCTGTATTTTTGCCTCCGCCTGTTGTTTGTCAACCTGTAACAGGGCTTGTCTAAAGATCCTCGAATTTTCCGCATTTAATTTGTTTTGTTAAAGTTTCAACTTCTAACATGGTATCAGAGCGAGGAGACAGAGACAGCAGGCGAGGTCGGGAGATGCTGCATGGAGAGCAGCCATGAAATGCTGATGGAGGGCAGCAAGGGTTTGGTGCAGTCGGCAGCAAGTTCATCGACGAGAGTGTTTCGGGCGTTAAAGACCACCAGGTCCGGGGTTCGAAACCCCGGCAGACCAAGGAAAATCCCCAAGGAAGAGTGCACAAGTCTGAGGTGGTCCGCATCATTTCTGACATACAGCGAGAGCGCCGCTACCAAGAGCGGCGAGTGTGGCCTCGGAGCAGAGATCAGCCAGAGGCGACGGAGTATTCGGAGAACTATTTTTTTTTGCGAGGGTCGGAGAAGGAAAAGAAAGCAAGGCCAAAGTTCGGGAGCGCAGCCAGATCGTGCGAAGTTTGGGAGCGCAGCCAGATCGTGCGAAGTTCGGGAGCGTAGCCAGATCGTGTGAAGTTTGGGAGCGCAACTCGATCGTACAGACTTCGGGAGCGCAGGTCGATCGTACAGACTTCGGGAGCGCAGGCCGATCGTGTGAACTTCGGGAGCACAACCCGATCGCACAGACTTCGGGAGCGCAGCCCAATTGCACAGACTTCGGGAGCATAGCCCGATCGTGCAAAGTTTGGGAGCGCAGCCCGATCGCACTGACTTCGGGAGCGCACCCCGATTGCGTGAAGTTCGGGAGTGCACCCCGATTGTGCACGTGCATCCCGACTTTGGGGCCCTCCCCTCCTGCGCCTTGCGTAGTTCGCCCTTCGCTCCATTGCGGACTTCGCTCCTCCCGTCATCGGACTGCGGAAAATAAATTTAAAGGGGGCATGGGAAAGCCCTGTCGGAGCAACAGTATAAGCATGGGAGAATGGACGGAGAGGGCCAAGAGGAGCTGCAGGTGCATCGATGTTTGTTGAGCCGGCCCAGGATCGAAACCCCGCCGTCGTTATGGAAGCACGACAGCAGCATCAAAAGCAACTGAAGGCGGAGGAGATCGGGCGCTATGTGCACAGCCCCGTGCACTATGCGGTGGCGCGAGGGAACTACGCGGGGCTGCAGCGGATCCTGGCGACACTATCGTGGCTGCCAAGGGCAGGGGAGGTCACCACGAAAGGATTTTGGGCCTCGCCCGGTTTCGAACTTGAGACCCTCCAGAGCGCAGAGGACAACAAATCCGAGAGTTTGGGAAGCAGTATTGCTTCGGTCTGGCAGCATTTCAAAATTTTTGTGTTAGAGGAATTTGGATTAAGGGAGGCTGTTAGAAATAGTATTTAACCCAAATTCCGTACCAGCTTGCACCGTTGGAATGTCCCGTCTGGCAGAGGAGGCATGGGGCGAGTTAAGGAGTAGGTGAACTCCGTATGCCTCCAGGCTGGCCTCGGGAGTCGCGCCAAGCCAGCCTCAGACCCCCTGCAACTATAAATGGAGACCTCGGGCACGATCTCGGTATTCTGGGCAGCAGCCCCAGTTTCCCTGCACACCAGCTGTGCAGGCCATTCCTTCCTGAGAGGATCCGACGGCAAGCCTTGCCGCTGTTGCACGCACAGAAAGGGTTTGGGGGTTCTTGCTGCTCCTTAGCGCAGAACCTTTCCTGGCAGTTTAGCAGACCCTTCTCTGTCGCGGTGCAGATCTATTTGTATGCCCAGCAGACCAATTCTGCAGATGGGTTGTGTGTGTGGTTTTATCCGCAGGCGGCAGATGCCGTAGATGTAAGGCTCCGCAGAGCCAATTATTTGTATTGCAGCCCTCCCCTGTTTTATTAATGTAAACTCTGTATTTTTGCCTCCGCCTGTGTTTGTCAGCCTGTAACAGGGCCTGTCTAAAGATCCTCAGAATTTTCCGCATTTAATTTGTTTTGTTAAAGTTTCAACTTCTAAGATGAAGAACATAGCAGGCGTTAACGGCCACGGCTTCCGCGGGGTCGACCTTGAACAGGCTTTCGTTAACGTCCTCTATTTTGTCGATGACGGCCATTTGGAAAGCAAACGACATGTTTAACGATTTTGCAAAGTTTGTCAAGCGTTTGCCGGTTGTCGCCGTCGTCTTGGACCCTCTTTTGCAGATTGCCGTTATCTTTAACGCCTGTGGAGGACCGGTGTGCCGTGAGGCCAGGGATTGCCGTTATCTTTAACGCCTGTGGAGGACCGGTGTGCCGTGAGGCCAGGGATTGCATGAGGCTGGGCGACTGCATGCCGCCTTGGATGTCCATGTCGATTATGTGGATTTTCTGTGCATTTCCGACTGCTTCGAAAATGGTTTGGTTTGCTGTGAAATGCGTCATTCTGGAATAGGGAAGCGACTGATAAAATGATATCGCGCACAATTCAATTTCTTTCATCCTCGCCTCTATATTTTGCATATTTCCTGCTGAGTTGAGTTTGTTGTCGACGTACTTTGCCGTCTCTCTTTTGATCTTTTCCACCATGGCTTCTGCAGGGTAAGATGATTGTAATCAATACGAGCCGTGAAAGGAGAACACGTCCATTCTTTGAGAATGAAGTGTTCTCTTCAAAATGTAAAATATCAAAATTAATTTCTACGTAAAGGCAAAAAAAAGATAGATGGGAAAAAGCGGTTATGCAAAGAAAAACAGAAAGAAAGAAAGCACTGTACTAATGTCCACAGATTGACCAAGCTAGGCGAATAGTGAGACAGTACAACCGATCTACAATCAGAATGGGAGCGAATCTCACGGTCTAAGGAAAACAAAAAATGAATCTAAAGGTTAAAATCATTACAGTCACATTCAGCTTTTTATTACAGTCACATTGTTTCACCAAGAATATTTACAAAGATTTAAATGATTTTGAAGTTCAAAGCATTTAGAATCACTCGAATTAATTTCGCCTGTCATTGCTTCCTTCTAGAAATTCGAGGGGTTTCTCCTATCTAAAACACATTTTCATTTCTAAGATCGCTGTCTAAAAAACAGCTGATACGAAGTCTAAGGGAATTAGAAGCTACACCTCTGTAATCAGCTCACTAAAGTTATTAACATGTTTTATATCTAGCATATGTCATCAGCTCACTAAAGTTATTAACATATGTCATCAGCTGACTAAAGTTATTAACATGTTTCATTCCCAAAGGCCCACTAATTCCTCGAGGTAATACTGAGTACTGAGTCTCATTGGTTTACTACATTTGTTCTCCTGTTTGCTGTTGTTAGGAATCGAACACATAAACATGTAGTAGTCAGGGGCAGAGGGCTTAGCTTAGAATAATTTTGTGAACGTTTACTATTTTGAGAGTCGGAGATTAGCTATTCAACATCTACCAAATAAAATGATTTTTTATTGCCAATGGATGAACGTGTCCTTTCCATTTTAAAGTTAGGATTTTTCTTTATTTAAGTCTATTATCAGGGCAAACCTCATCTTTAAACTAAAAAATCCCTTCACAGCTGTATATGTATACTAAAAAAATAAAAGAGAACTTCATCCACTGAAGAGCTGTCATAGAGGGAAACTTAGCTAGTCAGCTTAACTGTAGCACATCATCTATGATTACCATGGCAACACGATGTTATTAGCGCATCATCGATGATTATCATGGCAACACATCCTAACTATTAACATTTTCCATTCTAGATCTACAATAACAAGCATGTTGAGACTGAATAATAATTACCTGTGAAATAGTATCCGATCCTCTCCGCTAAGTCTCCAAAAGGGCTCGATAAGCGCTTACACTGCATGAGCATTTGATGAGCGGCATCATATCTCTGAACTCCAACGGAGTCTGCAGCCCATAACAACGTTTGGATCAATTCTAATCCCATACCTTGTTTGGATCCTACGAATCCAACCTCACGGAAATCAACAAAGACGCCATCATTTTCTATCGTCATCATCTTGATCTGATCGTACGTTGAAATCTGCTGTTGCAGGCATTGGAGTTTTTCAGCGGGATTTCTCATCACCAACTCTCTAGGCAACGGTGGAAATTCATCCTCCCTACTAAGCAATTCCAATAGTTGAAGGATTTCCAAACTGGGATCATCTGCATCCTCCTCTTCAGAATATTTTTCAACGCCACTGGATTTCTCCTCTCTTAAATTATTCTGAGGACCATTGTCAAGCAGTTCCATGTCTTCTTGTAACCATCGCTGTCCACTAGGACCCCCTTTTTCTTCTTTTAGCCATGTTTCTTCCACACCATTTATGTTATCCCTTTCCATTAAAGGAGTCTCTTCCTTATCTTCCCTATTGGCCTGGAAGAAAGAACTCTGATTCTTGAGCTCATAATGCAAACTACACAACCCAAATACATATTTAGCAGTGCAAGATGCCAAGGACAAAACGAAGAGGACGCACATATAGACTGACGAGGATCTATACGTGCAGGCACCGCAAAAATATTCCATCATCCATAAAATATGTTTTTGTTTTAACGTATTGAGAATAATGTATTTAATCAGTTGAAAATAAACGCTGTCTATTCATGTAGTTATTAAAGAAGCATGTTTCCAGAGAAGTCAATCCAACTGATGATAACATAGGGAACCCGTTACACCACAGTCCTCTTTTTTTATTACATAGGGAACACTTTATCTATGTAGTTTTTTTTTTTTTTTTACATAGGAACCGTTTACATCACATTCCTCTTTTTTATTACATAGGGAACACGACGTCTATTCATGTAGTTTTAGTTTTTTTTTTTTTTTTAAAAGGAACCCGTGAAATCACAGTCTCGTAGGATTTAAATTTAATTTTAGGTTATTTTTTAGATAGTTTAGGTATTATTGTTGGTAGTTTACGGTTGGCATTGTTTTTGTTAATTTAGAGTTTATTTAAAAGAATATAGAGCAGGTAATATTTTTCTGGCAAATATACCTCCAAAAATTTAAACTAAATCTATTAATTAACTAAATTTATTAAGTAAATGTACAATCAAACACTACTAATCTATAACCTTATGATAACATAAAAAATACCTTATTTTGTTAATTTTTTTGGCTTCCACGTAAATTTGACAGAGATTGAACTGATGGCTGCATATTTGTCATTAAGTTTCTCCGATCTCTTTCCTGTCTTTTATCTCTGTCAACAATGTTTGTCCGCCTTCTTTCCTGCTTCGTTAAATCTTAAAAAGCTAAGAAGACATGCGAGACGTTTATGCCGGAGTTAAGGTATCATGACTAATGGAAATTGGGCTGCATATTTGTCATTAAGTTTCTCCGGTCTCTTTCCTGTCTTTTATATCTGTCAACCATGTTTGTTCGCCCTCTTTCCTGCTTCGTTAAATCTTAAAAAGCTAAGAAGACATGCGAGACGTTTATGCCGGAGTTAAGGTATCATGACTAATGGAAATTGGGCATCTGATATTTTATTGGCTATTTACTTAAGAGATTGTTGTCTCCACCCGTATCTACTTAAATAAAATTGGGTTGGGCCTACCAAGTTAGGTATATTTTCCGACAACATTTGTGCACACTTAGATTTCTTATAAAACCCTTATTTTAGGGCGACAGACGTGGAGAACTTAGGATTACGTCGAACAAAATTCCACGTTAAGAGGAGGTACTAACGTCGAGGAGATATTAAGAGAAAGTATTAAACGGAAGAAAAAAAGCATTTCACCAATTAAAAGTAAGGTCAAATATTATATATATTGGCTGCATTGGAAATCTTTATAACCCGCTGGGCACAGACGACCGATAAACACTAATGGTTACTAACTATCAATGGATCTACCCCTTTGAATCATATATTCCATTGTAGAGAATTCAAAAGATTGTGGGTTTGTATATGTAAGCTTGCTATGATGATCCGGATTATAGTATAAAATATATATTTATTATTAAAAATTAAAATACTATAGATTAATTATTATTTATATATTATTTTGTTAAATATTTAATTTTTTTTTTTTTGGTAAATAGTGTAGTTTATATTAAAGGTTTTTTATTTAGATTTTAAAACCAGTGGTTACAAAAAATTTAAAGGAGGCTAACGGTTTAGAAGATTAAACTTTAAATAAGTGTTTTCGTACATGGATAAACATCGTTCACCATATATTGATTAAAAGCCGATAAGTCTAATAGCAAACACCTCAAAAAATATTGATGCATATAATATATGAATAACACCCCAAACAGGATTGATGTAAATAATATATAGACAACAGACACCCAAACTAGCATTGATGCATATAATATATGTAAAGTTAAAATAACCCTCATGAAAAAAAACCCCAGTAAGGACCCAGAGAACCATAAAAAAAAAAAGACCCATGACCCTCCATCATGCATTAGTCACCTTCTTCTTTGTAGTGCTTTCCTCAATCTTTATGAGTTGCTTCAGCTTCCCGCTAATGTTGTCAAGAGTACTAATGAGGCTGTTGATGAAGATGTTGGCAACCTGATGATGAATCTCCTGCTCTGGTGCTTCGTTGTTGATTTGCCCACTCTTGGTTGGCTTCATTGACAATATTTAAGGGTGGATTGTTATCCCATATAGTCAAGGAATTCTGACTGATTCTCATGTTTGCTAAGAGGTCAGCTAATCTGTTTGTCTCCATGTACACATGTCTGCATATCACGCTGCCCTGTCTTCTGATCATGTTTATGGCTTCCTTGATGGCATTCATGATCGTCCACGAAGGATTGGAGTTGTTGTTGATATAATTTATGATGTTTAGAGAGTCTCCTTCTATTTCATAGTTCCCTTTATGGTTTTGGATGATGGTGAGACCTCTCCACAGGGCATGGGTTTCTGCTACGTGATTAGTTTGAATGCCTAAGTTTTGTAAATCTGACTACAATCTTACCATTGCTATCTCTGACCAGTACTCCTACCCCTACCATTCTCGGGTTTCCTTTAGAAGCTCCATCGAAATTGAGCTTGAGCCATCCTGTTGAGGGGTGTTTCCATGAATAGGTGTACCTTGTGTAGGGATGAATGACACAAGGATTATCTTCCCTAGGGATATTAAGACTGCTAAACAAAAAAAGCTCCTATCCCACATCAAGGAGTTTTGTGCAAAGGATGAGTCAGGAGTTCTCTCTAGCAAAGCTGATGATTTTACTAGCAATGGAAGTAGGGTCCTTGGAGGTGTTAGAGAACACACTGCTATTTCTTTCTAGCCATACATACCATAAGAAATGGTGAGTACACATTTTCCACAAGGATTTCAATCAAGGGTTTTTTAAAGGATTGTGCCATTGAGTGAAAAGCTCTACCAAGGAGTTGGGTCAGACCCAGATGATGTGAAAACTGGACAATAAGTTACTCATCACAGTATAAGAGAAATCACATTTAATGAAAATATGCTAAGATTTATAGCATAGGTGGTATATTTTGGGTACCATCATCCCCCTCTTGATGAGATTATCAGTGGTTAGAATATTTTTTTGAATTGTTAGCCAAGAAAACACTGCCACTTTAGGGATGAGGTGCTTGATCCAGATTTGGCTAGGAGAAAAGGGACCTTGTTGTGGATTGAGGATAAGTTGGTAGGCAAATTTGATAGAAAAACATCCAATGTCTATTTCTTTCCAAATTAGAAAGTCTTCTCTTCCATCTGTTGGAATCACTGTAGTATTCAACATAAGAGCCAAAGCCCTCGCTGCCCTGGTTATGTGCCCATCATTTGAGTTAATGTTGAGGTATTTCTAGCTTATAGACCCATTGATGTTTTGGATGAAGTCTACTAATTTGTTGTGTTGGTGCCATCAAGGATATTTTTAGGATAGACATCTCATCATCTTCATCTAGGGGTTGATCACTGATCCACCTGTCTGTCTAGAAGTTTATGGTAGTACCTGTTCCTAGCTATCACCTTGAACCTTTTTAGATAACTTCTCTAACCTAAATAATTGACCTCAAAAAAATTGATCCCTATTTGGGGATATATTCATCAATGAATTCTTTGTGTTGAAGTTATTTCCTCTATATTATTGACACCCATTTTGCATTGAAACTTGTATAAATTTTCCAAGCTTGCTTAGCCAGTAGAGCAATATTCATATGCTTGATTCTTCTAAGTCCCAGATCCCCTTGGTTTTTTGGTCGATAAAACTTTTCCCATCCAACCAAATGAATCTTTTACTTCTCCTTTGTGCTTCCCCACAATAATTTTTTTTGTATTTGCTCAATTTGGGCATAAACTGAAGTAGGAGCTTTGAATACTAAGAAGAAATAGGTTGGGATGCTTTGGAGGTATGCTGCGGTAAGAGTGATTTTACCTTCTTGGGTTAGAAAAATCCCTTTTCGTCTGACTAAATTTTTGTTTATCCTTTCCACCACATGACTCCATATGGACAATTTGGGATGACTGTAAAAAAGAGGAAGCCCTAAATAGCGAGTAGGGAACTCACAAATTCTACATTGAAGAATACACTTGATTTTAATCTGCCTGGAAAAGGAGGTATTTATGAAGAAGATTTTATTTTTATTATAGTTGATTTCTTGCCCAACCACTTTCTTATATAAATAAAGGATTTTTTTTATCATCTTGATCTCCACTATTGAAGCATAAGTAGAGAGTATTGTGTCATCCATAAAATTTTGGTGTGAAAATGGGTTTAGACTCATTGCAAACCTGATCCCTATGATAGTTTTCTCACTTACAACACTCTTAAGTGCTCTTCCCAGAGATTCAACGAGTATTATAAAAAGGATGGGTGACAGGGGGTGTCCTTGCCTAATGCCTCTACCGCTAGGGAAATAACTTGCGGGTGATCTGTTAACGAAGACTGAGAAATTAGGGTTGGATATGTAGCCTCTAATTACATTTATCCATTCCTCGTGAAAACCAATTTTTTGAAGAATAGCTAGGAGAAAATCTATGTTTACTCATTCAAAAGCCTTACTAATATCTAATTTGAGAAAAATGGTTGCTTTCTTATTTTGGGAAGATGAGTGGAGGACTTCATGCAGGGTGATTATGCCATCATGAATGGACCTTCCTTTGATCGAGATACCCTGGTAAGAATCTATAATGAGAAAGAGTATTTATTTGAGTCTTTGAAGAACACAAGCTTATACTGAGAGGGGGGGTGAACAGTATAAGACCACTTTTTACTTTTTCCTTTATACTTCAAAACAGTAAAGCAATATATCCAAAGCAATATCAAAGCAATGCACAAAACCATCCACAAAGTGACACAACAATTTACGTGGTTCACCCAAGGTGGGCTACTCCACGGATAAAACTTTTCTCTAAAAGTTATATCAAAGTCCTCTGGGAATCCTTCCCAATTACAATGTTTATGAGCCTCGGCCCAAAGGAGATACCTTCCCCCAATCTGAATTTATGAGCCTCTGCTCAAAGGAGATACCTTCCCCTAGCTCTGCTCTGGCTGGTGATCCTCTAGAAGACCTCTGCCTCCGCTGCCCTTAGCAAATGGAACTCTATCCACATAAGACACCTGTCTTCCCTGCTCTGGCTGGAGACCTCTATCCTCAACTCTATCACCTCAAAGTTGGTCCTCGAATTTGCACTAAACATAGTCCTTCGGTCTAGCACAAATGTCCTCTTCCTCTGTCTTTGATCTGCACCAAACACAATCCTTCGGTCTGGCACAAATCTGTCCTCAGGTTCTTCTCATAGAACCAATGCACCTCTGTCCTCAAGTTCTCTGATAGAACTATCAAACTCAGCTTCACAAGTCCTCTGCTAGGACCTGTCCAAATCTTCTCACAAGTCCCCAATGGAACCTGTCCAAAACCTGCTCACAAGTCCCCAACGGAACCTGTCCAAAACCTGCTCACAAGTTCATCAAGAAAAACTTGCTTGGCATGAACCCACAAAGAGAATTGTTAGAGACCCAATGTGATTCATCAACCTCATAGAAGCATAAAGAGAATTGTTAGAGACTCAATATGTTCTATACTTAACTCCCAATCTCAATCTCAAATCTCATAGAATAAGATAGATGTAATATGCTTTTCTCAAGAACATGAAACACAACCCAACAATTGCCAACCATGCAATATCTCATATAACAATGATACTCATGTTCTTTCCAACAACCAATATCTTTTCTCAACCAATTAGGGCTTCAACAACAATGCTCAAAGACAAGGTTTAACCAACATCATTCAACTCAACATCAACCTTGAAGCATTCAACCAATCATCACAAGAAAAGGAAACAAGTAGAAATCCTTTTCCCTCCAAATATATTTGAACAAAACAACCACCAACACAATATCACCAAATGCAAAGAATAACTTGTTCAAATCAACTCAATGGAGTAAGCCCAATATCATGTATCAAGTAAAGCACTAACTTCATCAACACAACCACTATGGAAGCAACTCATCCATCAATATCAAAATAGCCAACTAAGGGTTTCACCATCTCAATGCAAGTAACAAGACTTACAAACATAAACCCTAGTGCACAATGCTTCCACTACCTCAAACCAGAATTATGCATTCACCAAAACTCTCATCAAGGATAACAATGCATAAGTAGTCTTCAACAAACCAGAAAATAGGATTTACACCCAACCAAAGGAAACCTAGTTGAATACCTTTTCACTCCAATCTTATTTCAAGAAAAACATACACCAATCATACTCATAAGAAGAAAGTGCCCATACCTTATTGAAGATGAAGAAGATCTCACAAGTTTGTCATAACCATAACCACCTTTTTGCCAAACTTAAGAAGGTTAGTAAACAACATAATTTTTTTAATATTTCCTCAAGAATATTCCTTGGTTCAAATATAATCAAGGTTCTATGTCTTCTTCATTCAACCTCATTCAACATTTCAATATTAGACACTCTACCTTATAACTCCTTTTAATTTTTACCCAACATCAAAACTAGACCCTTATGACTCCCAAGTCATACACCATACAATTTATACATTTTCAAAAGCAAACCTTATATCTCCCGACCATATAACCTTTTAACTTTTTCTAATAAAAATTAAGTCCTCATACCTTGGAAAAATTCCTTCTCCGCTTGCAAACGTGCTCACACGAACAGCCTGTCCTTTCTACCTAGCAAAACGGCGATCGCGAGGTTTGAACCCGCGACTCTCTTCCTGCCAACGCCTCAGCGCTAGCCTGGCGACCAGCTAGGCTAGCCACCCGCTTGGAAAGAATCTTGCCCACATTTTTCTTATACCTTCTCTCCGTCGAAAATGCGTTTCACTTTATCTTGCTCTGCAAAAAGCATCCGCGAGACTCGAACACGAGATCTTCCTTCCACCAACGCTCTAGCGCTAGCCTCATGACCGGTTGGGCTAGCCACCCACGTGGAAAGACTTCCACCGCCGCTTTTATTTATTCCCTTCCTTCGCTGATCGAACGAAATGCTTAACCCTCTTCTCTGCTCCTTCCGAAATCGAATCGATTGTGCTTAATGTCGAAAAACCATTCCACCCTTGCTTAATGAATTTGATTGCCTTATTTTATATGCACTATGATGCATTTCCAAACACGTCGGCCCTCATAAATTAATTTTAAAATTTTAATTTAAATTTTAAATAAATAAAATTTAAACTAAATATTTAAAATTAAATATCTTCATCACCGGGGCACCTTTTTCAACGAAACGAAGAGCCAACTTGGGTTTTAAGAAAAACCCATTTCAAATCTGTTGTCCATGGTTTTAAATAAAACCTTTTATTTTATCTGCCTTGGTTTTCACAAAAACCCTTCCTTGAACTTAGATCCTTTTGACCTCAAATCAAATTGCTTCAAGAACTCCTTGACATCAATGACAACAACTACACTTGAGCAAAGGCAATGTACTCAAGGTACCCAAAATTGCCAACAATCTCCCCCTTTGTCATTGATGGCAAACCTTTATTAAAAACACATCTTCAAGAGCCAAAACTGAAATCAATCTCCTTTGAAGTTTTGCTCCCCCTGACTTGAAGCTTTCCTCTTCACTTGAAGCTCTCCCCCTTACTCATATCTCTCCCCCTTTGTCATCAATGGCAAAGGGCCACCTTTGGGGCTCGGGACTAAGAATGAGCTTCTTAGCTTAGTCCCTCCCCCACCTCCTGTTGAGGTGATTAATTCTGGGGTGGGAGTAAAACTCCCATTAGGCACTGATCATCATCAGCATCTATAACTTCCTTTCTGGGCCTTCTCTTGAACTCTTTGTCCATATTCCTGTTCCTGTCATTGTTCTTGTTCTTTTTCTCATCCCTGTTCTTGTCCATGCCTTGATCCTTGGACCTGATCATGCCACTGTTCCTATTCCTGTATTCTGGAATTTCAGCTCTACACTGTCTGACTGTGTGACCTTCATTGTTGCACTTATAACAAGTAACAATGTTATTTCTTTTAGGCATACTTGTTCTTTGAATCCACCAGTTCTGACCAAACCAGTTCTGACCAAACCTGTTTTGACCAAACCTGTTCTGACCAAACCTGTTTTGACCAAGCTTGTTCTGACCAAACCTGTTCCTGATATTTGCCTTGCAATAAACTGCCTTGTGCCCAAACTGATTGCAAGAGTAGCAATATCCATGAAAGAAATTACTACTTCTGAAACTGTCATTTACCTTCTTCACTTGAGCCATGCAATGTACAACCATGTGACCAAATCTGTGACACGCAAAACATCTGCCTTGAAACTTTCCTTTATTTGACCTCTTAGGTTCTAAAACTTCTTCTTCTCATTCTGAATTCTATTTTCTATTTCTGTGCATCTATCATTTAAGGACTCATGATCTGAAATACTTTCCCCATCAGAACTCTCTTCCTTTTGGAGTCTCTTACTAGACTCTCCAACTTGTTCCTTGTGAGGCTTAACAAAACCAAGACCTGTTTTATCTGTTGTCTTTCTTTGACCTTTGATGAGAGACTTAACCCTTTTGGAGCTATCTTGAAACTTGTACAGCTTATCCTTGTATTCTTTAGTTTCCATTTCCAAAGAGGCCATTTTCTGTTCTAATTCACTATACTCAAGCACCTTAGATTCTAACTCATTCTTGAGTTCTTGTGCCTTAGCCATAGAGACGTCAAGACTTTCTATAAGTTCATCTCTCTCCATACAACATTCATCTAACTTATCCTTGAGTCTAGCATTCTTCTTTCTTTCCTTTTTCAAAACACTAAGAGCATTAGTAAGTTCACATTCAAGATCCTCTATTTGATTGCACTTTGAATTATCAAGGCCTTTTTCAGATTTCTTATCACTAGAGGTGCTACCCTTTTCAAAAACCATACATGCATCTTCCTTATCATTTTTTGAAGCATCCTCATACATACTAGCAACCAATTCATTATTTGTGCAATCATCCTCAAGGTGACCAAAATTTCCACATCTAAGACATTTCATGATAATGAATCTATGTTTTGGTTCTTCCTCTTTTTCTGATATGAACAACATCTCATTTTCATTATCACTTGAAGAACTTTCACTATCACTACTAGAACACTTACTTGCTTTGTCTAGGTAGAAACTCTTCTTGTGCTTGTGAGAGTACCTCTTTCCTTGATTGCTTTGCTCATCTTTGTTCTTCCTTTGATGCCTATGCCTTTCGTAATCTTTGCTCTTACACTTTCATTATCTTCATCACTTCATCCTTGGCAATCATTTCTACTTCAATCAGGCAAAATGACCAATCTTCCCACAATAGAAAACATCTTAACTGTTGTTCATCCACTTTTGTGCTTTCTAGAGAACTATTTCCATTCCTTGCATTGATCATATGCCTCTTCATCACTAGGTGAGTCCTCATCTCTCTTGAGCCTATGGTTTTGCTTTTGCAAATCCTCCATTGTGTTCTTTACTAGCTTTTCCTTCAAGTTGTTAAACCTTTCCGAAGGAACCCGCTCTGATACCAATTGAAGAACACAAGCTTATACTGAGAGGGGGGTGAACAGGATAAGACCACTTTTTACTTTTTCCTTTATACTTCAAAATAGTAAAGCAATATATCCAAAGCAATATCAAAACAATGCACAAGATCATCCACAAAGTGACACAACAATTTACGTGGTTCACCCAAGGTGGGCTACTCCACGGATAAAACTTTTCTCTAAAAGTTATATCAAAGTCCTCTGGGAATCCTTCCCAATTACAATGTTTATGAGCCTCGGCCCAAAGGAGATACCTTCCCCCAATCTGAATTTATGAGCCTCTCCTCAAAGGAGATACCTTCCCCTAGCTCGCTCCTCGTCGGTGATCCTCTAGAAGACCTCTCGCCTCCGCTGCCCTTAGCAAATGGAACTCTATCCATAGAAGACACCTGTCTTCCCTGCTCTAGCTGGAGACCTCTGTCCTCAACTCTATCACCTCAAAGCTGGTCCTCGAATTTGCACTAAACATAGTCCTTCGGTCTAGCACAAATGTCCTCTTCCTCTGTCTTTGATCTGCACCAAACACAGTCCTTCGGTCAGGCACAAATCTGTCCTCGGGTTCTTCTCATAGAACCAATGCACCTCTGTCCTCAAGTTCTCTGATAGAACTATCAAACTCAGCTTCACAAGTCCTCTGCTAGGACCTATCCAAATCTGCTCACAAGTCCCCAACGGAACCTATCCAAAACCTGCTCACAAGTCCCCAACGAAACCTGTCCAAAACCTGCTCACAAGTTCATCAAGAAAAACTTGCTTGGCATGAACCCACAAAGAGAATTGTTAGAGACCCAATGTGATTCATCACCCTCATAGAAGCATAAAGAGAATTGTTAGAGACTCAATATGTTCTATACTTAACTCCCAATCTCAATCTCAAATCTCATAGAATAAGATAGATGTAATATGCTTTTCTCAAGAACATGAAACACAACCCAACAATTGCCAACCATGCAATATCTCATATAACAATGATACTCATGTTCTTTCCAACAACCAATATCTTTTCTCAACCAATTAGGGCTTCAACAACAATGCTCAAAGACAAGGTTTAACCAACATCATTCAACTCAACATCAACCTTGAAGCATTCAACCAATCATCACAAGAAAAGGAAACAAGTAGAAATCCTTTTCCCTCCAAATATATTTGAACAAAACAGCCACCAACACAATATCACCAAATGCAAAGAATAACTTGTTCAAATCAACTCAATGGAGTAAGCCCAATATCATGTATCAAGTAAAGCACTAACTTCATCAACACAACCACTATGGAAGCAACTCATCCATCAATATCAAAACAGCCAACTAAGGGTTTCACCATCTCAATGCAAGTAACAAGACTTACAAACATAAACCCTAGTGCACAATGCTTCCACTACCTCAAACCAGAATTATGCATTCACCAAAACTCTCATCAAGGATAACAATGCATAAGTAGTCTTCAACAAACCAGAAAATAGGATTTACACCCAACCAAAGGAAACCTAGTTGAATACCTTTTCACTCCAAACTTAATTTTCAATAAAAACATACACCAATCATACTCATAAGAAGAAAGTGCCCATACCTTATTGAATATGAAGAAGATCTCACACGTTTGTCATAACCATAACCACATTTTTGCCAAACTTAAGAAGGTTAGTAAACAACATATTTTCTTTAATATTTCCTCAAGAATATTCCTTGATCCAAATATAATCAAGGTTCTATGTCTTCTTCATTCAACCTCATTCAACATTTCAATATTAGACACTCTACCTTATAACTCCTTTTAATTTTTACCCAACATCAAAACTAGACCCTTATGACTCCCAAGTCATACACCATACAATTTATACATTTTCAAAAGCAAACCTTATATCTCCCGACCATATAACCTTTTAACTTTTTCTAATAAAAATTAAGTCCTCATACCTTGGAAAAATTCCTTCTCCGCTTGCAAACGTGCTCACACGAACAACCTGTCCTTTCTACCTAGCAAAACGGCGATCGTGAGGTTTGAACCCGCGACTCTCTTCCTGCCAATGCCTCAACGCTAGCCTGGCGACCAGCTAGGCTAGCCACCCACTTGGAAAGAATCTTGCCCACATTTTTCTTATACCTTCTCTCCGCCGAAAACGCGTTTCACTTTATCTTGCTCTGCAAAAAGCATCCGTGAGACTCGAACACGAGATCTTCCTTCCACCAATGCTCTAGCGCTAGCCTCACGACCGGTTGGGCTAGCCACCCACGTGGAAAGACTTCCACCGCCGCTTTTATTTATTCCCTTCCTTCGCTGATCAAACGAAATGCTTAACCCTCTTCTCTGCTCCTTCCGAAATCGAATCGATTGTGCTTAATGTCGAAAAACCATTCCACCCTTGCTTAATGAATTTGATTGCCTTATTTTATATGCACTATGATGCATTTCCAAACACGTCGGCCCTCATAAATTAATTTTAAAATTTTAATTTAAATTTTAAATAAATAAAATTTAAACTAAATATTTAAAATTAAATATCTTCATCACCAGGGCACCTTTTTCAACGAAACGAAGAGCCAACTTGGGTTTTAAGAAAAACCCATTTCAAATCTGTTGTCCATGGTTTTAAATAAAACCTTTTATTTTATCTGCCTTGGTTTTCACAAAAACCCTTCCTTGAACTTAGATCCTTTTGACCTCAAATCAAATTGCTTCAAGAACTCCTTGACATCAATGACAACAACTACACTTGAGCAAAGACAATGTACTCAAGGTACCCAAAATTGCCAACATTATTTTTGTTAGGGCTTTGGTAAGAATCTTGTATATGACATTACATAGATTGATGGGTCTATATCCATTCATGGATTTGCACTCAAGACCTTTGGGTATTAAGGTGATGAAGGTGGAGTTGGTGCTTCTGGGGATGGCTTTGTATTTCTACATGTGAATAATGGCTTTGCAAATGTCAATCCCTATGATATACCAGTAAGTTTGAAAAAACCTAGGGGAGAAGCCATCAGTCCCAAAGCTTTATCAGGGGCCATGGAGAAAAGAGTATGTGTTATTTCATCATTGGTAAGGTCCTTAATGATCATATCATTCATTTTAGGGGATACCATATTTGGAATATGTTGAAGAAGCTGATCCTAAGCCTGTTTGAAAATAGTGGAATTTGTTCCCTGTATTTTTCAAAGAAGGTGATTGCTTCATTTCTGATGAGGTGGATGTCTCTCACACTTGTGCCATCACTATTTATTAAATCCCTGATCTTATTGGAACTTCTATGATGAAGAGTGGAAGCGTGGAAAAATTACATGTTTGAGTCCCCGTCCTTGAGACATAGGGCTCTAGACTTTTGTCTCCAATACATTTCTTCCTTGGCCATAATATTGTGGTAATTGACAAGGAGCTTTTTATATTCATTCCTAATTTGTATTCTCATATGCCCTTTCTAAATTTGTTCTTCTATGGATTTGAGCTTGTTGGTGATTTACTCTTTATTTTTAAAAATGTTACCAAACCCTTCCTTGTTCCAAATTTTGATGTGGTCTTTGATTATTTTGAGTTTTTGGGTAACTTGAACGATGGGGGATCCGTCCACCTTTGTTGCCACCACCCTGCAATTTGACTACATAAATCTGGGTGGAGAACCCACATTGTCTCGAATCTAAAAGGGGTCCTTAAAACTGGAGGCTTGTTAGCTTCGAACAGGAGAGGACTGTGATCCGATCTGATTCTAGGCAGGGAAGTGAGGGAGGCATCACACAATAGAGGTATGGCTTCTTGGGATAGAAAGATTTTTTCTAGCTTAACTTGGATAAGATTGTTACCTATTCTTCTGTTATTCCATGTGAATTGAGCTCCCCATATCTAGATATCCATTAGGTTATTCTCAATGAAAAACCCATGTAAGTCCTGAATACTTTTGGTAGGAATGCCATTGCCTCATGCCTTATATAAGGGTAAAGGGGGGAATTGAAATCCCTAGCCAAAACCCAAGGGAAATTTTTGAAAGCCCACCTCATTTGACGTAGTTGGTCCCAAAAGGAACTCCTACCGAGGGGATTTTTTGGGGCGTAGATATTAGGCATGATCCAACATTGATATTTGTCTTTGCAAAAAAATATGATATCTATATCTCTATCTAAGGATGATATTAGTTTACCATCCACTTTCTCTGGATCCCAAAGGCATAAAAGACCCCCAAATGGACCTTGGTTGGGACTGACAATACTTCCACTATTTTTCTAAATGGTGTTGTCTGCCTTGCATGCTTTTGACTGATCTAACTTGGTCTCTTGAATAATGAGGATTTTTTATTTGGTTTCTTTTATAATAGTGCTAAAAAACCTCTTCTTGGCCGCACTATTGGGACCCCTCATATTATGTGAGATTATCCTCATTTGGAAACTTTAGATGATTTCTTACCCCTTTTTGACTGTTGCATAGGGGGTTTGGGTAATTTAGGATCTTCCTTCGGGTGAGTTAACATTTTAGGTACAAGGGTTTTTTGGAATTCGTTGGCTATTTCCTCGGTATTTTGGCTTCTTATTTGCTCTTGGATATTGGGCCTTCCCATTTTCTTATTATTTCCAAAATAAACAAAAAAAAATTTAGAGCTTCGAGCATTTTAAGGATTGATATCTGCTTTTTTTTTCTCAGTAGCCTCTTGGGAAAGAAGATTTTCAAGGGGGGATCAAGGGAAGCTAGCATGATTGGAGATAAGACAGGGCTACTGGTGGGAAGGGGATACTACAAAATTTCTTCTATGGTGGATATTTGGAGGTCGATATTTGGATCTAAAATATAATTTTCTTGCTGAGTGAATAACCCTTCATTTATTTCTAAATCAGAGTGGGTGATATTTCTTGAAATATCAAATCGATTAGGATGAGCAAATAGGGAGATTACCTGATCTTGATCCTCTAATTTTTTTGGCTGCACTTTTTGCTTTCCTTTGTTTACCATAAGGTTTTGCCCTGGTGCTTGCTGATGATGATTTATGTTGTAGATTTGCCTATTCTTTTACATTGGGAGATTCCCAAGGAAGTGAATGCCTTGGTTCCTATAAATATGGTTGCCAAAATATAACTCCTTCTATGGTTTGAGTGAGGGGTAGCGAGACTTGAGGTGTCCTTGAGTTCAACATTTGATGTATAAAGTTGGTTTGTTTTCATACTCTATGACCTGATAGTGGTAGAAATAACCATAGACTACATTGATTCGAGTTAGGAGCTGGGAATCAAGATTTGCCTTGACACATATTTTGGCTTGGGTCAACCTAGTACAAAATTTGGTGGTTGAATCCATGACCACATTTTTTCTTATGTATCTGCATATTCCTTGCAGGATGTCTTCATACCAAAATTGGATAGGGAGTCCCGGGAGACGAAACCACACCCGAGCAAAATTTATTCTTTGAGTTTCGATATTGAAATATTTCCCTCATTTGCAAATAAACAAACTCTTCTTCCCATAGAACCATGGCCCCCCTATTAGAATATGGATTGCATATTCGTGATTGTTAAGGCATATTTGAAATAACCATCTAGGAAGATCTACAATCTCAATATTCCCTAAAACTTTCCACTTGGTAGTGGCTCACTGTCGAATGGATTCCATGTTCGTTCTACCACCCATGAACTTTCCAATCATAGAATGATCTCCTAGGGAAATATATTCGGCCATTAGGGTTTCTAGAATCACTAAGTCCTCTCCGACCTCTATCAAAGGGCTTCGATCCTTGGCATATTATTGTGATTTGGTACCCATAACATTTTCAAAATAAGATGTAGAATTGAAGGGCCCAGCACTGGTCCCCCCTACCTTGGGTTAGCTCTCATTCTTATCTGGGGGTCCTTCCCCAGGTCTTTCCCCTGCCTAGTGGAAAGGTTCGTTTCAACATCAACATTTGACTCATCAATGCCCTCCCCTATAGCAAAGTTGGGGATCTCACCTGGTTCAAGGTTCCCTGTCACTGCTGCACCCAATACATTCCCACCAGAACTCACCTGAGATAAAATGCTCATCATCGCTCCTTTCAAAAATGATCAAATATTAAAAGTTTTAAATATATAATATATTTGAATATATGATAGAATTTTAAGATATTTTTTATTTTAATTATATAAAAATAAAAAATATATTAATTGAAAATCAAATTTTTTGTTTTTTAATATTTTAAATAAGAATAAAAATATATGTAAATTTTTTATATTGAATTTATGTTATTATAAAAATTAAGTAGCTAAATAAGATGCCTAACTCTCTAATAAAAATCTTAGGCTTCCTCTTGAATTATTATAAAGAATGCAGGATGGAAATAATATTTGAAACTGAACATATGGTTTTGATCCAAAAATATAACTAATACTTATAAAAATAAAATACACAACAAGAATAGAAACGACCAGCATTGAAACATCTATAAATAATAATTATTATTTTTTTATAAATTATTAGATTTCATTCAACATAAAAATAAAATCTTATAATCCTATTATAAGACCCCAAACAATTGTTTTAGCAGGGCCTTTCGTATAATACAACAATTATATTCACATTATTTCTCTCTTTCATCATAATAAAATAAAGAGTAAATATTACTAATGATACAATATTTAAACAAGGTATGTCAAAACAAAAAATCTGTTGAAATAATTTTTATAAGGCTAAATCTATATCTAAAAGTAATGGTGTGAATATTTATGTATATGCCATGAAATTCCTATAATTAAATAATTCCATAAAGTATTCTAAGGTAAGGTATTTTGCTTATTATTTATTATGAAAATAGCTTTATATATATAATGCTCAAATTATATATTTCATACGATAGATTTTTTATTTCTAAGTTAAACTTAAAAGAAATTTGTTCATTTATTCCTCAGATTCAACAATCCCACATAAGAATGTATCATTCATAAATTACATGACAACTTTTAAATATCACTACATTTTGAGTAATTTTATATATAATTTATTTCTCTTATAAAGTAATATATAATAAGTCATATTAATAATTCAAAGAATAAATTGCATTAATGTGTAAATAAAGTATGTCAAAATAAAAGCTATATTGAAATAAAGCTTGCAAGGGTAGTTAATCTCTAAAAAATAATGGTGCCAATATCTATGTGTATGTCTCATGAAATTGTTATAATTTAATCATTCTATAAGGTATTTTATGATATTTTGAGTAATTTTTATTATGGTAATACCCTTAAGCACAAATCAACATGCAACATTTACAAAAAAAAAAAATATGTCTTATAAAAGTACATAAATTATTACAATATATACCAAAGTACTTAAATAAATATAACAAAGCAATCATAATGTTATAATAAAAGTGAAACTATTTTGATCTAATAATAAATTAAGAGGTAATACTGAAGAACATACTACACAAAGATCATCCACACAAATTATATGCTAAGCTAAATCCTAATATAGTGAATTAAATACTCGTCACTCAAGGCATCAAGAACTATGCCATCCATAAATAGGTAGAGTAAAAAACTCACTTCTATTATATCTTGCTTGAAATATCACCACTATAAAAATGGGAGATCACACATAAAACATAAGCAAAGGATTCAATGTACCTTGGGAACTAGTCCTTGAGCAATAAATTCAATATTTGTTTACAAATCTTGGTAAAGAGATTTGTGCTTCTTTATAGAAGGTAGTGAACCAATAGCTGATGTTTTTGGTTATAATTTCAAGGAAAAGGGAAAGAGAAATATAGTAAAAAGGTCACATGTTGCAAAAGTACTAAATACAAAAATATCAAAGTAGTGTTAGTAATAACAATGATCGTATATTAAAAACCCTAAAAATCAATAAATGATTATGATCATCACTTAAAGCTCATCACATGGAAATCCTTTTTTGAATGTGAATCATAGGCTCAGATGCCAATATTCTTAGATATTTGTTTATAACCTATTATCATCATTTCTCATATTTAGCTAATAGAATCTCTTTTAGAGAATTGTAAATATTTTCTTTACCTCAAAAATGGCCTACTACTATACTAAAGTGTATTTTCCAAAACATCTTTGACCATTTACTATATGGAATACATAGGTTTTCCGTGATAAACAAGATTATCTCAAAAATAAAAATTAGGAATATGCTTACCCATATTAAGATATTGATATGTATTAATAAAATCAATAGAGACTTCATACAAAGTAATATCAAAGTCTTATGTTTGCATGAATGAAGAATAATTGTGAATGTGATCATTTATAGTTGATTCAAATAGTGTGTTATCCAATCAGAGCTTCCTTAATTGTACCATACGATTAGATGAATATATATTAATTACATAGCCCAATTCTAATGAATCTCAATTATTATCTTAGTGAGTATCTAAATAAACTCAATAGGATTGTGATATGAAAGAATAATTATTTCTTCATCCAAGATTTAGTGTTTTTATAGTTTATATGATTGGACAATTACATAATGTTCTTTGTTCTATTTGGGGTGTTTTTGAACTACTCTATTATTATTATTATTATTATTATTATTGGAAAGAGTTAGATTATATTATATCATTAACTAGAACATTACAATATTTTGGTGTTAATATTGTCCACCAACTAAAAAACAAAATGAGGTGGATCAGGAGTAAAGCATCCATAATTGAATATACATAAGAATAGAAGCTAATATCAACAAAAATCCTATAGCTATATCTTGATGCAATACACCATATATCAACATTCATATGTGGGAGAGTTTGTTATATGAAAAAATTATAGGTATGTCTTTCATGCTATCTTTTGTAGTATTTAGAGAAGAAAAAGAAGTAATCAAACCCTGAACCTACCTATCATTGTTAATTTTCTTCTTCTTAGCTTCCTGTTGGACTTTCTAAATATATTTAATCATATGAGAAAGTTGATGAAGTCTATCAATAACATATCAAGGTGTGTTGGAAGGACCATAAACTTGGGAATGGATGTGTCCCACATATAGCAAAAGATAAAAGACCAAGTTTACCAAAAATATATCCAATGGAAGAGCAGATCCAGTAAACACCTTTATGCATATGTACTTCCAAATGTGCTTGAGAAGGATGAGTCTACAAACATCCCAGAGTTTGGGGCATTGATACAACTAAGAAAAACCAAGCAAAGAAATCTTCCAAGATCTAGCAAAAGAGGGAAAAAGAAAAGAGTAAAAGATATCACAAAACTATTTAGCCATGCCACAAAACCAAAACAAGTGAATAAGAGTTTCTAAAACATTACAAATATTGCATTGAGGGGGAATGTGTAAAATCACAGCCAAACATTCAGTTGTTGGTAATTTTTGATGCAAAATCTGCCAACCAAAAAGTTGTGTTTTTGATTCAACAGGAGCTTTCCAAATTTGAGTAGCAAGAAATTGCCATTGGGCATTGGCAAAATTTACTTGTTGTTTTGAATTGAGATTATAGTCTAAAGAAGCTAGACACATAATATTTGTGTATAACCAACTAGAAGTAATGGAAGAGATTCTATGACCATTAAGCCATCTCCAATCATTCTAAATATTATGGGTAGTTGTTCCCAACTTCATAAGGACCTCACAAGGGATGGAAGCCACAATCAAACCATAAGACTATTTGAACCTAGAGGGAAGAGAGCAATTATTGTAGATCTGGTTCCAGGTAAGAATAGAGCAGCTATCTGAATTCCAAATATCTCTAATTCTATTAATTCCTTTCTTCAAAAAAACTAGCCCATGAATAGCATTGCATAAAGCTAAAGGTTTATCATTATGGAGAATAAGTTTATTCCACCAAATACTGTTAATACCGATGCTCAGACCATGTCTCAAGGAGTTAGACTTCCAAGCCAATAAATGAGAAACTGATTGCCAAGCTTTTTAGTTTTGGGTAACTAGAATAGAGCCTTTAACTATAAAATAAGGTTCATTAATATCCTTATCCTTCTAAGTGGTTTCTTTCCATTCACCTTTGTGAGTAGCTAGAGAGATTTTGTACCAAAATAGTTGTTTCCAATTTTCATCACCAATGGCTCTCGCAACCCATTTTGCAGCCAAACTTTTGCTCTGGGTAAGAGGATCAATGATGCCTAGACCTCCTAAAGCCTTAGGTTGAGTACAAAGTTTCCAATATATGGGTGTCATACCAACCTCTCCATCCCATTTAGTCCATAAAAATTTATGAATGGCCTAAGTTAATTTATTATAGGCTACCTTGGGAGCCATCCAACAAGAGGAGTAATAAACATTAGAGGCTGCCATTATTTTATTTGCTACTTGAATTCTTCCTGCTAAGGAAAGAAACCGAGTTGGCCAAGCATTAAATTTTTTTGAAATCTTTCCATAACTAGTTCCACATATCCTTAGGAGAGATATTAATCCCAAAAGGAATTCCCCAATAACCCACAATTTTACCATGAGGGAGGATCTTCCACTCAGTTAAGGAGTTGCATCCATGAGGAGAGGAAGTGGTATATAAGACTTCAATTTTAGAATCGTTAATACGAGTATCAAAGACATCACAAAACAGTTGAACAATCTATTTAGCCTTTTCTTCAAATATCTCATTATAATATAAAATTGAATGCACATGCTCTATGAGAATGGTTCTCAATGCACACTCTTGTACATTGGGAATTATCTCAAAAAATTATCATAGACCAATAGTAAATGTGTTGGAATTATTTGAGTTGTCATTAATGTCAAAAGTGGACTTAGTTGCTAGTAAAACCATGATATGTTTGGGTGAAATATTCAAGGTAAGGATGATTTATTATTTAAATTAAATATTTAAATATTAATATTTGGTGTCAACCTTTATATATATAATTAATATTACAAAGTTTGAATATTCAAATATTATAATATTTAAACATTAGATTTAAATATTAAAATTTAAAAGTGATTTTAAAAAGGTATGGTCAACCTCCTTGGGCACCAAAAGCAAGACAATGAAAGGTTTGATATAAATACCGAGCAAAAGTTCATTTTGATGGTATTTTGGTATCGTAATAGATGAGTGTGACGACAAAAGACTGCACATGAGTAGAAGATGATAGACTACGGTTTTTGAATGTGAACTATGAAAGAATGTCTTCGATAAAGAGAAGCGGATGATGCTACAATTGAATTGATACGATAGTGGTTCAGTTGTGGTAGTCGAGCTTTCATGGCAAGATGCAACGACGGTAACGGCATCAACGTAGTTTACGAACAGAAGAATAATCATTTTCATTTGAAGGTAGGAAAGGGGAATTTGCAACCATGCAGAGTAGTAGAGCTGGAGTAATATTTATATTTGGAGCATCAATCATTTAGTAGGAATGAGCGTTCCTTTTGAAGACCAACGTCACAAAGTTCAGGGTATAAGAATCCGTGCCTGAAGGAGAGCATGATGCATAAGGTTTAATTTAATTTAAATACAAAAAGGGTGTGACAAACAGGTGGTTGAAGAGTACAAATAGGAGCCACGTCAAAAGAGGTGAATATCTATGTAAGCTTAACCAACATCATATCGCTATGCGCAGGTGAAGGGATGGTATATACGTGTATGCTTTAGAAAAATTTATAGCCCAACATAGTGAAGCGTTTTAGAGGAGAACTATTAGTTGATCGTTGGGAGCTGCAAAACGTTCGAAGCATTGGTGATTTGAAGGATACAACAATCTAAAGCACCCAAGTGAGCTAAAGATTCAAATGTTGCACTACATTTAGATAGCGCCCAAAGGCGGGCCCATTGGCACGAATTTTTAGAGACCACGCAGTGAAGATAGTATTCAAGCATTCTTCGATCACCACAGGTAATAAACCCAGCTAAAACTAGCCATTAGAAGACACTCACCATACGCAGACGAGAAGGAAGAAGCATGGAGTGCAAAAGCGTTGATACACAATGAAGTCTAAGGTGCATTGAAAGAGGGAATATAATCATCATAAGTAACTTCCATTTCGTTGCCATATACATAGAGAAGGAAAAGAGTGCATAGTGCAAAGTCAAGCAACATTAAAAGAGTTAAGGTAGTCATAGAGAAGCACATATCAAGTTCATCAATGAAGAAAGTTATTGATAGAGGTCGATAGTAAACACGCAGTTTGGAACGTCCAAAAGTAACGGAAAATTTCCAACCAAAGGAGGTATACACATTTTAATCTAAGGTTTGAAAGAGCCTTAGGAAAATATAAGTTGAAACGAAAATAATTAATAGTAAGGTTGAATAGATTTGTTAGGTTTATTTATCGGAGTGATAAGGTTATTAAGGTTGATTAAATTTTATAAAGTGAAGGTTTGAAAAGACAAGGATTACTAGATCAGCTGTTTTTGTCAACTTAAATTTTCAATGGTGGATGGTGCGCAGGGCCTGCATGTATCGCCGTGAGGTGTGCATGCTGGTGCATGTGCCTTTGTTGTTCTCTTTTGCTGCGTGGGTGTTTGCAGAGGTGCGTGAGGGGTTTTTTTGAAGTTTGGGGGTGGGTTATTTCTGTAGTTTGGGGCCGTAATTTTTTTTGTTCTGCTGCTTTGTTAAAGACATGGCTTCGTTAGGAGGGGCCATTGGTGTGAATGGAAGATCATTTCAAGAGGCTCTCATGGGGTCTGGTGAGTCCTCATCTGGGGATGGTTTCGGGGTTGATGGAAGTTCTTCCCCATCTGGTTTTTTTAAAGCTAAGAAAGTGAATGGTTGTTTGGAGAAGGTTGTGGAGAGACCGGTTCTGGTTCTTCAACCAGATTCAATTGCAGAGGATATTGAGTACATGTCAAAGCATGCTCTAATTTGTAAATTTCTTGGTATTCGGGTTTCGATTATGGCGTTGGAGTCTTGGGCACGCAATGTTTGGAATCCCGTGGGAGACATGGATATTATGATGGGGGCCAATAATTATTTTTTGGTTGTATTTTCGTGCTTGGTGGATCATTGCAAGGTCTTTGAAGGGGGTCCGTATTTCTATAATCAGGTCAAACTTTTTATCAAACCGTGGCATGCATGTTTTAATCCGACAGAGGAGATCCCGTCTCGAGTTCCAGTATGGGTGCGGCTTCCATGGTTACCTGTGGAACTCTGGAGGAGCGATATTCTTCATTCAATTGCATTGCTTCTGGGAAAGCCGGTTGGGGCTTCGCAGTTCACGCAGGATAAAAAGGTAATTTCTTGTGCTCGTATATGTGTTGAGCTTGATTTGAATAAACCTTTACCCGATTCTTTGGAAATCCATTTTGGGTCTTACTCATGGGTCCAACGGCTTGATTATGAAACTCTACCTTTTAGATGTCGTTTGTGTCATGAATATGGGCATTTACAGAAAAAGTGTCCTAAGGTAGTGAGTAAAATGAATCCTAAGCCTCAATCTTCAAGGCCCAAATATGATAAAGGGAAAGCTCCTGTTCAGGATAGTGGTAAAGATATTGAGGGTTTTTAGCAGGTCAAATCTAGAAATAAAGGTCAGGGGCAGAAGCGAACTTTAAATGATAGGCAAATAGATGGGCTTCATAACAGGTTTGATGCTCTTGAAGAATTAGAACAACAAGTTGGGTTCCCTACAGACCATATTGTGGATGGGCAGGTTCTGGAACATGAGGAAGAGGTGGGTGTCATGGATCAGGTGGATGCTCTTTTGGATGTTGAGCAGGGCCCTCACCGCATTGTGATTCCATATTCAGAGATTGAGAATGGTGCGGTGCAATCTTCAGTTCAGCCTTTGGCATTGACATCCTCAGGGGAGTTTGGTAATCCTATCCCTCCTATGGACAATATGGTAGTGCGGGATGAGGCTATGTCAGAAGATCCTCTTTTGGTGGATTTAGTCACCTCAAGCCATGGTAAGGGCTCTAAGGCAAGTCCTGGGTTGGGAATACAATAGAAGAATTATAAAAAAGGGGTCCCTAAAAAGACTAATAAGGTGGGGAGGAAGAAAGACGTAGAGAAACTTAAATTTCAGGGGGAGTCCTTGGTTGAGTCAGGGTTGGTTAGGCCTCTTGACTCTCACTTTGCTAATCCTCATCAATGATTGTTCTATCCTGGAATGTGAGAGGTTTGAATAGCTCTCCTCATCAAAAATTTATTCATGATTTGATTAAGTTGCATAATCTTGATGTTGTTTTTTTACAAGAATCTAAATTATCTATGGATTGTATGGTTAATATTGCTTCTAAATTATGGGTTCGTGGTCAATATCAGTGCATTGGGTCTCATGGAAGCTCTGGAGGTATTGTTACTTTTTGGAATTCTCAGAAGCTTTCTCCTTTATGGTGGATATCTGATCGTTGTTCTCTTTCTATGGTTACCTCTTCCCAAGAGTCGGGTGAGGTGATTTTATTAACTAATGTTTATGCCCCTACTGATCTTGTTGGGAAAATTACGCTTTGGCATCATATTCGGGAGGTTCGGTTGATGGTTCCTTTGTATCCCTGGATTCTTGCTGGTGATTTTAATGCTATCACCAGTTTGGAGGAGAAAAGAGGAGGGGTGGGCGCCCTTGGTCAAGCTTCTTTGCTTTTTAATAATAACATTTTGTTGCATAACCTGATTGACATTAAACCTGGTAATGGCATCTTTACTTGGAACAACAGGAGATGTGGGTCTGAGGGTATTGCGGAGAGATTGGATAGGTTTTTGGTTTCTTCCTTATGGATAAGTTCTAACTGGAATATTAGTTCTGCTATTTTGGACTGGAAAGGCTCTGATCATTGGCCCATCAAGTTGATGGTCAGTCATTGTGGTGTTTATAGAAAATCCTCCTTTAAATTCCAGTTAATGTGGCTCCGGGAGCCTTCTTTGCAGAATCTTATGCGGGTTTGGTGGACTCAGGGTAAGCCTCATCATGGTACTGCTATGTATTCTCTTGTTAAGAAACTTCAACATGTCAAATATCAGATAAAGAAGTGGAATAGATAGACTTTTGGCAATATTTTTGGGCTAAATTGGATGCTCAAGAGAAGTTAGATGTTATTACAAGACAGATTAGGGATTATGGTCTTACAGAGAGAAATCTCCAAGAGGAATTTGTTGCCCTTAAGGAGTTAGCTGAGTGGGAACTTAGAGAAGAAATTTATTGGAAATAGAAGGCCCGAATTGATTGGTTGCAAGAAGGGGATAGGAATACGATGTTCTTCTTCAATTCAGTGAAGGCTAGAAGACACAGTACTATCATTTCATCTCTTACTTCATCTCAGGGGGTTCAGTTAATTGCAGATCAGGATATTTCAGGTGAGGCTGTTAGGTTTTTCTCTTCTCTGTATTCTGAGGATTCTTCGTCTACGGATGTTGAAGAAAATAGTGTGTTGAGTTGTATTCCTCCTATGGTTACTGATGAAATGAATGATGCTCTCATGCATCCTATTTCCATTGATGAGCTTGAGGGTATTGTTTTCCAGATGAAGAAAGGGAAAGCTCTGGGGCCTGATGGTTTTTCGATGGAATTCTTTCAAGAATTTTGGGCAATTGTTAAACTGGATCTCTTTTCTATTGTGCAAGAGTCTTTCAACTCTCATCAAATATTGCATGCTCTAAATTCTACTTTCTTGGTGCTTATTCCTAAGAGAGAAGGAGCCACTTCTCTTGATCATTTTAGACCTATTGCTCTCTGCAATGTGGTGTATAAAATTATAACAAAGTTGATTGTTGAGCATCTTAAGCCTTGGCTTAACAAGGTCATTTCTGATGAACAGGGAGGTTTTGTGGTGGGCAGACAAATCTTGGATGGGGTGACTATTGTTGCTGAGACCATTCACTCTATGGGCATTTCTAAGGAAAAAGCTATGTTTATGAAACTGGATATGGCTAAGGCTTATGATAGGGTTAAATGGTCTTTTTTAAGCAAGATCCTTCTAGCTTTTGGTTTCCATTCCAGCTGGGTAAGTTGGGTGATGAGCTGCATTACTTCACCTTCTTATTCAGTTCTTGTTAATGGTCAACCATCTTCTTTGTTTCAAGCCTCAAGAGGTCTTCGATAGGGCGACCCTTTGTCCCCTTATTTGTTTATCATTATGGCTGAAGGTTTGGGTAGACTTCTGAAATCACATGTCAATCAGGGTTTGATTCATGGTTGGAGGTGGGGTATGAGTTTGCCTGCTTATTCTCATCTTCAATTTGTGGATGATACGACTCTGATGGGGCTTGCTTCTATTAGGGAAGCTACCAACTTCAGAAGGGCTTTGGATATATATTTGGCTGCTTCGGGGTAGAATATTAATGAGGGGAAATCTTCCATTTTCTTCTTTAACACTAATCCGCTTATACAGGCTCGTATTGCATAGATTCTAAGATTTCAGATTGGTGCTCTTCCCTTGCAGTATCTGGGTATTCCTCTTTTTGTGGGTCCTTTGCCTCGTGAGATCTGGAACTCCATTTTGGACAAATTTCATGCTCATGTTTCTCATTGGACTGTTAGATGGCTCTCCTCTACTGGTAGAGTTTTACTCCTTAAGTCTGTGGTTCAGGCCCTTTGCATCTATAGGTGCATGATTCAGGTTGCTCCTGCTAGCTTTATTCATGAGTTGGACTCTTTGTCTAGAATATTTTTATGGGCTGGTAATTTGGAGTCTTCGAAGTGGAGCTTGGTTAAGTGGGAAACTATTTGCAGACCGAAGCAAGAAGGGGGTTTGGGTCTTCGTTTGTCTTCTCTTTCTGGAGAGGCTTTGGCGGCTAAGTTTTATTGGCGATGGTGTATTTCTCAAGACCAAGCTTGGGCAAATATTATTTCCTATAAATATTTAAATGGGGTTGAGGGCTCTGAGATTCCTCGATACAGTTTGTCTGGTAGGGGCTCTTTCATCTGGAACACTCTTAAGAAGGGGGTGAATCTTGTTAAGCAAGGTTTGTTCTGGATATGTCATAAGGGTTCCAAGGCTCTCTTTTGGCAGGATGCTTGGGATGGGTTCCCTGCTATTTTATCCATGTATCCTCATCTTCAGAATCTGTGTAAGGTGTTTTTGGATGCAGGTTGGCATCGGGTTATGGACTATAAATTTGTTGACAGAGTTGGGCAGGTTGAGGTTGTTCGTTGGAAGGATCCTATAGATTGGCTGGTAGGGGGTACTTGTCAGGAAAGAGAGGAGTTGGCTCGTATTTTGGCTTCTAGGAACTGCTCTTCTTTATAGGATGATGATGTTTTGGCTTGGGGCTTGGATCCTAGAGGGGTTTATTCGGTGGCTTCGGGATACAGGGAGTTGGATCGGCAACATTTTGGGGATGCTGAGGTGCCCTGGTGGAAGCAGGTGTGGTCAAAGGTCTCTTGGCCTAAATGTAATTTTTATCTGTGGTTAGCTACTCACAATAGATGCCCTACCTAGGATAATTTGCAAAAGAGAGGTTTTCAGGGACCTTCTTTCTATTTTTTATGTGCGAACAGTGAAGAGTCTTCAGGTCATCTTCTTTTTCAATGTTCTTTTGCATGGGATATTTGGCATCTTTGGTGGGGGGTGTGGAAGCAGCCTTGTGCCCATGCTTCTTCTCTTTTGGAGTTCTGGAGGAGTTTAGGGAGACCTCCTGCTAAGGCTTTCTTTCTCCAGGTTGCTTGGACTATTGGCCCTTCTTGCATTCTATGGCAGATTTGGTTGGAAAGAAATCAAAGAATTTTTCATGATAAGAAGCTTATTGTTCCTCAGCTTTGGCAGTGAATCATTGGTATGATCCAGGAAACTGTCTCTTCTAAATGCCAGATTAGTCTTCCTTTGGAGCAGTCGAAGATTTTGATGATGCAGAGTTTGGGATTTGTGGAGAATGGTCCTCGTCCTTCTATTTCGTCTGGAAGAAGAGATGTTAGACAAAAGGTGCAGAGAGATGGTAGATGGCATCCTCCTCCTCTAGGGGTGTTCAAGATCAATACGGATGGGTCTTCTCGGGGTAATCCTGGGCATGCTGGTATTGGAGGAGTTGGGAGAGATAGTGTTGGGAATGCTTGTTTCATTTTTTCATGCTATAAGGGGATACACTCTAATAATTATATGGAGGCTCTTGCTATCTGTTGTGCTTTGGAACAAGGGTTGGCTATGGGTTGGCGGAGGATAATCTGTGAGTCTGATTCACAGATTATTATCAATTTGTTAAAGACTCACCATCTTGATAATGTTCACTGGAGGTTGACCTTGGTTGTTCGACAGATTCTTCAAATCTGTTGTAATTTGGAGTTTATCTCTTTTGTTCACATTCCTAGGGAATGGAATAGGGTTGTGGATTGTTTGGCCAAATGGGCTTCTCAGTTTCAGGGGAATTGGTCTGTTAAGGGTTGGGATCACCTCCCTTTTGACTGTTCTCAGCATCTTCATAATTTACTTGCTGAGGATATGTCTGGTTGAGGTTTTTGTTGGCTATTTTTTGGTGGTTGTTTGTTCTCAGTTGTAAGGTTTCTTTGATCTAATAAATTTTTACCCCTCTTTTATTAAAAAAAAATACAAGGATTACTAAATTAAATTGGTAAAATATGGTAAAAATTATTTCAATTTGTAATGAATCATAAGTGCCAATTGATCATTATCATGAAGAGCTAATAAGTTTTTTTGATACACTTGCAAAGAATGAAATAATAAATGTTACTATATTGTAATTTTTACATCCAAGTGCATTAGTAACTTGAAGAAAGAAAACTAAAGAAAAACAAATAATTTAAAGAGTAAAAGCAAGGTACAATAGGGATTATAATGAGAAAAAATGATTTCTTTAATAATCAAATTTTGGAGTAGACCTGAGCAGAGTTTTTAATCAAAATTGTGAGCAAAAGGTTGATGCTTTAAGACCTGAAGTTGATGCCTCAAGAATATTGGTGTCTCCCACAGGTTGGTGCCTACGCTATTATAAAATAATATTGGTGTCTTCTATGGTTTGGTGTCCACGATCTTAAATAAGGGAATTGGTGTCTCCTGTGGGTTGGTTCCCACAAGGGGATTGGTGTCTCCTATGGGTTGGTGCCCACAAATTTTATTGAAGAAAATAAAAGCAATATTTTGTCGTGGTTTTCTCCCAAGAGGGTGTTTCCATGTAAATCCTTGTCTCTTGTGTGTATGGTGTTATGTGCATTGATTTATTATTGCATTGATACTTATTCAAGTTATTACTTTGGAAAGAAAAAGATAAAAGTTTTATCTTATATTGTTCATGCCCATATCAGTATAAGAATGTGTTTCTTCATGAAAGCCTAATAACTTGAAGGAAGATATTACAAGAATACACATGGTTTACCAAGAAGGTTTTTTGTCAAGTAAGGCTCCATTATTCGATGAGACTAAATATAATTTTTGGAGCACGAGGATACAAACCTATTTGATGGCACATAGCTATGATATATGGCAATCTATTATGGATGGGTTCAAACCACCTACAACCCCTCCCATAGATCAAAATAGAAAGAAACCATTTGAAAACAATGTCAAGGTAATGAATGCAATATTAAGTGGGTTATGTGAATGAGATTTTGTGAAAGTCATGCAATGCACCTTAGAAAAATAAATATGGGACAAGTTATAAATAACATATGAAGGAGACGACAAGGTTAAAATGGTAAAACTTCAAACCCACAGAAGGAAGTTTGAAGACTTAAAGATGAAATATGAGGAAGATATTGCTATATATCTACTCTACATTGATGAAATTTTCAACACCATTCATGGACTTGGAGAAAGTATTGATGACTCTAATATTTTTCATAATGTCTTAAGGTCACTCTCCTTGAGTTTTTATGGAAATGTTTCAACAATTGAAGAAATGAAATATCTTAAAACTTTAAATATGGATGAGCTACACAGAATTCTTACAGCTTATAAGATGTGGAATAAAAAATATCAAACATACAAATAAGATGTCACATTAAAATATTCAAAGAAGACAAAGAATAAAAAACTAGATTCAAGTGAAGAATCAAGTAGTTGAGAAGAAGCTAACATTGTACAAAGAAATAAGAAGGAACCAAGAAAACACAAAGGTAAGCATATTATGAAATGTTTTAATTGTGGTAAAATTTGTCATTATGCAACTTAGTGCACACAATATGGAAGTATTAGTAGTGAAGAAGAAGAGGAATACAAGAAAAATAAGGAAATAAAATTTTATCATGAAAAGAAAAAGAAGTATGGTCAAAACAATCGTGAGAGGAATATATTTCAAAGGCACAAGAAGAGTCTTTATGTTGAGGAAGTAAGAATTTCTTCCAATAGAAATTATGAAAGCCTCTCCGATAGTGAAAGATAATAAATCCTATTTTTGGCCATGGAGGTGAAATAAGATGCTCCTGTTTTTGAAAAACAAGAAGAGGAGAAATATCCAAAAGATGAAAATAAATCCATAGTGGACATAGAAGAGGAACTTGTTTTTTCTCTTGAAGAGTTCAAAATGCTTAGAAAGAAGAACTCAATATTGAAGACTCAAGTATAATATGATGAGAAGACAAAGGCAAAGCTTTCACAAGATCTCACCGAATTAAAAGTAAAAATTGAAGAGGCAAAATGAATTGAAGAAGGTATGGCTAAGCAGTTAAAGGCAAACAAGTTGGAATGTGAAAAACTAGAACATGAGGTTGTCTCTCTAAGGAAGGAAGTGGAAGAATATAATTATAAGCTACATCAAAACATTAGGTTGGATAAAAGCACAAAAATCTTGGATGATATTATCAAAGTACAGAGATCTTCGGTTATAAATACTGGACTTGCTTTTGAAGGTCAAAAGAAACAAATGGAGGAGTCAAGATAAAAAATAATAGAGGAATCAAATAAAATAATTAAATAAGGGCATAAGACCTATGTTTATGTATTGAAAAGTGGAAGCGTCAATAAGGAAGAAAATAAATCATTATCAAGGAACAAGGTCCGTCACAGAAATAACAATGAGAGAACTATGTGACCATATCCTCCAATGTAATCAGACAGGTTTCAATATTTATTCCAAGGTTATTGCTTTTCATGTCACCAATTTGGTCATAAAGCTATAAATTATAGGGTTCATGCTAAAAATTATTTTGGCTTCACCAAGAGGAATTTCAATTCATTTGCACCTCTCATGGACTACAACATAATTTGTTACAAATGTAATAATTTTGGGTATAAAGCTAAATTATGTAGAATGGTGTTTCCTGAAATTTTGAAATCTCGTAAGAAATAGGATGGTGAAAATGTTCAAAAGGATATGCCCTGCAAAGTTTGGAAAAAAAGTAGAACAAGAAAGCGAGCATAGTAATTTGGGAGTTTCACTCCCATATCATCATTGAAGTCTCAGTTAGAGCAGTTAGAAAGGGGGCGTTGTCAAGTGTCTTATATTTTAGCCCTAATAAGCCTTTGTCATTGATGTCAAAGGGGGCGAATTTTAGTAAGGGAGAGCAGCATGTATTTTCAGTAAAGGGGAGTAGCTTGTTAGGGGAGAAACTTTTGATACGATTGCAATAAAGGATATATTCTTTGCAATGTTGCCATCAATGATAAATGGGGAGATTGTTGGAAATATTTGAGTTGTCATTGATTTCAAAGGCCGAGGTTGATTTAGTATTTAAATCAAATATTAATATTTTGTGCCAACCTTTATATATAAAAAGTAATATTATAAAGTTTGAATATTTAAATATTATAATATTTAAACATTAGATTTAAATATTATAATATAAAAGTGATTTTAAAAAGGTATGGGTTGACCTCCTTGGGCACCAAAAGTAAGGTAATGAAAATTTTTATGTAAATACCAAGCAAAATATTATTTTGGTGATATTTTCATATCAAAATATCTTCAGTATAAATGAGTGTAGCGGTAGAAGACTACACAGAAGCGAAAGATGATAGCATATGATTTTTGAATGCGAACGATGAAATAATATCTTTGATAAAGAGAATTGGATGGTGCCGCAATTGAATTGATATGATGGTGGTTATGTTATAGTATTTGAGCCTCAGTGGTAGGACATAGCAGTGGCAATGACAACAATACAATTTGTGAATAGAAGAACAATCAATTTTCATTTGAAGGCAAAGAAGGGGAATTTTAACCATGAAGAGTAACAGTTGTGGAGTAATATTTGTATTTGGAGTTTCAATAATTTTGGAGGAATGAGCATTTTTTTTTAAGATCAACATCATAAATTTTGGGGTATAAGAATATGTGCCTAAAGGAGAGCATGTTATAGTGCATGCATAAGAATTGGTAAAACTCTAAGGTTTAATTTAATTTAAAAAAAAGGTGAATTGAAATTGGAAAAAAAGGTGACAAAACGGTGGTTGAAGAGTACAAATTGGATCCATATCAAAATAGGTGAATTTCTACGCAAGCTCAAACAACTATAGATAGTTATGTGTAGGTGAAGCGATGGTAGATATGTGTACGCTTCATAAAAAGTTACAACCTCACACAGTGAAGCATCTCATAATAGGAATATTAGTTGACCATTGGGAGCTACAAAACATTCAAAGCATTGATGATTGGAAGGATACAACAATCTACAGAACCCAAGTGATCTAAAGATTCAAAGGTGACACTGCATTTAGATAACGTTCAAAGGTGGACCCATTGGGTACCAGTTCTTGGAGACCACATAGTGAAGATAATATTCAAGCATTCTTTGACTGCCATTGGTGAGAAACATAGCTGAAACTAGTTGTTAGAAGACACTCACCATACATAGATGTGAAGGAAGAAGCACAAAACATGGAAGGATTGATAGATAATGAAGTCTAAGGTGCATTGAAAGAGGGAATATAATCATCATAAGCAACGTCCATTTTAATTCCATACACATAGAGAGGAAAAATAAGAGCACAGTGCAAAGTCAAGCAACATTCAAAGAGTTAAGACAATCATAGAGAAGTGCACAACAAATTCATAAATGAAGAAAGCTATTGACATAGGTTGATAGAGAACATGCAATTTGAGACATCTAAAAGTAACGAATAATTTCCAACAAAAGGAGGTATACATATTTTAATCTAAGGTTTGAAAGAGTCTTCTTTTCAAATTAATAGGAAAATATAAGTTGAAATAAAAATAATTAATAGTAAGGTTGAATATATTTGTTAGGTTTCTTTATCAGAGTGATAATGTTATTAAGGTTGATTAATTTTTATACACTTAAGGTTTGAAAAGACAAGGATTACAAAATTAAATTGGTGAAATATGGTAAAAATTATTTGAAGTTGTAATAAATCATAAGTGCTAGTTGATAATTATCACGATGAGCTAATAAGGTTATTTTGATACACTTGCAAAGAATGAAAGAATGAATATTACTATATTTCAATTTTGATATCCAACTGTATTAGTGAAACATGAGGATACGAAAACAAAAAGGAAAATCCAAGATGCAATGCAAACGAAACAAAAGATAACGCTAAATCCTATGAATTGAAAGTGCATGAAAGGAAAGAGGCATAAACGAATAAAAAAAAAATAGAAATCCAATATGGAAGACAACCCTTTTTATTAATATGCTTCAAAATTCGGTTACAATTCACCTCCTCCCTTTCGTTAAATGTGTTCTTGTTACACCCATGGATGCTATTCCTTCTTCCGCGTGCCCACATGTAAAATGGGCGGACCAAATGTCGTCGTCACTTGCGTTGATGAATATTGACTCCTTTCTTCTCATCTAATGTCCATATCCTATGTTCAAGGAAACAAAAAATAGTCAGTAGCACTTGTAGATAAAATGAAACATGCAATCCCCACGCCTTCAATTAACACATGCAAAATATAAATAAAACGATAACTAAAATAGATCCAAATGAACTGAAAACTTGACAGGGGCACCAAGACATAATAAGGAAGACACTACAAATGGAACAGTCAGAAAATTTGCCACATATTCGTATTCGCTCCGGGGTGGGACGAATAGACCTGCAACAAAGCATCAAAAAGCAATGTCCCAAATGTCACATCCGGGAAGCTCCAAATCACCTGCAAAGTTGGGTGTTAGCTAAACGGGGGTATTTTGGGAAGACCCAGAAGGTTAGATTTTCCCAATTTGGCCTCTATCATCGGGAATTTAATGATGCTACCTACATATTAGTAAAGGCGAGAAATGATAAAAACATGATCAAAAATGCTCAAAACGATGTGAAATTTGAATGAAAACCTATCTAAGCAGTATAGAATCAGATGCAAAAATAACAGAAAGGAAATATACCACAAATTTCTAATCACTTTGGGGTGGGGCGATTAGGACTGCAGTAGTGTGGGGGGCACCCGAGGGCAGGACACCCGCCGTTTGGGGCCCAATTTCGGCACCAATCCACTTGGGATGGGTCCAAAACATCTTGTGGGGTGTTTTTGGCAAATTTTGTAGGATGTTGTGGCCAAATTTTGGGTTTTGGTTTCGTATTTGCGCTTCCAATAACCACCCTATGACCTCCTTTCCAAAATAGATCAAGAATGTGAAAGGCACAAATCAAAAAGGTGTGTGTGGAAGTAAAACAGTAGCACTTCGTTGCTCAAAATGCTCCTTCTCTATCTCCTTTAGGGGTGAGAAGACTCACCATTTTATAGACCTGACGATCTCTTTGGATGAGCATGCAAAGGTGCCACTTGGCAACCTTCCAAGGGGGGAGAATATTCCTCCCAGATTAGGGGCTCCATGACTGCCTCTAATGCTCGAAAATGCTCACTCACACTCCCATGCAATGAAGGAAGAGTTAAGCGGTGGATCTAAGCTGCCATTTGTCAATATTTGACTTTTTGCCAGTCAAACTTGCTATTTGCCCCACCCTGGAGTGTATACTACTAATCGTCCCTAGGTGGGGCAAGTACCAATTTGTAATCATCCTTGGGTGGAACGAATAAGGATCAGAGTGCCTAAGGGTGCAAAATTAACCCCTGACCTTCCAAAACTATTGTGTGAGTGGTTAGGACCACTTTTTAACGTCTAGGGGCTGCCCTGGGGGTTGTGTGTGTCAATGTGATCAGTGTTTGCAGTCACATAATCATATTGGTGTTGTTTTGGTGTCTACAGATACCCCTTTTTGGGATGCGCTGTGCATGGCACAGTGCTGAGCAAAAATAGATAACCAAATCACTAATGATTAGGGTTTCTCAATAACCTAACCAACTTTTGATGCCCCAAGTATGGAAAGGGCATGCATTCTTGAATCCTTGCTTCTGACGAGTGAAGGAACTCAATTCAAGTGTTAACCTTTTTCGATGAGGTGTTACTTGATCTTGGACATTGATCAGTCATGAATAGGCAAAGGGCACAAAATTTTGTCTGTGGGAACCTTGAGTTCATGATTCATGAATGCCAAGTGTTTGATCAGCTTGTGATTGTTGCTTTTTTTTTGCCCCAAGCAGGAGCACGATTGTATTTGTCAATGATTCTTTGAATGCATGCCATTTCCTTAATTGGGTGTGTATTTGTTGATTGGTAACTAAGTGTGACTACGCCCTTAAGGGACGTATCGATGAGGGAATGACCGACATGAGAAAAATGACAAGTCACTTGACCCAAGGTGACTTGTGTAAGGGTGCCTTCAGATGTTTATCTTTGAATGTGTGTGCAGTTTTCTGACATTTAGACCTGTTTTTGGTGGGTGTTAACCCTTTTTGTGACGATTTGTGGAGCTAAAATTGTCAAGAATCCATCTTCCCGTGGAGTGGTCTGACTATGGTAGCCTTCTTAGGGAATAGGATAGTGCCAATATGTGACCCCAACATCGGTTTTGTATACCAGTGAACGACGGGCAAAAATGCGCCTTTGTTCGGTAATTTTATTGCTATTTTTGGGTGGGTTTGGACCCTTTTTGGGATGTCGTTTGGGGATGAAATTCTCTACAATCCGTCCTCCCATGGAGCGGTATGGATATGGTAGCCTTCTTAGGGAGTGGGATAGTGAGGATTTGTGACCTCGAAATCTGTTTTGCATGCCCGAAATGTCAAGTGCAAAAGCACTCTTATTGGACTGTTTTATTGCTATTTTTTGTGCATTTTGGTGCATTTTTGCTGTTTTTGAAAAAATTTCTTTGTAATCGTACCTGGGTGGGATGAATACCAGTTTAGTATTCGTCCTAGGGTGGGACGAGCACTAAATAGAGCACTCATCCTAGGGTGGAACGATTATAGCCTAGAAAAACCTATTTAAGGGCCAAAACTAGGGTTTGGGCTCATTTGCATTCTATTTTTTTGGCGATTTGGAGCTCTGAGGAGGAGGAGGTCGATTTTGCAAAGCGAAGCGCTATCGAATTTTTGAACACCATGAGTTCACGGACTGGGTCATCAAGTGGTGGAGCCGAAGTGATATCGGTAAGTGCCCTTCCTTTGTATTGTTTGTTTGTTACAGTTTTTAAAACTGCAATTTAGTTGTTTTTGTCTTTGTATTTTGTTTTTCAAATTAAAAATGAAACCCTAAAAAGAAGTTTTGTTTTGTATGTGTGTGATTATGTGTGAATTTTTTTTTTTTGTTTTGGTTTGTATGGCTTCATTAAAACTTAGGTTGAAACCCGAGTGGAAACCATGTTTATTTGACATCTGTGATAAACTAAAAGAAACCCTAGTCTAACCAAAATAAAAAACTTAGCTTAAAAACTGTGGTTTGAATTTTTTTGGTGTTTTTAATTGTTCAGTTGAACTTAGAGTTAAAAATCCTAGGAACTGAAAAATTGTTTTTGAATTTTTTTGTATTTTTTTTTAATTTATCAGTTGACCGTAGAGTTACAAACCCTAGGACTGACAAACGGTGTTTTTGAATTATTTTGTTTTTGGTTTTAATTTATCAGTTGATCTTAGAGTTAGAAAACCCTAGAACTGACAAATTATTATTATTATTATTATTATTTTGAATGTTTTTTTTTGTTGCTTGTTATTTTTCTGTGTTTAGATGTACATTGTTTATGCATTGGTATTTATTCATGTTTTTTGTACAGTTTATCATGTTTTTTAATGTTTTTATCTTGTTTTCTTTTTCATATTGTGAAGATTCGGTACCGTGTGCCTATGGTTTTCTTACAAGTGTGGGAGGCGCTAACTATGGATGACTAGGAGTGGCTTGATGCCCTTGGGCTCAAGCAAGTGACTCGGTTGGAGCCTATGGTCGGGGATCGGGCCTATCTGAAGGCCCTGATAAACTTGTGGGATCCCCAAACCAAAACTTTCCATCTCCCAACAGGGGAGATGACAGTGAACTTGAAGGACATTTATTAGATTCTACGAATTTTGATAGACGGACTGCCAATCAGGACGATGTCGTGAGATCAACGAACAATAGTGCTGACACGCTACTTTGGGCATGGGGAGGAGATGGGTGTGGATAGAGCAGTGGAGAGGGCAGAGGGTGACTGCCAAATTGGTGGTATTCTTGTACGATGGTGGCTAGAGAGGGGTGTGTTAGGAGTGAGGCATGTAGTACTGATGGGCCTCATTTCCAACATGCTGCTACCTGACTCTTTGGGTGCGAGGTTCCCATGGAACCTATTGGAGGTGGTATTTCAGCTGGTGGATTGTCTGACACATGAGCCCTTGATTATGAGGTGGGGGAAGACACTACTAGAACAACTCTATGATGAGTTGTATGAGGTCCTCTATCGGAGGCAAAAGGGGATTGGCTACAACTATCTGTTGTAGAGCTGGGATTGGCAGTACATAGCGATGGAGAGGTCAGTGGGGTTTTTGTGGACTACACGATCAGAGATGGTGGACAGAGATATAGGATATGTAGCTCTGTGGCGACGGTCTGAGGTGTAGAGGCAGAGTCGGTAGTGGACAAGTGTCGTAGGTCACTATGCCA
The DNA here is from genome assembly GCA_028583015.1 of Wollemia nobilis. NCBI lineage: Eukaryota > Viridiplantae > Streptophyta > Pinopsida > Araucariales > Araucariaceae > Wollemia > Wollemia nobilis. The sequence goes on along the minus strand of JAQPPZ010016040.1, from coordinate 3,724,760 downwards.
ATGCCTTTGCTCGACTTATTCCAGGGTAGGTATTCTGGTGGCCATACCAAGACTGTCTAGCCTAGCCTAAGGCTAGAGAGTGGCTCCGGTGGGTGCGCAAGGGGAGATGGCTGATTGGGTGGCATAGGAGTGAGTAGGAGTACTTCTCGTACATTTGGGTGACACGACAATTTGGGGTGTTCCAGGGGTTGCCTGGTGAGCCCTTGATCTATCGTCGTTTGGGGTACGAGAGGACCTTGACCTAGCCAATCATCGAGCCACTGGGGGAGGAGGCAGATACAGTTATTGATGTGCCTAACATGGATGATGTCGGGGTGACGATTGAGTATGAGTAGTGGTGGACACTATGGCGATGGCAGGGAGAGGGACCATTAGGAGGCGTAGAGATAGTAGCAGTAGGCAGGGAGGTTGGAGAGGCACCAAGATATGATTGGGGAGCTTCGTTGGAGGATGTGGACATGGTGGAGGTGGATGATGTGGGTGAGGATTTTGGGGTTTCGAATCAGTCGGAGATGCAGGACATCTTGGATCAGTGGGAGCTAGAGCTGGCTATTGTTCTAGAGATGTCAATGCCTCAGGCAGTCTCAGAGGGCATGGAGTCAGGGTTGCACGCTGAGAATGTGCAATTGGTGGGGCTGCTCTGGAGGTGGGATGAGGAGCTCAGAAATGCATTATGGGATAGGGATATACTACGAACGTAGCTAGCGAAGCAGGAGAATGCATTTTCTATGTATCACCGATAGGAGGGGGATACAAATGCTGCATGGGAAAGGGATCTCCTATAGACGCAGCTAGCATAGTGCAACGAGAATTTGGCTATGTATCACCAGTGAGAGATGGACTTGGTGCAGCATCGGTTGGATCTAGAGGTAGATATTAGCCACCTCGATGGGTGGATCCCTATGGTTAGCGGAGGTAGATCATTGCACTGCTCGAGAGGGAGTGATACTGATAAGTCAACATCCTCTCGGCGTAGGCGACTAGATGAGGGGGGCTCTAGTAGGCATGATGCGGGGGCTAGCAGCTGTTGCCCTGAGGGGTTCCATAGGACCCACACCACGAGGGGTAGTTCCCGTCGTACCGATCTTGCATGATCATGGTCACCGACGCCCTAGTCTTGGGGGTTTTTGAGCTTTTGGCTTTTTACGAGGTCATAGGACCGGTTATTGTAGCCTATAAGCATTTTTGATGATATATATATAGACGACGTTCTTTTTTATTAAACACTTATCATGATTTATTTTCATGTTTATGCACATTTATTTATGATGGTGTATGCATGTGTTATTATGAATGCGAATGTTTCTAATTTTTATGATATGCAAATGGAATGGATGAATTGAATTTGTGATTATTTTTTTTGGTGGTGGCACCATAGACTGTTCAGAACTTATGGCTTGTTGTCCTAGGCGATTGCTGTGGTAAATGACTTTTTTATGTATACATGTTATTTTTTTAATTTTCTAATGGCGATGCAAGGATGAAAGATATCACAGTTGGTTTAAAATGTAGTTAAGGTTTTTTGAGACTCATATTTTTTAAATAACTAGCCATGATTGTACTTTTATCTTACGAGACTTTTGAACAAGGTATGAATTGGAATTGTCTTTGACCAAGTTATTTCACATCCCTGTGTGTGCAATTGAGTTCATTTATGTGGTATTCGTCAGGATACCGCCAGTTTCAGATAGGTTGTCAACCAATCCTGTACTGAGGATCACCTAATTAGCTCCACGAACTCCTTTATTTTATTTAGTTAGATTAATCTGCGGTGCTATCTAGGATACCATAAGCTAGCTCATCCACATGCAAACATTGATCTGTACACAAGTTAATGTGACATATATATCGTCATGTGGAAGGTTTACCACCAGTTACTGATAGGCTATCCACAAAATTAGTACTAAAGTTTACTTCATGACCTTCTGAATGCTGAGAGTTCTAGGTATTCAAGTTCGAATCCCTTATTTTCTTCAATTGTATTGGGATACTTGCTCTTTTGTAGTGATAAAAATCATTGTTTATTTTTTTGTTTGTTTCTTTTGAGCAAGGGATTTTGAATATCGAGTGATGAGAATCACTATTGTATGTTCTTTTTTATGTATGCACTTTGGTTGTGATGTCACAATTTTTTTGGAGTTTTGACTTTTGCAAATTTTTGATGTTTTGCAACTTTTTGAAAACTTGGGATTCTTGGGGAATTGGGTAGGGAAGATGCTTGTCCTTTTGTAAACTCTCAGCATTCTTTGGGTCATTCATACAGGGGGATGAGCAAGATAACCATTTCTATTATGGTGACTTGGATTGCTTTGAAGGTTTCATCTTTCATTCACACAACTTGGGAATTGTTTTTTATGTGTTTTAACTTGTGTTGGGATGCTACATAACAAGGTGTGATCCAAGTAGAACTCTACCTTTGTAAAATCTATCTGACTTTGTATAGTACGTGGCTAGAAAGCTAATGAAAGCTGAATGATGAAAACTCTTGATACATTAGAAGACAACTGACTATGATATGACGAAAATGATGTGCATGGTGGTTATTTTTTATGGTCTATTTATAGAATGGAGAAATGTGTGAAGTGATGAATTTTCCTAATAATTACAGTCTATGGTGCCTTTGACCTTTATGACCACAAATATGTAATGTATGGATGCGATGCTTAATGTAGCTATTATTTTTGTTTTTTTGATGGATTTATTTTTGTGAGTATGAAGATGAGATGCAAAAAGAGCTCTTTATTGTTATGATGATTTTGAGCATGCATGGAAATGAGATGCAAATTTTTGTCATTTTTAATGATTTTATTGTTTTTGAATTTTCTTATTTTTGACCAAGCGATTGTGGGAATCCTTGGAGCTTTTTGGCTTGACCAAAGGGATAATGGGCACCTTTGGGGCGTTTTGGGTATGACCAATTGATTACGGGAATCCTTGGCACTTTTTATTTTGACCAAAGGGGGTAATGGGCACCTTTGAGGTATTTTGGGGTTGACCTAGCGATTGCGAGAATCCTTGGAGCTTTTTGGTTTGACCAAAGTGGTAATAGGAACCTTTGGGGCATTTTGGGGTTGACCAAGTGATTGCGAGAATCCTTGGAGCTTTTTGGTTTGACCAAAGGGGTAATGGGCACCTTTGGGGCATTTTAGGGTTGACCAAGCGATTGTGGGAATCTTTAGAGCTTTTTGGTTTGACCAAAGGGGTAATGAGCACCTTTGGGGCCTTTTGGGGTTGACCAAATGATTGTGGGAATCCTTGGAGCTTTTTGGTTTGGGCTATGGCTCTTTTAAATATGGAATGGCCTTAAGTGATTGATGTTCAAGGGTTCTAGTTTCTTGATATTGAGCAAGGTGCAGCAAAAGCAGTGCAAAAGTATTGTAATTGTTGTCAACACAGACAGATTGATGCAGTTGATGCAGTTTAGAGGTCAGTCAGATCAAGTGCAAAAAATTTCAAGAAAAACAGAGGGGACCCAGATCCAGAAATTTGCAAAAAAATACAAGGAAGAAAAGCGTCGCGATATCGCGACATGTTTTCACGTCACGATTTCGCGACATGGGCGAGGAGAGAGAAGGCGCAAGCAAATTTAAGGGGGGGAACAGGGAGTGTCGCGATATCGCGACAAAAAGAGGAGAGAGAAAGTTCATAAAAACTGTCGCGATTTCGCGACATGTTGGAGGCAAAGCAACAAAGTGAAGAAAGCGTAGCGATTTCGCTACATGTTGCAATTTCGTTGGCTAAAGCAAAGAAAAAGTGATAAGTCAAGAAGGTGTAGCGATTTCGCTACAAGTCCGAAATACAAAATGCAAGAGTGTAGCGATTTCGTTACAGCTTCGAAATGCAAGGCGAAAAGTGTAGCGATTTCGCTACAGGTTTGAAATAAAAGGTGCAAAGGGGCAGCGACTTTGACACAAGTTTGAAAAGCAAGGGGCATAGGTGTAGCGATTTCGCTACAAGTGCAAAACTCAAAACACAATGGGGTAGCGATTGCGCTACAAGTCTTGAGATCGGCAAGTCGAAGCAAGAGGAAACACCAAGCCAACAAAGTTAGATTTTCGGAAGATGCAACAAAGAAAAATGTTAAGTCAGAAAGGTGTAGCGATTTCGCTACAGGTAAGGTTTTCGTGGCTGCATGAAGAAAGAATTGTACGGAGGCCAGAAACGTCGCGATTTCGCGACAAGTTCAAAGAAAAGCCGTAGGATGCCGAAAGTGTCACGATTTCGCGACAACCTTGAAGATGACGTCAGCAAGTTTAAAAATGTCGCGATATCGCGACAAGTCACCAGAAAAGCCGTTGCAAGTCGGAAGCGTCGCGATTTCGCGACATCTTTGAAGATGACGTCAGCAAGTCTAAAAATGTCGCGATATCGCGACAAGTTACCAGAAAAGCCGTTGTAAGTCGGAAGCGTCGCGATTTCGTGACATCTTTGAAGATGACGTCAGCAAGTCTAAAAATGTCGCGATATCGCGACAAGTTTCCAGAGAAGCCTCAGCAAGCCAGAAATGTCACGATTTCGCGACAACATGGAGGATGACGTCAGCAAAAGCAGAATGTGTCACGATTTCGTGACATGTATCAATTTCGCGGAGGTAAGCAAAGGAAAGTGCAGGAAAGCAGAAAACGTCGCGATATCGCGACAGGTAATGGTTTTGGCAGGAAAAAGTCAAAAATACATGCAAAGTGACAAGTGTCGAATAAGCATGCAATCGATTCTGATAAAGTTAACTTGGGTCGGATCTGCAGTTCCAAGTGACGGTGTTAGCATAAGATTAGAGAATACACTGCAAGAGTCAACTTGGAGTTTCAAATGTTAGTTTCGAAGCAATGCATTTAAGAGAAAAATGGCTGTTGCAGGGCCGTAACATAGCTTGACTGGAAAAGGTGACAGCTTCACAAGGAAGATACGGAACATAGCATTAAAGACAGAACAGAACAACTGGACGGTTGTATCGAGAACTGATTGCAGAAGCGTTGTGCTGTTGCGTAGTTGATCGAAGAAGATAAAGGATACACAGTTTTCAACAGAGCAGAAAGAAGAACATCAATGATCCGAGATACGCAGAAATACTGTCAGGATACCAGTCAGAATGTGCAGAGAAAAAGGCTGTCAGAATGTCAGAGTGAGTCAAAAAGAAAGCGGCTAAAAGGCAGAACTTGTCAGAAAGGATCGACACGTTGTTTACATCCAAGAATGCATGAGAAATTGGAGGGAAACTTTGAGCCGTTTGAAATTGATCCGTTCGAGAAAAACAAATAAATGGACTCGAATGAGTGCAGAAGAGAGTAACTGCACTGTGCATTATTGAATACATAAAAAGGGCGTAGTGTGGTAAATAGTGTTGGATTAACAACAGCAAGAGAACAAAAAAAAACCTGCATATTTATTGTAAAAATAACAGAGAGGTTTTTGAATTGATGAGAAGATATTGAGTCTCTAACAAGTCTCTTTATGCTTCTATAAGATAGATTGTTTGAGCCTTAGACCAGTGAGGGTCTTGTAAAAGAGAAGGCATTTTTATGTCATTATTTTGTTAAAAATTTTGAAATCCAAGTGGGTGCCTGGTAAAAGGGGTTGGTGCTCCTTTCTGTTGCAGCAGAAAAATTAGGGGTTGGTGCTCCTTCCAGTGGGTCTTTGGAGAATTATTTGTAAAGAGAGAATCCTTGCAAAGACTGGATTTGGATTGAAGTCCAAACAGTCATTACTTGAGGAGTAGCCACATCGGTGAACCTCGTAAAATCCTGTGTTGTGTGATGCTCTTGTGTGAAACTTGCATTATCTAGTTTTAAGCTTGCACTATTAGTTTTAAAAGTTGCAGATTTAAGTTTTTAAATAGTTACACTGATTCACCCCCCCTCTCAGTGTCATTGTAAGAATATCAATTGGTATCAGAGCAAGGCACCTGCACAAGCTTAATCAGCTAAGGTGTTCTTGGGAGATATACAATGGCCGGTGGTGAAGGTTTTTCTTCTAACAAAGCTCCTCTGTTCGATGGAACAAACTATTCTTTCCGGAGGCTCAGGATGCAGACCTATCTATGTGCATTGGGTTATGACATTTGGGAATCTGTTGAAAATGGATACACCACTCCCACTGTTCCTCCAACAGATGCGGTTGAGAAGAAAAAGTTTGAGAACAACTCGAAAGCCAAGAATGCTATTATGTGTGGATTGGTCGACAGTGAGTTGATACGAATCATGAACTGCAAATCTGCTAAAGACATATGGGACAAACTGCAAAGCATTCATGAAGGAGATAACAAAATCAAGGAAGCTAAGCTGCAAACACATCGTGCCCAGTTCGAAGCATTAAAGATGACCGATGATGAGAACATTGAAGCCTATCTGCTAAGAGTAAATGGAATCATCAATGCAATAAGAGGACTCGGGGAAGAAATGGAAGATGCAGTTGTTGTAAAGAAGGTACTAAGAACCCTCAATAAAAGGTTTGATGCAAAGGTTTACTGCCATAGAAGAAGCAAAAGATTTAAATTTTTTTAGTATGGATGAAATGCATGGTTCTCTAACGACATATGAAATGAGGATTGGTCAAACTAAGCCCTCGGATAGAGAAGCGACTTTCCAAGCACAAGAAAATTATAAAATCTAAACGAGGAATACGAGGAAGAAGAATCTACGAGATGAGGCTGAAGCAAACTTTGTTAGGAAGTTAGTAAAGGGAAAAGGAAAGTACGAGAGGTAAGCTGTCGTTCAAATGTTTTAAGCTGTGGAGGCATCGGGCACTTTGCGAGCAAAATGCCCAATGAAGGAGAAAAATAAAAATGATGAAGGAACACATCCGAGAAAGAAATGTACGGAAAAAGAAACCACATTTTAGAAAAAGGAACTTCAAGAAGAAAAGTTTCATTTCTCGGAACATTGATTCTTACGAAGACAGTTCCAGTGAGGACTCTGAAGAAGAAACTGGTGAAGCCTTGTTCATGGCCTTCGAAGAACAAAGAACTGAAGAAACCCAGGAGTGTGAAGAAAAATTAGACGATGAGGCCGAGGTAGATCTGGAAGGTGAGTTGGTGGCTGCTCTTGAAGAGTTAAGTGCAGAAAGGAAAAGAAATAAAAAGATTACAAGAAAATTTGAGGAGGCCAGCAATTTAATAATCGGTTTGAAAGTACAAACTGAAGAGCATAAGAAAAAGTTTGAAGATTTTGAAGCACGACTAATCGTGAAAATAAATGAGTGCAACAAGCTAGAAGAAGATATAGTTGGATTAAGGTTGCGGCTAGAAGGGATGAATCGAAAGCGAGTTGTCATCAAAAATTTGAAGACAGTTCTGAGAAACTGAATAAAATGTTGAATAATCAAAGGCCCACAGGTATCAAGTTTGGTTTGGGCTTTGATGAAGGAGAAACCTCAAAGAACTCAAAGGCTGTAACTGTAGAACCAATAAAGATTAAAGACAAGATTAAAGTTGACCAAGATAAGCCGTATCATGCAAAAGAAAACAACAAGTCCAAGCTTGAAAGGAGTGCTGCAAATGATAGATTCATCAAAGTCACTCATCAAAGAAGAAGAAGACCCGGGGCTCCTACCTCCACCCGGCAACAACCACTTCCCAGGTACACTCGTTCCTTTTACGGTTATTGTTTTAAGTGCAATGCATATGGTCATAAAATTTCAAAGTTTGTAGATATAATGTAGAACAAAGAAATTTTACTAGTAGAAATATTTTTTCTCCCTTGATAGATTATTTTGTAGAATGTTATAACTGCCATAACTTCGGTCATATTGCAAGGAATTGTCGTAGCTCTTTTGCAGGAAATAAATACCGGGAAAGAAAATATCACTCAGCTGGATCAAAACAGTACAGAAAAATTTCTGAAAAACTGTCACAAGCCAATGAAAGGGAGAAAGTAAAACAAGTGACCAGATCTGCTATTAAATCTCAGTGGAAAGAAAAGGAACAACCAATGAAAGACAAGGAATCTCTGATTGTTCAAACAGCTCTCAAAGCACAGAATAAATCTGCTCCTTGGATTACGGACAGTGGATGCTCCAGTCACATGACAGGAGACAAACAGAAGTTTGACAAGCTACAGACATACGAAGGTGGTTCTGTAAAATTCGAAAACAATGATGGAGCAAAAATAGTGGGTAAAGGATCTGTCAAGTTAAGTGACGGTAAAATCAACTCTAAGGAAGTTCTTTTTGTGGTAGGACTGAAGCACAACTTACTGAGTGTAAGTCAGATTTGTGACAGAGGTCATGAAGTAATTTTCAAGAAGGAGGGCTGTGAAGTAAGAAAGACAAGAAATGGAAAGTTAATAGCCATTGGGTGAGAACTTCTGGAAATTTGTACACTCTCTCTGAGACTTACGAAGGAGCCTGCTTGGTTGGTCAAGAAGAAGAAAACTGGCTGTGGCACAAAAGACTCGGTCACATAAGCTTTGATAATCTGGTAAAAATCAGCTCGAAAAGAGTTGTAAGAGACATACCCACTATTGGTAAACCATCAAATAGTATATGTGAGTCATGCCAAAAAGGGAAGCAAACCAGATCCACTTTCAAAGCAAAAGAATATTTCTCTAGCAAGCCATTAGAACTAATTCACACTGATTTGTGTGGACCCATGAGGACAGAAAGCATAAATGGATACAAATATTTTATGCTGTGTATAGATGATTTTTCTAGAATGACATGGGTACTCTTTACGAAACAGAAATACGAAGCCTTTGAGATGTTTAAAACTTTCAAAAATCTTGTTGAGAATCAATCCGGAAAAAGAATTAAATGTTTGAGATCGAGATAGAGGAGGAGAGTTTATTTCAAATGAGTTTGCTGAATTACTGTGAAAAACATGGAATAAGAAGACGAGTTCTCGGCGGCAAGAACACCTCGGCGAGAATGGAGTAGTTGAAAGAAAGAACAGAACTGTACAGGAAATGGCAAGGACCATATTAACGAGAGAGCAAAATTGCTGACAGGTTACGGAAAGAGGCAGTCCATACTGCAGTCTATATTCAGAATAGGTGTATGTTAAGGCCGCATGAAAGCAAAACACCTTATGAACTGTGGTTTGGCAAAAGGGCTACAGAAAAATACTTCAAAGTGTTCGGCAGCAAGTGTTACATTAAACGGATTGAAGCCAATCTTGGCAAATTCGAAGATAGAGCTGATGAAGGTATCTTTCTTGGTTACTCAACAAAAAGTAAAGCTTACACATGCTACAACAAAAGACTAAAGAAAATTGTGGAGAGTGCGGATGTGAAGGTTGATGAAGGCGAGGAAACAAGAAATCAGCAATAATGAAAACTACCCAACCTATGAAGAATTTATTGAAGAAGATGAAGATCAAGAAAAGGAAGAGAGACAGAAATCAGATTCGAGATGATTTGGAAAGAGAAGAAAACAGGAAATTCGGAACAAGCGGTGGCGAGAAAAATCATCCCAAAGAAGCGGATTATTGGGGACCCTACGGTTGGCATTCGGACAAGAAGAAGAGTAGTAAATAACTATTCTCTGTTATCCGAGTATTGAGCCCAAGAATATTATTGAGGCAAGCACGGATGAAAGTCTGGATGGAAGCGGTAAATGAAGAACTAGATCAAATTGAGAAAAACAAAACACAGGAATTAGTACCAAGGCACTGAAAATAAAAACATAATTGGTACTAAATGGATATTTAGAAACAAATTGAATGAAGATGGACGGGGTTGTAAGGAATAAAGCAAGATTAGTCTGCAAAGGATATGCTCAAGTTGAGGGGATTGATTTTGAAGAGACTTTTGCACCGTGGCGAGACTTGAAGCAATAAGACTATTTTTGGCTTTAGCTGTTCATAAGAATTTCAAGGTTTATCGAGATGGATGTAAAATCAGCATTTCCGAATGGAAATCTTGAAGAAGAAGTATATATTGAACAGCTTGATGGTTTTCAACTTTGTGATAATCCTAACTTTGTTTGCAAGCTGAAGAAAGCATTGTATGGCTTGAAACAAGCACCTAGAGCTTGGTATGCAAGGCTGGACAACTATCTCACTAAGCAAGGATTCAAGAAAGGTATGGTGGATAGCAATTTATATGTGAAAACTAAAAATGGCAATTTCATTGTTCTAGTTGTTTATGTAGATGATATAATTTTTGGGAGTAGCAATGATGAATCATGCAAAGACATAGCAAACAAAATGCGAGAAAGAGTTTGAAATGTCTATGATAGGTGAACTTTCTTATTTCCTTGGATTACAAGTTAATCAAACTGAAAAGGGGATCTTTATTTCTCAAATTAAATATGTGAAAGAAATGCTGAAAAAGTTCACTATGGAAGATAGTAAGCCAGTGAGCACCCCTATGACAACAAGCTGCAAGTTGAGCAAGGATGATAAATCTCCGGATGTTGATCAAACAATGTACAGATCAATGATTGGAAGCTTGTTGTATTTGACAACAACCAGACCGGATATCTTACAAGTTGTTTGCATGGTTGCAAGATTTCAGGCTAGTCCAAAAGAGACTCATGTAACAGCTGTGAAAAGGATCTTTAGGTACCTCAAGGGTACTATGGAGTATGGGCTGTGGTATCCAAAAGGAAAAGACTTCACTCTCTTTGCATATTATGATGCAGATTGGGCCGGATGCATTGATGACGAGAAAAAGTACAAGTGGAGGAGCATTTTTCCTTGGAGATAAATTGGTAGCATGGCACGGTAAGAAGCAAGAATCGGTCTCTCTATCCACGGCCGAGGCGAGAATACATTGCGGCAACAACATGCTGCACACAAATACTATGGATGAGGCAAACATTGAAAGATCTAGGAATTCATTTCAATGAGCCCATTTCAGTCAAATGTGACAACACTAGTGCAATCAACATTTCAAAGAATCCGGTAATGCATTCTCGCACCAAACATATTGCAATCCGGTATCACTTCTTGAAGGAGGTCAGATTGGAGTTTGTTCCCACTACAGAGCAAGTAGCAGACATATTCACCAAACCTTTACCAAAGGAAGTATTTGAATACCTTCGGAAGAAGTTGGGAGTAGTCACACTTCCCAAGCACTGACTAGCTATGGGAAATACATTCTCAGGGGGAGCATTCAAGTTATTTATGCTTGAGAATGTTGTGCATAGACTCGGGGGAGTCTGCGGCAGCCCTTTGGCATTATTGGCAAAGGGGGAGAAGAATTTGAGCAAGGCTACAAAGTGTTGCCAACAATTCCAAAGGGGAGATTGTTGAGCAAGGTGCAGCAAAAGCAGTGCAAAAGTATTGTAATTGTTGTCAACACAGACAGATTGATGCGGTTGATGCAGTTCAGAGGTCAGTCGGATCAAGTGCAGAAAATTTCAAGAAAAACAGAGGGGACCCAGATCCAGAAATTTGCAAAAAAATACAAGGAAGAAAACTGTCGCGATATCGCGACATGTTTTCTGTCGTTTCGCGACATGGCTGAGGAGAGAGAAGGCGCAAGAAAAATTGTCACGATTTCATGACAAAAAGGATGAGAGAGAAAGTGCATGAGAAAGTGTCACGATATCGCGACAGTTGGAAAGAAAAGCACTAAGGGCGCAAAGTGTCGCGACATCGCGACAAAAAGGAGGAGAGAAAGTTCATAAAAACTGTCGCGATTTCGCGACATGTTGGAGGCAAAGCAGCAAAGTGAAGAAAGCGTAGCGATTTCGCTACATGTTGCAATTTCATTGGCTAAAGCAAAGAAAAAGTGATAAGTCAAGAAGGTGTAGCGATTTCGCTACAAGTCCAAAATACAAAATGCAAGAGTGTAGCGATTTCGTTACAGCTTCGAAATGCAAGGCGAAAAGTGTAGCGATTTCGCTACAGGTTTGAAATAAAAGGTGCAAAGGGGCGGCGACTTTGACACAAGTTTGAAAAGCAAGGGGCATAGGTGTAGCGATTTCGCTACAAGTGCAAAACTCAAAACACAATGGGGTAGCGATTGCGCTACAAGTCTTGAGATCAGCAAGTCGAAGCAAGAGGAAACACCAAGCCAACAAAGTTAGATTTTCGGAAGATGCAACAAAGAAAAATGTTAAGTCAGAAAGGTGTAGCGATTTCGCTACATGTAAGGTTTTAGGTTGCATGAAGAAAGAATTGTACGGAGGCCAGAAGCGTCGCGATTTCGCGACAAGTTCAAAGAAAAGCCGCAGGATGCCGAAAGTGTCACGATTTCGCGACAACCTTGAAGATGACGTCGACAAGTTTAAAAATGTCGCGATATCGCGACAAGTCACCAGAAAAGCCGTTGCAAGTCGGAAGCGTCGCGATTTCGTGACATCTTTGAAGATGACGTCAGCAAGTCTAAAAATGTCGCGATATCGTGACAAGTTACCAGAAAATCCGTTGTAAGTCGGAAGCGTCGCGATTTCGTGACATCTTTGAAGATGACGTCAGCAAGTCTAAAAATGTCGCGATATCGCGACAAGTTTCCAAAGAAGCCTCAACAAGCCAGAAATGTCACGATTTCGTGACAACATGGAGGATGACGTCAGCAAAAGCGGAATGTGTCACGATTTCGTGACATGTATCAATTTCACGGAGGTAAGCAAAGGAAAGTGCAGGAAAGCAGAAAACGTCGCGATATCGCGACGGGTAATGGTTTTGGCGGGAAAAAGTCAAAAATACATGCAAAGTGACAAGTGTCGAATAAGCATGCGATCGATTCTGATAAAGTTAACTTGGGTCGGATCTACGAGTTCCAAGTGACGGGTGTTAGCATAAGATTAGAGAATACACTACAAGAGTCGACTGGAGTTTCAAATGTTAGTTTCGAAGCAATGCATTTAAGAGAAAAACGGCTGTTGCAGGGCCGTAACACAGCTTGACTGGAAAAGGTGACAGCTTCACAAGGAAGATACGGAACATAGCATTAAAGACAGAACAGAACAGCTGGACGGTTGTATCGAGAACTGATTGCAGAAGCGTTGTGCTGTTGCGTAGTTGATCGAAGAAGATAAAGGATACACAGTTTTCAACAGAGCAGAAAGAAGAACATCAATGATCCGAGATACGCGAGAAAGACTGTCGGGATACCGGTCGGAATGTGCGAGAGAAAAAGGCTGTCGAGAATGTCGAGTGAGTCGGAAAGAAAGCGGCTAAAAGGCGAGAACTTGTCAGAAAGGATCGACACGTTGTTTACAGCCAAGAATGCATGAGAAATTGGAGGGAAACTTTGAGCCGTTTGAAATTGATCCATTCGAGAAAAACAAATAAATGGACTCGAATGAGTGCAGAAGAGAAAAACTGCACTGTGCATTATTGAATACATAAAAAGGGCGTAGTGTGGTAAATAGTGTTGGATTAACAACAGCAAGAGAACAAAAAAAAACCTGCATATTTATTGTAAAAATAACAGAGAGGTTTTTGAATTGATCAGAAGATATTGAGTCTCTAACAAGTCTCTTTATGCTTCTATAAGATAGATTGTTTGAGCCTTAGACCAGTGAGGGTCTTGTAAAAGAGAAGGCATTTTTATGTCATTATTTTGTTAAAAATTTGAAATCCAAGTGGGTGCCTGGTAAAAGGGGTTGGTGCTCCTTTCTGTTGCAGCAAAAAAAAATCAGGGGTTGGTGCTCCTTCCAGTGGGTCTTTGGAGAATTATTTGTAAAGAGAGAATCCTTGCAAAGACTGGATTTGGATTGAAGTCCAAACAGTCATTACTTGAGGAGTAGCCACATCGGTGAACCTCGTAAAATCCTGTGTTGTGTGATGCTCTTGTGTGAAACTTGCATTATCTAGTTTTAAGCTTGCACTATTAGTTTTAAAAGTTGCAGATTTAAGTTTTTAAATAGTTACACTGATTCACCCCCCCCTCTCAGTGTCATTGTAAGAATATCACTTGATTCCATCAAGAGAGGCTAGCCGGTACGTTCCAAGTCCTATTTTACTATCGATGACATAAGGACCTAACCGGTTTGCCATGAACTTGTCCCTTAGATGGGGTGGCAAGTTAGAATTTTGTTGGTTCTCTTTTAAGACTAATTCACTAACCTAAAAGTCCCTCAGGTGAACCTTCATGTTGTATGCCTTCTTAAGTCGTTCTTGATAGATACGTAAATGCTTGAGAGCATTAACGTTTCATTTGTCGAGCAACGTAAGCTGGTCTAACCGGGCCTGCCACACAGTGTCATCATCGATGAATTCTTGCATTGATATGCATAGGGAAGGAATTTCCAACTCAAGAGGCATGATAGCCTCGAAGACTTACACGAGAAAAAATGGAGTTGCCCCAATGGGCGTCCAAACGCTAGTGCGATAAGCCCATAGGGCAAGTGGGATTTGAATGTGCCAATCCTTATGACTGTCTATGACTGTCTTTTTGAGGATGGCAACTAGCATTTTGTTTGACGCCTTTGTGTGCCTATTTTCTTGTAGATAATAGGGTGTTGAAAAACTGTGCTAAATTTTGTACTTTGTGGTCAAAGCACGCACGTCTTTGTTCTTGAATGACATCCCATTATCCGAGATTATCTTGGATGGAATACTAAAATGACATATGATATTATGTAAAATAAACTTTGAAATGTGGGTTCTAGTCATAGAGGTAAGCAAAATTTCTTCCACCAATTTGGTGAAGTACTCTGTGACCATTGTGATAAACGTGTGACAGCCTAACGACGCAGGTGATATCTTTCCAATTAGATCTAAGCCCCACTGCAAAAATGGCCAAGATGATTGGATCGGATACAAGGCCTGAGAAGGTATGTGTGTCAAATTGGCATGGTGTTGACACTTCACGCACTTCCTTACATACGTGCAACAATCTCGCTCTAAGGATGGCCAATAATAGCCCATGCGGAGAATGCGCTTTGCGATGGCCATACCACTGAAGTGGCCACCGCATGTACCATTATGTGCTTGGGTGATCGCCCAAGCGGACTCCTACTAGTCCAAGCAACGAAGGAGGATTCCTTCATAGCTTCGATAGTACAAAATGTCTCCTAACAAGACATGTTTTTCCACTTTCTGTTTGAATTATCATTTTGCGGCATGCGTCAATCCAAGTGGGAGGTTACCTAACTTGAGGTAGTCCCTTATGGGTGTATACCAATCCTGCTAATCAAAAACCTTGACATTCTGAACAGCCAATCCCTCTTGAAGTTCATCCCTAGAAAAAGCTGAACGGGAAATAACTTGTAAGAATAGCGTTGTGTTGCTATTAAGGGGAGTAGGGGAGAAAAAGGACCCCCAGTTGGCATGATTCAGACAATCATGGATTTGAGAGAACTTGTCCTGGGATGGTTCAATATGAATCAAGTGGATTCCTGACATTAAGTTAGAGCTTGCACACTCCATCACTGATTGTGATAGTGTTTTGACTTGAATGGTTGTCATATCACCAGAAATGTCTTGTGGGATTAGTGACCCCAAGGAGGCCATAGTGTCTACAAAAAGATTCGATGACCGAGGGAGTGCCTCGATGTCGTACCATTCAAGCTTTGTCAAGAATTTGTCCACAAGGGATTTGTAGGCCTGCAGAACTGGGCATTTACATTGGAATACCCCTTTGATTTGCTTGACAATTAACAGCAAATCACCAAATATGTTCAATCACTTGATGTTCATGGTGATTGTTGTCTGAAGACCTATGAGCAAGGCTTCGTATTCTGCATTGTTGTTGGTGCACAGGAAATCTAATTTAAATGATAGAGGCATTGCAACCCCTTGCGATGTGAAGAATACAATTCCCATGCCACCCCCTTACTCACATTTAAAACCATCAAAAAATAGGGTTATGTTAGCCGGTGACTCAGGCTCATCAGAATCTGGCGATTCTGAGACATGGAAGACCCCATCATCGGGTAGTTCTATGATCAGAGGCTAATCGTCTTCGAGAGGAGCCTCTGTTAGTTGATCGGCTATGACTTGACCTTTGATGAATTTCTATCCAATAAAATCTATGTAAAACTCCATCAACAACATGATCCATTTTTTCGTGCGGCTACTATGATAAGTACGACTCATCATGTACCACAATGGATTCTCCTTAGACACAACATATGTATTGTTTCTCAACATGTAATGACATAGCTTTTTCATAGAAAACACCACTACCAAGTAGAGCTTCTCGACGTATGCATAGTTAAGTTCATAACTGACCAGGGTGTGGCTAAGATAGTAAGTAGCCTGTTCTTTGTGTAGTTCATTTTTCTGGGCTAGCATGGCACCTAGTGCCACCTCATTAGCTGAGATGTATAAGTAGAATGACACTCCTGGTCTAGGTGGTGCCAATATTTGCGGTGAAGCCAAGTATTGTTTAATGTCGTCAAAGGATGACTGGCACTCGTCATACTAGTGAAATGCGACCCCCTTATGCAATAATTTATTCATGGGTCGGCACTTGTCAGATAGCTGCGCTATGAAGCGCTTGATTGACGTGACCTTTCCGTATAGGATTATGAGTTGCTTGATGGTAGTTAGGGGAAGCATTTCAAGTATTTCCTTGACTTTGTTTGGATCCACCTCGATTCCTATATTTGAGACTATGAAACCCAAGAGTTTTCCAGATGTGACACCAAATACGCACTTCTTGGGATTCAGTCTAACTTTATGTTCCATGAGGCGATCGAGGATCTTGCTTAAGTCATCGAGACAATCTAGGCACAAAAGATATTTGGCCAACAAATCATCCATGTAATCTTCCAAAGTTTTATGCATTTGATCATGGAATATGTACATCATGGCACGTTGGTAGGTGGTGCCAGCATTTTTAAGGCCAAAGGGCATGACCTTATAGCAAAATGTCCCCCAAGGCATTGTGAACGCCATTTTTAGTTGGTCCTCGAGATTGATACGAATCTGATTGTATCCCAAGAAACCATCCATGACGAAAAGCATTTCATGGCCTGCTATAGCATCTACTAATGTTTTGATTCTCAGTAAGTGGAAATCATCCTTAGGAATCACTTTATTTAGATCTTAAAAATTAGTACATATGTGAATCCTCCCATCAGGCATTTTGAAGGGCACCATGTTGGACAACCATGGTGGGTAATCCATGCAGATGACAAATTGTGCATCCAACAACTTTTGTAATTAATATTTGACCATTAAGGCCACTATTGGGTGCATCTTGCATAGTTTTTGCTTAACTGGCTTGACTGTCGAATTAAGCATTAGATTATGCATGACTAGCTATGGATCTAGCCTTGGCATGTCTTTGTAGGACCATGTAAAAACATCTTTCTTCTTTGTGAGAAGGGCAACGTAGTCAGTTTGCTTTTTAAGGGATAGACTTACCCCCAGCTTGATAATCTATGGATTCATTGGATCCGAGCTGATGTCTATGTCAATCGTCTCCTCGATCGACATGTGGGATCCGTCCTCCAACTAGTGTGAAGTTGGGATCAAGTGGATATCATTTGTTGAGATTAAATCTACGTTGGGTGCCTTGGGTTCCTCTTTAGTATGGAAAATATCATGAGTTGGTCCTGGGGTGAAATGAAGCATCTCATCGAAAGGCTAGTACTCTGATGGGGATGGTGGTGAATTGACATGATCCTAGTCTATGGAATCTATGTATAGATACAACGACTGTGCTGTATCGGTCAGATTGCAAATGGGGGTGGTTAATTCAATGGAGATCATGTTGATGAAATGTTTTTTGTCTCCATTACTATGGGTGTGATGTCTCAAACATTCTGGATGTTCTGTGTTCTCTAGATCTGGCTCTAGAGGTATTGGCACGAATGGATTGACCCTATGTGCAAATAGGAGGACAGGGTCTACCCTTGGCACTGATATCTCTATAGGGTCTCTGGGTGGAAGGTGTTCTCTGTATGCCCAAAGTGGTAGATTCAAAACTTGGTCCCATTGCACTTGGTTTACGTGCCACTCATGCCCTGGCACTATGTTTAGTTGTTCAAGCATATCGTAAATATCCAAGGGGTATTGTTGTTGCATCTGTCGTATGTGATTGAGATATGCCATATCAATTTCATCTTCATAATAATTGTCAGAGATCCAAAGGCCTTCGTTGGTTCCAACAACTATTTGTGACATTAGGGGCTCGTATTGCTTGAGAAAATTGATCTGGCCCCATTGGGGTTGTTTCGCTCTCTATGGGGGGACCTGATTTTCTTGATGTGGCACTTGCTCGATTGGAGCATCCAAAGGGAACATTTCCAAGAGGCTTTCTTGGTATTCATCCATGGGGGTCACTTGTGAGTGATTGCTATCTGATTTGAAGGGGTTCCATGGTGCTACCTCATATTCTAAATCGTCTTCTAAAGATCCTTATTGACCTTGTCTATAGCCCTCTCGTAGGTGAGTTCTTGAACGTTCTCCTCTCTCGAGTGAAGAGAAAGGGTTGTTGAGGTCAACAAGGTATGTTGTCAATGATGGTAGAAAATAACCCAATGTATATGTCGTGTTAGGATTGGCATATGGATTTAATGCCAGTCCACCCTTGTTGCCTATCCCTAGGCCTTGCATGTTCTCTACCAATATGTCCAAGGGTAGGTGGTGGTTAAAACCTACTCCTGATTTGTCGTATGGCATCTGATATCTTGGTTGGCAAAGAACATGTACTCCTTGCTCATATCTGCCTATCTCATATCCATGCCAATTGCATTGGCCAAGATATCTCAAAGCAAAATTTGGGTTGGACAAATAATTGACATCTTCTGCAAAGGGCTCTTCATCTTCATCCTCTTGCATGTATGGTTCAATACCATGATCAAGGCCTCCATACACAAAATTTGTCTAGTTTGGCGGGTATCCTAGAGGAACAATAGTGCCTATGGGGAGACGAGGTCTCCCCATGTCCTGCATGGACTCCAGTGTGGGTGTTGCTACAATATTCTGCACCAGATACTCCCCCAGGCCCGTATTGGCCATTTCAATGATGATTGTTGGCGGTTGAGGGGGAGGGAATGAAAGTTCTTCCTGAGTCCACTCCATGTTGGTTGAACTAGGAGCATTGACTTCCATTCGGTTAGGCATCTCCTCAGTAGAGATGGTTGAGACTAATGGTGGCACTTCTTCCATAGGTTGTGCCTCTTCTAGAGGTTTCTTCCCTTTGTCCTTCTGTGTGGCCACCATAGGTGGCATCATCGGTGAAGGACCCGACGATGAAGATGGATTTGATTGGGGATTTGATGGACTTGTTAATGGGGATGCCTATGAAATCAGACCCTATTTAGATGGATTCAACTAAAAATCCAAATGCGTTTATGGAAGGGTCAATTGCGACATCAACTGCACTGCATTGCAATACCTGAAGGGTTCCAAGACCATCGAGACTACGTGAACCTGCCCTTCGAATGTATACTTTAAGCATTGATGAGATATCGAAGGGACACACTTCATGTCCCTGATCCATGACCGACCCAGCAAGATGTTATAGGCCATATCACCCTCCAAGATGTGGCACAATATTGGTATAGTCTTTTGTCCCACTTGGATGGGTAGGAAAATTGTGCCAACTATCGAGCATATTGCATCATTGAATGCTCGTAGTGTATAGGTGGAGGCCACTATGTGAGATGTGGGAAAATTGAGGTGCTTCAAGGCTGTTGTTGTAATGATATTATTGGACAAGCCAGTGTCCACCAATACCCTTTTGTACGAAATCCCATTGACCCACATGATGACGTGTAGGGGTGGATACACCATGTCACTAGCCACTGATTTCAATTTGTCTTCTTGAAAGGTGATGACTAGCTCAGTGCATCATTTGACATGTCCCATGAAGTTGTTGAAGGAGTTTGCTTTATGGGGCTACAACTCGATGGCTTTTAGTATCTCCATTAGAGCCTCCCAATGGAGTGTTGATTGTTGTATGAACTCGTAGATGGAGAGCCTAGCCGATGTAGTCCTCAAACTCTGGGTGAGTTTGGTTTGAATTGTGGCCACAGGTCTAGGTGGAGGAGGTGGTTCAAGGTGCTATTGTGGTTGTGACATTTTTGGAACCTCTCCTGTAGCTACCATGGGGGTAGCTGTGTTCGGGTACCTCTTGTTTTGAGTCACTATACTGACCATCCCTACATACCCCTACATGGGGCAGTTCTGTGTTACCTCATTGACTTGTAGGATCTTTTCCTACACATCATGGGCAGGAAAGGGGTCATTAAAGACCTCCATTTGTTTATTACTTTGTGCCACAGGATTATCCACTGCTAATGTCTTATTATCTATTAGGTCTTGCACCAAGCCTTTAAAAATCCAACATGCATTAAGGTCATGTCCCTTCCATCTGTGGAACCTATAGTACAAATATTCCATGTAGCCCTTAGGTTTTGGTGCATTAGGATCTATGGGTTGAATCTCAGGTAGGTTGATCAAGTTTACCACTAACAAATGGTCAAATAGGGAATCTTTGGACTCTGTGTAAGGTGTGAATTTTTTCCTAGGGCAACGCTGCTGATTTGTTCTTGCCTCTAATTTTATCTGTCATAACTGTTAAGAGGCATTGCTTGATAGTTATCATTTTGGGAATATGTTGCTTATGCAGGATTAGGGATGTTTATAGGAACCTGATTGACCACAGTGGGTTTCTGTTGTGTGGTCCCTATTTTGGCATTCTTAGACCATTATTTCTTCTTTCGCTTGGCTATTTTGCCATCTTGAATCTTGATCTCCTTAATGATTCTGGCTTGCACTAGAGCTTCCTCTAAATTGGCATATTTCTATAGCTACAATAGCACAGAGATCGATCTCAAATAACTCTTTGTTAACATTTGGGTGAGGTCGAACATAGGAGGGAGGTAGGGTAGCTTGGAATGCAAAGTCCTCCACCGGTTCCCATAGGCCCCCATGGTTTATTCCTCATACTATCTAAGGCTGGCTAGGTCACTTAGTGATGCCTTCTTCTTGGTGTTGAAGGTGAAGTATTCGAGGAACGCATCCACTAGCTGATCTAAGTTACTAATGGTGTGCTTTGGCAATTGAGTGAACTAGTCTGAGGTAGGGCCTACGAACGTGGTGATGAATGTTCTTAACAACAAAGCATCATTATCATGAATGCCAAAGCATTGGCTTAGGAATATAGTCACATGCTCTTGGGCATATTCCTCCCCTCTAAATATTGCCAACTAAGGTAGTTTAAAGTGTTCAGAGCAAGCGGGTGTCGGCATTGATGGATGCACAAGATGACTGCAAAGTTGGCATAAAGTGGGCTTTTGGGGCCCAGAAGTTTTGGTCTCCATATACTCTAAGTGCTCTAACAATGCTTTATATGCATCAGAAGATTTAATTTCTTCCTCCCTAGTTTTCTCCTATTGTGGGTTGGGGGGAACTTGAGGCCTATAGAGGGGTGGCCGAATAGTAGCCCCTATGCCTTGGTAGGGCGTTTCGGCCCGCTCTTCTTCTTGCTCATACTCCTCATAGGCTTCTTGAGGAGTCTTTGGATGAGACATATGACCATGGGTGGGTCCCTATAAAGGGTTCCCATTGTTTTTCCTAGGAGTGGCCTCCCGCTTAGGTCTAGGAGGTCTCGGAGGTAGCACTTGGTAAGGTTGTGGAGACCTATCTCATACCAAGGGGTTGCACCTCTCATATGGTTCTACTCTTTGGGTGTGAGGGATTGGAACCCTCTCAGGCATACGGTTATGGAGTAGCTCATCTATTTTGCGCCTAATGCGCTCTTTACTAAGGTGATATAGATGCTCTAGCTACTATTGGTCTTGCTCAAGCTGCGTGATATGTGCTTGGTAGGTGGTATGTCTAGCGACTACCAGGTCAATTTGTTTTTCCAGCTTGAGTCTAGGAGGCCTAGATGCCTCTCCTATGCATTTATCTCATTCATGATGATCCGAGATCTCTATAGGTCACTTCCATCTATCGAGGTTGGTGAAATTCACTCGAGGCTTTGGCCTCAGTAGGCGATTATAGTAGATAGTAGGTGTGGAGGCACATTGCTCCTGTGCTGTGTATTACTCTTGAGGAATGTAATGGTATTCCTCATGCTCCCTTTCGTATATGTGAAAGGGGCGGGTAGAGTTGGCTCACCCTGCTTGAAGAGCCTTGTGCTTTGGATTTGGCTTATTATTCCTAACAATGATGGGGGGTAAAGGAGGGATGACATAATCATGTGGCCTCTCCTCATGGACCCTATGTTGTTCTAGCGCTTCATCACATGGTGGCCACTCATACTAAGCTTCTAAGGGAGCCTTCCCATTTATATTAAGTGTGACATGTAAGGACTCCTCCTGAAAGGGTCTATGTTGGACGGGAGTGCCCCTCGAAGGGGTGCCTCTATAGTCCCATTATGAAATGGCATGATGTGGACTCTCTTGTGGGTTGGGCCACCAAGGTGGTATGACCAAGTCCTTGGGGCTATAGCAGAGGCGACTTGTGCCCCCTTGTACACTCTCTGCAGCTCCTGCCCGTGATTGGGCTTGGCTATGGGTGTACACCATGGTGGTGTTTTCCTACAAGATGCGTAGATTTTTTATTTCTTTTTTTTATGATTTTTATGCTACACTAAACAAAAAATATCACACACACAAAGCAATGATTATCTCATTTACATATTAAATGTGTGCCCTAAAATAGGTTTAGTGTGTTTTGATTTTTGTTTTGAAAGCTTTTATAAAGAACGTTTAAATGTAATATGATGGCTCTTATGACTCCCAAAAATGGTTGCCCCTTCGATACACCATTTTTAGGCCAATATACCAACCTCTCTATATACCCGCCCTTACATGAGGGAAACTTTTGGTACATGAGAGCATATGGTACATGGAACGTAGGCGGTATGGAAGGGGAATCATCCTATTTTTGATACCTACCATAGAAGACTTATCCTCATGCATTGGGAATCATACTAGCTACACTTGGTCAGCTTTCATCAGTATTTACGTCTCGCAACATTAGCAATCGGGGTTATGGATGCAAAAATTCAAGCCAAGGTGGTGATGAAATCCACCGTTGGTCTTGATCAAGGGTTGGGGTTTCATGACCAGATCCTTGGTGTTTAAATTGCCACGTTATGTGTGGGGTTATTTTTATTTTTGTATAAAATAAAGCAAACATGCAGTACAACTTTTCCTAAGAAAGCAAATAACCAGAAAACAAAAAACAAAAAGCAGAAAATGACAAAAGGTTTTTAGGACCCCTACCTCTTCTTTGCCCAAATCGACTGGTTCTGAATTTTTGTCTTGAAACTACACAGAGAGCTATTTGTCCCTAGGTGGGATGAATAACATAACTGTATTCATCATAGGATGGGATGAATTCCCATTTGTCCCTGGGTAAGATGAATTCCAGCTCTGTATTCATCATAGACTGGAACGAACAACAGTCCAACGTTTGAAAACTTGGTACCTGCAATCAAAAACAATCAAGTTTTGATCAGATTTCTGATATTTAAAATAGAGGACAAGGTCCCACCATGATCACCACTGAAAGCATGAGGATACAGAAACAAAAAGTAAAAGCCAAGATGTGATGCAAATGAAACAAAAGATAACGTTAAATCCTATGAATTGGAAATGCATGAAAGGAAAGAGGCATAAACGAATTGAAACCAAATAGAAAGTCAATATGGAAGACAACAATTTTTATTAATATGCTTCAAAATTCATTTACAATTCACCTCCTCCCTTTTCATGGGCTAGGAGCATTAAATGTGTTCTTGTTACACCCATGGATGTTATTCCTTCTTCCGCGTGCCCACATGTAAAATGGGTGGACCAAATGTCACCGCCTCTTGCATTGATGAATATTGACTCCTTTCTGCTCCTCTAATATCCAGATCCTACATTCAAGGAAACAAAAAATAGTCAGTAGCACCTATAGATAAAATGAAACATGCAATCCCCACGCCTTCAATTAGCACATGCAAAATATAAATAAAATGATAACTAAAATAGATCCAAATGAACTAAAAAATTTATAGGGGCATCAAAAAATCATAAGGAAGACATTACAAATGGAACAGACAGAAAATTTGCCACAGATTCCTATTCACTCCCAGGTGGGATGAATAGACCTACAACAAAGTGTCAAAAAGTATTGTCCCAAATGTCACATCTAGGAAGCTCCAAATCACCTGCAAAGTTGGAGGTTAGCTAAATGGGGGTATTTTGGGAAGACCCAGAAGGTTATATTTTCCCAATTTGGCCTCTATCATTAGGAATTTGATGATGCTACCTGCATGTTAGTAAAGGCGGGAAATGATATAAACATGATAAAAAATGCTCAAAACGATGTGAAATTTGAATGAAAACCTATCTAAGTAGTATAGAATCAGATGCAAAAATAATATAAAGGAAATTTTCCACAAATTTCTAATCGCTTCGGGGTAGGGTGATTAGGACTGCAACAGTGTGGGGGGCACCCGGGGGCAAGATGCCCACCGTTTGGGGCTTGATTTCGGAACCAATCCAATTGGTATGGGTACAAAACCTCTTTTGGGGTGTTGTCAAAAAATTTGGTAGGATGTTTTGGCCAAATTTCAGGTTTTGGTTCTGGATTTGCGCTTCCAATAACCACCCTATGACATCCTTTCCAAAAGAGATCAAGGATGTGAAAGGCACAAATCAAAAATGTATGTGTGTAAGTAAAATGGTAGCACTTCATTGCTCAAAATGCTCCTTCTATGTATCTTTTGGGGTGAGAAGACTCACCATTTTATAGACCTGACGGTCTCTTTGGATGAGCATGCAGAGGCACCACTTGGCAATCATGCCTTCCAAGGGGGGAGAATATTCCTCTTTGAATAGGGTCTCCATGATTGCCCCTGTAACTACCTCTAATGCTCAAAAACACTAACTCACACTCCCATGCAATGAATAAAGAGTTAAGTTGTGGATCTGAGCTGCCATTTGTCAAGATTTGACTTTTTTCCCGTCAAACCTGCTATTCGCCCCACCTTGGAGCGAATACTACTAATCGTCCCTGGGTGGGGCGAGTACCAATTTGTAATCATCCTTGGGTGGAACGAATAAGGATCAGAGTGCCTGAAGGTTCCAAATTAACCCATGACCTTCCAAAACTATTGTGTGAGTGGTTAGGACCACTGTTTAACCTCTAGGGGCTGCCCTGGGGGTTGTGTGTGTCAATGCGATCAGTGTTTGCAGTCACATAATCGGATTGGTGCTTTTTTGGTGTCTACAATTAGTAAGTTGAATAAAGCAAACTCAAGAAAAGGGAAGAATTTAAAGAGTAAAAGCAAGGTACAACAGGGATTATAATGAGCAAAAATTGATGTCTTTAATAATCAAATTTTGGAGCATATCTCAGTAGAGTTTTTAATCAAGATTGTGAGCAAAAGGTTAGTGCCTTAATAATATTGATGTATACCATAGATAGGTGCCTATGCTATTGTAAAATGAGATTGGTGTCTCCTGTGGGTTGGTGCCCATGAACTTGAATAAGGGAATTAGTGTCTCCTGTTTTTTGGTGCCCATGAACATGTATAAGGGGATTGGTGTCTCCTATGGGTTGGTGCCCACAAATTTTGTTTTAAAAAAAGAAAGCAATATTTTCCATGGTTTTCTCTTGAGAGGGTGTTTCCACGTAAATACTTTTATCTTGTGTGTATGGTATTATGTGCATTGATTTATTATTTCATTGATATTAATTCAAGTTATTGCTTTGGGAAGAAAGAGAAAAGTTTTATCTTATACTGTTCAGCCTCCCCCTCTTAGTATAAGAATGTGTTTCTTCAAAATGTATAGGAGCTAGCTAATATAGTTTATTATTAAGCTTCTCATATACTCTCTTATATGTGTATTCCCAACAAAATTTATATTTAGAACCTTATTGTATTACATGTTCTAGTGGTCAAGTAAAGTGTGGGGACCCCAATACAAATTGGTATATCTATAAAACTATGAAGCCCTATCAAAGTATTTATGTTATGCCATTATGTAATTATATAACTTTTTAATATTAGCATGGACTCCTTTATTTTAAATACTATAATAATTTCCATGTCAAATGAATACATTTTAAAATTAGCATGCATATTATGTATTTAAAGAGCCAAGAGTACTTATTAAACATGTTGTTGATGCTCCTCCTAATGTATAACTATAGATAAATATCTTAGTTATGCAAACTACTAAAAATATATTCATGTACAGATAAATGATGTCATCCATCATCTTCATAAATGTTTCAAGTATATAAGTCAAGTGAAAAGGAATAATTAATCACTCAAACAAGCCATCCTTGTATGTGAATTTAGTATTTTATACATAGATTAGATCAATAGGTACTTGATGATTTCTAGATTTGATATCCGTTTTACTAAAGAACTTTACACCATAGAGTTGGTCTAGCAAGTCCCTTATTAAAGGAAGTGGATATGTTTCTTCATAGATATCTTATTAAAACCCATGTAGTCGACACAAATTCTCCATGTTCTATATTTCTTTGGATCTAATACCATTGGTCTAGCACATTGTTAAGCACTTTATTTGATATGTCTCTTATGAATCAATTATTGCATCTTCCTTCTTATTTTATCATTTTAAGGGATTGATCTATAGTAAAAATATACACTAAAACTATTAATATAAACAAGTTATCATCTTTTGTTATATAATTAACATAATATTTTACCTTGTAATGAAGTAACATTATACTTGGTGAATTAAACAAGTTATCATATTTTGTTATATTTAGATCCATTTTTTGTATTATAAAAATATTGAGATTAACATGGTGATAGCAACAGTTATTATTATTATTATTATTGATATTATTATAATATTAGTGTTATTATTAATCCTATTGTTATTGTTATTAGTATAATTATTAGTTAGTTGAAAAACATATAGACATACATTCATAAATCTATAGATAGATAAATAGATAGACATATAGATATATAAATAGAAAGATATAGATATTCATCAGGGTTATGCATAGTGGTGAATAATTGCAAATTGGATGAATATTAGGATTTCCAAAATTTGAAATTGGCAAATATGAGGACCCTCGATGTCGGTTAATTTGCCTAATTTGTTTGGGACCAGTTTGTTTTTAGGGTTAATTTGCCATAATATATATCCAAACATAGGCATATTTGTACTCGTTGGAAAAATCTTTTCAAGATTGATATAATGGTGGTATTTTTTTTGAAGTTATAAGGTTATTTAATAGGTTAAAATTTATCCCAAATATGACCTTATTTTTTAGGGATTCAAATACCCCAAATTTTGGTATGAAGATGATTGATTTGATTTTCTTAGGATTTGCCATGATTCACCTTGATTTTGATTAGGATTCGCCATTTTTTTACAAGTACATTTTGAGTCCAACCCCTTATGCATAACTCGAATATTCATATATACATGTGTATGTGTGTATGTATATATAATTAGGTTTTAGTTATTTTTATATTTGAATATTGTTTAAATATATATATATATATATTATTTTTTAAGTTTGTGAATTATAGTGTTTGAAACCCTAATTAGCATAATATATATTAATATATTATGTTATTTTTTAATTATAACACCAAAACATTAGAGATATTTAGGATCATATACCTTTTATTTTTAGTTTTACTAGAAGTAATAAAGGTGAACTATTAGGAAGCTAGTATCTATATTTGAACGAGTTTTCAAAAAGTATATTTATAGAAGATAAAAGTAAAACCTTATTTAAATGCAACCTTAAAAGATTTTTTAACTCATGATGATGAGAAATGTACATTGTCTCAAAACATTAAGGAATTTTTAATGCATGACATATTTAAACTCATAAATATAAAGGAATTTTTTTGTTTAACCTATCATCCTCCTACATTTTTTAACACTAACTACAAAAATAGAGAGAGGGCGATATACCTTTCATATCCTAAAGCATTAATCTCTAATAGTTACTATGACACTCTAAATACTTTATTTATGCATACCATGTCTCTTATACATGAATGGTTGGTGAAGTATAATGTCACATCCCACATTAATTGAACCCTTGTGTTTGACAAAGAAAAAATAAAATAATACTTACTTTCGTGAAGTCTTGAAGGGTATTGTAAATTTGGGATTTGGGATGACTTAATACTTTTTGAAAACTACACTCTAGAAGGAAAATATATATTTACACATTTAAAAAAAAAGGAGGATTACTTATGAATTAAATTATTAGCATGTTTTGCATATTAATGTGGAGCTAAATTTTAGGGCAGGAAAATTGTGACTCTAAGTGCCATGAAATTTGGACTTATAAGACACTAGAATGAATTTAAAATTATATTCTTAGGTCTTCTAAGGCACTATTACTCCACCCTATATGCATCATCATGTCCATAGGTCTTCTGAAATAATAGTTTTGCACCTTACATGCATCATCACCTTAGTGGGTTTGTACTCCCAAATGACCCCTCTAATAAGTCATTACCTAGCTTTTCCTTCACCATTTGTTAAGGGCACCTCAAAAAATATTATATAAAGCCACCATTTGATGTTGAGGAGGGAGGAGGCACGAGGAAGTAACCTATGTTCATGAATAATCTTGAGAAGCATCTTGTGGAAAATCCAAACAACTTCATTTGGAGGGGGCTAGTTTGAAGGAAGGAGCCTTAGATATTTTCTAGGTCAAATATTCCATTACACATAATTTATTTCCAAATGATTATACTTTAACTATTAAATTAAGGATTAATATATAGACTAGTCGAACATAGCTTCTCTACTCTAAAATTCATATTTTTTTTCCTAAATACATACTATATTACAATAGGCATGATGTTGTGCCCAATAGAATATCTCTAAGTTGTGGTCAATGGATAGATTTTGCTATATAATAATTTTTGAATGTCTATCAAATTAAATAAGAGGATAATCAAACCTTCCTGTAAGGTTTATGAATACCATTATGTTTCATCAGGTGTAATATCAAAATGGGGAATTATATTTAATAGGGAAATATCTTATGTGAGTGGTGCTATTTGATTATGTGGTTCGCTATGGAACTGTGTGTTGGATATGAATTGAGAGCATAGAAAATAAAAATTTAACCACTTGTTTTAGCTTTTTAATCCCATAGAACTACCTCTTGATGTTTTAATATATCAACTATTGCTAACATCTTTTATTAGAAATTGATAATTCTAAATAAAGCTTATTGATTCTACAAAATCCAAATTATAATTATTGTGTGGACGATTGATGAGGTCTATGCCCATGTAATTTTAGTTTGGATGACCAATGATTCACGCTACCATTGCAACAATAGAAAGAAGAATTAAAGATATTTTATTTGATTCTCTTATTTGATTGTTTGTCACGAGTATTGTATACTCTAATATTTCAAGCAACATAGTGTTTTGTTAGGGGATTCAAACCTATTATCCCACACAGTTCATGTAAGTGACATTTGCATGAGTTAAAACAAGGTAATATCTATATAGATCTTATTCACCATTTGGTGGACCACTAAGCATTGATAGGCAAGTGCCTTGCCATCGGGTAGATATTTGATGATTGACCCTCACACATGGACTAATTAAGCATTGACACTTGGCAATCCTTCAAGAGCTTGATCACCATATAGTTTAGTTAATATCCATTGTTGCAATACCCTAGGTTGCTCTATGCATTGTTAATATTATACCCTGTACTATGCATAGCAGATAATAGTCCCACATTCCTCCCATGAGAGCAATTGGGACAATATGAAGAGGGATTTACGTCCCTTTAGGAAATGATAACACGATGGTGGTCATGATGACATTGATTAATAGGTGTTGACGGAAGTTTGAACTTTCTTGCTAGCTTGCTAAGATTTGATGAGTGGAGATTTGATTTGCTATGTAATGACTAAGCAGATTGAATGGTTGGGGATATTTAAAACCATCATTTAAGACTGGATGGAATAAATTATGGTTGATTTACTATGTTAGGATTGAGTAAACCCATTTTTACCCAAGTTCAGATCAAGTCTATTTACATGTCCCATCAAGCATTTTGTGAGATAATTAATTTGTTAAATTTGGCATAAATTATAATAAAATCCATTTCAAACATTTTGGAATAATTTGGGTACTCTTTAATGAATTATGTTGATTATTATGGGATAAATTTGAGAAATATTTTTTTTTATAATTTGAATACATTTTTTTGAAGAGTATGAGATAAATTTTTAAGGGTAAACTTTGTGTAAAATACAAGGGTTATTAAAGAAGAACTTTGGTAGAAATTGTGGAACAAAAAGTATAGTAAACTTTGTGTAAATCATAGTTTAGATATGTGGAAACCTTTGGGATAAGATTATTGTCTAAAAAAGTGGGTACAAATTGGGAATGATTTGTAATAATATTGAACCACTTTGTCAAAGAACTATAGTCTAATATTTATGAAATATTAGTTAACAAATCTATTACAAATTTGTAAATCTATAGTGTGTTTCCTAAGGCAAATTTGAGGCTAAATTTGTATATCTATAGTGTAATCTTGTTGATAGATTACTAGACAAGTTATAGCTAAATTGAGTAATCTTGTTGATTTATTACATGACAAATTGAAGCTACATTTGTAAAACTATAGTATGATCTTGTTGATAGATCATGAGACAAATTGGTAGCTAAATTTGTGGAAAAACTATAGACTACAAGATAAATTAGTAGATATATTTGTGAAATAACTATAGTGTGACCGTAATGTTATATTATGAAACAAATATGGAATATGATCTAGTGATAGATTATGAAATAAAATTATGGAATTATTGTGAATCTATAATTGATTCTATTTGTTTAAATGCTATTTTTGTCTAAAGAAAATATGAGTTACTTATGATAGTATTTTCTATATCATGCATGGAAATTATTTCATTCATGAATGAATTTATGGTATTCTCTTTGAAAATGATTAGCAATAGTTGATTGTAATAATTATTTGTTTCAAAGGCATATCTTTGTGGGAAAATGATATGGGATGAAGATGTGGATTTTATTTTTAGGAAAGTATGGGATTTCCTTCCTTTGAATATTTGGGATGCTTTAAAAAATTACACTATGAGGAACATATACTGTTTAGTTGCATTCAATTGGAATTCATTACATTCTATTGCTTTCTTAGAATGAATTTTCATATACATGTAATGGGTTGTCCTAATCCCAAAATACTTACAACCTAGTACTGGTGGTTTGGGTTGATTCGAGTGAAGATTTTATTTATTCTTATTCTATTGGATATGTATATATATGTTGTAACAAGACCTATTTAATGTAAGGTATCCTTTATTTTAAATATATATCTATTAATAATGGTTTGCAAATTTATATAAAAGGAATTGTATTACTCTCCAAAATGATTTGTAAATAATACAACTCTTAGTTACAAGAAATTATGGAAAATAAAGTAAAGTTACATCATGTAATAAAGTTATCATATATTATAGATTAGATAGAATTAAATATTGTGATTAGATGACATAAATTAAGCCTAAAGAAAAGAGAAATAATAACTCATGTATCTATATTGATTAAACATGAGAATGATCATAAGAGATAATTTGAATGTTATCTCATTTCGTGGAGATTATAGTTGAATATATAAGTAAGGTACAATGGTATAAATTTACATGTTTATGAGGGTTTGTGTGATAACCCCCTTAGCTATCCATTGTTGATATGAGGAGAGTTAAGAATTGCAATGATTGATGTTTTATCCTTAAGGAAGAACAAGCTAATATTCAAGGCATACGCCTAATGTACGGGTTGAAAGAGACCTAACATAAGGCTAGCTTAATGTTGATTTAAAATAGTAGGAAAAATATATTCCCATTTTAGATAGGAGAATTCCTAATTAAGAGATAAAGAAACATACTTGCAGGTCATTATAGGGGTTGGTCACTCCTATCCACGGGATAGACACTAACAACGTTGATTCCTATGAAGTGCAACCTTGGAATTATTTTGATACTTATATAAGAGAACCACATGGATATTTTTCTTAATCATTCATTGATTAATGACTTAGATAATAATATAATAAATACAAAAAAATTCTATCTAAGATCGGTTGGTTTTTGTAGGAACATTATAGTTGCTATTAGAGCCTAGGTTGATTGGGCACAAAGCTTCCATAAAAGAATACTAGAGGAACTAAGAACTGATACATGTTTGGTAAGGAAAGAGAAATTTCTTGGAGGTTACTAATGGGTAAGTCTTTTCTCCCATGCTTGAACCATTGGTGAATCATATTGGAAGATTTAAGAAAACCTCACAATAGTGGGTCTTAAGTGGTGTACATGAGACTCTTTTTTTAATCATACTTGACATCTGTATCACCAAGCTAAGCCTCTTCCTTACTAAGGTATTGTATTGTAAATCAACAAGAGTTGATAATATATATATATATATATATATATATATATATATATATATATATATGGGTAGAATATTATAGATTTATTAAAATAATATCTTAGTAGGATATCCATATTAGAAAAAATTATCAAAAAAAATTCTTTGTTTTTGATTGATGTTACATCATGGTCTTTTGATCAGTTATGGATGTCATACGAAACTTAACTAGGATATGTTGAAACATATCCCACAAATAGTATTAAACTGAAACTTTACCATGGTATATACACCATTACATGACCACCAAATGGTATTCAACTATAATAACATGTTGCATGTTATTTATTCATTGAGATATATTTTAACAAGATGCATGTGGTATTTAAAATTTGCAAATAGTAGAAGTAACCTCGTAACAATAGGTAATTTAGATATGCGCATGTATGGTAAGACTTACTACTAGTAGGATTACAAACTGATACAACTTTTATAGCATGAAACATGCCACCTAAGTTGATAAGTGGAAGGAAGAGGGTTTCTTGAAAAGAGAAACCAGTTAGCACAGATAGTGTTGAAGATAGACTCATAGGGGAAAGTTTTGAAAACTCAAACAAAGTAGAAAATCTCACAGCCATTGTTTATATGATGCAAGGAGAAATAACTCTATATCAAGAGTAAATGATCCAACATAGCAATTTTTTAAAGGCCATTAGGGTTAAAAACTTGAGAATAGGGATCCCGAGTCAACAAATACTAAAATAGAGCAAGAAAATGACATTGAATAAATGGATCATGTGGTTAAAGCCCATATTAATGGAGAATTGGAAAATAATTTGAAACATCTAAAGGTTAGAAAGTTTACTAGAAGAGAAGGAGGAGACCCAATAGAATCTTGGTTAAATGAATTGGAGGTTTACTTCTCCATGAGAAACTACTCTCCAACAAAAAATATAGTTTGGACCATAGGGCTCCCAATGGAAACAAGTCTAGAATGGTGGGATATCTTTTGTAAGGAGAAAAAATTCAAAGTTATTCACTTCAAATGGGAATATTTTTTAAAAGCCTTCAGAAAAAGGTTCCTCATTGAAAAATTTTATGTGAATAAACTTGATGAATTCGTGCAACTCCAACAAGGGAACCAATCCATATAGGGGTACTATAGGAATTTTGTGAGGTTACTCAAATATATTGCAACTTATATGAATGATAATAAGTTGAAATTGCATAAATTCCTCTCAGGAACTAAGTATCAAATCAGAACTTCAGTGAATATGCATAAACCGAGTGATTTGGATATGGCTTATGAGTTGGCATGTTAGGCAGAGTACAATCTGCACCTAAATAGAAAATTCATCAAATCCTCAAATTAGTCAAAAAAGGAACATCATCACCAACCAAAGATGAAATGGGATTCTGAAAAAAAGTATAAGGGTAGAGAAAATTTCAAATTTGCAAAGAGAAACAATGTGAAACTAGAAAATTTAAAAAAGAGGTTCAAGCAAAAGAATAAAAAAAATAATGCTGAAAGACCTAAACCTCTAAAATAGGTAGAACCACCTCCTATAAAAATGAAGGAAAATCCAATTCAAGGAACAAATTATATCCCTAATATTGGATGCTATTATTGCAGGGGTGCGTAATATGCAAGGAATTGTCCCCATCGTGCAAAATTAGGAAAGAATACAAATGAGAAGAACAACAAAATCTACGTAGCCACCAGGAATTAGAACTTGGAAGGAAAAGAAACTCCATTGCTCATAAATGGTAAATTATTTTGTAGATATGTTAATATTTTGATAGATAGTGGAGTTACTTATAGTTTTATTTATAGTAGCATAATAAGGGATATATTTGAGAGACCTCGATCTTTAGCACAACGATGAAAAGTGGAATATGTTTCAATACAAGCTTATTCTATGAATTAGTATTTCACCATAGCTAAAATCTCCCTACCGACTAGTTCTATCACTTGGCACCTATATGTAGCACCGCTACATGCATTTGACATCATCTTGGGTATGGATTGGTTAAAAGCTCACAAATATTTGATCAATTTCCAAGATCTATGGATTGAGTTTACTAATGATGAGGAGAAAAGAATAAATATGGATAGTGAGCAAGGATATTTTGATCCAGTGCTATTTTCTACAATGCAATTAGAAAAACAATAAGGAAAGGATGAATTGTCTATGTGGTTAAACTAAAAGAGGTAGAGGATGAAAATGAGGAAGAAATATATAAAAAAATTCTAATTTTGCAAGAATATAGGGAAGTATTTACTTCAGAGCTTCCTAGAATACCTCCTAAACATGAGTTTGATTTCACCATTGATTTAGTACCAGGCACAAAACCTATACATATATCTCCTTATAGGATGAACCCTATTGATATGCAATAATTAAAGGTTCAACGCTAAGAGTAGATCGACAAAGGATTAATTAAACCAAGTGTGTCTCCATGGGATGCACCGGTACTATTGTAAAAAATAAGGATGGTTCATTAAGACTATGTATATATTATAGAATGTTAAACAAAACAACCATCAAAAATAGGTATCCTTTTCCAAGGATAGAAGACCTATTTTATCAACTTAAATAGGTAACTGTTGGTCACGAATCTGCCACAAGAAAGGATTTTTACAATTGCACCCTAGACCCGGCCAACATTGAAAGGCTGGAAGCAAGAAATGGCTCCCAGACCAATCTCCAGTGGGGTGGTTCCCTTCACTAATCTAAAATTGTGTTTGAAGATAAGGGTTCTTTGGAAAGAAATTAAAAGTTGCGAGAAAGAAATGGAAATATGGCCACGAGCCGGAGTTATGGGATCGGAAGAACAACGGCGAGAAAACTTAAAGTGCGGCAACGACAAGCAACGAGAATATAATGACTCAACTCCCACACAAGCTGTATGCGAGAAAATCTCTCCAAGATTACACTCCGGGAATCATATCCTTACAAGCAAGATTCAAATCCAATATGCAGAATTTGAATGTAACAGCACTCAAGGAATATAAATTCGATTAGAAATGCAACGAACGAGAAAAGACAATCACCCAAACAACTGCTTGAAAAATCCGAAGCCAATAATTTATTCTTGCAAATGCACTTCCAGTTTTTAGCAAAACTTCCAACCTTTTGAAATGCGAATTACATTGGTTTTTATAGAGGTCCGTCCTCTTTGCAGCATTAAATATTTTAAACCGACCTTCTTGAGATCTACAATCATGCGAAGGAAACGAGGAACATGATCCCCTTAATCGCGAGTCTCGAAGAAATAAAAATTAAATTCCATGAAACGCTTGCGGCCCTTCATTAAATTCGATTCTTTGAATATGTGCATGAAAAACCGTTGAATTAATCCACGAACGGCAACTTCGAACCAATAAACCCTTTAATTTTGGTAGCCTGGGCACTCTTTGACCTTAACCGCATTGGAAATCCGCAAATTATTTAATTCGGGTCAGCATTAAATCATCGAAAATCGAAAAAACCCTCTCGGCCGTTCATACTGCACTTGGCGGGAAAACTGCGCAGGTCGCGAAAACGCGACGGGTCGCGAAATCGCGACGGGTCGCGAAATCGCGACATGATTTTACGCCGTACGCTTCGCTGCTGAAGACCCGCGATTCCGGAACATGTCGCGATATCGCTACATGTCCGGCTCCCTCTTGCTCCTCCCTGCGCTCTGCCCCGCGAAAACGGAACACGTAGCGATTTCGCTACATGTTCCTTCTCTCCGCATCAATCGCCATTTTCGGTCGCGATTCGCTGACATGTCAGCGACGCGCTGCAAGTTTTCACTTTTTGCCTTCGACGCTGCCCGACCCGCGATTTCGGAACATGTCGCGATATCGCGACGGTTCCGCTCAACCTGCCTGCGTTGACTGCGTTGACCGCGATTCTGCAACATGTCAGCGCGTCGCTGCAGTTTTGGACTTAACCATTTTTTGCTCAATTTTTCTCCTTTTTTTGCCCAAGCTGCATCAAAGCTGAAGTCAAAGATCAGATTTCCAACAATACACTAATGCATTAATCAATGAGAATCAATGTGGCAAAAATGCCAACATTCTTGGCGGCTCGCGGGGTATACAGCTCGTTGTATGCAAGAATCCAGGCCTTAGTCCATTGGGCACAGAGTCATATTGGAACTGTAAACTAGCTGCTGCAAAACATGTCAGGGGACTGCTGCAAAACTTCTTCTGCTGCGGAAAACTAGAACTGGAAGAACCTGCATAGAAGCGGTTATAAACTGAAGAAATGGAATGTGATGGTGGAGTGAGCTCCTGCGATTGCGCAAGCGGTGACTGCAATGGAGTGATGTGGAAGTAAACAAGTGATGAGATGGACATAACAACATCATGTTGATACACTACCAGCGGCAATAGATGGAATGAACGAATGGAGGGAACAGAAGTGGAAGTTTTGAAGCGTGAAATGAAAATGAACTAATCTGGAAAATAAATGCTTTTTTAAAACAAAGACAAACTGAGAAGAAAGGGATAAGAGGAAACGGGAAAAATAGAAAAGGGGAGAAGAAACAACAGCTGTGGCTTATTCTGTGACTGTAGAAGAAAAAGAAGTAAAAGAAGGAAGATGAAGAAGGGAAAGGAAAGAAAAAGGGGAGGGAAAAGAAGAAAGCCACCAACTACTGGGAAAGGAGGAGACAAAAAGGGAAACCAACACCTACAGCCCACAAGCAACAAGAGCCAAGGTGACAACAAAAGGCAACACATATATACATACTCTTTTCTTTTTCTTCACTTTCTCTTTTTTTTTTTTATATTATATACATAAGTTTACGACATGATTGGCATGTCGCCACCACAAACCCGATCTCAGGAGTTATCCTGTAAATCTGCAATGTCCCGCCCAGATTTGGTCATACTTGAGTCGGTCCCTGAAATTGGGCTGGCTTCTTCCTGTAGTTCTCCCTTCGACAGTGGCAGTCTCATGATTCAAGAAGTTGACTATCTGCTCATTATCTTCAACGACTTGCCCAAAAGACTTGCATAATGTTGCTCCTGCCTCATCTTCGGATTTAACCCCATCAAAATATAGGCTGCCATAAATGATCCGTGACAACATTCGATCGGCTTGAATAGGCAATTCTGCTTCATGTCACTCTCGGGCTTTTGGATGACATAACGACCGATTTCGGTTTCCGGCATGGCATTAAAATTAAGCATAGAAAACTGATCATCCAACTGAAGACTATCTAAAACTTCATTCAGCAAAACAGAGTCTTCGGACTCGTCAGTAAGCATGTAAACAGACCGCACTTCCTTTTCTGTTTCTTCCAACTTTTCAATGTGAAAAGAAGAAGGCTTTTCATTTTGAATCATGAGACGCCTACCCTTGACAGGAATTTCTAAATGGGAATAATCTAGTGCCAAATAACCCCCTAACTTGGCGGTAAACTCCCTAGATAAACACATACTAAAGTAGGGCTCTAAATCAACCACAACAATTTCTTGGATAACGGTAACTTGGGGCATTGTATGCAAAGTAATTGGAACATCCTTAATCACACCCACTATTTTTATAGGCGTACCATCCAATTGCAGAACTCCAGGACTACTCCGTGTGTACTCCATTCCCATTGCTTCACAGACTCCCTTGGGCATTACTGTTGTGGCAGCACCAGAGTCGATCATACAATTATGAACAATCCAACCCTCTATGTGCAATGACAAATAAAATGGAGGTGGCCTATTTTTTTCCGATAGCGAGAGGTGGTTAAAGTTTGTGCATATACTGTCATGCAGGTAGGACCTTTTTCATTATCCTTGATAGATTTTAATGATTCTCGTAATAAGTCTACCGGCACGGCAATTGCAAAGCATCATAAAGGCTCACCTTAGCAGGGGTCTTTTTAAGATCATCAACAATGTTGTATGAAACTATAGCAGAATTTTTTGTCTCAACAGGTTGCTCAAATCTGGTCCTGTACTGTTGTGTAGCTTCCACTCTTAACCTCTTGGTCAGTGATGGATACTTCAATTTTTCACGTGCCTGCTCCTCTGCTTCTGACCTAACTGGTGCAGCTGCTGCCTTTTCTTGAACTCTGTTAAAAGTTGGATCTTTGGGCAAAGGCTTTGGAGCTAGCACAGGAGCTTTCACTGGCCTTTTCACTTCAGCCGGTACTCTTAACGGCTCTAAGTCAGCGGGATCAACATTCATAGGCTTCTTTCCGAGTCCTTGTTAGAGCCGAAACTTGATCTTCCACTGCAGTCATCAAATTATAACCAACTTTCGAGATCATATTAACATGGTCACTGAGGTCTTTGCCGCCAAGGTCTGCACATAATTTAAGTGGACCATACATGTATCCTCTCCGTGAGGATCATTACAAGTCGAGCACCAATATACTCCATCTGCATGGGCTGCATCTTCATTTGCTAGAACAGCTAAGCCCTTTTCAGGTGCTTTGCTTGTGGAGGCAGCTTGATCTCTAGTAACTTGAGGAGGTTGAAATCTCCTTGGATGGAAATCTCTCTCAGCCTGCTTCCTCTCAATGAGTGTGATCTTGTTTCCCATGGCTCTAATGGCAGAATTTGCAGACTTAACCTCTTGCAATAATGTTGTATATGGATCAGGGTTTGCGGGTGCGGGAAGTCTTTGTAAGGGCAAAGGAGGTGGTGGTCTTGGCAAAGTTGGAAATGCGGTGGAAACGGGAGATGGTTGAATCTTTGGGTGCGGGGAGCGGTAAAGGAGTTAAAGCGAGGCAATTGAGGAGGCTGGGACAGTTGCAACCTTGAGGTGCTTTAGAACTCCATGATGGTGTAGGATACATAGCTGGCATGGGGTGTGGTTGTGAACCATATAAATATTGAGGCAAATCTGGAATAAGAGGCATAGTTACCTTTGGAGGCAGTCTTCCTACAGCAACCAGATCAGCTTCTGCTTTAATTGCTTGTTCAAAGATTTTTGGAAACGTCACCACATTAGACTGCCGAACCGCCCATCCGATATCTGAGTGAAACGCTCTGAGGTAGTACATCGCAGCTAATTCATCAATGAGGCCGAATACCATCGGGAATCCTTTGCCAAGTTCTGGTAAACCGGACATTAAAATCAGGTATCTCTTCTTGTGGATGTCTCTGTATGACAGTAAACTGATTTAACAATGAGAAAGGGTCAGCCTGTTCATGAAAATGTTTCACCAGCAAATCACCCAATTGATCCCATGATGTTATGGTGCCGGGAGGCAGAGTTCTGTACCAAAACAGCAGTTTACCTCTCAATGAACACACTAACAATTTGATCATTACATCTTCATCGGTAATGTCATGAATAGCGACCGAGAGAAGCCACATCATTTATGTGCTCATAGGCTATTTTGCCGGTACCATCGTAAGTGGGCAAAGCCTTCGGTGCGGCTCTGTGGTGCTTGGATTACGGGCCTGCGATTCAAGGCTCCAGTGCTTTGTTCCATGCCAAGAATTTTTTGGGTGGAGGAAATTGTGCCATTGGTGGAACTTGTAGGGGTGCAACACTAGCAACAATACTGGGTATTTGTACAGTAGAAGATGGAAGAGACGAGGAAACTAATCTAGAATGCTCACCACTTCTCGAACTATCAAGTTCAAAAAACTGAACAAGATCGCCAAATTTCTTTGACTGTGATCTTGTGATCATGAAGTATTTCTGGGTTCAGCAAGTTACCAAATAACAGGCAGGCGTCCACGATCAAAAATCCGGATCTTCAACTCAGCAAAGTCGCCAGATGAACTTACAAATCTCCGCTATGAGGCCAAGACAGCTCATCAAATCTTGAGACCTCCGGGTGTTAAAACAAATGTGGATTTTTGTGAGACAGAAGAAGTCTGTCCCACCGGGCGTGCCAAAAACTGTTGGTCACGAATCTGCCACAGGAAAGGATTTTTACAATTGCGCCCTAGACCCGGCCAACATTGAAAGGCTGGAAGCAAGAAATGGCTCCCAGACCAATCTCCAGTGGGCTGGTTCCCTTCACTAATCTAAATTTGGGTTTGAAGATAAGGGTTCTTTGGAAAGAAATTAAAAGTTGCGAGAAAGAAATGGGAAATATGGCCACAGGCCGGAGTTATGGGATCGGAAGAACAACAGCAGAAAACTTAAAGTGCGGCAACAGCAAGCAACAAAATATAATGACTCAACTCCCACACAAGCTGTATGCGAGAAAATCTCTCCAAGATTACACTCCGGGAATCATATCCTTACAAGCAAGATTCAAATCCAATATGCAGAATTTGAATGTAACAGCACTCAAGGAATATAAATTCGATTAGAAATGCAACGAACAGAAAAGACAATCACCCAAACAACTGCTTGAAAAATCCGAAGCCAATAATTTATTCTTGCAAATGCACTTCCAGTTTTTAGCAAAACTTCCAACCTTTTGAAATGCGAATTACATTGGTTTTTATAGAGGTCCGTCCTCTTTGCAGCATTAAATATTTTAAACCGACCTTCTTGAGATCTACAATCATGCGAAGGAAACGAGGAACATGATCCCCTTAATCGCAATCTCGAAGAAATAAAAATTAAATTCCATGAAACGCTTGCGGCCCTTCATTAAATTCGATTCTTTGAATATGTGCATGAAAAACCGTTGAATTAATCCACGAACGGCAACTTCGAACCAATAAACCCTTTAATTTTGGTAGCCTGGGCACTCTTTGACCTTAACCGCATTGGAAATCCGCAAATTATTTA
Source organism: Wollemia nobilis (assembly GCA_028583015.1). Taxonomy (NCBI): domain Eukaryota; kingdom Viridiplantae; phylum Streptophyta; class Pinopsida; order Araucariales; family Araucariaceae; genus Wollemia; species Wollemia nobilis. Next base: position 3,683,884 of record JAQPPZ010016040.1, on the reverse strand, counting down.
ATTCGGGTCAGCATTAAATCATCGGAAATCGAAAAAACCCTCTCGGCCGTTCATACTGCACTTGGCGGGAAAACTGCGCAGGTCGCGAAAACGCGACGGGTCGCGAAATCGCGACGGGTCGCGAAATCGTGACATGATTTTACGCCGTACGCTTCGCTGCTGAAGACCCGCGATTCTGGAACATGTCGCGATATCGCTACATGTCCGGCTCCCTCTTGCTCCTCCCTGCGCTCTGCCCCGCGAAAACGGAACACGTAGCGATTTCGCTACATGTTCCTTCTCTCCGCATCAATCGCCATTTTCGGTCGCGATTCGCTGACATGTCAGCGACGCGCTGCAAGTTTTCACTTTTTGCCTTCGACGCTGCCCGACCCGCGATTTCGGAACATGTCGCGATATCGCGACGGTTCCGCCCAACCTGCTTGCGTTGACTGCGTTGACCGCGATTCTGCAACATGTTAGCGCGTCGCTGCAGTTTTTGGACTTAACCATTTTTTGCTCAATTTTTCTCCTTTTTTCGCCCAAGCTGCATCAAAGCTGAAGTCAAAGATCAGATTTCCAACAATACACTAATGCATTAATCAATGAGAATCAATGTGGCAAAAATGCCAACAGTAACCATCTTTTCCAATATTGATCTAAAATTAGGGTAACATCATTTGAGGATCTAGGATGAGGATACTCACAAAACTGCTTTTAAGACTAGGTATGGACACTATGAATTCATTGTCCTACAATTTGGGTTAACCAATGCACCAGATCCTTTTATGAATCTAATGAATAGTTTGTTTAGGAGTTAGCTTGATCAATTTGTCTTTGTATTCTTAGATGATATTATAATTTACTCCCATAATAAATAAGAGCATAATAAACATCTAAAAATTGTGCTAGAGATATTGAGAAGGAATCAACTCTATGAAAACACATCTAAATGTGACTTTTATGTTCCAAAAGTACATTACTTGGTACATATAATTTATACAAATGGAATTGTGGTGGATCTTGAGAATATTGAGGCCATTTTGAATTGACCACCTCCTACTAATGTTATGAAAGTGTGAAGCTTCATGGAATTGGTGGGATATTATCGAAGATTTGTGAAGGGCTATTCTAGGATAGCTTTTCCAATAAATAATATTCAAAACAAGGAAAGGAGTTCAAATGTACAAATAAATGTGAATTCAACTTTCAATTGCTTAAATAAAATCTTACTTCAACTCCTATACTAAAAATCCCAAATCCCCAAGAATTTTTTTTAGTATGCACATATGCTGCCTTGGAAGGATTGGGAGGAGTATTATTCCAATATAAAGTAGTAGTGGTATATTAATCAAGAAATATCAAGAAACATGAGACTAACTATGCTACACATGATCTAGAGCTACCTACAGTTGTACATGCCTTACATGTTTGGTGATACCACCTTGTGGGTAAACCATTTGAGTTGAGAACTAATCACCAAAGTTTAAAATACATTTTTAATGAACCATTACTTAACAAAATATAGAGAATATGGATTAATTTCATGACAGAATACAAATTTGATATTGAGTATATCAAAGGAAATAAAAACAAATTTATCGATACTTTGAGTAGGAGAAGGCACATTGTTGCACTAACTTGAAGTCATGCAGATCTCATGGATTAAGTTAATAAATCTCAATCTCATGATCAAATTTATAATGAATTCCAAGCTAAGATGTCACATGATCCTAAGATATATAAGGATTATAGTATTAAATATGGACTTTTATGTTTTAAGGATCGAGTAGTCATCTCGAAACTAGTAATTTAAGATGGTTGATCATGAGGGAAGTTCATAGATCCCCATATTTCACTCATCCTAGAGGGTCCAAGATGAGAGAAAACATAAAGAAGAATTTTTATTGGCCCGATATGAATAAGGATATCACTGACTTTGTTGTTTGATTTCTACAGTGTCAGAAAGTGAAGGCAAAACATAAGCATCTAGTAAGATAGTTTTATCCACATGATATACCCATGCTAAAGTGGTAGGTAATATCAATGGATTTCATGGTTGGGTTACCTAAGACTAGGTACAAACATTATGCAATACTTTTTGTGGTTGAAAAACTGACTAAAGTGGCACATTTCTAGGAAGAACCAAGGATGGTGTGATAGTAATGGCCAATATATTTTCCAAAGAGATTTTCAGGTTACATGGGTTTCCTAAAGTAATCATATATGAGAGAGATTCTAGGTTCATCTTTGAATTTTATCAAGCTCTCCATAGTCCAATTGGAACCACCCTAAATATAAGTTATGCTTATCATCAAATATAGATGGATAGACAGAAATAGTCAATCAAGTCTTAGAAGACATACTTTGCATGTATTGCAAGGATAAAAAGTCTCAATGGGAATACTTCTTATCGTTAGTAGAATTTACCTATAATAATGGATACCATGCTTTCTTAAATATGGATTCCTTTGAGACTTTCTATGGCTAAAGATGTAGGACACCATTATCATGGGATAATTCAGAGGATCGGATCACCATTGGACCAGATACACACAAAGAAATGGAGGAGTAGTTGAAGGTAATATGGAAAAGGCTTAAGGAATCTTTGGATCACTAGAACAGTTATGCTGACTTGAAGATAACTCCTTGATAATTATCTATAGAAGATAAGGTATTCTCAAGAGTAAAGCCTATGAAAAGTGCTATCAAGTCGACTAAAATAGATCCTAGATACACTGGACCATTTGCCATATTGGAAAGGATTAGCCTTGTTGCTTACAGACTCGACTTGTCACCAAATTTGGCAAATATCCATGATTCATTCCATGTGTCCTACTTAGAAAGTATATTGATGATCTTAATCATGTTTTGGATTTCTTAAAGTTATAGATGACAATCCCAACTTACATTGAGGTAAAGTCAGTAAAGATCCTCAATTTTTTCTCCAAGAGCATAAGGAAGCAAAATATATAACAATGCAAGGTCCAATGGGACCTGTATTCAGAAAGAAACACCACCTAGAAAAGGGTGGAGGACATGAGGAATAATTTTCCTTACTTATTTGAAAATAATATGTAATATTATTTTAGTTAGATGCATTGATAGATGCTCTAATACTTTATAGAGGTACTTATGCATTGATAGATACTACAAACCTTTATGATGATAGGTATGCATTGACTTATACTTGTTATTATGCTTTGATTTCACCATGCAAAGCGATTATTGATGGATGATTTAATACTAGTTCATGCAGTATAGATGTTTTATTTCTTGAAGAATATGGTATTGCTAATATTTTGTTGCAACATAGGTCTAAGAGTTCTCGTGGGTTGAATAAGTTGCTCTTCTCATAGGAAGGAGTTGGTTGACCACTAGGAATGTGATACTAGTAAAGGGAAGGGATGATTAAGACAACTCGTGGGTAACACTCATCTCGAACGAACCCTTGTGCTTGAAAAAGAAAAAAGGAAATTAATACTTTCTTTTGTAAAGTCTTAAAAGGTATTGGAAATTTGGGATTTGGGTGAATTATTTAATACTTTTATAAAAATACACTCTAGAAGGAAAATATATATTTATACATTTAAAAAAAGGATGATTACTTATGAATTAAATTATTAACATATTTTACATATTAATGTGGATCTAAATTTGAGGGTAGGAAAAATTGTGACTCTAAGTGCCATGAAATTTAGACTTATAAGACACTAAAATGAATTTAAAAATCATATTATTAGGTATTCTAAGACACTATTACCCCACCCTATTAAAAATCATATCCTTATGTCTTCTATAAAATTATTTCCCCACCTTACATGCATCACCACCTTAGTGGGTCTATAATCCCAAATGACCTCTTGAGCAGGTCATTACCTAGCTTGCCCTTCACCATTTAGAAAGGGCACCTAAGAAAATATTATATAAATCTACCATTTGATATTTAGGAGGGAGGATGCATGAGAAAGTAATCTAGGGTCATGAAGAAGCTTGTGAATCATCTTGTGGAAAATCTACACTTCTTCATTTGTAGGGGGCTACTTTGAAGGAATGAGCCTCAACTATTTTCCAAGATAGTTCTCCTATTACACTTAATTTATTTCCAAATGATTATACTTTAGATATTCCATTAAGGCTTAATTTCTATACAATTAGAACGTAGCTTTTATACCCTAAAATTTATATTTTTCCACCCAAATGCATGTTATATTACAATAGGCATGATGTTGTACCCAATCTAATACTTCCAAGATGTGGTCAACGGATATATCTGGCTATATAATAGTCTAATAATATCTAAAAAATTAAATAAGAGGATAATCAAAGCTTCCTTTAAGGTGTATTAATGCCACTATGTTTGATCAAGTGCAATATAGAATTGGGGAATTATACTTCATAGAGAAATCTCTTATGTGTGTTGTGCTATTATATTATGTGGTTCATTGTGGAACTACACATTGGATCTAAATTGAGAACATAGAAAAGAAATATTTAACCAATTTATTTAGCTTTATAATCCCATATAACTACATTTTGATTTTTTAATATATCAAATGTTGTTGACCTCTTTTATTGAAAATTGATAATCCTAAATCAAGCTTATTAATGCTACAAAACCTAGATTATAATCATTGTGTGGATGAATGATGAGAATGATGCCCATGCTGTTTTAGTTTGGATGGCAAATTATTCACACTGCCATTGCAATAATAGAAAGGCAAATTAAATATTTATGTTTGATTCTCATATTTGATTGGTTATCACGATTTTTTTATAATCTAACAATTTAGGCAGTGTAGTGTTTTTTTAGGGACTTCAAACCTATTGTTTGACATGATTTTTATAAGTGAAATTTGTATGAGTTAAAACAAGGTAATATCTATATGTATCTCATTCACCATTCTATGGATCATTAAGCATCTATTACCAGGTGCCTCGCCATAGGGTAGATATTTGATGATCAACCCTCATACATGGACTGATTAAGCATTGACACCTACGTATTTTATGTTGATAGTTGGTGACCCTTCAAGAGCTCGATAAAAATAAATTTTAGTTAATATCCATTGTTGCCACACCCTGGGTTTCTCTGTTCATTATTAATCTTATACCATACACTATGCATAGGAGACAATAGTCCCACATTCCTCCTATGGGAGCAATGGAAACAATATGAAAGGGTTTTTACTTCCCTTAAGGATATAAGCACATGATGGTGGTCATGTGATTTCAATTGATAGGTTTTAATGGAAGTTTGAAATTTATTATTGTCTTGCTGAGATTTGACAAGTGGAGGTATGATTTTCTATGTTCTGATTGAGCAAACTGAATGGTTGGGGATCTTCAAAACCATCATTTAATATTGTATGGACTAAAGTATGGGTGGTTGAATGTGTTAGGATTGATTAAACCCACTTTTACAAAAGCTCATATCAATTATATTTACCTATCCCATAAAGCATTTTCTAAGATAATTAATTTGTCAAAATTAGTATAAATTATAATGAATCTCATTTCAAATATTGTGGAATAATTTAGGTATTATTTAATGAATTATATTGATGATTATGGGACAATTTTTAGGAATAAAATTTTTATAACTTGAATACATTCTATTGAAGAGTATAAGATAAATTTTTAAGGGTAAAATCTGTGTAAACCTCAAGGGTTCTTAAAGAAGAACTTTGGGATAAATTGTGGAACAAAACTTGTAGTAAAATTTGTGTAAATCCTAGTTTAGATATGTGGAAAGCTTTGGGGAAACATTCTTGTCTAAAAATGTGGAGATAAATTGGGAATGATTTGTAATAATATTGAAACACTTTTTTAGGTAACTATAGTGTAATATTGATGAGATATTAGTTAACAAATCTATTGCAAATCAGTAAATCTATATTTTGTTTTTTGAGGCTAATTTGAGGCTTAATTTTATATCTATAGTATAATATTATTGATAGATTATGAGGAAAATTATAGATAAATTTAGTAATATATTACAAGAAATATTGTAGCTAGATTTGTTAAACTATAGTATGATCTTGTTGATAGATCACGAGATAAATTGGTAGTTAAATTTTTGGAAAAAACTATAGACTAGAAGACAAATTAGTAGATGTATTTGTGAAAGGACTATATTGTGATCGTAATGGTAGATTATGAAACAAATATGAAATATGCTCTAGTGATATATTATGAAATAAAATTATGGAATGATTGCATATCTATAATTGAATCCATTTGTTTAAATGATATTTCTGAGTGAAGAAAATATGAGTTACTTGTGATAGTATTGTCTATTTTATTCATGGAAATAATTACGTTGGTGAATGAATTTATGACATTATCTTTGAAAATTATTAGCAATAGTTGATTGTAATAATTATTTGCTTCAAAGGCATATATTTGTGGGAAAATTATATCGGATGAAAATGTGGATTTCATTTTTTGTAAAGTATGGGATTTCCCTCCTTTGAATATTGGGTATGCTTTAAATAGTTACATTATGAGGAATGTATTGTATTTAGTTGCATTCAATTGGAAATTAATACATTCTCTTGCTTGCTTAAAATGCATTTTCATATATGTGTAATGGGTTGTCCTGATACCAAAATACTTACAACCTAGTACTAATGGTTCGAGTGGATTCAAGTGAAGATTGAATCTATTCGGCTTATATTGGATATGTATATATATGATGTAACAAGGCATATTTAAAATAAGACCTAATTTATTGTAAAAATATCTTTATTGAGAATGATTTGTAAATTGATAGAAAAATAATTGTATTACTCTTCAAAAATAATTATAAAAATACATCTCTCAGTTACAAGAAATTATGAAAAATAAAGTAAAATTACATCATGGCATGAAGTTACCATATACTAGGGATTATATCTTTAAATGAGAATTAAATATTATGATTAGATGACATAAATTAAACCTAAATAAAAGATAAAGGATAAATCATGTATAACACTTAAAGATGTATCTTTAGTGATTAAACATGAGAATGATCATAAGGGAGAATTTGAATGTTATCTCATATCATGGAGATTATAGTTGAAGAGAGCAAATAAGGTATAATGAGAAAAATTAACAAGTCTATGAGATTTTGTGTGATAACCCCCTTAGCTACCCATTGTTGATATGGGAGAGTTAAGCATTGCAATGATTGATATTTTATCCTTAAGGAAGAACAAGCTAATATTCAAGGCATACACCTAATGTACGAGTTGAAAGAGACCTAACATAAGGCTAGCTTAATGTTGATTTAAGCTAGTAGGGAAAATGACATTCCTATTTTAGATAGGATAATTCCCAATTGTGAGGTAAAGAAACTTACCTGTAGGTCATTATAGGGGTTGGCCACTCCTATCCATGGGATAGACACTGACCACGTTGATTCCTATGAAGTGCAGACTTGGACATACTTGGATACTCATCTATAAGATAAACACATGGATATTTTCTTAGTCACTCATTAGTCAATGACTTAGAACAAAAAAAATATGTCTAAGATTGGTTGGTTTTGGTAGGAACATTATAGATAACATCACAATTATCTATGGTTACAATGTCAAACATAAATTTTTCTTTGAATGGTTTGATGACATAAGAGAGGACACATTATTGAGGGACATGCATATGTTTCACTTGTTGCAACCATAAAATATTATATTGTTATGGAAAGGGTGTGACAATAATATTCAATTATTTTATAATATTTATTGAAATTAGATTCATTCAACTCCAACTACTTATAATGAAATTGAATGGGTTATTATTAACCCACATCTATGATTAAAATAGTTTCTCCTAATTTTAAATCTCCTCCCCTACCACATATGTAGTGGTAATGGTCACATATGGTTTATCTTCTATGATTTTCTTCCCTCTATCCTCATCCTATGCATTTGTATGCAATGGTGATCTCAATGTATAGGGTTCACTCATAATAAATAGTGTTTAAATTTATAAACTCTTTTCCATTGAATATTGGTTGCTCTTATGAAAATTATACTATTTGTATAACTTTGTTCTTTTAAGGATATTTGTATTAGGACTCTTTTTTTTTTTTCTTATAATTAGTTTTGTTCTTATTATTTGCTCCATTTTTCTAGTATACTTATATGTTTAACTTGAGGTATAAATTTTGAAGAGGTCCATGTCCTCTTGAATGTATTAGTATAATGAAATATTTGAGTATTTGATGAATTTGTATATATTGAGTACCATGTTTTGCTACTATGAAATAAAAAACATCAATACAATATTCAATGAAGTAGTTTTTACATCAATTTGATTTTTGCTTTTAGATGCACTAATAATTATAGTTTCCCATGGTATAATATTCATATTTTATAGCTACCATAGAAAATCCATGTGAACTTTACATCAACTTATACGTTCTCGTACTTAAGCCTATTACAATATGCCCCCACTAATCTCAAGCATTTAATGTAACATTCAAGATTACAGGAATGATTATTTTCACTGTGGGTGAATATGATTATATATAAATATGAACTCATCTTTATCACATTAACATTCATTTTCGATTCAAAAGTCACCTACACTTTAAAATTTGTGAGGTAACTCAATACTGATAGGGAAATAAGATGTTATATAGAAGAGTAAATTTGAAGAATTTAAAATATGGACTTGATGAAGAATTTAAGCAAACTAATATATCCGCTTATTCCATTGTTTCATAGGGGCTTAACTATACCTATCTTTTATAGGATTGACTATATTAGTGTTTTTAATTCTATTTTCTAAATGATATCTTTTGAAATGACAAGAGAGATAAAAAAGGTGTATTTCTCCTAATATACAATATTTTGATAGATTGATCTAATATTTGTGGATATACACTCAAAATACAAACCACGTAATTGAAACTAAGATTTTTGGGTTAAGTAAAATGAAGAAAAAATGTAGTCTAAAAAATAAATTTGTATAATATATTATATATAAGGAATTAGATTGTGTTTTTTATCTTCTAGTTATTTGTCAACGTGGCTAGAAATATATATTGTTTATAAATATATAATATTAGAAACTTACTATGTTTTGTAACTATTATTTTTTGCATTTTCTAAGGGATGTGAAACATTTTTTTATGTAGCTAGACCAGCAAATCCATGCAAATCATTTGGCATGTTTTTTTATTGAAATTTGTTTTTCTTCCTCTAACCTTAACAACTCTTTTTGAATAGATTAAAATGAATACTCAATTATAAATCTATGCTATTTACAATGTTGTTAGGGCACATGCTTAGATAAAATAATGTGGTGAATTGTATGATTGTATATTTTAAAATATGTTACTCAAGTCATCCACACACATGGTATGAGAACCTTTCTCATATAAATTATAACTATAATAATTATCTAACTCTATAGCCATAATCCATTTTAGGTATTCATTGTGCTCCAATAAATAGTTCCAAGTGATATAGATATTCCTATAATAAATTCAAGGGATTTCTCCTACACTCCAAAGAGGAAACAACAAAGCAAGTTGAATCACTGAACAAATTTTAAGTATCAATTTCTGCGTTTATAATATGTAAAAATAACCATAAGATACAAGCAAGGACATGGAAAAAATAAAGTACAACACCAATGCCAAGTTGGATATAAAGTGTCATTACATGTTTGAAAGGAATAACTTCAAAACCCGAAAACAATAATATCATGGTGGATAATATCTTTGAGCTTAGTCTTTGTCCTTAGGAATTCATTTTTTCTTCAATGTGGAAGAACTTCTATCATACTTTCCACCATTTTTAGACATTATAAATGTGATATATCAATTTCATCCATCAAAACTAAATTCTATGTATGTTATAAATCTATCCTAACACAACCATAATTTTATAATTTTGTATCTTGTGTGCCTAGTATATATGGACCCATTATGATATAACCATTATTTTATAAGTGAGTTTTAATGATGTAAGTATAAATTATTATAATGATGCAGCAAGTAGGAGTTATAATAATGAAACAATTATTTTATTTTAATTAAGAGTGTATATAAAGGAAAGGGTGAAAATAGAATGGAGAGGTTGCCATCCTAGAGAAGATTGTGATAATATAAGTTTTTTGTATTTCCTTTCAGTTATTTTTATAAGCACTTTTATTATTATTTTTCTCACTTTCCCATAAATTCTTGTACTATTATTCTTGTTATTATGTATATTTATTATTAAGGTTTATAAAAAGTACTATTAGAGCTTTTCCCAAGTCCATGTTTGATATAAGTAGCAATATTTCTTATCCTTCCATCTATTTTTCTATTTTATAATTTTTGTATTCTACTTATTTTCCATTAAAAATATCATTCAAGAAAAGATCATTTTTTTTTTGAGTTTTTAGTAGATTAAGTTAGCTAGCCTATGTTGGGGGTTCTTCAATATCACAAAGGAATTGTCATTTTTAGCTAAGCTAGATTTTCATAAAGCATATAATGAAGTGAAGGATGTTCAGACTCTAATACCCAGACCTTAGATAGAAATTATACATGACTATGAGCTCCCATGTACCCTTGTGTATATAGGGAGACCCCAAAGAAATAGGATAAAACTTCATCCATAGGAAGCTTTTATCCATTTGATTTTTATGGTGCATTGATAAGTGAATAGCCATGGGAAGTTACTCTCATTGTACATTAAAAAATGGATAATTCATATACGAGTTTGGTGGAACCCTTTATAGCTAGATATTTGAATTATCAATCCAAGCTCTAATAATGACCAAATATTGTATATCAAATAACCCATGAAACTAGATGCACCTTGGCTTAGAATGTCCCTATTGAACTTGGTTTTAGTCCTTTCCCAGCCAAAATAAAAATTAGACTTGAGCGTGTTGTAGAGATTATTTCCCTAACATGTAGATAGGGTGTTGAATATCAAGACTGACATAATAGAGAATATGCAGCTAATAATACTATTGGACATTTTGAGTCAAAGTTGTCATTGATGTCAAGGAATGAAGTTGTCATTGATGTCAAGGAATAAGCTACCGTTGATGCCAAAAGGTCAAAAGGAGCAATGCAAAAGGTTGATGGCAAAAGAGCTTCATAATATTTATTTTTAATATTATGTGAAGCATAAGTAGAAGGGTTTTTATTAAAACCATGGATTGGCAAAGTAAAAGGTTTTTATTAAAACCATGGTTAGACAAAATAAAAGGTTTTTATTAAAACCATGGTTGGGCAAAATAAAAGGTTTTTATTAAAAACCATAGTGGGCAAAATAAAATGTTTTTATTAAAACCTAAGGAGGCTTTAATATTTAATAAAGTCAAAATATTTAAATATTAATTTATAATATTTAAATTCTAGTGAATTTAAATAATTATAAATTAAATATTTCGGAGTTAAAACATAAGCGCCAACCCCCAATGAATTCGTCTCCATCGACGTGCATGGGAACAAGGGCATAAGGTATTTATACCTTAGCCAAAAATTAGTTTGGGAATTTTATTAATGCATCCGCGATATTCATTGAAGAGAGCTCGTGCGAAATTAAAGGCACCTCTAAGTGCAAGGTTTGAGGTAGGCGTCATGTTGAAGAAAGAGCCAAAGGCTCTAGAGGAGTGTGAAGCGGTCAAAGCGCACATTGCACTTTAGAGCATCAAGGGAGCACGTGGCTCACATGGCATGGAAGCCACGACCAAGGCACTGTTGAAGCATTTGGTGCAAGTTCGAATCTTGTCGATTGCAAAGCGGGTAATAAATTTTTTGAATTATTTTATTTTGCATATGCTAAGGTTGTTGGAGGGATAAGGTGCAAGTAAGTTTTGATATTAACCTAAGTGTTGAAAGGTTAATTTTTGCTAGGGTAATTTTATTTTCACCTTAGGAAAGTGGAAATTGATTTATTGCATTAAGTTATAAAGTGAGTTATTTAAATTAAATGCAATATTGAGTAGGGAGTCATAAGTAGAGTTTGGATTATTTTTTAGATATATTTTTGAAAAGGGTTATGATGAAATTAAATTGTTAAGAGGCTCTTTTGATGAGTTAGAGTTTTGGAAGAAGTGTTTTTGTGGTGTTGGATATTATTTTAAGAAGGAGAAATAAGGTGTAATTAAGTTTGATTATTTTTGTAATTGAGAATTATTTTGTGAGAAAGTTAGTGTGATATTTTATCATCTAACTATTGAGATTGGCAAAAGAGAAAATTATGATTGAGACAGGTTTTCCAAGGTCACTTCTACATCAAATAAAGGTATGGGCATATTCTTCCTAGTGAGTGTTTGTTGAATTTTGTGAATGCAAAGTTGGAGTGAAAAGGATTTTTTGGTAAGCATTGTTAAGTGTGTTTTGAATTAATGCTTCAAGGTTTTCTAGAATAAAGAGTTGTTGATAAAACCTTGTTTTATAAGCATTGTTGTTGAAGTGATTGATTGAGTGAAGAACTTGAACTAGGGTTTGCAAAGATCATGAGTATCATTGTTATGTGAGATTTATTGATAAGCATTGTTGGAAATATTTGAGTGAGTGTTCATATGATTGGACTAGGGTTTGTGAGCAAGGATTATTTCATTGAGTGATTGGTTGAGTAGAGTTGGTTGAGCCTAGTCAAGTGGATGTGTGAAGTGATAGTTCAAGTTCTATGAAACAAATTGTTCTATATTTTGAATTGATTTGAGAAAGAGGTTGAGAGTTTGTGAGTGTGAAACATATTGAGTCTCTAACAATTCTCTATATGTTTCTAAAAGAGTGATTGAAAGTGATTGAGCATTGAGGTAAATGAGAAGCATATTGAGTCTCTAAAAATTCTCTATATGTTTCTAAAAGAGTGATTGAAAGTGATTGAGCATTATGATGAATGTGAAGCATATTGAGTCTCTAAAAATTCTCTTTATGTTTCTATGAGATTGGACAAGTTCTAGTGAGGACTTGTTGAGCAGATTTGAGGTAAGTCTTTGGGAAGACTTGTGGACAGATTTGTGTGAGCTTTTGTGGAAGCTTACAATACATATTGAGAGCAGAATTGGATAAGTTCTAGTGAGGACTTATTGAGCATATTTGGACAAGTTCTAGTGAGGACTTGTTGAGCATATTTGGACAAGTTCTAGAGAGGACTTGTGGATAAATTAGTGTGAGCTTTTATGGAAGATTACAAGGTAGAATTAAGATAAGTCTTTGAGAAGACTTGTGAGCAAAGTTGATTGATTGATTTATTCAGACCTTGAGTTAAGGTTTGGGGTAGATCTAGTAGATTTGATTTGAGATTGATTCAAGCTTTGTGTTAAGGTTTGAGTATTTTTATGTAGATGATAGATATTGGGGATAGATTTGTGCTAGACCGAAGGACTGTGTTTAGTATATATTTTAGGACAGAGTTTAGTGTAGATTTGAGGATAGGTTTGTGTCAGATCAGAGACATAGATTGAGAATATTTGTGCTAGACCGAAGGACTATGTTTAGTGTAGATTTGAGATAGAGCTTTGAAGGTGATAGAGTATAGAGGATGATAGTCTCCAGTGGATAGAGATCCATAAGCTAGAGTAGTGAGGACAGGTGTCTTCAATGGATAGAGATCCATTAGCTAGAGTAGTGGGGACAACAGTTATTCTAGAAGATCACCAACCAGAGCAAGAGGAGAAAGGAGTTCTCTTATGGATAGAGATCCATGAACTTGATTAGGGGATTGGTGTCTCCTTTGTACAGAGGTCCATAAACATTGTAATAGGGAAAGGATTCCCAAGAGATTGATTGAGAAAATTTTAGTGAAATATTTTCTCCGTGGAGTAGCCCACATTGGGTGAACCACTTAAAATTGGTGTCTCTATTGTGTGTGGTGATTTTTGCATTGCTTTGATTATTGTTTTTGATATTGCTATCTATATATTGCATAATATTGATTGGGAAAGAAAATTAAAATGTGGTCTTATACTTTTCACCCCCCCTCTCAGTATAATCTTGTGTTCTTCAATTGGTATCAGAGCGGGTTCCTTTGGAAGAGTTTAATAGCTTGAAGGAAAAGCTTTCAAGAACATAATGGATTCTAATAATGTGTCCTCAAATAATTCAACACCAATATTTGATGGAAGTTATTATATATTTTGGAGTATGAGAATGAAGATTCACTTGATGGCACTTGGCAATGAAATTTGGGAAGTAGTTGAAAATGGATACATACCACCAGCTGATCCACCTACAGATAAGGAAGGTAAGCTTCTACAAAATTACAATTCAAAAGCAATGAATGCAATTTTGAGAGGTTTGCATAGAACAAAATCAATAAAATTTATGCATTGTAAATATGCAAAAAGAATATGGGATAAGTTGCAAAGCATATATGAAGGAGATAAAAGTGTCAAAAAGGTAAAGATACGAAATCTCAAAGGGAAATTTGAAGAGTTAAGAATGAAGGATGAGGAAAACATTAGTACTTATCTACTTTAGGTAGATGAAGTTGTTAATTCCATGCAAGGACTTGGACTTAATATTGAAGAATCAGATGTTTGTGATAAGGTCTTAAGATCTCTTCCAAAAATATTTAGTGAAAATATTTCTACTATAGAAGAATCAAAATATGGTGATTCTTTGATAAGAGATATGTTACTTGGTATTCTCATAGCCTTTGAGTTAAGAAAAAAATAGGAACCTAATATTCGAAAGGAAGCAACCTTCAAAGAAATTAATAAGACAAAGGGTAAGAAGTCAAAATCGAGCAATGAGTCATCCAATGATGAAGAAGCTAATTATGGCAGAAGGAATAAGGATTCAATAAGATTTAAAGATGCAAAATATTTTAGATTTTTCAATTGTAGAAAGTATGGTCACTATGCAAATGATTGTCAAGAAGCTAAAAATAATAATGATGAAGAAAAATAGGATCACAGGAATAGGGAATCAGAAAGATATAGGTACCAAAAGAAAGGTAAGGATGGACAAGGCAAACAAGGAAAGAAGTTCTTTCAAAGACAAAAGAGGAGCTACTATGCAGACAATGCAAGTAAGTACTCAAGTTATAGTGATAATAGTTTCTCAGATAATGATAAATATGAAGTCCTATTTATGATAGAAGAAAAATAAGAAGTTAAGAAAAGGTCACCAATAATTCTCAAGTGTTTTAGATGTGGTAATTTTGGACATCTTGAAGATAGTTGTACAAGGAATGGTTTTAGTTTTAGTGATGATGAATATGAATATACACTTGAAGGACTAGAAGAGAATATTCTAATGGCTCTAGAAGAAGAATAAGGTGATCCTATAGAAGACAAGTCAGAAAAGAATGAAGATGTTGAAAAAGGTAAATAAATAGAGGAAGAATCAAAAAAAATGAGTTGATCTTGAGGGAGAGCTTATTTATGCTCTTAAAACTTTAAATAAGGTAAGAAAGCAAAACTCCCAACTTGAGTTTCAATTTCAAGAATGTGATGAAGAAAGAGGAAAGCTTATAGAGGATCTAAACAAGTCATTGGCTAAGACAAATAAGGTCAAGGATAAGCTAGAAGCAAAGGTCTTAGAATGTGAAAGGTTAGAACAAGAAGTAGCTCTATTAAGGGAAGAATTAGAAAAGTCCAAGGATAAGCTACACAAGTTTAGAAAGAGCTCAAATATTGTGGATAATATGATCAAGGTAAAAATAAGGTCAATAAAAAAATAGGTCTTGGTTTTGAATAGACTCAAAAGAAACAAGAAGAAGAGTCAACCTCAAGTTTTGAAGAAGAAGAAACTTCAGAATAATATAGTGTAAGAGAAAGTGAGACTTATGAGGATGAGTTGGACAACATAAATTTAAATAAGGAAAGGAACATTGCACAAAGAATAATTGAATGGAACAACAATAAGAATAAGTTAAGAGAGATGAAGAGACCAATGAGGTAAAGATAAGAAAACTTTAATGGATGATGTTTCTCATGTCACATATTTGGGCACATGGCTTCACATCGCATGATACATGAAAGATAGGAATATGGGAACTTTAGGAATATGCAACTTTTACATGGGTATTTCTACTCATGTAATAAATTTGGTCACAAGGTAATAAATTGAAGGGTTCATGACATAAAATGATATGGCTTCACTAGGAGAAATCCCAATATATTTGCACCTCCAAGGAATAATAACATTAAGTGTTATAAGTGAAATAATGATAGACATATAATAAAATGGTGTAGAGAAGACAAAGAAGGTCAAGAATAAGCTAGATGCAAAGTTCTTAGAATGTGAAAGGTTAGAAGAAGAAGAGGCTCTATTAAGGGAAGAATTAGAAAATTCCAAGGACAAGCTACACAAATTTGGAAATAGCTCAAATATTATGGATAAGATGATCAAGTTACAAATAAAGTCAATAAAAAAATAGGTCTTGGTTTTGAATAGACTCAAAAGAAACAATAATAAGAGTCAACCTCAAATTTTGAATAAGAAGAAACTTCAGAAGAAGATAGAGTAAGATAAAGTGAGACTTATGAGGATGAGTTGGACAACAAAAATTTCAACAAGGAAAATAACAATGCACAAAGAAGAAATGGATGGAACAAAAATAAGAATAGGTTAAGAGATACTAAGAGACCAATAAGGTCAAGTTAAGGAAAATTTAATAGATGATGTTTCTCATGTCACAGATTTGGGCACATGGCTTCACAATGTAGGATACATGAAAGATAGGAATATGGGAACTTTAGGAATATGTAATTTTTCCATGGGTATTTCTACTCACATAATTAGTTTGGTCACAAAGTAATAAATTGAAGAGTTCATGACAAAAAATGATATGGCTTCACTAGGATAAATCCCAAGATATTTGTGCCTCCAAGGAATAATAACATTAAGTGTTATAAGTGCAATAATTATGGACATACAATAAAACGGTGTAGGGCGGACATTCTAGAATAAAAAATGAATAGGAACATGAACAAGAACATAGAAATGAATAGGAACATGGAGATGAACAAGAACAATCAAAGGAATTAGAAGGATCAAATGAAAAGGAAAAAGAACAAAGATAAATACCAGTGCTTATTGGGAGTAGAAATACTCCCACCCTAGAATTAACCACCTCAAGAGGAGGTGGAGGATGGAATAAGCTAAGAGACTCATTCTTAGCCCCGAGCCCCAAAGGTGACCCTTTGCCATTGATGTCAAAGGAGGAGATATTTTAGTAAGGGAGAGAGATTTGGTTTAAGGAGAGAGCATTGAGTCAGGGGGAGTAGTTTCCTAGGGGGAGCAAAATGAAAAGGTTATGAAAATGGTAAAAAAATATTGGGTTTCCATCAATGACAAAGGTGGAGATTTTTGGACATTTTGAGTTAAATTTGTCATTGATTTAAAAGAATGAAGTTGTCATTGATGTCAAGGAATAAACTACTGTTGATGCCAAAAGGTAAAAATGAGAAATGCAAAATTTTGATGGCAAAGGAGCTTCATAATATTTATTTTTAATATTATGTGAAGCATAAGTAGAAGGATTTTTATTAAAACCATGGATTGGTGAAGTAAAAGGTTTTTACTAAAACCATGGTTAGAAAAAATAAAAAGTTTTTATTAAAACCATGGTTGGGAAAATAAAAGGTTTTTATAAAAAAACATAGTGGGTAAACTAGAAGGTTTTTATTAAAAACTAAGGAGGATTTAATATTAAATAAAGCTAAAATATTTAAATATTAATTTGTAATATTTAAATTTTTAGTGAATTAAATATTTTGGATTTTTTTCATAAGCGCCGACCCCAAATGAATACGTCACCATTGAAGCGGATGGGAACAAAGGCATAAGGTATTTATACCTTATCCAAACCTTATTTTAGGAATTTAATTAATGCATCTATGATATCTGTTAAAGAGAGCTCATGCAAAATTAAAGACACCTCTGAAGTGCAAGGTTTGAGGCAACCATCATGTTGAAGAAAGAGCCAAAGGCTCTAGAGGAGTGTGAAGTGGTCAAAGCACACATTGTGCTTTAGAGCATCAAGGGAACATGTGGTCCACATGGCGTGGAAGCCATGACAAAGGTTCTATTGAAGCATTTGGTGCAAGTTTGAATCTCACCGATTTCAAAGTTGGTAATAAAGTTTTTGAATTAGTTTATTTTGCATATGATAAGGTTGTTGGAGGGATAAGGTGCAAGTAAGTTTTGATATTAACCTAAGTGTTGAAAGGTAAATTTTTGGTAGGGTATTTTGTTTTCACCTTATAAAAGTGGAAATTGATTTATTGCATTATGTTATAAAGTGAGTTATTTAAATTAAATGCAATATTGAGTAGGGAGTCATAAGTAGAGTGTGGATTGTTTTTGAGATATATTTATGAAAAGAGTTATGATGAAATTAAATTGTTAATAAACTCTTTTGATGAGTTAGAGTTTTGGAAGAAGTGTTTTTGTGGTGTTGGGTATTATTTTAAGAAGGAGAAATAAGGTGTAATTAAGTTTGATTATTTTTGTAATTGAGTATTATTTTTTGAGAAAGTTAGTGTGATATTTTATAATCTAACTATTGAGATTGGGAAAAGAGAAAATTTTGATTGAGACAGGTTTTCCAAGGTCACTTCTACATCAAATAAAGGTATGGGCATATTATTACTAGTGAGTGTTTGTTGAATGTTGTGAATGCAAATTTGGAGTGAAAAGAATTGTTTGGTAAGCATTGTTAAGTGTGTTTTGAATTAATGCTTCAAGGTTTTATAGAATAAAGAGTTGTTGATAAAACCTTGTTTTATAAGCATTGTTGATGAAGTAATTGATTCAGTGAAGAAATTGAACTAGGGTTTTCAAATATCATGAGTATCATTGTTATGTGAGATTGATTGATGAGAATTGTTGGAAACATTTGAGTGAGTGTTTATATGCTTGGAATAGGGTTTGTGAGCAAGGATTATTTCATTGAGTGATTGGTTGAGTAGAGTTGGTTGAGCCTAGTCAAGTGGATGTGCGAAGTGATAGTTCAAGTTCTATGAAATAAATTATTCTATATTCTAAATTGATTTGAGAAAGAGGTTGAGAGTTTATGAGTGAGAAACATATTGAGTCTCTAAAAAATCTCTGTATGTTTCTAAAGAGTGATTGAAAGTGATTTAGCATTGAGGTAAATAAGAAGCATATTGAGTCTCTAAAAATTCTCTATATTTTTCTAAAAGAGTTATTGAAATTTATTGAGCACTATGATAAATGTGAAGCATATTGAGTCTCTAAAAATTCACTTTATGTTTCTATGAGATTGGACAAGTTCTAGTAAGGACTTGTTAAGCAGATTTGAGGCAAGTCTTTGGGAAGACTTGTGGATAGATTTGTGTGAGATTTTGTGGAAGATTACAATATAGATTAAGAGCATAAGTGGATAAGTTCTAGTGAGGACTTATTGAGCATATTTGGACAAGTTCTAGTGAGGACTTATTGAGCATATTTGGACAAGTTCTAGAGAGGACTTATGGAAAAATTAGTGTGAGATTTTGTGGAAGCTTACAAGGTAGAATTAAGATAAGTATTTCATAATACTTATGATCAATGTTGATTGATTAATTTATTTAGACCTTGGGTTATGGCTTGGGGTAGATCTAGCAGATTTGATTTGATATTAAGTCAAGCTTTGTGTTAAGGTTTGAGTACAAATTTGTGCTAGACTGAAATACTATGTTTAGTACAGATCAGATAACAGATATTGAGGATAGATTTGTGCTAGACCGATGGACTGTGTTTAGTATAGATTTTAGGATAGATTTTAGTGCAAATTTAAGGATAGTTTTATGTCATATCAGAGACAGAGATATTGAGTAGATTTATGCTAGATCAAAGGACCATGTTTAGTGCAAATTTGATATAGATATTTGAAGGTGATAGATTATAGAGGATGATAGTCTCCAGTGAATAAATATCCATAATCCAGAGTAATTAGGATAGGTGTCCTTAGTGGATAGAGATCCATTAACTATAGCAGTGGGGACAATAGTTATTCTAGAAGATCACTAGCCAGAGTAAGAGGAGAAAGGAGTTCTCTTATATATAAAGATCCAAAAACTTGATTAGGATATTGGTGTCTCCTTTGGACAGAGGTCCATAAAAATTGTAATATGGAAATTATTCCCAAGAGATTGATTGAGAAAATTTTAGCTAAATATTTTCTCCGTGGAGTAGTGCACATTGGGTGAACCATGTAAAATTGATGTCTATTGTGTGTAGTGATTTTTGCATTGCTTTGATTATTTTTTTTTATATTTATATCTATATATTGCATAATATTTAATGGAAAAGAAAATTAAAAAGTGGTCTTATACTTTTCATCCCCCTCTCAGTATAAGCTTGTGTTCTTCAATTGGTATCAGAGTGGGTTCCTTTAGAAGAGTTTAACGGCTTGAAGGAAAAGCTTTCAAAAACATAAAGGATTCTAATAATGTTTCCTCAAATGATTCAAAACCAATATTTGATGGAAGTTATTATATATTTTGGAGTATGAGAATGAAGATTCACCTGATGGCACTTGGCAATAAAATTTGGGAAGTAGTTGAAAATGGATACATACCACTAGCTGATCCACCTACAGATAAGGAAGATAAGCTTCTACAACATTACAATTCAAAATAAATGAATACAATTTCGAGAGGTTTGCATATAACATAATCAATAAAATTTATGCATTGTAAAGATGCAAAAAGAATATGGGATAAGTTGCAAAGCATAATAAAGGAGACAAAAGTGTCAAAAATGCAAAGATACGAAATCTCAAAGGGAAATTTGAAGAGTTAAGAATGAAGGATGAGGAAAATATTAGTACTTATCTACTTAGGGTAGATGAAGTTTTTAATTCCATGCAAGGACTTGGACTTAATGTTGAATAATCAGATGTTTGTGATAAGGTCTTAATATCTCTTCCAAAAAGATTTAGTGAAAATATTTCTACTATAGAAGAATCAACAGATGGTTATTATTTTATAAGAGGTATGTTACTTGGTATTCTCATAGCCTTTGAGTTAAGAAAAAAATAGAAACCTAATATTCATAATGAAGCAACCTTCAAATAACTTAAAAATACAAAGGTTAAGAAGTCAAAATCAAGCAATGAGTCATCCAATGGTGAAGCTAATTATGGTAGAAGGAATAGAGATTCAAAAATATTTAAATATTAAAAATCTGTTAGATATTTCAATTGTGTAAAGTATGGTAACTATGCAAATGATTGTCAAGAAGCTAAAAATAATAATGATAAAGAAAAACATGATCACAGGAATAGGGAATCAGAAAGATACATGTACCAAAATAAAGGTAAGGATGGACAATGAAAATAAGGAAAAAAGTTCTTTCAAAGATAAAATAGGAGCTACTATGCAAACAAGGCAAGTAAGTACTCAAGTTATAGTGATAATAGTTTCTCATATAATGATAAATATGAAGTCCTATTTCTTATAGAAGAAAAATAAGAAGTTAAGAAAAGGTCACCAATAATTCTCAAGTATTTTAGATGTCATAATTTTGGACATCTTGAAGATAGTTGTACAAGGAATGGTTTTAGTTTTAGTGATGATGAATATGAAGATACACTTGAAGGACCAGAAGATAATATTCTAATGGATATAGAAAAAGAATAAGGTGATCTTATATAGAAGACAAGTTAGAAAAGAATAAATATTTTGACAAAGGTAAACAAATAGAGGAAGAATCAAAAAAAGGAGTTGATATTGAGGGAGAGCTTATTTATGCTCTTAAAACTTTAAAGAAGGTAATAAAGCAAAACTACAAACTTGAGTTTCAATTTCAAGAATGTGATGAAGAGAGAGGAAAGCTTATAGAGGATATAAACAAGTTATTGGCTAAGACAAATAAGGTCAAGAATAATCTAGAAGCAAAGGTATTAGAATGTGAAAGGTTAGAACAATAAGTAGCTCTATTAAGGGAAGAATTAGAAAAGTCCAAGGATAAGCTACACATGTTTAGAAAGAGCTCAAATATTGTGGATAAGATGATCAAGGTACAAATAAGGTCAATAAAAAAAATAGGTCTTGGTTTTGAATAGACTCAAAAGAAACAAGAAGAAGAGTCAACCTCAAGTTTTGAAGAAGAAGAAACTTCAGAATAATATAGTGTAAGAGAAAGTGAGACTTATGAGGATGAGTTGGACAACATAAATTTAAATAAGGAAAGGAAGATGGCACAAAGAAGAATTGAATGGAAAAACAATATGAATAAGTTAATAGAGACTAAGAGACCAATGAGGTAAAGATAAGAAAACTTTAATGGATGATGTTTCTCATGTCACATATTTGGGCACATGGCTTCACAGTGTAGGATACATGAAATATAGGAATATGGGAACTTTAGGAATATGCAACTTTTACATGGGTATTTCTACTCATGTAATCAATTTGGTCACAAGGTAATAAATTGAAGGGTTTATGATATAAAATGATATGGCTTCACTAGGAGAAATCCCAATATATTTAAACCTCCAAGGAATAATAACATTAAGTGTTATAAGTGAAATAATGATGAAAATATAATAAAATGGTGTAGAGAAGACAAAGAAGGTCAAGAATAAGCTAGATGCAAAGGTCTTAGAATGTGAAAGGTTAGAAGAAGAAGTAGCTCTATTAAGGGAAGAATTAGAAAAGTCCAAGGACAAGCTACACAAGTTTGGAAAGAGTTCAAATATTATGGATAAGATGATCAAGTTACAAATAAGGTCAATAAAAAAATAGGTCTTGGTTTTGAATAGACTCAAAAGAAACAAGAATAAGAGTCAACCTCAATTTTTGAATAAGAAGAAACTTCAGAAGAAGGTAGTGTAAGATAAAGTGAGACTTATAAGGATGAGTTGGACAACAAAAATTTCAACAAGGAAAAGAACAATGCACAAAGAAGAAACGGATGGAACAACAATAAGAATAGGTTAAGAGAGACTAAGAGACCAATAAGGTCAAGGTACGGAAAATTTAATAGATGATGTTTCTCATGTCACAGATTTGGGCACATGGCTTCACAATGCAGGATACATGAAAGATAGGAATATGGGAAATTTAGGAATATGTAATTTTTCCATGGGTATTTCTACTCACGTAATCATTTTGGTCACAAGGTAATAAATTGAAGAGTTCATGACAGAAAATGATACGACTTCACTAGGAGGAATCCCAAGATATTTGTGCCTCCAAGGAATAATAAAATTAAGTGTTATAAGTGCAATAATTATGGACATACAATAAAATGGTGTAGGGCAGACATTCTAGAATCAAACATGAATAAGAACATAAATAGGAACATGGACATGAATAGGAACATGGACATGAACAAGAACAATCAAAGGAATTAGAAGGATCAAATGAAAAGGAAAAATAACAAAGGTAAAGACTAGTGCTTGTTGGTAGTAGAAATACTTCCACCCTAGAATTAACCACCTCAAGAGGAGATGGAAGATGGACTAAGCTAAGAGACTCATTCTTAGCCCGGATCCCCAAAGGTGACCCTTTGCGATTGATGTCAAAGGGGGAGAGATTTGAGTAAGGGAGAGATATTTGGTTTAAGGAGAGAGCATTGAGTCAGGGGGAGCAGTTTCCTAGGGGGAGCAAAATGAAAAGGTTAAGAAAATGGTAAAAAATTATTGGGTTTCCATAAATGACAAAGGGGGATATTTTTGGACATTTTGAGTGAAATTTGTGATTGATTTCAAAGAATGAAGTTGTCATTGATGTCAAGGAATAAACTACCGTTGGTTCCAAAAGGTCAAAAGGAGAAATGCAAAATGTTGATGGCAAAGGAGCTTCATAATATTTATTTTTAATATTATGTGAAGCATAAGTAGAAGGATTTTTATTAAAACCATGGATTGGTAAAGTAAAAAGGTTTTTACAAAAACCATGGTTAGACAAAATAAAAGGTTTTTATTAAAACCATGATTGGGAAAAATAAAATGTTTTTATAAAAAAATATAGTGGGTAAAATAGAAGGTTTTTATTAAAAACTAAGGAGGATTTAAAAATAAATAAAGCTAAAATATTTAAATATTAATTTGTAATATTTAAATTCTAGTGAATTAAATATTTTAGATTTTTTTCATAAGCGCGGACCCCAAACGAATTCGTCATCGTTGAAGTGCATGGGAACAAGGGCATAAGGTATTTATACCTTACCCAAACCTTATTTTAGGAATTTAATTAATGCATCTATGATATTCGTTGAAGAGAGCTCATGTAAAATTAAAGGCACCTCCGAAGTGCAAGGTTTGAGGCAGGCATCATGTTGAAGAAAGAGCCAAAGGCTCTAGAGGAGTGTGAAGTGGTCAAAGCACACATTGTGCTTTAGAGCATCAAGAGAACATGTGGCTCACATGGTGTGGAAGCCATGACGAAGGTGCTATTGAAGCATTTGGTGCAAGTTTGAATCTCACCGATTTCAAAGTGGGTAATAAAGTTTTTGAATTATTTTATTTTGCATATGATAATTTTGTTGGAGGGATAAGGTGCAAGTAAGTTTTGATATTAACCTAAGTGTTGAAAGGTAAATTTTTGGTAGGGTATTTTTTTTTCACCTTATAAAAGTGGAAATTGATTTATTGCATTATGTTATAAAGTGAGTTATTTAAATTAAATGCAATATTGAGTAGGGAGTCATAAGTAGAGTGTGGATTATTTTTGAGATATATTTATGAAAAGAGTTATGATGAAATTAAATTGTTAATAAACTCTTTTGATGAGTTAGAGTTTTGGAAGAAGTGTTTTTGTGGTGTTGCGTATTATTTTAAGGAGAAATAAGGTGTAATTAAGTTTGATTATTTTTGTAATTGAGTATTATTTTTTGAGAAAGTTAGTGTGATATTTTATCATCTAACTATTGAGATTGGCAAAAGAGAAAATTGTGATTGAGACAGGTTTTCCAAGGTCACTTCTACATCAAATAAAGGTATGGGCATATTCTTCCTAGTGAGTGTTTGTTGAATGTTGTGAATGTAAATTTGGAGTGAAAATAATTGTTTGGTAAGCATTGTTAAGTGTGTTTTGAATTAATGCTTCAAGGTTTTATAGAATAAAGAGTTGCTGATAAAACCTTGTTTTATAAGCATTGTTGTTGAAGTAATTGATTGAGTGAAGAACTTGAACTAGGGTTTGCAAATATCATGAGTGTCATTGTTATGTGAGATTTATTTATGAGAATTATTGGAAACATTTGAGTAAGTGTTTATATGCTTGGAATGGGGTTTGTGAGCAAGGATTATTTCATTGAGTGATTGGTTGAGTAGAGTTGGTTGATCCTAGTCAAGTGGATGTGTGAAGTGATAGTTCAAGTTCTATGAATATATTCTAAATTGATTTGAGAAAGAGGTTGATATTTTGTGAGTGAGAAACATATTGTCTCTAAAAATTCTCTGTATGTTTCTAAAGAGTGATTGAAAGTGATTTAACATTGAGGTAAATAAGAAGCATATTGAGTCTCTAACAATTCTCTATATGTTTCTAAAATAGTTATTGAAATTGATTGAGCATTATGATGAATGTGAAGCATATTGAGTCTCTAAAAATTCTCTTTATGTTTCTATGAGATTGGATAAGTTCTAGTGAGGACTTGTTGAGAAGATTTGAGGTAAGTATTTGGGAAGACATATGGACATATTTGTCCAAGATTTTGTGGAATATTTCAATACATATTGAGAGCAGAAGTAAATAAGTTCTAGTGAGGGCTTATTGTGTAGATTTGGACAAGTTATAGTGAGGACTTGTTGAGTAGATTTGGACAAGTGTTCGATAGGACTTGTGAACAAATTAGTGTGAGATTTTGTGAAAGCTTACAAGGTAGAATTGAGATAAGTATTTGAGAAGACTTGTGAGTAGAGTTGATTGATTGATTTGTTTAGACCTTGGGTTAAGGTTTGGGGCATATCTAGCAGAGTTTATTTGAGATTAAGTCAAGCTTTGTGTTAAGGCTTGAGGATAGAGATTGAGGATAAGTTTTTGCTAGAGCGAAGAACTATTTTTAGTGCATATTAGAGGAAAAATATTGAGGATAAATTTATGCTAGACCGAAGGACTGTGTTTAGTACAGATTTGAGGATAGATTTTTTTGCATATTTGAGGACAGATTTGTGCCAGATCAAATATAGATATTGAGCATATTTGTGCTAGATCGAAGGAATTTTTTTAATGTATATTTGAGATAGAGCTTTTAAGGTGACAGAGTATAGAGTATGGTAGTCTCTAGTGGATAGATATCCATAATCCAGAGCAGTGAGTATAGGTGTCTTTAGTGGAATGATATCCATTAGCTAGAGTAGTGGGGACAATAGTTATTCTAGAAGATCACCAGCCATAGCAAGAGAATAAAGGAGTTATCCTATGTATAGAGATCCACAAACTTTATTAGGGTATTGGTGTCTCCTTTGGACAAATGTCCATAAATATTGTAATAAGGAAAATATTCCCAAGATATTTATTGAGTAAATTTTAGTAAATATTTTTCGTCATGGAGTAGCCCACATTGGATGAACCACATAAAATTGGAGTCTCTATTGTGTGTGGTTATTTGTACATTGCTTTTATTACTGCTATTGATATTGCTATATATACATTGCATAATATTGATTGGGAAAGAAAAGTAAAAAGTGGTCTTATATTGTTCACCCCCCTCTCAGTATAAGTTTGTGTTCTTCAAGTACAAGGAATATATCAGAGTAGTTAATCATTATATGTTAGAGTAGTTAGTTCCTAGTTACCATTTTGATAGTGTAGAGAATATCTAGTCTGATAATTAGAGTAATTGGTTGGCAGTAGTCCCAAGAAAAAAATATAAAATATCCAAAATAAATTATTTTTTGGTAAAGCCCATTTTGATCTTGTCTTCGAGCTAATAATTTTAATATATAACACCCATACACTATTTTAGAGATATTAAATTCTTTATTTGAGGTGTGTCATGACCCTCCCTTGGCTAACTTTTCATACAATGGACTTATGGATTGTTATGCTACTTTGTTGACTAGATGATTGACTATTTCACGTTTATTTTACAAAATACCTATATATATTGGAGTAAAATGATGCTACTAATGTATTTGCACTCTTGAAAAAATAATTTTTCTCATGGGTGAAAGAAAAAAATTATCCACCAAGAACAACATGCCATAAGAATAGGGGAATGATGTGATGATTTAATCATTGAAAATAAATTGGGCAAGATGGAGGAATTCTCTCCTTTCATATAGTTTCATATCATGTTTGCATGAGGAAAAATTATATACATACATACATACATACATACATAAATACATATATACATATATATGTATATACATATATATATTTTCTAATTGGGAATTTTCGTTTAGATGATATTTTATCTATTATGAATGAATTCATTGCAATAAAAGAATAAATATTTATGTTATGATTTATTCTGTTAAAAATAAAGGAGATTTAACTTTAGACTAACAATATTATATAAAGTATTTAAGGAAGGATAATTATGCTTTATTGAATTCAATATAGATCATGAATTTTCATTGTTACATTTATCTATGATTTTTATTTACATTAACTGTAAAAAAAGAGAGGTATTAATTTAAAGGAAAATATTCCTTAAACATGGATTTAATGACCTCGTTTTCGATGAAAGGAGATAATATTTTATCCTATGGTAAGTAGTTGTTAATATAGTAATTGAATAACATAGAAATACTTTAGTTACTTTAACTACAGTATCAACCTTGATAGTGCAACATCATGCTTTTGGTTGATAATCACCCATCACACTCTAAATGTGGGTGGTCATTCATAATGGTAGTTGGGAATATGCATAATAATTTAATTATGGTGTCTAAAAAAATTAGGAGGAATGGAAGAGGTACTTATCGAGGAAGGAGAAGAATGAAAAATATAGAGAAAACAAGCAGAGGAGGAAAAATAATAGGAAAAAAAAAACCAAAATAAAATGTGTTATTGAAATTCTTTTGGAGGTGATGTTGTGATTACATTTTACAGGTCAGTTCCATAAACTTATCTATTTTACTTTAAAATAAATTGGGTATGATGTGAGTAGTTTAGATCTGGTTCTTTTGAAATATGAGAAATCTTGAGTCTCTCATTTAGATAAAAAAATTTGTGATCCCATAAATATGAGGACCAGAGTATCCTATGCACCATATCTAATCCACGTTCTTATTGGATCCACTAGCTTCAAGAAGAAGTAACTAAGGATCCCATCGTACATTATTTGATTTAGAAACTTCAAAATGATCCTAAATCTTATATAGAATATATGTGGAATGCACAACATTTTAGGTACCAAGGCCACCTTGTTATTCCCAATTTTTTTTCACTCCATGAAACTATACAACAAGAAATGAATTCTTCCCTCACTATAGGATATTTTAGATTCTTAAATACATATGAGTGGGCTAAACATACAATTTTTGGGTAGGAATGAAAAGGAGTATTTATATTTTTTTGGTAAAATGTTATACTTGTTAGCATATAAAGGGAGAAATTGTTAGCTTTTGATACAATATCCAAAGGAGATAACAATCATGATATGTAGAATAATATGAAAGAAAGTAAATATTCAAGATGACTAAGATATATGATAAACATAAATGATATAAAAATGAATACAATGTATCTATGGAGGAAATGAACACTCCATCAATAAAGCTACTGGAGTACATTGCATCCATCACCAATGGATGGTGATCGACACAGAATTGAACTACCTACTAATATTCCTAAGATATTGTGTCAGTAACACTCCCCTTGCTTGTCTATACTAACAATGAGACCTTCCTTATATAGGTAAAATATGATACTTGGCCAACACTCTATCTAGATGTACAAGTGACATCTTGCATATTTACAAGTTGCACATTGACACTTGTGCATTTATTACATTGCACAAAGTAACTAGATAACTTAATCCTAAAGTAATAAAATGTCCTAAGTATTTACCTTTGAATATATATTTACATAACCCAAATGATGGACTATAAACTATTTTTAACATGCCCATGTATTACATGATTTGGGTATTGAATACTTTTAGTCTTCAATATGGATCTTCATCTTCTTCTCGAGCGTTGTACTCTCCTTCTACGTATTTTGTATTCAGGTTCAATGGGTAATTTGTGTCTTAATATGATGTAGATTAAGCTATAGTTGAATTTGATAATTCTTCTTTCATAAGATGATCTTTGGCTTGTTTTAATTCATCTTCCTTATCTTCTATCCAACCACCTTTATAGTTTTCTTTGCAAATGTATTCATTGTGTTCTAATTTTTGATGTATGAGTAGATCATGATGAATTTGTCCTCTCATATTTTTGTTTTTTATCTTCCTAAGCTTACCTTTTAGGTGTACTGGTCCTTCATTTTCTTCAAACTTTTCTTCTGTAAATATGTTAGCAATATTTTGAATCATCATAACATCTTGTGAGATTCTCATCGAGTCTAGGATGCATGTATTTTCATGGATTGAACTTGTTGCTTTTATTCCATATTGATTCATAATAAGATAGGTATTTATCCCATTAATATATCCAAAGTGAATCATATAGTTGTTTTCTACTATCTTGGTTATTGATATGAGATTGAATGTTAATCCAGGAATATACAATACATTTTGTAGTAGAAGATTTGGAAATGATTTGCTGGGATTTACACATCCATATCCATGTATATGATAAGTTTTTTTCTCTACAATTCTTAGTATGTAACCTTTAGAGACTTCAAGATAGTCAAACCAATGTATATGTCTTATCATATGATGACTAGCTCCTGAGTCAATATACCATATGTGTTCATGCTTTTTGAACTAGTTCTTATTGGAGCAAGTTTTATATTCATTATATGATATTTCTTTACTCAGTTTAGGAGGTTGAATTTGAAGAGATAATATGTAAATCCTAATTTGAAGTATATAAGCTTGATTTGATGAAACCTTTAGATTTGTAGGCTTCCTTATGTCTCCCTAGTAATGAGAGTATGAACACCTAATTTTAGATTTTTAAGAAAGCCTATATCTTCCCAACTTGACTACCTTTGATCAAGTTTTGTAAAATGCTATATAACTCCCTAACATTTTTGGAGTATGATATAGTGCTTTTTGTAAAGATAAAGTTCAATTTTATGATTGATTTTGTAGAGTCAAAAGTTAATTTATCTAACACCTTATTTCTCCTAATTGAATTAAGCACTTTTCCAATTTTCAAGAGGTTTTAATGTTGTAATCCTTTTGTCATTTTTAGGAAATTTAAAGATAAGTAAAAACATAATTTCTAAATTTTAACAATAAATATTTAATAACCTCTTTTTATGACACTTAGTTTTTAGTTTCTAGTTTCCAAAGACCTAATTTGATGTTGTCACCATTATGACACCAAATTTTGGAAAATTAGAAAATTAATAATATTTGAAAAATATCAAAGAAATTAATCCAAGTTGAATTCTTTATTTCTCCTATATTGATATGTAAATACTATTTTAATTTGGTAAGTTATCCCTTATATATTTTCTTTCACTAAACTAAATTTTATACCTTTGTTTGTAACCCTTATATCTCCAAATTTGAAAGCAATAATAAAATGGGATTTCACCCATAATTTTTTTTTGATAGAATACCTACTATTCAGTGCTCCATTTAACATAATATAATAGTGATGATAAGGTTCCCTTGGGTTTTGGAATCAATGGAGGTAGACGTATTTAATGCTGGAATGTATATGCTGTTGAATATGGAATATTTGACCTTCAAAGACCTGGAGACTTAAATTCACCTTCTTCCTTCCTTCCATGTTGTGTTGACTAGCTCTGACTTCATTTTCTCTCTCTATATCTCTTGTAATATTCAAAATTTAAGCACTTTTATTGGAGGAGGAAACTCAAGCTTGGTGACATGTGTCACGTCCATTATGTATGGGTGCCCTTATTTGTAACTCCTTATTGATATTGGTAACTTTGTAACACTTGCTCCCTCGTGTGGGAATTTTGAATAACAAGTATCACCACTTATGCTTATCCATTGAGAATGAAATATTATAGTAGCACTTGATAGTCAAAGCTTCTAGTAACACGTTTGAGAGTCGAATATTCTAGTAATGCTTGATATTTGGAACAAATTTTGAATGCTTAGGCATTTGAGAGGCAACGTTCTTATAACACTGATCTTTGAATATTGATGCCAAGTGGAATTCACACTCTCTTCATGTAGACCTTTACCATAACACCTTCCAAATATATAATTACAACTCCTTAGGTCTTTTAGTCTATCATTCCTTTCCTTTGCTATGTTTCTTGAGTAGTAAGCAACCATGTTTTCTGTAGGTGGATTGATGAGGTGCTATGGATCTTGAGTAGCAAATTTTATGCTTTATTTTATGGATGATATTCAGTAATAAAGTAGCTCTTGTTAATTTATCTTCAATGCTTCCAACATATTGAAACCTATGCATCTTTGTAGAGTACATGTTGTTCATGTATCCTTGGTAGAGATAGATACCTTTTAGATGTGATTCGTATTGCTATTCATCTTACTTTGGTAGGAGTAGATGATTTATTTTGTAGTGTACATGTTACTCATACAACTTTGCTATTCCTCTCATATTTCTATTCATATCACATTGCTATCTATCTCAAGTTATTGTTCATCAATGAATGTGCACTTATTTTTACATAGCTTTCATAATGGTCTCTTATGGGTTTTGTTTTGCAGGTTTGTCCATCCAAGATACACCTTTCAAATGGTTGTTATTGCTTGGGAAGAAGAGTGTTTACGTTGGCTTATTTTCCAATTGATATTTTACCTTTTGGAGACATGTCCAAATATTCTCTTGGACTATAAAAATTAGATTAAATATGGTTCAATAAAATATACTATAGATTGTACATTAGCCTCCTTCTTTTGTACTCTTATTTCAGATATGAATTTTTGGTTTTATGGTAGATTTATTTTCCTAAAATACAAGGGTTTTGAGGTTGTCTTTTATGAGTATACATCTTCCCTTTTTTCTTGGACACTTTTATATTAAATACAATATTTAGACAACAATAGATAGAAGCTTTTAGTTTATGCAATTTTTTGCATTTTATTTTCTTGCATTCAATCTTGTAATGCTTTGGATCTGAGATTCACCAAGTATCAATGAAGATTTTATTTATATTTTAGGTTCTTATCCAAGTTTTTGGAGGATTATAACCATTTTGGGTAGCTTCTTTTGGCCACTACAAGTTGTAGGTTTTAGTGCTTCAATAGTGTCTTTAGACACTTGACACAAATCATATTTTGTGCCCTTCAAGAATACAAAAGCTAATTTATTTTAAGAGTAGTATAATAGTATATAATAAATCTAATATAGACTTTATTAATGCACTAATAATTTCACCTTATCACTCCAATTTAACTCTCAAGATAATGCACTTTAATTAATTTACTGCAACTATTCAAGAATAACTTTAAACGAATATTTAGAAGTTAGTCTGCAAATTCACTACAACTAATATCGTAGGACTTAGTCTTATTTTATATTTCCTAAGTATATGATAGGTAGTTGATAGATATAATTCTAAAATAAAATAAAATCCTAATTAACGTGCAATTTAACCTCAAAATGAACCTCTTTCTATTTGCACTTTTGAATACTATAATCTACTTTTCTTTATGCAACCTTAATCTAGATAAGGTTCTCTAATGAATCTTAATTAATGACTTAGTTAGCACCAGTAGTTGCATATATTTTTGTAATATTTTGTAGCTCCTTATTTTGATTTTATAGAGGATGTAGATCTTGGTGTCTAAGATCACTAAGTTGCTTCTTCGAGTAGGGTTTTATAGCTCATTGTAGACTATTTTTGAATAATCCTTTTTTGACAAAATGATGGTCTCAAAATTTTTTTATGATCCTAGGATTTGGTGGCTTTTTCTCCTCTTGTAATATTATCCTTCCATTGTAGATATGGATAAGTCTCTAACTCTGAAACGGTTCCTTCTTGCTATGAGAGATAATATTCAAATTTCCTAG
Source organism: Wollemia nobilis (assembly GCA_028583015.1). Lineage (NCBI taxonomy): Eukaryota > Viridiplantae > Streptophyta > Pinopsida > Araucariales > Araucariaceae > Wollemia > Wollemia nobilis. Next base: position 3,650,960 of record JAQPPZ010016040.1, on the reverse strand, counting down.
ATTTGATAAGCTTCTTTTGTCTTCAAGTCTTCATGTCAAAATCTGACTTCAAGAAGGATCTTCCTCTCAAGATTCTAAATATCTTAAGGTCTTTCACTGCATTCTTCTTCTACCGTTTGAAACTCCTTTCCAAATTTTACTTCTCTTGGGCTTGTTATCGGATGGTGAAAATTATCCCAAATTCTTCATTATTAGGGGTTTTTCCTTGGTAGTGGATTTTTCCAATAGATATCCTTTGATGATTTATTCAGTAAGGCTTTCCTAGACTTCTTTTGTATTCTTGATGAGACCTTCCCAAGTTCTTTGATCTTGTAGCTTCTAATGGTACTCAGTTGAGACCTCTTCAACCTTTTGGTCTTGGAAGTGTTGACGATGTGATTTTCTCCTGGATATTTTATTTTGTTACTTTTGGATTCAAGAAAAACTCTCATAGTCCTTATTCCAAGTCTAGAAGTCCTTCAATGAGATTTTCTCCTGATATTCTTTGATTCAGGCAATGAGTTGATTTTTAAGAAGATACCCTTCCTAAATATTTTATAGAAAGTTTCCCAACTCACCAAATTTTCTTTCCTTGCAGTAAATATGTTAATACTAATATATTAATCTACTTATGAATTAGATATTCCTTTCAAATTATTTTTTAAGTTCAAGACTTATGTGGTCCATTTTAGTATCAAGGCTTTTGTGGCCTTTTTCAATATCAAATATTTTGTGGGCTTTTTAATATTTAGGATTCTATGGCATTTTAAATATCAAGACTTTTGTGGATTTTGCTTCAAGGCTTCTATGGAATTTTCGTATCAAGATTCTATGTCATGTTATTCAAGGCTACTATGACTTTTTTGTATTATGCTTCTATGGCCTGTTCTCCAAGGCTACTATGGCCTTTTTGTATCAGGATTCTCTGGACTGTCCTCCAAGGCTACTATGGACTTTTCAATATGCAATAGATATTTTTAGTCTCCTAGCTTTACCACAACTATTCTTCAAAATTCTTCTTGTGTAGTGTTCTTCTACTACACAAAAAACTAATATTTGCACTATGAGGGCATGCTGACCTTCGAGAAATGAAGTTGGAGTATCCTAGATTTTTGTCATAGGATTAGTACCAATCCTATGAGAATTAATTATCTTTAACAAAAGAAATTTTAGAAAACAATTAGTAAATTCCAGATATCCTAGATCTTCATTAGATGCTCTACCAATCTAGTTGATTGAGTATTTATGAGTTTTCCTATAAATCTATTGAAAGACTCTAGTAAAATACAATCTTAGTATTTTTGGGACTGAGATATACTTCAGTCCTCACTTGTGACTCTCCATGATTCTATCACCTAGATTATTCTAATAAATTTTTACAGTGACTGGTCCAATGACATGCCAGGTTGAAAAATACTCATGCTCAATAATGATGGTTATTTTCTTGCAGACCTACATAGACTAGATCTACCATAGCTATGATATCACTGATAGATTTTGATACAATATCCAAAGAATATTAAAATCATGAGATGTATAATAATATGAAATAAACTAAATCTACAATATGACTAAGATATGTAATAAACATAAATGATATATAAATGAATACAATGTAGCTATGGAGGAAATAAAAACTCCATCAATAAATCTACTAGACTACATTACATCCATCACCAATGGATGGTGATCCACACAGAACTAAACTACCTACTAATATCCCTAATCTACTATGTCACTGACACTCCTCTTTCTTGTTTATATTAACCAAGGTTATGCATAAGGTATCGGTCCCAAAATATATCTATAAAAAAATAGTGAATCAGTTTCGAAATCTAGATGAACAGTGTCCAAACGCATGTAGAAGGTTCACCATTATTGGGGGTAATGTTGGAAATTTGAACTTATAATGGTCAAATTATTATAAAATTGGGGTTAATCGACCCAAAAAATATGCACCTAAATTTTTTTGGCTAATGGACCTTGGTCAAGGGTCCCAAATATTAGCCAGTTCAAAATTTCAAAAATCCTAATTTTAGCCAATTTGGTGATAAATAGTTGCTATGCATAAACCTGATACTAACAATGAGGCCTTCCTTATATAGGTAAAATAGGACACAATATCCAACACTCTATCTAGTTGTACAAGTGTCACCTTGCACATTTACAACTTGCACATTGATACATGTGCATTTATTACATTGTATGAACTATGAAGTAACTAGATAACTTCCCCCTAAAGTAATCTAATGTCCTAAGTATGTACATTTGAAGATACATTTACATAGCCCAAATGGTGTAATATAAACTATTTCTAATAGAAACTATTTGCACATTAGGTACACTCCAACCTATTCTAGAGGTAAAATAATCATTCTCGTTGTGGTGGATCATCTATATTGAAGAACACAAGATTATACTGAGAGGAGGGTGAACAGTATAAGACCAACTTTTACTTTTCTTTCAAATGATAACAATAATAATATCAATGTAGTAAAATAAATAATGCACAAATCATCATACACATGAGAGACATAAATTTAACATGGTTCACCCAATGTGGGTTACATCCGTGGAGAAAATATTTCTTTTAAATTTTCTCAACAAATCTCTTAGGAATCAATTTGATATTATAATATTTATGGACCTTTTTCCAAAGGAGATCTCAATCGACAATACTCTAGTTTGTGGATCTCTCTCCGTAGGAGAATTCTATTCCCTTTGGTTTGGTTTGTGGATCTCTCTCCATAGGAGAACTCTATCCCCTCTACTCTGGTTTGTGGATATCTCTCCACAGGATAACTCTATACCCTATGATATGGTTTGTGGATATATCTCCATAGGAAAACTATATTCCCTATACTATGGTTTTTGGATCTCTCTCCATAGGAGAAATCTATCCCCTCTACTCTGGTTTGTGGATCTCTTCCCATAGGATAAATCTATCCCTTCTATTGTAGTTTATGTATATCTCCATAGGATAACTCTATCCCCTATGCTCTATTTTGTGGATCTCTCTACAATGGAGAAATCTATCCCCTCTACTCAATTCTACGCCAATATACCACAAATATTAACATAAATCTTGATCAAATCAAAAACCAAATATACTCTCAAATATATATTAAATCTGCACCATGCCTCATTACGAGCCTAACATAAATATGCCTCAACTCTGTTCAAATCTATCTCAATGTTATTTAAAATATTCACAAGACTTGCTCAAATATAACTCAAATTTACTTCAAGTTTTCTCACAAGATTTGCTCAAATCTTCCTTCAATCCTTCTCAAAAGACTTGCTCAAATCTACCTCAAAGCTGTTACAAGTCTTCTCACAATACTTGCTCAAATCTCCTTTCAAGCCTTCTAAAAGACTTGCTCAAATCTACCTCAAAGTTGCTTCAAGTCTTCTTATAGACTTTCTCAAATATACCTTCAAGCCTTTTCAAAAGGTTTTCTCAAAATTACCTCAATGTTGCTCATTATATCTACTCAAGCATTTCAAAATATTTCATACAAAAAAATTCTTAAATCTCTTTTAGAAATACTTTCTTCAACTAGACAATTCAGATATATTCTACCTAAAATTTATTTAACCTCTGGAACATATAGAGAATGATATGCACTATCAAAACCCAATATGTTCTTCACATTCACAAATTACATTCCACTAATCCAATATCTATCTTGTGCAAAATCCCTTTCAAATCAAATAAAAACAGTGTATAACTTGCTTCACAAAATTGATCTAATTTCTTACAAATTGCTCTCAAATATCAATCACACTAATGCACAAATTTCTCAATATCTTTCAATAATGTAAGCACACCTTGTTATCAAAACTTATCCCAAATGTTTCCAAAACCATTAAACAATGAAGTACAATAATATCTCAAAATTTAATATAATTGTTTCAACTTTATCTCAAAAATTGATGAACATGTAGGTCTCAAACCCTAACTCAAATATTTCCAACAATGCATCCAAAAAAACCCTTTTATCTCCACCTTATGTTCTACAAATATTTACTCAAAAAATCACCTTAAAGAAGTAATGATATGTCCATACTTATTATTTTCCTTTGATGAATATATTTCCTCAAAACCTATATTACAAACAACTTATCCTTATTGTACCACTACAAGGGTTAGATAGCAAAATATTTTCTCAATCCATCCACATGAACTTCCTTCTCAAAAATATATGCTCAATGAAATATGAAATTGATGCTCAATAACTCTTCTCTTTTTCTCAAAATATAGGGCATTAATAATTATCAAATACTTTTAAACCCACTTTCATCATACAAAATTTACAATAAAATATCAAACCACCATAACATCTTATTACTCCTATTCTTGCATGCAAAACATATCCCCTTTGTTTTTCTTTATGATTTTTTCAAAAATAAAATATATATAAGACACTCTTTGTAATTTATGTTTGCAAAGTAAAGACTCTTAAAACAAATTCTTGCACACAAAACTTTATTACTTCACAGTCTTATGACTCCCTAATTATACAAACAAAATTTTAATAAACTCAACCCTTATAACTCCCTAATAGCAAGAGAACAACTTTTTCTTCACTCAACCCTTATAGTAAATTTATTGAAAATCATGCCCTTATGACTCCCTATGCACCAAGAAAAAATTTATGACAAAAATAATTTCCCTTACCACTTTTGCTGCCATGGGGATTTAAATGCATGACCTTACAGAGCCTACGCTCTACCACATGCTAGAGAATCGTGTGGGCTAACTACCCACACAAGAACCTTTAAGCACAATGTTCACTATCAACTATCGTGATCCCTTGGTCAAAAAAATGAATCAAACTATTGCTACCACATATCGATCTTGAGACCTCCTTCGTGCTACTCCTTGCATTGGTTTTGCTTACCACTTGAGCTACCTGCTTGAATGGAAACCAAACTACACTAATTTCCCTTGAAATTTATGTGTTGTTTTTCTATTTTCAAAACATATGTCCTCCTCATTTCCCCCATGCTGGATATCATGCGTTTCTCTCACGATTGGATCGAGTGTATTTTTCCTTCGTCGTTTGCATTAAAAACATTTTTCAAGACTTTTAATTTCCCCCTTGAATACTATGTTGCCCTTCTAAACTTTGGATGTCGACGCATGGAGAGGGTTGTATAAAAAAAATTCCGCTCCTTTATTTAAATTTTTTATTATTATAATATTTGAAATATTGAAAATATTTAAATATATTATAAGTTAATATTTTCCCTTTGGGCCATTTCATAAACCTTTTTATTATAATATTTTAAATCTTGAAATATTTAAATATATTATTATTTAACCTTTTCACTTTGGGTAATTTCAGTAGATCTTGTCGTTTTGCCAATGTCATCATGGAGAACTTAAATAAACCTTTATTTTTATTTCCAAATACCACCATGGAGAAATAATTAAACCTTTCCATTTTATTTGCAAAAACCACCATGGATAATGCCTTATATTTTTCTTGCTCACACAACCATGAAGAGTGCATTATGAACCAATAATGCCTTTGACATCAATGACAACCAATGTACTCAAAATTTCCAACAATCTCCCCCTTTGTCATTGATGATAACCCTTTCTAAAAATCCCTTTTCCTATCACTGGATTCTAAATACGCTCCCCCTGAGGAACTACTCCCCCTAATTGAATGCTATCTCCCTAACTTAAATCTCTCCCCCTTTGATATCAATGGCAAAGGGACTCCTTTTGGGCTAAATATAAGACTCTTAGTTGAGCCCCATCCGCACCTCCTCTCCTTGAGGTGATTATTTTTGGGGTGGGAGTATCTTTACTCCCAGTATACAATGCTCTTTTTCTTTGTCAACCTTATTTTTCAATATTTTTGTAGCCATACCCTTTTGATACTTTTTAGTGTCCATGTTCTTGCTTGTCTCTAGAAGTTTTGGAAACTTTGTTCTACACCACTTGGCCTTATACCTAATATTATTGCACTTGTAACACTTAATGTTGTAATTATTGGAAGGTGTAAATATATTGAATTTCCTCTTGGTGAAGCCATAATAATTTTTGTCATGAACCCTGTAGTGGATTGCTTTATGACCAAAGCAATTACAAGAGTAGCAATACCCTTGAAATAAATGTTCATCTTTGAACAATTTGAAATTCCTTTTAGTGAGGTCATACTCTTTATTTCCATAAAACCTACAATGCATAGCCTTGTGACCAAACCGATTACATGAAAACAATATCCTTTGAAGAAATTATGTTTTGTAGCCTCTGGTCTCTTATTCCTTTCTTTGCCTTCTATGTGATGATATCTGCTTCTTGTTTGTGCATTTTCCCTTTCTTAGTGAAGATTCCATTATTCAAATTATACTCATAAGTCTTAATTTCTTCTTCACTCTTTTCCTTTGAAATTTATTCTTCTTTTGAGCTTGAGCTTGATCCTTCTTGTTTTCCTAGTGCTTCTTCAAAACCAAGTCTTATTTTGATAAGATGAAGATCTTTGTGTATTGATAATTGTATCCAAAGTTTTTGAACTTTCTACAAACCTGTGTAGCTTCTCCTTAGACTCTTTCGATTCCATCCTTAGATGAATTGCCTCCTATTATAATCTTTCACATTCTAACTCTTTTACGTCTAACTTTTCAACCATGATCTCATTAAACCTTCTTGACTTATATTTTGAGTTTGTTAGGTCTTGTAGAAGATTTTCATTTTCTTCCTCAATTTCTTGAACTTGAGCCTTTAGTCTTGAATTCTGCATTCTAATATTTTTCAATTCTTTGAGAGCAACAATAAGTTATACTTCTACATCAACTCTGCGTTCCTCTTCTTTTTTTGAATATTTTTCTACTTCTTGGTCTCCAAGAGCATCTTCATGCTATTTGAATTTATCTTCAATAGGAGCATTTTCTTCTTCTTCTATTGCCAAAAATATAATATCTTCTTCTTCACTATCTTAGAGTCTTTCATCACTATCACTTGAAGCCTTGCTTGCCTTGTTAACATAGACACTCTTCTTGTGCCATTGAAAGAAATTATTTTCATGCTTGCCTTGAACATACCTATTTTTCTTTTCATGCCTAGAATTTCCTTCTTCCTTTTTATTATGATATTGTTTCTCTTCACTGCTACTACTTCTGGTTTGTGGAAAATTATATGCATAGTGACAAAAATCACCATAATTAAAACATTTCATAGTATTCATATCTTTGTGATTTATTGAGTCCTTATTTATTTTCATATAGTTATCTTCTTCATCACTGCTAGACTCACCACTTGATCCTGGTTTCTTATATTTTGTCTTATTTGAAGCTTTAAAATATACCTCTATCTTGGATTTGGCATCCTTTACAATTATCATCTCATAAGCTATGATAATTCCATGTAAATCATCCATATTCAACTTATCAATATCTCTCATCTATTGTATAGTTGAAACTGTTCCATAATACCTGATAGGAAGTGATCTTAATACTTTTTGAGCAACACTGGAGTCTTCAATTTGAAATTCAAGTCTACGCATGGTATTAAAAACCTCATCCAAATGAAGTATGTAGCAATATCTTCCTCATATTCCATATTCAAATATTCAAATATTTTCTTGTGGTTTTGCAGTTTTGCCATTTTGACCTTTTTATCTCCTTCATATGTTTACTTCAATTTGTCCTATATCTAGTTTTTTGATTTGTAGTGCATAACTTTCAAAAATTCTACTTCACATAATCCACTTAATATTCCATTCAAAATCTTGGTATTATTCACATGTAACATCTTACCATATTTATCTATTGAAGGAGTAGTTATAGGTGTGAATCCATCCTCAACTGCTTGTCATGTCTCATATCCTTGTACCAACAAGTAATTCTTCATTCTTATACTCCAGAATACATAATTATTCCCATCAAAAAATGGATCCTTATTTGATGAAAATCCATTCTGAGATGCCATATGTGTTCCTGTAATATCTTTCTTCAAGCTGTTAGGATTTTTTGAATGAAATTGCTCTGATACCACTTGAAGAACACAAAATTATACTGAGAGGGGGTGAATAGTATAAGACCAACTTTTACTTTTATTTCAAATGATAATAAAAATAATATCAATGTAGTAAAATAAACAATGCACAAGTCATCACACATGAGAGACACAAATTTAACATGGTTCACCCAATTTGGGATACATCCATGTAGAAAATATTTCTTCTAAATGTTCTCAACAAATATCTTGGGAATCAATTCTCTATTACAATATTTATGGACCTCTATACAAAGGAGATATCAATACCAAATACTCTGGTTTTTGGATCTCTCTCCACATGAGAACTATATCCCCTTTGATTTAGTTTGTGTATCTCTCTCCATAGAAGAACTCAATTCTCTCAACTCTTGCTTGTGGATATCTCTCCATAGGAGAAATCTATCCCCTCCAGTCTAGTTTATGGATATCTCTCCATAAGAGAACTCTATCCTCTCTACTCTAGTTTTCATATCTATCTCTATATGAGAACACTATCCCATCTACTCTAGTTTGAGGATCTATCTCCATAGGAAAAATTTATCCCCTCTACTCTCATTTGTGGATATCTCTCCATATGAGAACTCTATACCCTTTGCTCTAGTTTGTAGATCTCTCTTCATAAGATCACTTTATGCTCTCTACTCTAGTTTGTGGATATCTCTCCATAGGATAATTGTATCTCCTTTGCTCTACTCAATTATGCTCCAATATTCACCAAGTCTTAACACAAAGCTTGATCAAATCAATAACCAAATATGTTCTCAACTCTATCTTAAATATGCACCATTCCTTATTACAAGGCTAGCACAATTCTACCTCAACTCTACCCAAATCTATCTTAGTGTTGTTTCAAGTATTCATAATACTTGCTCAAATCTACCTCAAAGCTACTTTAAGTCTTCTCAAAAGACTTTCTCAAATAGACCAATTTTTAAATCTTGTATTTCCCCAATAATTGAATTTTTATTTGAATCATTTGCTTGGGAAATTCCAATTCGATCGGGACCAGTTTTTAAATCTTGTATTTTTTTGGTAAGAGGTTATGGTCCCTCTTTGAATCAAAGAAGAACGAACAGATATTTGATCAAAAAGAGGATGAGGATTTTGAAAAAGAGAGCTCTACTCATATTTTATTCTTTCCAAAAAATAAAAAAGTGAAATCTATTTTCAAAAGGTGGCTCCTCTATTCGATCTACTTCAAATATGTTTCCACATTAATACCTGGTATTTGCCAGTTTACTGTCATAGCCAATAACGTCTCTTGACCACTCTGCATTGAATCAGTGATACTGTCTAGTCTCTCTAGGATGCATCAAAAATAGTTTAAGATTGAATCTGAATGAGAATTTGAATATATTTGAACATTTTTAAAGAATTATACATACCTATATGATAAATATGTTTCTAAACTCCGTTTTCCATCACATTGTCACTGTCACAATTTTTCAAGTTTCTCATTTCTGGGAACATTTATCTAGAAGCTTATATTATTGTAATCAAATTATTTTAATATTTTACATTTTATAAAATCACTTAAAACTTGAAATTTGGAGCTGGAGTCCGTTAGCACCATTCATTTTGTTTTTCTAATTTATAAATACCTTAACATAGGAAGTATTCAGCATCTCCGATGAGCTACATACACAAAGGGAAGCTAAGGTGTAGAAAAATAGCCTCCAAATGCAAATCTACCACAAAGAGTGAATGCAAATTTTTTTAACCTTTCAACATTGTTACAGTTAGATGCACATTAACATTAAATTTCAGATTTGCAGAGAATGAGAGAATCAACACAACAAAAAACCACAACACAAGATGTACGTGGGAAAAAAACCTTTCAAGTATTAAACCCCACACTCCAAACATAAGAACATATTGTATTATCATTAAAAATAACAGTTATAATACAATGCTTTGTTCTGTCTTTCAGGAGGCTTCTCCATTTGTCTAAAATCTAGCAAAATTCTGGTAGCAAAATAGTATCCTGAAAATATTCAACCTGCAATCATATTTACAATGGAAAAGAGGCATATAAATAAACCTCACATGAAGAAACTTGGTGCCCAAGACTTGCCAAATACACAACTCAATGCCTAGCTCATGATTCCACAATTCAGGGAATCTTACATGAGTTACAAAGCACAAATTTATGGCTTTTTCTAAACCCAATGCCCATCTCCATAAAATTTTGCAAAATAGTATCCTGAAAAATCTTCAACCTGCAATCATATTTACAATGGAAAAGAGACATATAAATAAACCTCACATGAAGAAAATTGGTGCTCAAGGATTTCCAAAAGCACAACTCAATGCCTAGCTCATGATTCCACAATTCAGGGAATCTTACATGAGTTACAAAGCATAAATTTTTGGATTTTTCTAAACCCAACGCCCATATCCATAAAATTTATGATTAATTTCATGTAGAAATCCATACAAATCATATACCTTATATTGCATAGGTTGGTATCTCCACAAAAAGCTACAACTGCCATAAACTATTATTCATGACTCTTACATTGTCATAGTTCAACATAGCAAGTTGTCATAAACTGTTTCATGGAAACTTATGACAAAAGCCACCAATTTAGTCATAAAAATAGGACTTCCAAAGTGGATGCCTACCTTCTAAAAAAATAGCTTGCAAGTGATACATATCATATGCCATGTAGGATGCCACCTCACCTGTGGATCCCATAATATGATATTCACTTCGGTAGGCAAAAACATTAGCATAAATAAAATAAATAATTCACCACATATACTAATTAAATGTGCATAGGGACTCTAAGGTTGAGACACCTTAATCCCAACATTCTCCCACTTTTTGAAGACCTGTCAAGAGTCATCTAAATCAATAGCTCAGGGCCCCAAGGCCCATGGAATCGGAACACCATCTGAACTTCTCTGTGCTTACTGGCTTCATCAGTGCATCAACAACATTCTTCAAAGTGTCAACTTTCTCCAAGTTCACCTTCCCATATTCTACCATATCATGAACAAAATGAAATTGTACATCAATGTGCTTTGTTCTGGCATGGAAGGTAGGATTTTTTGCTAAGAAAATGGCACTCTGACTATCACAATAGATCATAATATGTCCTGCATCAAAACCAATATTTGAACACAACCTCTTAAGCCAAATGGCTTCCTTACAAGCATGAGTGGCTACCATGTACTCTGCTTCAGTCATGGACAAAGTGACTATAGCTTACCGCTTACTCATCCAACTAATTGCACCACCAAACATCATGAACACATAGCCACTGGTGGATCTTTTGCTGTCAATGTCACCAACCCAATTTGAATCCACAAATCTATGAATACACACTAAATTTTGAGGTCCATAAGGATAACCATGAAAACATAGGGCATACTCGAAGTACCCCACAAATATTTGAACACTCGCTTAACTGCATCCCAATGTACCCATCCAAGATTAGCCATAAATCGACTAAGGACTCCCACTGCTTGGGCAATGTCTGGCCTCATATAGACCATAGCATACATTAGGCTACCAATAGCACTCGCATAAGGAACACTGGTCATGTCCTCCATCTTAGTAGGAGATTTTGGACAATCCTCAACTGATAGCTTTATTCCTCGCAACACAGGAACTACCAAGGATCTGCAAGCTAACATGTTGAATATCTCCAACATAGAATTGACATACTTTAGAAACCAAAAAAACACCAATCCGATTATGTGACAACAAGCGCTGATTGCATTGACACACACAGCCCCTAGGGCAGCCCCCAGAGGTTAAACAGTGGTCCTAACCACTCCCAAAGCAGTTTGGAAGGTCAAAGGTCAATTTGGCACATTTTTGGCAATTGGCTCTCTACTCGCCCCACCCTGGGATGATTACAAATTGGCATTCATCCCACCCAGGGACGATTATCAGCATTCACCCCAGGGTGAGGTGAATAGCAGGTTTGACTGGAAAAAAGTCAAACCTCGACAAGTCCGCTAGTTAACTGCAGCTTCAGGCCATGCAATTGCGAGGAATGACTTCAAATCAAGGAGAGAGACTTTAGTCATGCATGTCTTTAATTTTGGAGGCCTCATGCAAGGAGACTCTAAATTAGGGAATAATATTTTTCCCAAAATAGGACATGCAACTCAAGTGGCGCCCTCGCATGCGCATTCAAACAGAGAGACCCTAGGTCTATAAATTGGTGAGTCTTCTCACCAAAAAAAAAGAGAAGAGAGGGAGAATTTTGAGCAATGAAGTGCTACCATTTTACATCCATACACACACCCTTTTTTATTTGTGCCTTTCATATCCTTGATCTCTCTTTTGGAGGGAGTTTATTGGGTGATTATTTTAAGCACAAATCAAGAGCCCAAACCCAAACATTTGGCCACAATATCCCACAAAATTTGCTGAAAACACTACCTAAGAGGTTTTGGACCTATCCCAAGTGGGTTGGTGCCAAAATAGAGTCTCAAACGGTGGGCTTCTTGCCCCCGGGTGCCCCCTAAGTTGTCGTAGTTCTAAACACCCCACCCCGGAGTGATTAGAAATCTATGGTAGATTTCCCTGATTTTTCTTTTGTATATTGTTATAGGTTATTCAAATAGGCTGTAGTTTAAATTTCACTTCATTCTGACAAGTTTTGGTCATGCTTTTATTATTTCTCGCTTTTACTAACCTGTAGATGGCATCATCAAAATATGGGTGATAGAGGGCAAATTGGAGAAATATGACCATCTGGGTTGTCCCAAAACACCCCCAATTAGCTAAACCCAACTTTGCAGGTCATTTGGAGCTCCCTGGATAGGACATTGAAGAGGGTGCTTTTTAACAATTTATTACAGGTTTATTCGTCTCGCCCCATAGAAAATAAAAATATGTGATGAATTTCCTGGATGTTCCTTTTGTAGTGGCTTCCTGGTAACATATTCATACTTCTATCAAATTTTTAGGTCGTTATGATGTTATTTGGTTATTGGTTTAATATTTTCATGCATACACTAACAGTAGGCCTTGGGAAATACATGTTCTATTCTATCTGCAGGTGCTACTGATCTTTTCTATTTCCTTGAATGTAGGTCTTCAACATCATAGGAGAAGTAAGGAGTCAAAACTCATATACACAAGTGATGGCGACGTTTTGGTCCACCCATCTTACATGTGGGCACGCGAAAGAAGGATTGCTATCCATGGATGTGACAAGAAACATATTTAATGCTCCTATCCCATAAAAAGGAAGGAGACGTATTGTAACATGACTTTAAAATCATATCAATAAAGAGGGCCGAATTCTATATTGCTTTTATCTTGTGTCGATTCATTCATGTTCTTTCCTTGCATGCATTTTTCAATACATAGGCTTTTAGCGTTAAGTTTGGTTTTACACGCATCATACTTGGCACTTTCCTTTTTGTTTCCATATCCTCATGCTTTCAATGGTGATCATGGTGGGACCTCTATCCCTTGATTTTAATATTAAAATTCTAATCAAAAGTTGCTTGTTTTTCTTGCAGGTACCAAGTTTTCAAACGCTGGACTGTTGTTCGTTTCAGTCTGTGATGAGTACAAAGCTAGAATTCATCTTACCCAGGGACGAATAGGACTTTGTCCTACCCTAGAATGAATACATATATGTTATTCATCTCACCCAAGGATGAATAGCTCTCTGTGCAATTTTAGGGTAGAAATTCAGAGACATCCGATTTGGGTAGAGAAGAGGTAGGGGTCCTAAAACACCTTCTGTCATTTTTTGCTTTCTGTTTTTTGTTATCTGGTTATTTTCTTGCATAGGAGAGTTTGAATTCTTGTTTCCTTCATTTATGCAACTTAAAAATAACCCCACACACCACGTGGTAATTTAAAACAACAAGGAGTTGGTCGTAAAACCCCAACCCTTGAGAAAGACCAACGGTGGATTTCATCACCACCTTGGCTTGAGATACTACATCCATAACCCCGATCGCGATTGTTGCTAGATGTAAATCCTAATGAAATATGATCAAGTGTATCTGGGGTGATTCCCAGCACATGAGGATAAGTCTTCTATGGTAGGTGTCATAAACAAAGTGATTCCCCTTCCGTACCGCCTATGTTCCACGTACCATCTACTCTCACGTACCAATAGTTTCCCTCACATAAGGGTGGGTATATAGAGAGGTTGGTATATCGGCATAGCAATGGTATATCGAAGGGGCAACCATTTTTGGGAGTCATAAGAGCCATCATATTGCATTTAAACATTCTTTACAAAAGCTTTCAAAACAAAAAACAAAACACACTAAACCAGATTTTAGGGCACACTTTTAATCTTTAAACGAGATAATCATTGCTTTGTGTGTGTGATACTGTCTACTTAGTGTAGCATAAAAATCATAAAAATAAAATAAAAATCTATGCATCTTTAGGTAAACATCACCATGGTGTACACTTGTAGCCGAGCCCAATCACGTGCAGGAGCTACGAAGAGTGCACAAAGGGGGACAAGTCACCTCCGATATAGTCCTGAGGACTTGGTCATCCCACCTTGGTGGCCTGACACACAAGATAGTCCACATCATGCCATTATAGAATATGACTATAGAGGCACCTCTTTGAGGGGCACCCCTACTCAGCATAGATCCTTTCAAGAGGAGAACCTACACGTGGCACTCAACATAGATAGGAGGCCTCCCTTAGATGCTCGTTATGAGTGGCCTATTGAGGAAGAGCTAGAGAAACATAGGGTCCATAAGGAGGGGCCACATGATTTTGTCATCCCTCCTTTACCCCTTATTATTGTTAGAAACACTAGACAAAATCCAGAGCACAAGGCTCTCTAGGCAGGGCAAGCCAATTCTCCTTGCACCCTTCACACATATGAAAGGGAGTACGAGGAAGACCACCACATTCCTCAAGAGTAGTACACAGCATGGGAGCGATGCACCTCCGCACCTGCTATGTATCAGGATCACCCATTGAGGCCAGTGCCTCGGGTGAATGTTGCTGACCTCGATAGAGGAAAGCAAACCATAGGGGTCTCGGATCATCATGACTAAGATAGACATGTAGGAGAGGCGTCTAGGCTTCCTAAACATGAGATGACAAAATAAATTGACTTGGCATTTGCTAGACATATCGCCCGCTAAGCGCAAATCATGCAGCTCAGGCAAGATCAACAACAATTAGATCATTTGTACCGCATTAACAAAGAGTGCATTTAGCATCAGACAGACGAATTGATCTTGAAAAATGTGCCTAAGAAGGTCCCAACCCCTCGCACACGTAAAGTAGAAGTGTATGAGAGGCGTAACCCCTTGGTGCGAGATAGGTCCCCGCGACCTTACCAAGTATTGCCTCCGAGACCCCCTAGACCTAAGCGAGAGGCCACTCCTAGAAACAATGATGGGCACCCTCTACGGGAACCCACCCATGGTTATAGGTCTCATCCAAAAACTCCTCAAGAAGCCTATGAGGAGTATGAGCAAGAAGAAGAGTGGGCTAAAATGCCCTATCAAGGCAGAGGGGATGCTATCCGACCACCCCTCTATAGGCCTCAAGTTCCCCACAACCCACAACGGGAGCAAACTAAGGAGGAAGAAATTAAATCTTTTGATGCATATAAAGTGCTGCTAGAGCGCTTAGAGTCTATGGAGACCAAGACTTCTAGGCCCCAAAATCCCACTTTATGCCAACTCCACAGTCATCTTGTGCATCCGTTAGTGCCGGCACCTCCATACCCTGAACACTTTAAATTGCCCCAGTTGGCACTCTTTAGAGGAGAGGAGGATGCCCAAGAGCACGTGACTAGATTCCTAAGCCAATGCTTTGGCATTTAGGACAACGATGCTTTGTTACTAAGAACATTTATAACCACATTCGTAGGCCCTACCTTAGATTGGTTTACTCAGTTGCCAAAACATAGCATCAGTAACTTGGATCAGCTAGTGGACGTGTTCCTAGAATGCTTCACCTTCAAAACCAAGAAAAAGGTGTCATTAAGTGACCTAGCTAGCCTCAGGAATTATGAGGAAGAAACCATGGTGGCATATGGGAACCAGTGGAGGACGTTGCTTTCAAAGCTGCCCTACCTCCCTCCCATGTCTGACCTGACCCAAATGTTCTCAAAGAGCTATTTGAGATCGATCTCCTTGTTATTGCAGCTGCAATAATATGCCACTTTAGAGGAAGCTCTGGCACAAGCCAAAATCATTGAGGAGATCAAGATACAGGATGGCTAGATTGCCAAGCCTAAGAAGAAAGAATGGACTAAGAACACCAAAATAGGGACCACGCAAAAGAAAACCACCACGGTCAATCAGGTTGCTATAAACGTCCCTAAGCTTGCAAAAGAAAAACAACCCCAAAAGTCTAACTATCAGGTGGTGCCTCCTAACAATTATGACAGAGAAAATCAGAGGCAAGAACAGAATCAACAACATCTCCCTAGGCGACAATTCACACCTTATATAGATTCCAGAGACTCCCTGTTTGATCATTTGTTAGTGGCAAAATTGATCAACCTGCTTGAAATTCAAACCATAGACCCCAATGTGCCAAAGCCTAAGGGGTACAAAGAGGACTTGTACTGTAGGTTCCATAGATGGAAAGGACATGACCTTAATGCATGTTGGAAGTTTAAAGGCTTGGTGCAAGACCTAATTGACAACAAGACATTGGTAGTGGACAACCCTATAGTGCCAAACAACCAAAAAATGGGAGTCTTCAGAGACCCCCTACCTGCCCATGATGCACAGGCAAAACCCCTTCAAGTCAATGAGGTGCAAAAAAATTGTCCCATGCAGGGGTATGTAGGGATGATAAGCATAGTGACTAGGAATAGGAGGTACCCAGGACCTACCCCCGTGACATCCACAAGAGAATTTCCATCGACGTCACAACCTCAACAACACCCTATGCAACCTCCCCTACCTAGACCAATGGCCATGATTCGGACTAGACTTACCCAAAGTCTAAGGACCACGTCGGCTAGGCTCTCCATCTACAAGCTCATTCAATAATCAGCGCCCCATCAGGAGGCTCTAATGGAGATATTAAAAGCCATCAAGTTACAGCCCCATGAAGCAAACTCTTTCAACAACTTTGTGGGACATGTAAAACAATGTACATAACCAGTCATCACCTTTAGAGAAGATGAATTGAAATTGGTGGTTGGTGATGTGGCGGATCCACCCCTGCATGTCATTGCATGGGTCAATGGGATTCCGTATAAGAGGGTGTTGGTGGACACTGGTTCATCCAGCAATATCATTACAACCGCAACATTGAAACATCTAAAGTTGTTGGCATCTCACATCGTGGCCTCCACCTATACTCTTCGAGCATTCAATGATGCGATATGCTCGACAGTTGGCACAATTGTCCTACCCATCCAAGTGGGACAAAAGACTATTCATACATTGTGCCACATCTTGGAAGGTGAGATGGCCTATAATATCTTGTTGGGCCGACCTTGGATTAGGGACATGAAGTGTGTCCCTTCAATAGCTCATCAGTGCCTAAAGTATACATTTGAAGGACAGGTGCATGTAGTCCCGGTAGACTTAGAGCCCTTCAAGTACTGCAATACGATGTAATTCATGTCGAAATCGACCCTTCCATCAACACATTTGGATTTTTAGTTGAATCCATCTAAATAAGGTCCGATTCCATAGGTATCCCTATTGAAAAAGTCCATCAAATCCCCAATTGGGTCCATCTTCCTCATCTGGTCCTTCAACAACGATGCCACCTACGGTGGCCACACCAAAGGACAATGGAAAGAAACCCCTAGAAGAGGAACCACCCCTAGTCTCAACCATCTCTATAGAAGAGATGCCTAGCAGAATGGAATTCGAGATGCCTAGTTCACCCCACATGGAGTGGACTCAGGGAGAACTCCCATTCGCTCCCCCTCAACCGCCAAAAATCACCATTGAGATGGCCAACACAGGATTGGGGGAGTATCTAGTGTGAAACATTGTAGCAATGCCCACACTTGAGTCCATGCAGGACATGGGGAGACCTTGTCTCCCCATCGGCTCTGTGGTTCCTCTAGGCTACCCACCCAATCAGATGAACTTTGTTTATGGGGGCCTGGATAATGGCATTGAGCCTTCCATGCAAGAAGATGAAGATGAAGAGCCCTTTGCTAAGGACGTCAACTATTTGTCCAACCCAGACTTCGCATTGAGATATCTTGGCCAATGCAATTGGCATGGATATGGGTTGGGCAGGTATGAGCAAGGAGTGCATGTTCTTTGCCAACCGAGATATCAAATGCCTTATGACAAGTCAAGAGTAGGGTTTAACCACCCCTTTCCCTTGGACATCTTGGTAGAGAACATGCAAGGCCTAGGGATAGGCAACAAGGATGGGTTGGCATTAGATCCATATGCCAATCCTAACACAACTTATACATTGGGGGATTATCTCCCATTACGAATAAACAACCTTGTTGACCTTAACAACCCTTTCCCTTCGGTCTAAAAGGGAGAAATTTCGAGGACTCACCTACAAGAGAGATATAGACAAGACCAAGAAGGGTCTTCGAAATATGAGTTGGAATACGAGGTAGCACCTTGGGATCCTTTTGAGTCTGATAGCAATCATTCACAAGTGCATCCCATGGATGATTATCAGGAGAGCTTCTTGACAATGTTCCCTTTGGATGCTCCAATTGGACATATGCCACCTCAAGAGAATCAGGTCCCCCCGCAAAGAGCGGAACAACCCCGATGGGACCACATTAATTTTCTTGAGCAAGATGAGCCTCATATGTCGCAAATAGCTGTTGGAACCAACGAAGGCCTTTGGATCTCTGACAGTGATTATGAAGATGAAACTGAGATGGCCTATCTCAATCATATGTGATAGCAGCAATATCCATTGGACATAGACGACATGTTCGAACAACTACACATAGGGCCAAGGCATAGGTGGCACCTAAACCAGGTACAGTTATAGCAATTATTGCACCCACCACTCCAGGTATACAGAGAAATTTTTTTTCTTGGAGACCCTATAGAGCCATCAGTACCTAGGGCAGATCTTGTCCTCTTATCCGCACATAGGGCCGATCCATTCGTGCCAATACCTCCAGAGCCAGATCCGAAGCACAAAGATCATCTAGGATGTTCGAGCAGCCACACCCATGGTAATGGAGACCAAAATCATTTCATCAACATGATCTCCATTGATTTAACCGCCCCCATCCATAATCTAGCCGACCCAACATGGTCATTGCATCTAGACCTAGATGCTATAGACTGGGACCGCACTGACACACCGCCATCCCCATCAGAGTACTGGCCTTGTGATGGGATGTTCCATTTCACCCTAGGACAGACTCAGGATGTATTCCACGCTGAAGAGGAACTTGTTCTGAACGATGATCTAAATTCAGCAAATGATATCCACTTGATCCCAACTCCACACCAGTTGGAGGACGGGTCCCACATGTCGATCGAGGAGATGACTGATGTAGACATTGGCTCAGATCCAATGAATTTGCAAATCATCAAGCTAGGGGTAAGTCTATCCCCCGAATAGCAAGCTAACTACATTGCCCTTCTCAAAGAGAAGAAGGAGGTTTTTGCATGGTCATACAAAGACATGTCGGGACTAGACCTGCAGCTAGTCACGCATAATCTAACGCTTGATCCGATAGTCAAGCCAATAAAGCAAAAACTACGTAAGATGCACCCAACAGTGGCCTTAATGGTCAAAGATGAATTACAAAAGCTTTTGGATGCACATTTTGTCATCTACGTGGATTACCCACCATGGTTGTCTAACATGGTGCCCGTCAAAAAGCTCGACGGGAGGATTCACATATGCATCGATTTTCGAGATCTAAACAAAGCGAGTCCTAAGGATGATTTTCCCTTTCCAAGCATCGATGCATTGGTAGACGCTACAACAGGCCATGAAATGCTTTCCCTCATGGATGGTTTCTCAGGATACAATCAAATTTGTATTAATCTTGAGGACCAACTAAAAACGGCATTCACAATGCCTTGGGGGACATTTTGTTATAAGGTCATGCCCTTTGGCCTTAAAAATGCTAGTGCCACCTACCAACGTGCCATGATGTACATCTTCCATGATCACATGCACAAAAATTTGGAAGATTACATGGATGATTTGTTGGCCAAATCTCTTTTGCACATAGATCATCTCGATGACTTAAGCAAGATCCTTGATCGCCTCATTGAACATAAAGTCAGACTAAACCCCAAGAAGTGCGTATTTGGCATCACATCTGGAAAGCTCTTGGGTTTCATAGTCTCCAAATGAGGAATCGAGGTGGACCCACACAAATTCAAGGTAATCCTTGAAATTCTTCCCCCAACTACCATCAAGCAACTCAGAAGTCTGTAGGGAAATGTTGCATCGATCAAGTGCTTCATAGCGCAGCTATCTGACAAGTGCCGACCCATGAATAAATTATTGCACAAGGGGGTAGCATTTCATTGGGATGATGAGTGCCAGTCAGCCTTTGATGATATTAAACAATACTTGGCTTCACCGCCAGTATTGGCACCACCTAGACCAAGAGTGTCATTCTACTTATACATCTCAGCTACTGAGGTGGCACTAGGTGCCATGCTATCCCAAAAAAATGAATTGCATAAAGAATAGGCTACTTACTATCTTAGGCATACCCTGGTCAGTTATGAACTTAACTATGCATACATCGAGAAGCTCTGCTTGGCAGTGGTGTTTGCTACCAATAAGTTATACCATTACATGTTGAGCAACAAGACGTATGTTATGTCTAAGGAGAATCCATTGCGATACATGATGAGTCATACTTATCATAGTAGTCGTACAATGAAATGGATCATGTTGTTGATGGAGTTTGACATAGAATTCATTGGACAGAAATCCATAAAAGGTCAAGTCATCGTTGATCAACTAGTAGAGGCTCCTCTTGAAGACGATCAACCTCTGACCGTAGAACTACCAGATGATGGGGTCTTCCATGTTTTAGAATTGCCAGATTCTAATGAGCCTGAGTCACAGGCCGACATGACCCTATTCTTCGATGGTTCAAAATGTGAGCAAGGAGGTGGCACGGGAATTGTATTCTTCACACCGCAAGGGGCTCCAATGCCTCTGTCATTTAAATTAGACTTCCCGTGCACCAACAACAATGCAGAATATGAAGCCTTGCTCATAGGTCTTCAAACAACAGTCACCATGAACATCAAATGTTTAAACATTTTTGGTGTTTCACTATTAATTTTCAATCAAGTAAATGGGGTATTCCAATGTAAATGCCCAGTTCTACAGGCCTACAAAGCCCTTGTGGAAAAATTCTTGGCATAACTTGAATGGTATGACATCGAGGCACTCCCTCGATCATCGAATCATTTTGTGGATACTATGGCCTCCTTGGGGTCACTAATCCCACAAGACCCTTTCGGTGAGATGACAACCATTCAGGTCAAGACATTATCATAATACGTGATGGAGCGTGCAAGCTCTGACCTAACTCCAGGAATCCACTTGATCTAGATTGAACCATCTCAAGATAGGTTCTCTCAAATCCAATATTGTTTGACTCAAGCCAACTTGGGGTCCTTGTTCTCCCCTACCCCTCTTAATAGCAACACAACGCTATTTTTACAAGTTCTTTCCCGTTCAGATTTTGCTAGGGATGAACTTCAAGAGGGATTGGCCATTCATACCATCGAGGTTTTTGATCAACAGGATTGGTACACACCCATAAGGGATTACCTCAAGCTAGGTAACCTCCCACTTGGATTGACACAAGCCATGAAAAGATCATTTAAATAGAAAGTGACAAAACATGTCTTGTTAGGAGACATTTTGTATCGTCGAAGCTATGAAGGAATCCTCCTCCGTTGCTTGGACCAGCAAGAGTCCGCTTGGGCGATCACCCAAGCCCATGATGGTACATGTGATGGCCACTTTAGCGGTATGGCCATTGCAAAGCGCATTCTCCACATGGGCTATTATTGGCCATATTTAGAGCGAGATTGTTGCGCATATGTAAATAAGTGCATGAAGTGTCAACACCATGCCAATTTGACACACGTACCCTCTCAGGCCTTGCAACCGATCCAATTGGCTTGGCATTTTTCACAGTGGGGCTTCGATCTAATTGAAAAGATCTCCCCTGCATTGTCGGGTCATCACACGTTTATCATAATGGCCATAGAGTACTTCACCAAGTGGGTGGAAGCAATTTCACTAACCTCTATGATTGGATCCCGCATTGCGAAGTTTATTTTGCATAACATCATATGTCATTTTTGTATTCCATCCAAGATCATCTCGGATAATGGGATGCCATTCAAGAATAAATATGTGCGTGCTTTGACAACAAAGTACAAAATTCAGCATAGTTTTTCAACACCCTATTATTCGCAAGCAAATGGGCAAGCAGAGGCGTCAAACAAAATGCTAGTCACCATCCTCAAAAAGACCATCGTAGATAGTCACAAGGATTGGCACATTCAAATCCCACTTGCCCTATGGGCATATCGCACTAGCATTCGGACGCCCACTGGGGCTACTCCATTTTTGCTGGTGTATGGCTCCAAGGCTATCATGCCTCTCGAGTTGGAAATCCCTTCCCTGTGCATTTCAATGCAAGAGTTCATCGATGATGACACTGCGTGGCAGGCTCGGTTAGACCAATTGACGTTGCTCGATGAACGATGCGTCAATGCTCTCGAGCATTTGCGTATCTATCAAGAGTGACTTAAGAAAGCATACAACATGAAGGTTCACCTAAGGGACTTCCGAGGTTGGTGACTTGGTCTTAAAAGAGAACCAACAGAATTCTAATTTGTCATCCCATCTAAGGGACAAGTTCATGGCAAACTGGTTAGGTCCTTATGTGATTGACAGTAAAATAGGACCTGGAACATACTAGATCGCCTCTCTTGAAGGAATAAAGGAGCTAGAACCCTTGAACATCAGTCATTTGAGGCCATTCCACATTTAGAGAGCCATAGTCCAACCAAAAGCTCCAAGGATTCCCACAATCGCTTGGTCAAACCCAAAATGCCCCAAAGGTGTCCATAAACCCTTTGGTCAAACCAAAAGCTCCAAGGATTTCCACAATCGCTTGGTCACTCCCAAAATGCCCCAAAGGTGTCCATAAACCCTTTGGTCAACCCAAAAGCTCCAAGGATTCCCACAATCGCTTGGTCAAACCCAAAAATGCCCCAAAGGTACCCATAAACCCTTTGGTCACACCAAAAGCTCCAAGGGTTACCATAACCGCTTGGTCAAAATAGATATTCAAAACCAAAAAAAACAATAAAATCATCAAAAATAACAAAAACAATTGCATCTCCATTCCATGCATACTCATAAAAATCAAAATACAAAAATATAGGTTGCATTAGGCATCGCATCCATACATTGCATATTTGCTAGGTCATACAAGTCAAAAGCACCATAGACTATAATTGCTTGGCAATTCCATCATTTTCCACATCAAATTCATTTTATGAACGCATACATCCAGAATAACACCATCCCCATTTTTAGCATAGTCAGTTGTCTCCTAATGTATGTAGGGTTTTCGTCATTCAGTTGTCTTTAAATTTCTATCCAAAAACTGTACAAAGTTAAACAGATTTTACAAGGGAAAGTTTTACTTGGGTCACGCCTCGTTCTATAACATCCCTACACAAGTTAAAACACATAAAATAATTCCCAAGTTGTGTGAACGTAAGATGAAAACTACAAAGCAATCTAGGGTACCATAGGTGAAAGATTAGCCTACTCATCCCCCTGTGTGAATGGTTCAAGAGTGCTGAGAATTGACAAAAGGACAAGCTCTTCCCCATCCATTCCCCCTAATCAATAGTGGTTTTCACCACTAACAAAAATCCCAATTACCATTGGTCCCTAAGGTTGTAAGGATTCGTACTACACGTCCCTGCCAAGGATGGGTAGTCATCCCCAAGACCTAACAGGATCAATGACCATTCAAAATCAAATTCCCAACAAACCATCATCATGACCATTTCCAATCACCTTTGGTCTCCAAAGTCATAAGGATTCATACTACACGCCCCTGACAAGGATGGGTAGTCATCCCCAAGGCCTAAAATATTAATGCCCATACTTCATAATCTCCATAATCCCCTTTGGTCCCCAAAGTCATAAGGATTCGTACTACATGTCCTTGAACATGATGGGTAGTCATCCCCAAGGCCAAAAGGATCAATGTCATTCACAAGCCACAAACCTACAAGCTCAACCTTACGAAGCTCAAAATGCACAATCAACTAATAGTGGTTATCACCACTATTCAAAATCCTTGCTCAAAAAGAAAAACAAAAAAAGAAAAATAAAAAGTGATTTTTATCACTATGTATACGAGCAAGTATCCTAAACCGTTGAGCAAATACAAAAATCCTAAACTTGAATCCCTAGAATTCTCAGCATTCGAACAACCATCTAGGTAATCCTCATTACGGGTTTGGTGGACAATCTACCTGGTAATGGCGGTATCCTAAACGCATGACGATATGTCTATCACATTAGCTTTGCGTGTGAGCAGACCAATGTTTGCATGTGGATGAGCTAGCTTATGGTACCTTAGATTGTCCCATGGATTAATCTGACTAAATACAACAATGGAGTTAGTGGAGCTAATTAGGTGATCCTCGGTACAGGTTTGGTTGATAGCCTATCTGGCATCGGCGGTATCCTGACAAATACCACATAAACGAACTCAATTGCACACACAGGGATGTGAAATAACTTGGTTAAACTCAAGTCGGATTTATACCTTGTTCAAAAAATCTTGTGAGATAAATGTATAGTCTTGGCTAGTTCGTTAAAATATCTGAATCTTAGAAAACCTTAACTAAATTTTAAAAACAACTGGTACATTTCATTACGTACATCCCCATCAAATAATACAAAAAATACAAAAACAAAATTCTCCCATACAAAAGTCATTCCACAAAGTCATCACATAAGTACAAAAATCCAGTAAATCTTGTACAGTCTATGGTGCCATCGACAAGTTATCAACAACTCATTTCATTCATTCCATATGCATACATCATATAATTAGAAACATCGCATTCATAATACCACATGCATACATCATCATAAATAACCGTGCATAAATAGAAAAACAAACCATGACAAGTGTATCAACACAAATAACATCATATATATATATATATATATTATATATATATATCATCAAAAATTCCCGTAGGATACAATAAACCGGTCCTCTGACTTCACAAACAGAGCGAAAATTTCAAAAACAACAAAAACAGCATAAAATGCACCAAAAACAAGCAATAAAATTGTCCAATGAGAGTGCTTTTGCACTTGACATTCCGGGCATGCAAAACTAATATTGGGGTCACAAATCCTCACTATCCTACTCCCTAAGAAGGCTACCATAGCTGGACCGCTCCACGGGAGGACGGATTTTTGAGAATTTCATCCCCAAGAAGCGTCACCAAAAGGGTCAAAACCCAACCAAAAATAGCAATAACATTGCCGAACGAAGGTGCCTTTGCGCCTGACATTCTTGGCATCCAAAACAGACGTTGGGGTCACAAATTTTCACTATCCTACTCCCTAAGAAGGCTACCATAGCCGGACCGCTCCACGGGAGGACGGATTTTTGACAATTTCAGCTCCAAAATGCATCACAAAAAGGGTTAAAACCCACCAAAAATAGGTCAGAATGTTCGAAAACTGCTTAAGCATTCAACGGTAAACAACTAAAGGCACCCTTACATAAGTCATCTTGGGTCAAGCGACTCGTTGCTTTTCTCATGTCGGTCATTCCCTCATCGATTCGTCGTTTGAGGGGGTAGTCACACTTAGTCACCAATCAACAAAAACACACCCAATCAAAGAAATGGCATGCATTCAAAAGATCATTGACAAAGACAATCATGCCCCTACTTGGGGTAGCAAACAAGCAATAATCACAAGCTGATCAAACACTTGGCATTCATGAATCATGAACTCAAGGTTCCCATAGACAAAAGGTTGTGCCCTTTGCCTATTCATGACTGATCAATGTCCAAGGTCAAGTAACACCTCACCGAAAAAGGTTAACACTTGAATTAAGCTCCTTAGCTCGTCAGAAGAAAGGATTTAAGAATGCATGCCCTTTCCATACTTGGGGCATCAAGAGTTGGTTAGGTTACTAAGAAACCCTAATCATTAGTGCTTTGGTTATCTATTTTTGCTCAGCGTTGTGCCTTGCACAATGCTTCCCAAAAAGGGGCATCTATAGACACCAAAATAGCACCAATCCGATTATGTGACGACAAGCATTGATCGCATTGACACACACAGCCCCCAGGGTAGCCCCCAGAGGTTAAAAAATGGTCCTAACCACTCCCAAAAGTAGTTTGGAAGGTCAAAGGTCAATTTGGCACCTTTTTGGCACTTGGCTCTCTACTCGCCCCACCCTGGGACGATTACAAACTGGCATCTGTCCCACCCAGGGACGATTATCAGCATTCACCCTAGGGTGAGGCGAATAGCAGGTTTGATTGTCAAAAATTCAAACCTCGACAAGTCCGCTAGTTAACTGCAACTTCAGGCCATGCAATTGCGAGGAACGGCTTCAAATCAAGGAGAGAGACTTCAGTCATGCATGTCTTTAATTTTGGAGGCCTCATGCAAGGAGACTCTAAATCAGGGAATAATATTTTTCCCAAAATAGGACATGCAACTCAAGTAGTGCCCTCGCATGCGCATTCAAACAGAGAGACCCTAGGTCTATAAATTGGTGAGTCTTCTCACCCAAAAAAAAAGAGAAGAGAGGGAGCATTTTGAGCAACGAAGTGCTGCCATTTTACATCCATACACACACCCTTTTTGATTTGTGCCTTTCACATCCTTGATCTCTCTTTTGGAGGGAGGTTATTGGGTGATTATTGGAAGCGCAAATCCGGAGCCCAAACCCAAACATTTGGCCACAATATCCCACAAAATTTGCCAAAAACACTACATAAGAGGTTTTGGACCTATCCCAAGTGGATTGGTGCTGAAACAGAGTCTCAAACGATGGGCGTCCTACCCCTGGGTGCCCCCCAAGTTGTTGCAGTTCTAAACGCCCCACCCTAGAGTGATTAGAAATTTGTGGCAGATTTCCTTGATTTTTTTTTTGCATCTTGTTCTAGGTTATTCAAATAGGCTGTAGTTTAAATTTCACTTCATTCTGACAAGTTTTGGTCATGCTTTTATTATTTCTCGCTTTTACTAACCTGCATATGGCATCATCAAAATATGGGTGACAGAGGCCAAATTGGAGAAATCTGACCATCTGGGTCATCCCAAAATACCCCCAATTAGCTAACCCCAACTTTGCAGGTCATTTGGAGCTCCCTGGATAGGACATTGAAGAGGGTGCTTTTTAACAATTTGTTGTAGGTTTATTCGTCCCACCCCGGAGCGAATACAAATATGTGAGGAATTTCTCGACTGTTCCTTTTGCAGTGGCTTCCTGGTAACATATTCATGCTTCTATCAAATTTTCAGGTCATTCTGATGTTATTTGGTTATCGGTTTAATATTTTCATGAATACACTAACAATAGGCCTTGGGAAATACATGTTCTATTCTATCTGCAGGTGCTACTAATCTTTTCTATTTCCTTGAACATAGGTCTTCGACATCAGAGGAGCAGTAAGGAGTCAAAACTCATATACACAAGTGGCGACGACGTTTTGGTCCGCCCATCTTACATGTGGGCACGCGGAAGAAGGATTGCTATCCATGGATGTGACAAGAAACATATTTAACGCTCCTATCCCCTAAAAAGGAAGGAGACGTATTGTAACACGACTTTAAAAGCATATCAATAAAGAGGGCCGTATTCCATATTGCTTTTATCTTGTGTCGATTCGTTCATGTTCTTTCCTTGCATGCATTTTTCAATACATAGGCTTTTAGCGTTAAGTTTGGTTTTACACGCATCGTACTTGGCACTTTCCTTTTTGTTTCTATATCCTCGTGCTTTAACATACTTTCTTTGGTTTAACCAAATATTTTTTCTAGTTCTATATCTTCTTATCTCCATTCCTAGAATGTACCTACCTGCACCCAAATATTTTATTTCAAACTGCACTGACAACTGAGATTTTAGGTTAAAAATTAAACTTTTACCATTCCCAAAGAATAACATATCATCAACATATAAAAAAATAATGAGAATGTGACCATTGTTAGTTTTGATATAAACACAATGGTCAGATTTAGACCTCTGAAACCCCAAACTCAACACATAGGTATCAAAATTTTGGTACCACATTCTAGGAGACTATTTCAGACCATACAAAGATTTCTTCAACTTACAAACCAGATTTTATTTACCTTTTACAATGAAATGCTCTAGCTGTGACATATAGATTTCTTCCTCCAACTCACCATGAAGGAATGTTGTCTTCACATCCATCTGCTCGATCTCCCAGTCATAAGCTACTACAAGTGATAACAAAAATCGAATGGATGTCAGCTTGGCTACAAGAGAGAATATTTCACCATAATCAATTCCCTCCACCTGAGAATACCCCTTTTCGACCAACCGTGCTTTATGCTTCTCAACACTGCCATCAAGACCATACTTTTTCTTAAACACCCATTTACATCCAATGAGTTTTCATCCTTCAGGAAAAGGTACCAGATCCCAAGTTTTATTTTTCTTGAGTGCAACTATATCTTCGTCCATGGATATCATCCAAGAATCCACATCATTCATACCCATAGCCTCTCTTATAGATTTAGACTCATCAGTGTTAGCAATCAAAGCAAAAATACAATTGGAATTTAACAATGAATATCCAAACCTATCCGATGAATATCCAAACCTATTCAGTTGCCACCTTATTCATGTAGACCTCCTCACCAACTGAGGTTGAGGTTCTTCCTCTTCTTCGAAACTTTTAGAGCTACTTGAGCTCTCCTCATCATCAGGTTCTTCAGGAGCTCGTAGTTATTTTTTCATTAGAGTAAGTGGGATCTAAACTACCTCCTTCTTATATTTCTTCTCTTCCTCTGGTTGCAGCTCAATATTTGAAGGTTTTAGCTCTCTAAAAACTACACTTCTACTGTATAAAACCTTCTGTACAACTGGATCCCAAAGCTTGTACCCCTTCACACCGACACCATAGCCGATGAAGATACACTTAACAGCTTTGTTCTCCAACTTAGACCATTTTTCTCTCGAAACATGAGCATATGCTTCACAACCAAAAACTCTGAGATATCTCAATGAAGGATTTTTACTAGACCATGCCTCCATGGGTGTCTTTTCAAAAAGTGTCGATGTAGGAGATTTGTTAATCAGATAACAAGTTGTGGCAACCGCTTCAGCCCAAAACTTTTGTTCAAGGCCAGCACCACTCAACATACTCCTAGCCCTCTCCATCAACGTCTTGTTCATCCTTTCTACAACTCCATTTTGTTGTGGGGTGTATGGAGTTGTCTTATGTCTTTCAATCCCGTGGTCCTTACAAAACCTATCAAATTCTATCGAACAAAACTCACTGCCATTGTCAGTCCTCAAAACCTTAATCTTTCTATCAGTTTGATTTTCAACCAAATATTTAAACTCTTTAAACTGACTAAATACTTCAGCCTTACTCCTGAGGAAATATATAAATGTCCTTCTACTATAATCATCTATGAAAGATACAAAATATACAAATTTTGACAATGAAGGAACATTAACAGGACCAAACACATCTGCATGAATATAGTCCAAAACCCTAGAAGACTTATGAGAACTATGGTAAAAAGAAACATGATTTTGTTTTCCATATACACAATGTTCGCAAAAGTCAAACTCGAGATTACAATCATCAAGGCCTTCAACAAGGCTCTTATTTTTTAGGGCTCTAAGACCCTTCTCACCAATGTGACCAAGTCGTTGGTGCCATAACATTATCTTCTCCATTGGAAGCTTCATTTCCAAAGCATTGGTACCCTTAGGTACCCAATGAGCACGACCATCAGATGTAGACACAACTATCTTCTTTTCAGTATGATCTGATGGTGAGGATGAAGAATCCAAAGGTCTCTTCTTCTTCGGTACATCAGAAGAACTATTGCACTAAACAGTGCATGCATCCAACTTGTATAGAGTGCCAATCCTGACACCCTTAGCCAACACCATAGCTCCTCTAGTCATATTGCATCCTCCACTCGAGAAAACAACCTACACACCCACATCATTCATTTTACTTATAGAAAGTAGGTTTCATGCCAAACTAGGGATATGCAGAACACCATTGATCCCCTTCACTCTACCATCAGGGAATTTTATCTTAAATAATTCATTTGATAAATAAATTAAGTTTATTTTCAAAGTGATAATAGAATTTCATTTGGTAAATAAAAGAATTTTATTTTTCAAAGTGATAATAGAATTTCATTTGATAAATAAAAGAAGTTTATTTTAAAAGTGATGCAATAGTGTCATACAATATAGTTGGTGCAAGCCTAGGCAAATATGACATAGTTTCAAGAGGAGCTGACATGCATCCTTGACCAAGGTGCCTACTTATGGAGGTAGGTGCCCTTGACCAATGCGTCTACTTATGGAGGTAGGCACCCTTGACCAAGGTGCCTTCTTGTGGAGGTAGGCGCCCCAAGGCACTTACTTGTGGAAGTAGACACCCTTTGACCAAGGTGCCTATTTGTGGAGGTAGATGCCCTTGACCAAGGTGCCTACTTGTGGAGGTAGTAAATTTACATTATTCTCAAATGTTTTACAAGAGAAGATGATGAGAAAACAATCCTTATATAATAGAAGTTTATGATTAATGTGATTACCTTACCTAGTTTAAGAACAACTACCATGTGTCCTATATGAGGTAGGATCCCTTTCTGGCCAATGAGAAGTCTTTTTGTACATCAACCTACCTCACCTGCCTCATCAACAATGTAATTTGCACTGTAGGTGATTGTTCAATTAGCCAACACAGGGCTAGATAAATATCTTGTGTAGAATGTGACTTTCACGTCTATTATCAAGTCTACGCAAGACATGGTATAACCAAGAGTCCTTGAAACTTATGTTTCCAACTACATGATCACCGACTATCCTTACCCACTAGTATGAATGAAGGTTTATCAATATGTTACTTTCAACAATGTTTATAACCCATTGTTGTAATGAGGATCACCTTATGGTCATCATTATCCTAATTTTTTATGTAGTTGGACTAGACTACTAGGCAATACAAGCCATCAAAATTTAGTTCATCCACAAGCTGACATTGATCTGTACAAAAGAAGGTTGCTAATGTGACAGACATATCACCACGTATAAGACTATTAAAACTTTGCCAAATCTCGATTACAAATACATCCTTCTTAGGGATACCCAAATCCTTGATACAATTGATACAATTTTGAAGGCCCCTCGAAAGGGATGGTGCAATACGCAAACTATTCCTCGGCCAACAATATTTAGATGAGAGTCATCATCGAGATACACCTTTCCACCATCATATTCTTCATACTTCGAGAACCAACCTCTGTGAGAGGTCATGTGAAAAGATGCTCCTGAATCAATTAACCACACATATTTTGATGCATGCATTGCCAAGGCTGTGATAAATGCATCACAGTCATCTTGAGAGGATTTATTAGAATCAAAATCAAAGATCAAAGATAGATTTATTTTTCTTCTTCTTCTCCTCCTTGCATTCTTTTCGAAAGTGTTTAATCTTACTTCGTAGTTCCAACATTTCACTTTGGAATTTTTATTGGGAGACTTAGATCTCCCTGGGGACTTTGACTTTGACTTCTTGTCCTTCTTCTTGCCTTTCTCCTTCGATCTACCTCAAGCAACAAGGGCCTCCTTGGCCATCTCAAAATATTTCCTCCGCATCTCCTCAAATAACAAAGAAGCAACCACATCATCCATTGTGAAATTGGTTGTAGTACTTCCAATAGCCATCACCAGATGGTCCCATGAGTCTGGAAAAGAACATAAAAAAAGCATGCAATGGTCTTCATCCTCAATCTTCACACCAACAGATCCCAACTATGCAACAATCATATTGAAGGCATTCAGGTGATCAACAACGACTCCTCCTTCCTCCATATTCAGAGAATACAACTTCTTTCTTAGGAACAACTTATTCACCAAGGATTTCCCTTGATAAATATCACCCAATTTCTTCCAAAGGCTCGTTGTAGTCTTCTCCTCATGGACATTCAGGAGAACAAAATCAGCCAAACAGAGTCTGATCAAACCCTTGGCTTTTTGATCCATTAGATCCCAATCTTCTTGTTTCATGCCTGATGGTATAGATCTAGATATGGCATCCCACAAATCTCTATCCATGAGCATATCCTCCATTTTTAATTTCCATAACTTGAAATTACTGCCATTAAACTTCTCTATCTCAATCCTTCCAGATGTGCTTGCCATATTACAACTGCAACAAGATTATCAAACCAAGAAATTTTTTTGCAAAACTCCCATTGAAACTAGATTAGCACAAAAAACCCTCTACCCACCAGAGATAACAAAACTAGCCAGACACTGATACCAACTGAAGGGAAGCTAATATGTGAAAAACAACCTCCAAATGTAAATCTACAACGAAGAGTGAATGCAATTTTTTTAACCTTTCAACACTATTACAGTTAGATGCACATTAACATTAAATTTTAGATTTGCAGAGAATGAGAGAATCAACACAACAAAAAACCACAACACAAGATGTACGTGGGGAAAAACCCTTTCAGGTAAAAAACCCCACACTCCAAACATAGGAACAAATTGTATTATTAGCAACAATAATGGTTACAATACAATGCTTTGTTCTATCTTTCAGGAGTCTTCTCCAAATGTCTAGAATCTGGCAAAATTCTGACAGCATAATAGTATCCTGAAAATCTTCAACCTGCAATCATCTATACAATGGCAAAGAGACATATAAATAAACCTCACATGAAGAAACTTGGTGCCCAAGACTTGCCAAAAACACAACTCAATGCCTAGCTCATGATTCCACAATTCAGGGAATCTTACATGAGTTACAAAGCACAAATTTTTGGCTTTTTCTAAACCCAACGCCCATCTCCATAAAATCTGCCATTAATATCATGTAGAAAGCCCTACAAATCAGCTACCTTATCTTGCATAGGTTGGCATCTCCACAAAAAAGCTACAACTACCATAAACTATTATTCATGACTCTTACATTGTCATAGTTCAACATAGCAAGTTGTCATAAACCGTTTCATGGAAACTTATGACAAAAGCCACCAATTTAATTATAAAAATAAGACTTCCAAAGTGGACGCCTACCTTCTAAAAAAACAGCTTGCAAGTGATACATATAATATATCATGTAAGATGACACCTCATGTGTGGATTCTATAATATGATATTCACTTTAATAAAAAAAAAAAACATTAACATAAATAAAATAAATAATTGACCACATATACTAACTAAATGTGGATAAGTACTCTAAGGTTGAGACACTTTAAGCGCAACAGTGAATGCTCTAAACTAAAGTTTTTTCTTTTAGAATATGACTGCTTCGCCTTTATGGCATAGTAAAAATGATCGACGTTAAAGGAAACTGAAGGAAAATCTTTGTATACGAAGAAACCATGCAAGAAAAATCCGAAATCGAAACGAGAAAAGCAGTCACGCATAACGGAAAATCTGCCAGGCCAAAATTAAAGAAATTGAAATGTGCATCTTCTTATGGTACAAGTCACTTCCCGATTCCAAAATGTCTCATTTCACTGCAAACCACGCAAGTTCCGAATAAGTCGGAAACGCAAAGAAAATCCACATGATCGACTTCGACATCAAAGACGGCAGACAATGGCTCAGTCTCATGCAATCCCTGGGCGTACGACAGTGCGGTCCCCAGCAGACGTTCATCGGGATCGACATCGAAGTGACACGTACTTCGATGTCGATCATGAAGTCGCCGCCGCTAACGCCTCCTTCGCTTTCCAGAACCTCATTCAAAAGCCCAAGGTACTGAAATCGTTGGACAACGTTTTTTCGAAGTTACAGCCGTTGGTTTTCAAGGTCATCCACAACGAAGGCCATCACAACTCCGCTAGTTTCGTCAAGCAGTTCATTGAGGTCCTCTTCTATTACAGCCAGATATTTGATTCGCTGGATGCGGATTATGAACGGTGGGATGTGGATAGGCGGCGAATCGAAGGCTTCCCCATCGCTCCGGCGATGCGGAACATGGTGGCTTGCGAGGGGAAGGACAGGCTTATCAGACATGTGCAGGCTGACGTGTTGGGCTCGTTCATGAAGGAGGTCGGCTTCAAAGGGGTGCCCTTCAGCGAGAAGGCCAAGTATGAGGCTAATTTGTTACTCGGCCAGTTTCGATCTCACAAGTGTTTTACTATTCGGGAACAGGGGCCTGCTCTTACCGTGGGGTGGAAGAATACCCCGATTTTTTCCATGTCTGCGTTGATGCCCAACACTTTGAACAAGTATATCGGAAGAAAATTTTATAGTTCTAGACGTGCTTATAGGGGGATGTAAGATACATCGTTCATCTGGTCTCTTTAACACAGTATAAATAGTCTTTAATTTACTTATTTAAGGTAAATTTTCGTATAGACTGCTAATTATTATATTATTTCTTTCCTGGTAATTTTTTTCTCATTTTTTAAATTTTGATTGAATCTTTTTAATTTGAATCTTTTAAATGTATACTAAATTAATTATTAAAATAATATATGTAACTTAAGAAATATATTTATATAAACGTTTTATTTATTTATTTTTAAACCTACCTTTACTCACCAGTCCCTTAATATTTTAATTATTTAAAAAAACTATTTACCCCACACTAAGAAATGATTTTGATATATGTTTCAGGAATTTATTTAATTACCGGCATAGTATAAACTTGTTTAATTAAAAAAAAATATGAACATTTTAAATATAGGTTTTTTTATTTTATATATTATAAATTATAATAAAAACCAAAATATATTATATTTATAGTTTTTGGGGATAAGGTAATTGTTTTGGTTTTTTTTTTTCATGCTAGTTATGCATAGTGGTGAATATTTGCAAATTGGGTGAATATTAAGATTTCCAAATTTGGAAATTGGTGAATATGAGAACCTTCAACGTCGACCAATTCACATAAAATTTTGAGGACATTAGGGTCAATTCACCATAATATATATCCAAACATAGGTATATTTGTATTGATTGAAAATCTGGTTTGGAGCCTGATCTAATGGTGGTGATTTTAAGAAGTTAGGTCAAAATATTCCTCAAATGTGACCTTATGTTTTAGGACATCAAATGCCCCTTTGGTGTGAAAATGATTGATTTGATTTGCTTAGTATTTGTCATGATTCACCTTGATATTGATTAGGATTCATCATTTTTTACAAGTACATTTTGAGTCCAACCCCTTATGCATAACCTTGGTGTGTGTTAAATTTTCTATTGATAAGCATAACTCATGGTTAAGAGGATACTAGTCAGCTCGTGCATTGGGTGTAGGGGTTTCATCGGAAGGTCCAAGGTTCAAACCATGATGTGGGTGAGTGTGTGAGGGGGTGGGTATGTGGTGGCTTTGTGTTAAATTTTCTATTGATAAGTACAACTCTCGACTTTATGAGGGGTCATGGTTGGGAGGAGACTGCTCAACCATAGAGGTTTCTCACAATAACAAATAATAATAATAATAATAATAATTTATTTTTAAATATATTAAATGTTATATATAATATAAATATAAATTTAAGTGTTTTTAAGTTTTTATTTCTTTTAATAATATTATTTTAAATTTTATAAGTTTTTTAAAGATATAATTAAATTGTATAGATTTTTATTAATAATATGACATTATAATTAATTCAAATGATTTAAATATAATTTTTTATTAATAGGGATAAGTTATATATAATAACATAAGTTTTATTGATATATTTAAATCAAATATTACATTTAATTTTTATGGATTAATTTGGTTGCATAATTGTTTTGTGTAATATATTTTTTAATAAGTTTTGTTTGGTTTGTATTGGGTCACTTGAACCAAAAGAAAAAATAGTTACATTTGTTACTAGGTTAAATAAATCATATCATACTTACTTTTATCTCAATGGAAATTTTCATTTTCCTCATATTGCTACCTTTCGATAATCAACATGTTGACATCATTATTTTAATTGGAGATAAAAATCTCACTCTAAGTTGAAAATCGAATCATGGTTGGGTACTTTATCTACTATTGTATTTCCTTATCTATAGATGTGCTCAAATTTTCAAGATTCTTCCTCCTAGGTTATTTGATATAAATTAGAAATGATGTTATTTTGTACTCATTTCCCAGAAGAATTAATCTTTGTATAATTATAATAGATTATGAATCACCTTAATAAAAATATATTTTCATTATTTTTTCAATGATAACTTTGATACTTCTAATAAATATCCTAGTCTTTGCATAGTTGTAGTTGAACTTCCATATATATATATATATATTAGCGAAAAACCCCTTGTGGAGCCGCCTTGGTCTAAGAGACCATGAACAGGGGGCTCTACACCATCAAAGTCACCCGAAGGTTGCACTCAGCCCTGCCCACACCAACATTATCAATTGGATTTTGGGTACCCAATTTAGCTTTTTGGTAGGATGGAGATTCGATCCTCAGACCTCCTCGCTCCCTTGAGGATTGCCCTCTCCTTTCCAACTCACCTACAACACCTGGGTTGAACTTCCATATGATTATAAGTATGTGAGGAGAATTTTTACCTTCATTATTTCTAAAAATATCACCTCCATTAGAATTTACCATATTTCATTTGAATCAACATCAAAATTAATTTTGATAAGCCCAATATATTTTGGGAATTTCTATCTTAGGTTGATGTAAATATTTTTTTTAAGTTTATAGTCATATATGATTCTCATAATTATATTTACATACTGCAATGAAGAGGCTAGAATCCTTTTTATATATATTTAAGACTTTTCATTTATGTTTATATTTACATACTGTAATGAAGAGGCTAGAATCCTTTTTATATATATTTAAGAATTTTTATTATCAAAACCATGCCCATAAACATTCTACAAGAGGGGTAATAATGCAATGGTAAACTTAGACATAGCCTTAAAACTTTATTTTAAAATTTTAATATTTCTTTCAAGCCAAAGATTTTTACAACTAATGGTTGGACAAATCCTCTAGAGAATTCATAATGATTTATCTTTATAAAATTTATTTAAATATTTCATCAACTCCAATGTTAATAGAACTACCTAATATTTTCTCATTGTTTTGAAATACTAGTCCCAAATGGTATGAAAAAATGGATAACAAACAAGTAAATAATTTGAAGCTTCTAAATTCTTCTTATATAAGGTAAGCCTAAAATGTTTGTTGCATCCTCTTATTTTTTTACTCTTATCTATAATAATTTTTCTTTGGACTACTAACCAAATTAATTTTTATGACTTAAGGAGGGACTCAAATGACAAAAAATTATTTCAAAGGAAATATTTGGGAGTATGAAATTTTTATTGAGCTATAGCCTTAAATCCCATCTTAATTGAACATCCACCACTAAAAGTTATGCGAAACCAAAATATAGATAAGCTAGGATGTCACCAAAGTAGAGCTATCAGTTATTAGTTCCACTAGATCCCGCATCATTCTCCTCTTTGTGCTTGATCCTCTCCCAATGATATCAACCCATGATAATGAGAATTTACTCCATGTAAGAGATCATGGATTCCATTGAATCAATCAAGTATTTCTAAAGTTTAAGCAATATTTATTTCAAGGGTTTACTGGATGTTAGATTTTGAGGATATATACATTGGAAGATATCTAACACATGTCCTAATAAGATGCAATAAATATAAAATGATGTTGCAGAACTTTATTATCATTAACATAAATCATTCACCAATATGCAGAAATATCAAATCATTCATCCACAAATAATTATCCACAATAAAAATCCATAAATGAGAGAGAGATAGATAATACCCTTAAGGTAGGAAAACACCAATAATACTCCTTAAGTAAGGAATCACTCCACAAGATCTCCCAAGATGAGAGAGCCACTCAAGGAGGGCAACGTCTAATAAGCCACTTCGTGGGCAAAGAGGATTACATAAGATTCTTCTTCAATGATGATTACAATGAAAAATATCTCTTCTTTATATATCCATATTCTTATTCTACTTTAGGTAGCCTACTACTAATATAATATTATATTATAATATAATATTATAATACAATAAACCTTGGATTATGGGTGACCCATGCCAACCCTTATACAATATAATAATATCCCCAAATATCTATTCCTAGGTACCCTACCATGTCATTCTCCTTACAAATGTTTCATCCTTGAAACATATGAAGAAATATGATAATATGATTTGCTAAGCAAATTTAGCAACTGGTATCAATCACGATCATCCATCCATCCAAGTGAAACATGTTGATGCTAGTATGCAATTTTGTTACTTGAGTATCCAAATATGCTTTGTTGGCTCCATGTTTTTGCTGATGTATTTCGATAATTTGAATGATGGGTCCAATTTTTCCTTGATGCTGATGATCCACTCTGAAAACTACGATTCCTATGGTTTCTTTGCCAAACATTGCCATAGTTGGTATCCTTCTGATTACATATAAAACCATAATATTGTTGCCTTGAACCATACCTCCAATATTATTGATGTGCATGGTTGTGTGGATGGCGATATGGTGCAATCTTAACTTGATGTTCTACCTTCTTTGACTTCTCAACATTTGGATCCATTGTTTTAAATTCTTATAGACAGTGTCCTTTCATGTTCTCTTTGTTTGGTGTGTCCTTGTGCTCTTCTATCAAAGCTTCCTTAGACTCTGTTACTACTATTTCCATGAACTCCATTGCTGCTACTTATTCGATGGACTTTGTTTATGCTATTTCCTTCTTGGATTCTGTTTCAGGTTCTTCAATTCTTTTCTCTACAACCACTTCTTGATTTTCCTTGCATAATTGCTCCTTAAGCTAAGAAATATCTTGCAATATTATCTTCTTTTTCTTGTACCATAACTTCGTAAAATTCTTTTGCACATTAATGTTAACAGTGCCCAAAGAATATAACCAAGGATAACCAAGAACAATATCCTCATCATCCATCTGAATAACATGAAAATTTGAATGTAAAACATATTTATCCATGGTGATCTTCAAATCTTAAAAAAATTGAACATTCTCACCCTCTAGTTGTATGTCCTTAATTTTTGTTGCTTGAACTTGCAACTTCTTAGCCAAAGCAATATTAATAAAATTATATCTACTACTAGGGTCAGTAGAAATAATAACCTGTTCCTTTTGAATGCTTCCATGAACCTACAAAATAGACTTTTTAGATTCAAAAAAATTTCTTTGTCCATTTTCTAATTTATCTTCTACCAAAGGTATGGTTTCCTCTATATTTTTACTGACATCTTTTTTAATCTTCCCTGACCTTTTCCTCTTTCTTCTTGAGTAATTTTATTTCTTTTTCATAGTCTTCATTATGTTTCTTGAAAACTTCCCATTCTCCTTTTATTTCATTTCACTCATTTTGAATTTCTTGTAGTTTTTTTTTAAGGTCTTCAATGACATCCCACATGCTATCGATATTTTTATCCCTTCCTTTAAGTTTTCTCTTGCAAATATCTAACTTTATTTGTAATTGAATAGGTACCCATGTGATAAAGAATGTTGGTTCAATTTTATCCCAAGTGCACAATAATTTACCACATTTAAACATTTTTATCCATTGTAAAGCTTTCCACGTAAACAAAATATGACAACCATATTGTAACATGTTTTAACTAACTTGATATTTTAATATTTTCAACCACTCTCTCACATCAATATCATTTTATCCATTAAAATTTTCCACTCTCACCTCAATATCATTTTCTCCATTAAAATTTTCCAATGACATAGTTGATGCCCTAATGCAACTAGGGTTTTTTGATAATATATATCATACCCTAATGCAAACTAGAGTTTTATGGAAATAAATATCTTCCCAATGATTTGAAGCTAAAAATATACATATAAAACTAGATCTACAATTTTTCTTCCAAACAAAATAAAGTGCAACTGATTTGCTTACCCAAATTAAACAAATTTTATCTTTTAAAAAAATTGTGACTTAAAAATTTGTCACTACCCTTGTTCTAGATGGTTGACTTCAGAAGATCATATATCTCTCAATACTACTTGATTTCCTTCATATAACCACTCATTTTAAAGCTCTTAAAATTTTGCACAAACTAATCCAAGAATCGGATTAGACGTTTTTCGTAGGACTGCCCAAACTACCGAACTCGTTTCGGCCATATCTCACTCATCCGGACTCGGATTGAGCTAAAATTTTGAGGGTAGATGCCTGAAAAACCCTAGAATGTCTCCACCAATTTTCATATCATTTGGAGCAACACAGATCCTAGCACATCCCTATGTGTGAACGATATATTTGGCAAGCGGCTATGCGAGGGTTTCATCTGGTTGAGTGCAAGCAGCTCCAGAGGTTGGTTTTTAGGGCCTTCGGGCCCTAGCGGCCAATATTTTTGTGGTTTATGCTCAATATTTTAGCAGGAAATGTTGCAGGGGATACAATATGGGTTAGAAATTTGTCTTTCAATAGATCATACTATGAACTTGAGTGACAACGACTTCCAATTTGCTGCACAAAAGAAAAGTGAAAACCATACCTTTCCACGATGTCTAGGGCAAGGATTAAAGAGATCACGAAACAAGTTTCAAGTAGTTGATCAAAAAATGGCTCATATCTCAAGTGAATCTGGTGCTAAGGTGCACCCACAAAATAATTCTACTGTGAAAACCCCTGTCAAGGGTAAGAATTTCGAAGACTCGGTCCCAAAAATGAATTTTAGGGATGCCCTTCATGGTGGACAGCCTCAGCCCAATGCTAATATCAATATTAGGGCTTCCCATAAACCTCTAAGAATGCCTAAGATTGATCCCAGGAAAATGGAGTCAGGATGTCTTAAAGCAGCTGATGGAACTCCTATTGTTAAGCTTGATATGGGTAACATTCAGACTGGCATTGAAGATTTGGAAAAAAGAGGACTAATTTGTCGGTTCGTGGGTTTTCGTCCGAGTCTATCTGCTTTCAAAGTCTGGGCTGCAAAAATCTAGAAAACTAAAGGTGAGTTACAAATCTCTATTTATCCAAATGGTTATTTTCTTGTTTTATTTGCTAATAATGAAGATAGAGAGAAAAATTTTCAAGGGGGTCCTTGGTTTTTTGGAAGGGCAGGGCTTTTCATGAAGCCCTGGCATACTAAATTTAAAGCCGAAGAAGAGATGCCTTCTATAGCTCCCGTGTGGGTTAGACTCTTTGGCCTCCCTATTGAATTTTGGAATCCTACTATTTTTTCTTCAATTGGAAACTCTTTAGGAACTTTTATGATGACAGTTGATTGTACTCAAAATTTTGAACATATTATTTATGCTCGAATTTGTGTTTTAATGGATTTTGACAAACCCCTACCTAAAAATATCACATTACAATTTGGGGAAGACACTTGGGAGCAAGTAGTGGACTATGAGAACATTCCTTTTCATTGTAGAATTTGCCATGAATATGGTCATTTGGCCAGTGCTTGCCCAAATAAAATTCCTGATCAAAAGAAAGAAGATATAAACTCAACGAGGTTTCCAAATACCTAAGAAGAAGAACACTAAAAAAAAACAGGTTATGAAGGATCAATCAAAGTCATCTGCTAATATGTTTGAAATCCTTTCCACAAATGATGTCCCAAGTGAGGAAGAGGAAATAATGGAAACTAAAATCTTAGAAACACAATTTAAATATGAAGGGAAGAACTCGAGAGACAAACCAACAAATCAAAGGTTTTCAACAGAAAAAAAGGAGAAAATTTACACAAGAAAAACAATATTTCAAATGTCAAAACTTCAAATAATGCAGGTCCCAATATAGACTCCGTTGAACCATCTAGTAAAATTTTGGTTGTGTACGAGCATTCTTCAAGGTTAGAAGCCATCTCAGATTCAATTGGAATAAGTCAAGAAATAGGGAAAAAAAAATTGAAGATGGATTCTAATCAAAAAGTAGGTCGCAAGACCAATCAATATCATATGGTAAAAGAAGGTGAAAATCTTGTAGAGGAAGGTAATATTAATGCCCTTCCCAACTTTTTTAGCCCTGGTATTAATGAAGATCATCACTTGGAATATTAGAGGACTCAAAGGGAGTCTTTCAAAACAAAATGAAATTAGAAGAATGATTCAGATAAATCATCCACATCTTGTTTTCCTTCAAGAAACAAAGATGTCAATGGAGGATATGGACTTAATTGCCAGTAAAATTTGGCCAGCTAGAAAAGTGGTTTCCCTCAGTTCCCAAGGGACTTCGGGTGGCATTGCTTGTCTTTGGGACCCAAAAGAGGTAGTTATTCACCATATGGTTGGCAGTTGGGGTTTGTTGGCTATAGCTATTCAAAGTAGACATTCCAACCAGATTATGCTCTGCATTACTATTTATGCTCCGACTTCTTTGGAGGAAAAAAAGAAGACAGTGGAAGGATATTACTCATATTATCTCTCATTTTCCTAAAGCTTGGATCTTGATCGGAGGAGATTTCAATACCATCCTCTCTCTGGATGAGAAAATGGGGGGAAATAGAAATTTGGACAAAAGCACTGACCTCATGAGCGAATATATTGCAAACCTCCATCTTGTGGATATCCAACTAGATAATGGCCTTATGACTTGGTCTAACAGAAGGCAAGGCTTAGCTTGTATAATGGAGAGATTGGATAGGTTTTTGCTCTCTAAAAATTTCTTAATCCATGGTCACATTCCTAAAGTGAAGACTCTTAATAATGCTGGTTCGGATCATTGGCCAGTCATGGTGGAAATGTGGAAAACCAATGTGAGTTTCTCTCCTTTTCATTTTCAATTAATGTGGCTTAGAGACATTTCCTTCAGACCTCATGTGCAACAATGGTGGAAGGAAGGTAAACCTAGGCATGGGACTAAGATGTTCTGATTTTCCAAAAGACTGCAATACATTAAATCCAAAATCAAGACTTGGAACTGGAAAGAGTTTGGGGATGTTCATAAAAAAAAACATGAAGTTATTGCTCATATTGAAAATTTGAATAAGAAAATCCGTTTAGATGGCCTCACAGAGAAGAGAAGTGCGAGATGAAATTAAACTCACAACTCAGTTAGAGGAATGGGAAAAAAAAGAAGAAATCTTATGGAAGCAAAAATCTAGAATTCAATGGCTCAAAGAAGGAGATCGAAACACAAATTTCTTCCACAAATATCTTCTAGCTCGAAGATCTCACAACTTTATTTCTTCCTTAAAATCAGATTCTGGAGATGTTGTTTATACTTGGGATGGCATGAACTCTATTGTTGTTGATTACTTTTCCAATATTTTTTTTGCTACTCCTCTTGACTCAGCTTCTCAACATAATGTTCTTCAAGCAATCCCTTCTCTTATCACTTCTGAGGAGAACTCTATTTTGACTGCTCCTATTACTATCAATGAGCTTCAACAAGTAGTTTTTAAAATGCAAAAAGGGAAAACCCCAGGTCCTGATGGTTTTCCTATTGAGTTCTACCAAGAGTTCTGGGATATCCTTCATGTTGATTTATTAGAGGTGGTGGAAGAAGCCAGGAAAGCCAAAGAAATTTTGAAGGTTATCAATAAAACTTATATTACTCTTGTTCCAAAAGCTCAAGAGGTTGATCATATCTCAGCTTTTAGACCTATTGCTTTATGTAATGTTCTTCTCAAAATCATTACTAAAATCATGGCAGAAAGGTTGAAGCCTCTTTTGCATAAGATTATTTCCCCAGAGCAAGGGGGTTATGTGGAAGGACGTCAAATAGTAGATGAGATAGTTCTTGCTCAGGAAGCCATCCATTCCATGGATATGCAAAATTCTCCTTCCATGTTCATTCGGTTAGACTTATCCAAAGCTTATGACAGAGTGGATTGGCACTTCCTTATCAAAGTTTTGAGGCAATTTGGTTTCTCTAAGGATTGGATGGATTGGATTATGGGATGTATCTCTTCAGTTTCCTACTTAGTTCTTATCAATGGCAGGCCTTCTCGGTATTTCCCAGCTTCCAGAGGTATTAGGCAAGGTGACCCGCTATCCCCTTATTTATTCATCATTCTTGCTGAATGCTTGGGTAGGACTATAACCAAAAAGAGGGAAAACAAAACCCTTGAGGGAGTTACCATTGCTCATGGAGCTAGACCTATCTCTCATCTTCAATTTGTGGATGACTCTACTCTTTTAGGTAAAGCTACGGTTAAGGAAGCTTCTAATATTAAGCAAATCATTAGCTATTTTTCTAAGGCTATCGGGCAGTTGATCAATGAAGACAAATCTAAAGTTATTTTCTTTCACTGCTCTGCTAGACAGGAATCCATGGTCTTGGATAAATTAAGATATAAGAAGACCTCTCTTCCAATCACTTATTTAGGTATTCCCATAAATATTCAAAGGCAAAAAA
This sequence comes from Wollemia nobilis, assembly GCA_028583015.1. NCBI lineage: Eukaryota > Viridiplantae > Streptophyta > Pinopsida > Araucariales > Araucariaceae > Wollemia > Wollemia nobilis. Next base: position 3,606,469 of record JAQPPZ010016040.1, on the reverse strand, counting down.
ATAAATATTGGAATTGGTTGTTGGACAAAGTCAAGAAGAAAATTGGAAAGTGGACCAACAAGTGGCTTTCTTCTAGGGGTAGAATCACCTTGGTAAAATCAGTCCTTCAAGCTATTCCTATTTATGTTTCTTCCATTTTGAATATCCCAAAGGTTGTTCTTCGAGAATTGGATCAAATCAGTCATCGTTTCCTTTGGAGTGGTACTAAGGAGAAAAGAAAATGGGCCTTGGTGAAATGGGATACTTTATGTCTTCCTAAGAGTGAAGGGGGGTTAGGATTCTGGTCTTCAATTAATAACAACAAAGCTTTAGCTGCTAAATTATATTGGAGGATGTTGCATAACCCCAATGCTCTTTGGGCCAATAATCTTCGTGCTAAATATGTTGAGAACAAAAGTCCTGAAGACCTTGTTCGCTATCAACTTCCTACCAAAGGTTCTCCCATTTTAGCAGTTCTTAAGACTGGTGAGGATTTGATAAAGAAAAATTTATTTTGGATCATTCATAATGGTCAACATGCAAATTTTTGGATAGATTCTTGGGATGGTCACAAGCCTTTGATAACTCAGTTTCCCGATTGGAGGCCTTGGATGGAGGAGCTTCACCGAGCTAATTGGATAAAGGTGGCTAATTACTATCGGTACCATACTGGTAATTCAAATGTTGGTAGATATTGGATCCCTATTGAGGACTGGCCTATTCAAATCCCAGAAAGGCAAAGACAAGATATCCAAGGCATCCTTCATATGAGATCCCTCTCTTGGTCCCATGAAAAATATTGTTTTGGATGGAACAACACTACTAAGGGTGAGTATTCAGTTGCTCAAGGTTATTTGACCTTATGCCATAATAATCCCAACCATTCTTCTGACATATTTTCTCGATTGTGGGCTCAAAATCTCTGGCCTAAGGTGAGGTTCTTTAATTGGCTTTTATTGCATCGTAGGGTGCTTACTGGTGAGCAACTTATGAAGCGTGGTTTTCATGGCCCTTTTAGATGTGAAATGTGTGAAGAGAATGTAGAAAATATCAACCATATTTTTATTGAGTGTACTTTAGCCTCTGAGCTATGGAGGAGAATGGCCACTTTACTTGGCTTATAGTGGTCCAATTTTTTTACTTTTGAACAACTTTGGAGGGATTGGCCTAATCAAGAGGGTGTTGATCATTTTATTAGGCAGTTAGTTTGGATGGGTTCTACCATTCTTCTTTGGAATATTTGGAATGAAAGGAACAACCAAATTTTTAATCAAGATAGGAAGGATATTCACTATATTTGGCAAAAGACCATAGCCAACTTAGTTGAATCAGTCCATCAACTCCTTAATCACCCCCAAAACTCCCACCAAAGATGGGATCAAGTGATGCAAAGATTGAAGATTAAACCTTCTAAGGGCAACCAACTTAAAGGGAATGTGAGTATTAGTAAGATGGATAGGACTAGAAATTGGCAACCTCCTCCTAAGGATTTTGGAAAAGTCAATACTGATGGAGCCTCTAGAGGGAACCCTGGAAAAGCTAGTGTGGGAGGAATTGGTAGACTTTCAGATGGCTCCCTGGTTTTTACTTTTGCTAAGAATTTGGGTATTCTTTCCAATAACCTTGCTGAGGGGTATGGTATCCTCGGAGGCCTTCAGGAGGCTACTAAGGTTGGATGGGAAAAGGTGTTAGTTGAGTCTGACTCTCAACTTATGATTAATCTCTTGAAGACTCCTTCTAAGAATCATAAGGTGGATTGGAGAATAAAAAGAATTATTGAGAAGATTCAGTTAATCCAGATGGGATTTTTGAAAGTTGATTACAATCATGTGGTTAGAGATCAAAACAAGAGTGTTGATGCTTTAGCTAATTGGGCTTTGGACAAAGGTGATCTTACTTGTTATGGCCACCCTCCTATATGGTGGGCTTCTCAAATTAGGGAAGCTCTTCTTTCTATCATTTCTTTGGATGGCTCCAGTTCGAAGGTACCTAGTTTCTTCTTGTTTTTTTTTTTTTGCTTCTCTTTGGTTCATTCAGTTTTTTTTAGTTCCCTAGCTCATTCTATTCTTTATTTTGTTTCCTCTATTGATTCTTGCCTTAATAGTCTTCTAGTCTAGATAGGTCATTGTTTTGTTCATTTTTTTCTTTTTTCTTTTTGTTTAGTTTTTTAAGGTGGGTGGGTTCTTTTGTTTTGTTTTGTTTTTGTGTTCTTTGTGTTGTTTTTTGTTGTTCTTGTGTTTTTGTTGTTTTGTTTTTTTTTTTTATGTTTTTTGTTATTGTTCTTGTGTTTTTTTCGTTCTTGTTCTTGGGTTTCTCTTTGTTTGTGTTATTTCATGTTTTTATGTGTGAGTGTTTTCTATGTATTTTGTTTTTGTTTATTGTCTATTGTTGGTTGTTTTTTATTTTTATTTTTATTTTATTTTTTAAATTTTTTAGGTTTTGGTTGTGTTTATTTTTCATGTTTTTTTGGGTTATGTCTTTGTAGTGTTCTGTTGTTTTTGTCTTGTTTGTGTTTTGTTATGTGGTTCTTGTGTTTTTCTATGTGGTTTGTGTTGTGGTTTCTTTTATCTTATTGTGCGTGTTTGGTTGTGCTTTTGTTTTTGACACACTCAAGGAGCATGTTTTTTATTTTATTTTATTATTTTTGTTGTTATTTACTTATTTTTAAATTGGTTTTGTGTGTTTGTTTGCTCCTTGAGTATGTCAAAGGTGGTAGGCCAGGTCCGAGTCCTGGGCATTTTTGGCGGAATGGATACCCCTGCCTCCTTGGGTCTTACCCAAAAGTGGCATCCCTTTTGGGATGTTTTCCACAAATAAAAAAAAATCCAAGAATCGCCTGAATCGGATAAACATTTGCAAGAGATATGGCTTCTGAAAGATGAGATATTTTTCTAGAAAAAAATCTACGAAATTCGTCACTATCCTTATTTTGGATGACTAACTTCAAAAGGTTGTATATCCCTAAATACTACTCAGATTCCTTCATATGACTACTCATTTTAAATCTCTTCAAATTTTGCACTAACGGATCCAAGAAACGCCTAAAGTAGATAAAATTTTGCAAAGATATGGCTCTTGAAAGATGAGATGTTTTTCCAAAAAATTTTTTCCCTAATTTTGCAATTTCACACAAAAATTCCCACTTTGCCAAAATCATTGCTCTAATACCACTTGTTGCAAAACTTTATTATTAATAATATAAATCATTCATAAATATGCAAAAATATCAAATCATTCATCCACAAATAATTATCCACAATAAAAATTGATAAATGAAAGAGAGATAGATAATACCCTTAAGGTAGGGAAACACCAATAGTACTCCTTAAGGAAGGAATCACTCCACAAGATCTCCCAAGATGAGAGAGCTACTCAAGGAGGGTAAAGTCCCATAAGCCAATTCATGGTAAAATATGATTACATAAGATTTTTCTTCAATTATGATTACAATGACAAATATATCTTCTTTATATATCCATATTCTTATTCTAGTTTGGGGAACCTACTACTAAAATAATATTATAATATAATATAATATAATATTATAATACAATCAACCTTGGGTTATGGGTGGCCCGAGCCAACCCTTATATAATATAATAATATATCCCCAAATATCTATTCCTAAGTACCGTACCAAATGAAGTGATTCTACAATATGATTGAAATATACTATAAATAGAAATGACAAAAATGCAATGCAGTATGGAGGAAATGGTCACTCCATTAATATGAGCTAAAGAGATACATTGTGCTCCATACAAGAGCACTACTACTATATACTACAATGCATATGATATTTACTTGATGGATAATCTACCACTATGAGACCCTTTATATATGAAGATAGATTCTTTGGCCAACATTATACCTAGTTGTATAAGGGGACACCTTGCACATTTCAACTTGCACATTTCCACTTTTACATTTATTACATTTCTTGAAGTAACTAACTAGCTTCCCCCTAAAGTAATATCCTACTCTAAGTATGTATGTAATGTGATATATTCACATGACCCAAATAATGTAATATACTCTAACTCTAACACCCCCTTCTATTACATTATTTGAGTATTAAAGATTTCAATATTTTCTTTAGATGTTCTTCAATTTTATGTGGTCCTTCATATTCTCTTTAATTCACATTGCACTATATGTATTCTTGCATTGGTTCTTCTTCTTCTTCTTCTTCTTTATTGGAGTCAGTAATTTCATAGGTAGATGTGTTATCACCTGATTCCTATAAGGGTATTTTCTCTTTGCTTTTTTTCTTATCATAATTTTTTGTGTCATGTATAGAAGCTTCTGAACATACACTTAGAGCATCATGATAATATTAGAGTTAGTAGAACTTGAAGTACTAATACTGCATGAGGATTGAAATATCTTTGATATTGATGATTCATCCATTTTTATTTTCAGCTTAAGTAATTCTATCAATCCTTTATGTTCAACTTTTATGGCTGCCATGATAATTTGAACATACACTTAGAGCATCATGATAATTTACATGGTGGAATCAAAATCCACCATGGATCTAGGCAGGTTGTTCAACTTTTATGGCTGCCATAGTATTTTACATTGTCTATCCCAAAACCCACCACATAGTTCTTCACACAATCCACCCTTATAACCATAATGCCACAATCATTTTAAACCTTTTACACCACTCAAAGCACTAGGAAATGGACAAGTGTTCAGTTTGATGATTGAATGAATGTTTTTATTAAGTTTTATAGAATACCTTATGTCTCCTTAGTAATTTTGGATATGTTGAGTGATAGATAAAATGCTTTTGAGAATATTAGTTCAATTTTGGGTTGATTTTTTAAAGTTTTATGAATTGCAAAAATCAACTTCTTTTACACCTTATTTCTCCTATTGAACTTAAGCACTTTCTATATTTGATGAGATTCTATTTGTTGGATTCCTTTTTTCCCTTTAATGTAGTTTTGAGATAAGTATAACAATTAATTTCCAACACTTTATTTTCCTTAATAAACCTCATTTTGTATCCTTTAGTAATTTTATATTTAATGTTTCTAAATTCCAATTATCTACTTTGGTGTAGTATTCCTTATAACTCCCTAATATGGAATATTAGAAAATAATGATATTTACAATCATCTAAGTTTAATATATCCATGTACAAATACCTATTTATCCTATGTTTTAGATAGAAAATATTAGGCTATTTAATATATAATTTTATTTTAATATTGCTTTCAAATATGGTTGTTTCCCTTAATGTTTCAATTTTATATTATACCTTATATCTTCCGATTAATGAAAGCAAATTGGAAAAATATAAAGTCTTACATTTTTCATGCCCCATACCTCTACATATACACACTGATTCTTAGATGTATATGACATCACTCTTTAGTGCTATTTTGACCATTATCTCCAACATATGGGCATAAGATTTAGTGTTTCTCTTGGATTCAAAATATGACTAGTTTTTTGATACCTTTGATGGTAATACTTGCTCAATCGATACCTCACATGTGACTACTTTGACCAGGAGCTTTAAATGTTCTCTCTCCACTATTTCTATGAATATTGTTCCTATTGTGTAAGTCTACCATAAAATGATTGAACATCTTTGGTGATTCACTGTTAATTGTCAATCAAGTTAAGGGGATATTCCAATGTAAATGCCCAGTTTTGCAGGCCTACAAAGCCCTTGTGGACAAATTCTTGGCACAACTTGAATGGTATGACATCGAGGCACTCCCTCGATCATCGAATCATTTTGCAGATACGATGGCCTCCTTGGGGTCACTAATCTCGCAAGACTCTTTTGGTGAGATGACAACCATTCAGGTAAAAACACTATCGCAATCTATGATAGAGAGTGCAAGCTCTGAACTAACACCAAGAATCCACTTGATCCAAATTGAACCATCATTGGATAGGTTCTCTCGAATCCATGATTGTTTGACTCAAGCCAACTGGGGGTCCTTGTTCTCCTCGACCCCTCTTAATAGCAACACAACGCTATTTTTACAAGTTCTTTCCCGCTCAGCTTTTGCTAGGGATGAACTTCAAGAGGGATTGGTCGTTCATACCATCGAGGTTTCTGATCAGCAGGATTGGTACACACCCCTAAGGGATTACCTCAAGCTAGGTACTCTCCCACTTGGATTGACACAAGCCACGAAAATATCATTCAAATAGAAAGCAACAAAACATGTCTTGCTAGGAGACATTTTGTATCATCGAAGCTATGAAGGAATCCTCCTCCGTTGCTTGGACCAATAGGAGTCCGCTTGGGAGATCACCCAAGCCCACGATGGTACATGCGGTGGCCACTTCAGTGGTATGGCCATCGCAAAGTGCATTCTCCGCATGGGTTATTATTGGCCATCTTTAGAGCGAGATTGTTGCGCATATGTGAAGAAGTGCGTGAAGTGTCAACATCATGCCAATTTGACACACGTACCTTCTCAGGCCTTGCAACCGATCCAATCGGCTTGGCATTTTTCGTAGTGGGGCTTTGATCTAATAGAAAATATCTCCCCTACGTCGTCGGGTCATCACACATTTATCATAACGGCCACAAAGTATTTTACCAAGTGGGTGGAAGCAATTTCGCTAACCTCTATGACCGGAACTCGCATTGCAGAGTTTATTTTGCATAACATCATATGTCATTTTGGTATTCCATCCAAGATCCTCTCGGATAATGGGACGCCCTTCAAGAACAAATATGTGCATGCTTTGACCACAAAGTACAAAATTCAGCACAGTTTTTCAACACCCTATTATCCGTAGGCAAATGGGCAAGCAGAGGGTTCCAATAAAATGCTAGTTACCATCCTCAAAAAATACTATCACAGATAATCATAAGGATTGGCACATTCAGATCCCGCTTGCCCTATGGGCTTATCGCACTAGCATTCGGACGCCCACTGGGGCAACGCCATTTTTGTTGGTGTATGGCTTCGAGGCTGTCATGCCTCTTGAGTTGGAAATCCCTTCCCTGCGTATTTCAATGCAAGAGTTCATCGATGATGACACTGCATGGCAGGCCCGGTTAGATCAACTCACGTTGCTTGACGAACGATGCGTCAATGCTCTCGAGCATTTGTGTATCTATCAAGAGCGACTTAAGAGAGCATATAACATGAAGGTTCACCTAAGGGATTTTTAGGTTGGATATTTGGTCTTAAAAGAGAACCAACAGAATTCTAATTTGCCGTCCCATCTCCGAGACAAGTTCATGACAAAATGGTTAGGTCCTTATGTGATTGACAATAAGATAGGACTTGGAACATACCGGCTCGCCTCTCTTGAAGGACTCAAGGAGCTAGAACCCTTGAACATCAGTCATTTGAGGCCATTCTACATTTAGAGAGCCATAGTCCACACAAAATCTCCAAGGATTTCCACAATCGCTTGGTCAATCCCAAAATGCCCCAAAGGTGTCCATAAACCCTTTGGTCAACCACAAAAGCTCCAAGGATTTCCACAATCGCTTGGTCAATCCCAAAATGCCCCAAAGGTGTCCATAAACCCTTTGGTCAAACCAAAAAGCTCCAAGGATTTCCACAATCGCTTGGTCAATCCCAAAATGCCCCAAAGGTGTCTATAAACCCTTTGGTCAAACCAAAAGCTCCAAGGATTCCCTTAATCGCTTGGTCAACCTAAAATGCCCCAAAGGTATCCATAAACCCTTTGGTCAAACCAAAAGCTCCAAGGGTTACCATAACCGCTTGGTCAACACAAATATTCAAAAACCAACAAAAACAATAAAAATCATCAAAAATCACAAAAAAAAAAAAAAAATTGCATGCATACTCTTAAATATCAAAATACAAAAAAAAAAGGTTGCATTAGGCATCACCTCCATACATTGCATATTCGCTAGGTCATACAAGTCAAAAGCACCATAGATTGTAATTGCTCGACAATTTTCTCATTTTTCACATAAAATCAATTTTATCAACGCATACATCCCGCATCACACCATCCCCATTTTTAGCAAAGTCAGTTGTCTCCTAATGTATTTAGGGTTTTCGTCATTCAGCTGTCTTTAACTTTCTAGCCAAAAATTGTACAAAGTCAAACAAATTTTACATAGGAAAGTTTTACTTGGGTCACGCCTCGTTATGTAATATCCCTACACAAATTAAAACACATAAAATAATTCCTAAGTTGTGTGAACGTAAGATGAAAACTACAAAGCAGTCTAGAGTACCATAGGTGAAAGATTAGCCTGTTCATCCCCCTGTGCGAATGGTTCAAGAATGCTGAGAATTGACAAAAGGACAAGCTCTTCCCCATCCATTCCTTCTAATCAACAATGGTTTTCATCACTAACAAAAATTCAAAAATCACCATTGGTTCCTAAGGTTGTAAGGATTCGTACTACACGTCCCTGCCAAGGATGGGTAGTCATCCCCAAGGCCTAAAAGAATCAATGACCATTCAAAAACACCATTTCCATGAGCCATCCTCACAATCACCTTTGGTCTCTCAGGTCGTAAGGATTCATACTACACGTCCCTACCAAGGATGGGTAGTCATCCCCAAGGCCTAAAATATCAATACCCTTACTTCATAATCTCCATACTACCCTTTGGTTCCCAAAGTCGTAAGGATTCGTACTACACGTCCCTGCCAAGGATGGGTAGTCATCCCCAAGGCCTAAAAGGATCAATGTTATTCACCAGTCACAAACATACCAGCTTAACCTTACAAAGCTCAAAAGCCAAATCAAATAACAGTGGTTATCACCACTATTCAAAATCCTTGCTCAAAAAGAAAAAAAAAAGAACAAAATAAACAGTGATTTTCATCACTTTGTATACGAGCAAATATCCTAAACCATTGAGCCAATAAAAAATCTTGAACTTGAATCCCTGGAATTCTCAGTATTCAAAAACCATCTAGGTGATCCTCATTACAGGTTTGGTGGACAACCTACCTGGCAATGGTGGTATCCTACCCGCATGACGATATGTCTGTCACATTAGCTTTGCGTGTGAGCAGACCAATGTTTGCATGTGGATGAGCTAGCTTATGGTACCTTAGATTGTCCCATGGATTAATCTTGCTAAATACAACAACGGAGTTAGTGGAGCTAGTTAGGTGATCCTCAGTACAGGTTTGGTTGATAGCCTATCTGGCATTTGCGGTATCCTAACAAATACCACATAAACGAACTCAATTGCACACACAGGGATGTGAAATAACTTGGTTAACCTCCAAGTCGGATTTATACCTTGTTCAAAAGTCTTGCGAGATAAATGTACAGTCTTGGCTAGTTAGTTAAAATATCTGAATCTCAGAAAAGCTTAACTACATTTTAAAAACAACTGGTCCATTTCATTCCATACATCACCATCAGCAAAAAAAAAATGCAAAATACAAAAACATAGTTGTCACATGCAACGTCATTCCACAAAGTCATCCCATAAGTACAACAAGCCAGTAAATCTTGTACAATCTATGGTGCCATCGACAAGTTATCAACACATCATTTCATTCATTCCATATGCATACATCATATAATTAGCAACATCGCAATCATAATCCCATATGCATCCATCATTATAAATCAATGTGCATAAACAGACAGACACATCATGAAAAGTTTATAAAAACCAAAAAAAAGAATCATCTGTATATATATCATCAAAAAAAAAATGCCCGCAGGCTACAATGAACCGGTCCTCTGACCCCGCCACAAAAACAAAAATCTCAAAAAACCCCAAGCCTAGGGCGTCGGCCACCATGATCATGCAGGATCGATGTGACGGGAACTACCCCCCATGGTGTGGGTCCTATGGGACCTCTCAGGGTGACTGTTGCTTGCCCCTGCATCATGCCTACTAGTGCCCCCCTCATCTAGCCACCTGCGATGAGACGATGCTGACTGCTCAGTATCACTGTCTCTCATCCGATGCGAAGAGCCACCTCCAGGAGGCTCAGGTAACCGCCCACCAAGGCGGATGATCTCTCCCTCCATATCCATTCGATGCCGATGCCAATATGCCTCCTGTCGATGCCAATCTGCCTCCCACCGATGCCAATCTGCCTCCCATCGATCCCACTCTACCTCCCACCGATGGTAGTAAGCTACTACATCATCGCGCTATGCTAGCTACGTCCGTAGGAGATCCCTCTCTCGTGCAGCATCGGTATCCCCCTCCTACCGGTGGGACGCAGCCCATGCATTCTCCCGCTCTACCAGCTGAGTCCGTAGGAGATCTCTCTCCTGCAAAGCCTCTCCCAGCTCCCCATATCGCCTCCATAGTAGCCCCACCAATCGTGCATTCTCAGCGTGCAACCCTACCTCCATGTCCTCCGACACTACCTGATGCCTCGGCGAATCCGGGACAGCAGCCTGCTCTGGCTCCCACTGCTCCGGGACGTCCTACATTTTTGGCTGGTCCGAAACCCCATAATCCCCGCCCGCATCCTCAACCTCCACCATCTTCGCATCATCCAGCGGAGCACCCCAACCCTCATCTGGTGCCTCTGCACCCTCATCCCCTACTGCTGCCGCCTTCGCCCCGCCTAGAGGCCCCTCGCCTCGCCACCATCGCAAGGTCCACCACTGCTCATACTCGGTAGTAACTCCGACGTCATCCACATCTAGGACGTCAATAGTCGTATCTGAATCCTCGCCAAGTGGTGCAACGACTGGCCGGTCCAGAGTCCTCTCATCCCCCCGACGCCGATAGACCATGGGCTCACCAGGCATCCCCTGGCACACCCTAAACTATCATGTAACCCGGCCATATGGGAACAACTCCTGCTCAGTCCCATGCCTCCCAATCAGCCACCGCTCCCTCCGTACCCATCGGAGCCACTCTCCAGCCTCAGGCCAGGCTGGACAGTCTCGGTAGGGGTGCCAGAACACCTCCCCTGGAGTAAGCCGAGTGAAGGCATCGACATAGTGCCCTACTACACCTGCCCATCGTCGACTCTGACCCTGCTCCTTCGACCTCCACCACAGTACCCCGTATCCAATCTCCCGGTCTGCCATCTCTGCCCGAGTCATCCAAGGCAGCCCCGTCGGCCTCTCCACTGCTATGTGCTGCCAAGCCCAACACTGCAACAAGTAGCTACAACTAATCCCCTTCCGCTTTCGATAGCGGACCTCGTACAACTCATCATAAAGTTGTGCCAGCAGAGTCTGTCCCCATCTCATGATCATCGGTGCATCTGTAGGACACTCCACCAGCCTGAACACCACCTCCAGCAGGTTCCATGGGAACCTCACGCCCGAAGAGTCGGGGAGCAACATGTTGGAAATGAGGCCCATGAGTAATGCGTGCCTCATTCCCAACACACCCCTCTCTAGCCACCATCGAACCAGTATGCCACCAATATGACAGTCGATCTCTGCCCTCTCCACTGGGCTCTCCACACCCAACTCCTCCCCATGCCCGAAACAGCATATCAGTACTGTTGTCCTCCGATCCCGCGGCATCGTTCGGATCGACAGTCCATCTATTGGAATCCGAAGAATCCGATAGACATCCTCCAAGGTCACCGTCATCTCCCCTGTTGGGAGATGGAAGGTGTTGGTCCGAGGATCCCACAGATTGATCAGGGCCATCAGATAGGCCCGATCCCCGACCACCAGCTCCAGCCGAGTCACCTGCTTGAGCCCAAGGGCATCAAGCCAATCCCAGTCAGCCAAAGTCAGCGTTGCACGTGCTTCAATGAACATAGTAGGCACCCGGTACCGGCTCTTCACAACCTGCAAAAGAAAACAACATAAAAACATTAAAACAATGAAAAAAAAATGTGTACAAAGCACAAACAAAATAGTAATTACAAAATTCAAAATTAATTTGTCAGATTTAGGGTTTTTAACTCTAACTGATTAATTAATAACAAAAACGTCATTTTTCAGATCTAGGGTTTTTTAACTCTAACTGATTAATTAACAACAAAAACAATTACAAAAAAAAATCATCATTTGTCAGTTTTAGGGTTTTAAATTTAACTGATAAATTACACAAAAAACAACAACATTCAAAAATGTAATTCTTCAGATCTAGGGTTTTTAATTCTAACTGATAAATTACCAACAAAAAAAATTACAAAAACAAAACCTAATTTGTCAGACCTAGGATTTTGAACTCTAAACTGATAAATTAACAAAAAAAAAAAATCATTGGTCAGTTTTAGGGTTTTTAACTCTAACTGCAAAACAAACAAAAATAGTCACAAAAAATCATTTGTCAGACCTAGGGTTTTTACCTTTAAACTGGAAAATTAACACCACAAAAACAACAGTTAACTAGGGTTCCAGTTACGCTTTCCGCTTAGTTTTACCCTACGTTTTTAACCTAAGTTCTGATCTTGGTTCAATTCAGGTTCACCGACGTTTTAAGTTGTGTTCTAAACTAAGTTTCTAGCTCAGTTTTCAACTAAACTTTTGATCTATGTTTAACTAGGGTTAAATTAAGTTTTTCGCTAAGTGTTCATAGACTAGGGTTTCATTTTTACAATTTGAAAAACCAGATAAACAAAAACACAAGAAATAAACAACTTGCGGTTTTCCAACTACGACACAAATTAACAAAGAGGACGGGCACTCACTGGTATCGCTTCGGCTCCATTGCTCGATCCGGTGTGTGAACTCATGGTCACAAGAATAGTTCAGCAGCGCTTCGCTTCATAGAATTGACCTCCTCCTCCTCAGAGCTCCAAATCGCCAAGAAAAACAAGTGCAAATGAGCCCAAAACTCAGTTTTGGCCTTTAAAAAGGCTTTTTGAGCCTGTATTCGTTCCCCCTGGGATGAGCACTCTGGTTAGCACTCGTCCCTCCCTGGGATGAATACTAAATAGGAATTCATCCCACCCTGGGACGAATACAGAGCAAAAATTTCAAAAACAGCAAAAACTGCACAAAAATGCATCAAAACAAGCAATAAAACTGTCCAATAAGAGTGCTTTTGCACTTGATATTTTGGGCATGCAAAACAGATGTCGGGGTCACAAATCCTCACTATCCTACTCCCTAAGAAGGCTACTATAGCCGGACCGCTCCTCGGGAAGACGGATTTTCGAGATTTTCATCCCCAAATGGCGTCACCAAAACGGGTCAAAACCCACCCAAAAATAGCAATATCATTGTCGAACGAAGGCGCATTTGCGCCTGACATTCTTGGCATCCAAAATTGACATTGGGGTCACAAATTGTCACTCTCCTACTCCCTAATAAGGCTACCATAGCCGGACCGCTCCACGGGAAGACATATTTTTGCCAATTTTAGCTCCAAAATGCGTCACAAAAAGGGTTCAAACCCACCAAAAATAGGTCAGAATGTTCGAAAATTGCTTTCGTATTTAATGGTAAACAACTAAAGGCACCCTTACCTAAGTCATCTTGGGTCAAGCGACTCGTCGCTTTTCTCATGTTGGTCATTCCCTCATCGATTCGTCGCTTGAGGGGGTAGTCACACTTAGTCGCCAATCAACAACAACATACCCAATCCTGGAAATGACACGCATTCAAAGGATCATTGCAAAAGACAATCATGCTCCTGCTTGGGGCAGCAAACAAGCAACAATCACAAGCTGATCAAACACTTGGCATTCATGAATCATGAACTCAAGGTTCCCATAGACAAAAGGTTGCGCCCTTTGCCTATTCATGACTGATCAATGTCCAAGCTCAAGTAACACCTCACCGAAAAAGGTTAACACTTGAATTAAGTTCCTTAGCTCGTCCGAAGCAAGGATTCTAGAATGCGTGCCCTTTCCATACTTGGGGCATCAAGAGTTGGTTAGGTTACTGAGAAACCCTAATCATTAGTGCTTTGGTTATTTATTTTTGCTCGGCGCTGCGCCTTGCATAGCGCTTCCCAAAAATGGGCATCTGTAGACACCAAAACAGCACCAATCCGATTATGTGACAACAAGCGCTGATTGCATTGACACAAACAGCCCCCAGGGCAGCCCCTAGAGGTTAAACAATGGTCCTAACCACTCCCAAAAGTAGTTTGGAAGGTCAAAGGTCAATTTGGCACCTTTTTGGCACCTTGCTCTCTGCTCGTCCCACCCCGAGATGAATACAAACTGGCATTCGTCCCACCCAGGGACGAATAGCAGCATTCGCCCCAAGGTGAGGCGAATAGAAGGTTTGACTGGCAAAAAAAGTCAAACCTCGGCAACTCCACCAGTTAACTGAGGCTTCAGGCCATGCAATTGCGAGGAATAGCTTTTATTCAAGAAGAGAGACTTCAGTCATGCATGTCTTTATTTTAGAGACCTCATGCAAGGAGATTCTAAATCAGGGAACTAGCTTTTCTCTGAAAATAGGACAGTTAACTCAAGTGGCGCCCTCGCATGTGCAATTTAAACAAGGAGACCCTAAGGTCTATAAATTGGGGAGTTTTCCCACCCAAAAGAGGGACAGAGAAGGAGCATTTGAGCAACGAAGTGCTGCCAATTTACATACCTACTTGCGATTTGTGCTTTCACATCCTTAATCTCTCATTCGAAAGGGAGGTTATTGGGTGAGTATTGGAAACACGAATCCGGACCCAAAACCCGATTTTTGACCACAAAAACCCACAAAATTTTTCGACAACACCCCATAAGGATTTTTGGACCCATCCCAAGTGGATTGGTGCTGAAATAGTGTCCCAAACGGTGGGCGTCCTGCCCTCGGGCGCTCCCCAAACTGTCACAGTCCTATTCGCCCCACCCCGGGATGATTAGAAATCTATGATAGATTTCTTTAGTTTTTCTTTTGCATTTTATTCTAGATATGCTAAATAGGTTACAGTTCAAATTTCATTTCATTCTGAGCAATTTTGACCAGGTTTTTGTCATTTCTCGCCTTTACTAACTTGTAGATGGCACCAGCAAAATTTGGGTGATAGAGGTAAAATTGGAGAAATATGACCTTCTGGGTCTTCCCAAAACACCCCCAATTAGCTAACCCCAAGTTTGCAGGTCATTTGGAGCTTCCGGGATAGGACATTGAAGAGGGTGCTTTTTGACAAGTTATTACAGGTCTATTCGTCCCACCCTGGAGCGAATACAAATATGTGAGGAATTTCTCGACTGTTCTTTTTGCAGAGGTCTTCTGATAACATATTTATGCTACTGTTAAATTTTCAGGTCAATCCGAGGTCATTTGATTATCGATTTAATATTTTCATGCATATACTGACAGTAGGCCTTGGGAAATACATGCTTTATTCTATCTGCAGGTGCTACTAATATCTTCTGTTTCTTTGAACGTAGGTTTTTGACATCAGAAGAGTAGGAAGGAGTGAACAATCATACACACAAGCGGTGGCGATGTTTTGGTCCGCCCATCTTACATGTGGGCACGCGGAAGAAGGATTGTTGTTTATAGATGCGATAAGAAACTTATTTGACGCTCCTATTCCCTAAAAGGAAGGAGACGTATTGTAACACAACTCTGAAAAGCATATCAATAAAAAGGGCCATATTTTATATTGCTTTTATCTTGTGTCAATTCGTCTATGCTCTTTCTTTTTATGCACTTTGCAATACATAGGCTATAAGCGTTAAGTTGGGTTTTAAAAGCATCTATTTTGGCACTTTCCTTTTTGTTTCCGTATCCTCGTGCTTTGAGGTACTAAAAATTTGGCCTTGGATGTTGTTGTTCCTAGGTCTTTGGTACCTCAAATAAGAGTTCAGTCTTGAAGTGAGTGAAAAGTATCACGATGGTTATATTTAAGTTCTTCAGGTATGAGAATATGCTTATTGCCACTTGTAATTTTTTTGCAAATAAAGGATGAGTATTATAGTATTGGATGAGTGCTTACACCAACCTTCTTTTCTATAATATTTTTTTATCAAGCTTGCAACAGATGGGTGCTCTTGTAGGAAATGTTAGGGTTTCCTTATAGGTGATAATTGTCACCTTATCTTTGTGCATAATATTTCTATGTAATACCTCTTAAACGTATCTTTGCAATATCCTTATTAAAAATGGAGCACAACCAACTCCACCTTTGTTGTATGCATTCAATAGTGTTTAGAGTGAGCTATTTCTAGCTGGAATGGTGAGCAACTCCTTGGGAACTTGGAGCAATAATTTTAAAGGCTTTAAGAAATTATATGGTGGAGTTTGAAATACTCTAATGATGCTCATAGGACATACGTCTAATATAATATTTTGTGCCTTCTTTTTCAACCTCTTATGAAAATCCCTTTTGTAGATAATATCCCCTTGAATATAATGCTTCTTCTTTCTTTGTATTGTTTGTTTGCAGGTTAGGCTTTTCAAATTGTAGAATATATGAGCCTTTTGGAAGACCCTTTTATCCTTCTTGGATAATACTTTTACATGGTTGACTTGGACTATTTTTCTCCTTGTGACGAGTATGCCCTTTTGGAACCAAAAACTATCCTTCTTCCTACATAGGGTAGATTAGAGTAGTGCAATATAATATAAATATGTTTAATAATATAATACCTCTTTGCATCTCTTTTACAATATTTGGTTTTATGGGAGCCTTTTAAAATAGGCTATGGCTAATTTGATGTTGTATCTTTTGCTATACAACTCTCTCCTTTTCTTGGTTACTTTGGTAATAAAACCAAATTAATAACCACTAGGACAAAAGCATTTTATAGAGGTAAATTCTACACTATTTTTCTTATAAATAAATTTTAGTGCACTTTGAATATGAGACTCACCATGTTTTGATTTGAAGCTTATATTGCTGATTTTTATAGTTGCTTTATTCTCCACTCCTTGGAGGAATCTAATCTGATTTTTGTAGCTTTTTTGGGCCATGAAATATTGCAGGTTCTATGCACCAAATAGTTCTTTATACAGTTTTATAATATGTTGGTTTTTGTGTCCATTATCTTTAACAATCAACAGATACAAACTAACCCTTTTTGAGAGTAAATAGTTAGAGATCAAATAGTATAGTACCAATGGATTAATAATACACTTTTAATGGTAACAATAATATCACCTTATTTCTCCTATAAATGAACTCTCAAAATAATTTTAAATGCACTTAATAATCTATGAAACTTCTAAGAGTCATATGTAATTTACCCTTAATGAATATTCTACATTTTTTTACTACAATTAATATTGTAGGATATAGTCTTCTTGCTTTCTAGATAGCAAATAGGTAGATGATAATTTTATTTCTTTCAAAATTTTCCAATTTCTATTTAATGTGCAAATAATCCTTAAAATGAAATTTTCTTTTTTTGCAGCTGAAAACTGTAATGCAATCCTTCCTTCTGTAACATTTAATCTAAATATGGTGTCTTAACGAAGTTTTATAATAATATAACTTATTTTTTAATAAATGAAACTAATTGCACCCAACTTGTTTACCTCTTTGATGGCTTCTGAAGTAGATGTAGATATTGATGTTGCCTTGTAATGGTTGAATTCGTAGCTTCTTATTGGTTGTTCAGAACAACTTCCTTCTTCACCAAACTGTAGCCTTGAACTTTTTCACTTGAGCCTTGTATTTGGTGGCTTAATCCTTCTAGTGATCATTTATTTTCTACTATAGATTTAGAGAACTCTTTTCTTTGAACCATGCCTTCTTGCTGTGAGAGGTAATATCCAAATATCTTGGATTTGGTAGGCTTATTCTATCTGAATCTTTCTTCAAACTTCTTATCAAATTTTGAATTTAAATAGGATCTTCTTCTTCTCAAGATTCTAGATTTATTTAAGTCTTCACTGGATTATTATTCTAGTATTTGATACTTCGTACCAAATTTTTATTCTCTTGGGCTTGTTTTTATATGGCGATAATTGTTCCAAGTCCTTCACTATCAAGTGCTTTCTCCTTGGTGGTGGATTTTTCCAACGAGTTATCCTAGGAATTTTTTTGATGATGCTTCTACGAGTTTTACAATAAGGCTCTCCAAGACTTCTTCTATCTTATTTTCTTGAGACCTCTCCAAGGTATTATATCTTGTAGATTCTATGGTCTTCCAAATAAGACATTTTCTTCAACCTTTTATTTCTAGAAGTTTTGGTGATGAGATATTCTTCTTAGATATATGATTTTTCTACTTCTCGATTTGTACAAGACTCTCCTAGTCCTTTCATTTCCTCCAAGAATCAAAGTTTTTCAACATGATATTCTCTTGATCCCTTTAGTTCCTTTTTGAAGGAAATATTTAATCAGTATAGTAGATCACCAATCTCCTATTTCGTTGACACTTCTCTAGAGTCTTCTTTAGGAAATATTTTATAGATTTTTCTTCTAAATTAGGAATTTATATTTTAAATCAGGAAATCTTCTCTGAAGTATTTTTTAGGAACTCTTCTTTGGAGTATTCTCCTAAATCAAGAATTTATATTTTGAATCAGGAATTCTTTTTTGAAGTATTATTCAGGAACACTTCTTTGGAGTATTATTCTAAATCAGGAATTTATCTTTTGAATTAGGAATATTTTTTTGTAATATTCTTTAGGAAATCTTATTTGGAGTATTCTTATGAATCAGGAATTAATATTTTGAATCAAGAATTACTTTCTGAAGTCTTCTTCAAAATTAATGCTTCTACAACCTTTGTCTTGATCAAGGCTTCTATGGAATTTTCTTCTTATACACGCTATACGTATTGATATTGCATGGAGATCACCAATATCCTATCTTCTTATTTGACTCAAATTATGGAGACTCATTTTCCTTGATTCTGCTATAAGGCTATTGTGGACTTTCCTTCGTTTTTACACTTTACAGGATTGCAACTGTTGTAATGGAATATTTCTTGAGGTTTTTAAAATATTTAGTCTTCTTCCTTGTTTCTACCAGTGCTATAATAATTCTAAGAAGCTATTCTTCCTTACTCTCTTGTAGGAAGCTTCCCAACATTTTGCTGAATCTCCTTTTCTTGCAACAAGATATTAGAAACTAGAATTGAAGAATTTATAATTTTAGATATAATAATCTTCACTAGATGATTTATCAATCTAGTGCCTTGAATGCCAAGTCATAGTCTTCACAAGTTTTTTGTAAATCTATGGAAAGAATTTATCCAAATATAATATCAAAATTTTTGCAACTAATATTTATTTCAATCATCATTTGTGAATCTCCCTATTCCTATTTACCTATTGAAATTCTCTTGTGATAACTATTGTAAGTTGTGGCACATATTAGCGAATCTGGTTTACAAACGTGCAAAGAGGAACTATGATTATTGTAGGTCCTCTTATCTCAATTTACCATGTATTTGATACCACTATTATATTTTAAAAATATATGTAGTGGAAGAGATCTAACATAGATACTAATAAGATGCAATAAATATGAAAGCAAGTGATTATGCAATATGATTGAAATATAGTGTAGATATAAATGATAAAAATACAATATAGTATGGAAGAAATGGTCACTCCATTAATATGAGCTAAAGAGCTACATTATGCTCCATATAGGAGCACTACTACTATCTACTACAATTCACTTGATATTGACTTGATATATGACTTGATATATAAACTACCACTATGAGACCCTTTATATAGGAATATAGATTTCTTTGCCAACACTCTACCTAGTTGTACAAATGGACACTTTGCATATTACAACTTGCATATTACCACTTGTGCATTTATTATATTGCTTTAAGTAACTATCTAACTTCCCCCTAAAGTAATCTCCTACTCTAATTATGTACCTAAGGTGGTATATTTACATGACCCAAATTATGTACTATACTCTAAATTTAACAGTGGATAACCCCCCATTTTGGATCCCAATATTCTACACCTTTTTAGTACTTCCTATTTTGAGGATAAGCTTTGATATTTTGGGAGGTAGTAAAAAATATTTAAATTCAAAATCTTCAACATTTACAGGAACCTTCCCATGGTTGAACATATTGTCCACCAATATCTTAGAATACCTTATCATCTCTTCACTACCTTTAGACCCTTTCAAAGGAGATTCAATCATCCAATCCACTGGACCCACCAGCACAGTTAGTATTAACAACTTCCTAACTAATTGAGTTAGATTATGTAGAGTTGGATGAGTTAGTATAATCCACAACTAATTTTTGTGACCTTCTAATAAAATATAGGATAACTTCACCATCAACACCTATGTATTTTACCATATAATAAAAGAGCATCTTCACCAATCCTCATTGAATAGTGTTTGAGGCAATGTCTTTCTTCACTCTACTAACTGATCTAGCTAAATATTCACAAAGAAAGGATCAAATGTTCATTAGCCTCTTATGGCAGAGACAGTTGAGGAACATGAAATGATATCTTCGTAGGATTTCCTAGTTTTAAATGAGTGTGAAATACTGCATCATCAATAGGGCCACTCAATCCCACAAAGCCTTCAAATAATTACACTTGAAACCATTTTGAATCCTAACCAATCATTCTTATTTTCCAAAATAATATTTGTGATTCCTTGGCCATATAATGCTTTTCTCTATTATGCAAAAATCCATCTACAACTAGATTAGTTACCTTTGCAATTAAAGAGATTTTAATTTCAAACATGATGGTGATAACCCTAATTATCCCATTTTTTCTTGAGTGCACCAAATTCTTAGCTATCTCCATGTGGTCTCTGATGAATTTTAGTAAGCATTTAAGAATGTTATTTTTCTTCAATATCTTCTTCGCATCCTTTGATACAGTCAAAGATTTTAGCTTGAGGATTAGGTCTACCATCCTGATAAAAGTTCTATTATTATTATAAAATATCTCTTATATTCAATACCAAATATGCCACTCAAAAAACATCCAAAGCTAAAATGATACTCAGGTGGTCAAAATAACCTTGACAAGAAAGGATATATAAGATAAATCTACTAGTTACCTATCTTGGAAACTCATAATTTATCACCTATAGTGAATAGAGGGTAGATTTCCAAAATAGATGACCAAGGGGAAAGATAGGGTCTTCTCAACACAACATGAATTGAAATCTAATCACCATCTTTGCACCATTCCACATAGTGGGAGTTGCATTAAGGAAAAAAACCTTCTGATTGTCTTACCAAGTCATTTTGGAAAGTTACTAAGTTGATGCACACTAAAATTGGAACCTAGGCTCTTCAATATTAGCCAAAAGGTGGTGAAAAATACAATGTACCAAGGAAACATCTTGCACTTGTTATACGGTCTTCACTTTGGGATAATAACTATGCTCATTTCATGGATCTAGCTCATATTTTCAAAATCTAACATAGAAAATGGATATCTAATTGAGCCAATGTGAATGTGCTAATATCTCAAAATTTTCCATATATTCTTACACCTAGAGGGTTCAAAGCCATCGAGTATCCCAAACCAAGAATTCCCTTGGACCTTCTTCCAATGCGTCTTTGAGATATGATTAATGGTATTACTATTGTCATATGTATTATCTTTTCTCCACACTTTAGGAGGGATTGTGATATGGTTCCTTATCAACTAATGATAGGATATTTTGTCATCAATGAAGAATTATAGTGTATGTCATTTGTATAACCAAATCTAAAATGAATAAAATTATTGATTTTGATAGGTTATCATCTTGGAAATTTCCACCTCAACCTTGTATTGAAAATAATGATCACGATGAGTAGTACTAGAGGTGAAACAAATTTGAACACCTAATAATCCACCTAGGATGACATCTGAGCATACATAACCTAAGAATAAGCCCTTTACATGACGAATACATAATTTGGTTTGCACATATTTTGGGTTTATTTGAATTTAAATTTTGATGGTTATTAGGATTTTAAATTATGAGAACAGGATTCAAACCAGATATACCCCAAGTTCCCAACTTGGTGGAAGAAATGGGAATATTTTTAGTTTTATGTAAATTCATTATCAAAGGAGTTTATCTTGGGTGGGAAATTTCTATGCCAAATAGATAAATCTTCTTGGGATAATCCTAGGTTTGCCAAGAACGTGGATATATTTTCTTCCTTGCATAAATATTTAAATTGGATAAATTCCAAAATTTGAACCATTATCTAGAATCCCAAGAGTAGGTTTGAAATCATCTATGTGGGGGTTTTTATCCCTTTAATCATGTTTATAATGTTAAAGGAATAACCCTCTATGATTATCTTCTTATAATCCAAAGAATCTAAATATGAAAATCCTTGATAAAACACCCCTTCTTCTAGAAAATGACTAGTTTGGTAGCCCAATTTTTTAGCAAAGGCTAATAAAATAATCCCATACTAGTTTCTTATTAAACCCCCTACTCTATAAGGTCTATGTTTGATTTTAAATGCCCCATAAAAATTAATTTTTAGCTACACTAGAGGAGAGTATTCCCATACTATATTGGAGCGAGCCAAAGGATTTGTTTTGGATGAAGGAGTCTATAGGATTCTAAAAACAAGGGAAAATACCAAAATTTTTTCTCTACCGATTGAAAATCTATCCAAATTAAGAATATTTACATTCTTAATAGTGTTTGTAACAACATGAAGAGAGACTAACACAACTTAGTGGAAAATATTTTTGAGAGCCTTGGAGTTCCTTTCCTTCCACACATGCCACCATAAATGGGTTAAGTCCAGCATCTAAAAGTTGAAAAGGTGGGGGGTCTTAAGAATGACATATCACAACTAAGAAATCCTTCTAATTATAATGTTTAGAAGTTTTTTTTCTCATTTCCTCAAATAATAATGTTCTTATTATATCCTCTACTTTCAATGTAGAAGTAGTACTAGTGACAGTCATAACTAGGTTATCCCATGAATCAAGTAATGAATAAAGTAAAGTAATACACTTTTCCTCTTCATCTATTTTTTCTTCAAAAAATCTTAATTGACTTACCATAGTGTTTAAAGCATTTGTATGTTCAACCATAGAGTCACTATTATTCATCCAAAGTGAATACAACTTCTTCTATAAAATAAGAAAATTTTCAGCTTATCCCATAATGAGTTTATCATGGTATTTATCGATATATTCAGCAATACCAAATCAAATAAACATAATATGATAGAAATCCTTGTCTTCCTATCAATATTTAATAAATCCTTATTTGTTGTTGATGTTGGTTTTATTCCTAAGACTAAAATTTATTGATATCTATCAACCAATAGATCCTCCATCTTGAGTTTTCATAGCTCAAAATTCTATCCATTAAATTTTTCAATCTCTACCCATGTGCTTCCTATAATTTTCCTTTGCCTGTATTCTTTTGTGTATAACACCCACTCAAAAATTAATTGATCATAGGTTTGAAACCCTTACTTCTCAAACAAAGATAAAAAAATATAGCTTTGGTACCAAATGAAGAGCAAAATGACCCAATTAACTAATTCTAGGAAACCCTTATGGGAACAAACCCAACATAGTAATATCTCCTTATTGTAGAAATTTAACCTTTTCCAATAGAATAATGTTCATATTTCATCTCTCTTCCAATCATAATGCAAGTGCAATTAAATAAAAACAACATAAGAATGAATTTTACAATACCATGGGCAAAAAACCATGGGTAAAAATATTAAACCCTAAACAACCCATATGGGTCTAAAATTATCTTAAGAAACCCTAAAAATTTCATCGAGGGTTATCACTCCAAGACCATTTATTTTTTGGGACTACCACCCTTAAACCCCTACTTGAGGCTTGATCCAGCCTTGAACCCAAATGGAGATACATGGTGAATATCCAGTACCATCTAGAGTTAACTACATAAGAATAACATGGAAAATATTCAACATATTTCCAACAAATCCAACCTCAACTTGTTATAGAACACTTTGAGAAATGAGCCATATTTCTCCCAAATTAAACGACAAAGATCTTATACTTGTTTGTAGAGATTATGTCACAAAGTGATATGAAGTTAAAGCTCTTTCCTAGGACAAAGATGAAAAGGTAACAAATTTCCTATATAAAGTTATCCTTCTTTGTTTTGATTCTCTACAAGATATTATCACTAATCAAGAGCTATAATTTACTTCTCACCTACTTGAAGCATTTGTAAAACTTTATGAAGAATGGAATAAAAAATATTTACCTTATAATTCATAGGATAATGGATAAGTAGAAGTCACTAATCAATCAATTAAAAATATAGTGATAAATACTATAGTAGCTCACATACATGATTAGTCTACCTGACTCAAGGAAGTGATGTGGTATATGAAACAACCTTGAAAACTGCCATTGTTTTTACTTCTTTTGAATTAATTTATAAAAAATATATTCTCTTGTCCATTAAATTTGAAATTGTTGCTTTGATAACAACTAGATATTTATGACTAGAACTCTCACATTCTCAAAAAAATCACCTTCTAACATTAACTCGAAGCCCTATAACATACCAAATGGGTGCAAAAATAATGAAAAGTGTGGCATACCAAGTTTATTTATGATTACCAATTCAAGGTTGGTGATTGAACTTTTTTGTACAACTCCAAATACCAACATAATCTAGGGAAGCTCTAGATACATTTTATTGTACCATAATAAAAGAAAAATTTATTTGATAATGGTATGATAAAACTCAACACCCTAATAATTTCTTATGTAAAATATTAGTCAATGAATATAGATTGAATAATTACAAGAAGCTTCTTTCAAAAGAGGAATTTATGGCTAATATAGTTCAAAGGTCTAAATTGTATATCTTTGAGGAAGTTTCTCCCTCAAGTTCCCTACTTTGATAAGAGTACCTCATATATTTAAAAAATACTTGTAGTGAAAACCTTCACTAGTGTTGTAAGAACATAAGGTGTGTAAAAACCAACTCATAGCACTCATGTTTTTAAATAAATATTCTTGATGAAAACCTTTCAAGACATCAGGGGATCATTCTAGTCTATAAAGTAGTTTCTATGAGTCTGTCAAGTAGCATCTACATCACTTGTGACACTTCCAACACCAATACTACCATATTTCATAATCCTTCTATTAGGTAATGCAATAAAAGTATAGTACTCAAGAAAAATTCTTAAATTCATGTTTTTCTCTATTTTCTATTTTATTTTCTATGCATATTGTATGTGGTTAGTGTACAATATCTATTATTTAATTAGTAAGGTATCAGGGTAATGGGGTAATGGAGGTGTTGAAATGATGTTGGAGGTCCCATATTATGTACAACATGGTTTTATTAGTCATGTTATAGGTACCATAAATCTATAATTAGAATTGCTATAGTGATACAAGTTCCTCAAACTACTTTTCATAGAACTGACAACATGTGCAACTCTAGTAGTGTTTTCATTTACTACAAGCATAGCATGTACTTAAAGATACATTTTAAATAACATACCACACTTGTATTACTTACACAAAGGCTAGTAGCACTTATTTATTATTACAAGTGCTATAATTACTTCAAGTTATTCTTTTCATATTATGAATAACCTAAAGTATGTGTATTGCTTACACAAAATTGCTGCAAAGGCTACTTACTAACCAAAAATGTGTGTCTTTGGTACCACATAGATATTACAATTGATGTCACCCTCTTCATTGTTGGTCAATATACCCAAGTCCTAAAGTTGAGGGGGACATGAAGCCATACATTGTCTATAAAATGAGAGTTGGTGGAAGGTACTCTATAAAGTGCTAAAAAATACTATATAAATTCAATTATATCCAAACGTGGTAACCCTTATTTAATAGGAAAGGTGGATGAATTATTTTTAATATTTATTAGTGTATAATGAAATCATTGCTACTAAATTTTTATTAAAATTTAAGTAAAATTATGCAATTATATAGGGGGTAGACATTGAGGTCACTAAATCCATGACCTTAGGAATCATAAGGCTACCCTTTATAGGGCAAAGGAAGTTAAGGAGCTATTTCCTACTTTAGGTGATCACATATTCTAATAACCCCTGCATGCAATGAATAAGTCACAATACAAACACCACACATGGATAAAATGGAAAGGAAAAAAAGGGTATTACAAGAAGAATTGAATCACATAATGAAGCATTTAGCATGATATAATCTCCAAGTCTTGAAAAAAATTTAGGTGTTACAAGAGCTAAAATTTCTCTTCGAAATTCTTTTGTGCCACCACCACAAACTGAGTTAGAGTATATTCCCCTTTCAAAGCATAATAAAATTATTTCCAAAAATAAAATAGAGTGGGTCTTATATTATGATTCAATGCAAGACTTGACATTCGACTAATTAATGAAAAATAAAAATTAAGTACGATCATCAAAGAGAAAAATGAGATAATTACAAAATGTAAGAAGAAGATACATATTTATAGAATAAATTAGGAATATTTAAGGCCCAAATGAGTAGTTAGAGAATTTGGTTTTAGAGTCGCTAGGATGTAGACCCCCCTAGAAGGCTCTATGCTTTCAAGCTAAGAGAAAAATATATTTTATTTAAATTTTCTAAAGTCATTTTGGATCTCTTACATGATATTAGTAATCCTAATAAATTCTATGATGTATAATGTTTTAATGTTTCAAAATACTAGGATCTATGATTAAAGTTGTACTTTCATAATTATGTAGTTTGCAACACTACAAACTACACACAAAATCCTCATGTGATGTAATTAGAGGAGATATAAAAGTATTTAAAAATAGGGAATTCATTATAGGATTTATGGTAAGGGTAGAAAACCATACCCCAACCCTATTATTATGGAGTATGAAGAATTTTTGAGAAGTCCTAGGCGCATAGAAAATATGCAATAAATTTAGGAGCTATGTTTGTAATAGTTTTGGTAGGTAGATAATGAATACTATCAACAATAAATTGAGGGGAGATCACCAAGGTTTGAAAATTTGTTTATAGTTTTAAAAAATAGATAACCCATGTTAGTACCACACTGGGATACAATGTTAATCAAGGCTAAATTTTTGGTCGAGTAGTTAGGATATCATGGATTCGACTAGATAGAACAAAAATTTAAATTTCTTTTGTTATGCTATCATGCTCTATATTACTATAAATCCTTCAATATAATCCATGATAATATACATGATGCATTCATCCAAAATGTAGTTCGAAGAGGTTTTCATGCATCCAAGACTATGTTACAAACAAATACATATAATTTCAACAACTACGTAGCTCAACAGTAATAAGCTTTGCATGAAGGCATGCAAAGTAATAAATGTGGAGGGAATTATGAGACCATATAATGAATATTTTTATGGCAATAATTGTTGTATATTTTTCCTATTTTACCTATATTTTATAGACACTTAGTAATAAAATGGTAGATATTGTAGCTACCTAAACATTTTTTGCAAATAAAAATTTATGTATAATATATCATTAATTATGTGAATTTTTGGGACTAAAATTGTGTTATTATGCCCATATGATGATCTTATTAAAATTTTGGTTGAGTGCTATAAATGATATAGGTCTAAAATAATCAATGTATAGTGTCCATCTTTACCTATAGGACTAGAAGTTCCTAGCTTCACTTTTAGAATAGGAAGTGTTATAGGTATTGTAATATTAAATCTATAACACTCGATGTTACTTGCGAATTGGAGATGCTACAAGCATTTTGAGTTTAATATACTAAAATTATAGTTCCCAATTGTATTTACTAAAAGTTATAGAAGAG
This sequence comes from Wollemia nobilis, assembly GCA_028583015.1. Classification (NCBI taxonomy): domain Eukaryota; kingdom Viridiplantae; phylum Streptophyta; class Pinopsida; order Araucariales; family Araucariaceae; genus Wollemia; species Wollemia nobilis. The sequence continues at coordinate 3,578,987 of JAQPPZ010016040.1, read as the reverse complement.
ATACAAGTTGAATGAATTAATTTTGAATATTTATTATATCACTTGTAGTGCTTTTTACTTGTACCACTTATAGCTTGTAGTGCTCATTGCTTGTAGAAATTGTTGTTCATAGTGCTTATGGACCTATAGCACCTGAAACCATAAATTTATAGTGCTAGAAATTATAGACATATATAAAAAATATTATGAATTTATAGTGTCAAACATCATGGATCTGTAGCACTTAGTGACCTATAAAATCCAATGGTGTATGGAAAATTCCCAACCTTTATTCCACCTACAAAGTAACTTATAGGTTGTTGTAATAGTTTCACTAAAATCTATTCCAATAATCATGCATTTTTTTCTATTTTTAAGTTTGTTATAACCAGTTTTATATTATAGTTAAATAATATTCCAAAAATCATGTAGCTACTAAAAACTTATCATACAATGATTCTACTCCATTTTTACCTATGGTTTATAAAATTAACAAAACTAATATAACTCTAAAACTGCCCTCTTTCCTCTATATAAACATGGGTTTTTGAATATCTAAGGAATGCTAGATGAAGGATAGAGATAGAGAGGACGTATAATAGAAAGTATAAGTTCAAGGATGCATTTCCCTCTAATTTGGGCATGAGTTAATAAGATTATTATTTTTTACAATTCTATTTTTACTAAGCATATTTTTTAGATAGTCTTATGGGGACTCCTAGAATCTTGGGAAACAACCTTCTTAATAAGCACCAAGAAGTGATGATGACCCCTCCATTCTTTTCATTCCTTTAATATTTCAATATTTTCCTACCAACAATATTTCTAATTTCGTAGAACAATTGCATCCTTTTAATTAGTTATAGTAGAATGAATCAATTTAATCTTAGATGGTTAGAGTTAAGGAATAATTATTTAGTTATTCCTCATTTATCTACACATACAATGTAAGTATCTTGGGAAATTAAACATCCAAATTTATAGATAAGGGTGGTTCTCATTGTCAATCATTACCGCTTCCATAGATGTTAGTAGTTAATCCCTCACATATACTTTGGTAAATCATTCATATTCGGATACACTTAGAAAACTATTATAGGGCAATGTATGTTGTCCTATATCTCAATGAGTGGGCACACGTTACATCGCTAATTAGGAGGTACCATCATTTGTCCCGATTTCTAAGTGTCATATCAACAATGTCCATTGTAATTTCACAAGTATGGATTTCAATAAAAAATGTAATCCTATAATATCTCATTCTTAAACTTTTAACCCTTTTATCTAAAATACCATAGGATCAAATTATATGATAAAAACCTCAATATCATATACCCAAGTTTAACAACCTTCTTCTTATGCTAATTATAATTAAATTTCTCATATATCTCAATATATAATTTTTGTGCCTTTAAATCCTCTTTCTTTTGAGCTTTAAAATCTAACCTCTTGATTAGAGCTATTTAACTAGCAAATTGTCATCATCCAAAGATCTTCTACCTATTGCAAGTACTTGTATGATGACTTGTGTAACTAGTAGTTTTTTTTGTCCTCAAAATTGAGACTCCTATGTCTTAGATGTACAAAAGGAAGGAGGATCCTATTAAACACCTTAGGTTGTTTATAACATATTGTAATAATATTTTGTACAATGAAACTTTACTATGTAAGATATTATTAAGAGGCTTAGTGGTCTTGACTTGGAATGGTACTTCCAAATACCAAGGTATTCCTAAAAATTCTTTAAATACCTTATTGAAGATAAATTTACTAGGATTTAGAGAGACCAAATTCCTTGCATATTTCAAAAACTATATATAGGTGTTGTATTTTTGGAAAATATAGTCAAATCATCAAGGAATACTAGAATTATCTCATCCGCTAGCCTTGAGAAAGTTATATCCATTTCCCTTTGGAAGTTTTTTCCAATATTTGATAGATTGAAAAGCATGCATTTATAAGCTATAGTACCTCACTTGGTGGTGAAAACCATCTTATGTTGGTCTTCATCCTTGACCTAGATTTGATTGTATTTATAGAAACAATATGGAAGAAATAACATCAATGATGCAACCTCCTTCCATAGTATCTAACCAATGGCAAGAAATGGGTAATGATATTTTAAGGATGATCTACTCAAAATATTAAAATCATCACATAATCTAATCGACAATATTGGTTGTAGGATTACTAATCTATTAGTGCCCCATGTGGATTACTTAATCAAGAATATGACATGGCTTTGTAGGAGTTTTAAAAACTCTTTCTTCTATATTTTTTGGAAAATAGTATAATTTGGTTTCAACTCAAAGGTGCGCTCTATCACATTATGGTCAAATACTTTTAAATTTTTGTACATTATGGTAAAATACTTTTAGATTTTTGTATTAGGAAATAATATATTTATTTTTAGTGCACAATTATTTGAAAAGGTCTTGTTCTTCTTGGGTATAATTTTTTCCAAGTATTTGAGTTTTCTCTTCTCCTACCTTAATAAGGGTATATACAAAATATTTTCTTGAGTCTATTTTTTCTTAATCTATCGGGTGGATTAAATAAATTTTCTTGAATGATCAGACCCTTAGGCATTTTATTTTACTTTAGCTATATAATTCTATATTTTACATCATTCCCATATTAAGTTTATTTCTTAACAATACTAGGCCTCCCTTATCAAAAAATCTATGATCTACTTGTTTTTATTGAAGTCCTATCAATGATCATAGTTATCTAAAACTACTAGCTTCCTACCTCCTTTTTTTTTACATGTCATTTATAGAATCAATGTGTGTCATTATCACTACCAACTCATTTGCTTTTATCTTTAGCTCCCTTTGTATTGATATGATTTTGTAGAATTAAATAATTTCAAGTAAATTCCAAGCTTGATATGTAGGACTATAGATATTTATTTTTGGTCGCATGTGGGAAATTTACCTCACTTAGTATTAACTTAATGTTACCATATATTTGTAGGTTTTTGTTTCTTATTTTTCTACATTTCTTAGATCGGTGTAAAGTGCTTAATGCTTGGATATGTTGTTTGTGCAAATAAACAATAATATATAGGCAAAATGTATCTATGCTTATTAAGGATTGACAAAGTGAATTATATCACCTACCTCATTTTTTGTTTTAATATTATAAAATTACATTGTCTGTGTCTTTTTTACTTCACAATTTGTCAAGACAAGAATTTTGGAAAGTTTCTATTATTAGGTAGTTTCTCAAATCTATTTTATTATACTCCATCTTAGGATCCTTGTCATCTTGTAACACATTAATAATGACTTCTATATTTGGGTCTTTACCATCCTCTTGATACTCACCATATTCAATATACTCTTGGATTTTATTACAATTTACTTCATCATCATATTTTCGCTTATGCAAGATATAAATGTAAGATAATTTGTTCTTTATATTGATTTTATTTCCATATCTATGCACCTTCATGTGTGTGTAGTTCTTTTCCAAATAGCCATTTCTTGATACCTTCATTTTCCATTCTTTGGATAATAGTATTCTAAAGTATTGAGGCAAATCTACAACTATTACTTATATTACCACAAAATATAGGTATCATATGATGGTCATGATAAAATCCTTTAGGATACCCACTACATTGATCCTATTTCCACCCATTTTTATATGATGTATAATAATTTTGGTATAAGGAAGACCCATCTCTTTGCACACAACCTTGGGTATAATTATGACCCCTACTTCTGAATCAATGTTGTAAGTTCTAAGAATGTAGTTTTTGATCTTGTGTTATGTAGAAGGAAGGTAGTGTTAGGTCTCTAGGTTTTGGATCATTTTACACATTTGAAGCATTCACTTTGATATTGTATTGTTGTTCTATTATAATATTACATTTCTCAACTACTCAATTTAAGGATGATTATGCCTAATTAACTTTAGCATAATATTTATCCTATTATTTTAGATATTTTTAGAGTAGGTCTTATTTTTAAATCAATATTAAGCCTTATAGAATGCTAGCTTTGGTTAATTTCTACTACATATCTTCAAAAATATTTAATTATGCATTAGGGGCTTCCCTTCTTAGGGAAACAATGGAGGTCTACCAAGTGTGTGTTTGATGTGCACATGTAAAAGTGAGATATTTCATCCTTATTTTAGCCTCTCTTTGCATTGGGTCTATCTATCAATTTTTCTAGCTACTCTATTTACATCATTTATTGTTACTAACTTCCCTTTATTAGTTCTTTTTTTGTCAAATCATCCTTCTTGGGCCTCTTCTTCAAGTTCCTCATTATTTCTTTCTACCCCTACTTATAATGTTGTGTTGTGATGGATTATTTATGCTTTATATGTAAAGGGGGCCTTTCCCTTCTAGTTCAGTTTACTTGTCAACTAATTATTTTACTATCATTTTTATTTTACCCTTAGTTTTTATGCCTTGTTGGTTGACAAATATTACATCTCCCATAAATGATAACTCTTTATCTATCTCAAGGGTACTAAAATTTTCTAGTATTGCATTACTAGGATTATGCAAAATAGAGACTAACTATGCAATTTGAGGTTGCTAAAACATCATATAAGGTACTTGCTTAGTGGCAATGGCTTATTGAACTTGACATTGTTAAGTGTATTACATAGTTTATAAATACCTAATGGTCCTTATTCATTCTATAGGATCATGAATATAGTTGCAAGGGAGGGAGGATACTATTTTTACTTTTACATTTATGTTTATCATATGATTATAGACTCGGTTCATTCTATGGTTAGTACCATGGTAAGGGACCTTATATTTTTTCAAATATAGAGTTTTCCATGGCTATAAATTATGTTGTTATTGTCACTATTTTTGTGATTTACTATGGTCTTGATTACCTCTAACATTTCATTCATTGCATAGTTATTTTTGGCTACACCACTTAGATTAGATGGAGCATGGAGGGCTAAAAGCATAGGCTGAAAGGATACTATAGATGATGCATGCTAGATAGGCTTAGTAATGATATATGATGATTGAGGAGGACAGATAAAGGTACTATTTGTTGTGACCACATCACATCTCCCCCAAAATTTGGAACCTAATGAAAAATTTGAGATTTTTATTTCCATGGTCTTGATAGTTTGATTAATAATAAAACCTTTCTTTACTTTATTTCATATTTTGTTGAGCCTCTTTAAAAAAATTTAAGACTTGATATGTGTCATTTTAAATGTTTTAATTTTAAATACTTTTAATTTTAATGTTTAAAATAAATCATTTAAAATAATTAAATAAAATACTATAGAGTTTAATTTTAATGTTTTGAATCATTCATTTTAAAGTCTAATTAAAATATTTAAAGTTCATTTTGAATGTTTTAATTTCAAAGTGTATTGTAAATGTTTTAATTAAAATATTTAAAATTCATTTTGAATGTTTTAAATCATTCATTTTAAAGTTTAATTAAAATATTTAAAGAACATAATTTTAATGTTTTATGTTGGTTTTGCAGGTTTTCAATATAAATTTTAGAATGGAATGAACAAACGTAATGTTAAATTATAAATAGGCCATTGGAAACCAAGAAAAAGGGTCAAATATTTTTGCAAAGAAGAGGGTGGATTTAAGAGGAGAAACAAAGGACATGTTGCATAGGGTTTTATTGAGAATAGACTGATAACAAGAGCTTTTGGAGTGGAGAAAATGTATTGTGAGATATAAAGTTAAATATCAAATTATTTTTGTTAAAATACACATGGATGGTGTTTTAATTGATTAAATAATTTGATATATTTCCCTTTATTTAAATTCCATAGAAGATAGCATTTGATCTATATTATATTGAGTTAATTCTGATTAGTATAGATTGGATTTGAATTCTAGAAGAGTTTTGTTTATGTTGTGTAGCCTGTAGATTAAATTTCAATTATTTTATTTTTCTACCTTAATATTTTTATTTTATTTTAATTTCAAAGTTTCATTTATAAACCCTAATTTCAATATTATAAAGTCTAAAATTTATAATTAGGGTTTCATGTTTATTCACCATTCAAATATTATGTAAATTTATATTTAGATGAGTAAACATTAAATTTAATTGAAATATGTTATAAACCCTAATTTAAATATTATAAATTCTAAAATTTCTAATTAGGGTTTTATGTTTATTTACCATTCAAATAATACGTAATTTTATATTTGGATGAATAAGGATTAAATTTAATTAAAATGTGTTATAAACCTTAATTTCAATACTATAAAGTCTAAACTTTATAATTAATAATAAAGATTAAATTTAATTGAAATGTGTTATAAACCTTACTTTCAATACTATAAAGTCTAAACTTTATAATTAAGATTTCATGTTTATTCACCATTCAAATATTACGTAAATTTATATTTGTGTGATTATAAATTAAATTTAATTGAAATGTGTTATAAACCCTAATTTCAATATTATAAAGTCTAAAATTTATAATTAGGGTCTCATGTTTATTCACCATTCAAATGTTACGTAAATATTTCCCTTTATGAAAATTGTAATTTCATAAAAGGGGGGTTAATTTATAAGGGTTTTCAAAGGTTATTATATTTCAAGGTTTATCATTTGGATCATTTTTCTTTCATAGTTAAAGCAACATAAAAATCAATTCACTCATCATTTCATTAAAGTTTCATTGACAATCACTTGCATAGCATAATAAAATATTATCGACATAGACACATTGTTAACAGTTATTTTCAAATAACTACTGTATTCTAACCACTCATTTGACATATTTTCATAATACACAAACACGTAATAAGTAAAGAAACCTTGGAAAAATGTTTATTTCTTTACAAGAGAGGGTTTTTATTTGAAATCCTAACTATGATGGGGATTTTACAATTGGGCAAAATTTCCAATCAATAGTACCTGATGGAGACATTGGAATAGGAGAGAAGTTGTGTATTGTACTAGGTGTAGAAGTATTTTAGAAAATATGGTCTTCAAAGGCTATCGATAGAACAAGGGGCATTTTTCCTACATTGATGATAATATCTTCATCTCTTGCTCCTTCTCCAAATATTGTGGTGAGTGTATAGTGGTGAGATATACATACCATTACTTCAAAATAAAATTGCAAGCCCTTGATATAGTATGGTAATATCCATTCCTTATTTGGCCTAAACAAAAGTAAGTTTAATATTATAAAGAATATATTATTGGAATCATGGATATTAAGGAAAAAAATTTAAAATAAATCCATTTCTAATTAGGAGGTGGTTGTAAATTTTATTAATGAGGGATATAATTTAGCCCTATTTGCTATACCTAAGGGTTTTTATAAGGCATCCCCTAAATAATTTATTGTGCTTAGCTAGTTGGAGGTAGTGTTAATCTATGGAATACCTACAACCCCATATGCCTAACCATTGTTTGTGTATTTTGTTCAAGGTTCATATTTAAACCTACTAATCTTGTTTGGGATAATGAATGAACTAAAGGAATTTTAAAAGTATTGGTTACACTAGATGTAAGTGGGATATACACTAGAGGCTAATGCAGAAGCATCCAACAGCACCTGATGCAGAAGCATCCAGTGGCAGGAGGGCCACTTTTGAAGAGTCGGCTAAGGAAGAAGAAGAAGGCAAGGAGAAAATGCAGAGCAAAAACTATCGTGATTTTGCTACGTCACAAAATCGTGACAGTCAGCAAGAGAGAGAATGTAAAGACACAGAAATGTCATGAAATCATGACATGTCACAAAATTGTGACATGTCGCAAAATCGTGACACCATTAGGGTAGAGCAAAGGCAGTAGAGGAGGGTGTCGTGAAATCGTGACACCAACAAGGGAGAGCAGAAGGAAGTGGGGGAATGTCATGATTTCGTGACATGTCATGAAATCGTGACTGTCATGAAATCATGACACAAAAGCGAAGCCAGAGCATAGTAGTGCGAGTTGTCACGATTTCATGACATGTCACGAAATCATGACCGTCACAAAATCATGACAAAAGAAAGAGCTGGGGAAGAGAAGATGGAAATGTCATGATTTCATGACATGTCGCGAAATTGCGACAAGGAGAAAATCGAGGAAGGCACTAAAGAGAATGTCACGAAATCATGACTGTCGTGAAATCATGACCACCAGCGAGAGAAAGTAGATGTTGAAGGAATTGTTATGATTTCCTGACATGTCATGAAATCATGATCGGAGCAAAGAAGCGGAGGCAAGGATGGAGAACGTCGCAATATCACGACATGTCGCGATATCACGGCCCGAAAGCAAGGAAGGTAGATAGGAAGAGGAGACATCGCGATATCATGACATGTCATGATATCATGACCAAAAGAGGAAAGGAGCACAAGGAAGCTAAAATGTCATGATATTGTGACATGTCATGATATCACGATGGGAAGAGAAGACGAAGAAGAAGAAAGAAATGGTGCGAAACCACGACAGGTGATATTTTCAAGGATTGTTACGGACGACACGTGGCACAAGGTGCAGTAAAATCGAGCAATTACCCAAAAGCGTGGGAAACAGAAAGGATGGGTCGCACAGGATAATCTGACAGGGAGCGGTAATGACAGGGGTCGTGCAGAGTGGAGTATTAAATCGGGTTAGTGTCCAAGTTTTCATGATGGATGTTTCAGAGGGTCGAGGCCTCTATAAAAACCTAGTTTAATGTAATAGATAGGGTGGTGGATTTGGGTAAGATCGCACATAGAGTGTGAGATTGAGAAGACCAAGCCGAGCGCTAGTCATTTTAAAGCCTGCAATCTGTTATTGTAAGTGTTTTTCCAGATTTAATAAAGAGAAAATTTAGAATTTGTGGAGTGTGACTGTGTGTGTCTTTCCCGTCAGCCATCAAGTGGTATCAGAGCTGGAAGTTCCTGAGTGCGTAAGTAGATCGCCGGTCATGAGGCAGTTTGCGCCAAGATCTGTGGTAGGGTTCTAAAAAAGAAGAGAAAGTTTAAGATCCCCGAGCGTGTTAGCAGAGCATCAAAAGTGAGGCAGATGCACCAGGATCAATTGAAGCTTGTGAGGAAAAGCAAAGAAAAATGCGTCCACAAAAAATCCATGGCAGTGAGGAAGATATGGTGTCAGAAGAAGAGTTCCTAGCTTTGTAGAGGCAATTTAAAGCCCTGCAAGAGGAGTGGCTCAGAATAAAATTATAGGAGCAAGAGGAGTGGCACAGAAGGTGTGAAGAAAGACAAAAAAAGAGAGATGTTGGAGTGCATCAAAAGCTAAAGCTGAAGAAGGCTGCATGCAAAGAAGAGTGCAGCAGTGCCAGGACCTGCCTAGAAGAAGGCAGGAAATCTAACTAGCCAAGAAGAGGAGTGCAGGCAGGCTGTAGAAGAAGTATGCAGCAGTGGGAGAATCTATCTGGAGGAAGACATAAGTTATGTGGACCAAGAGAAGAGGTTGGAGTAGGCTACAGAGGCAGAGGAATGTTTGGAGATGTTGTAGGAGGCAGCAACCAGACAGTGCAGAAGTGAAGATCACTTCTCCACCAACCTCGGGTGTTTGATGCAGGAGCATCCAGCAGCACCTGATGCAGAAGCATCCAGTGGCAGGAGGGCCACTTTTGAAGAGTCGGCTAAGGAAGAAGAAGAAGAAGGCAAGGAGAAAATGCAGAGCAAAAACTGTCATGATTTTGCTATGTCGTGAAATCATGACAGTCGATAGGAGAGAGAATGCAAAGGCACAAAAATGTCATGAAATCATGACATGTCGTGAAATCGTGACATGTCACGAAATTGTGACACCATTAGGGTAGAGCAAAGGCAGCAGAGGAGGGTGTCATGAAATCATGACACCAACAAGGGAGAGCAGAAGGAAGTGGGGGAATGTCACGATTTCATGACATGTCATGATTTTGTGACATGTCGTGAAATCATGATCGTCACAAAATCACAACACAAAAGCGAAGCTGGAGTAGTGCAGTGGGAGTTGTCATGATTTTGTGACATGTCACGAAATAATGACCGTCGTGAAATCGTGACAAAAGAAAGAGCTAAGGTAGAGAAGATGGAAATGTCACGATTTCGTGACATGTCACGAAATCGCAACAAGGAGCAGACCGAGGAAGGCGCTAAAGAGAATGTTGTGATTTCGTGACATGTCACAAAATCATGACTATCGTGAAATCGTGACCACCAACGAGAGAAAAGTAGATGTCGAAGGAATTGTCACGATTTCGTGACATGTCATGAAATCGCGATCGAAGCAGAGAAGCGGAGGCGAGGAAGGAGAACGTCGCGATATCGCGACATGTCGTGATATCGTGGCCTAAAAGCAAGGAAGGCAGAGAGGAAGAGGAGAAATCACGATATTATGACCAAAAGAGGAAAGGAGCGCAAGGAAGCTAAAATGTCACGATATCATGACATGTCACGATATCGTGATGGGAAGAGAAGAAGACGAAGAAGAAGAAAGAAATGGCACGAAACCACGATAGGTGGTATTTTCAAGGATTGTTATGGATGACACGTGGCACAAGGTGCAATAAAAGTGGGTGATTACCTAGAAGTGCATGAAACAAAAAGGATGGGTCGCATAGGGTAATCTGACAGGAAGCGACGATGACAGGGGCCGTGCGGAGTGGAGTATTAAATCGGGTTGGTGTCCCAATTTTTGTGATGGATGTTTTAGAGGGTCGGGGCCTCTATAAAAACCCAGTTTAATGTAATAGATAGGGTGGTGGATTTGGGTAAGATCGCACACAGAGTGTGAGAGTGAGAAGACCAAGCCGAGCGCTGGTCATTGTAAAGCCTGTGGGTTGTTATTGTAAGTGTTTTTCCAGATTTAATAGAGAGAAAATTTGGAATTCATGGAGTGTGACTATGTGTGTATTTCTCATCCGCCATCAGAGGCATACTTGTGGGAGGTACATTTTATGTATTTGACATTGTAGGATGATTATAGATCTAATGCAAGTAAAGTGGGTTGTTTGTTAGTTTATTCACATCAACTAGTATTTGGTATAGAGGATTGGCATGGGTTATTATACGTCTGTAAATAGCCCAATTTAATCTTATTAAGGTTATTTAATAACTCATTTATTATCGTAGGTTGTCTACTTAGGCATCGTGAAGCCCTAGATAAATTGGTCAACCATAGAGCTCATTAGTTTTAGTGATATAAATCTTGATATGAGGACCTATTCATACTTTTCCCCTAGATGTAACCATGTAGTAGTTTATGTTTATTCATTTTTTGATGAAATAGAATATGTTTCTCAATTCATGCTCTTTTCCTTCCTTTTGATATTTAGATCATGTATTCATATGCTTGCATCTATAAAATTAAAATCTGATGCAAGAGCATCCAATGTTGTAAGAGTGATATTGCATCACCAAATTTTGTATTTATTTCATTTTGTTCTAATTTTTTTTTTTTTAGAGTATGGTGAAATAGACCCAACACCGAAAGAATAATCCCAATATATTTCTTACTACTTAGGATCTTATTTAAGAGGCTTAGTGGTCTTGACTTGGAATGGTACTTCCAAATACCAAGGTATTCCTAAAAATTCTTTAAAGACCTTATTGAAGATAAATTTACTAGGATTTAGAGAGACCAAATTCCTTGCATATTTCAAAAACTATATCTAGGTGCTCTATTTTTGAAAAATATAGTTAAACCATCAAGGAATACTAGAATTATCTCATTTGTTAGCCTTGAGAAAGTTATATCCATTTACCTTTGGAAGGTTTTTCCAATATTTGATAGATTGAAAGGTGTGCATTTATAAGCTAAAGTACCCCACTTGGTGGTGAAAACCATATTATGTTGGTATTCATCCTTGACGTAGATCTTATTGAATCTATAGAAACAATATAGAATAAATAACATCAATGATGCAATCTCCTTCCATAGTATCTAATCAATGGCAAGCACTGGGTAATGATATTTTAAGGATGATATATTCAACATATTAAAATCATCACATAAACTAATCGAGAATATAGGTTGTAGGATTACAAATCTATTAGTGACCCATGTGGATTACTTAATCGAGAATATGATATGGCTTTGTAGGAGTTTAAGAAACTCTTTCTTCATTATAGGCTGTATTTTTAGATTAATAGATCTCTATATTTTTTGGAAAAGTGTATAATTTGGTTCCAACTCAAAGGTGTGCTATATCACATTATGGTCAAAAACTTTTAGATTTTTGTATGACTAGGAAATAATATCTTTATTTTTAGTGCACAGTTATTTGAAAAGGTCTTGTTCTTCTTGGGTATAATTTTTTCCAAGTATTTGAGTTTTCTCTTCTGCTACCTTAATAAGGGTATATACAAAATATTTTCTCGAGTCTATTTTTCCTAATATATCAATTGGATTAAATAAAACTTCTCGAATGATCAGACCCTTAGGCATTTTATTTTACTTTAGCTATATAATTCTATATTTTACATCATTCCCGTATTAAGTTTACTTCTTAACAATAATAGGCCTCCCCTATAAAAAAATCTATGATCTACTTGTTGTTATTGAAGTCCTATCAATGATCATAGTTATCTAAAACTACTAACTTCCTACCTCCTTTTGTTTTACATGTCATTTATAGAATCAATGTGTGTCATTATCACTACCAAATCATTTGCTTTTATCTTTATCTCCCTATGTATTGATATGATTTGGTAGAATTAAATAATTTCAAGTAAATTCCAAACTGATTTGTAGGACTATAGATATTTATTTTTGGTCGCATGTGGAAAATTTGCCTCATTTAGTATTAACTTAGTGTTATCATATATTTGTAGGTCTTTGATTCTTATTTTTCTACCTTTCTTAGACTAATGCAAAGTGTTTAATGTTTGGCTATGTTGTTTGTGCAATTAAACAATAATATACAGGCAAAATGTATCTATGCTTATTAAGGATTGACAAAGTGAATTATAGCACCTACATCATTTTTTGTTTTAATATTATCCAATTACATTGTCCATATATTTTTTGTTTCACAACTTGTCAAGACAAGAATTTTGGAAAGTTTCTATTATTAGGTAGTTTCTCAACTCTATTTTATTATACTCCAAATTAGGATCCTTGACATCTTGTAACACATATATAATCACTTCTACATTTGGGTCTTTACCATCCTCTTGATACTCACCATATTTAATATAATCTTAGAGTTTATTACAATTGATTGCATCATCATATTTTAGCTTATGCAATATATAAATGTAAGACAATTTATTCTTTATATTCATTTTATTTCCATATCTATCCACCTTCATGTGTGTGTAGTTATTTTCCAAATAGTCATTTCTTGATACCATCATTTTCTATTCTTTGGATAATAGCATTCTAAAGTATTGAGGCAAATCTACAACTATTACTTATATTACCACAAAATATAGGTATCATATGATGGTCATGACAAAATCCTTTAGGATACCCACTACATTGATCCTATTTCCACCCATTTTTATATGATGCATAATAATTTTGGTATAAGGAAGACCCATCTCTTTGCACACAACCTTGGGTATATTTATGACTGCTACCTCTGAATCAATGTTGCAAGTACTAAGAATGTAGTTTTTGATTTTGTGTTATGTAGAAGGAAGGTAGTGTTAGATCTCTAGGTTTTGGATCATTTTACACATTTGAAGCATTCACTTTGATATTGTATTGTTGTTCTATTATAATATTACATTCCTCAACTACTCAATTTAAGGATGATTATACCTACTTACATTTAGCATAATATTTATCCTATTATTTTAGATATTGTTAGAGTAGGTCTTATTTTTCAATCAATATTAAGGCTTCTATAATGCTACCTTTTCTTAATATCTACTACATATCCTCAACAATATTTAAATATGCATCAGGGGCTTCCCTTCTTAGGGAAAAAATGGAGGTCTACCTAGTGTGTGTTTGATGTGCACATGTAAAAGTGGGATATTTCATCCTTATTTTAGCCTGTCTTTGCATTGGGTATCTCTATAAATTTTTCTAGATACTTATCTATTTACATAATTTATTGTTACTAAATTCCCTTGATTAGTCATTTTTTTGTCAAATCATCCTTCTTGGGGCTCTTCTTTAAGTTCCTCATGCTTTCTTTCTACCTCTACTTATAATGTTGTGTTGTGATGGATTTTTTATGATTTATATGTAAAGGGGGTCTTCCCCTTCTAAGTAAGTTTACTTGTCAAATAATTATTTTATTATCATTTTTATTTTACCCTTAGTTTTTGTGCCTTGTTGGTTGAAAAATATTGCATATCACATAAATGATAACTCTTTATCTATCTCAAGGGTATTAAAATTTTCTAGTATTGCATTACTAGGTTTAAGCAAAATAGAGACTAACTATGCAATTTGAGGTTGCTAATACATCATATGAGGCACTTGCTTAGTGGCAATGGCTTATTGAACTTGACATTGTTAAGTGTATTACATATTTTATAAATACCTAATGGTCCTTATGCATTCTATAGGATCATGAATATAGTTGCAAGGGAGGGAGGATACTAGTTTTTCTTTTACATTTATGTTTATCATATTATTATACACTTGGTTCATTCTATGGTTAGTACCATGGTAAGGGCTATTATATTTTGTAATATATAGAGTTTTCTATGGCTATAAATTATGTTGTTATTGTCACTATTTTTAAGATTTACTATGGTCTTGATTACCTCTAAATTTTCATTCATTGCATAGTTATTTTTGGCTACACCACTTAGATTAGATGGAGCATGGAAGGTTGAAAGCATAGGCTGAAAGGATACTATGGATGATGCATGCTAGATAGGCTCAGTAATGACATATTATGATTGAGGAGGATGTATAAAGGTACTATTTGTTGTGACCACATCACATCTTCCCCAAAATTGGGGATCTACTAAAAATTTTGAGATTTTGGTTTCCATGGTCTTGATAGATTGATTAAAAATAAAAACTTTCTTTACTTTCTTTCATATTTTGGTGATCCTCTTTAAAAAAAATTGACTTGATATGTGTGATTTTAAATGTTTTAATTTTAAAAACTTTAAATTTTAATGTTTAAAATAAATCATTTAAAATAATTAAATAAAATACTAGAGAGTATAATTTTAATGTTTTGAATCATTCATTTTAAAGTCTAATTAAAATATTTAAATTTCATTTTGAATGTTTTAAATCATTCATTTTGAAGTTTAATTAAAATATTTAAAGTTCATTTTGAATGCTTTTATAAAGTGTATTGTAAATGTTTTAATTAAAATATTTAAAGCACATAATTTTAATGTTTTATGTTGGTTTTGTAGGTTTTCAATATAAATTTTAGAATGAAATGAACAAACATAAAGTTAAATTATAAATAGGCCATTGGAAACCAAGAAAAATGGTCAAACATGTTTGCAAAGAAGAGGGTGGATTTAAGAGGAGAAACAAAGGACACGTTGCATAGGGTTTTACTGAGAATAGACTAAGAACAGGATCTTTTGGAGTGGAGAAAATTTATTGTGAGATATAAAGTTAAATATAAAATTATTTTTGTTAAAATACACGTGGATGGTATTTTAGTTGATTAAATAATTTGATATATTTCACTTTATTTAAATTTCATAGAAGATAGCATTTAATCTATATTATATTGAACTAATTTTGATTAGTATAGATTGAATTTGAAGTCTAGAAGAGTTTTATTTATGTTGTGTAGCCTATAGATTAAATTTCATTCATTTTATTTTTCTACCTTAATATTTCTATTTTATGATAATTTAAAAGTTCGGTTTATAAACCCTAATTTCAATATTATAAAGTCTAAATTTTATAATTAGGGTTTCATGTTTATTCACCATTCAAATATTAAGTAAATTTATATTTGGATGAATAAACATTAAATTTAATTGAAATGTGTTATAAACCCTAATTTCAATATTATAAAGTCTAAACTTTATAATTAGGGTTTCATGTTTATTCACCATTCAAATATTATGTAAATTTATATTTGGATGAGTAAACATTAAATTTAATTGAAATATGTTATAAACCCTAATTTAAATTTTATAAAGTCTAAAATTTATAATTATGGTTTCATGTTTACTTACCATTCAAATATTAAGTAATTTTATATTTGGATGAATAAATATTAAATTTAATTGAAATGTGTTATAAACCTTAATTTCAATACTATAAAGTCGAAACATTATAATTAAGATTTCATGTTTATTCACCATTCAAATATTATGTAAATTTATATTTTGATGATTAGACATTAAATTTAATTGAAATGTGTCATAAACCCTAATTTAAATATTATAAAGTCTAAAATTTATAATTAGGGTTTCATTTTATTGACCATTCATATATTACGTAAATATTTCCCTTTATGAAAATTGTAATTCCATAAAAGGGAGGTTAATTTATAAATGTTGTCAAAGGTTACTATATTTCAAGTTTTATCATTTGGATCATTTTTCTTTCATAGTTAAAGAAACATAAAAATCAATTCACTCATCATTTCATTAAATTTTCATCAAAAATCACTTGCATAACATAATAAAATATTCTCAACATAGACTCCTTGTTAATAGTTATTTGCAAATCACTAAGGTATTCTAAGCACTTATTTGACACATTTTCATAATACACAAACACGCATTAAGTAAAGGAACCTTGGAGAAATGTTTATTTCTTTACAAGAGAGGGTTTTCATTTGAAATCCTAACTATGATGGGGATTTTACAATTGGGCAAAATTTCCACTCAATAGTACCTGATGGAGGCATTAGAATAGGAGAGAAGTTGTGTATTTTACTAGGTGTAGAAGTATTTTAGAAAATATGGTCTTCAAAGGTAATCGATAGAACAAGGGGCATTTTGCCTACATTGATGATAATATCTTCACCTCTTGCTCCTTCTCCAAATATTGTGGTGAGTGTATAGTGGTGAGAAATACATACCATTAGTTAGAAATAAAATTGCAAGACCTTAATATAGTATGGTAATATCCATTCCTTATTTGGCCTAAAAAAAATAAGTTTAAGATTATAAAGAATCTAGTATTGAAATCATGGATATTAAGGAAAAAAATTTAAAATAAATCCATTGCTAATTAGGAGGTGGTTGTAACTTGTATTGATGAGGGATATAATTTAGCACTATTTACTATACCTAAGGGTTTTGATAAGGCATCCCCTAAATAATTTATTATGCTTAGCTAGTTGGAGGTAGTGTTAATCTATGGAACACATACAACCCCATATGCCTTACCATTGTTTGTGTATTTTATACAAGGTTCATATTTGAACCTATTAATCTTGTTTGGGATAATGAATGGACTAAAGGAATATTAAAAGTATTGCTTATGCTATATGTGAAAGCACGAGGATACAAAAACAAGAAAGGAAAGACTCCAAGCACGATGCAAAAATGAAACTAAACTTAACACTGAATCCTACGAATTAAAAATGCATGAAATGGAGAAAGCATGAATTGAAACCCAAATGAAATAACAGCCCTTCTCTTTTATTGATGTATTTCACAACTTAGTTACAATTTACATCCTCCCTTTTCAGGGGCGAGGAGCGTTAAATTCATCTCTTGGTCACATCCATGGATAGCCTTCCTTCTTCCGCGTGCCCACATGTAAGATGGGTGAACCAAAATGTCACCGATGCTTGTGTCTACGAATGTTTATTCCTTGCTAGTCCTTCGATTTTCTGATCCTGCGTTCAAATAAACAAAAGATAATCAATAGCACCTGCGGATAAAACAAAACATGCAATCCCCAAGCCTACGATAAATAGATGAGAAAAAGGAATTAAACTATGACTAAAATGAATCCAAATACTCTAAAAATTTGATAAGGGCATCAGGACATCACCAGGAGGACACTAAAAAAATAACAGTTGGGAAATTCCTCACCGATTTGAATTCACTCCGGGGCGGGACGAATTCACCTGCAACAAAATGCCAAAAAGGTGTTGTCCCAAATGTCCAGCCTAGAGAACTCCAAAAGACCTATAAACTTGGGGTTAGCTAATTGGGGGCATTTTGGGAAGACTCAGATGGTTGGATTTTCTCAATTTAACCTTCATCCATGGGAATCTGATGATGCTACCTACAAGTTAGTAAAAGCGAACGAATATAGAAACATGATCAAAATTGTTCAAAATGAGGCAAAATTTAAATGACAACCTATATAAGCATCATAGAATTGAATTTAGAAAACAAAAATGGTAGAAAGGAAAATCTGCCATAAATTCCTAATCGTTCCTAAAATGGACGATTAGGCCTACAGCAGTGTGGGGGCACTAGGGCGGGCCACCCACCGTTTGGGGCCTGATTTCGGCACCAATCCACTTGGGATGGGTCCAAAATATTTTACAAGGTGTTATCGACAAATTGGGTGGTATTCTATGGCCAAATGTTAGGTTTTGGGCTGAATATTTGACCTTCCAATAGTCACCCAATGACCTCCTCTATAAAAGAGATCAAGGATGTAGAAGGCACAAATCGCACAAGGATGTATGGGGAAATAAAATGGCAGCACTTCGTCGCTCCAAATTGCTCTTACTCTGTCTATTTTGGGATGAGGAAACTCATCAATTTATAGACCTAGACGTCTCTTGGGATGAGCATGTAGAGGTGCCATATGGCAGCCATGCTCTTCCAGGGGAGGGAAGATTCCTCCCTAATTAGGGGCTTCATGACTGCCCCTGTAACAGCCTCTAATGCTCGAAAAAAATCACCCATGCTCCCATGAACTGAAGGAGGCGTTAGGTGGCGGATCTGAGCTACCATTTGTCAAGATTTGACTTTTTGCCCGTTAAACCTGCAATTCGCCCCACCCTAGAGTGAATTGTGAATTCATCCTTGGGTGGAGCAAATCCCAATTAGAATTCGTCCCTGGGTGGAACGGATATTGAGCAAAGTGCCTGAAGGTGCCAAAATGATTTTTGACCTTCCAAAACTATTGTGAGAGTGGTTAGGACCACTTTTTAACCTCTGGGGGCTGCCCTTGGGGCTGTGTGTTCCAATGTGATCAGTGTTTACAGTCACATAATCGGATTGGTGCTATTTTTGTGTCTACAGATGCACCTTTTTGGGATGTGTTGTGCAAGGCACAACGCCGAGCAAAAATAGATAACCAAAGCACTAATGATTAGGGTTTCTTAGTAACATAACCAACTCTTGATGCCCCAAGCATGAAAATGGGTATGCATTCTTGAATCCTTGCTTCTGACGAGTGAAGGAACTCAATTCAAGTGTTAACCTTTTTTGGTGAGGTGTTACTTGAGCTTGGACATTGATCAGTCATGAATAGGCAAAGGGCACAACCTTTTGTCTATGGGAACCTTGAGTTCATGATTCATGAATGCCAAGTGATTTATAAGCTTGTGATTATTGCTTGTTTACTGCCCCAAGCAGGGGAGTGATTTTTCTTTGTCAATGATTCTTTGAATGCATGTTATTTCCATGATTGGGTGTGTATTTGTTGATTGGTGACTAAGTGTGACTACTCCCTCAAGCGACGAATCAATGAGGGAATGACCTACATGAGAAAAGTGACGAGTTGCTTGACCCAAGATGACTTAGGTAACGGTGCCTTCAGAGATTTATCTTTGAATTGTGTGTAGTTTTCTGACATTTAGACCTATTTTTGGTGGGTGTTAACCCTTTTGGCGACACCGTTTGGAGCTAAAATTGTCAAAAATCCGTCTTCCCGTGGAGCGGTCCGACCATGGTGGCCTTCTTAGGGAGTAGTATGGTGATGATTTATAACCCCGACATCTATTTTGGATGCCTAGAAGGTCAGGCATGAAGGCACCTTTGTTCGACAACTCTATTGCTATTTTTGGGTGGGTTTTGACCCTTTTGGCGATGCCATTTGGGGATGAAATTCTCGAAGATCCATATTCCCGTGGAGCGGTCCGGCTATGGTAGCCTTCTTAGGGAGTAGGATAGTGATGATTTGTGACCCCGAAATCTATTTTTCTTTCCCGGAATGTCAAGTGCAAAAGCACTCTCATTGGACAGTTTTATTGCTATTTTTGGTGCAATTTTGTGTATTTTTTTGCTATTTTTGAAATTTGTGTGTTGAATTTGTTCCAGGGTGGGACGAATTCCTATGTCTATGGTAGTAAGCATGATGTAGGTGCTAGAATCATCTGCCTTGATGGGTCCCATAGGACCCACACCATGGGGGGTAGTTCCCGTCGCACCGATCCTGCATGATCATGATGGCCGACACCTTAGGCTTGGGGGTTTTGAGATTTTGGATTTTGTTGCGGGGTCAGAGGACCAACTATTTGTAGCCTGTGGGCATTTTTGATGATATATATAGATAGACTTTATTTTATTTATGCGCATGTGATGATTTGATTTTATGCATGATGATTGATGAATATGGATGTATGCATGTTAAGTTATAGTGATGAATGCATATGTTGTTGATGAATGCAAATGTTTCTAATTTATATGATATGTAAATGGAATGGATGGATTGAATTTGTGATGTTTGGTAGTCGCACCATAGACTATGTAGAATTTTATGGCTTTTTGTCCTAGGCGATGGCTGCGGTAAATAGCTTTTTATGTATACATGTGTTTTTTTTTTTTTTTTGGTATGGCGAGAATAAAATATAGCAAGGTGGTTTCGAATGTAGTTAAGGTTTTCTGAGACTCAGATGTTTTAACTAACTAGCCACGACTGTACTTTATCTCATAAGAATTTTTGAACAAGGTATGAATCGGACTTGTTTTGGACCAAGTTATTTCACATCCCTGTGTGTGCAATTGAGTTCATTTATGTGATGTTGGTCAGGATACCACCAATGCCAGATAGGCTATCAACCAAACCTGTACTAAGGATCACCTGATTAGCTCCACTAACTCCTTTGTTGTATTTAGTTAGATTAATCTACAGTGCTATCATAGGATACCATAAGGTAGTTCATCCACATGCAAACATTGATCTCCGCACAAGTTAATGTGATAGATATATCGTCATGCGGGAGGTTTACCACCAGTGACCAATAGGCTATCAACCAAACCAGTACTGAGGTTTGCCTCATGACCTATTGGAATGCTGAGAGTTCTAGGGATTCAAGTTTGACTCCCTTCTTTTCTTCAATTGTATTGGGATACTTGCTCTTTTGTAGTGATAAAAATCATTATTTATTTTTGTATTATATTTTTCTTTTGAGCAAGGTATTAGGATATGGAGTGATGAGAATCACTATTTTATGTGCTTTTCTTGGTGTATGCACTTTGGTTGTGATGTCAATTTTTTTTTGGAGTTTTGATGTTTGCAAATTTTTGATGTTTTGCAACTTGTGAGAACTTGGGATTCTTGGGGAATTGGGTAGGGAGGATGCTTGTCCTTTTTCCAACTCTCAGCATTCTTGGGGTCATTCGCATAGGGGGATGAGCAAGATAACCATTTTGCTTATGGTGACCTGGATTTATTTATAGGTTTCATCTTTCGTTTACACAACTTGGGAATGTTTTATGTGTTTTAATTTGTACTGGGATGCTACGTAACAAGGTGTGATCCAAGTAGAATTCTACCTGCATAAAATTTGTCTGACTTGGTACAGTATGTGGCTAGACATCTAATGATGACTGAATGATGAAAACTATCGATACATGAGAAAACAACTAACTATGATGTGGGAGAATAATGTGAATGATGGTTATAGGCGGTGAGCTATTTGATAAAGCAAAAAAATGTAGAAGATGATGGTTTTGCCAAGTAATGACAGTCTATGGCGCTTTGACATTTATGACCACAAATATGCAATGTATGGATGTGATGCTTAATGTAGCTATATGTTTTTGTGTTTTTTATGGATTGATTTGTGTGACTATGAAGATGATATGCAAACTAGAGCTCTTTATTTTTGTGACAATTTTGAGCATGCATGGAAATGAGATGCAAATTTTGTTATTTTTGATGATTTTATTGTTTTTGGATTTTCTTGTTTTTGACCAAGCGATTGCGGGAATCCTTGGAGCATTTTGGGGATTGACCAAGCGATTGGGGAAATCCTTGGAGCATTTTGGGGATTGACCAAGCGATTGGGGAAATCCTTGGAGCATTTTGGGGTTGACCAAGCAATTACAAAAATCCTTGGAGCATTTTGGGGATTGACCAAGCGATTAAGGAAATCCTTGGAGCTTTTGGGGATTGACCAAGTGATTACGAGAATCCTTGGAGCTTTTGGTGATTTACCAAGCAATTGGGGAAATCCTTGGAGCATTTTGGGGATTGACCAAGTAATTACAGAAATCCTTGGAGCATTTTGGGGATTCGTCTTCCAACTGATGTGGAGTTGGGATCAAGTGGATATCATTTGCTGAGTTTAGATCATCGTTAGGAACCTGGGGTCCCTCTTCAACATGGTAGATATCCTGAGTTGGCCCAGGGGTAAAATGAAGCATTTCACCGAAAGGCAAGTACTCGGATGGGGATGGAGGGGAATTGACACTATTCTAGTCTATGGCATCTATGTCTAGAAACAATGACTATGCTGGATCGGCCGGATTGTGGATGGGGGTGGTTAAGTCAATGGAGATCATGTTGATGAAATGATTTTGGTCTCCATTATCATGGGTGTGGTTGCTCAGACATCCTAGATGCTCTCTATGCTCTATATATGGCTCTAGAGGGACGGGCACGAATGGATCGGCCATATGTGCAGATAGAAAGACAGGGTCTACCCTCGGCACTGATGTCACTATAGGGTCTCTAGGTGAAAGGTGCTCTTCGTATGCCTAGAGTAGCAGATCCAACACTTGGTCCCACCGTGCTAGGTCTACATACCACTCATGCCCTAGAACTATGTTCAGTTGTTCAAATATGTCGTTAATATCCAAGGGGTGCCGATGCTGCATCTACCGCATGTGATTAAGATATGCCATCTCAGTTTCATCTTCATAATCACTATCGGAGATCCAAAGGCCTTCGTTGGCTCCGAATGCTTGTGGAATTAAAGGCTTGCCTTGCTCAAGAAAATTAATGTGGTCCCACCTAGGTTGTTCTGCTCTTTGTGGTGGGACTTTATTTCCTTGGAGCGACGCTTGCTCGATGGGAGCATCTAGGGGGAACATTGTCAAGAGGCTTTCTTGATATTCATCCATGGGGATCACCTGTGAGTGATCGCTATCTGATTCAAATGGTCATACGATGCTGGTTCATACTTCGACTCGTCCTTCGAGGACCCTTCTTGACATTGTCTAGACCCTCCTTGAAAGTGAGCTCTCAATATTTCTCCTCTCTCGAGTGAAGGGAAGGGATTACTAGAGCCAACAAGGTTGATTATCGTTAATGGGAGATAATCCCTCAATGTATATGTGGTGTTAGGGTTGGCATATGGATCTGATGCCAATCCCCCCTTTTTTCCTATCCCTAGGCCTTGCATGTTCTCCACCAAGATGTCCAAGGGCAGGGGGTGTTTGAACCCTACTCCTGACTTGTCATATGGAATTTGGTATCTTGGTTGGTAAATAACACGTATCCCTTGCTCATATCGGCCTAACCCATATCCATGCCAATTGCATTGGCCAAGGTATCTTAGAGCAAATTCTGGGTTAGACAAATAGTTGACATTTTCAGCAAAAGGCTCTTCGTCTTCATCCTCTTGCGTGCATGGTGCAACGCCATGATCAAGGCCCCCATACACAAAGTTTTTCTGGTTCGATGGGTAGCCTAGGGGAACAATAGTGCCAATGGGGAGTCGAGGTCTCCCCATGTCCTACATGGATTCTAGTGTGGGTGTTGCTACAATATTCCACACCAGATACTCCCTTAGGCCCGTATTGGCCATTTCAACGGTGATCGTTGGTGGTTGAGGGGGAGGGAATGGAATTTCTCCTTGATTCCACTCCATGTCGGGTGGACTAGGAGCCTCGAATTCCATTCGACTAGGCATCTCCTCAGTAGAGATAGTTGTTGGCAATTTTGGGTACTTTGGGTACATTGCCCTTGCTCAAATGTATAAGTTGTCATTGACATCAAAAGGCATTTTTGTGTTGATATCAAAAGAGTGTGATGTCAAGAATATCTTGAGAATCTTCATTTTTAAAGGGTTTTTATTAAAACCATGGTGACAAGGTTAAAGGTTTTTCTTAAAACCATTTGGACTCATTAAGGGCTTTTATTAAAACCAAGCTTAACTTAATGCAAAGGTCCATGTTTATTATTAATAATTAAATTAACTCAAACCTTTGTCAAAGGTCCAAGTTTAATTTATTATTAATAAAATAATAATAATTATTATTTTAATTATTATTATAGGGTCTTTCAACCCTTAAGCGACGGAAGTAAAAGAATTCTTTCGCCGATATGATGCCATCGTTGGAGGAGCGCCGACGTCAAACTTTATGAAGAAATGGCTATATAAGTGGGGATGTTTTTCCAAAGAGGGTACCATGAATTTTTGACATCTACGATTTATGATTTGCTCTGTATCTTGCGATTTGCACTTGGCATCTATGATTTTGCGTTTTCTCTATTCTTTCGAACAACGCTTTGTGTTTTCTATCTCTGATTGACGTCCTTGAAATCGTGCTTGTTTTATGTTGGAAACCATGCTTGGCATATTTGGAACTGAGTTTGGACTGCATCCTTACCTTTATGCTTAACGCCGGTGGATTGGCAATTGCACCTGGATTGCATTTTTCAGAATGTGTTGTGAGATGATAAATGCAAGCATTCTGTGACTTACGTTTTGGATAGTGCTCACTAGTTTGCATGTGACTTGTGGAAGACGTTTACGTTTTCCAGTTTCTTGACGTCAAAGGAAGATAAAAGAGAGGGTAGTGTTGTATTTCTTCGTTGGGCACTTGTGACCCAACGGCGGTGGCATTTAAGCGAAAGCGCTAGACGACAGAGGTGCCGAGTTCGATTCTCTTCCTTGGGAATTTCTTTTTGGTCGCGGTGTGCAAATGATAGTGGTTGTGATTGCACGGGAGGTATAAGGTTAAGGTATCATATTTGTTTTTTACATTGTTTTATTGATGTTTAATGTTTATGTGGAGTAATAAGGTGTAAAGAGGTTTTACTTTGTATGTATATTGTACTTTGGTGTTTTTACTAAGTTGGAGAAATAAGGTGTTATTTTGGATCTTTATTATTGTGTATTATTGTTTAGTTGCTAACTCTAATTAGTGGAAAATTGAGAGTTAGTGTTGTGACAGATTTTGAGTTCTCCTTCTTCATCAAAGTAAAGGTATGGGAAACTTCTTCCATGTATGTTGTTGATGGTATATTTTCTGAAATTGAGTTTGGAGTGAAAAGGTTGTCTACTAGGTATATTTGGTGTAAATCTTATTTTTTGGATATTGAAGATTGTTTATGCATTAAAATCATTGATAAGTGTTTGGGTGAATGCATAATTTTGTTTGAGGAAGAGGAAGCATTTTTGCACTAGGGTTTATGTTAGTAAGTCTTGCTACTTGCATTGAGATGATGAAACCCTTAGTTGGCTATTTTGATGTTGATGGATGAGTTTCTTTCATAGAGGTTGTTGTTGATCAATTTAGTGCTTTACTTGATACATGATATTGGGCTTACTCCATTGAGTTGATTTGAACAAGTTATTATTTGCAATTGGTGATATTGTGTTGGTGGTTGTTTTGTTCAAATATCCTTGGAGGGAAAAGGATTTCTACTTGTTTCCTTTTCTTGTGATGATTGGTTAATGCTTCAAGGTTGATGTTGAGTTGAATGTGTTGGTGGTCTAAACCTTGTTTGAGGAGCATTGTTGTTGAAACTCTAATTTTTGGTAAAAAGAATATGAGTATCATTGTTATATGAGATATTGCATGGTTGGCAATTATTGGGTTGTGTTTCATATTCTTGAGAAAAGCATACTACATCTATCTTATTCTTTTGAGATTGAGATTGAGTTGAGATTGAGATTGGGAGTTAAGTATAGAACATATTGAGTCTATAACAATTCTCTTTATGCTTCTATGAGGTTTATGAATCACATTGGGTCTCTAACAATTCTCTTTGTGGGTTCATGCTAAGCAAGTTTTTCTTGGTGAGCTTGCTGAGGTTTTTGGACAGGTTCCGGTGGGGACTTGTGAGCAGGTTTTGGACAGGTTTCGATGGGGACTTGTGAGCAGATTTAGACAGGTCCTAGCAGAGGAATTGTGAGCTAATTTTTTGAGAGTTCTATTAGAGAACTTGAGGATAGAGGTGCATTGGTTCTTTGAGAAGAACTTGAGGACAAATTTGGCAAGTCTTTGAGAAGGCTTGTGTGCAGAGGATTGATTTATTCATAGAGTTGGACATATCTGACAGAAAGAGGAAGACTTGTACTAGACCGAATGACTGTGTTTGGTACAGGTAGATGAGCTATTGTGGACGTGATCATAGAAGGCAGAGGTCTCTTAGGCTAAGCATTGAGGACAGGAGGTCTTCGATGGAAAGGAGTTCCACGTGCTGGAAAGAGGTAAAGGCAGTTGATCTTCTAAGGGATCATTTTTAGAGTAGAGGGGAAGGTATCTCCTTTGAGCAGAGGCTCATAAATTTAGATTGGTGGAAGGTGTCTCCTTTGAGCCGAGGCTCATAAACATTGTAATTGGGAAGGTTTCCCAAAGAACTTTGAGATAACTTTTAGAGAAAATTTTTGTGGACGTAGCCTAGGCATTCTGGGTGAACCACGTTAAAATTGGTGTCACTTTGTGGATGATTTTGTGCATTGCTTTGATATTGCTTTGGGTATATTGCTTTACTATTTTGAAGTATAAAGGAATAAGTAAAAATAGGTCTTATACTGTTCACCCCACCTATCAGTATAAGCTTGTGTTCTTCAATTGGTATCAGAGCGGGTGCCTTCGGAAAGTTTAATAGCTTGAAGGAAAAGCTAGTAAAGAACACAATGGATCATTCAAGTGGCAATGCAACACCTATTCTTGATGGGTTAGATTTTGGTCTTTGGAGTGCAAGGATGAAGGTTCATCTAATGGCACTTGGGAATGAGGTTTGGTAAGTGATTGAAGATGAGTACACTATTCCTGAACATGGTCCTAATACTAAAGAAGAAAGGCTCCTACATCACAACAATTCAAAAGCAATGAATGCAATCCTAAAAGGCTTACAGAAAGCAGATCTCACCAAAGTGATTCACTATAAGACATCTAGTGAAATGTGGAATCAGTTGAAGGTGGTTCATACAGGTGATACAAATGTCAGAAAGGCCAAGTTGAGACACTTCAAAGGTATGTTTGAACAACTCAAGATGAATTATGATGAAAATATTAGTGACTACATGCTTCGTATGGATGAGGTTGTTAACTCCATGAAAGACTTAGGTCTTGAGCTTGCTGAAAATGATGTTTGTGATAAGATTTTAAGATCTCTTCCTAATAGATTTAGTGAAAAGATTTTTGCTATTGAGGAAGCTAAATATTTGGATAAGTTGAAAAAGTATGAGCTCCATAGTATACTTGCAGCATTTGAGTTAAGAACTCAAGTGAAGGTTGATGTCAAGAAGGAGGCAGCTTTCAATGCTACCAAGAAATCCAAAGGTAAATAGCTTCAAGAGAGTGATGAGTCTTCTAGTGATGAAGAGGCATATTACAGGAAGAAAGGCAAGTTCTCTAGAAAGCACAAGAATATGAAAAATTTAAGATGTTTCAATTGTGGAAAGTTTGGTCATTATGCTACTAATTGTATTGTTGCCAAGGGTGAAAGTGATGAAGATAAATAGGACTGTAAGAACAAGGATTCTAAAAAGCACAAGCATCATAGGAAAAACAAAGATGAGCACAACAATCAAGGAAAGAGGTATTCTCACAAACACAAGAAGAGTTTCTACCTAGACAAAGCAAGTAAGTGTTCTAGTAGTGATAGTGAAAGTTCTTCAAGTGATAATGAAAATGAGATGTTGTTCATATCAGAAAAAGAGGAAGAACCAAGACATAGATTCATTATCATGAAATGTCTTAGGTGTGGAAATTTTGGTCACCTTGAGGATGATTGCACAAATAATGATTTGATTTCTAGTATGTTTGAGGATGCTTTATAAAACTATAAGGAAGATGCATGTATGGTTTTTGAAAAGGGTAGCACCTCTAGTGATAAGAAATCTAAAAAAGGCTTTGATGATTCGAATAGCAAACATGTAGAGGAAGGTGAATTAGATCTTAAAGGTGAACTTATTAGTGCTCTTAGTGCTTTGAAAAAGGAAAGAAAGAAGAATGCTAGACTCAATGATAAGTTGTATGAATGTTGTATGGAGAGATATGATCTTATAGAATGTCTTGACTTCTCTATAGCTAAGACACAAGAACTCAAGGATGAGTTAGAGTCTAAGGTTCTTGAGTATAGTGAGTTAGAACAAAAAATGGCTTCTTTGAAAGAGGAAACTAAAGGGTACAAGGATAAGCTTCACAGGTTTCAAGATAGCTCCAAAAATGTTAAGTCTCTAATCAAAGGTCAAATAAAGACAATAGATAAAATAGGCCTTGGTTTTGTTAAACATCACAAGGACCAAATTGGAGAATCTAGTAAGAGACTCCAAAAGTAAGAGAGTTCTGATGAGGAAAGTATTTCAGATCATGAGTCCTTAAATGATAGATGCACAGAAACAGAAAACATAATTCAGAATGAGAAGAATAAGTTTTCAGAACCTAAGAGGTCAAATAAAGGAAAGTTTCAAGGCAGATGTTTTGCTTGTCACAGGTTTGGTCACATAGCTTCACATTGCATGGCTCAAGTGAAGAAGGTAAATGATACTTTTAGAGGTGGTAATTTCTTTCAAGGGTATTGCTACTCTTGTCAAAAATTTGTGACGTAGGACTCAGGTATCTTAACACAAGATTCAGATAACACACAAAAAATTCACCCAATTTCATTAACAGAGATCAAAAATCAAAAAATACAGCAGTCATATTCTAATGGCCAAGAACCCCCTTTACAATGCGTATGCGGCCCTCTTATCCCCCCAGTCGACCTTCGTCGAACATCATTACATAGAATGCGAGATTCCCTGTAACCACCCACATGAGTGTTTTGCCACTGTCTGCAAGATGCTGCCAGGCACCCCGAACCATAATGGCTTGTAATGGTGGAGTGTGCTGTAGCCGCCTGTTCATTCCCCTTAGAGTCATCATTCATAGGAATGCACCATAGTCCTCAGTAATTTGTACCATGTGTCCTATTGCAAGGGTCCTTGTAACCACTTAGTGCTCTATGGCCGCCTGTAATTCGATGCCACGTGCCATGTTGTAATGGCCTATGTAACTGTCGGCTGGTCTGGAGTCGTGAGCATTTTGTCGCGATATCGCAACGTCTTTGCTCTCTGACTTTCTCTCTCCTCTTTGGTCATGATATCATGACGTTTCGGCGTTTGGCTTCTCTTTTCTCCTTGGGGCCGTGATTTCATGACACGTCGTGAAATCACGACGCCTAAGCCTTCCGTGCTCGCTTTTCGCCTCCGGGTAGCGAAACCGTGACATGTCACGATTTCATGATGTCTTTGCCCTTTGCACTCAGCTTCTCCATACGGGCTATGAAACCACTACATGTCATGATTTCGTGACGTCTTTGCGCCTTCAAGTCTTGCCCCCTAGAAGTGTCACGATTTCATGACGTCTTTGAGCCTTAGAGCTTTGCCTCTGAAGGTGTCGTGATTTCATGATGTCTTTGCGCCCTCCAGTATTGCCCTCGGAAGTGTCACGATTTCATGACCATTTTGTGCCTTAACTCCATCGCTTCAAAAATGTCGCAATTTCACGACCATTTTGTGCCTTGGCCTCCTTGCTGTGAAAATGTCATGATTTCGTGACCATTTGGCATCTTGGCTTCTTTGCTCCGAAAATGTCATGATTTCGTGACCATTTGGCACCCAAGCTGCTTTGCTTCAGAAATGTCATGATTTCACGACCATTTGGCACCCAAGCTGCTTTGCTTCGAAAATTTCGCTATTTTGTGACCATTTGGCGCCCAAGCTGCTTTGCTTCAAAAATGTCGCGATTTCGTGACCGTTTTGCGCCTTGGCCCCGTTTGTCAAAAAGTGTCACGATATCGCGACAGTTTGGCCCTTTAGTGCCCTTCGTCAAAAAGTGTCGCGATATCATCACAGTTTGGCCCTTTGGTGCTCTTCCTCAAAAATTGTCGCGATATCACGACAGTTTTGGCACAGAGAGAAGAAAAACATTTTTGGCTAATGCAAGATTGCTGCTTTGCCTCTAGATGCTCCTGCATCAGACACCCGGGGTGAGTTTGAGAAGTGACCCTCACTTCTGATCTATCTGAGGTAGACCCAGGTGATCAACCTCTGCCTTTGATAACCAAGTCGCATCTTCCATGGGCTTGCCTTTCCATTTGACTAAATACTTAGAATAGCTCCTGTTTCGAGTACTGCGGCCCTCACGCGTATCCAGGACTTCTTCGATCTCGTCTGCGACTGGGATGGCTGTTGGAATTCTCCACAAATCTGGGTTGGGTATCTCACTACTTTATCCTTCATGATACTCGACCAAATCTGAAATGTTAAACACGGGGGAGATGTTAAGTTCACTTGGTAACTCCACCTCGTATGCATTACTCGAATCCCGTTTGCCAATGATCCTGCATGGCCCAAATTTCTTCATTTTAGTTTGTTATAGGTCTTGGTAGGAAAATGCTCCTTCCTCAGATGGACCATGACAGAATATCCTACTTTAAACTCCTTAGATCAGTGTTTTTGGTCCGCCCTTATCTTGTATTGAGCATTCATCTTGGCAATGTGTCTTGTCACTTCCTCATGCACTCCCTTCAGGTGTTCGGCAAAGTCTTCTACCTTAGCACTGCATTTCTCTCTCGTATCTATTCTTATAAACTCTGAAGCGTTTCTTGGGCTGCTCCCATAGATGATTTGGAATGGTGATTTATTGGTACTTCTATTGACAGAGCTGTTGTAAGCGAATTCTGCCTATGGCAGAACTAAATCCCATCCCTTGGGCTTGTCCCCTACCAAGCATCACAGTAGATTGCCCAAGCTCCTGTTGACCACCTCTGTTTGGCCATCTATTTGGGGGTGGTATGCAGAACTGAATTTTAAATCCGTTTTTAGTTTTTTCCATAGGGTTCTCCAGAAATACCCTACAAACTTGGAATCCCTATCTGACACAATGCTCCTTGGTAGCCCATGAAGGCATACCACTTCCTTAAAGAATAAACCAGCCACATGGACCGCATCGCTAGTCTTTTGGCATGGGATAAAGTGCACCATTTTTGAGAACCTATCCACTACCACAAATATGGAGTCATGTCCCCTTTACGTCCTGGGAAAACCAAGCACAAAATCCATACTAATATCCTCCCATGGCCTCTCAGGTATAGGTAGCGGTTGATATAAACCAGTAGGCTGCCTCAAACCTTTTGCCATCTGGCATATCCTACAACTCTGCATAAATTTTGCCACATATTGTTGCAATTGTGGCCAGTAGTAGTTCTCACTGACAAGGGAGATGGTCTTGTCATGACCAAAGTGTCCAGCTAAACCTCCACTATGTTTTTCCTTGATGAGATTATCTCTCATTGAGCCCCTCGGAATGCATAATTGGTTCCCCCTAAACAACATTCCATCTTGAATTAGATAATTCAACCACTTAGTCCTATCCAACATAACAGGCGTAGTGCAGGCTTTCCAAGCTTCTACGAAATCAAGGTCTGCAAGGTATAAACCCTTGAGCTCAGCAAACCCTACAACCTCCACTTTCATTTCCATCATCAGACATTGCCTCCTACTCAAGGCATCTACCACCCTATTGGACCTTCCTCTCTGATGCTTCAGCACAAAGGTATAGCTCTGCAGGAACTCTACCCATTTTAGGTGCCTCTGATTCAATTTTACCTGACTGTTTATATACTACAGCGCCTGATGGTCGGTATAAAGAACAAACTCCTTTGGCAACAAATAGTGCCTCCATTTCTTAAGTGCTTGAACTATGGCATAGAACTCCTGATCATATACCAAATACTTCCTTCTGGCATCATTGAGCTTCTCGCTAAAATAAGCTATAGGCCTACCCTCTTGGCTCAATACGGCCCCTATGGCACTGCCACTCGCATCGCAGTCTACCTGAAACACCTTATTGAAATCTGGAAGTGCTAAGACAGGTTGCTCAGTGACCTTCTTCTTCACCATAGCAAAGCTTTTGTCTACTCCAGCTGTCCACTTGAATTCCTTCTTTATCCCCTTCATTGTCTCTGTAAGATATGCGCAAATACTGCTAAAGTTTCTAATGAACTTTTTGTAAAAACTGGCCAGACCATGAAATGATCTAACCTCGGTCACACTTCTTGGAGCAGGTCATTCGAGGATAGCCTTCACCTTTTTGGGGTCCATTTTGAGACCGTCTACTGAGATAACAAATCCTAGGTACACTAGTTCCTTCTTCACAAAGTTACACTTCTTCAGATTGATCAGTAACTGCTCCTCCCGCAGTTTTTCAAAAACCCTCCTGATGTGCATCAGGTGCTCCTCTAGGGTTCTGCTAAAAATCAGGATATCATCTAAGTAGAAAATAACAAATTTTCCTAGAAATTCCTTTAGTACTTCATTCATTAACCACATGAAGGTACTCGATGCATTGGTTAGCCCAAATGGCATAACCAACCACTCATACAGCCCCTCTCTGGTTTTAAAGGCTGTATTCCACTCATCCCCTTCTCTAATACGGATCTGATGGTAACCACTTTTCAAGTCAATATTTGTGAAGTACTCAGCTCCACTTAAGCAGTCCATGATATCATCCATCCTTGGCAGTGGGAATCTTTATTTGATGGTGATCTTGTTAATTGCCTGAGAGTCTGTGCACATCCTCCATTCTCCATCCTTCTTGGGTGCTGGTACTGTTGGTACTGCACATGGACTAAGACTCTCCCTAATCAACCCTTTCTTCAACAAATCTTGAACTTGCCAATTTAACTCCTCAGTTTTCACAGGCGTCATTCAATGTACAACCTTGTTTGGCAAGCTCGATCCAGGCACCAAATCTATGTGGTGACTGATCTTCCTAACAGGCGGTAAACCTTCAAGAATATTATCAAAAATGATATCTGGGAACTCCTCTAACAGTCCCATGACTTCCACTGGAGTTTCCTTGCATTCTTCTTCCCTAACCCTAGGGATTATTGCATAGCACAAATGATCTGGCTTCAGGCCTTCCAAAAATATTTTGCCATCAACTAGACAGACTCGGGCACTACTGCATACCTTCTCATCCGCCTCCTTCAAGGGTTTCAACTTGTGGCGAACTCCATTCTTTGACAAAGAATATGTGTTGGCTCGACCATCATGCATAGCACTTTGATCAAAATGCCATGGTCTCCCAAGCAACAGGTGACATGCATCCATAGGCAAGATGTCACATAAGACCTCATCTCGATAAGTTCCTATATTGAACTTCACCAGGCATTGCTCACTCACTAGCACCCGATGGTCCTTTTGCAACCATGCAATTCGATAAGGGTGCGGGTGTTTTCTCCTCTCCAATCGTAGCTTGGCAACCATTTCCTTAGAAACCAAATTGTCAGTGCTTCCATTATCAATGATGATGTTGCAGACCTTGCCTTCACACTTGCATCTTGTTCGAAATAGGCTGTTCCTTTGGTCTCCCTTTTTCTCTTCATTCAATAGGACTCTTCTGATGGTCATTGCTTCCCCTATTTTTTCCTCCTTCGAGTGCTCAGATTCTACACCTTCGTCTGCTACAGCAGCTCGGGCCTGACCCTCAGGTCTTCGATTTGGCCTTTCTTGATGCTGTGGGTAGTTGTATGCTCTATGCCCTTCTTCTTCGTAGTTGAAGCAGGTTCCTCGAAAGACACCTCTTCCAAACCCTCGCCCAGACCTACCTCTTCCCCTAGGGTAGTTGTTGTTCTGATTTCATGGGCATTGAGTATTATCCTCTTTCTCTTATTTCTGGTTCTGACTACTGCTTGATTTAACAGTCTTCTTCAAATATCTGTATCTTCCCCCATTAGTCCTTCCACCAGCTCTTCCACCCCTATCCTTTCCTCTCTTCTTACCATCAAATCTCCTATTTAGTTTCTCCTCCACTTTTAATGCAAATTTGTATGCATCCTCCACCGTGCTCATCCTAACCAGCACCAGCTCTTCTTGAATGCTGGTTCGCAATCCATTGATGTACCGTGCGACTTTCTCCTTATTCACCTTCGAACGGCCGGTTCTAATCGAGATTTGATAGAACTCCTCCATATACTCCTTGATAGATTTACTTGCCTGTCGAAGACTATGCATATTCCTCAACAAATCCAACTCATAATATGTAGGGATGAACTGTCTCTTTAATTTCTCCACCATCCTATCCCACCTAGTGATATTTTCCTTCCCCCTCCTATTTCTTTCTAGCTGCACCCCTTTCCACCAGATGCTAGCATGTCCCTTCAGCTTGGTTTTCGCAAATCGGATCCAATTTGGATATGAGATTTCTTCGTACTTGAAATACTCCTCCATGTCGTTGATCCAGTATATCAACTCCTCAGGGTTGAGGTTCCTAGAGTAAGTAGAGACGTCAAATTTTGGCTTCTTCCTGATCTAGGATATGGCTCTATACAGCCTAGCCTCTGCTGGATCCAATGCTTCTTCCTCATCGGATGGACCCTCTTCTTCCCAAACTTCATCCTCACTAGGTTCCTCCCTTCTTGGCTCAACTCTTCTTATTTCCTCCTGCAGGGCTTCAACTTGCCTCTGCAAGGCTCTAAGATCGACCTCTACTTGTCTATTCCTCACTCCACCATGGTTCCTGCGCAGAGGCATCCTACTTCTTCTTCACAACCCACAACCTCAATCTTGGCACAAACTGCCTCACTACCGGAGATCGTTTTGCACACTCAGAACCTTCGGGCTCTGATACCACTTGACGTAGAACTCAGGTATCTTAACGCAAGATTCAAATAACACACAAAAAATTCACCCAATTTCATTAACAGAGATCAAAAATCAAAAAATACACCAATCATATTCTAATGGCCAAGAACCCCCCCTTTACAATGCGTATGCGGCCCTCTTATCCCCCTATCCGACCTTCATTGGACATCATTACATAGAATGCGGGATTCCCTATAACCACCCGCATGAGTGTTCTGCCATTGTCTGCAAGATGCTGCCAGGCACCCCGAACCATCATGGCTTGTAATGGTGGAGTGCGCTATAGCCACCTATCCATTCCCCTTCGAGTCATCATTCATAGGAATGCACCATAGTCCTCGGTAATCTATACCACGTGTCCTATTGCAAGGGTCCCTGTAATCGCTTAGTGCTCTATGGCCGCCTGTAATTCGATGCCACGTGCCCTGCTGTAACGACCTCTACAACCACGGACTGGTCTGGAGTCATGAGTGTTCTATCGCGATATCACAATGTCTTTGCTCTCTAACTTTCTATCTCCTCTTCGGTCACGATATCGTGACGTTCTGGCGTTTGGCTTCTCTTTTCTCCTTGGGGCCGCGATTTCGTGACACGTCGCAAAATCACGATGCCTAAGCCTTTCGTGCTTGCTTTTCGCCTCTGAGTCGCGAAACCACGACATGTCACGATTTCACGACATCTTTGCCCTTCGCACTCAGCTTCTCCCTATGGGCCGTGAAACCATTACATATCGCGATTTCGCGACGTCTTTGCGCCTTCAAGTCTTGCCCACCGAAAGTGTCACAATTTCACGATGTCTTTGAGCCTTAGAGCTTTGCCTCCGAAGGTGTCGCAATTTCGTGACGTCTTTGCGCCTTCAAGTCTTGCCCTCGAAAGTGTCGTGATTTTGCGACCATTTTGTGCCTTAACTCCATCGCTTCAAAAATGTCACGATTTCGTGACCATTTTGTGCCTTGGCCTCCTTGCTATGAAAATGTCACGATTTCGTGACCATTTGGCGTCTTGGCTTCTTTGCTCCGAAAATGTCGTGATTTCACGACCATTTGGCGCCCAAGTTGCTTTGCTTCGAAAATGTTGCGATTTCGTGACCATTTGGTGCCCAAGCTGCTTTGCTTCATAAATGTCGCTATTTTGCGACCATTTGGCACCCAAGCTGCTTTGCTTCATAAATTTCATGATTTCGTGAACGTTTTGCGCCTTGGCCCCGTTTGTCAAAAGTGTTGCGATATCATGACAGTTTGGCCCTTTAGTGCCCTTCGTCAAAAAGTGTCGTGATATCGCGACAGTTTGGCCCTTTGGCGCTCTTCCTCAAAAAGCGTCACGATATCGTGACAGTTTTGGCACATAGAGAAAAAAAAACATTTTTGGCTGATGTAAGATTGCTGCTTCGCCTCCGGATGCTCCTGCATCAATTTGGGCACAAGGCAGTTTATTGCAAGGCAAATATTAGGAACATGTATGATCAAAACAAGTTTGGTCAGAACAGGTTTGGTCAAAATAGGTTTGGTCAGAACAAGTTTGGTCAGAATAGGTTTGGTCAGAACTGGTGGATTCAAAGAACAGGTATGCCTAAAAGAAATAACATTGTTACTTGTTATAATTGCAACAATGAAGGTCACATAGTCAGACAGTGTGGAGCTAAAATTTTAGAATACATGAACAGGAACAGTGGCATGATTAGGTCCAAGAATCAAGGCATGGATAAGAATAGGGATGAGAACAAGAACAAGAACAGTGACAAGAATAGGAATATGGACAAAGAGTTCAAGATAAGGCCCGACAAGGAAATTATAGACGCTAATGATGATCAGTGCCCAATGGGAGTTTTACTCCCACCCCAGAATTAATCACCTCATCAGGATGTGGGGGAGGGACTAAGCTAAGAGGCTAATTCTTAGTCCTAAGCCCCAAAGGTGGCCCTTTGCCATTGATGGCAAAGGGGGAGAGATATGAGTAACGGGGAGAGCTTCAAAGTGAAGAGGAAAGCTTCAAGTCAGGGGGAGCAAAACTTCAAAGGAAGATTCTCAGTTGTTAGCATAGTTGGTTTCAGTTTTGGCTCTTGAGAAGTGTTTTCAGTAAAGGTTTGCCATCAATGACAAAGGGGGAGATTTTTGGCAATTTTGGGTACATTGCCCTTGCTCAAATGTATAAGTTGTCATTGATGTCAAAAGGCATTTTTGTGTTGATATCAAAAGAGTGTGATGTCAAGAATATCTTGAGAAGCTTCATTGTTAAAGGGTTTTTATTAAAACCATGGTGACAAGGTTAAAGGTTTTTCTTAAAACCATTTGGACTCATTAAGGGTTTTTATTAAAACCAACCTTAACTTAATGCAAAGGTCCATGTTTATTATTAATAATTAAATTAACTCAAACCTTTGTCAAAGGTCCAAGTTTAATTTATTATTAATAAAATATTAATAATTATTATTTTAATTATTATTATAGGGTCTTTCAACCCTTAAGCGACAGAAGTAAAATAATTCTTTCGCCGAAATGATGCCATCATTGGAGGAGCGCCGACGCAAAACTTTATGAAGAAATGGCTATATAAGTGGGGATGTTTTTCCAAAGAGGGTACCACGAATTTTTGACATCTATGATTTACAATTTGCTCTGTATCTTGTGATTTGTGCTTGGCATCTACAATTTTGTGTTTTCTCTATTCTTTCGAATAGCGCTTTGTGTTTTCGATCTCTAATTGATGTCCTTGAAATCGTGCTTGTTTTATGTTGGAAAACGTGCTTGGCATATTCAAAACTGAGTTTGGGCTGCATCCTTACCTTTATGCTTGACGTCGGTGGATTGGCAATTGCACCTGGACTACGTTTCTTAGACTGTGCTGTGAGATGATAAATGCAAGCATTCTGTGACATACGTTTTGGACAGTGCTCACTAGTTTGCATGTGACTTGTGGAAGACGTTTACGTTTTCCAGTTTCTTGATGTCAAAGGAAGATAAAAGAGAGGGCAGTGCTGTATTTCTTCATTGGGCACTTGTGACCCAACAACGGTGGCATTTAAGTGAAAGTGCTAGACAACAGAGGTGCCGAGTTCGATTCTCTTTGTTGGGAATTTCTTTTTGGTCACGGTGTGCAAAGGATAGTGGTTGTGAATGCGTGGGAGGTATAAGGTTAAGGTATCATATTTGTTTTTTACATTGGTTTATTGATGTTTAATGTTTATGTGGAGTAATAAGGTGTAAATAGGTTTTACTTTGTATGTATATTGTACTTTGGTGTTTTTACTAAGTTGGAGAAATAAGGTGTTATTTTGGATCTTTATTATTGTGTATTATTGTTTAGTTGCTAACTTTAATTAGTGGCAAATTGAGAGTTAGTGTTGTGACAGATTTTGAGTTCTCCTTCTTCATAAAAGTAAAGGTATGGGCAACTTCTTCCATGTATGTTGTTGATGGTATATTTTCTGAAATTGAGTTTGGAGTGAAAAGGTTGTCTACTAGGTATCTTTGGTGTAAATCTTATTTTCTGGATATTGAAGATTGTTTATGCATTAAAATCATTGATGAGTGTTTGGGTGAATGCATAATTCTGGTTGAGGAAGAGGAAGCATTTTTTGCACTAGGGTTTATGTTAGTAAGTCTTGCTACTTGCATTGAGATGATGAAACCCTTAGTTGGCTATTTTGATGTTGATGGATGAGTTGCTTTCATAGAGGTTTTTGTTGATCAAGTTAGTGATTTACTTGATACATGATATTGGGCTTACTCCATTGAGTTGATTTGAACAAGTTATTATTTGCAATTGGTGATATTGTGTTGGTGGCTATGTTGTTCAAATATCCTTGGAGGGAAAAGGATTTCTACTTGTTTCCTTTTCTTGTGATGATTGGTTAATGCTTCAAGGTTGATGTTGAGTTGAATGTGTTGGTGGTATAAACCTTGTTTGAGGAGCATTGTTTTTGAAACTCTAATTTTTGGTAAAAATAATATGAGTATCATTGTTATATGAGATATTGCATGGTTGGCAATTATTGGGTTGTGTTTCATATTCTTGAGAAAAGCATACTACATCTATCTTATTCTTTTGAGATTGAGATTGAGTTGAGATTGAGATTGGGAGTTAAGTATAGAACATATTGAGTCTCTAACAATTCTCTTTATGCTTCTCTGAGGTTTATGAATCACATTGGGTCTCTAACAATTCTCTTTGTGGGTTCATGCTAAGCAAGTTTTTCTTGGTGAGCTTGCTGAGGTTTTTGGACAGGTTTCGGTGGGGACTTGTGAGCAAGTTTTGGACAGGTTTCGGTGGGGACTTGTGAGAAGATTTGGACAGGTCCTAGCAGAGGACTTGTGAGCTGAGTTTTTGAGAATTCTATCAGAGAACTTGAGGACAGAGGTGCTTTGGTTCTTTGAGAAGAACCTGAGGACAGATTTGGCAAGTCTTTGAGAAGGCTTGTGTGCAGAGGATTGATTTGTTCATAGAGTTGGACAGATCTGACAGACAGAGGAAGACTTGTACTAGACTTGCTGACTATGTTTGATATAGGTAGATGAGCTGTTGTGGACGTGATCATAGAAGACAGAGGTCTCTTAGGCTAAGCATTGAGGACAGGAGGTCTTCAGTCAAAACGAGTTCCACATGCTGGCAAGAGGTAGAGGCAGTTGATCTTCTAAGGGATCATTTCCAGAGCAGAGGGGAAGGTATCTCCTTTGAGCAAAGGCTCATAAATTCATATTGGGGGAAGGTGTCTCCTTTGAGCCGAGGCTCATAAACATTGTAATTGGGAAGGTTTCCTAAAGAACTTTGAGATAAATTTTAGAGAAAAGTTTTGTGGATGTAGCCCAGGCATTCTGGGTGAACCACATTAAAATTGGTGTCACTTTGTGGATGATTTTGTGCATTGCTTTGATATTGCTTTGGGTATATTGCTTTACTATTTTGAAGTATAAAGGAATAAGTAAAAAGAGGTCTTATATTGTTCACGCCCCCTCTCAGTATAAGCTTGTGTTCTTCAATAGTTGACACCAATGGCAATGTCTCTTCCAAAGGTTTTGCCTCTTCCAGGGGTTCCTTCCCTTTGTCCTTTTGTTTGGCCCCCAAAGATGGTGTTGTTGGTGAAGTACCAGACGATGAAGATGAACCCGACTAGGATTTTGAAGAACTTGTTAACGGGGATGCCTATGTAATTGAACCTTTTTTAGATGGATTTAACTGAAAATCCAAATGCGTTGATGGTAGGGTCTATTACGGAATAAACTGCACCGCATTACAATACTTGAAGGGTTCCAAGTCCGCCGGGACTACATGCACCTCCCCTTCAAATGTATACTTTAAACATTGGTGAGCTATCGAAGGGACACATTTCATGTCCCTGATCCATGGCCGGCCCAACAAGATGTTTTAGGCCATATCACCCTCCAATACGTGGCACAATATGGGTATGGTATTTTGTCCCACTTGGATTGGTAGGACTATTGTGCCGACTGTCAAGCAGATTGCATAATTGAATGCTCGCAGAGTGTAGGTGGAAGCTGTGATGTGAGATGCGGGCAACTTCAGATGCTTGAGAGCCATAGTTGTGATGATGTTTTTGGATGAGCCAGTGTCTATCAACATCCTCTTGTATGGGATCTCGTTTACCCGTGCGATAACGTGCAGGGGTAGATCTGCCATGTCATCAGTCACTGATCTCAATTCGTCTTCCCAAAATGTGATGACTGGCTCAGTGCATCATTTTACAATCCCCACGAAGTTGTTGAAAGAATTCGTCTCACGAGGCTGCAACTCGATGGCTTTCAAAATCTCCATTAGGGCTTCTCGATGGGGCATAGATTGTTGTATAAGATCTTATATGGAGAGCCTAGCCGAGGTGGTCCTCAAACTTTGAGTTAGTTTGGTCCGAAGTGTGGCCATCGGCTTAGGCAGAGGAGGTTGTGCAAGGTGCTGTTGTGGTTGCAAAGTTGTTGGCACCTCTCCTGCCGCTGCCATAGGAGCATTTGTGCTCGGATACCTCATGTTCCGAGTCACTATACTGATCATCCCTACATATCCCTGC
Organism: Wollemia nobilis; assembly: GCA_028583015.1. Taxonomy (NCBI): domain Eukaryota; kingdom Viridiplantae; phylum Streptophyta; class Pinopsida; order Araucariales; family Araucariaceae; genus Wollemia; species Wollemia nobilis. The sequence continues at coordinate 3,538,177 of JAQPPZ010016040.1, read as the reverse complement.
ATGGGGTAGTTTTGTGTGACCTCGTTAACTTGTAGGGTCTTTGCCTATAAAGCATGAGTAGGCAAGGGGTCTTTGAAGACCTCCATTTGTTTATTGCTTGGTGCGATAGGATTATCCACTACTAGTGTCTTGTTATCAATCAGGTCTTGCACCAAGCCCTTAAATTTCCAACAGGCATTTAGGTCATGCCCCTATTGCCTATGGAACCTATAGTACAAATCCTCTCTATACCCCTTAGGCTTGGGCACGTTGGGATCTATAGTCTGAACCTCTGGTAGGTTGATCAAGTTTGCCGCTAACAAGCGGTCAAACAAGGAGTCCCTGGACTCTATGTAAGGTGTGAATTGTCACCTAGGGTGACGCTGCTGACTTTGTTATTGCCTCTGATTTTCTCTATCATAGTTGTTAGGAGGCACTACCTGATAGTTAGCCTTTTGAGGCTATGTTGTTTGTGTAGTCTTAGGGATATTGAGAGCAACTTGGTTAACCACAACGGGTTTTTTTTGCGTGGTCCCAGCTTTAGTGTTTTTAGTCCACTTTTTTTTCTTAGGTTTGGCTATCTTGCCATCCTGTATTTTGATCTCTTCAATGATCCTGGCTTGCGCTAGAGCTTCTTCTAAGATGGCATATTGCTACAGCTGTAATAACACAAAGATCAATATCAAACAACTCTTGGAGAACATCTGAGTGAGGTCGGACATAGGGGGGAGGTAGGGTAGCTTCAAAAGCAATGTCCTCCATCGATTCCTGTAGGCCACCATGGTCTCCTCCTCATACTGTCTAAGGCTGGCTAAGTCACTCAGTGAAACCTTCTTCTTGGTATTAAAGGCGAAGCGTTTGAGGAATGCATCCACTAACTGATCTAAATTGTTAATGTTGTTCTTTGGTAACTGAGTAAACCAATCTGAGGTAGGGCATGCGAATGTGGTTATAAATGTTCTCAATAACAAAGCATCATTGTCCTGAATGCCAAAGCATTGGCTCATGAACCTCATCACATGCTCTTGAGCATCCCCCTACCCTCTAAAGGTTGCCAATTGAGGCAGCTTAAAGTTTTCAGGGTAAGGAGGTGCTGGCATTGACGGATGCACATGATGACTATGAAGCTGGCGTAGAGTGGGCTTTTGGGGCCCAGAAGTTTTGGTCTCCATAGACTCCAAACGCTCTAGCAGTGATTTATATGCATCTGAGAATTTAATCTCTTCATCTTTAGTTTGCTCCCATTGTGGGTTGTGGGAGACTTGAGGCCTTTGAAGGGGCAGCCAGATGGCAACTCCACCTAGGTACGGCATTTCAGCCCACTCTTCTTCTTGCTCGTACTCCTTGTAATCTTCTTTAGGAGTCTCTGGGCGAGGCCTATGACCCTGGGTGGGTCCCCACTGAGGGTAACCATCATTGTTTTGGGGAGTGGCCTCCCACTCAGGTCTAGGGGGTCTCAGAGGTAGCACTTGGTAAGGTCACGAAGACCTATCTCACACAAAGGGATTACACCTCTCATATGGTTCCACCCTTTGGGTGCGTGGGGTTGGAACCCTCTCAGGCACCGGGTTATGGAGAAGCTCATTTTTTTGGTGCCTAATGCACTCTTTGCTAAGGCAATATAAATGCTCTAGCTGTTGTTGATCTTGCTCAAGCCACGTGATCTGTGCTTGGTGGGTGACATGTTTGGCGACTGCCAGGTCAATTTGCTCTGCCATCCTGAGCCTAGGAGGCTTGGATGCATCTCCTATGCACTTACCCCAGTCTTGATGATCCGAGATCTCAATAGGCTGCTTCCCTTTGTCGAGGTTGGCAAAATTTACCCGAGGCTTTGGCCTAGTGGGTGATCATGGTATCTAGTTGTTGCAGAAGTGCATGGCCCCCACGCTATATATTGCTCTTGATGAATGTAATCATCTTCCTCGGGCTCCCTTTCATATGTGTGAAAGGGGCGGGTAGAGTTAGCTCACCTGATTTGAAGAGCCTTGCTCTCTGGATTTTGTCTATTGGTTCTAACAGTGATAGGGGGAAAATGGGGGAGGCCATCATCATGTGGCCTCTCCTCATGGAAACTATGTCGCTCTAGTGCTTCATCGCACGGTGGCCACTCATATCGAGCTTCTAAAGGATCCTTACTATCTATGTTGAGTGCCACGTGTAAGGAATCGTTTTGAAAGGGGCTATGATGAACGGGAGTGTCCCTCAAAGGGGTGTCCCTATAGTTCCATCTTGACATGGACTGATGCGGACTCTCTTACGATTTAGGCCACCAAGGCGGTATGACCAAGTCCTTAGGGCTATAGCGGAGGTGACTTGTACCCCCTTGTACACTTTTTGTAGCTTCCGCCCTTGATTGGGATTGGCTACGTGTGTACACCATGGTGGTGCTTTCCTACAAGCTATGTATATTTTTATCTCTTTTTATGAAATTTTTATGCTACACTAAACAAAAATGATCATACACACACACAAGCAGTGATTATCTCGTTTAAATATTGAAAGTGTGTCCTAGACCTGGTTTAGTGTGTTTTTGGTTTTTGTTTTTGTTTTTTTTTTTTTTGAAGGTTTTTGTAAAGAACGTTTAAATGCAAAATGATAGCTCTTATGGCTCCCAAAAATGGTTGCCCCTTTGACATACCATTTCCAGGCTGATATACCAACCTCTCTATATACCCGCCCTTATGTGAGGGAAACTATAGGTACGTGAGAGCAGATGGTACGTGGAACATAGGTTTTATGGAAGGGGAATCACCCTATTTATGACACCTATAATAGAATACTTATCCTCATATGTTGGGAATCACCCCAGCTACACTCGGTTAGCTTTCATCAGGATTTACGTCTAGCAACAGTTGCAATCAGGGTAATGGATGGAAAATTCAAGCCAAGGTGGTGATGAAATCCACCGTTGGTCTTGATCAAGTGCTGGGGTTTTACGACCAACACCTTGGTTTTTAAGTTTCCACGTGGAGTGTGGGGTTCTTTTTATTTTGGAAAATGGAAACAAGCAAGTGATAAAGGAAAACTACTTTCCCTAAGCAAGCAAGTACCCTAGAATAGAAAATTGAAGACAAAAATAGACAAGAAAAATTTAGAATCCTTACCTCTTCTCTGCCCAAATATGTCGGTTTTGAGTTTCTGCCCGAAGACTACATAGACAAAAATTTGTCCCAAGGGGGGATGAATTATAGGACTGTATTTGTCATAGGGTGGGGTGAATTCCCATTCGTCCCTGGGTAAGACGAATTACAACTTTGTATCCGCCTCCTGATGGAACGAACAATAGTCAGCATGTGAAACTCGGCACCTGCAAGAAAAAAACAAACAAGTTTGGATTAGATCTCTGATATTAAAAATAGAGGACAGGGTCCCACCGTGATCACCACTAAAAGCACAAGGATACAAAAACAAGAAAGGAAAGACTCCAAGCACGATGCAAAAAATGAAACTAAACTTAACACTGAATCCTATGAATTAAAAATGCATGAAATGGAGAAAGCATGAATTGAAACCCAAATGAAATAACAACCCTTCTCTTTTATTGATGTATTTCACAACTCGGTTACAATTTGTATCTTCCCTTTTCAGGGGTGAGGAGCGTTAAATCCATCTCTTGGTTACATCCATGGATAGCCTTCCTTCTTTCGCGTGCCCACATGTAAGATGGGCGGACCAAAATGTTGCCACCACTTGTGTCTACAAATGTTGATTCCTTGCTGCTCCTTCAATTTTCTGATCCTACGTTCAAAGAAACAAAATATAATCAATAGCACCTATGGATAAAACAAAGCATGCAATCCCCAAGCCTGCGATAAATGGATGAGAAAAATGAATTAAACTATGACTAAAATGAATCCAAATACTCTAAAAATTTGACAGGGGCATCAAGACATCACCAGGAGGACACTACAAGAAGAATAGTCGATAAATTCCTCACCGATTTGAATTTGCCCTGGGGCAGGACGAATTCACCTCTAATAAAATGCCAAAAAGGTGCTGTCCCAAATGTCTGGCCTAGAGAATTCCAAAAGACCTAGAAACTTGGTGTTAGATAATTGGGGGCATTTTGGGAAGACCCAGATGGTCGTATTTTCTCTATTTGACCTTCGTCAATGGGAATATGATGATTCTACCTGCAAGTTAGTAAAAGCGAACGAATATAGAAACACAATCAAAATTGTTCAAAATGAGACAAAATTTAAATGAAAACCTATCTAAGCATCATAGAATTGAATGTAGAAAATGAAAATGGTAGAAAGTAAAATCTTCCACAAATTCCCAATAGTTCCTAAAAGGGACGATTAGGCCTGCAACAGTGTGGGGGCGCCCGGGCGGGCCGCCCACCGTTTGGGGCCTAATTTTGGCACCAATCCACTTGGGATGGGTCCAAAATCTCTTACAAGGTGTTTTTGACAAATTGGGTGGTATTCTATGGCCAAATGTCAGGTTTTGGGCTCAAGATTCGACCTTCCAATAGTCATCCAATGACCTCCTCTCTAAAAGAGATCAAGGATGTAGAAGGCACAAATTGCACAAGGATGTATGGGGAAATAAAATGGCAGCACTTCGTCACTCCAAATTGCTCTTATTCTATCTATTTTGGGATGAGTAAACTCATCAATTTATAGACCTAGAGGTCTCTTGGGATGAGCATGCAGAGGTGCCACATGGCATCCATACTCTTCCAAGGGAGGGAAGATTCCTCCCTGATTAGGGGCTTCATGACTGCCCTTGTAATAGCCTCTAACACTCAAAAATGCTCACCCATGCTCCCATGAACTGAAGGAGGCATTAGGTGGTAGATCCGAGCTGCCATTTGTCAAGATTTTACTTTTTGCCCGTCAAACCTGCAATTCGCCCCACCCTGGGGTGAATTGTGAATTCATCCCTAGGCGAAGCAAATCCCAATTAGAATTCATCCTTGGGTGGAAAGGATATTGAGGAAAGTGCTTGAAGGTGCAAAAATGATTTCTAAAATTCCAAAAATACTGTGAGAGTGGTTAGGACCACTGTTTAACCTCTGGGGGCTGCCCTTGGGGCTGTGTGTGCCAATGTGATCAGTGTTTGCAGTCACATAATTGGATTGGTGTTGTTTTGGTGTCTACAAGATGTAAGTGGGATATACACAAGAGGCATACTTGTGGGAGGTACATTTTATGTATTTGACATTGTAGGATGTTTATAGATTTGATGCATGTAAAGTGGGTTGTTTGTTAGGTTATTCACATCAACTAGTATTTGGTATAGATGATTGGCATGGGTTATTATAGGTCCCTAACTAGCCCAATTTAATCTTACTAATGTTATTGAATAACTCATTTATTGTCCTAGGTTGTCTATTTAGGCACCGTGAAGCCCTAGATAAATTGGTCAACCATAGAGCTCATTAGTTTTAGTGATATAAATCTTGATACGGGGACATATTCATACTTGTCCCCTAGATGTAACCACATAGTAGTTTATGTTTATTTTTCCTTTATATTTTTTGATGAAATATAATATGTTTTTCAATTGATGCTCTTTTCCTTCATTTTGATATTTAGATAATGTATTCATATGCTTGCAGCTATAAAATTAAAATCTGATGCAGGAGCATCCAATGCTGTAAGAGTGATCTTGCATCACCAAATTTTGTATTTATTTTATTTTGTTCTAAATTTTATTTATTTGTTTCGAGTATGGTAAAATAGACCCAATTCTGAAATAATCATCCCAATATCCTTAGAATTTTGGGAGATATGTATATTTTAAGGTCTTCTACCATGTCAAAAGTAGTTAACAAGTAAACTAGTAAAGCTGGTAAAACTTGGAGGTCAATTTTGAAGGTCTTAGAGGCCTTTTTAAAGGCTGAAATATTGTGGTATTATATCTAAACAGAATATCATGTAGTAAACCCTTTTGAGAACTTTTATAAAACATGCGCCAATAGTCATTTACAACAATGAGCGATGAGTTATGACCTTGAGAAGTTTTCCCTCGAAATTAAAATTTGAAATAGATGGTTTTAGGTGGGAAAAGGGAAAATAGGGTCAAAATGGGGGAATTTCAAATTTGTAAGGAGTTAGTCTTTGTAAGATCTATCTCCAAAATAGTAATTCAAGAAAGCTTTGGCTCATTTGGAATTTTGTCTATTTTTTTGAGGATTGTATATGCTTGTTTAATGCAACTCTACTTCAAGTAGTATCAGAGATGGATTTATTAAGTGTGTAGATAGATCACCAAATTTGAGGTAGTTTGTAGCAAGAATTGTGGTTAGGGTTTGGAGAAACATGAGCAGAATGCCCCCACGAAGAAACTGTGGTGGTGGGAGAAATGCGATGGTACCAAAAAAGTATGTTAGAGCTTTGTAGAGGTAAGTTCAAGCTCTGCAAGAGGAACTGCATTGAGGGTTTGAGCCAAGAAGTAAATATGGTAGTGAAGATGAAGTTGAATAATAAGAGGCCCAGTTCAAGGAAGAAGAAGAAGTTGTAGATCTTACACAAGCCAGGTTATATAGAGCTATATCTTAAATTGAAAAGAGACCGAAGATGGAGGTTTCTACGTATTTTGGAAATCTTAATCCAGAAGAATTGATCGACTGGATCAATGACATGGAAGAATACTTTGAGTATGAGGTGGTTGAAGATATTGAGATGGTCAAGTTTGCTAAGACCAAGCTGACTAGTATTTGGTGGAAGGGAGTGGAGTTCGACAGAAATAGAAGATGGAAGGAAAGGATAACAAGGTGGGAGTAGATGGTGTAGAATTTGAAGAGGCAATTCATTCTAGCTGACTACGAATTGGATCTACTAAATAAAATATAAGGTTTGAGGCAATTGATAAAGTTTATCAAATAATACATAGAGGTTTTCTATAAGATCCTAATTAGAATAGACCATTCTAAGGTCAATAAGGAGAAGGTATCTCATTACACAAATGGGTTGAAAGCAAGTATTCAAGAGGAGCTAATTCTGGTCAGGATGACCATCATAGAAGATGTTTATCATTTTCACCTAAAGGTAGAAGAGAAGCTAAACAAAATATTTGAGAGCAATCAAAGAGGAAGGTTTCATGGTGGAAGAACTGATGGGAGAAAAAATAGAGGATGAACTAAGGACCAAAATAAGAGTAGTGAAGTAAGCAATAGTCAGGACCATAAGGGGGAGAATGCTTACCACCTTCGTGAGAAGAATAATAGCTATCAAATAGGAAGAGAAAGGTTTGGACAAGGGCCTAGAAGAGGAGGATTTCTTGGAACTTGTTTCCAATATGGGGAAGAAGGACATAGAGCATACGAGTGCCCACAAAACCAAGGAGAAATGAATAAGAGACCTAAAGGTAATGCCTGATATGCTATTGCAGATAAAGTTGCTAAATCTGAGCACTCTAAGGAAGAAGAAAGAGGAGAAGTTATGGTCACAAGGAGAGCCTTGCTAAATGAGGAGAAAGATCTAAATCATATGACGATTTTATTTTGCAAAAGGTGTAAATGTGTAGGTAAGGTGTGTAATGTTATCATTGATAATGCTAGCACTAAAAACCTATTTTTAGAAGGAATGGATATAAAGTTATATTTAGAGATAAGGAGACACCCTCATCCATATTGAATTGCATGGTTGTATAAGGACCATAAGGCTTTGGTCAATGAGCAATGTTTGGTAAAGTTCCATATTGGGAGTTAACATGATGAGATCCTATGTGACATCATACTTATGGATGCTTACTATTTACTATTGGGAATGCCATGGTAGTTTTATCAATGTGCAATACATGATGGGCATGTCAAACACTTACTCCTTGAAAAAGGATGGAGTGTGCCACAAGCTGAAGCCCCTGAAGGAGATGGATGAAAAGGTATGTAGCAGTGCCAAAATCTATTTAGTAGATGGTAGAAAAGTTTGGCCTGAAGCATGAGTATATGTACTATTCATTAATTCCTAGAGTTATGGATGAGCAATGCAAATATATCCTAGTAGAGGTATCTGGTTTGTTAGAAGAATTCCCAGATATTATATTAGATAATTAGTCAGGAAGATTAGTCACCACATAGATTTGGTATCGGGAGCTAGTTTACCCAATAAAGCAACCCACATAATGACTCCTGTAGAAATTGAGAAACTAAACAAACAAGTCTAATAGTTATTGAAAAGGGACTTAATCGAGAGAGCTTAAGTACATGAGTAGTAGCTACAGTACTAGCACCACATAAATATGAGGAGTGGATAATGTGTACAGACGTCCAAGCTATTAACAAGATCACCATAAAATACAAATTTCTATTACCAAGGATGGATGACATCATGGACTCTTTGAGTGGATCCAAGTACTTCACCAAGATTAACTTAAAAAGTGGGTACCATTAGACTCATATCAAATATTTGAGTAGAAGACAACCTTCAAGACTAGAGAGGATTTGTACGAGTGGTTGGGCATGCCATTTGGGCTAACCAATGCACCAAACACATTCATGAGGCTTATGAATGAGGTATTGAAGGATTTTTTAGGAAAATTTGTCCTTTTTTTAGAAATACTTTGGAGGAGCACCTGTTGCATATTTGATGTGTTTTTGAGAAGCTCAGGGAAGAGCAGTTGTTGATTAATTTGAAGAATTGTAGTTTTGTGAAGAAGGAGTTGGTGTACCTAGGATTTTTCATCTCATATAAAGATATTAAAATGGGCCTATAAAAATTTAGGTCTATCATCGAATGGCCTACTCTAAGGATTATTATAGAGGTAAGATCATTCCATGGTCTAGCCAGCTTTTATAAAAAAATTATTAGGAATTTTAGCAGTAATTGTGCACCCCTAAAAGAGACAACGAAAGGGGATAAGAAGGAGTTTAAGTGGACTTAAATAGCATATAGGAGTTTTTATATGTTGAAGAAGAAAGTCATGGAGCAACCTATTTTGGTACTTCCAGATTTTAATAAGGTATTTCAGGTAGATTGTGATGCTAGTGGTAGTGCCATAGGAGTTGTATTGAGTTAATAAGGTAAGCTTGTTGCATAATTTAGTGATAAGCTTAATGAGGCTAGAAAAAAATATTGTGTCTAATATTAGGAATTGTATGCTATAGTTTAGGCTTTGAATAAGTAGAGACACTATTTGTTGCCAAAATATTTTGTTCTATATACTAATCATCAAGCCTTGCAATATATTAATAGCCAAGAAAAACAAAATCAGAGGCACTTAAAATGGGTTGAGTTTCTATAGAGTTATACCTTTGTGTTAACACACAGGAGTGGGAAATCAAACAGGGTTGCAGATGCCTTAAGTAGAAGGTACAACTTGTTGATAGAAATGAAGGTGGAGGTTATAAGGTTTGATGAACTTAAGAGTTTATAACCTAAAGACCCAGATTTTATAGAGGCTTGGAGAGCTTGCTTGGCACCTATTACTTTGGATATAACTAAGTGGTTGGATTTCCTAATCCAATATGGATTGTTATTCATAGGGAACAAATTGTGCATTCCAAGAAGTTCTATGAGAGAGAATCTGGTCAAGGAGAAGCATAGTGGAGGGTTGGCTGGACACTTTGGTCAAGATAAGACCATTGCCCTTATTAGTGAGAACTACTATTGGCCATAGTTATAGAAATATGTGAAGATATTTGTACAAATTTGTAGAGTATGCTAGAGGGCCAAGGGTGTGAGGCAGAACATCAAATTATATCAGCCATTACCTGTACTAGAGAAACCATGGGAAGACATCAACATGGATTTTTTTCCTGGCCTACCAATAACATAGAGGAGGAATGACTTCATATTTTTGGTGGTTGATAAGTTTTCAAAGATGTCATATTTTATTCCCTACTAGAAAACTAACGATGCAATTCATGTTGCAGGGTTGTTTTTCAAATAGGTGGTATGAATACATGATATACCAAATAATATTATTTTAGATAGGGATACCAAGTTTATTGAGTATTTCTGGAGGACTTTGTGGAATAAATTGAAGATATATTTGAAATTCAGTTTTGCATACCAGCTACAAATTGATGGGTAAATATAAGTGGTGAATAAAATTTTGGGTAACCTATTGAGATACTTAGTAGGAGATAAGCCCAAGGGATGGGACTTGGTTTTAGCATAGGCAGAATTTTCTTATACCAATTCTATCAATAGGAGTACTAATAAATCCCCATTCCAGACTATGTATGGGAGCAGCCCAAGAAATGCTTCTGAGTTGAGAAATATGGACAAAGAGGAAAATAGTAGTGCTGAGGCTGAGGAATTTTCATAGAACTTGAACAATTTGCATGAGGAGGTAAAGAAACATATTACCAATATGAACACATAGTACAAGATAATGGTAGAACTTAAGTGACAGTTTAAGGAGTTCCAAGTGGGATATGAATTTATGGACCACCTGGGAATAGAAAGGTTTTATACTAAAACCTATAACAAGCTCAAAATGAAGAAGTTTGGACCATGCAGTATCATAGAGAAACATGATTCAGGAAATGCATATGAAGTAGAATTTCCAACTGGACTTAATAAGATTATTATTTTTTAGAATTCTATTTTTACTAAGCATATTTTTTAGATAGTCTTATGGGGACTCATAGACTCTTGGGAAATAACCTTCTTAATAAGTTCCAAAGAGTTATGATGACCCCTCCATTATTTTCATTCCTTTAATATTTCAATATTTTCCAACCAACAATATTTCTAATTTCATAGTACAATTGCATCCTTTTAATTAGTTATAGTAGAATAAATCAATTTAATCTTAGATGGTTAGAGTGAAGGAATAATTATTTAGTTAATACTCACTTATCTACACATACAATGTTAGTATCTTGGGAAATTAAACACTCAAATTGATAGATAAGGGTGGTGCTCATCGTCAATCATTACCACTTCCATAGATGTTAGTAGTTAATCCCTCACATATCCTTTTGGAAATCATTCATATTTGGCTACACTTAGAAAAATATTATAGGGCAATGTATGTTGTCCTATATCTCAATGAGTGGGCACAAATTACATCACTAATTAGGAGGTACCATCAATTGTCCTAATTTCTAAGTGTCATATCAACAATGTCCATTGTAATCTCACAAGTATGAGTATGGGTTTCAATAAAAAATGTAATCCTAAAAATACCTCATTCTTAAACTTTTAACCCTTTTATATAAAATACCATAGGATCAAATTATATGATACCAACATCAATATCATATGACCAAGTATAACAACCTTCTACTTATGCTAATTATAAATAAATTTCTCATAATAATGGTTTATTAAAATTATTTTAAATTCTAATTAAATATATTTTTTAAATTTATTATTTATGAAATTGTTATTATTTCTATAAGGTTAGTTATTTCTATAAAATTGTTAATTTAGAAGGTTAGTTATTTCTATAAAATTCAAATATTTGAATTGAATACAAGTAAACTATATCTATTATATCAAATAGTTAAACTATGCTTAATAGTCAATATAGTATTAAAAATTTAAAAATAAAAATAAATAAAATTATTAATTTTAAATTGAAAAAAAAACTATTAATTACTCAATGTTAGGAAGTACCTTCTCAACAAAACAAATAATAAATCAATAGGGTTTGGAAATAAAAATAAATAGAATTATTAATTTTAAATTGAAAAAAAACTATAAATTACTTAATGTTAAGAAGTATCTTCTCAACTAAACAAATAATAAATCAATAGTAATAAAGGGTTAGGTGGATTGTTAAGTGCAGGTGTGGTTGGGCATTTACCAAGAATAGACTTAGGTTCAAACTTGGGGGAAGCCAACCCTTTGCAAAGGTAGTAGTCTAATAAAAATTCCAAGCGACAATACGAATTCAAGTGACCAATTATTAAAAATAATGGTTGTAACCAACTCTCTTGTCTAATAAAAAAAAACAATCAAGAAGATAACCACAATGGTAATGGTATCACTTTTAATATTCAAGAAGAGAACCACAATCAAATCTTGCAAAAGAATACATAAATAATATCCAAACTGTTCTAATACCACTACAAAGTAACAATGTAATCCCCGTGAGTGTGGACAATCAAATCTTGCAAAATAATACATAAATAATATTCAAACTGTTCTAATACCACTACAAAGTAACAATGTAATCCCCGTGAGTGTGGTCTACGGCAAAGATGCCACTTGCATTATTGGTGATGTGACCCAGGTTCAATCCCCATGATGGATGTGTATAAGAAGTATTAATCCAAAATAAAACAAATTAATACTCTTACATAATCAATTAAAAATAATAATAATTCAAATATATTAAAAACATTTTAATAATTAAATTATTTTATTCTATATATTTATTAATAAAAAATTATAATATAATATAATTAATAAAATATATCTCCATCATATAATTAGCATATTGAATTAATGTGTTGTAATCTTATTATATTAATATCTAGACAATACTTTCCCCTCCATTTCAAATTCTAATGAGTTGTTATATTATGTTCTTAAGAAACCAATTCATTTAGACATTTAATGGTCTTTAAAAAATATATTGTCCAAATGTCTCATTATATTCGATTTATAAACATAGAGCTATAACGAAATTCCAATCAATTGGAAGATTCGCAACCGCCTGGGCTTGGCCCCTTATATTTCCATACTTATATTTGACAACGCTGGCGTCAAATAGACCAAAATATCAGTAATATTAGGTCTTCCTGATAATAATCTTAGATCATCCCTGTCACATGTCTAGTCCTATTATAATAATTTCTCCCCATATAGGACTGTACAGTATTGGGCATCCACGTGGAAATGGAAAAAAGCGGTGTGTCCTTCCAACCCACGGTAAGAGCACGCCCCTTCTCCCCAACAGTAAAGGTTTCGTGTGCGCGAAACTCCGTGAGCACCAAATTAGCTTGATACTTTGCCTGCTCGCTCAAGGCCACTGCTCTGAATCCGACCTCCGTCATGAATGAACCCCACACGTCAGCGTCTACGTGTCTGATCACCCTATCCTTGCCCTCGGACGCCACTATGTTGCGCATTGCCGGAGCAAGGAGAAACCGCTCAATTCGAAGCCTGTTCAAATCCCACCGTTCAAAAACCACATCGAGTGAATCAAATATCGCGCTGGAATAAAACAGCACCTCGACGAACCGCTTGGCGAATTTAGCGGAGTTGTGCTGACCTTCGTTGTTGATAACTGTTAAAACTAAGGGCTGTAACTTCAAAATAACGTCGACCAACAATCTCAGCCTGGTAGGTTTCTGAATCAGAGTCTGAAGAACATAGCAGGCGTTAACGACCACGGCTTCCGCGGGGTCGACCTTGAACAGGCTTTCGTTAACGTCCTCTATTTTGTCGATGACGGCCATTTGGAAAGCAAACGAGATGTTTAACGATTTTGCAAAGTTTTCCAAGCGTTTGCCGGTCGTCGCCGTCGTCTTCGACCCTCTTTTGGAGACTGCCGTTATCTTTAACGCCTGTGGAGGACCGATGCTCCGTGACGCAAGGGATTGCATGAGGCTAGGCCACTGCATGCCGCTTTTGATGTCCAAGTCAATTATGTGGATTTTCTCTGCATTTCCGACTGCTTCAAAAATGGCTTGGTTTGCTGTGAAATGCGTCACTTTGGCATAGGGAAGCGACTGATGATATGATATGCCGCACAATTCAATTTCTTTCATCCTCGCCTCTATATTTTGCATATTTACTGCTGAGTTGAATTTGTTGTCGACACACTTTGTCGTTTCTCTTTTGATCTTTTCCTCCATGGCTTCTGCAGGGTAAAATTATTGTAATCAATACGAGCCGTGAAAGGAGAACACGTCCATTCTTTGAGAATGAAATGTTCTCTTCGAAATGTAAAATATCAAATTTAATTTCTATGTAAAGGCGAGAAAAAGATAGATGGGCAAAAACGGCTATGCAAAGAAAAACAGAAAGAAAGCACTGTACTAATGTCCACAGATTGACGAACCTAGGCGAATACTGACAGTACAACCAACAAAAAAATGAATCATTGATTGCTCAGCTAAACTAATAGAGTCACATTCAAACTGCTGCACAAAAGTTGAGCCTTAAAGCGTAGCGGAGCCTTTAAAGCTGTGGATTTGTGTTTATTGCAATGGCTTATTAATAATAAGATGGGACAAAGTAGAGGCAAAACTTATAGATAAGCCTTTCTACCAAGAATAGGACTGGTAAGAGTTCCATGCTTTTGAGTGTTTTTAAGACTGGTACGTCGCCCGTCTTTCTATTGATGTATGTAGGTTTGTCTTTATTTTATTTGTAATTGATCATACTAGACATCTAAAGATGATAGGCCCTATTTTCAAACACTTAAAATCTTAAATTACGTTATGTTTTAAAAAATAAATTCAATAATATTATTTTAATAAAAAATTTAAAATTTAATATAAAATATAATAAAAACAAAAAAATAAAATTATTAATAAAAATTAAATATAAAAAGTTATTTATATTGATTAAAGAACGCGGAAAGCACTAATGAACATGGTACAAATAAGATGGGACGGAACACATTTCTTTCTACCACCTCTTTTTCCGTTAACATTGGGTAACGTTAAAGGTGAAGATGGGTTAGACTTTTTTCATTGAAAATTCTAAGTAATGGTTTAGGTCATCATTATCCCTAAAATTCTAGAGTATATAATTGTAAGGTGTAGGCCATCTTTATCCCCCAAAATTCTAAGTTACTGAACTTTTACATACTCTATGGAATAGAGTAGTTTATATTTGTAAACCACTTGAGCTTTTCATTACAGTCACATTGTTTCACCAAGGCTATTTACAAAAATTTAAATGGTTTTGAAGTTAAAAGCGTTGGAAGCTATCGGAATTATTTCGCCTGTCATTTTTTCCTTCTGGAAATTCGAGGGTTTCTCCGATCTAAAACACAATTTCATTTTTAAGATCTCTGTCTTAAAAACATCTGATACGAAGTCTAAAGGTATTAGAAGCTACACCTCTTTAATCAACGATACTATATCAAGGATGTGTCATCAGCTCATTCAATTTATTAGCATGTTTTATTCCCAAAGGCCCACTAATTCCTCGAGGTATTACTGAGTACGGAGTCTCATTGGTTTACTACATTTGTTCTACTGTTTTTGTTAGGAATCGAGCACATAAACATGTAGTAGCTTAGAATAATCTTGTGAACTTTTGCTATTTTGAGAGTCAGATATTAGGTATTCAACATCTACCAAATTAAATGATTTTTTCTTAGATCGTGTGCCAATGGATGAACGTGTCTTTTCTGTTTTAAAGTTCGGTTTTTTCTTAATTTAAGTCTATTATCAGGGCAAACCTCATCTTTAAACCAAAAAAAAATCATTCACAGCTGTATATGTATAATAAAATAGTAAAAGAGAACTTCATCCACTGAAAAGCTTTCATAGAGGGAAACTTAGCTAGTCAGCTTAACTGTAGCACATCATCTATGATTATCATGGCAACACGATCATTATCAATGATTATCATGGCAACACATCCTAACTATTAACATTTTTCATTCTAGAACGACAATAACAAGCATATTGGAGATTCTGAATCTTTATTACCTGTGAAATAGTATCCGATCCTCTCCGCTGGGTTTCCAAAAGGGCTCGATAAGCGCTTACACTGCATGAGCATTTGATGAGCGGCATCATATCTCTGAACTCCAACGGAGTCTGCAGCCCATAACAACATTTGGATCAATTCCAGTCCCATATCTTGTTTGGATCCTACAAATCCAACGTCACGGAAATCAACAAAAACACATCATTTTCTATCGCCAGCATCTCCATCTGATCGTATGTTGAAATCTGCTGTTGCAGGCATTGGAGTTTATCGGCCGGATTTTTCATCACAAACTCTCTAGGCAACGGTGGAAATTCATCCTCCCTAATGAGCAATTCCAATACTTGAAGGATCTCCAAACTGGGATCATCTGCATCCTTCTCTTCACAATATTTTTCAACGCCGCCGGATTTCTCCTCTCTTAAATTATTGTGAGGACCATTTTCAAGAAGTTCCATGTCTTCTTTTAACCATGGCTGTCCACTAGGAACCCTTTTGTCTTCTTTTAGCCATGTTTCTTCCACACCATGGTCGTCCCTACTGAGCAACCCCGATTGGTGAAACATCTCCAAACTAGGAACATCTGCATCCTCCTCTTCACAATATTTTTCAACGCCACTGGATTTCTCCTCTCTTAAAATATTCTGAGGACCATTGTCAAGCAGTTCCATGTCTTCTCGTAACCATGGCTGTCCACTAGGACCCCCTTTTTCTTCTTTTAGCCATGTTTCTTCCACACAATTTATTTTATCCCTTTCCATTAAAGGAGTCTCTTCCTTATCTTCCCTATTGGCCTCGAAGAAAGAACTCTGATTCTTGAGCTCATAATGCAAACTAAATAACCCAAATACATATTTAGAAGTGCAAGAACGAAGAGGACGCACATATAGACGGACGAGGATCTTTGCGTGCGGGGACTGCAAAAATATTGACGATCGGTAGATTCCATCATCCATAAAATATGTTTTTGTTTTAACGTATTGCAATTACGGCCGCCATCCCACGCATCATGGGATATAAGAGAATACTGTATTTAGTCGGTTGAAAAGACACGTTGCCTAGTTTTTATTAATATTAATAAATCGGTTATATTTATAGTTTTTCCCGGTTTAAATTATGAGTGGTTTATTATCATGTACCATTATCAATCTAGCGCGATTCAGAACTGTGACAAGCATGCCCAAGGTTTATACTTTATTCTCTCCTTAGTAAATGCTTGTCAAACATGTAGAAGAATGTTTTTAAGGAAGTCAATCCAACTGTTAGAAGCTTTGGTTTTCTAATTCTATTGTCGCTTCCACATAAATTTGGCAGAGATTGAACTGATGGCTGCATAGTTGTCACTAAGTTTCTCCGTTCTCTTCCTTGGCTTTTATATCTGTCAACAAAGTTTGTCCGCCTTCTTTCCTGCTTTGCTAAATCTCAAAAAACTAAGAAGAGATGCGAGACGTTTAATGGAAATTGGGCATCTGATATTTTATTGGCTATTCACTTACAAGACTGTTGTCTCGACGTCTATCTACTTAAATAAAATTGGGTTGGGCCTACCAAGTTACTATATTTTCCCACAACATTTGTGCAAAGTTTAGATTTCTTATAAAACCCTTCTTTAAGGACTATACAAGTGGCGAACTTAAGATTACAGCGGACAAAATTCCACGATAAGAGGATGTACTAAGACAGACAGATGAAATATGAAAAAAAAGACATTGCGTCAATTAAAAGTATGGTCAAATATTATATATATTGTCTGTATTTGAAATCTGCTTAAGTCGCTCCGCAAAGACTACCGACAAATACTAATGGCTAAACCGACTTATCCACTATCAAATATATGATAATAGGTGTAAATAATTCGAAAGATTGTGAGCTTGTATATGTAAACTTCCTATGATATTCGGATTATGGTATTATATATATATATATATAAATAATATTATTAAAAATTAAAATAATATATATAAATATTAATTATTATTTTTATATTATTTTGTTTAATATTAAAAGTTTTCAATATATATGATAGAATTATTAAATATTTTTTATTTTAACTATATGAAATAAAATAAATTGAAAATTATATTTTTAGTATTTTAAAGAAGAATAAAAATATATTTAGATTTTTTATATTAAGTTTATGTTTTTTTTATTTTTTATATATAGTTATTGTGAGAAACCTCAACGACCAATGTGCACGGCCCAACAGTCTCCTTCTAACCATGACCCCTAAAGCCACCACATACGATAACCCCTCATAAAGCCACCATAAGGTATTCTAAGGTATTTTGCTCATTGTTTATTATGAAAATACCCTCAAAAAATATATAATGCACAAATTATATAGTCTATAAGATAGATTTTTTATTTCTACGTTAAACATAAGATACTTTTTCACTCTTTTCTCAAATTCAACAACTCCATATAAGAATGTATCATTCAAAAATTACATTACAACTCCTAAATATCATTATATTTTGAGTAATTTTTTATATCATTTATTTCTCTTATAAAGTAATATATAACAAGACCATAATAATAATTCAAAGAATAAATTGTATTAATGTGTAAACAAAGTATATCAAAATAAAAAATTTATTGAAATAATGCTTTTAAGGGTAAATGATTCTCTTAAACATAATGGTGTGAATATCTTTGTATATGCCTCATGAATTTTTTATAATTTAATCATTCCATAGTATTCTACGGTATTTTATGTATTTTTTATAATGGTAATACCCCTAGCACAAATCAACATGCAACATTTGTACAAAAAAAGAGATATCTTATAAAATTACATAAATTATTACAATATATACGAAAGTACTTAAACAAAGACAAAGAAGCAATCATCATGCAATAATAAAACTAAAACTATCTTGATCTAAGCAAAAATTAAGAGGTAACATTTATGAACATAGTAAACTAATATCATCCACACAAATTATATATTAGGCTAAATCCTAATGTAGTGAATTAAATACTTGACACCCAAGGCATCAAGAACTATACCTTCCATAAATAGGCATAGTTAAGAACTCACTTCTATTTTATCCTTCTTGAAATATCACCACTATAAAAAGGAAATATCACTACTAAAACAAAAGAAAAGGATTCAATGTACCTTGGGAGCTTATCCTTAAGCAAAAAAATTAATCTTTGTCTATAGATCTTGTTAAAGAAATTTATGCTCCTTTATAGAAGGTAGTGAACGAATGGATGATGTGTTTAGTTATAATTTCAATGATAAGAGAAAGCAAAATATAGTAAGAAGGTCACACGTTTCAAAAATATTAAATTAAAAAGATCAAAGTAGTGTTAGTAGTAACAATGATCATGAGCATGCATAGTATATGTATTAAAATTATAATAATTAGATGTATTGTAAATAAATGAGGAAGTAAAATGGGTATGTATAGTAGATGAAAAGAATAACTTTCCTTTTTAAGGCTAATTATTGAATTACACTCTTGTGAAAGCTTTGAAATCATAATCAATGTGTATCATCTTAATCCTAGGCATAAAAATATTCTAGGATCATGATTGTATATTAAAAATTCTAAAAATCAATTAATGGCCATGATCCTCGCTTGAAGTGATGATTCTAATACCATTGATACTAAGAACACATTATTTAGGAGACACACACATATCCTTTAACTATGGCTCTATTTTTATATTAGATTTTTGTAAAATTTAATAGATGAAAGGTTGAAAAATGTTACAACTAAGTGAATAATGGGAATCAAAATTATTGATCAACATACCTTGTTATCATCCTACCCATGGATTAATAAAATTAGTTCACCCTTATCTTATATATTGGAGGATGAGACTCTCCATCACCTGTAACATCAGTTGTTAGTGCTCATTTTACAAATATATATTACCCCTTCCTAAGGACTATGAGTCAAAATATAAGGTATAACCAATTGGGACTCAGATAAAAATAAAAAAGAGAAATAGGTAATAGTCAAAGAAATACAAATTTTATGCTATAATACAAAAATAAAATTTTTGTTAGTTTGATTCTATTGTCTACTGAAAATATATTTTTTTGTATTAAATAGTAGAAGAATACAAGAAAGTATAGCCAAAAATACAAAAGTAAAGGAAAATGTACATGCTCCATGAAATTTTCGCTAGAAGAAAAAAAATTCTTGTTCCTTGTAACTTGAAAGGAATTTACCTACAAAAATATCTAAAGCTTTTGAAAAACCATAATTTGGTGTAAAATGAGTAAATTAAGAGTGCATATATAGGTCCAAAGCAACTACAACTACTAGAGATACTACTTCTATGATATCCCTATAAAACACAATTAAATATTATGTAGAAAATCACTTGTGTAGCACAAAATTTGCACCTTTATGTTTCTTGATGATGTGATGCTTTTCCATTTGATATGCATTTTTTATTGATTTTTACTAGTAGTTAGATGTTTATATGATGTAACATATTAGATTCAACAAAAAGACTTATGAGACTTTTTATACAAACAAGAAGACTTCCCATAACACCCTACTAATGTTTTTTAAGAGTTACCTAAAATATTGCACAAATACAATAAGACTTCACATAATAACCTGCTTGATTATGAAATTGTATGTGTCACCTAAGACATTCCATAATATTTAGAAGATAAACCTTTTAAAAATATTAATATACCACAAAAAAATCTATCAATTATGTGCACCTTAGTCAAAACTACCTCCCTATTGTATCCAACATATATGATATATCAAACAATCACACATGCAACTATAGTAGGTAAACTATATATAGTATCTAACAAGTGCAAAGAGTTAAATAAATACACTCATCACTACAATGGGATAAGTAAATATAAGACCACTTGTGTCATGCATATGGTGAAAATTATTCTCTAAACCCTAAGAGAAAATACAAGATATGTTTAGATGAACACAATGTGTCATTAAGCATGTCAAACCACTATTAGGGAAAAGAATAGGAGAATCTAACTTATACCACAAATCAAGGACTATTTATGTCCCAATTTGACTCATCCCTTATAATATATGATGAATACAATGTGTTAAATAAGACACACACACCATGCTAAGGGAAGAATAATTAAAGAAATAAATATATGGTCTAGAGACACATTGTAGTGTACCAAAGGTAAACATATCATGCAATAAGAACCACCATGCCCCTACTACAACAACATAAACTCACACTTTAGTATCCAAAAAAGCACATTCTATTGATAGAAATGCTAATTGATACAGTTAGAGATCATTTTGATTGACATATGGATTTTTTAAATATTTTTAATGTTTCTAATAAATTGTTATTTTTTAAATTCCTTGTCATTTCAACCACATACCATATGGAATATTGCATAGTTTGAACAAAGGTTGTTTCTTCATGGAACTTACAATGGGGTACTAACATGAAATAATATAAAAAATATTGAAAATATAATGTTGCCCCTTACTAGCGATAATGGTACCATGAAAAAGTATAACAAACAAAGTCAAGAATAGTAATTTCTAGTAATAATGGATGAAAAACACAAGGAAATAAATAAAAAATAAACAAAAATAGAGTAAAATAAATTAAAAAGTAACAAAATCAATAAGAAATCAATTAAAATTTTCGATGATCTAGATCACCACTTCAAGTGTCGATTGTGGTCAAGAGAGAAAATACATCATAAAATGTACCAAGATATACCATAATAGAAGAATGCACAATACTGACACTTACATGGACTCACAAATATGTAATCAATGAAATAGATGTAAAAAATAAAGCACCAAAAGTAATAGGTAAGCTAGAAAATACAAAGACTATACAAACATGCCAACAAAGAACTATGCGTAAAAGTGTTTGATATGCATGAAAATTATGGGTTCCTTCAGATCCATTCTATTTAATGCTTTTAATTTCATTTGCCTAGACCCATATGACTCTTTGATAGTATTTAGACCAAGCCATTTCTATATAAACTTGCATGTGTGCTTGTATGCACATTATTGAGCTTAAGGACAAGTTTTACAAAATTTAAATCATGATGATAAACTTTCTTATTGTATTTCTTGGAAACACAACAATTATAGACTCTATTATGCTTTAGAGCATGTAAATACCTCTCATTAATAGTAGTAAGTTTGAAAAGATGAATTTCATAATAACCTAGATGATACTCATCATGAATCAACAAATTCTTCAAAGAAACACAGAGAGAAGGTAATTGAATATCAAGTAACAAAATAACTTCAATACTATAAACAAAATAAAAATGGGTTACTACTTGCATTGTATAAGTAGATGAAGATGGATTTACTATTTCTATTCATGTTATCAATTGTGGAACATGGTTATAAGTTCTCTAAGAAACTAGTATTGGTGCAATGGGCTCTTTCTCTATATGCTTCTCTTATCACTTTACAATCTTGTATGCATGGTGGGTAGTGGTAGGCTATTTATACTCGAAATTTAGTCTAATTTGTTTCTTTAGACCTATAATAAAATACTTACAAAACACACTATCCACACTCTTCATGAGGCCAATAGGAAATTTTCTCTTTCATAGTTGGATATACACTTTGTTTTGAAGCTTTTTCACTCATGCGTAGTAGCCATACACTTTCCCTTCAGGTCCTTGAATCAACTTTATTATATCAATAAAATCCAAATATTTTTGGCATGCGTTTTACTCCTTTCTACTAACCTCATCCCATGAATTATTTATAGGATCCTCTACATCTCATATCATCTTAAATCATCACCATTCACAAATATCAAAAGGAAATATACCCATTTCTCCCTCAATGTCAAGTCATTATAAATTCATGCTCTTTTATAAAACTGAATGAAGGTCTAGGTATATTTAAAATATTGGAAAAAATATACAAGACTTTTTTCATATTTTCTATAGTCTTAGAATCCTAGTTATAACTCGTCCTAATAAAGATCCAAGGGCTCATGAACTAGAAGTTGAATCTACCTATAAATTACTATAAATATTATATAGTGAATTTCACTACACCTAGGAGGATGTTTGCCTTGGACAATTTTATAAGTTGGTCTTAGTGGAATTCAAGCTAGCAATTTAGATGAAAATATAAGGTAGGAGCAAAGCACATAATCAATTTTATAATCAACAAAAAACACTATTTTTGCATGTAGGAGCTTTGAGAAAATTTTTATATCATATGGACAACCTAATTTTTTTGATCAATGATGGATGTTGATTCAAGACATTGAAGGCCACAAAATCTCCCAAATCCATGTGCACCATCGATTTTCTAGATCTATGATGAGTGCTAATTTCAAAAGGAAAAATGTATAGAAGGATCAAAGTCATGCGCACTATAAATTTTCTAAATCTATGGCCAACAATACTTTTATGAAAAATATATTCATCAAAAGCTCATGAATCTATGTGCAATATTAATTTTTTAAATGTATGGTAGGTTCTATTTTGAAAAGTTGAAAATCCACATATGTCCTAAAAAGTTGCAAAGTACATCAATCAAGTTGATCTATGATGGATATTAATTCTAGGGAAGAATAAGGGGTGGAATCAACCAAAGCACATTGGATATTGATATCATTTTATCAAAATATGAGCATCAATCCCCAAAAATAAATTAAAAAAAGAATCTTTGGAGCTCTATGAATTATCAATTGTCCATCCAATGACTTGTGTTATTTTGTAAATCAAGCAATGCAATTCTCAAAGAAAAATTGATGTCATTAGTTAAAGTATGAGACACATAGAAAACACAATGATGACACCTAAAAAAGTAAGTAGTTTTCCCATCAAGTCCTATATCTAAAGAAGATATACCATAGATATTGGGAAACACATGATCTAATGTACCATAGAGTTTTGAGAAAGATATGGAGATTTTAGCTAATGAAGTTCCATGATTTATCTGATCATGATGATAGATAACCCATGTCATTTTAAGAATAAAGTGATGAAATTATTAGGTAAACACTTACCATTAGCTAATACTAATGACATATAGTAGGCACATTAATAATCCATAAGAATTCATGTTTAAATATCACATGTGAAAGGGTTCATGGTAGATCATGGATAGGTGGCAAATACAATAACTCATAAAAGATTGAGAATAATATTCAAACATCCAAATTACAAAGTATTGAGGGACACTTCAGGGAAGTAAAAAAGCAACATAGCTATTGGTTGAAGTGCAATGAAGTCAATATCCATAAATCAACTCTTCTACATATGATTAAGCTCATAAATTAATTCTTCAACATCCAATTAAACTCCCAACAATCATCCATAAGGTATCCAAATTATGTTTTCACTCAGTATTCAAAATACATTGATAGTCAAAGATCAAGCCATAATTGATCTAGTGGCTTGCAAGAAAAGCATAATTAAATATATGATGAAAACATTGAGAAATAATGCCAACCATTTGATCTTTTTTTTTTGGTTAAATTAATTAAAGTAGGGTTTTGAAAGGAATACCTAAAATTTGTACATTAAATCCAAATGGATAACTGAACAGGTGAAAGACAAAAAAATTATATAGAAGCCATCCACATAGGGGGCAACCTACAAAAAAATACTAGAACAAAATTGAGAAGAAGAACTGAGACAATAATAGAGAGAAAGAACAACACCATGAAGCAACATGAACAAAAATGATAAATTGCACGAGCTAAGACTTGGAGTTGAATTCCTCTAGTTTATTTCAGATAATGCCCAAATACCTATTAATATCTCTAGACATATCAACAACCAGATTAATATGGTCCATACAGGTATTAATTTTAGCCTCTACTTTCCTGAAATAGGAAATAGGCATAGGTTGGAGTATCCAAATCCCAACATGCCTGGCCACCAAAGTTTCCTTAACTCAGATAACAATAATCAAATTTACCTATAGGAATGCAGTATAGTTCAACCTATCACGGGATTCCATTTTGTCTTTAAGCTGAATTTCCAACCTGCTATTGATACCAATATACACAGAGTAACTGCATATGATAAAAATTTTGAAATTTGAATTCTCTATGTCATGCACAAGTGGCCTAAATAATGAAACCCTCTATCTAGAGTACCTACACCTGCTCCACCAAGCCTAAAATGTACTCATATGTTGACAACACATAAATTCAATTATCATTCTGCAAGATATGCCAGATCTATCAAAAAGTTCTCCTTACAGAACAAAAAACCTATGTGTGAAGCTCCATAATTGACCATCTTGTTAGCCAACTCATTTCCTTCCCTAAAATATGTGAGATTTGAAATTGCAAAAAACCTCTAAGGAACCTTCTTGCCTCAATAATGAAGTTGTGAATGTTCCAACTAAGGACCAATTAATACTTAATAAGGTTCACAATGTTCATAGAATTCCCTTCCACAATGACACGATCAAAATTGAGCTCATCCAATAGGTTTATTCCAAGGAATGTTTCCATCACCTCATCAACATGGGAGGTTTAAAAGGGTAGGTGTTCAGCCAACATCGCAATAACTACACCCTCACTATTCCTAATATATCCACTAGTGCCAGTGATGCATGGGTTACCTTTTAAGGCCCCATCAAAATTAAACTTGATCCATCCTTCTAGGGGGTCTACCATCTCATCGATTACCTAGGATTGGGAAAATATAGGGTATGAGGAAATCTAGAGAGACCTAAGATACATTCTATCCCAACTTTCATAGGAATAATTACGTGATATTTCACATCAAAATTTGTACATTGCTAATTTAGATTTTATATTACAAACCACAATGCTCTCATACTAACATGATGGGGATTTTTACTAATATTATTGAAGGCATGTCCATTATGCTCTTTCCAAATTCCCCAAAAAACATGGGGTAGAATGAGTCTCCATAGGATCTTGAGGCACTTCAAACCAAAGGGTAAAGACCACTATTTAAAAAATTAAAAGGGAAATCAGGGATGACCCAATTGACTTGCATTTTACCCAAAATTTTATACAAAACCTCCTGAAATATGGTGCAGTCCATAAAAATATGGGTAGAAGAATCCTCCTCTACATAACATAAATAATATCTATTTACCAACACCATCCCTCTATTTTGAATATTTTCCACAGTCATAACTTTATCCTGAAAGGCCAAGCAAAATAATATATTAATTTTGGGGATCATGTGCTTGACCCAAAATTTGCCATAGGTATTTGGGGCCCACTCTTTCGGTTCCTAAAAATGGTACGCCATTCTAACAGAGAAGTCACACTCACTATTATTTGCCTAGACAATTCTATCCTCAGTGTCTTCAACCAAAATTACTTGGAAATACAATTCTCTCCGTAAGAGGTCTCAAGTCTGTTGCTCAAGCACATTCATATTCCCTAGTTCTTGGATCCACTGATGATCATTAGAAGAGGAAAAATTTTAACCACTTTAGTAAATCCCATTCTATGAGAGATAGGTTCTAGGCAATTGAATATTTCATCGTTGCATAGTGGTTCTTTCGCCACCCAAGATTCATGCCAAAAATTAACCTTTTATCCATTACCGATAATCCATCTACATCCCTTAATAAACAAATATTTGGTATTAACTAGATTATGCTATGACGGAGAGCCACCAAATGGAAGGGGATTTGAAAAAAAATATTTAACTGATATTTCACCTTGAGAATTGAAACCCATTCCCTCGAAGAGTTGATGGTTATTTTCCATCCCAATTTAGCGATTAAATCTCTATTCATCCACTTCACTCTTTTGAGGACTAGCCCACCATAACTCTTATGTTGGCATATTAAATCCCATGAGGCCAAGTGAAACTTCCCTTTGATATCCAACCATTTGATCTTAGATGATATATATATATATATATAGATATATATATGATAGAATATACAATAAAGAATATATTGGGAGAAATTATGACAACCATATGATCGAAGGAGAAAAAACCTTTTTCAATAGGCCATAATTTTAGAAAATGCAACAAACTTATTTCAAAATTTTATCACCATCCTTTTAACTTCCATAGCAGGGAAAATCCATGACAAATAAGCACCTTTATTATAAGTAACATCTATGTGTGATATTCCAAAAGGGGCAATTAGGCTCATAAATATAGTTGTAGAAAAACCTCAAGACCACTTACTTTAATCACTTAGATATGGCATTCTAGGAAATTAGTTTAGTCCTAATAGTAATAATGATAGAATTTATAGTTCCAAAGATCTTGAATACAACTACATTGATTATAAAATGACCCCATGCTCATATTTGGGAAGAAATTCTAGTAAAAATAGTTGGTAAAAGTGATGGATGCTCTAAATCCAAAGGTCTCAAATCATTCAATATTAAAAAATCCATATCTAGAGACCTTGATCTCATCAACATTGAATGTAGAGTAACTTTGCACTCAATTTTAGGTTATATATATTTTTGAGGAATAGAAACCCTAATTTTTGCCTGTAAATAGTGGTTTCATTTTTATTGTAATGCATTGGAAATTGCTTGCTTGTGCCTAATACCTAGAATTGTATGTATTTCCTTTAAATTTTCTTCTACATATCGAGACTCAATTATTGAGTCATTTTGTTAATAGCATGATCCTCTTTTGATCTAGCATCTCTATACAAAAGGAATATGATATATATATAGATGAAATTATGGTTATTTTTGCTCAACCCTATTTCTTATGTGTATCTTATTTTATGAATCCTTTATGTTAGATTGAAACCCTTTTTATTTCTCTAGCTATTAAGTGATGATGCATGTGTTCATTTTATTCTAGTTATACATAGAAGAATATTTTGATCTTGGTACATCAAATCTATTAGATCAGAGTTTTGTTTTTTGTAATTTATATCCCTTTTCATTTTAAATGTGCAAGTAGTTTAAGAAGGTAAGCATTAAATATAATATCCATTACGCATTTGATGTTATAAAATCTTAGAGGTTACCTTGTAAGTCTCTTCTTACACTCGTAGAGCTTCTCAACATTGTTGCTCTATGCAAGGTGTGAGTGTTAGGTGCATCTGGCTATTGTAACAAATGACCATGATATTTTGAGCAAATAATATATTGAATTCATATTATTTTACCTATCATTTCCTTACACTTATTCATAAATAGTAGATACACAAATGAGAATAGGATAAAATAGATGGTATAAAATGATGGAGTACTCACAAACTATTCACAAGATCATCAAAACATACAATTTTTAACCATACATTACCAAATAAGTACACTAGTGAATACTATAAACTAGTTCTATAAGAATGATATTGAATAGTGGTAAGCATTGATAATGAACACAATAAAAGAAATTTACCACTACTAGACAACAAAACAACCAAAGAGGAGCAATCTAGGTAATATAACCAAAAATATCAAAAAATGGCATATTCACAATGTTTCCCTAAGCCCTCCTCTTACTATGGTCATTATAATTGACACAGTATAATGGAAAAAATTATAGCATGAAAATTATTCATGTCAATAGGCCCTATCTTCTATGTTCTAGCCATTATGGTGACTATCATGTCTACCATTGAATTAACCTCCATATAAAATAGTCATATATGTTTTGAATGGGGGGTCACTCGCAACCGCACATCATGATGAATCCATGCTGGTTTCTCATGGGACTCTGTAAATCACATCATAAATTATACAAACTAAATCCTCCTTACCTAACGAGGTTTTACCAATGATACCTAAGTTGTTCCACTAAGGCTCATGGTGGAAACACACATTGTGATATAAACTTTCCAAAAACCCTATAATTTGCATATTTCCACCAAGAATAAGGATATTCCTTTTTTAAAATTCACAAAAAAAGGATGCTAAAATAGGTACCTAGTGATAAAACAATAAAAAGTGCTAAATTGGGGGCCTCTAAATTTTTTTGACTCCAAAAGCATTGATGGTTATTCCATATCTACCATGGTTTTCCCTACACAATATTTATTTAGAACATAACAAATTAATTCATACTCTCTTTTTAGTGCAAAAAAAAATATTAGACTATTTTTACAATGTTGGCAAGTGGCTCAAAGACCTTTTCTATGTATGGAAGTTTACCCATGACTGCTTTGGCATATGGAGGTAGTTGAAAAATACATGGCCTTTTCTTCTCTCCTTCATCAATCACGTAAATTGACCTCTCACTTATGTTGCATCAATACCAAAAAATTCAAAAATAAAGAAGGAATTGGATTTTTTCAAAAAATCAATAAAAGATAAATTAGGGTTTCAAAAAACCTCAAAATCCTTCCAAAAATCCCTAAAGTCAACTTCTTTGCATGGATCACTTTCCACAACAAAGCCTTAACCATTGAAAACCTTCAAAAGAGAGGTTTTGCCTTCCCTAACAGGTGTTACATGTGTCTAGCGGATTGCGAGATGAGGGATCATTTATTCCTGCACTGCCCTTTTTCCCACTCGGTTCTCAGCATTGTCCTATCCTCCTTCCAAATCCTCTGGTTCTCTCCCCTCTCCCTCAGAAATGCTTTCCATCAATGGCCTAATCCTTTCAAGAATCCTAAACTCTGCTTCCTCCTTGAGGCCTCCTTCCATTATTCCATTTGGAAAATTTGGTTAGAGAGGAATGCCATATTTTTTGGAAAAACCCCTAAAGTGCCTCCTTCTGTCACTCAAAGGGCCTTATCCTATGTCATTGAGAAATCTAATGTTGTTCCAAGTCCTCGTACCCACCTTCCGAGCGAAGAAGCAATTTTCAAAAATATGAATCTCTGGTTGTCTTCGGATGTTGTTAAAGGGCCCTGTCGAAGAAGTGTTATTTGGACCAAGCCCTCCATAGAGTGGATTAAATTAAACTTTGACAGAGCGGATAAGGGTAATCTTGGGCCCGCTAGTGGTGGGGGTTTTTTTAGAGATCATGATGGGAATCTTGTGATAGCCTACTGTGAAGATCTGGGTTTCCAGATGAATCACTATGCCAAAGCCTGTGGTGCTCTGAAAGGTATCCGAATTCTCTCTGAGGATCCTCGGCCTCTAATTATTGAAGGTGATTCACTCAACATTGTCAATTACCTCCTTGGCACCAAAAATCCATCCTGGAGATTCTACAACATCGTTCTTGAGGCAAGAACGCTTATTTCCCAACATGGCAGGTGGAAAGTTAATCATATCTTTAGAGAAGGCAATCGCGTGGCTGACCACATGGCCAACAAAGGGCTCATGACCACATGTCCGATCGTGTGGCGGTCTTGCTTCCCATCCGAGGTGGAAATATTAGCCAAAGCTGATATACCTTCATGAGGTTTTCCTCGCGCAGACTTCAGAAGGCCCCTCCCGAGGAGTATCAGGGTAGCATGGCAATTTTGTCCAAACCCTTGGGTGATTGTGGGTGCAAGTGTCTTGTGAAGCACAGTATTGTTTCCAAAGCTATTTGTTTTCAAGTTTCCAAGATGCACCAGATTTGGTGCCTTGTAGGCTATCAACACTTTCTTCTCCAGCAAGGCGGTCTTGCTATTTTTTTTCGTTCCTGGCATTGGTTCGAGGTTGGCATGTCAAAGTACCCCTTCCACAAGATTTTTGTCTTAGGTCTATTTTACTTGCAATTAGACTTATATTTACAGCCAAGAGGTATGATACATCATTAGATATTTGGCTAATTTTGTACATAAGGTTTTGGGATCCTCTATAAAAACCCACTGTTAACATATTAAAATAATTACCAAAAAAAAAAACCTCAAAATCAATGCAATAGTTAGGAAATCCATTTGGTTTATAAAACTAAATTGGATTGTTTTCAAGATAATAAAAATAAAATAATTAATGAATATTTGTCTTCAAGAAATAGGCTCGTTGTGACATAGTGATATCCTTATAATTCAATTTCAACTAGGTTTTTAGTCCACAACCCTAAAAGCACTATTATGAAAATATTCAACTATCTCCAAGAAATAAAAGTGATTCTAGAACTTCCATAGAAGGTGATGTAAATATAGATACAAGATGTCTAATAAAATGCCTCCTAATAAGTAAAAACCTCTTCCATATAAAATATGATAACCTAAATAGAAATAACCAATAAAACCCTCCATTCACATATAAACTGTGATAAATAGTAATATCCTGTAAAACCCCAAATCACATAAAAAACTGTAATACATAGAAATAAACAAAAAAATGTTTTATTTTCACATTTTTGGATTCACTTCCATAATGCAATACAAGGGGAATATATATAGATATCCCCAAATAAACCTTAAAATGAAACCCTAAAGCTTAAATCCCTTAAGATTAAAAAAAAATCTATTTTTGGTAAATTATTTTTTTGTCAAAAATTGCCATTTTTAATAATTACTATTTTTGACATTATTTTTTCATCAAAAAATGTCATTTTTAGTAATTACTATTTTCATAAAATTAACTTTTCGTAAAAAAATGTCATTTTTAGCAATTACTATTTTCAACAAACTATCTTCTTGATAAAAATTGCCAATTTTAGTAATTTGTAAAAAAACTCGGATTGACATGCAAATTAACACACAACTTCATAACATCTATATTAGGCATCCTAGAAAATATTGATACCTAATCATGCACAAAAAATATTTTATAAATTCTAAAAAAAAACCCTCTAAAAGTAGGATTTTGCATCGTTAGAAGGGAAATTCCCAAAATCTTGATGATGAGTAATGGAAATTCACACCCACTTTTAAGCTATGTTCAATTTATATTTATACTTTTAAAAAATTAATGGAATAAAGACATTTCCTAATACAAATCAATAAATCATAAAAAACATAACTCAATATGAAGGGTGTCCATAGACACCATTTCAATCTCACTAATCAAAAGAATAAGTATTTTATGTTACCCTAAATCAAGTTTACTGAATAGTTTCTAAAGTTAATTATCATAATAGTACCATAAACCCTCATATATAAGGTGCATAAGGGCCCATGGGACTATACAACAAATATAACATAAAATTTGGTGATACCATCAAGTGAATCTGGTGGAGATCACGTTACACTAGCAACACCAAACAAATGATACATAGGTATTTTTCCTTTGAACCAGTCAGAGAATCAAACCTTTCATTACTTTCATGTCAAAAATAAGGATACAAGAGAAGAAGGCCCCTTTACAATTTTGAAAATTCCCTTAAATACCCTATTTTCCCTTTTTTCCCACCTAAAACCATTCAAATTGAAATTTGAATTTTGGGGGCAACTTGTCGAGGTCATAACTTCGCACTCGTTGACCCGATTGACTATTACAGCATGTTTTCGAAAACAACATGAAACGAGCTAAGCGGGGCAAACCTTGTCTCTTCATTCCAAGGCTCGTGTCTAGCCAAAAATCCTCAAATTCGACCTCTAAGACCTTCAAAATTCTCTTGCAAGTTAAACTAGTTTTAGTAGTTTTACAAAATTAAAAAAAAAATTACAATTTTTTTTTCTTTTTTCGGGTGATGCAAGATCACTCTTACACCACTGAATGCTCCTGCATCAGAATCTTAACACCATATATTTCAACAATACATGTTGGTCAATGACCCTAGGTCAACTTTGGGATCATGAGTGCATCTTGCAATGAAAATAAAATATATAAATGAAATGGAAAAATGGTCTCATATGCGAAGTAAGTGAAGGAAACATGAAAATCTTCTCTCTATATATCTAACATCTAAATCAAAATTCTATAGTTATGCTATGTATTGTTCATATTTGTGAGAGATAAAGTGGATTTTCATGAGTTTTATGCAATTATTAAAATTATGACTAAGAGATTTAATATTTTCCAAGGGATGTATAGACACACCATCTATAGTCAATATTTAGGGGAGAGCTAAAAGGACACATCAAAATACTACTTCCACTACTCATACAAAGGGTATAGAAAAATATCATTTAACCATAAGCCAACAAAATAATCACAATATTTAGGCTAACTTTACCATATAAATACCATGATATGATGCAAATAAAGGAAAACAAAATGACCTTGCACACCCATCTATTTCTAGTAGGGTTAACAATATGTATGAATATAGGTTACATCATGTTAAAAATTATATATGCCATACCTTCAAATACTAAGCCATAAGCTCATATCAAGGAGGAATGGTATGTTGAGAAATGAAATCCTTCCAACACAAGTCTATGGTTCCTTAAAAGGTTAATATGCCAAAAACAAATTGCTATCAAAATATAAAATTGTAAATTTAGATTTTATAAAAAATAACATTATGAAATTCTTAATAAAAGGATATAGGTGAAAAACGACAAAAATGTTGAATTGATGCCCTTGATATTTTCCATAGATTTATAAAAATCCAATTGCTCTATAGTTCTTGATAGTTGTTCTAATACAACTATTATCTAGAATTGAAATAAATAGTTAATCCTTCATCTTATGACCTTTGGGAGAGTTTAGGAAACCAACAAACATTTTTTTTATCTTTTTGAATAGTTCTCTACAATGAACAAAATCTACCCAAAATTAATTCAATTTTTTGGATAACTTATAAAAAATGGATAGCATCCTCAATCCTATGGATTCTATATATTTTATCCTACCATATATAATTTATAAGGGTGAAGGAAATATATAATTAATAAAATATCAAACATAATATGGGAATTATTAAAAAATATTAAAAGTTTAAACCACATAGTGATATCACAAAAACATTATGGCAATAATGCATGTATCACCTAGTAGGATTCAAATCTAGAAATTCCTTGAAATTTAAGGTATTTGACTCATTAAGCTCACATTGATTAAATGTTAAGGGTCATCCATGGGATATGAACCTTAATTTATAGTGCAAAATTATTCACATCCAACCACTTCTCCTAAATATCATGGGCTAAACATTAAGCCTAATCCATGATATAACATATGAAACTCTTCACTCTCAATACTTTATCCTAACCTTTATGGATTATGCAACATTTATGTCAACCAAAGTAAAAAATATAATAATAATTTGATAATTGATATATACTATAATATTGATTTATTAACAATGTTTATTAAAATAAAGGGTTTTTTTCCTTGCAATAATGTTTATTGTAGAAAAAAATAGAATCTTATCAACTATGTTTTAACTTGATTTACATTATCACAAATATTTCATATGAATATTATCAATAATACATGCATGTGTACATTTATGTATAATTGCTAGAAATATTTACATAAAATACTATTATAAATTTTTTTTTATCATTATTTATATTGTTAAATATAAATATTATTGTTAATTAGTGTGTATTAATATATTAATTATAAAAAATGGTTATGGTCCTTGGAATGTTTTAAAAAATCTATTGATATTATGATTAAATGTTTAATATGGGTGGTGGGAACTGGAGAAAAAATTTCTATTTGGATGGATACTTGGTGTGATAAAAAACCACTCATACAGTTTTGAAAATTTGGATGAGATTGCTTCAAGAAAAATACGATGATAGAGTTTCAAACATTTTGTACAAGGATCGAGAGGGAAGATACAAATGGAAAGAATATATTTTTATAAGTACACAAGATATTGATGCTAGGAGGTAATTGAGTAGAAGGATAAAAACTGAGATTATTATGAGGAGTGCAAAGGATAAATTGATATGGGAGTTGAATAGCTTAGGAGAATACACAACAAGAAGTGGATATAATGTTCAACAACAACATAATAATAATGTCACTAGAATATGGAGGGATATTTGGTATAGCCCAAGCATTCCTAAAGTCAAAATGTTTGTTTGGCTAGTAGATCATAGAAGAATTCTATCCTGGGATTACTGAAAGCACGAGGATACGAAAACAAAAAGGAAAATGCCAAGTACGATGCGTATAAAACCAAACTTAACGCCAAAAGCCTATATATTGAAAAATGCATGAAAGGAAAGAGCATAAGCGAATCGACACAAGATAAAAGCAATATGGAATAGGGCCCTCTTTATTGATATGCTTTTAAAGTCATGTTACAATACGTCTCCTTCCCTTTTAGGGGATAGGAGCGTTAAATATGTTTCTTATCACATCCATGGATAGCAATCCTTCTTCCGCGTGCCCACATGTAAGATGGGCGGACCAAAACGTCACCGCCACTTGTGTATATGATTTTTGACTCCTTACTGCTCCTCTGATGTCGGAGACCTACGTTCAAGGAAACAGAAAAGATCAGTAGCACTTGCAGATAGAATAGAACATGTATTTCCCAAGGCCTACTGTTAGTGTATGCATGAAAATATTAAAACGATAACCAAATGACCTCAGATCGACCTAAAAATTTAATAGAAGCATGAATATGTTACCAGGAGGGCACTACAAGAGGAACAGTCTAGAAATTCCTCACAGATTTGTATTCGCTCCGGGGTGGGACGAATAGACCTACAATAAATTATCAGAAAGCACCCTCTTCAATGTCCTATCCAGGAAGCTCCAAATGACCTGCAAAGTTGGGGTTAGCTAATTGGGGGTATTTTGGGAAGACCCAGAAGGTCATATTTCTCCAATTTGGCCTCTATCACCCAGATTTTTTTGGTGCCATCTGCAAGTTAGTAAAGGCGAGAAATGATAAAAACCTGGTCAAAAATGCTCAGAATGAAATGAAATTTAAACTACAACCTATTTAAATAACCTAGAATAAGATGCAAAAAAAAAAGAAAGGAAATCTATCACAGATTTCTAATCACTCCGGGGTGGGGCGATTAGGGCTGCGATAGCTTGGGGGTGCCCGGGGGTAGGACGCCCACCGTTTGGGACTCTGTTTCGGCACCAATCCACTTGGGATGGGTCCAAAACTTCTTATGGGGTGTTGTCAACAAATTTTGTGGAATATTGTGGCCAAATGTTCGGGTTTGGGTCTAGAATGCGCCTCCAATAATCACCCAATAACCTCCCTCCAAAAGAGAGATCAAGGATGTGAAAGCACAAACAATGGGTGAGGATATATTTTAGCAGCACTTCGTTGCTCCAAAAGCTCCTCTCTGTATCTCTTTTTTGGGTGAGAAGACTCACCAATTTATAGACCTAGGGTCTCTTTGTTTTGAATGCGCATGCGAGGGCGCCACTTGAGTTGATTGTCCTATTTTGAGAGAAAATATTATTCCCTGATTTAGAGTCTCCTTGCATGAGGTCTCTAAAATAAAGACATGCATGACTGAAGTCTCTCTTCTTGATTTGAAGCCATTCCTCGCAATTGCATGTCCTGAAGTTGCAGTTAACTGGCGGACCTATCGAGGTTTGACTTTTTGCCAGTCAAACCTGCTATTCGCCTCACCCTGGGGCGAATGCTGCTATTCATCCCTGGGTGGGGCGAATACCAGTTTGTATTCGTCCCAGGGTGGGGCGAGTAGGGAGCAAAGTGCCAAATGGTGCCAAATTGACTCTTGACCTTCCAAACTACTGTTGGGAGTGGTTAGGACCACTGTTTAACCTCTAGGGGCTGCCCTAGGGGTTGTGTGTGTCAATGCGATCGATGCTTGTTGTCACATAATCGGATTGGTGTTGTTTTGGTGTCTACAGATGCCCCTTTTTGGGAAGCATTGTGCAAGGTGCAGTGCTGAGCAAAAATAGATAACCAAAGCACTAATGATTAGGGTTTCTCAGTAACCTAACCAACTCTTGATGCCCCAAGTATGGAAAGGGCACGCATTCTTGAATCCTTGCTTCTAACGAGCTAAGGAACTTAATTCAAGTGTTAACCTTTTTTGGTGAGGTGTTACTTGAGCTTGGACATTGATCAGTCATGAATAGGCAAAGGGCACAACCTTTTGTCTATGGGAACCTTGAGTTCATGATTCATGAATGCCAAGTGTTTGATCAGCTTGTGATTATTGCTTGTTTGCTGCCCCAAGCAGGAGCATGATTGTCTTTGTCAATGATCCTTTGAATGCATGTTATTTCCTTGATTGGGTATATTTTTGTTGATTGGTGACTAAGTGTGACTACCCCCTCAAGCGACGAATCGATGAGGGAATGACCGACATGAGAAAAGTGATGAGTCACTTGACCCAAGATGACTTAGGTAAGGGTGCCTTCAGTTGTTTTACCATTGAATGCTTAAGCAGTTTTCGAACATTCTGACCTATTTTTGGTGGGTTTTAACCCTTTTTGTGACGCATTTTGGAGCTGAAATTGTCAAGAATTCGTCCTCCCATGGAGCGGTCCAGCTATGGTAGCCTTCTTAGGGAGTAGGATAGTGATAATTTGTAACCCCAACATCTATTTTGGATGCCAAGAATGTCAGGTGCAAAGGCGCCTTCGTTCGACAATGTTATTGCTATTTTTGGTTGGGTTTTGACCCTTTTGGTGATGTCTTTTGGGGATGAAATTCTCGAAAATTCATCTTCCCATGGAGTGGTCCGGCTATGGTAGCCTTCTTAGGGAATAGGATAGTGAGGATTTGTGACCTCGACATCTATTTTGCATGCCCGATTGTCAAGTGCAAAAGCACTCTTATCGGACACTTTTCTTGCTTGTTTTTGGTGCATTTTGTGCATTTTTTGTTGTTTTTGAAATTTTTGCTCTGTATTCGTCCCTGGGTGGGACGAATACCAGTTTAGTAATCGTCCTAGGGTGGGACGAGTTCTAACTAGAGTGCTCATCCCAGGGAGGAATGATTACAGGCTCAAAAGCCTATTTAAAGGCCAAAACTAGGTTTTGGGCTCATTTGCATTTGTTTTTCCTGGCGATTTGGAGCTTTGAGGAGGAGGAGGTCAATTTTGCGAAGCGAAGCGCTGCCAAAATTTTCCTGCCACCATGAGTTCATGGACCGGATCATCAAGCGGTGGAGCTGAAGCGAGACCGGTGAGTGCTCTTCCTCTTTATTATTTGTGTTGTTTTTTATAGTTTGAAAACCGCAATTTAGTTGTTTTATGTCCTTTTGTTTTTGTTTTCAAATTTAAAAATGAAACCCTAGTCTATCAAAATTAACACTTAGTTGAAAACTTAGTATAACCCTAGTTAAACAAAGATCAAAAGTTAGTTTAAAACTGAGCTAAAAAACTTAGTTTAGAACATAACTTAAAAACTTCGCTTAACCTGAATTGAACAAAGATCAAAACTTAGGTTAGAAACGTAGGGTAAACTGAGCTGTAAAAACGTAGCTCAACCCTAGTTATTTGTAGATTGTGTTTGTTTTTGTGTTTTTAATTTACCAGTTTAGAGTTAAAAACCCTAGGTTTGAGAAATTATTTTTTGAATGTTTTTGTTTGTTTTGAATTTATCAATTAGAGTTAAAAACCCTAGAACTGACAAATGATTTTGTTGATTTTTTTGTTTAATTTATCAGTTAGAGTTAAAACCCTAGGACTAACAAATTATTTTTTGATTTTTTGTTTGTTTTTAATTTATCATTAGAGTTAAAACCCTAGAATTGACAAATTAGTTTTTTGATTTTTTTGTTTGTTTTTAATTTATCAGTTAGAGTTAAAACCCTAGAACTGACAAATTAGTTTTTTGATTTTTATGTTTGTTTTTAATTTATCAGTTTAGAGTTAAAACCCTAGAACTAAAAAATTAGTTTTGAATGTTTTGGTATTTTTGTGCATTTTATGTCTCGTTATATGTCTGTTTTTAGCTGTACAGTTTTTCTTGGATTTTAATGTTTTTGGTTTTGTTTTCTTTTGTAGGTTGTGAAGAGCCGGTACCGTGTGCCCATGGTTTTCACTGAAGCATGGGAGGCACTGACTTTGACTGACTGGGAGTGGCTTGATGCCCTTGGGCTCAAGCAGGTGACTCAGCTGGAGCCGGTGGTCGGGGATCGGGCCTATCTGATGGCCCTGATCAACTTGTGGGATCCTCGGACTAATACCTTCCATATCCCAATAGGGGAGATGACAGTTACCTTGGAGGATGTCTATCGGATTCTTCAGATTTTGATAGACGGACTGCCGATCAGGATGACACCGGGATCAACGGACAATAGTGTTGACATGCTGCTTTGGACATGGAGAGGAGATGGGGGTGGACAGCCCAGTGGAGAGGGCAGAGGGTGACTGCCATATTGGTGGCATATTGGTTCGATGGTGGCTAGAGAGGGGTGTGTTGGGAGTGAGGCACGCATTACTTATGGGCCTCATTTCCAACATGCTTCTCCCTGACTCTTCGGGTGTGAGGTTCTCATGGAACCTTCTAGAGGTGGTGTTTCGGTTGGTGGAGTGTCCTACGGATGCACCTATGATCATGATATGGGGATAGACTCTATTGGCACAACTCTATGATGAGTTGTACGAGGTCCACTATCGGAGGTGAAAGGGGATTAGTTGCAGCTACTTGTTGTAGTGCTGGGCTTGGCAGCACATAGCAGTGGAGAGGCCGGTGGGGCTGCCCTGGATGACTCGGGTGGAGATGGTAGACCGAGAGATTGGTTATGGGGCACTGTGGTGGCAGTTGGAGGAGTAGGGAGAGTCGATGATGGGCAGGTGTCGTAGGGCACTATGTCGATGCCTTCGCTCGGCTTGCTCTAGGGGAGGTGTTTTGGTGCCCCTATCGGGATTGTCTAGCCTAGCTTGAGGCTGGAGAGTGGCTTCGATGGGTACGTAGGGAGTGGTGGCTGATTGGGCATCATGGGACTGAGTAGGAGTTTTTCCCATATGGTCGGGTTACATGATAGTTTGGGGTGCACTAGGGGTTTCCTGGTGAGCCCGTGGTCTATCGACATCGAGGGGATGAGAGGACTCTAGCTTGGCCAGTCATTGCACCATTGGGTGAGGATGTAGATACAATGATTGACGTCCTAGATGTGGATGACGTCGGGGTTACCGTTGAGTATGAGTAGTGGTGGACTTTGTGGTGATGGTGAGGCGAGGGGCCTCTAGGGGGTGCAGAGGTGGTTGCAGTAGGGGATGAGGGTGTAGAGGCACTAGGAGAGGGTTGGGGGGTTCCACTGGATGATGCGGACATGGTAGAGGTGGATGATTTTGGGGGGATTTGGGGTGTCGGATCAGTTGGAGATGTAGGACGTCCTGAGTAGTGGGAGCCAGAGCAGCCTACCTTTTCAGAGATGTCGATGCCTCAGGTAGTCTCGGAGGATATTGAGGCAGGGTTGCATGCTGAGAATGCATGATTGGTGGGGTTACTTCGGAGGTGGGATGAGGAGCTCGGGGATGCGCTATGGGAGAGGGATCTCCTATGAATGCAGCTAGTGGAGTGGGAGAATGCATGGGCTACGTACCATCGATGGGATGGGGATACCGATGTTGTGTGGGAGAGGGATCTCCTATGGACGTAGCTAGCATAGTGCAACGATACTTTGGCTATGTATCATCAGTGAGAGATGGACTCGATGCGGTATCGATTGGAGCTGGAGGTAGAGATTAGTCACCTCGGTGGGTGGGTCCCTATGTTTAGCGGTGGTGGATCATCGTGCCGCTCGAGAGGGAGTGATACTGAGCAGTCAACATCCTCTCGATGTAGGTGACTGGATGAGGGAGGCGCTAGTAGGCATGATGTGGGGGCTAGCAGTAGCTGCCCTGAGGGGTCCCATAGGACCCACACCATGGGGGGTAGTTCCCGTCGCATCGATCCTGCATGATCATGGTGGCCGACGCCCTAGGCTTGGGGGTTTTTGAGTTTTTGCTTTTGTTGCGAGGTCAGAGGACCGGTTCATTGTAGCCTATGGGCATTTTTGATGATATATATACAGATGACTTTTTTTTGGTGTTTATACACTTTTCATGGTTTGTTTTTATGCACATGTATTTACATTGATGTATGCATATGCTATTATGAATGCGATGTTTCTAATTATATGATGTATGCATATGGAATGAATGAAATGAGTTGTTGATAACTTGTCGATGGCACCATAGACTGTACAAGATTTACTGGCTTTGTACTTATGTGGATGACTTTGTGGAATGACTTTGCATGTGATAACTTTGTTTTTGTATTTTGCATATTTTTTGATGGTGATGTACGTAATGAAATGTTCCAATTGTTTTTAAAATGTAGTTAAGCTTTTCTGAGATTCAGATATTTTAACTAACTAGCCAAGATTGTACATTTATCTTGCAAGACTTTTGAACAAGGTATAAATCTGACTTGAGTTTAACCAAGTTATTTCACATCCTTGTGTGTGCAATTGAGTTCGTTTATGTGGTATTTTTCAGGATACCGCCAGTGCCAGATAGGCTATCAACCA
This sequence comes from Wollemia nobilis, assembly GCA_028583015.1. NCBI lineage: Eukaryota > Viridiplantae > Streptophyta > Pinopsida > Araucariales > Araucariaceae > Wollemia > Wollemia nobilis. The sequence goes on along the minus strand of JAQPPZ010016040.1, from coordinate 3,497,581 downwards.
AACCTGTACTAAGGATCACCTAATTAGCTCCACTAACTCCGTTGTTGTATTTAGTAAGATTAATCCATGGGACAATCTAAGGTACCATAAGCTAGCTCATCCACATGCAAACATTGGTCTGCTCACATGCAAAGCTAATGTGATAGACATATCATCATGCGGTTAGGATACCGCCATTGCCAGGTAGGCTGTCCACCAAACCTGTAATGAGGATCACCTAGATGGTTTTTGAATGCTGAGAATTCTAGGGATTCAAGTTCAGGATTTTTATTTGCTCAATGGTTTAGGATACTTGCTCGTATACATAGTGATGAAAATCACTGTTTATTTTTCTTTTTTGTTTTTCTTTTTGAGCAAGGATTTTGAATAGTGGTGATAACCACTGTTATTTGATTTTGGATTTTGAGCTTTGTAAGGTTGAGCTTGTAGGTTTGTGGCTTGTGAATGACATTGATCCTTTTAGGCCTTGGGGATGACTACCCATCCTGTTCAGGGACGTGTAGTATGAATCCTTATGACTTTGGGAACCAAAGGGGATTATGGAGATTATGAAGTAAGGGCATTGATCTTTTAGGCCTTGGGGATGACTACCCATCCTGTTCAGGGATGTGTAGTATGAATCCTTACAACTTTGGAGACCAAAGGTGATTGGAGATGGTCATGATGATGGCTTGTGGGAATTTTTTTTTGAATGGCATCGATCCTTTTAGGCCTTGGGGATGACTACCCATCCTTGGCAGGGACGTGTAGTATGAATCCTTACAACTTTAGGGACCAATGGTGATTGGGATTTTTGTGAGTAGTGGTGAAAACCATTGTTTATTAGGGGGAATTGATGGGGAAGAGCTTGTCCTTTTGTCAATTCTCAGCACTCTTGAACCATTCGCATAGGGGGATGAACAGACTAATCTTTCACCTATGGTACCCTAGACTGCTTTGTAGGTTTCTCTTGCGTTCACACAACTTAGGAATTATTTTATGTGTTTTAACTTGTGTAGGGATGTTACATAACGAGGCGTGATCCAAGTAAAACTTTCCCTTGTAAAATCTGTTTAACTTTGTATAGTTTTTGGCTAGCAATTTAAAGACAGTTGAATGACGAAAACCCTATATACATTAGGAGACAACGACTATGCTAAAAATGGTGATGGTGTTATTCTCGATGTATGCGTTTATAAAATGGATTTGATGTGGAAAATGATGGAATTGCCAAGTAATGACAGTCTATGGTGCTTTTGACTTGTATGACCTAGCAAATATGCAATGTATGGATGTGATGCCTAATGCAACCTATATTTTTGTATTTTGATTTTTACGAGTATGCATGGAATTGAAATGCAATTTTTTTTGTTATTTTTGATGATTTTATTGTTTTTGTTTGTTTTGAATATTTGTTTTGACCAAGCGGTTATGGTAACCCTTGGAGCTTTTGGTGTTGACCAAAGGGTTTATGGATACCTTTGGAGCATTTTTGGGGTTGACCAAGCGATTGTGGGAATCCTTGGAGCTTTTGGTTTGACCAAAGGGTTTATGGATACCTTTGGAGCATTTTGGGGTTGACCAAGCGATTGTGGGAATCCTTGGAGCTTTTGGGGTTTGACCAAAGGGTTTATGGATACCTTTGGGGCATTTTGGTTGGACTATGGCTCTCTAGATGTGGAATGGCCTCAAATGACTGATGTTCAAGGGTTCTAGTTCCTTGATTCCTTCAAGAGAGGCGAGCTGGTATGTTCTAGGTCCTATTCTACTATCAATCACATAAGGACCTAACCAGTTTGCCATGAACTTGTCCCTTAGATGGGACGACAAATTAGAATTCTGTTGGTTCTCTTTTAAGACCAAGTCACCAACCTGAAAGTCCCTTAGGTGGACCTTCATGTTGTATGCTTTCTTAAGTCACTCTTGATAGATACGCAAATGCTCGAGAGCATTGATGCATCGTTCATCGAGCAACGTCAGTTGGTCTAACCGGGCCTACCACGCAGTGTCATCATCGATGAACTCTTGCATTGAAATGCGTAGGGAAGGGATTTCCAACTCGAGAGGCATGACTGCCTCGGAGCCATACACCAATGAAAATGGAGTTGCCCTAGTGGGCATCCGAATGCTAGTGCGATAAGCCCATAGGGCAAGCAGGATTTGAATATGCCAATCCTTATGACTATCTATGATGGTCTTTTTGAGGATGGCGACTAGCATTTTGTTTGACGCTTCTGCTTGCCCATTTGCCTACGGATAATAGGGTGTTGAAAAATTATGCTGAATTTTGTACTTTGTTGTCAAAGCATGCACATATTTATTCTTGAATGACGTCCCATTATCCGAAAGGATCTTGGATGGAATACCAAAATGACATATGATGTTATGCAAAATAAACTCCGTAATGCGGGTTCCAGTCGTAGAGGTTAGCGAAATTGCTTCCACCCACTTGGTGAAGTACTCTATGGCCATTATGATGAACGTGTGATGACCTGATGATGTAGGGGAGATATTTTCGATTAGATCGAAGCCCCACTATGAAAAATGCCAAGTCGATTGGATCGGTTGCAAGGCCTGAGAAGGTACATGTGTCAAATTAGCATGGTGTTGACACTTCATGCACTTCTTTACATATGCGCAACAATCTCGCTCTAAATATGGCCAATAATAGCCCATGCGAAGAATGCGCTTTGCGATGGCCATACCGTTGAAGTGGCCACCACATGTACCATCATGTGCTTGGGTGATCGCCCAAGCGGACTCTTGCTGGTCCAAGCAATGGAGGAGGATTCCTTCATAGCTTCGATGATACAAAATGTCTCCTAACAAGACATGTTTTGCCACTTTCTATTTAAATGATATTTTTATGGCTTGTGTCAATCCAAGTGGGAGGTTACCTAGCTTGAGGTAATCCCTTATGGGTGTGTACCAATCCTGCTGATCGAAACCTCGATGGTATGAATGACCAATCCCTCTTGAAGTTCATCCCTAGCAAAAGTTGAGCGGGAAAGAACTTGTAAAAATAGCATTGTGTTGCTATTAAGAGGGGTCGGGGAGAACAAGGACCCCCAGTTGGCTTGAGTCAGACAATCATGGATTTGAGAGAACCTATCCTGAGATGGTTCAATCTGGATCAGGTGGATTCCTGGCGTTAGGTCAGAGCTTGCACGCTCCATCATGGATTGCGATAATGTTTTGACTTGAATGGTTGTCATCTCACTAGAAGGGTCTTGCGGGATTAGTGACCCCAAGGAGGCCATAGTATCCACAAAATGATTCGATGATCGAGGGAGTGCCTCGATGTCATACCATTCAAGTTGTGCTAGGAATTTGTCCACAAGGGCTTTGTAGGCCTATAGAACTAGGCATTTACATTGGAATATCCCCTTGACTTGATTGACAATTAACAATGAATCACCAAAGATGTTTAAACATTTAATGTTCATGGTGATTGTTGTCTGAAGACCTATGAGCAAGGCTTCGTATTCTACATTGTTGTTGGTGCACGGGAAGTCTAATTTAAATGATAGAGGCATTGGAGCCCCTTGTGGAGTGAAGAATACAATTCCCGTGCCACCTCCTTGCTCACATTTAGAACCATCGAAGAAGAGGGTCATGTCAGCCTATGACTCAGGCTCATCAGAATCTGGCGATTCTGAAACATGGAAGACCCCATCATCAGGTAGTTCTACGGTCAGAGGTTGATCATCTTCAAGAGGAGCCTCTACCAGTTGATCGGTGATGACTTGACCTTTTATGGATTTTTGTCCAATGAATTCTATGTCAAACTCCATCAACAACATGATCCATTTCTTCGTGCGGCTACTATGATAAGTACGACTCATCATGTATCACAATGGATTCTCCTTAGACACAACATACGTCGTATTGCTGAGCATGTAGTGGCATAGCTTTTTGGTAGCAAACACCACTGCCAAGCAGAGCTTCTCAACGTATGCATAGTTAAGTTCATAACTGACCAGGGTGCGGCTAAGATAGTAAGTAGCCTGTTCTTTGTGTAGTTCATTTTTTGGGATAGCATGGCACCCAGTGCCACCTCAGTAGCTGAGATGTATAAGTAGAATGACACTCCTGGTCTAGGTGGTGCCAATACTGGTGGTGAAGCCAAGTATTGTTTGATGTCATCAAAGGTTGATTGGCACTCGTCATCCCAGTGAAATGTTACCCCCTTGTGCAATAATTTATTCATGGGTCGGCACTTGTCAGATAATTATGCTATGAAGCGCTTGATTGACGCGACCTTTCCCTGTAGACTTCTGAGCTGCTTGATGGTAGTTGGGGGAAGCATTTCAAGGATTGCCTTGACTTTGTGTGGGTCTACCTCGATTCCTCATTTGGAGACTATGTAACCCAAGAGCTTTCTAGATGTGATGCCAAATACGCACTTCTTGGGGTTTAGTCTGACTTTATGTTCCATGAGGCGATCGAGGATCTTGCTCAAGTCATCGAGATGATCTGGGCGCAAAAGAGATTTGGCCAACAAATCATCCATGTAATCTTCCAAAGTTTTGTGCATGTAATCATGGAAGATGTACGTCATGGCACGTTGGTAGGTGGCGCCAGACATTTTTAAGGCCAAAAGGCATGACCTTATAGCAAAATGTCCCCCAAGGCATTGTGAACGCCATTTTTAGTTGGTCCTCGGGATTGATACGAATTTGATTGTATCCCAAGAAACCATCCATGAGGGAAAGCATTTCATGGCCCATTGTAGCATCTACCAATGCATCGATGCTAGGCAAGGGGAAATCATCCTTAGGACTCACTTTGTTTAGATCTCAAAAATCGGTGCATATGCGAATCCTCCCATCGAGATTTTTGATGGGCACCATGTTAGACAACCATGGTGGGTAATCCATGCAGATGACAAACTATGCATCCAACAACTTTTGTAGCTCATATTTGACCATTAAGGCTATTGTTGGGTGCATCTTACATAGTTTTTGCTTTATTGGCTTGACTATCGGATCAAGCGTTAGATTATGCATGACTAGCTACGGGTCTAGCCCCGACATGTCTTTGTATGACCATGCAAAAACCTCCTTCTTCTCTTTGAGAAGGGCAATGTAGTCGGCTTGCTCTTTGGGGGATAGACTTACCCCCAACTTGATGATTTGCAAATTCATTGGATCTGAGCCGATGTCTACGTCAGTCATCTCCTCGATCGACATGTGGGACCCGTCCTCCAACTGGTGTGGAGTTGGGATCAAGTGGATATCATTTGCTGAATTGAGATCATCGTTCGGAACATCAGGTTCCTCTTCAGCATGGAAGACATCCTGAGTCTATCCTGGGGTGAAATGGAACATCCCACCATAAGGCTAGTACTCTGATGGGGATGGCGGTGTGTCAGCGTGATCCCAGTCTATAGCATCTAGGTCTAGATGCAATGACCATGTTGGGTCGGTTGGATCATGGATGGGGGCGGTTAAATCAATGGAGATCATGTTGATGAAATGATTATGGTCTCCATTACCATGGGTGTGGTTACTCGGACATCCTAGATGATCTTTGTGCTCTGGATCTGGCTCTGTGGGTACTGGCACAAATGGATCAGCCCTATGTGTGGATAAGAGGATAGGATCTGCCCTAGGCACTGATGGTTCTATAGGGTCTCCAGGCGGAAGATGCTCTCTGTATACCTAGAGTGGCGGGTGCAGTAATTGCTATAATTGTACCTGGTTTAAGTGCCACCTATGCCTTGGCCCTATGTGTAGGTGTTCAAACATGTCATCTATGTCCAAGGGATATTGTTGTTGCATCTTCGCATATGATTGAGATAAGCCATCTCAGTTTCATCTTCCTAATCACTATCAGAGATCCAAAGGCCTTCGTTGGCTCCAATAGCTGTTTGTGACATATGAGGCTCATCTTGCTCGAGCAAATTAATGTGGTCCCATCGAGGTTGTTCCGCTCTCTACGGGGGACCTGATTCTCTTGAGGTGGCATATGCTCAATTGGAGCATCCAAAGGGAACATTGTCAGGAAGCTCTCCTGATAATCATCCATGGGATGCACTTGTGAATGATTGCTATCAGACTCGAAAGGATCCCAAGGTGCTACCTCGTACTCCGACTCATCTTCTGAAGACCCTTCTTGGTCTTGTCCATATCCCTCTTGTAGGTGAGTCCTCGAACTTTCTCCCTTTTTGACCGAAGGGAAAGGGTTGTTATGGTCAACAAGGTTGGTTGTTAGCAATGGGAGATAATCTCCCAATGTATATGTTGTGTTAGGATTGGCATATGGATCTAATGCCAACCCATCCTTGTTGCCTATCCCTAGGCCTTGCATGTTCTCTACCAAGATGTCTAGGGGTAGGGGGTGGTTGAACCCTACTCCTGACTTGTCATACGACATTTGATATCTCGGTTGGCATAGAACACGCACTCCTTGCTCATACCGGCCCAACCCATATCCATGCCAATTACATTGGCCAAGATATCTCAAAGCGAAGTCTGGGTTGGACAAATAGTTGACATCCTCAGTAAAGGGCTCTTCATCTTCGTCTTCTTGCATATAAGTTTCAATGCCATTATCCAGGCCCCCATAAACAAAGTTTGTCTGATTGGGTGGGTAGCCTAGAGGAACCACAGAGCCGATGGGGAGTCGAGGTCTCCCCATGTCCTGCATGGACTCAAGTGCGGGTGTTGCTACAATGTTCCACACTATATACTCCCCCAGGCCCGTGTTGGCCATCTCAATGGTGATCGTTGGCGGTTGAGGGGGAGCGAATGGGAGTCCTTCCGGAGTCCACTCCATGTAGGGTGAACTAGGCATCTCGACTTCCATTCGGCTAGGCATCTCTTCGGTAGAGATGGTTGAGACTAGGGGTGGTTCCTCTTCTAGGGGTTTCTTTCCCTTGTCCTTTGGTGTGGCCACCGTAGGTGGCATCATTGTTGAAGGACCAGATGAGGAAGATGGACCCGACTGGGGATTTGATGGACTTGTCAATGGGGATGCCTACGGAATCGGACCCTGTTTAGATGGATTCAACTAAAAATCCAAATGCGTTGATGGAAGGGTCGATTGCGGCATGAATTGCACCGTATTGCAGTACTTGAAGGGCTCTAAGTCTATCGGGACTACATGCACCTATCCTTCAAATGTATACTTTAGGCACTGATGAGCTATTGAAGGGACACACTTCATGTCCCAAATCCAAGGCCAGCCTAGCAAGATATTATAAGCCATCTCACCTTCCAAGATGTGGCACAATGTATGAATAGTCTTTTGTCCCACTTGGATGGGTAGGACAATTGTGCCAACCGTCGAGCATATTGCATCATTGAATGCTCGAAGAGTATAGGTGGAGGCCACGATGTGAGATGCCGACAACTTTAGATGTTTCAATGCTGCTGTTGTGATGATATTACTGGATGAGCCAGTGTCCACCAACACCCTCTTATATGGAATCCTGTTGACCCATGCAATGACGTGCAGGGGTGGATCCACCACATCACCAGTCACTGATTTCAATTCATCTTCTCTAAAGGTGATGACTGGTTCTGTACATTGTTTTACATGTCCCACAAAGTTGTTGAAAGAGTTTGCTTCATGGGGCTGCAGCTCGATGGCTTTTAATATCTCCATTAGAGCCTCTCGATGGGGCATTGATTGTTGAATGAGCTCGTATATGGAGAGCCTAGCCGACGTGGTCCTTAGACTTTGGGTAAGTCTAGTCTGAATCATGGCCACTGGTCTAGGTGGGGGAGGTTGCGTAGGGTGCTGTTGAGGTTGTGACATCGATGGAACTTCTCTTGTGGCCACCACGGGGGCAGCTCTTGGATACCTCTTGTTCCTAGTCACTATGCTTATCATCCCTACATACCCCTGCATGGGGCAATTCTGTTGCACCTCATTGACTTGAAGGGGTTTTTTCTACGCATCATGGGTAGGCAAGGGGTCTCTGAAGACTCCCATATGTTGGTTGTTTGGTGCTACGGGGTTGTCCACCGCCAATGTCTTGTTGTCGATTAGGTCTTGCACCAAGCCTTTGAACTTCCAACATGCATTAAGATCATGTCCCTTCCATCTGTGGAACCTACAATACAAGTCCTCTCGGTACCCCTTAGGCTTTGGTGCATTGGGGTCTATGGTTTGAATCTCTGGCAGGTTGATCAAGTTCACCATTGACAAGCGGTCAAACAAGGAGTCCCTGGACTCTGTGTAAGGTGTAAATTGTCGCCTAGGGCGACGCTACTGATTTTGTTCCTACCTCTAGTTTTCTCTATCATAATTGTTAAGAGGCACCACCTGATAGTTAGCCTTTTGAGGCTGTGTTGCTTGTGCAGGCTTAGGGACGTTTATAGCAACCTGATTGACCACAATGGGTTTCTATTGCATGGTCCCTATTTTGGTGTTCTTAGGCCATTCTTTCTTCTTTGGCTTGGCAATCTCACCATCCTGTATCTTGATCTCCTCAATGATTCTGGCTTGCGCCAGAGCTTCCTCAAGAGTGGCATATTGTTGCAGCTACAATAGCATGGAGATCGATCTCAAATAGCTCTTTGAGAACATTTGGGTCAGGTCGGACATGGGAGGGAGGTAGGGCAGCTTTGAAAGCAACGTCCTCCATCGGTTCCCATATGCCACCATGGTTTCTTCCTCATACTGCCTGAGGCTAGCTAGGTCACTTAGTGACACCTTTTTCTTGGTGTTGAAGGTGAAGCATTCGAGGAACGCATCCACTAGCTGATCCAAGTTATTGATGCTATGTTTTGGCAATTGAGTGAACCAATCCGAGGCAGGGCCTATGAATGTGGTTATAAATGTTCTTAGCAACAAAGCATCATTATCCTGAATGCCAAAGCACTGGCTCAAGAATCTAGTCACATGCTCTTGGGCATCCTCCTCCCCTCTAAAGAGTGCCAACTAGGGTAGTTTAAAGTGTTCAGGGTATGGAGGTGCCGACACTGACGGATGCACAGGATGACTGCGGAGTTGGCATAAAGTAGGCTTTTGGGGCCCAGAAGTCTTGGTCTCCATAGACTCTAAGCACTCTAGCAACGCTTTATATGCATCGAAGGATTTAATCTCTTCCTCCTTGGTTTGCTCCCATTGTGGGTTGCGGGGAACTTGAGGCCTATGGAGGGGTGTTTGGATAGCACCCCTCTGCCTTGGTAGGGCATTTCAGCCCGCTCTTCTTCTTGTTCATACTCCTCATAGGCTTCTTGAGGAGTGCCTGGGCGAGACCTATAAACATGGGTGGGTCCCCATGGAGGGTGCCCATCATTGTTTCTGGGAGTGGCCTCCCGCTCAGGTCTAGGAGGTCTTGGAGGCAATACTTGGTGAGGTCATGGAGACCTGTCTCGCACCAAGGGGTTGTGCCTCTCATACACTTCTACTTTATGCACGTGAGGGGTTGGGACCTTCTTAGGCACATTGTTATGAAGCAATGCGGTTGTCTGATGTTGAATGCGCTCTTTGCTAAGGTGGTACAGATGCTCTAACTATTGTTGATCTTGCCTAAGCTACATGATTTGCGCTTGGTGGGTGGCATGTTTGGAAAATGCCAAGTCAATTTGTTCCATCGTCTCTTGTTTAGGAAGCCTAGATGCCTCTCCTACATGTCTATCTCGGTCATGGTGATCCGAGACCCCTATGGGTTGCTTTCCTCTATCGAGGTTAGCTGCATTCACCTGAGGCTCTGGCCTCGATGGGTGATCTTGATACATAGCAGGTGTGGAGGTGCATCGCTCCCACGTTGTGTACTGCTCTTGAGGAACGTAATGTTCTTCCTCGTACTGCCCTTCATATGCATGAAAGGTGTGGGCAGAATTGTCTCGCCCTATCTGGAGAGCCTCGTGCTCTGGATTTGGTCTAGTGTTTCTAACAGTAATACGGGGTAGAGGAGGGATGATAAAATCATGTGGCCCCTCCTTATGGACCCTATGTTGCTCTAGCACTTCATCACTAGGCCACTCATAACGAGCATCTAAGGGAGGCCTCCTGTCTATGTTGAGTGCCACGTGTAGGTTCTCCTCTTGAAAGGATCTATGCTGAGTGGGGGTGCCTCTCAAAGAGGTGCCTCTATAGTCTTGTTCTGTAATGGCATGATGTGGACTATCTTGTGTGTCAGGCCACCAAGGCGGGATGACCAAGTCCTCAGGACTATATCGGAGGTGACTTGTCCCCCTTTGTACACTTTCTACAGTGCTTGCCCGTGATTGGGCTCGGCTACGGGTGTACACCATGGTGATGCTTACCTAAAGATGCGTAGATTTTTATGTCTTTTTATGATTTTTATGCTACACTAAATAGAAAATATCACACACATGCAAAAGCAATGATTATCTCGTTTAAAGATTAAAAGTGTGCCCTAAATCTGGTTTAGTGTGTTTTGATTTTTTTTTGTTTTGAAAGCTTTTGTAAAGAATATTTAAATGCAATATGATGGCTCTTATGACTCCCAAAAATGGTCGCCCCTTCGATATACCATTGCCAGGCCGATATACCAACCTCTCTATATACCCGCCCTTACGTGAGGGAAACTATTGGTACGTGAGAGCAGATGGTACGTGGAACATAGGCGGTATGAAAGGGGAATCACTCTGTTTATGACACCTACCATAGAAGACTTATCCTCATGCATTGGGAATCACCCCAACTACACTTGGTCAGCTTTCATCAGGATTTACGTCTAGCAACAATCACGATCGGGGTTATGTATGCAGTATCTCAAGCCAAGGTGGTGATGAAATCCACCGTTGGTCTTGCTCAAGGGTTGGGGTTTTACGACCAACTCCTTGTTGTTTTAAATTACCACGTGGTGTGTGGGGTTCTTTTTAAGTTGCATAAATGAAGCAAACAAGCATTCAAACTCTCCTATGCAAGCAAATAACTAGAGAACAGAAAGCAAAAATTGACATAAGGTGTTTAGGACCCCTACCTCTTCTCTACCCAAATCGGATGTCTCTAAATTTCTGCTCTAAAATTGCATAAGGAGCTATTCATCTCGGGGTGAGATGAATAATAGATCTGTATTCATTCTAGGGTGAGACGAATTCCTATTCATCCCTGGATAAGACGAATTCTAGCTCTGTACTCGTCATAGACTGAAACGAACAACAGTCCAGGGTTTGAAAACTTGGTACCTGTAAGCAAAAACAAGCAACTTTGATCAAAAATTTAATCTTAAAAATCAAGGGATAGAGGTCCCACCATGATCACCACTGAAAGCACGAGGATACGAAAACAAAAAGGAAAATGCCAAGTACGATGCGTATAAAACCAAACTTAACGCCAAAAGCCTATATATTGAAAAATGCATGAAAGGAAAGAACATAAGCGAATCGACACAAGATAAAAGCAATATGGAATAGGGCCCTCTTTATTGATATGCTTTCAAATTCATGTTACAATACGTCTCCTTCCCTTTTAGGGGATAGGAGCGTTAAATATGTTTCTTATCACATCCATGGATAGCAATCCTTCTTCCGCGTGCCCACATGTAATATGGGTGGACCAAAATATCACCACCACTTGTGTATATGATTTTTGACTCCTTACTGCTCCTCTGATGTTAGAAACCTACGTTCAAGGAAACAGAAAAGATCAGTAGCACCTGCAGATAGAATAGAACATGTATTTCCCAAGGCCTACTGTTAGTGTATGCATGAAAATATTAAAACGATAACCAAATGACCTCAGATCGACCTAAAAATTTAATAGAAGCATGAATATGTTACCAGGAGGGCACTGCAAATGGAACAGTCAGGAAATTCCTCACATATTTGTATTCGCTCCAGGGTGGGACGAATAGACCTGCAATAAATTATCAGAAAGCACCCTCTTCAATGTCCTATCTAGGAAGCTCCAAATGACCTACAAAGTTGGGGTTAGCTAATTGGGGGTGTTTTGGGAAGACCCAGAAGGTCAGATTTCTCCAATTTGGCCTCTATCACCCAGATTTTTATGGTGCCATCTGCAAGTTAGTAAAGGCGGGAAATGATAAAAACCTGGTCAAAAATGCTCAGAATGAAGTGAAATTTAAACTACAGCCTATTTAAATAACCTAGAATAAGATGCAAAAATAAAATCAAAGAAATATATCACATATTTCTAATCACTCCGGGGTGGGGCGATTAGAACTACGACAGCTTGGGGGGCACCCGGGGGCAGGACGCCCACCGTTTGGGACTCTATTTCAGCACCAATCCACTTGGGATGGGTCCAAAACTTCTTATGGGGTGTTTTCAACAAATTTTGTGGAATATTGTGGCCAAATGTTCGGGTTTGGGTCTAGAATGCGCCTCCAATAATCACCCAATAACCTCCCTCCAAAAGAGAGATCAAGGATGTGAAAGCACAAACAATGGGTGAGGATATATTTTAGCAGCACTTCGTTGCTCCAAAATCTCCTCTCTGTATCTCTTTTTGGGTGAGAAGACTCACCAATTTATAGACCTAGGGTCTCTTTGTTTGAATGCGCATGCGAGGGCGCCACTTGAGTTGATTGTCCTATTTTGAGAGAAAATATTATTCCCTGATTTAGAGTCTCCTTGCATGAGGTCTCTAAAATAAAGACATGCATGACTGAAGTCTCTCTTCTTGATTTGAAGCCGTTCCTCGCAATTGCATGTCCTGAAGTTGCAGTTAACTAGCGGACCTGTCGAGGTTTGACTTTTTGCCAGTCAAACCTGCTATTCGCCTCACCCTAGGGCGAATGCTGCTATTCGTCCCTGGGTGGGGCGAATACCAGTTTGTATTCATCCCAGGGTGGGGCGAGTAGGGAGAAAAGTGCCAAAAGGTGCCAAATTGACTCTTGACCTTCCAAACTGCTGTTGGGAGTGGTTAGGACCACTGTTTAACCTCTGGGGGCTGCCCTAGGGGTTGTGTGTGTCAATGCGATCGATGCTTGTTGTCACATAATCGGATTGGTGCTGTTTTGGTGTCTATAATAACCTTATGAAAAGGGTTTTTCATGGCCCCTCTTAATGTGTTTTCTGTAAAACCACTTTTCTATTTTTAGGAAATATCACCAAGAAGTAGAAAACCAAATTTCTCAAAATGTGGATATTATGGGCAACAAAATATGGTCCTCACTCAACCATAGCTTAGAGTATATATAGACACAAATAAAAACCTTTTATAAAACTATTATTATGGCTACTAAGGCATCAAAATAACTGAATTTAAATTTGGGTAGTCATATTGACTCAATTGGTCATGAAGATCAATAAGATACAGGTACAAGTTATCTCCAATGAAATGTACTAGATCATAATGGATATAAATTGTAAAAATTAGACTTTCTAAAATTTTATGGAAAATATTCTAAGGGGTGGATTTTTAAGGCTAAATAGAATTTCACTTTTCACAATGTCCCATATTATATATGGTTGACCATTGTCTATTTCAAATTTTAATCAAATACTCTACACTAGTCTCTATGGCATAGGAAGGTTGAAACTAAAATTTCTTGGCAATAATTTGAGCAACATCTACTCACTTACTTTGGTCCTAGTGAGTTTGAATAATTTACAAGAGCTCTTTTCAAATAGATATAAGCATCCATTATTTGAGAATATCAAAATCAATTTTAAAAACCTGCCAATAATAAAATATGTCTAACTATCAACTCTTTCCAAATTTATTTTGTGAGTGGGTTGAAGAATGATATTAGGGCTATGGATAAACCATTGAGACCAAAATTATTAATTCAAGCAATACAATTGGCTAAATTGGTGGAAAAAAAATTTAAGGCTCTAGATCACACTTCTAAATTTTCTCAACCGTTCATGGGAAGAACATCTTCAACACTTAGATAAAACACTCAAAGTTTTGTTTGACCATAATATTTATACCAATATGTCAAAATACTCTTTTGACCAGCAAGAGGTTGAATACTTACATCACATTATCACTAACAAATAATTTCAAGTTGATCCCAAGAAAATTTAGTCTACCCAATATCGACCTAAGACTTGTACCCCAAATAGACTTAATGGTTTATTGAACTCACAAGCTATTACAAGAAATTTGTAAATAATTATGGCAAGATAGTAGCCCTCTTGATTTCCATGCTATGGATTTTTTTTTATCTAGATAGAACCTACTAAAAAGGATTTTATTTGTTTGAAGTATACCATAACAACTACTCCTGTGTTAGCAATGCTCGATTTCTTCAATTATTTTATTATTGAAAGTGATGCTTTGAGCACTAGAATTGGTGTTGTTATAATGTAAGAAGGTATATCCTTGGCCTTCACTAACAAGGAACTCTCAAGTATAATTTTGGGTAAGTCTACCTATGAGAAAAAAATGTTTGTCATATTACATGCAATAAATCATTGTTGACCATATCTCATTAGGAGATATTTTTCCATCAAAACTATTCATCAGAGTCTAGTATTTTTTAGAATAATGGGTAGCCACTCTAGAACAAAAAAATTGGATTTTCAAATTTTTGGGTTATGACTATGATACAACATATAAGAAGGGGAAGGAAAAAATGGTGGAGGATGCTTTATCCCAATTACATGAAGGACATGTTATGCTCCATGCTATATCCAAACCATATCCTTAATATATTAATCAACTATGTGAGGAAGTAATCAAGGATTCCTCTTTGGAAACTCTCGTCTACCAACTTCAAGAAGATACTCATTCATGCTTTGGCTATACTTGGTATGACCATGATTTATGATATCATGATTTTATTGTTGTACCCACTCAATCATAAGTAAAGGACCTTATTCTTTAGGAAATACATACTTCCATAACAACTAGCCATTTAGGGTTTCTCAAGACTTATACTAGGACCAAGCATATTTTTTGGTGAGGCATAAAAAAATATATTCATACATTTATGGCTAAAAATAATTGTTTCCAGTAAATGAAAGGTGAAACTATGATTTTGAAGAACACAAGCTTATACTGATAGGGGGTGAATAGTATAAGACCACTTTTTACTTTTCTTTCCTAAACAATATTATGCAATATATAAATGGTAATATTAACAACAGTAATCAAAGCAATGCATAAATCACCACACACAATAGAGAAACCAATTTACCATGGCTCACCCAATGCGGGCTACTCAATGGAGAAAATATTTGACTAAAATTTTCTTAACAAATCTCTTGAGAATATTTCCCTATTACAATGTTTATGGACCTCTATCCAAAGGAGACACCAATATCCAAATCAAGTTTGTGGATCTCTATCTACAAGAGACACCAATATCCTAAGCTATTTCATGGATCTCTATCCATAGGATAACTTCTTCTCCTCTACTATGGATGGTGAACCTCTAGAAGACTACTGCCTCCACTACACTGGCTTGTGGATCTCTCTCCATTGAAGAATCTTATCCTTATTCAGAAGACCTATCCTCACTACCATAGCTAATGGATATCTATCCACTGGAGACTACTATCCTCTACTATATCACCTCCAGATATTACTCTCAACTCTATCACAAATATACACTAAACACGGTCCTTTGGTCTAGCATAAATCTGCTCAATATCTATTTATGATATGCACTAAATACATTCCTTCGATCCAGCATAAATCAGCTCAATATCTATCTTTGATATACACTAAAAATAATCCTTCAAACTAATGTAAATCTGCTCAATCTCTATCTCTGGTATAGCACAAATATATCCTCAAATATACACCAAAATCTATCCTCAAATTTATCCTCAAGACTTAACACAAAGCTTGATCGAATCCCAAATCAAATCTACTAGATCTAACACAAGCCTTAACACAAAGCTTGAAAAAATCAATCAATCAACTCTACTCACAAGTCTTCTAAAATAATTACCGCAAATCTGTCTAACAAGTCCTCTCAAGAACTTGCTCAAGCTTCTCTCAAGTCTTCTCCAAGACTTGCCTTAAATATTCTCAACAATTCATCACTAGAACTTGTCCAAACTACTCTCAAGTCTTCTCTAAGACTTACCTCAAATATTCTCAATAATTCCTCACTAGAAGTTTTCCAAACTGCTCTAAAGTCTTCAAAAATACTTGTCTCAAATATTCTCAACAAATCCTCACTAGACTTGTCTCAAATATACATTGTAAGCTTCCACAAAAGCTTACTCAACTTAGTCCTTAAGTCCACTTTAGGACTTACTCAAATCTATCCACTAGCTTTCACAAAATATTTATACAACTCAACTCAATCTATCAAAGAAAACCTCTTTAATGACACAAACAAGTTTCACACAGAATATTATTTTAATCTCATAGAAACATATAGAGAATGTTTAGAGACTCAATATGTTTCATACTTAAAAATACTAAATCACTTTCAAACTCTCATGTTTAACTTTAGAAACATATAGAGAATGGTTAGAGACTGAATATGTGTCACACTCACAAATACTCAATCACTTCCAATCTCTTTTTCAAATAAATTTAGAATATAGAAAATTTTGTTTCATAAAACATGAACTATCACTCCAATAGTTTCAATAAACTAGGCTCAATCAAGTTCACTCAACCAATCACTCAATGAAGGCTTATTCAAAAATTCTTATTAAACAAACCTCACATAAAAGTGATACTCATGATCTTTCACAAATCCTAGTTGAAGATAGGTCAAAAGTTCTCACTCAAACATTTATCAATCATGCATATAAAGGCTTACTCAACAATGCTTATGAAACAATAACCTTTTCACTCGAACTTAGCATTCACAACATCCAACAATAACTCTCAAGGATAATGTTCCCTTACCTATTGTTTGAAGAATATTTGACTTCAAACACCTATCTCAATAACAATAAACATTTTCCAATTTCAAAGGTTAGTTAGCAATGTTTCCTCAATCATTCACTCAATTTGATCCCTCAAAATATTTCACCATACATAGCAAAAATATTTTTACACCTTATAATCTCTACACTTCAAAATGTAAGCCAATAATTTATCTAAATAAATAACCACAATGATTTTATTTATAAACCCTTATCTCTCTAATACATCATACCTTAACCCAATTAAAATATAATTCTCCTTTTAAACCTTATAACTCCTATTTCAATTTTAGTTTATCAAAATTAACAATTAAAACAATTTATCTTAAAAACCTTATAAATCCCCCTTAATAAAAAATTATCATGCTACCTTTTAAACCTTAGAAGAAATTTTAATATTTAAAAAAATTTGTACCTTGTCCTAGACAAAATTTGGACTCCTTCTTGTGCCTTCAAAGTGCCATAGTCATAGCCCACATGCCATATGAGCTAGGAGCTCACTTTGGAATCAAAGAGCACCTCGCGTGCTTTGAAATTTCACCTTAGCACCCCAAAAAATTTAACACATGCACCTTAGCAAAAGTTTTGCTACTGGGTTTTGATCGTGGAACCTCCTGCCTACTAGCACCTTAAGCCACAGTCACCTACCGTTAGTCCAACCACCACATTTGGCAATGAATATCCAAGTTGCCTTCCATTTATGCACTCAGTGACTGCCACATTTGCAAAGACTGTCATTTTTTCCTCTTCTTCCACACAGTTCACACAAATCGCATGCACTTTGATTAGTTTTTATTCGAAGGATAATTATTTTCTTCCAAAGCATATGGCATAAATATAAAATTTGTGCTCTTCCCTCAACACATTGATGGATGGAATGAATAGTTGATGTCGGTGCTCAAGTTTTATTGCTTTCCCTTTGTAACCCTAACCTTAGGGTTATTATAATTTAAATTAATTTATAATTTTTTATTTTTTTGGGTAGATAAGATACTATAGAATTAATTTTGGGTTTTATAGGTTGACCCAAAACCTTTTACAAAAATCAGCCCATGGTTGTTGATGAACATGTCTTTACTAAGGACGCTATCTATGTAAAATCTACATACCGCCAAAGCCATTACATCTGGTGCGACACATAGCATGTTATCAAAAAGAAACTTCCCATACAACATTTTGGGTATACCCCAAGAAAACACACCTGTATCATAATTACAAAAAAATAAACAGACGCAGATCCCTTCCTTGAAATAGTGGAGAAACGCAAACACACAGCGGTGTATCGCTCCAAAATTTTTGCATCCTTACCCTCAGGCTATAGGATCCGCGCCCAGAAGGGGGATGCGAGAAGGATGGGACAATACCTCGGACTGAGAGGCCCTTTGAAGGTCCCGCCTCTCGGGGGAGGGGTATAAGGGTGAATTTTTGATGGATGGTGGGTTCACCAGGAAACTTTTGAATGGCAGTTTCCACGCCTAGGTTGATAGTGAGTTTGATGTGTTCATTTTGCACTTTAATCATTCAACTCCTAGGTTTGGCCAAGATGAATCTAAACTATTCTATATGCCAATGCTGATTTAAATGAATACAAAAAATAGGAATGAATGCTAATCACAGAGAATATGCTAGCTAAAATGTATCATACCTGATTTCGGATGTCTGATGAAGATTCTGAGTTTTGTAACAGTCCAGATCGCCTCAATTCGTACGTAATCATCTGATATTTCATAGGATCATCTCAAATCATAGACGGTCATCTGAGATCAGACAGAATCATCTAAAATCTGATGAATTCATGAGACGAATTCATTAGAAACCTGCAATCACAGAAATAGATACAAAATACCGAATATGCAACTACGAAGCAAAGGAAAATGATAGCAATAATAGCAAACATGCCTAAATCATAGATTCAAATAACAAAATAAGGAAAATGCAGTAAATTTAAATGCTTGTTCTTAACTTTATCATGCGGTTATGCTAAATGAGGTGAACTCCAAGATGCATAAACATAATAATTTAAGATAGTGCAGAAATACAATAGGAAAATGCAGAAAAGCTAAGGAAATGCAAACTCTAGACTCTGATTGCCCCCAATCTGGACTACAGTCGGGATCACCTCCAATCGTACGAGATCATCTGCTCTCCTCGACAAGATCGTCCGAAATCATTCGGAATCGCTTGCGATGATCCGAGCTAGCTTCGACTGAAAAATAGTAGAGTTCCTGCAAGAAAATGTAAAATACAGAATGCAGACAGTAGTGCGAGGATGCTCTAGTGAATAAGGAACTAAATCTACAAGGAAATCCATCAGCTAAGGGGTTTCGGGGGATAAACTAGAAAAATCCTAGTTTATATAGGATTAGGAAGAGGTTAGGAGGTTGGGGATCATCCCAATCTGGGAGATCTCCAACGGGAAATCTCCAACTACGCAGACGCATTTCTGCCCAAGTTGGAGAGGCTGTTGAAATAGAAGCTAATTATGAAAATTTGGTTTTGGGATGAAATCGTCTGGACGTTCTGTTCCAGATGAATTCGTCAGATCGGGGACGATTTCGTCTAATCTACGACGATATCGTCCAACGGTCAAAACAAATCCTAAAAATGGCATGAAAAATGGGGAAAGCGGGTAACAGGCGGTTAACGGGCAATTTGGGGTTAAAATTCAAATTTTTATCTTTTTACTAAGGTTTAACCGTGCCAATTTTAGGGTGCTACATTTTGCCCCCTCTTTAGCGAATTTTTCGAAGAAAATGCGTTAAAGACGAGTTTTTCCCGTTTTACGAGAAAGCAAAAAATATACTCAATTTTTTAGACGACGATTCTTGGTCGAATCGTACGACTGCTGGCTATGGTGCCCCCTCCGTGTTTTTACCCAAATCGAACGTTTGAGGTAAAAACATGGAAAAGCAAAATTAAAATGTTGATTTTTAAATAAAATTAAGAAAATAGGGTAAAACCCTAATTCATTTTTTTTTACTATTCATTTTTACTGTTCCAGAGCTCTGCAGAGAGAAAAAATGGTGGAGACAGCGCACAGAGCGACAGAGGTCCAGCGCGGGCTACGGGTAAGGATCTAATCCTAGTAGATTAGGTTTGAATTAACTTTGTGCAATTTTTGGATTTAAATTTTGATTGTTTGGGGCATCACGGCCATTTTTAGGCCATCGACGACGTCGGGACGAAATCATCCCTATTTCATCGAAATCATCTCTAGATCATCGATTTCGTCTAAGGGCGAAATCGACGAACTAGGGGCGATCTCGTCCAACAAGGGGCGATCCCCAAGTTGCGAAATCTAAGATGATTTCATCCTAACAAAGGATGATGTTGCCCAATTTGGGATGATATCATCCAATGGTGGACGATATCATCTTTAAGCTTGATTAAAATGTGTTTAATTTTATTTTAATGATTGGTTTATTAATGAATTTTGTTGTTTTATTGTTTGTTTTGTAGAAAGGATTACTAAAGAGCCAAGAATGGAAATACGATGGGCTGAGAGATGACTTGGCCACTCTCGACCAGGCAGAGCATGACCAACTAGCATAGGTCGGGCTACGACATGTGGCAGAGATGCCACAAGTACCGACGGATATGGGGCTACTGATAGCCCTAGCAGAGAGGTGGTATCCGGGGTCATCCTACTTCTAGTTATCGATAGGGGAGATGGCTCCCACTCTAGAGGATGTATGGAGGATCATGAGGATCCCCATACAAGGATGATTGATGATGCCTACGGCCAATCAGGGCCAGGCGATGATGAGATTGATTGGAGACCCGAGCTTCACCCTGGAGAAGGGCGGAGTGAACATCGAGTCTCTGAGGTAGATGCCTGGGGCATCTAGGCTGACTCAAGTTTTGGTAGGGGTGGTCGGTGGCTTACTGCTGTGCCACCAGAGCGGGTGTAGACTACCGTGGGTGCTCTCAGACATAGTTTACGACATGAGAGACCACGGGTATAGGTTTGCATGGGGCAGCTTTGTACTGTGCCACTTGTATAGGATCCTGCATGGGGTCGTATACAAGGGAGGTCGATGTCTGGTCTTGACATCACTGCTACAGGTTTGGTGTTGGGAGCACATTGCGGTGCGAAGGCCGATAGGGCTCCCATTGATAGGGGTTGATCGAGAGAGGCCTCGGGTTTTCTACTGGTGGCTACAGAGGGGGTCATAGTGGCGGATAGATCTATCGATGTCACGGAGGTTGTTGGATGACCTCATCCTAGACTAGATCACCTGGAGGCCATGGCGAGAGCACCCCGGGTGGGTAGAGGATGGGCAGGAGCTGGCTCGCATCAGGCGAGTCTGCTGGCTGAGGATGGAGTGGGGAGAGGTAGAGCTCCACCGCTACGACCGGGTACTATGATAGTTCGGTCTTCAGTAGGGGATCCCTTCTCTCAGGGATTACGAGTACTCCCAGACTATTTGGGATAGTACTACATTGAGCGGGGCTCCAGACATGCAGCGGTTCTGGAGCCAGGATGCGGATGATGCCCCCATCCAGCCAGTGGATGGTGATGATGCTGGGGTTGTTGACGGGTATGATGCCTGGTACATAGGCATCCACCCTCCTCGGATGATGAGGGCATAGGGTCCAGTGCACGTCATGGTGCACTAGATGGGGAGGCGGTGGTAGGCTATGATTGAGGCAGCGCAGGGTCACGATGGGGTAGAGCAACGATGGTCTCCATAGGAGAGACGCTAGAGGATGGCACGGGCTCCCCAGAGACCACAGCAGCTAGGGAGGAGGGAGGAGGGACTACCTCCTTAGCAGGGGGAGAGACCACCATCACCCGATAAGGGCAAGGGTGTCGAGGTGGGAGAGAGCAGTGAGACGGTGGCTCTCCGGGCTGAGGTTGCCCACCTCCGGGCTCAGGTGCAGACACTATAGGATGAGGCTACATGGCTCAGAGCTCGGGGTGGAGGAGCGAGTATGCAGGAGTTGGCATGGTCTATGGCTCAGACTGCATTCTACCGGGGAGCATACTACCAGATGGTTCCAGAGAGCCAGAGATTATAGCTGCCAGCTGACATTGCGGGGCCGATCAGGATGGGGTCATCGAGGACATCGTCACGATCGACGTCGAGGACCCACGACACAGGGCGGACTCCTATGGGGCCTCCTCCTCCACCTCAGGGTGGGAGAGGAGATGAGGCTGAGAGCTCGAGGGCTTCTCGAGGCTAGCTGCTATAGATGGATTGTATATGTATTATTATATATTTTTTGAGAGGATTGAGTATGCCAGGATATAGATTGTGGCATACCAATCCAATTGTGATATGATGTACAGATATGTTTGAGATGTATATATGATATTTTTGTAATATAACTTGTCCATATGTTTTTATGATGCTTCAATGTTTGAATTGTTTGTTTGTTTGATTGATGATTCATGTAATTATGTCATTTGGAAATATTATAATTTGATGTCATGCTGTAAAATTTAAATGAAATAATCTGATGTAAACAATTGGTTGTTTTGGTGTGATTTGATGAAAAATAAAAGGGACTTCTAACAATAATTTCAAAGGACATTGTCGTTGTTATAGACCATTTCATGGAGTCATCGCTCGCTCGGTCGTCAAGCTAATCCCAGTATAGAAATATTGCTAAAAGTAAAAGAATGCTTAAGAGACTGTCTTAAGACTTTGTGTTGTGATGATGGAAATAATGATGGTTTGATGATTTGTTTTCAGATTTTCATAAAAATAGTATGCATGAGATACTAAAAGAAATATGATTTTGCTAGGCATAAATTCCTAAGTGTGATAAAATTTTGAACAATTCCTTAGAAATTATACCATGGTTGCAAGATTGAATGTTGACATAATGACATGAAATAGAATAAGTGTTCGTTCGTTTGTAAAGCACAATTGTGTAACATAATGATGCAAGTCATATGTTTTTATGAATTTGTTTTTAAAATAAATGGAAAATAAAATTAGAACAATGGTTTGCGCTAGGCATAGAATTATAGGTATAGACTTATACCATCATCGCGAAATCCAAAGAGAATTTGATATTTTGGTTTTATTGCATGATTGATTGTTGATTTTTGATAAACAGAAAATAATAATATAAACTTGACTTTATTTCGCTAGATTTTGCAATAGGTTTGTGTAAAATAATTTTGGATTTTTGAAAACAATGTATGTAATTGTGAGTATACTAAACAGATGTTCTGAAAATAAGAATAAAATTTATTCCAAAAGAGTTGCAGAAATATTTTAAATTATTTCAAAGAAAAATGTAGATTTATAAGGAACCCTCATGTGCATATGTGAGTTCATTGCCGATCTTGATTTATCATAATGATAGAGAATCTCTCAAATACAAATGTGTGTGCAATTGTATTGTTCATTC
Organism: Wollemia nobilis; assembly: GCA_028583015.1. Lineage (NCBI taxonomy): Eukaryota > Viridiplantae > Streptophyta > Pinopsida > Araucariales > Araucariaceae > Wollemia > Wollemia nobilis. Next base: position 3,474,503 of record JAQPPZ010016040.1, on the reverse strand, counting down.
ACCAATTTTGAGCAAGATAATTTGATACAAGTAATTTGTCTTAACCAAATGAATGTTCATTGACCATGATTTATATGCATGTAACCGTACCAGACTACTATGTAAGTTAGGTTATCAAGAGCTAGCTAATCCATAAGCCGACATAGGTCTGTACAAAAGAAGGTCGCTAATGTGACAGACATATCACCATGCTAGGGATTACCCAAGGCCAAGTGGGTTGGGCACAAACCACCTGTTATGGGGCTTACCTCACAGTTTTTGAATAATTGAGAATTCCAGGGATTCAAGCTCATTCACCCTTCTTTTCTTTTCAAGGGGTAGGGAAAGGATTTTATTGCATTTTGCTTTTGCTTTTGCTTTTTTTTTTTTTTTTTTGTATTTTTTTTTTTGTATTTTTGCTTGATATTTGAGATAATGCTGAAATATTGCCGTGATGATACAAAATAACATTTTTCTTTTTCTCTTTTTCTTTGAACTTTTCTTTGCTTTCTATGCTAGGGATACTTGCTCGGATTAGCTGTAGAGCAAGGGATTTTTATTCTGGGTAGGGGTGAGCTTGTCCTTTTGTCAATTCTCAAAGATCCTAGACCATGTGCATGATAGGATAGCAGGGGAAACTTTTCGCTCAAGACACCATTTCTACTATGTAGCATCATATCGAATTTGCAATGAAATCATTTTAATGTGAGGAGATATACTTGGTTCAAGTAAATAACAAGATCAATTCTCTATGCTCAAAACTTTATTTAATTCAACTGTGGACTTTGATATATGAGAGATTAATAATCAAAAATAAAATCAAGATATTTATTCATGTGAATGTGAAAGTGCGGGATTCCAAATAAATGCTAATTTATCCAAAATAACTAAAAATATAACTGCAATACTTCATGATTTGACAAGTACGAAAATAAAATATGTTTTTGAATATTTTGATTTTGATGTTTTATATTTTTATATTTGTGATTTTGATTGATGAAAAGAAAGAATAAAAATTGTTACTGTTTTTGAAAAATATTTTGATAAAAATGGCAAAATGAAACAATATGCAAAAAATACAATATATACAAATGATGAAATGACCCAATGTTATGCATAATAACGTTTGAGATGCATAATGTTCATAGGTTCTTTAAGATCTTTACCGTCTAAGGTAGCTAATCGATATGCGCCCGATCCAAATTTAGCAGTGATGACATATGGTCCGAGCCAGTTGGGCTCAAACTTACCTTTAAGGTCTTTAGTTGCATTAGTATTTTTTTGATTTTCTTTTAAGACAAGGTCATCGATCTTGAAGGATCGTTGGTGAACTTTCTTAAGGTATGCTCGTTTAAGCTTGTTGTGGTAGGCACGAAGATGCTCCAAAGCATTGATGCACTTTTCATCTAGAAGTTCTAGCTGACTAAGTCTGCCAGCACGATATTCATCTCCTACTTCAGTATCTTGAAGTAGTAGAGCTAAAGAAGGAACTTCTAATTCAAAGGGAAAAATGGCTTCAACACCATAAACCAAAACAAAAGGTGAAGTGCCTGTGGGGGTACGAACGCTAGTTCGATAAGCCCACAAAGTAGGATATAATTGGATGTGCCAATCACGGCCAGATTTATTGACCAATTTTTTGAGGATTTTGATTAATGTTTTATTAGAGGCTTCTGCTTGGCCATTGCCCTGAGGATAATAGGGAGTGGACCAACGATGTTGAATTTTATATTTTTGACATAATTTCTTAACATCTTTATTTTTAAAACAAGTTCCATTATCTGAAATGAGATTTGCAGGGATTCCAAACCTACAAATAATTTGATTAAAAATAAACTTGGAAACTTGGGTTCCAGTGCAAGAAGCTAATGGCATAGCTTCAACCCACTTCATGAAATACTCGATGGCGGTTATGATGAATTTGTGTCCATCGGATGACACAGGGTTGATTTTTCCAATGATGTCTAAGCCCCATTTTGAAAAGGGCCAAGGAGATGAAATAGCCTACAGTTCTTGTGCGAGGCGCATGGAAAAGGTCAGCATGTTTCGGCACTTGTCGCAATGTCGCACATAATTATGTGCATCATTTTCCATGGTAGGCCAAAAATATCCTATCCTAAGGAGTTTCTTAGCAATGGCGCTACCACTAAAATGTCCCCCACAAGATCCATTATGGGCTTCATTCAAAGCTGATCTAGATTCTTCTAGATTCAAACATCTTAATAAGATGCCTTCAAAAGATCTCCTATACAAGGTATTACCAATAATCATGAAGCGACTTGCTCGTCTACGTAATAACCTGCGCTGGTTGCTAGTACAACCATCAGGGAAGGTCCCATTTTGGAGAAAATTAAAGATATCAGTGTACCAATGTTCAGGAGTAGTTTCGGTGATTAGAAACACATCCAAAGGTTCTAGGCATGATTTTCTTGAAGCGGGTTCCTGGAGTCGATGAATAATGATGGTAGCATATTTGTCATCTAACTCCAAGGGCAAAAGAGATGCGGCTGCAGCCATAGCGTCTGCCGCACGATTGCTAGTTCGAGGAATAGCTTCCAAGGTAACTTGATCAAACAAGGATAATAATTGCAAAACATATGCTTTGTATGGGCATAATTTATCATCTCTGGTCTGATAAACATCATTGATTTGATTTATGACAAGTTGAGAATCATCGAAAACCAATAAATTTTTAATTTTTAGTGCCAAGGCAGCTCGTAATCCAAGGATAAGAGCTTCATATTCAGCAGTGTTATTGGTGCAAGCAAATGTTAATTTGAAGGACAAAGGTATAAGATGTTTCTACAGAGATATTAAAATAATACCTGCACCGGCCCCACTCATACATCGGGCTCCGTCAAAGTATAGGGACCATTGCTCTGAATGGTCTGCCTCTAGTTTAAGGCATTCATCAGGAAACTCAATGATGAGGGGACGGGTAGACTCTAAAGGTGCAACAACTAATTGATCTGCTATGATTTGACCTTTAATAAACTTTTGTCCTATAAATGTGAGTTCAAACTCGCTTAGCGCAAGAACCCACTTTGTTGTACGACCAGATAAGTACGGTCGACTCATGAGATATCGCAAAGGGTCAAATTTGGCAATAACATACGTTTTCTGACTGAGCATATAATGTCGTAGTTTTTGTGTAGAAAATACAATTGCTAGACATAATTTCTCTAATATGGTATAGCGAGTTTCATAATTGATTAAGGTCCTGCTAATGTAATAATTAGCACGTTCTTTCTTCTCATCGTCAAGCTGAGCTAACATAGCTCCTAAGGCAAAATCGAAAGCAAAAATGTATAAAATAAATGGACGATCAGATTTAGGTGGGGAAAGCATCGGTGGTTTAAGGAGATATTGCTTAAGGAGTTCAAATGCTTCCTGACATTCGTCGTCCCAATGAAAAGAGACATCTTTCTTAAGAAGCTTAAGAAAGGGTCCGGTTTTGTCTGCCAACTTATCGATGAAGCGACGAATAGCTTGAAGCTTACCTTGTAAACTTCATAATTTTGATATATTGGTGGGTGCGGGCATATCTGTGATAGCCATGATCTTGAGAGGGTCAATTTCAATGCCATGTAAAGAAACTATAACCCCTAATAATTTACCGGACTTAACTCCAAATATGCATTTGGTTGGATTTAGTCGGATAAGATATTCCCTTAACCGATCAAATACTTTTCTCAAGTCATTTAAATGATCATCTTCTTTGATAGAACGAGCTATAATATCATCTACATAATCATGTAGAATATCATGCATCATATCGTGAAAGATATAAGTCATGGCTCGTTGATAGGTTGCACCTGCATTCTTTAAACCAAATGGCATCACTTTCCAACAAAAGGTTCCCCAAGGGGTAATAAAGGTTGTTTTAGCCTGATCTTCAGGAGCTATCCTGATCTGATTATAACCAAAAAATCCATCCATTAGGGATATCATTCCACTTCCAATAGTAAATTCAATGATCTGATCCATGTTGGGAAGAGGAAAATCATCTTTAGGGCATGCAACATTAATATCTCTGAAGTCTGTGCAAACCCTAACTTTAGTGGCTTCTTTCTTAGTTACTGGAACTACATTTGAAATCCATTCAGCATAATCAATGGCTTGTATAAAAATAACATTTAAGAGTTTTTCTAATTCCCCTTTGACTAGTAAGGCCACTTTAGGATGCATTTTTCTAAGTTTCTGTTTAACAGGTTTAGCATCTGGATGGACTACTAGGTGATGCATAACTACAGAAGGGTCTAATCCTGGCATATCTTCATATGTCCAAGCAAAGACGTCTTCATATTGTTTAAGGAATGCAATGTATTTATCTTGTTTTTCCTGACTCAATTCTGATCCAATGTTGATTATGTGAGGGTTGTCTTTGGTTCCAATGTTAATTTTTATGATGTTTTCTACTTCCATATGTAGATCTCTCTCAAAATTAGGTGGGGCGGGTGAAATGCCTAATTCTTGTAATTCTTCCAAGGTTAGCTTGGATAATTCGTCTTGAGGAGTCGTAGCTTCAAGCTGGGCTATACTAGGTATAGAGCCATCGAAATAAAATCCATTATATAACAATTCCTCAATGGAGACATCATGAAAGATATCCCCCTCCAACTCATCGTCGGATTCGGAAATCATCTCAGGGTAAGCTATGGATAGCATATTGCATGTAAGAGGCTTATTCATTAAATGCAAGACATCTCGTTTATCCAAATAATCTTGGTAACACACAAGATGGTCATCATCCTCAAATGGGAAGGGCTGACCTTTACTAGGAAATAGGCCCACACCACATCGGGTAGGCCATGGTTCGACCTCAAAAGGTTCTTTCATACCATTCTGGAAAGGTCCCAAACCTTTCCCTTTATATCCCAATTTAAGCATTATAGGCTTAGCTTTAATATACTCATTAGCAAAATAGCATCTAGCATATCCATCACAATGTGTCTTGATGTTTCGGGGTATTCTTCCCCAATCATATCCCTTATAAATAAAAGCACAACTCCCGACTTGGTAGATACTTCCCATAGGCTATGGGAGGCCCAAGGTACGAGGAGAGGGTGGGAGTTTATTTAAAATAAGGGAAGCTTGCATGGCAGTGTTGGTTTCTTCTGATATAAGAATTTTAGATAAATCGGGTAAGAGCTCATCAGTAAGAGCATAAGAGGTAGAAGGAACATTTCCTACATCATCGGATGTGGAAAGGATGCCTGTAGTGGATGTAGATGTTATAGGGATATCGATGGATGAGTCTATAGGTATGGAAGTTATAGGAGTAAAACAGGAAGCATTGGTTGTAGTTTTAGGATCTTTTCGAGGTCCTAATGTAGTTTGTTCAGAAGATGGTTGAGCTATATGTAGAGGTGTAGTTGAAAGAGTAGATGATGTTATGGGTGTGTGTTTCACACGTTTGGGCGGATGATGAGAATTAGGATGTGTGGATGACAGGGCAGGGCAAAATTGAACTCCAACGGGTTCTGCCAAAGCACACATATCAAAGGGTCTAGGATCACCATGAATGGTAACCAACTGATTTTTAAATTCGAATTTAACACACTGATGTAAAGTGGATGGAACCGCTCGCATCGCGTTGATCCAAGGGCGACCCAAAAGTATATTGTACGATGCAGGGCAATGTACAATAAACACGGTCGTATCTAAGGTTCTAGGACCAACTTGCAAGGGTATAGTAATAACTCCACATGTTTCTTGTGTTTCGTCATTGAAGGCTTTTATAATCATATCAGTTCTTTTCATTTCATCACTTCTAAACCCAAATCTTTGGTAGAAGTCAAAAGTGCATATGTTTAAAGATGAACCATTATCAATCAAGACTCGTTTAACTGCTACATCCCCAATTAGGGTAGTAATATATAAGGGGTTATCCTTATGTAGACTATGTTGCGGGATATCTCTATCCCGAAAGTCAATACAATCGACTTCTCGAGTTATGATAGTATTGGACATGGCTTCAGGTTGAATATTTTGTGGTACCATCATTTGGCTTAATGTGAGCATTAATTCATCCCTATGGGTAGGAGAAGATCTTAAGAGATCCAAAAGGGAAATTCTAGCTGTAGTATTTGATAATTGTTCATTAATATTATAAGGAGGCTTATGTTGAACATTAGGCGCATAATTCCCTTTATTGGGATTTTTCAAAACAAATGGAGCTGATCCATCGTTCTGAGTTTGATCCTGTTGAGAGTTTTGAGCCTGTTGTCTGGTAACGACTCCGATGGTTCCTACAATATTATTTTATGGGTGATGAATAGGTCTTGGTCTAGCGTTTATGGCTTGTTCATTAGAAAGTATTTGGTGAGAAGATGGTCTAGTGGTGATTCTTCTAGGAAATGGTTCTTCTGGAACCATAGAACTTGTGATGGGTTGAACAGGATCTGATTCATCTTCAGAACTATTCGATTGATTTGAGGTGATTTCCATGTCACTTTCAGTCTCATATTCGGTATCACTAAGATCAAGTGTCCGAATATTATGTAGAGGTCTGGCCGTAACCATGGATAAAGTTGTGTCAAAGACTTGCGGATCGTGAACAGGTAATTGTCCACTAATAGTTCCTACATATCGGGTAGGAGGGGGAACATTATGATGCTCAATTTGATTAGCCACCTCTTTACCATGCTTTGGTAAAGGATGTTGAAATATGTCCAATGATTGATTGGCATTCTGATTCTGATTTTGGGGGATGTTCTTTTGAGCATTATTAGAAGGATTTTGTTTAGGTTGAAAGGCTTGCACCTCCATCTCATTGTTATCAATCAGGTCTTGTATTTTATGTTTTAATATTTTACAAGAGTTGGTAGCGTGTCCAGGTCCTCTATGGAAATCACAATGTAAATCAGCTCTGTATCCGGGTATGGTTGGATCAGGTTCTCGGATGTTTGGTAATTGGATCAAACCTCGTGCTAATAGTTGCGGGAGAATAGTTGATAAAGGTTGATTTAACCTAGTAAATTCTCGGGGTGGTTTATCAGGAGGTTTTAGTATAAACTTCTCTGTTGTTTTCACAGTATTAACATTGGCAATGTTTCTGCTATCAGTGACTCCATCACCCACAACTTGTTTATTTTTATATTGATTTCTGGATGTTTTCTCATCATCTTTCCTTTTGAGCTGACCTCTTCTAATGAGAGCATCTTCCACTCTTCGAGCTAAATCTATAGCTTGATCGAAGGTGGTCAAGGTAGCGATTGATAATTCATAGGATAGTTGTTCTTGTAAATTATTGATGAAAATATCCAACATTTCCCGATAAGGTAACACAAAGTGTAATTTTCCTATCAACTGCCTCCATCGAGCTAAGAAGTCAGCAAAACACTCATCTTTGTCTTGTTTTAGGTTGTACAAATATTTAATGGTTACATGCCTTTCGATATAGGCACTAAATTGATGCACAAAATATTCGGCGGTTTCTTCGAAATTCCTCAAAGAATGAGTGGGTAGTTGATAATACCACTCCAATGCCATCCCTCCTAAACTTTTTGGGAACATTTTTAGTAACAACAAGTCATCATGTGATATATCATGACATGCTATCCTAAACATACGAAGATGCTCTATGGGATCTTCAGTTCCTTTGTATATAGGTAGGATAGGCATAGGAAAGTGTTTGGGATATGGTTGTGCTACAACTATAGGATCTAGAGGCTGACTACACATCTCTCGATAATTGTACGAGGGATGGTAGGGATCTATCTGGTCCATGCGGGAGACTAACTGTTTCACCATGGCTTCTAGATTACCAGTTTGTCCACCATATTGGTTCGGTGGTACATGAGTATGGGATTTGTGAGCGTAGGATGGCGCGATGTAAGGATTAGATGCTATATTGTTGTTATGCAAATGGTTGGTAGGAAGAGTATTATGAAGAAGATTGGTTGTAGCATTATGTTGTATCCCCGATTGTTGGAAATTGGTATTTGGTTTTGTTTTAGGCTTTTGTTGATTTGAGGTATATTGATCAATAGCTTGGCGAAATAGAGCAGTGAATGAAGGTTTCTTTTGTGTGGTGATAACCCTTGGCTTGGTAACAGGCACTCTAGGTGGTTGGGTAACCTGTTGTTGTTGCGTGTTTTGAATTATAGTAGCCATGTCCAAATTGGACGGTCCAGCTTGATCACTCTCTTGATCAACGAAGGACAGGGGATTAGTGCGTGTGTGATAGATGTCTTCTAGGGTTGCTTGAGTGTCACTAATTTGATCTTTGTCCATATGGACTGCTCTATTAAGAGTGCCAATATTAGTATTGAGGAACTTCCAAAAATGTTCCATGTTCTCAAAAGTAATAGCTCCTTCTGGAGATATTTTAGGGGATGAGGATCCTTCCTCTCTATCATTTTCTTTTTGTTCATTTCCTACAGCAAATTCTTCTTCTTGTTGGTCGAAGGTTCCTTCTTCCTGAATTGGATCTTCAGGAAGGACATCTCGGGTTATTTTCTGGTTTTCTTAACCAATCTTCTTCTACTTCAATTTGTTTTCCATTCCTGAGTCTAGTCATTATGTCTAAATTTAGATTTTAGCAAATATATATTAATATATTTGCAACAGATTTTGGGAGGTATATATTTTAATTATATACCTACTATAATGCTTAAAAATAAAATGTTTTGATTTTTTGTTATGATTTTGTTTTGTTTTTGTTTTTTTTTTTTTGCTTATAAAGACAATAAACAACACACTAAATGCAAGAAATAGCAATAATAAAATAATAGCTTAGTTCTCTATAAATAGTTTATAGATATCATTGATAGGATCAAGTTCATCAGGAGTCATGAAATGCTCCTCTTCAAATTGGAAGTGGTTTTTCAAGAACTTGATAAAGTGTGCTATAGTGATATTATCGGTTTCAGACTCTATCTTGTAAAAATAAATCTCATGGCAATACTCTCGATATAACACAGCTCTAGGAACTCTATTCCATCTTTGTCTATCCGTAAGAACGACCTCTTGGTCCTCTATACGAGATAGAAATTTATGTACTATAACTGCATTATCGAGGTATTCCTCAAAGGTATATAATTCAGAAGACACAAGGGCTCTTTTATCTGCTAACCACCTATGGCAAGCTCTCTGAAGCTCATGATACAAAGTCACTTGATCGGGATCCAGGATTCTATCTAGGACAAACCTCTTGATTTGCCTAAGTTCGGTTGCTCTAGATGAAATGAGATTCAATCTCCTATTAAGCTCGTCCCATAAAGGTGGGACTCTATATGTTGGAGCTACTCTAAGTAAAGAGTTAATCTCTATGGCTGCTAATTGATTTTCAACATTAATGGTGACAACTCGTCTTTTATTATAATCTACCATCTAAATATGATATGCAATCTTTGATTCTAAATGCATTTATGTTTTTATTTTATTATTTTTATTTTTTTGTTTTCAAAAGGTTTTTAGTTTTCACGTCGGGTTCACCAAAATGTATCGCTCCAAAATTTTTGCATCCTTACCCTCAGGCTATAGGATCCGCGCCCAGAAGGGGGATGCGAGAAGGATGGGACAATACCTCGGACTGAGAGGCCCTTTGAAGGTCCCGCCTCTCGGGGGAGGGGTATAAGGGTGAATTTTTGATGGATGGTGGGTTCACCAGGAAACTTTTGAATGGCAGTTTCCATGCCTAGGTTGAAAGTGAGTTTGATGTGTTCATTTTGCACTTTAATCATTCAACTCCTAGGTTTGGCCAAGATGAATCTAAACTATTCTATATGCCAATGCTGATTTAAATGAATACAGAAAATAGGAATGAATGCTAATCACAGAGAATATGCTAGCTAAAATGTATCATACCTGATTCCGGATGTCTGATGAAGATTCTGAGTTTTGTAACAGTCCAGATCGCCTCAATTCGTACGTAATCATCTGATATTTCATAGGATCATCTCAAATCATAGACGGTCATCTGAGATCAGACAGAATCATCTAAAATCTGATGAATTCATGAGACGAATTCATCAGAAACCTGCAATCACAGAAATAGGTACAAAATACCGAATATGCAACTACAGAAGCAAAGGAAAATGATAGCAATAACAACAAACATGCCTAAATCATAGATTCAAATAACAAAATAAGGAAAATGCAGTAAATTTAAATGCTTGTTCTTAACTTTATCATGCGGTTATGCTAAATGAGGTGAACTCCAAGATGCATAAACATAATAATTTAAGAGAAGTGCAGAAATACAATAGGAAAATGCAAAAAAGCTAAGGAAATGCAAACTCTAGGTTCTGATTGCCCCCAATCTGGACTACAGTCAGGATCGCCTCCAATCGTACGAGATCATCTGCTCTCCTCGACAAGATCGTCCGAAATCGTCCGGGATCGCTTGCGACGATCCGAGCTAGCTTCGACTAAAAAATAGTAGAGTTCCTGCAAGAAAATGCAAAATACAGAATGTAGACAGTAGTGCGAGGATGCTCTAGTGAATAAGGAACTAAATCTGCAAGGAAATCCATCAGCTAAGGGGTTCAAGGGGATAAACTAGAAAAATCCTAGTTTATATAGGATTAGGGAGAGGTTAGGAGGTTGGGGATCATCCCAATCTGGGAGATCTCCAACAGGGAAATCTCCAACTGCGTAGACGCGTTTCTGCCCAAGTTGGAGAGGCTGTTGAAACAGAAGCTAATTATGAAAATTTGGTTTTGGGACGAAATCGTCTGGACGTTCTGTTCCAGACGAATTCGTCAGATCGGGGACGATTTCGTCTAATCTGCGATGATATCGTCCAACGGTCAAAACAAATCCTAAAAATGGCACGAAAAATGGGGAAAGCGGGTAACAGGCGGTTAACGGGCAGTTTGGGGTTAAAATTCAAATTTTTATCTTTTTACTAAGGTTTAACCATGCCAATTTTAGGGTGCTACAAGCAGAGTACTAAAAAAACTCCCACAAGCTCTGTATTGATAGTTACTCTTAATAATTCTTTGGTAATTGTTTTCTTTCGTATATGACATGCTTTGGGACCACATCCCATCTTGGCCAATATGCCTTGGAGAAGTGAACCTACTGGCTAGATTTATGGTGATGGCTATTTGGTGGTCCATGTGGCTCTGGTTTGAAGTCTTATATTATCATTTCTTTCATGCCAGTGCCTTCCCTGTTGGTAAATTTTAGTATCATTCTTGGCATTCTTATTGAATAAGCTCCCCTACTTTGCTCGGGACACCGTGTTCCCATTTGAAAAGTCTGTTACCATCGACACCTAAATTGGCCAGCTTATCAGCAACTTTGTTAGCTTCCAAAAAGAAATGTTGGAATTTTTTGTCCTATCTTCCCTAGAAAAGGATCCTACCCTCTTCAATAATTGTTTTAATCATCCAAGGAGGTGTTTTTAAATTATTTAGGAGATTTATAACATGCATAAAGTCTCCTTATATGATCAAATTGCCTTATAAGTCTTGAGTCATTTGAAGGCCTCTCCACATAGCTCTAGCTTCAACTTCGTTGTTCATCCTTGTTCCCAAATATTCAAAAAATACAATCATGATATTCCCATTATGATCTCACACAATGCCACCAGCGCTTGCTCTACCAGGATTGTCCTTAGCCACTCCATCAAAATTAACCTTAAACCAACTCGTAGGAGGTGGGGACCACTTAAAATTGGCTCTGGGGTTCACTACTCTAGGCATAGACTCATATAATAAGGTTAAGCTTAAATATTGAGCAATTGTGGTCTCCTACAGATGAGGTTTATGAATATTAAAAGGGATAAGGTTCACATTCTCGTTGGCAAAGGATAGGATCTTTGATAGTTTGATGATCATGGATAGACTCATTAAAGACTCTATGGTTCCTTTATAAGCACACCTACCAAAGATAGTGATTGAGACAAATTTTCCACATGTATCTAAGTCTTTGTCTTGAAAAGGAGTAAGGCCACTAGATGAAAAAATCAAGTACGATGGCTAGTTTAACCCAAGAAATATTGAAGTCCTGAAAAACCTCACTTAGGACAGTCAATGAAAAAAGGCACTCAAGGAAAATGTGATAAATGGTTTCCCAATTAGCCCTACATAGATAACAGTGTTTAGTGATACAAATACCTTTACGCATCATATTATCAATGGTTAGAATTCTTCCTTGGATAACCAACCATGAAAAGACTACAATTTTTGGAATTAAATTTTTTATCCAAACTAAGTCCTTTTGGAGGACAAAATCCTCGTCATCAAGCAGAAGCTTGTAAGCTGATTTAACAGTGAACTGTCTATTTTTCGTAGGAGCCTAGGTCACTTGATCTTCCTTGGGTCTCATGGGGATAAAGTATTTCCTGAGAATGTTACAAATATTATTTGATTCTACTTGAAATCCCTGAATCATTATTCATTTCCACTTTATTCTGCCTTTATCCTTAACCATATAATCGAAGAATTTTTTGCCAATGAGTTCTTTCATGATATATATAATTCAGGCTAAGTTAGGATATTGCGTCAGTTGTTCATCCTTAGCCCACCTGTCATTCCAGCAATTTATCCTCTCATCATTGCCTAAAACCCATCTTAAACATTTTTTGATGATTTCCTTACAATTGAGAATTGCTTTCCAAAAAGCAAAATTTTTTGTTGGAACTGAGTCACTTAGAAATTCCATATTTGGAAGATACTTTCGTTTGATGATAGATACCCATTCATTTTCCTCACCACGAATGAGACGCCAAGCCTGCTTAGCTAGTAAAGCTAAATTCATATGAGCAATTCTCCTCAGACCTAAGCCCCCATTTTCCCTAGGCCTACACACTTTGATCCATCCTAGAAGGTGTATCCTTTTTTTCTCCTCTGATCTAGTCCATACAAATTCTTTTTGGAGTTTCTCAAAATTTTGGAAAACCTTCACAAGGGCTTTGAAAACGGAGAGAAAATAGATTGGAATGCTCTGAAGAGAGGCCTTAGTGAGGGTCAGCTTTCTTGCTTGAGATAGAAGATGACCTTTCCATCCAGCAAGTTTTTTTTTGAATTCTTTCAATAACCCTGTCCCACGTTGACTCTCTCAGAGAACCAATAAAAAGAGGGAGACCAAGGTACGAAGTGGGGAGGTTTGCTATATCACACCCTAAAATTTTTGCAATCATTCCTTACCTCTGAATGGGGTTGTTCAAGAAATATAAATTGCTTTTACTAAAATTAACTTTTTTACTAGCAGCGTCCTCATAGAGTTGCAGGATGTATTTAATTATTTTGTCCTCAACCATCGACGCCTTCGAAAATAGAAGGGTATCATCAACGAATTGTTAGGACTTATTTTTAATGAACTAAAATGAGATAATTTTAATGATACAAATGGTTACAATATATAGGCATAAGCCTATATGAAACACATGACACTTGTCAAGAGAAACTGACAAGTGTCAAGGTGAAGGCATAGTGCACTTTAATTCTAACATTAGGTAACATTCCCTCTTAATGTTGACTTCTCTAAAAGTAACCTATCATCCTCTTTTATTATTTATTTTTGTCTAGGCCCATGCTCTTTGCGCTTGGCTCTCCAACTGTGAATATTGCTAGATTCACTGTGTATACATCTCGGTCTGTTGCCTCAGGGTCAGCCACTTCCATGGGTCTATTGCCATTGGTTCAGTCGTCCAAGTGCCTCGGGGTCATCATGGGTGCCTCAGGGTCAGCAACTTCTAGGTTTGTTGCCTCTGTAGGTCATCCTCAGAGGATGTTGCCTCTCATAGGTCACTGACCAGATCCACCATGAATATCAAATCCCTCCTCATGGTGAACTCAATCTATAAGGTGTCAGTTTCTACCAAAAATGCACCTTAATAAAAATGAAAAACGATCCATATAAGAGTGTTGGTCTCTGTCGAAAATGCACTCAATACAATAAAATGAGCCATAGATCCAAATATTGAGGAGAACAAGAAAATAGAATAGAAAAGAATCTTCTGAAGTGTCTTCGTTTGTATTCTTCAGAAGTAGATCCAGAAAAATCCTCGGATAGAGTCTAGGGTGTCTATGTCTATGAAGAACACAAGCTTATACTGAGAGGGGGGGTGAACAGTATAAGACCACTTTTTACTTTTGCTTCAAAACAACTTTCAAATCAGAATTATGCAGTGTATAGATAGCAGTATTAAAAGCAGTAATCAAATCAATGCAAAAAAACCATCCATAATAGAGACACAAAAATTTACGTGGTTCACCCAAAGCGGGCTACTCCACAGATAAAATTTTCACTAAATTTTATCACCTCAAACTCTAGGAAACCTTTCTCGATTACAAATTTTATGGGTACCAACCCAAAGGAGACACCAATCCCCTAGTTCTGCTCTGGATGGTGATCCTCTAGAGAACCTCTTCCCCCTCTGCCCTTAGCAAGTGGAACTCTATCCACAGAAGACACCTGTCTTCTCTGCTCTGGCTAGAGACCTTTGTCCTCAACTCTTTTACCTCCAAAGATGGTCCTTGAATTTGCACTAAACACGGTCCTTCAATTCAGTGCAAATGTCCTCGTTCGCTTCCTCTATTCTGCACTAAACACAGTCCTTCGGTCTGGCACAAATGTCCTCAAAATTTGCACCTCTGCACAATCACAGCAGCACTCTACTTCTCGGTGATCGAACTTCACCCCGCACTCTATCTATGAAAGTCGTACTTCAAATGCACACTTCGGTTGATGCAAAATATCTTCAAACAACCCTCCTTTTATACTAACAATCAAGATCTAAACCTTGGTATTAGTCGGCTATTATGCAAATGCAAACTCTAACTTCGTTGGTTGCACGCCCTAATCGTCGGCTCAAAGTTAACTCTGTCGGCTTCAACCGCCTCTGCAACTCTTTTGTAGCTTCTGTCGTGAAACTACAACATGTCGTGATATCATGACATTTTTGTAGCCATACACTTTTGTTTGGCTATTGTCACGATATCGCGACACTTTTGCTTTTGTCTACCTTGCTAACGTCCTTGTCACGAAATCGCGACACTTCTGACTTTTGCTGACGTCATATTCACTCCTGTCGTGAAATAATGAAACTTTAGTCTTCATTGCCTTATTCTCTTCTTTTGTCATGAAATCATGACACATCTGCTTCTGCTGACATCATCTTCAACTCTGTCATGAAATCGTGACCCTTCTGACTTTATGGCCTTCTTCTCTGCTTGCACTAGCGAAAACGGAACATGTCGCAAAATCGTGACATTTTCACCTTCGAGCTCTTCCTTCTTGAATTCATCGTGTAATCACGACACTTCTTCTGATGAAGACTTGCTAACTATTTCTGTTGCAAAATTGTGACACTTTTTCCAATTGAAAGCTGCCATCTCAACCTATCACAAAATTGTGACACTTTTTGCATTCGCAAGCTTTTTCTTCAACTTGTCACGAAATCGTGACACTTTTTGCATCCATACAACTTCTTTGTAGCCTGTCACAAAATCGTGATGCTTCTCATTTTAGACTCTTCCCCTTTGCTGCGTGTCATGAAATCATGACAGTTCTCTCTTTGAGCTTTTTAGCATGTCGCAAAATCGCGACAGTCCTCACCTCGACCTCTACAGCATGTCACGAAATCGTGACATTTTTCATGTAACTTTCTCTCTCTTCTAACTTGTAACGAAATCATGAAAGTTCACACTGTGGACTCTCTTTTCTGCATTATGTCATGAAATCGTGACACCTTTTCGTTCGTACAACTTTCCTGGCAATGTGTCACGAAATCGCAACACTTTTCCTTCTCTGCCTTCCTACACTTTCTGAGTCACGAAAATGCGACATGTCATGAAATTGTGACACTTTCCATCTTGCTCTCCTTCTCTGCCAACATGTCATGAAATCGTGATAGTTTTTCCAGAACTTTCTCTCTCCTCAAACATGTCGCGAAATCATGATAGTTTTGCCAAAACTTTCTCTCTCCTCAAACATGTCACGAAATTGCGACAGTTTTTCCAAAACTTTCTCTCTCCTCAAACATGTCACGAAATCGCCACAGTTTTTCCAGAACATTCTCTATCCTCAAACATGTCATGAAATCACGACAATTTTTCCAGCCGACTGCATACTTTTTCTTACTTGTCTTTTTCTTGAAATTTTGCAAATGGGCCACAAAGAACTTCTTGGAAACTCACTGATCATGCTCTGAATAACCTTTCAACAAAACAAATTCCTTAACATTAAATCAAATTGCTTCAAGAACTTCTTGACATCAATGACAACATCTACACTTGAACAAAGGCAATGTACCCAAGGTACCCAAAATTTCCAACAATCTCCCCCTTTGTCATTGATGGCAAACCTTACTAAAACACACCTTAAGAGCCAAAACTGAAGCCAACTGTGCCAACACTAAGAACTACCTTTGAATTTTTGCTCCCCCTGACTTGAAGCTTTCCTCTTCACATTGACACTCTCCCCCTTACTCATATCTCTCCTCCTTTGTCATCAATGGCAAAGGGTCACCTTTGGGGCTTGGGACTAAGAATGAGCCTCTTAGCTTAGTCTGTCCCCCACCTCATCATGAGGAGATTAAAATTGGGATGGGAATAAAACTCCCATTTGGCACTGATCATCATCAATGTCTATAATTTCGTTGCCCGACCTTTTCTTGAACTTTTTTCCTGTATTTCTATTTTTGTCACTGTTCCTGTTTCTGTACCTTGGAAGATCAACTCTACACTGTCTAGCTGTGTGACCTGCATTGTTGCATTTATAACAAGTAACACTGTAATTTCTTTTAGGCATACCTGTTCTTTGAATCCACTTGTTCTGACTAACCGTGAACCTGATATTAGCCTTGCAGACAATTGCCTTGTACCCAAACTGATTACAAGAGTAGCAATACCCTTGGAAGAAATTACCACTTCTGAAATCATTGTTAACCTTCTTCATTTGAGATATGCAATGTGCAGCCATGTGACCAAACCTGTAACACGCAAAACATCTATCGTGAAATTTTTCTTTATACGACCTCTTGGGTCTTGAAAACTTTTTCTTCGCATTCTAAATTTTGTTTTCTATTTCTGCGCATCGATCACTCATGGACTCATGTTCTAAAGTACTTTCTTCATCAGAACTCTCTTCCTTTTGGAATCTCTTGCTAGATTCCCCAACCTGTTCTTTGAGCGACTTAACAAAACCAATACATGTTTTATCTGTTGGATTTCTTTGATCTTTGATGAGAGATTTAACCCTTTTGGAGCTATCTTGAAACCTGTACAGCTTATCCTTGTATTCTTTAGTTTCCACTTCCATAGAAGCCATTTTCTATTCCAACTCATTATACTCAAGAATCTTAGACTCTAACTCATCCTTGAGTTCCTGTGTTTTAGCTATAGAGAAGTCAAGACTTTCTATAAGATTGTCTCTCTCCATACAACATTCATCTAACTTAATCTTGAGTCTATCATTCTTCTTTCTTTCCTTTTTCAAAACACTAAGAGCATTATTAAGTTCACTTTCAAGATCTTTTATTTGTTTGCTTTCTGAATCCTCAAGGCCTTTTCTAGATTTCTTATCACTAGAGGTGCTACCTTTTTCAAAAACCATACAAGCATCTTCTTGATAGTTTTCTGAAGCATCCTTATACATACTAGAAACCAAATCATTATTTGTACAGTCATCCTCAAGGTGCCCAAAATTTCCACATCTAAAACATTTCATGATAATGAATCTATGTTTCTGTTCTTCCTCTTTTTTTGATATGAATAACATCTCATTTCCTTCATCACTAGAAGAACTTTCACTATCACTGCTAGAACACTTACTTGCTTTGTCTAGGTAAAAAATCTTCTTGTGCTTGTGAGAATACCTCTTTTCGTGATTGTTGTGCTCATCTTTGTACTTCCTGTGATGCTTGTGCTTTTCAAAATCCTTGCTCTTAGAATCCTATATATCTTCATCACTTTCATTCTTGGAAACAGTACAGTTAGTAGCATAATGATCTAACTTTCCAAAATTGAAGCATCTTATGTTTTTCATGCTTTTGTGCTTTCTAGATAACTTGCCTTTCTTGTTGTAATATGCCTCTTCATCACTAGAAGACTCATCACTCTCTTGAATCTGTTTGCCCTTTTATTTCTTGGTAGTTTTGAAAGCTGCCTCTTTCTTGACATCAACTTTCACTTGAGTTCTCAGCTCAAATGCTACAAGAATACTATGGAGCTCATCCTTTCTCAACATATCTAAATCTTTAGCTTCCTCAATAGAAAAAATATTTTCACTAAATCTATTAGGAAGAGATCTTAAAATCTTATCACAAACATCATTTTCAGCAAACTCAAGACCTAAGTCTTTCATGGAGTTAACAACTTCATCCATATGAAGCATGTAATCACTAATATTCTCATCATCATTCATCTTGATTTATTCAAACATACCTTTGAAATTTCTCAACTTGGCCTTTCTGACATTTGCATCACCTGTATGAACCACCTACAACTGTTTCCACATTTCACTAGTTGTTTTGCAGTGAATTACATTGGTGAGATCTGCTTTCTATAAGCCTTTCAGGATTGTATTCATTGCTTTTGAATTGCTATGATGTAGAAGCCTATCTTCTTTAGTATATGGACCATTTATAGGAATAGTGTACCCATATTCAATCACTTCCCACACCTCATTCCCAAGTGTCATTAGATGAACCTTCATCCTTGCACTCCAAAGACCAAAATCTGATCCATTAAGAATAGGTGCTGCATTTTCGCTTGAATAATCCATTGTTTTCTTATCAAGCTTTTCCTTCAAGCTGTTTAAACTTTTCGAAGGAACCCGCTCTGATACCAATTGAAGAACACAAGATTATACCTGAGAGGGGGGGTGAACGATATAAGACCACTTTTTACTTTTGCTTCAAAACAGATTTCAAATCAGAATTATGCAATGTATAGATAGCAGTATTAAAAGCAGTAATCAAAGCAATGCACAAAAACCATCCACAATAGAGACACAACAATTTACGTGGTTCACCCAAAGCGGGCTACTCCACGAATAAAATTTTCACTAAATTTTATCACCTCAAACTCTGGGAAACCTTTCCCGATTACAAAGTTTATGGGTACCAACCCAAAGGAGACACCAATCCCCTAGCTCTGCTCTGGTTGGTGATCCTCTAGAGAACCTCGTTCGCTTCCTCTATTCTGCACTAAACACAGTCCTTCGGTCTGGCACAAATGTCCTCAAAATTTGCACCTCTACGCAATCACAACAGCACTCTAATTCTCGATGATCGAACTTCACCCCACACTCTATCTGTGAAAGTCACACTTTGAATGCAAACTTCGATCGATGTAAAATCTCTTCAAACAACCCTCCTTTTATACTAACAATCAAGATCTAAACCTTGGTCTTAGTCGGCTGTTATGCAAATGCAAAACCTAACTCTGTCGGTTGCACACCCTAATTGTCGGCTCAAAGTTAACTCTGTCGGCTTCAACCGCCTCTGCAACTCTTCTGTAGCTTCTATCGCGAAACTACAACATGTCACGATATCGCAACATTTTTGCAGCCATACACTTTTGTTTGGCTATTGTCATGATATCGTGACACTTTTGCTTTTGTCTACCTTGCCATCATCCTTGTCGTGAAATCACGACACTTCTGACTTTTGCTGACATCATCTTCACTCCTATCACGAAATCATGATGCTTTAGTCTTCATTGCCTTCTTCTTTGCTTTTGTATTGAAATCACGACACATCTATTTTTGCTGACGTCATCTTCAACTCTATCATGAAATCGTGACCCTCTTGACTTCATGGCCTTCTTCTCTGCTTGCACTAGCGAAAATGGAACATATCACGAAATCATGACATTTTTGCCTTTGAGCTCTTCCTTCTTGAATTCGTCATGAAATCGCGATGCTTCTTCTGATGAAGACTTGCTAACTGTTTCTGTCATGAAATCGTGACACTTTTTCCAACTAAAAGCTGCCATCTCAACCTGTCATGAAATCGCGAAACTTTCTACATCCACAAGCTTTCTCTTCAACTTGTCACAAAATTGTGACACTTTCTGCATCCGTACAACTTCTTTGTAGCCTGTCGCGAAATCGTGATGCTTCTCATTTTAGACTCTTCCCCTTTTCTGCGTGTCACGAAATCATGACAGTTATCTCTTCGAGCTTTTTAGCATGTTGCAAAATCACGACAGTCCTCACCTCAACCTTTGTAGCATGTCACAAAATCATGACATTTTTCATGTAACTTTTTCTCTCTTCTAACTTGTCACAAAATCGTGACAGTTCACACTGCGGACTCTCTTTTCTGCATTATGTCACGAAATCGTGACACCTTTTCGTCCATACAACTTTCCTGGCAATGTGTCGCGAAATCGTGACACTTTTCCTTCTCTGCCTTCCTACACTTTTTGAGTCATGAAAAATGCGATATGTCACGAAATCGCAACACTTTCCATCTTGCTCTTCTTCTCTTCCAACATGTCGCGAAATCGCGATAGTTTTTCCAGAACTTTCTCTCTCCTCAAACATGTCACGAAATCATGACAGTTTTGCCAGAACTTTCTCTCTCCTCAAACATGTCGTGAAATCGTGACAGTTTTTCCAAAACTTTCTCTCTCCTCAAACATGTCGCGAAATCGCAACATTTTTTCTAGCACTTTCTCTCTCCTTAAACATGTCACGAAATCATGACAGTTTTTCCAGCCGGCTGCATACTTTTTCTTACTTGTCTTTTTCTTGAACTTTTGCAAATTGGCCACAAAGAACTTCTTGGAAACTCACTGATCATGCTCTGAATAACCTTTCAACAAAATAAATTCTTTGACATTAAATCAAATTGCTTCAAGAACTTCTTGACATCAATGACAACATCTATACTTGAACAAAGGCAATGTACCCAAGGTACCCAAAATTGCCAACAGTATGTAGTCCCTAGAATAAGTGTCCTTATGGTAGTCACCTCATCTTACTGAAATGCATGGGTAACCAACCGCTTCATCCGCCAAGTAGAAAGAGGAGAATACTAGATACTAGGTTCACTTACAAGTGCCTTGGTAGTGTTGGGTACAACCGAGTGCACTCCAAGGTAGAAAACTTTGAGGCTTAAAAACTCAAATGAAATAGCCTCAGAATTACAAATGGACACCACCAATGTGTCCGTCTTGAAAAAACCTTTCCAACGACTATAAACATGGTTATAGTCGGATCTCAATAAGTCCTTCATCCATGGGAAAAACAACAGTATGTCACTTAGGCAACAAATACCTTTTCCACCTTACAGCAGAAATAACATGGGCCATGTGGGTCATCATATGAAAAATACAATAAGAGGCCATGAGGGCCTTCAGCTTCCACTTCCATGTGGAAAAAACATAAAAAAATGGCCAAAGAGGCCATACTGTCGGCCATAGTGTCACAAGCACTTCAAGTTTCCCATAATAAATAACTTTCCAGAATGCCCCCACCATTTTCAAAGAAAATTTAAGATTGGCCCTCCCACTTAAAAAAATGCCCCCGTGCATGAAACATAATAATGGGCCTTCTTTTTAAATAAAATGCTCCATAGTTCTCAACTTTTACTTTTCACATGGGCCACAACCTTCCCACTAATCATGTGGGCCTCTTAAAAAATTCCCTTCAATTTAAAATAAAGTTGCCCCCTTTGGTTTTAAATAGTCCCCCATACAATGGAAAAGTGGTCCCTCCTTGTCTGGGCGCATTAAAAAAAACATTAAAAAATCACCTTGAATGCACTATCTCCATCAAACACACCAAATCTCCGTTGGGCGACCGCAACAAACACTGCATGGGAATTGTAACTGCACCTCGAAACTGTGTATTCTGCATGGTCATGATATGGCTGCAAACACTCCACGATCTGGTTGCAAACACTCCACGATCTGGGAAGCAGTTCATTTAACAGTAAAAATCTCCGTCAGGAAGACGAGAATCCGTCCGACACCCATGCTGGCGAAAAAAACTGTTGGGCACCATTCCCGGGGGCAACAGCCTCTGGTTCATATTCCATTGCAAGCATATCACCGCGTTTCACAGCCTCCATTATCATCTAAAAAAAATAGTTTTCACAGCATCCCGGATCAATCAGTCTCCCACGGTAGCAAAATATTCATCTACGACTGGGCGCTGCGGAAGAAATCAGTCGTTCTCACGCACTTCAACTGCATCGATGCCTTGACATGAATTTCTCTGTCAATTGCCATCGTCAGTGCCGTGGATTTCCCAGGGCTCCACGTCTATGATATGTGCCAGCTATTGAATGTAACTCGTTATCAATCTACATGTCCCCCACACCTCGGGCGACAACCAAAGTTTCAGAAACATAGTCGGGCAGTGAAGTTCCAGAAAATGTGGTAGTCTTGTTCCAGTTAAAAAGGCTATTTTTTTTCAGCCAGCTAACAGTCAGTTCATACGAGTTCAATGGAGAACACGTTTTGCCAGGCAAGATTAATGGAAAGCCAAAGCTTGCACCATTCTGCTGCGGAGATGAAACGATGATTTCGACAATGAGCAGTGCCAGTTCTGATGAGAAGTTATCGGATACACAAGCTGTTATCATTTGTTCAAAGTTGTATTCTGGTAAAATATTGATTGCTGAAGTCCAGAATATATCCATGTTGAGAATGGTGAGCGGATGGCGACGCTGGACATGACCATAGAGTATTTGAGAACTATGTATTGGCCTGAGATATTAAAGGAGGTCATATTCACTGGAGAAGAACATGCAACCACTAGAGATTTCATGGGAGGTCAAACTGCGTGTGATGATAGCCTATAGGAAAGTAGCAGGGCCTCTCCTCGTCGATCCTTCCCATCGACGGCGGCGTACTTACACGGAAATTAGACGGCGAAGTTGAAATTAAGTCCCCTGAGCTCCACCTGGAGAAAGAACTTCTCTGCGATGAAGACCTCAGAAACTCTGCAAATTCATCGTCATTTCTGGAAGAGCTTGTGCTGAAGGCCATCTTTGGCGCAGCCGTGACAGCGATGCCGCTGTAGCAGGACATCCCCGCGCACTCGATAATGCTACAAACATAATTATCTCGTGCTTTCACCATAAAGATCTAGAGGGAACTGAGGAATTCTTATAGCTGAAATCTTGGCATGAAATATCATGATCTTCTCCAAAGCTTTGCATTTGAAGGCTTTGCTCCACCCGAAGATCCTTTCGAACATGGCGATCGGCACCTCAAACTCAACTGAAAAATAGGTCTAGAGATCAAACTCCCATGAAACAAACCTTCGCAACCTCTTCAATTCTTCTTATGCAACTTCTTCGGCAACTGCTTCTCCTTTCCAGAATGGAAAAAAAAAAAAGACTGTAAAGTGCGGTACAAGGCAAATATCACCTTTTGCATAAGTGAGACAGCAATCTCGGAGATTACGGACAACTAAAATTACTATTTTTAAGTACGAAAATACAAGAAAAAAAAGAAAGTTGCAGTGGCTTCCAGGTCGGTAGATGCGGCCAAAGTTCCCTTAAACAATCTTACGCAAGCTGCCACATCATCATTTCCTCTTCCTTTTCATGAGTGTGGTGTTGGCTTCACTGGGTGCTTTTCGATCTACTTTGATGTTGTAGTTCAAGACCAGGTCTGGGCAGAGATTGGTCCACATAAAACAGGGATGAAAAATTTTGATTTTCATCGAAGGCTCCACCGTCTCCGTAAAAAATAATAAAAAAATAGCAACAAGCCTGTTCATTCGAGCCTTTTATGTTTATCTATGCAGAGGAAAAAAAATGTGTAGAGGGGAGGGAGCATCATTATCCACCAGCACATTTAGCCGACCGTTTCTTGCAATGAGGCTTTCAATAGCAACATCCTGACGTAGACACAGCGAGGGCGTGCACATCTTCAATAGCCCATATTTTGTGCATTCAATTGGACTACAATATCACCAAAAAACAACATTTGAAAATAGCCTCCGCTATGAACATGTTTGAATAGCACTTGAAAAAATTTTGTTGGCTTCGGCGTGACATCATTGAACAACTGCACCTCTTAACCAGAACACTTCGATGGACATCACTCACAGAGCGTCATTACTACTATTTTCAACCACCATCAGTAGCTGCAGACATCTTTTGGGTTCCTCCGAAATAGGCAACGCCATCAGTGGTATTCCACAATCATGACATGTGGTGTCCTCTTAGCTTTCAGTATGAGAGTTTTGGACGCAGAAACCATTCTTCTTTCAACATTAGTATACCGCCTTGCTGGTGCATAGGATTTTTCTTTGCTACACCAATCATGACAACACCATTAGGTGTGACCAAATCTTCCATCTGAATACCTGCATTATCAAACTCCTTTAGTTTTTTTTTTTTTTCAAGCTATCTGGTTTCTGATTCATTTTTAAAAAATTGAGAGCATACTCCCTAGGCTTAAAAAAAAATAAAAATGAGTAAGAAATGGGGAGGGAGGATTTCCATGAGGGAAATCCCCCTCAAGGGTTTACACAGGGCAGGAGAGCAACTAGGCTCTGATACCAAATGTTAGGACTTATTTATAATGAACTAAAATGAGATAATTTTAATGATACAAATGGTTACAATATATAGGCATAAGCCTATATGAAACACATGACACTTGTCAAGAGAAACTGACAAGTGTCAAGGTGAAGGCATAGTGCACTTTAATTCTAACACGAATTGTTGGTGATAAACATACCTAGTGAGAGATGTTGCCTTGATTCCTGATATTAGCCTTGAACTGCAAGTATTTTTGATGATTCTGCCTAAAGCTTTGCCATAATGATGAATAACATGGGGCTAATAGGGTCCCCCTGTCGAATTCCTCTATGACTTTGAAAGTAACTAGTAGTTGTTCCATTAACTAGAATCAAGAACCATGCTTTAGAAATGCATTATTTGATAAAATTAACCCATTGGTGGTGAAAACTAAACTTAAGAAGGACATCCATCAGAAATTCCTAATTTAGCCTGTCAAATGCTTTATTCATATCAAGCTTGAGGGAAAACCAAACATGTTAGTCTTATGAGCAGAGTGCAGAGCTTCATGAACTATGATAACTCCATCCAAGATTGACCTACCATGGACAGAGCTTCCCTGGCATAGATCTATGATGTAGGGCAGAATATCTCTCATTATATTTGCAATGGCTTTAGTTAGTATCTTGTAAGAAACATTGCACATACTGATTGGCTTGAAGTCAGCCATAGATTCAGGGGTTTTCTTCTTAGTAATTAGAGAAATAAAAGTAGAGTTGAGACATTTTGGGATATTATTGCTTTCTTGGAATTATATGATAGTAAAATTTACATCCTTACTTATGATGTCCCAAAAAGCTTGACAAAAATGAGGGGGAAAGCCATCAGGTCCTAGGGCTTTGTCTGGCTCCATGCTAAACAAGGATTCCTTAATTTCCTCATCAAAAAAGGGACCTAGAAGCTTAAGGTTTATAACCTCATTTATTATGCTAGGAATGGATTACAAGAGAATATCTTTGGCCTCCTCATTGCACTGTGATTCTTGACCAAGGATATAATTTAAATAAGTTACTACCTCCTTTCTTATTTCTGTTAAGTCCTGAATAATAGAACCATCTCCTTTTTTTAAAATTTTTATCTTGTTATTGCTTTTGTTTCTAAGCATGGTGATGTGAAAAAACTTGGAATTTGAATATTCATATTTCAACCAAAGAGCCTTTGATTTTTGCCTCCAATAGATTTCTTCACAAGCCAAAATGTTATGAAACCCTGCTAGTTTTGTTCATTCCTCCTGCCTAGTAGTTTCATCAGCATCACCATGTTGAATCCTCTGATCAATTGTCTTCAAAATTTCAACAACCTATTTTTTATTTTCAAAGAGGTTTCCAAAGACCTCTTTGTTCCAAGTTTGAATTTTTTCCTTAACAAACTTTAATTTGCCAGTAAGTTTAAAAGCTGCACTACCCTTGACAGGCTGCTACCACCACTAAATTAAGTTATCTCTGAAACTAGAATTTTTGATCCACATAGATTGAAATTTAAAATGTTTCTTGAAGGACAGAGAGTTATGGATCTCGAAAAAAATGGGATTATGATCAGAGGTAATTTTAGGAAGGTTTTGCAGGGTAGAATCATCGAACAGAGTTATAGCTTCCTTTGATATAAAAAACCTATCAAGCCTTTCTTGAATGAGATGACACCCTATCCGCAGATTGCTCCATGTATAATTCACTCCTCTAAGTTTTACATCCATCAACATGTTGGAGTTCACAAAGTAATTGAACACATCTATGCTCCTGATAGGTCATCCATTTCCACCCATTTTGTCTAAAGGGTAAAGAGGAGTGTTAAAGTCCCCAACTAGAATCCAGGGGACATTATGGAAGATTTCACTTAGATTGCTTAAGTACTCCCACAGTAGAGCTCTCCCTTGAATTGAAGACAGGGTATAAATATTTGAAAGGATCCATGACCTATTATTATTTATTTCCTTAAATAAAACACTAAGAACCCTGCCATATTTATGAATAATGGTGCCTTCTACTATCTAGGGATCCCAAAAAGTCATAAGGCCTCCAGATGCTCCTCTGGATGATTTGCAAACCATCTACCCTTGATTCCAGATTTTTTTTGCTATTTTTTTTATTGAATCTCATCAGTTTTTATTTCTTGCAACATGATAATAGTTGGATTCACCTGATTTCTTATTGCACTGACTTCCCTATGTTTGGGTAGGCCATTGAGGCCTCTCATGTTCCATGAGAGGAACTTCATTTATATTGTTTGGTATTCCTTACTCTCCCCCTCTCTTGAGGGGTTTTTCCTAATTTGTTGTTTTTAGAACCAGGAATAACCTTTTGAAACAAGATTCTTTGTTTTCCATTGGCAATTTTATTATTAGTTTTAATTTTTTGATGCTCAGTATTTAATATTCTCCCTCTTACTTTTTCACTACCAAAATCTATAAGAGACTTCACAGTGCTCCTGGTTTGTTTAGGACTAAACTCGAGGGAGGTAATTTGTTGCAGAACCGAACTACCATATTCCTCAGTCTGAACAATTTCAAATATCTCCACCCCTACATCCAAATATTCTCCTTTTTTCCTATATTCCTCTGGTCTACAGGACGGTCCCTCAGTAGGATTCACCTGGCTTCTAGTGATGTTGTTAGGGAGATGAGATTTTTTATTTTCCAATGCCTCAAATTTCTTCCTATGTTCTTCAGCATTAGGGTTTGGCTTTGGGATGTCCACTGGGCTTGAAGTATTTTCAGCATTTGGGTTTAAGGATCTCGACTTGGATGGGGATTCTAGATATCAGACATTAGGGTTTGGCTTTGTGATGCCCATGAGGCTTACAGTAATTTTAGCATTAGGGTTTGAGGATCTTGACTTGGATGGGGATTCTAGAGAGTTAGAAAGGTTAGCCTGAAGGTTTTGGGCTTCCATGTCTTTTGATAATCCTCCTACTACCATATTGGATAGAATTGAAAATTTATTTGAAACTAGAGGATTGGAACTTACCTGAGTATTTTGTTTGCCAATAACCTATTGTTTTCTTGTGTCTTGTTGGGACCCTACACCCTCTATTTTATTTTTTTGGTAGACATAGTTTGCCTGATTGAAATCACCTTTGCCATGGAAACTCTTCAAATTTCCTCTGTATAGCATTCCCTTCTTCTGCTTTTCTCAATTCATTGCTAGGTTAGGGCACTGATTGTATAGATGTCATTGATTTTTACATTCTGCACAAAATGTCGGTCTATTCTCATATTCTATCGACTATTTTTGATAGTATTCTCCATACTCTAGCTCCACAAACCTTGGTAATTCATTATCCAAATTAGCATTTACGTAGATTCGTGCATGATTCATCATTGTCCTGGCCAAGGTCACATGGTCAATGGAGATCAGGTCCCCTATAGTTCTGGCTATGCCTTGCAACCAATATTCATTGAAGAACTGGGCAGGTAGATTCAGGAGATGAATCCAAATAGGGGTAATGTTAATATTTTTCTTTTTAGGGTCAAAATATTCACCCTATCATCTGAGAAAAAGACTCCTTTTTCCAAAAAACCAAGGACCTATTAAAATGTGGTTAGCATCCTCCATATTCTTAAAACAGATAATGAAGAACTCTTGAGTTAGAGCTACCAACTCCAAGTTGCCTATCGGTCGCCATTTACTCATCGCCCAAGCCCTGATAGTCTCCATGTCCGGCATACCTCCCAAAAACATGCCTACCAAGGAGAATTCTTCCATTGAAATAAAAGGGCTCATGGAACTTGCCGGGGTAAAAATTTTATTATTTATTGGAACTAGGGGCGAAAGAGAGAGAACCTCATTTATTTTTCCTCTTAGAGTCTCAGCAAAAGACAACCACTTATTGGGACCCACATTGTCCTTTGTATCTTTTTTGTCGAGTTCTTTCTGAGGAGGTTCGGGCCCCCGCGTGATGCCCTCCTCCAAATCAGTCATAGCCTAACCACCTTCCTCTAGATCCTTACTTGATCCATGCTTAAGGATCCCACCTACCCCTTCCATACCTGCTCTACCTCTGTCACCTTGTCTAAGATTCTTGCCCAAAAAATTCAAATCCTCACTCCCACCGCACCCACTAAACCTCAACTCACTCATTTCTAGAAAATATTAAAATTTCCATCATAATCTCACTTTGAAATATAAAAACAATATAGCAATTTATAACAAAGTTGTATTTATAATTAATTTATAATTAATTTAATTTAGGTCTATGCTTTAGACCTTTAGTATTATAATATTAAAATTATAATATTATTTTCTTGGGCCTTCCTATTGCTCTTATAGAACTTCTTGACAACCTTAAATATTATAATAAGCATATTATAATATTATTTTCCCTTAGGCCTAAAGCAATATTTTTTATTTGCATACACTGATGTTTATCTTTGTCCACTTGCTTCCTTGACTGATTCTTTTGATTCTTGTGACTATTCATGTTCCTCCTTCTCTCTGGAATTTTTTCTCTATATCATCTTGTTGTATGCCCATAATTATTGCACTTAATGTTGTTATTCCTTAGAGGTGAAAATGTCTCTGTATTTCTCTTGGTGAAGCCATATCCATTCTTGTTATGAACCCTGCAATTAACTACCTTGTGACCAAAATAATTACAAGAATAGCAATACCCTTGAAAAGGATGTTTGTTTCTGAAGTTACCATATTCTTGTCTTTCATGTATCCTACATTATGTAGCTTTGTACCCAAACCTATAACATGAGAAGCATAATCCATTGAAACTACCTTGTATTAACCTCATTGGTCTCTTAGTCTCTTCTACCCTATGTTGCTTCATGTTCCATATGTTCCTCATTTGTGCATTATTCCTCTTCCTATTGAAATTTCTATTGTCCAACTCATCCTCAGAATTCTCACTTTCTCTTGCACTCTCTTATTCTGAAGCTTCTTATTCTTAAAAGCTTGAAATTGACTCCTCTCATTGTTTTATTTGTTCCTATTCAAATCCAAGTCTTGTTTTATTTGTTGATCATCTTTGTACCTTGATAATCTTGTCTATGGTTTTTGAAATTTTTCCAAACTAGTGTAGCTTATATCTAGACTCGTTTACTTCCTTAGTGAAGCTACTTCATGCTCTAGTTTTTCACATTCTAAAATCTTAGCTTCTAACTTCTCTTTAAATCTCCTTGTCTTAGCTATAATCTTTCCTTTCTCTTCATTACATTCTTGAAACTGAAGCTTAAGTTTGGAGTTCTTCTTTCTTACCTCCTTTAATGCATTAATGGTAGAAATAAGTTCACATTCATGATAAAATTCTCCTATCTTTGATTATTCCTCTATTTATTTGCCTTTGGAATCATCTTCATTCCTTTCTGATTTGTATTTTATAGGATCACCTCCTTATTCCTCTATTTCCATGAGTAGATTCTCTTTTGGTCCTTCAAGTGTATCTTCATATTCATCATCATTGAAACTGAAACCACTCCTTGTACAACTATATTCAAGATGACCAAAGTTACCACATCTAAAACACTTGAGAATTATTGGTGATCTTTTTCTAACCACTTATTTTTCTTCTACTAGAAATAGTATTTCATATTCATTACCTGAGGAGCTTTCATCGCTATCACTTGAATACTTACTTTCCATGTCTGCATAGAAAATCTTATTATATCTTTGTAATAACTTATTTCCTTGCTTGCCTTGTCCATATCTGCTTTTCTTTTGGTACCTGTGTTTTTCTTTTTCCCTGTTCTTATGATCCTGATTTTCTTCATTGCTATTTCTAGCTTCTTGACAATCAGATGCATAGTGACCATACTTTCAAAAATTAACTAATTTTTTACCTTTATGTTTTCTTTTATATTTATTCCTTATGCCATAATTTGATTCTTCATCACTGGATAACTCATTTCTTGAATCTGACTTCTTACCCTTTGTCATCTTAGTAGCTTTGAAGGTTGCTTCTTTCTAGGGATTAGGTTCCTCTTTTGTTCTCATCTCAAAAGCTGTAACAATGTCATGTAATTCATCCCTTGTCAAGAGATCACTATATTTTGATTCCTCTATAGCTAAAATATTTCCACCAAATATTTTTGGGAGTGACCTTAAAATATTATCACAAACATCGGATTCTTGAACATCAAGTCCAAGTCCTTGCATGGAGTTAACAACCTCATCTACACGAAGTAGATAAGCACTAATGTTTTCCGCATCCTTCATATTTAGGTCTTCAAATATTCCCTTGAGATTTTGCAACTTCACATTTTTGACATTTTTATCTCCTTCATATATGCCTTGAAATTTATCCCAAATTTACTTTTCTAATTTGTAGTGCATAACCTTTATAAACTCTGTTTTATGAAAACCTCTCAAAATTGCATTCATTGCTTTTGAATTATAATTATGTAGAAGCTTACCATATTTATCTTTATGTGGAGTAGTTGGTGGTGTGTATCCATTTTCAACTACTTTCCATATTTCATTTCCAAGTGCCATCAGGTGAATCTTCATTCTCATACTCCAAAATACATAATCGCTCCCATAAAACACTAGTTTTGAATTATCTAAGGATCCACTCTTAGAATCTATCTATGTTCTTGTGATATTTTTCATCAAGTTGTTAAAATATTTCAAAGGAACCCGCTTTTATACCAATTGAAGAACACAAGATTATATTGAGAGGGGGTGAATAGTATATGACCACTTTTTAATTTTTTTTCCCAAACAATATTATGCAATATATCAATGGAAATATTAACAACATTAATAAAATCAATGCACAAATCACCACACACAATAGAGACATAAATTTAACGTGGTTCACCCAATGTGGGCTACTCCATAGAGAAAATATTTCACTAAAATTTTCTCAATGTCTTTGGAATCCTTCCCTATTAAAATGTTTATGGACCTATATCCAGAGGAGAAACCAATACCCTAATCAAGTTCATGAATCTCTATCCACATAATACACCAATATCCTCAACTAGTTCATGTATATCTATCCATAGGAGAACTACTTCTCCTCTAATATGGCTGGTGAAACTCTAGAAGATTGTTGCCTCCACTACACTGGATTGTGGATATCTCTCCACTAAATAATCTTGTCCTCACTCAGAATACCTATCCTCACTACCCTAGCTAATGGATATCTATCCATTGGAGACTACTATCCTCTGCTATGTCACCTCCAAAGCTTACTCTCATCTCTATCACAAATCTTCACTAAACATAGTCCTTCAATATAGAAAAAATATTCTCAATATCTATCTCTGATATACACTAAACATAGTCCTTCAATATAGCAAAAATATACTCAATATTTGTCTCTGATATGCACTAAATATAGTATTTTGATCTAGCACAAATCTTCTCAATCTCTATCTCTATTCTAGCACAAACCTATCCTCAAATTTGCACCAAACTTTGTCCTAAAATATGTCCTCAAGGCTTAACACAAAGCTTGATCCAATCCTGAATAAACTCTACTAGATCTTCCCTAAGCCTTAACACAAATATTGAACAAATCAACCAGTCAAATATTCTCACAAGTCTTCTTAAAGACTTTCCTCAAATATGTATAACAAGTCCTCTCAAGAATTTTTTCAAGCTACTCTCAAGTCTTCTCTAAGACTTACCTCAAATATGCTCAACAAGTCCTCACTAGAACTTGTCCAAACTGCTCTCAAGTCTTCACCAAGACTTACCTCAAATATTCTCAACAAGTCCTCACTAGACTTGTCTCAAATCTACATTGTAAGCTTCCACAAAAGCTTACTCAACTTAGTCCTTAAGTCCACTCTAGGAATTACTCAAATCTATCCACTATATTTCAAAAAATCTTTATACAACTCAACTCAATCTATGATAGAAAACCTCTTTAATAACACACACAAGTTTCACAAATAATCTTGTTTTAATCTCACAAAAATATATATAGAATGGTTAGAGATTCTATATTTTTCACACCCACAAACACTCAATAACTTTCAAACTCTCTTGTTTGACCTTAGAAACATATAAAGAATGGTTATAGACTCAATCTATTTCACACTCACAAACACTCAATAACTTCCAATCTCTTTCTCAAATCAATTCAGAATATAGAATAATTTGTTTCATAGAACTTGAAATATCACTCTAATACTACCAATCAACCAGGATCAATCAACTTCACTCAACCAATCACTGAATGAAGGCTTATTCAAAAATGCTTATCAAATAAACCTCACATAACAATGATACTCATGATATTTCACAAATACTAGTTCAAGATAGTTTTCAACTTCTCATAACAATGATACTCATGATATTTTCACAATCCCTAGTTCAAGCATATGAATACTCACTTAATTATTTCCAACAATGCTTATCAAACAATCTCACATAACAATTATACTCATGATCATGCACAAAACCTAGTTCAATATAGTTCACAAGTTCTCACTCAAGCATTCATCAATCATGCATATAAATTTTTACTCAACAATGCTTATCAAACAAGAATATTTTTACTCCAACATAGCATTCACAACATCCAAAAATTACTCTCAAGAATAATGTGCCCTTACCTCTTGTTTGAAGAAGATTTGACTTCAAACCCCTGTCTCAATCACAATCAACTTTTTCCAATTTCAAAGGTTAGGTAGCAATGTGTCCTTAATTATTCACTCAATTTGATACCTCAAAATATTTCACCATACTTAGAAATAAATATTTTTACACCTTATAATCTCCACACTTCAAAATGCAAGTCAATAATTTGTCTAAAGAAAATAACCCCAATTATTTTATTTATAAACCCTTATCTCTCTAATACTTCATAGCTTAATTGTTAGTATTAATGTGCACTATGCCTTCTTTAGTTTGACACTTGTCATTGTCTTTGACATTTGTCATATTCTTCATACACACTTATACCTATATATGGTAGTCATTCGTTGTATAATATATCTACTCTATTCAAATCCTAACATTTGGTATTATCTATATATGCTCACCTGCCCTATGTAAGCCCTTGAGGGGGGATTTCCCTCATCGAAATCCTGCCTCATCCCCTCATTTTTTTTAACTTCATCATTTTCTCTTTTAGATCATTTTTATGGTTGAGCAAGAGTATCCTCTATCCCTAGACCAAATTGTTTTAGAAGGGACACGAGAAATTCTCACCGTAAATTCTAGGTTGGATAGTTGACTAGATTCCTGATATTCTGTGTTGGTTAAGTTTTCTGGAAAGTATTGATGGTGACAATGTTGTTTTTTATTTTTTTTATGGTAAAAAAGTTGAGCGCTTTGTTTGCTATGCTCAAATTTTTAGGGAGAATTGAAACTCATATTATAATAGGGCCATTAAAAGAATAAAGCATTTAAGGGGTTTTTATAAATCCAAGTAAGGGAAATTTCTTAAAAATGTATGGCCATAGGGGATGGCCAATTCATTCTAAAAAACTATTTTTGAAAACACGGAGGTAATAAATTTTTTATGATTTTTCCACATGGAAGTGGAAGGTCCTCATGGCCACTTTATTGTATTCAAGAAGTGAAGGCCCCATTGAGAGTGAAACATAGGGCTATTTATAGTCCTCATAAAGGTTTTTTCGTGACAGAAATAATGGTGGTGTCCAATTGTAATTTTGAGGCTATTTCATTTATCTTTTTTAATATCAAATTTGTATACCTTGGAGTGCACTCTCAGTTTTACCCGACACTCCC
The DNA here is from genome assembly GCA_028583015.1 of Wollemia nobilis. Classification (NCBI taxonomy): domain Eukaryota; kingdom Viridiplantae; phylum Streptophyta; class Pinopsida; order Araucariales; family Araucariaceae; genus Wollemia; species Wollemia nobilis. The sequence continues at coordinate 3,440,423 of JAQPPZ010016040.1, read as the reverse complement.
AAGGAAAATTGTATGTGATCCTTATAACTAGTCACCTTCTCTATAGACCTAGTAGATGCAACGACTGGTTACTCATTTATTCTAGTAGGATGAGGAGGTCACAATAAGGACACTTAATCTAGGGACTACATACATAGACACCCTAGACTCTATTCAAGGAATTTTTAGGATCTAATTTTTAAGACTACAAACATAGACACCCTAGGCTCAATCAACTTCTTCTTCTCCTTCATATTTAGCTTTAATGGCTCATTTTTATTGTATTTCATGGCTCGTATTTCTTTTGTATTAAGGTGCATTTTTGGCAAAGATCGACACCTTCTATATTGAGTTCACCATGAGGGAGGATGATATTCATGGTGAATCTAGTCAGTGACCTATGAGAGGTAACATACCTATAGGATGACCTACATAGGAAACATACCTAGATGTGGCTAACCCTAAGGCACCCAAGATGATCCTGAGGCACTTAGATGATTGACCTAGAGGTAACAGACCCATGGAAGTGGTTGATCCTATGGCAAAAAACCGAGATGTATACACCGTTGATCTAGCATTATTCATAGTTGGAGATCCAAACACAAAGAGCACAATCCTAGACCAAATCATGTAATAAAGGAGGATGATAAGTTTATTTTTTTGAAATTCAACATTAAGGGGGAATGTTACCTAATATTGACTTATTTTTTCTATAGTTAGGATAGTGCGCATTAAGGAAAAATGTTAGAATTAATGTGCACTATGCCTTCTTTATTTTTACACTTGTCATTCTCTTTGACATTTGTCATATTCTTCATATAGGTTTATGCCTATCTATTGTACTCATTTGTTGTATAATATATCTCTTCTATTAAAATCCTAATATTAACCCAATTAAAATATAATTCTCATTTTAAACCTTATAAATCCTATTTCAATTTCACTTTATCAAAATTCAGAATTAAAACAATTTACATTAAATACCTTATAACTCCCCCTTTGTAAAAATTTATCATGCCACATTTTAAACCTTAGAATCAGTTTTAATATTTAAAAAATTTAGTACCTTACCCTCAACGAGATTCAAAATCTCACTTGTGCTTTCACAGTGCCCTAGTTATGGCCCACATGCCATGTGAGCTAGGTGCTCACCTTGGCACCAAAGAGTGCCTCATGTGCTTTGAAATTTCACCTTGGCACCCAAAAAAAACTTTAACACATGCACCTTAGCAAAAGTGTTGTCATCGAATTTTGATCATGGAACCTCCTACCTACTAGCGACTTAAGCCATGTCTACATGTCGTTGGTCCAACCACCATGGTTGGCAATGAATATCAGAGTCGTCTTCTATTTATGCGCTTATTGACTACCATATTTACAAATAATTTATCCTCTTCTCCTCTTCCTCCACGTAGTTCGCACAAATCACATACACTTCAATTAGCTTTTATTCGAAGGATAATTATTTTCTTCCAAAGCATATGGTATAAATATAAACTTTTTGCTCTTACCTCAACACATCGGTGGGTGGAAAGGATAGTCAATGTTGGTGCTTGAATTTTATTGCTTGCCATTTGTAAAACTAACCTTAGGGTTATTATAATTTAAATTAATTTATAATTAATTTAGTTCAGCTCTATGCTTTAGACCTATAATATTATAATATTAAAATTATAATATTATTTTCTTGGTCCTTCATATTGCTCTTATAGACCTTTTTGACCACCTTAAATATTATAATAAGCATATTATAATATTATTTTTCCTTAGGCCTAGAAGCAATCATTTGTTTGCACTGCTCACAAAAACTGATGATGCTCACTGATACTGACTATTGACATCAATGACAACAAAAATTGCTCATATTTCCGTTAAATTTCTCTTGGTACCCTTCAACCCTTGCTAATTATTGAGTAGGTTTGAATGGATATATCTATAGGCTTCATTGAACAGTTTCCTAAATATGGAGGTAAATCAATTATCCTAGTGATAGTGGATTTTGTTTTGAAGTATACTCATTTTTTCCCTCTCTCATCCATACACCATCTCCATTGTCACTCAAAATTTATTGGAATCTATATTTCATCTCTAAAGAATACCAAAATCTATTATATATTATAGGGATCATATCTTTACTAGTCAATTTTGGTAAGAATTTATCAAGTTGTAGGGAACATAGTTCAAGATGAGTTTGACGTATCACCCTCAAACTGATTGCCGAACTAAAATTGTGAATAAATGCTTAGAAATATATATTCATTGTTTCACATCTAAACATCCTACATAGTGGACCAAGTGGTTTCATTTAGATAAATGGTGGTATAACACATCACACTACCACTAAGGTGAGTCCCTTTGAAGAAATCAATGGTCAACCTCCATCATTGTTAGCCTCTTACATTCCTTGTAGTTTCAATATTCAGGCTATGGATAAAACTCTTAATCAACATGATACTATTTTCACCAACTCAAGGTCAATCTAGATGTGGATCAAAACCATATGAAACAACAAGTTTATCAACAACAAACTGAACATAAATTTACTACTGGAGATATGGTTTTTCTTCACTTGCAACTATACATGCAATCCTCTCTCCAACTATGGGTTTTTCAAAAACATTTCATAAAATATTATGGGCCTTATTAGGTGTTATAATGGATTCAATGAACTATGTATAAACTAGCCCTTGTAGCTAGTTATAAAATTCATACGGTATTCAATGTACCTTTCCTCAAACTGGTTATTGTCAATAAGGTCTACACTTCTAAAATTGAATGAGGAAGGTTCCATAATTCTTTAAACTAAATGCATTCTCAATTTTAAATCATGCACCCTTCATTGGTGTGTCATCACTAATGTTGTTGTCCAATGACATGACTTACAACCTAAAGATGCTACAAACCTATTCAATAGTAGTTTCCTCACATTTATCTTTGAGGATAAAGCTTTCCAAATGGGTAGGGTATGTTAGGACCCCATACTAACAATATGATGTAATGTTCCTTGTGAATGTGGGGGGATACCAATATGTAAAGTTTTATAAATATGGGGAACACCAATGATAATATTTTAAAATATTTTGTAATATTTGTAACTCTACAAGCTCTTAGACAAGTGGCACCATCATATATAACTATTTTGAATAATGTAACTATGTTGTAGGTAGGAGACTCTAGCTCAAGTGATATTTTCCATGTAAGCCAAACCTAAGAGTTATACTTGTGTTTTGTTGATGGCTTTGTTTACTAACCCTTGTCAATGAGGGTTATTTTAATTCCCCATGGAGTGTGTTAACCCACCCAAAATTTTTTTATTGTAAAGGTCATTATCTTAAATTAATATGAATTTGCTTTTTTTATCAAAAAAAAAAGATTGTGGCATGATGAGCTTAAAATACGTGCGTTCGTTCTTCCACATTACACTATGGGTTGGTAATAAGTATCATATGATGGGTGGTTAGAGTTTTTTGAATTATACTTGAATATAAAACTCATTTAAAAGGTAAACATATAATCCTTTTTGAAAAAAATATTTATTTTTAATTATTAATATAATATTATATTAATTAAGGTGGTGCTCAATATTTAAGCTTAACCTTGTTAGATGAGTTTGTGCCTAGGGTAGTCAACCCCAGAGCCAATTTTAAGTGGTCTCCACCTCCTATAGGTTGGTTTAAGATTAATTTTGATGGAGTAGCTAAGGCCAATCTTGGCAGAGCAGGCACTGGTGGTATTGTGCGAGATCATAATGGGAATATGATGCTTGTATTTTCCGAATATTTGGGAATAAGGACGAAAAATGAAGCTGAAGCTAGAGCTATGTGGAGAGGCCTTCAAATGACTCAAGATTTAGAAGGAAATTTGATCATAGAAGGAGACTCTATGCATGTTATAAAACTCCTCAATAATTGGAAAACACCTCCTTGTAGGATTAAAACAATTGTTGAAGAGGCTAGGATCCTTTTCCAGGGAAGACAGGACATAAAATCCCAACATGTTTTTTAGGAAGCTAACAAAATTGTTGATAAGCTAGACAATTTGGGTGTCAATGGTGACAGACTTTTCAAATGGGAACATGATATCTCGAGTGAATTATAGAAGCTTATTCAAAAATAATTCTAAGAATGATAGTCGAATTTATCAATAGGGAAGGCATTGTAATTTTGAAGACTAGGAGTATTCATGTCTCTTTTTTGAATTGGACTCACAATAAAAATTATCTGAGCTATTAGTCTACATGGATGCTGCTTGGAAATACCACAAAGACTAATGGGGATAGTCACATATTAGATAACATGGCTTCTAGTCGTCTTAGTAATTTGAGGTTGGTTGATAATCACAAGGAAGGAAAAAAATGGTAATATAAGATTTCGAACCAAAGCCACATTGAACACCAGATAGCCATTGCCATAAATCTAGCTAGCAAGTTCACTTCTCCAAGGCTGATTTGCCAAGATAGTATGTGGTACCAAAGCATGTCATATACGAAAGAAAGCAATTACCAAATAATTATTAAGAGTAACTGTCAATACAGAGCTTGTGAGAGTTTTTTTCAGTACTCTGTTATGTGTGTGTGCAGCTTTTTGTTTCTCCATTGTCTTAAGGAATGGATCCATGTCTGTTTCTTTTTTGTAATTATGATGCATGTGTATTTTCTTGGGGTACATCCAAAATGTTGTATGGGAAGTTTCTTTTTGATAACAAGCTATGTGCCTTACCGGATGTAATGGCTTTTGTGGCATGTAGATTTTACATATATAGGATCCTTAGTAAGGATATGTTCATCAACAGACCTTGGGTTGATTTTTGTAAAAGGTTTTGGGTCAACCTGTAAAACCCAGTATTAATGCTATAGTATCTTATCTACCAAAAAAATATTAATTAAGGTTAATATTTATATTTAATAATATTATTTTTTTTAAAACTAATCAAATCCAAAAAAATAATTATAAAAGAACTATTCTTATAATAATATTTTTATATAGATATTTCCAACCATTATACATAAATATACACAAGAACATGTGTTACTAATAATATTTATATCAAAATCAAATTAAAACATAATTTATAAGATTTTATTTTTTCTATAGTAAATATTATTGCATGGAAAAATCCCCTTTCAATAAACATAGTTAATTTAATCAATATTATAGTATGTATCAATTATCATATTATTATTATATTTATTACTTTGTTTGATATAAATGTTGTTAGCCCTTGAGGCTTAGGGTGATTGATTGAAAGAAGATTTTCACATGTTATATTATGAATGAGTCTTAAAATTTGACACATGATATTTAGGACAAGTGACTAGATGTGAAGAGTTTTACACTATAAATTAAGGTTTAATTCCCATGGATGACCCTAATAAAATAACATGAGCTCAATGATTTAGATACCATGAATTTCAAGGACAAGATCTTGGTTTGAATTTTGTTGAGCAATTCATGTATAATTGCCACAATGTTGTTGTGATATCACTATATGGTTTAGAATTTTAGTATTTCTAAAAATTTATCATCCCATATTTTATAATTTTTTCTAAAATATATATTTCCTTCACCCTAGTATATCCTTTGTCACTTCAATCCTATATATGATAGGACAAAGTATATAGAATCTATAGGATTGAGGATGGTGCCCAAAATTTACAAATTATGCCAAAACTTGTAGTATTTTTGTAGATTCAAGTGTATTGTGGAGAACTATATACCAAGAAAAAATTATTTGTTGGTTCTATCAACTCTCCCAAAGATCATATAATCAAAGATTAACTATATATTTAAATTCTAGATAATAGTTGTATATGAACAAGTATCAAGAACTATAGAGCAACTGAGATTTTGGAAATCTATGAAAAATATCAAGGGCATCATTTCAAATTTTTTGTGGATATTTACATCTAAATCCTTTTAATAAGATCTTCATTATGTTATTTTCTATAATTAATGGTAAAAAAATAGGGTTTTGAAAGGTCCGAAAACCTTTTACATTAGAGGAGGCAAAAAAAAGGCCAATTAAGCATAGTACAACCTCCAATACCAAAAGAACATAAACCAAAACCCAATAACTACCCAAGAGAAGAAGATATATATAATGTCGTGATACAACATAGACTAGCTCACCACCCAATAGGGCTTAAAATAAGAAGTATTGTTTTAGATTTCTTTTAGAGAGATAAAAGTTCCTAATTAATTTTTGCTTAATATTGATGAATGAGCTTTCCCTCCATAAAATAAAGATTCCAAAATATCCATAACCCTCTAGAAGAAACATGAGTAGCCCTACTCACACCTTCACAATCCTTCCAAATAAAATTCCGTAACTGATCAAAATCCTCATCACCCATTTAGTTTCCTATAAGAAAAGAATATCAGGATTGAAATATTTTCTAAAATATTTTAGCACTCTTTGTTTAGTCAAGGTATGCAAATACTTAATATTATACGAGATAATATTTATTACTTTGAGGATTGTGGAGCCTTCCCTCTACTCAAAGTTAATGTAGACTAGGAGCCATTAGCCACATCTTCAGCCATTTTCTTCAAGAGAACCTTAGACTTTTTTGTTCTCCCCATCCCCCTCCCACTCATTTTTTTGGGTATTTTTGATGGGCCACATAGAGCCAATATTTCCTTACTTTCTTGATCCTATTGATTGAGGAAGGAGCTACTATTGATTTTCACATTTCACGTATTTAGAAATTATTGAAATCTAATTTTCTCTAAGGAATACTAGACCTCCTCTGATTCCCCTTCTAATGCATTTGTAGAAATATCTCCCTCATCGATATTCCAAAAAGACTTCATGTCAACTTCACCTTTTTTCTTATCTAGAGGTGTAACATCCTTCTCATTATATGGAATATATGTAGATACTCCCAAAAATACCTCAATCAGAGATTCCTAAAGAGGGGACAAAGAAACATAAGCAACAGGAAAATAATCCCCTTGAAGTTCTAGGATCTCAAATCCCTTATCCAAAATAATTCATAACCTAGCCTCATGACTAGTAGGAAACAACTCCTAATACAATAAATTTATTTGGATTCACTTCTACACCTTTAGAATGCCCATCATATTTTAGAAAATCTAAAACAACATTAGAGTGAGACTCATTTTTTTCTTACTCTAGAGCTTGATCTCCTACTTCTTAGGAGGTTTATTCTCAGGGTAGTCAGTATGTAAATGACCAACCCTCTTATAGTTAGAGCAATTGGGTTTAGAGGTTTCATATTCTATATCCTAGATATAATCTCTAAAATATAAAACCTTCTTAATAGAATATGGTGGAGTCTTATATATATTAGTGTTAACACAAAACCTAGCAAAAACCATCCTTATCTTTGCTTGGGTGGTTGGATCCACTACAATAAAATTGCCCATTGATTTCATAATACTCTTAAGGATGTTATAATCCTAGAAGACCATGGGTAACCTAGGAATATGCATCCATAGAGGTGCCATATTGATATTCTCAATTGATATATTGAAATTTTAGAATCATTTTCTCAAAACAATACCTTTTTGACTAAAGAACCATGGTCCCTTCATAACCATAGCTTACGTCTTCATAGACCTTAAAATTAAAGAGAATAAAGTCTTGGGGTTATTCCACCACTTATATATCCCTATTTGGATTCCATTTCTAAGAAAATCATATCCTAATAGACTCCAAATCTGTCCATACACCAATAAAATTTCTAATCAAAGACTTTGCTTGTTCCGTTGCCATTCTATGAAGTATATGTTAAGGAATCTACAAAGATAGAATATCAGCCTCAATATTTAAAACTAGTTCAAAGTGAGATTAACAATAGGGAAAACTTCCAATAATACCCAAGACCAATAATGGTTTGGATCACCTATAGATATAGGAGAAAATAATAAAGCTTTTGAACCTCCAATGCCTAGGTTAAACACATAAAATCTCATATAGAGCCCTAAGGGCCCACTTATCATGTCTACCTCACCATAAAAACCTACCTCCCTTTTCACACCTTCCATGCTACCTCTGGATCCTAGTCCCCTATACCCTATTTGTCATGCATATTCCATTCAAAATAAATACCATATGATATCTCATAGATATCTTAATGATGTAGATCTCCCAATGGCACTAAGTGCAAGCCCTTATAGATATCACAATGGTATAGATCTCTTTACAACATCAATCTTCTAATGGCATAGATGTACCATACTTGTAGATATCACAATGACATAGATGTACTTACCTTGTATATCTCCCAACAATGTAGATATTCTAATGGCATAGATATCCTAGAAAGAAAAATTTTAAGTTTATATTTTGATAAGAAAATATTTTGGAATATTACCCTTTTAAGGCATCATACACTTGTCTTGGAAGAACGTCATATCTCAACATCCCCTTCCTCCTTGATATGATATTATGGCTTAGTATCTGAAGGTATGACATAATGACACCTGTACATGACTTAATCTATATTCATACCTATTGTGACCCTTGTCAAAAATAGATGGATGTGCAAGGTCATTTTATTTTTCTTTGTTTGGATCATATCATGGTCTTTCGATTGTACATTCACCATATATATTGTGATGATTTAGTTGACTTATGGTTAGATTATGATTTTATATTAAAACCCTTTGTAGGAGTAGTGAAGGTAGTATTTTATGTATCTTTTTAGCTCTCCTCTTAACATTGACTACATATCCATTGCTAAGGATTGTATCGCTTATTGGCCATAATATTCATAAAATATAATTGGAGTAAACTCATGATAATCCACTTTATCTCTCATTAGTATGGATAATACATAGCACAACAAAAAAAATTGTTTTAGATGTTAAATATATAGAGAGAAGAGTTTCATGTTCCCCTCACTTTACATATGAGAACCTTTTTCCATTCCCTATATATATTTTCCTTTTTATTGAAATATGCACTCATGGTCCCAAAGTTGACCTTGGACTATTGGATAGATTTTATTTTTGGAATATGTAGTGTTAAGCTTCATTTTATGACATGCCCAAATTTTGTGTTATATTTGTTGTGTAGTCTTGTGGGACCCTGTGTACCTTTTTTGTGTGGGTTTATGGTATTATTGCAATAATTAACCTTAAAAAGTATTCTTTAAACTTGAATCAGGGTCACATATATTGCTTATACTTTTATTTAGTGAGTTTTCTTTGGTGTTATAGACATCTATCATATTGTGTTGCATTTTCTATGATTTATTGATTTGTCTAGAGTAAGGTTTTGATTCCATTATTTTTAGAAAGTATGAAGATAAATTGAACATGGTTTCAAAGTGAGTGTAAATATCCATTACTCAAACTTAATTTTTTAGTAATATCTCTTCTATGGTAGTTCTAGAATCAAAATGGTTGCTTGGAGATAGATGTGGAATTTTTTCATATTATTAATAGTGCTTTTAGTGTTGTGCACCAAACCTTAATTAAAATTGGATCATGAGCATATCACTACAACATAATGAATATATTACTTCAAGGGAAATATTAATCGATGATTTTCACTTTCTTCTCTTGAAACTCCATCCAATTTATTTTTTAATAGCCAAATGGATTCCATAACTATTGGATTGATTTCAAGGTTTTTTGAAACCCTCATTTATCTTTCATAGATTAAAAAAAAAAAAACCATTTTCTTCTCTATCTTGAAACTTTTAATATTGATGCAGAATAAATGAGAGGATAATTTACATGATTTTTGAAGAAGAGAGAAGAACCCATGTAATTTATAACTGCCCCATATGCCAATGAAGCCATGGAAAAACTTCCTAGCATGTAAAAGACCTCTAAGATACTTTAAAAAGCTATGAAAATATTGTAATATATGTTTTTTTGCACTAGCAAGAGAGGATGACTTAATTGGTGATGATATAAATATTTATGGTGAAGGGAAAACCATGGTATATGTGGAAGAACCATCAATGCTTTTAGAATCATGAAATTTTTGGGGGTCATGTTGTGGCCATTACATAACTTACCCCAAAATTGGGGACCCACCTTAGAATTTTGTGTGGTCTTCTTTGAGTGATAATGTTAGCTCCCTAATCTTGTATTTGCAATAGGTCATGAGGCTTGAATGTAGGTTAGTGTATTTATTTATTTATTTTTGAGGTGTCTATTATTTTTGGATGATAGGTTTAATGTTTTCTTCTTGCTTTGGTTTATAATAGTTCAAATATTTTAGACATTGAATTATCTACTTTTAAAATAAAATTGAATAAAATAAACTATTATATATGTATATATATAATACATATATAACAATAAATAAAAAAATGAAAAAATAATAATGATGAAAATGTTGTTATATATTTATATATATTAATCCAAAAAGGAGCACATTTATTAAGGATCCCAAGCTAGTGCTATATTAATGATTTTTTTTTAATATTCTAATTTGTATTCATGGAAATTTGATCCATGTAATGTTTGGTTTTGATAGGCTATAAAATGCGGGAGCAAAATGCCTTGGGTGGATCCCAAATTTGATACTATGGATAGCTCACAAACACTAGATGACACTTTGGCTATGATCTGGGCTATTAAAGTTGACTAGGACATAGCAGACCTAGTGAGATTACACAATTCTTGAGGTAAAAAGTAGATTATGTAGCATTGACTGAACCTCCAATACGAAAGTGGATAGTATTGATAGTGTTGAGTAACACTAATGTAGATGGAGGTTGACTATGACGAGGCCACACTTGCACTACATCATTTCACACATGGACATCATTATATTTGTGAAACACATACACTAAGATATCAGTGTACTATATAGGGATTACATGGATCATTGAATGTATGGTGTATAAATTTGGAAAAACGACGTGGCCAACCGATGACAAACATGGACTATGCTCACAAACACGAAGGCACTTGGCATCAACTTCAAAGAATATGTGAAATAAAGTATCAGTGGACCTTGACAATGAAAGAATGATCAGACGATTACCTACATGGACTAATGACATATTACTGATGCATATGGATGTAGTGAGGACACCGAGAAGTAGTGGGTTGAACCAAAATATGATGGATGACCATGTAGATAGCATGGCTTACTGGGCAATGGATCTCGTGCAGGATTATACGATGACTAGAAGAACATGGATGTGTAGAACTAGACAATTAACACATAAATCCTAGATAATTGGGACATGATGCTACTAACATGGCAACATAGGAAAAATGGATTTTAGACAACCGATTACTTGGCACTGTGCAGTGATGAAACAACCAAACATGAATAGTTGGATACCCTAATGGGCATCACAGATCATGGATGTATACACTACATGAGGAGGTAGATGAATTTCTACTAGATATAGTGGGTGAAATAAAGGCACAATCAAGATGAGGACAGGTCAGTGTGTAGCTTGAGATAGCAAGGAAAATCATGGCTCACATGGTAATATTGATTGCTCAAACAAAAAGAGTAAGATTTGAAAATTCAAAAATCTAATGGTAGAACAAGTCCCCATACCATAGTAACAATATCAATGACCGCTTCAAAATTCCATGGATAATAATGGGAATAGTAGCTCGATGAACACACCATTGACAGAGAAAGTGTAACTAGGATAATGTCACCCATTTTTATTTGGAAAATCGATTTATGATTCCATGCACAGATGCTGATCAGAAATGTCGTTCGTCATTGGAGGTGATCTATGACAACATTTGAAATATTTGAACCAGACACTCGGGATGTATCTAACGAATGTAGCAACATTTCAAAAATGTATTTGCAAGTTATCAAATCATGATTTAACCTTGATATTCTTATTGATGAGAGATTGGTCTGCACAGTGATAGTGCAACCCATGGGGTGGATATGAGTAGTATACTAAGAATGTGTTAAATCCAGATACATACCATGGCAAATGAAGACTAACACTACAACATAAAACTCATCGCATCAGTTCAGCGGAGAGCTAAGAGAGTGTTAAATAAGTGAATAGGATCCATAGTGAAGTATACTAGTGATGGGTTATTTTATCATGCATGTATAAATCACATATTTTAAAATGAATGTAAAATATTTATTGGAATTTGAATTATATACATGGTGTTACCCACATGTTTAGTATAAATTTATGCAACCTTTGAAAGGGTATTATGAAATAAAATACTACAACATTTGCATGTTACGCATGGTACCATGAAGTGTTACTAAATTTCAAAGAAACATATGTATGGCTACAAAAGGATGTGGAAGTTACATATCGGAGGAAATTATCCACCATTCAATTGCCATAATGGAAAAAAATGAATAAAAAATAAACAAAAAATATTTTTGTTGAAAAAGTTCCTTTGTCACATATGTAGCCAGGGATCACTACCTAAAGTAATCTTGAAATGGAAAAAAATAAAGGTGGCCATTACAAATGAAAATTAAATAATTTGGAATGAAAATATCTACATGGAAAATAGGAAGGATTTCGAAGCCAAGATAGACAAAATAAAATCTACAAAAAAAGAAACATGAAATGAAAGGGATATAAAGGATTTTCCAAACAAAGACTAACGTGCAACATGGGGAAACAAAAATAAAGTGGAAGGTAAAGGGTAATGGTCCATTCAAAATCTTAAAAAACCCATGTAAACATAGGCACAAGGGCTGGACATTTTTGGAAATATCAAGAGGTTGAAAATCTGCTATAACAGGAACATTTTATTTTTGTTTATAATGCAAAATGCTGCAGAAATTTACACCTTGTTAACAAAATTGGAGGAGATTTATTTCTAAATGTATTGAGTTAATGTCTATATTTCCCTTCCATTTTTTTAGACTTATAGACAATTTTTTATGCAGTTTAATGATACATTGTTGAATGTTTAGAAATATGGAGTTCATTTTGTTTTCCTTAGAAGATTAGACCTAACCCATTTCAAACTATACAAATACAACTCCAGATTAATTAGGTTACATTAAAAACTCTCACATATCTTGTTTTATAGGATAGGGTAGCATCATACTAGTAGTACTTTGCTTTTCATGTTTTCAGCATTCTGGTCCATTTTCCAGATTTTATTTTTATTTTTCTAACCTTACCTTTTTTGTAGTTTTTTAAAACTTTAGCAATTAAAAATAAATTAAAAAAATAACATAAAGAAAAAAAATGCAAAAATAGATGCATGGCTGTGAATAATAAGCTTTAACACTTCATTTAGAATAGTTTTTATTATATTTTGAAGCCATTTCAAAATTATAAAAATTGTTCAAAGTTGTTTTTTTATAAGGAATTTTGTAATTTTGAAATTTGACATAATTTCACATTTTGAAGGTAAATCAAATTTTAAGCTTTGCATTTCATTTTGCAAGTAATAAATTAGCTTCCCTTTATGAAAATTTTGGACATTTTGAGTCCCTAAGCTAAGAGTTGTCATTGATGTCAAAAGGATCTATGTAAGTAAGCACTATGTTTGTGTTTCACAAAGAGCTTCATGAGAAGCAAATGTTTTTGATCAAAGGTTCAAGAAGGGATGCATGGCATGTGGTTCCAAAAGGAGCTTCAAGGGAAGCTTTGCAAAAGGTTTTTATTTAAAACCATGGATGGCATATTTGAAATGGGTTTTTCTTAAAACCCAAGTTGGCTTTTCGTTTCATCGAAAAAGGTGCCCCGGTGATGGAGATATTTAATTTTAAATATTTAGTTTAAATTTTAATTTATTTAAAATTTAAATTTTAATTTTAAAATTAAAATTAAAAGTTTATCCGCCGACGTCATGAAGGAAGTTTCAAAAAGGCCGACGTTTCCAAAGCAAAGGGAAGGCATATAAATATGCCATTGAATTTTTTAATTCATTCATCCTTGCTCGTTGATATTTGCGCTTGGTATTTGCGAAGAAAAAGAGCTCGTGTTTTTCGTTTAAGTGACATAGCGAACATTAAAGGGAGACAACGACCACTTCCCAAAATGCATTGGGCAGCGTGGCCTAGTGGCAGCTTGGATTGTGCAAAGGTGTTGGTGACAAGGAGGTTGTGCGTTCGATTCCTGCAAGCATCATTTTTGGCTTTGTTCTATTGAGGCACCCAAGGCACATACTTTTCGCTTGGTGGAAGAGGGTGAAGGATAAGAAGCGGGTGGCGCTTATTTTTCACCAATGAGCCCGTAGCTCGTGCGGCAGCTTGGCCATGGCTAGGGCGTTCGCATTGGGGCAAGACGAGGGTTCGATTCCCCTCGAGGCAGGTATTAAGGTTTTTATTAATATTTTGTTTGGATTGCCTAAGGTGGAGTGATAAGGGGTAAAGGTGCTTCGTTAGTTGATTTGTTGAGTAACCTTAGGGAATAAGGTCATGGTGGTTGTTTGAGTTGTGAATTATTTTTAATTGTGATTTTTGAAATTGTTAGGAGTAATAAGGGTTTTTGATAAAGTTCTTTTTAGTGAAAGTTATTTTGAGTAAGGGTTTTCTTTTAAAAATAACTTTGGTGGATGTTAAAATAAAGTAGGAGTAATAAGGTGTTATTTGGATATTATTGTTGTGTTATTACTCAAGATCTCTAACCCTTGTTGAGAGTTGAAAAAGAAAGTGTGTTGAGTGTGACAGATTTAGTGGACAACTCATAAAGCATCAAAAAGGTATGAGCAATATTCTCCATTGATTTTATTTGGGTGGTTGATTTCTGAAATATCATTGGAGTGAAAAGGATTGATTGTGGTTTCCTTTTCGAAAGTGATTGGTTTAATGCTTCAAGGTTTTCTAGTTTGAGAATTGTGATTAAAACCTTGTTTTATAAGCATTGTTGTTGAAGAATGGGTGTGCAAAGAACTTGAACTTGAGTTAGAAAAGAACATGAGTATCATTGTTATGTAAGATTTGTTGTTGAGTATTGTTGGAAATATTTTGAGTTGATTGATTCATGCTTGGACTAGGGTTTGTGAGAAAGAGTTGTTCCTTGTGGTGATTGGTTGAGTAGAATTATTTGAGCCTAGTCAAGTGAATGTGTGGAGTGGTTGTTCAAGTTCCATAAAACAAACTATTCTATATTCTGATTTAATTGAGATTGAGTTGAGATTGTTTAAGAATAGAACATATTGAGTCTCTAAAAATTCTTTATGCTTCTATGAGATTGCTTTGAATTGAGATTGGGATTTGAGTATAGAACATATTGAGTCTCTAACAATTCTCTTTATGCTTCTATGAGATTGAGTTGAGATTTTGTTGAGCTGATTTGAGGTAAGTCTTTGAGAAGGCTTGTGGACTATTTTTGTGTAAGATTTTGTGAAAGCTTGCTATGCAGATTTGAGCAAGTCCTAGAGAGGACTTATTGAGCAGATTGGGACAAGTTCTGTGTGAGCTTGTTGAGCAGATTTGAGTAGGTTCTGAGTGAGCCTATTGAGCATATTTGAGTAGGTTTTGAGTGAGCCTATTGAGTAGATTTGAGGAGGTTCTAAGTGAACCTATTGATAGAGATTTGGAGGTGATAGAGTATAGAGGATAGAGTCTCAGTGGATAGAGATCCAACATCTAGGACAATTGAAGATAGATCTGAGTGAGGAGTCTTCAAGTGGAGAGAGATCCACCAGTCAGTGCAATAGAGAGACAAAGTCTTCTAGAAGATCACTAGCCAGAGTAGAAGGGGAAAGAGTTCTCCTATGGAAGAGATCCATGAACTTGAGATTTAGGGGATCAACATCTCCTTTGGATAGAGGTCCATAAACATTGTAATTGGGAAGGATTCCCAAGAGATTATTTGAGAAATATTTAGAAGAAATATTTTCTGTGGAGGTAGCCCACATTGGGTGAACCACGTTAAAAATGATGTCTCTCATGTGTGTGATGCTTTGTGTGATGTTTACTACTTTATTAATGTTGATGCTACTATTTGGGGAAAAGTTTTATATTATACTGTTCACCCCCCCTTCTCAGTATAAGCACATGTTCTACAATTGGTATCAGAGTGGGTCTCTCCATGAAGAGTCTAACAGCTCGAAAGAAGATCCTTCGGTAGCACACATGAACTCAGAAAGTGAAGAAGAAAGTGGGTTTGATATAAAAGAAGAATTTTTTGCTGCTCTTAGAAAATTGGAAAGACTTAGAGAGAAAAATTCAAACTTGAAGGAACAAATTTAGGAAGATGAAGAAGCAAGAGTGGAACTTATATATAATCTTATAGAATTCAAGATTAAGGTAGAATAAGGAAATAATATTGAGCAAGATATGATAGATCTATTGAGAGCCAAGGAAATAGAATGTGGAATATTGGAAGCAAAAATTGTTCTCCTAAGGAATAAACTAGAAGGGATCAAGATACTACAAAATATAGAATATGTGAAACAAAAAGAGGAATCAAGCTTCCAAAAGGTAGAAACTTCAAACAAAGAAAAGCAAGCAAAGGACATCAGAAAGGAAGAGAGCAAAGAGGAACCCTGGATAAGAGTTAATTACAAGAAGAGGATGACTTCTTCACAATATCCAAGATCTCCAAACAGGTTACATAATCTCTTTCATGGTCATTGTTTTTCTTGCAATAAATATGGTCATATAGCTGCACACTGTACTCATCATGCAAGATACGATAGAGATTTCAATTCCTTTGCACCTCTCATGGATGATGATGTTATATGTTACAAATGCAATAACTTTGGGCACAAGGCTAGATGGTGTAAAATGATATTTCCTGAGTCTAGAAAAACAATTCCAACAACTAGGAAGGATGAAAGAAAGAATGATAGGGCCAGATCTATGTTAGTTCAAACAGCCCTGCATGCTCAAAATAAAGAAGAACAATGGTATCTGGATAGTGGTTGTTCTAGTCACATGACAGGAGACAAAGACAAATTCATTGTTCTAAAGGAAACAAATAGAGGATCAGTAAGTTTTGGTGATAATGGATCAGCTAGGATTGTTGGGAAAGGTACTCTAAGTCTAGACAATGGAAAAACAAAAATAGAGAATGTTTTGTATGTCAAAGGGTTAAAGCACAATCTACTGAGTATAAGTCAACTTTGTGATCAAGGATATATGGTTACCTTCCATCCAGATAGATGTGAGATAAGGAAAACTAAAACAGGAAGAATTATTGCAAATGCAAGAAGGACTCCAAACAACTTATACATGCTCAATGAGATCAAAGGAGAAAAGTGTTTTCTATCACAAGAAGATGAGAGCTGGTTATGGCATAGAATATTAGGTCATTTGAATTTTGACAACATAGTCAACATAAGCAATAAACAGGCAGTCAGATATTTACCCAAAATAAGGAGACCTCAAAACACAATTTGTGCACCTTGTCAACATGGAAAGCAAACTAGGACAACTTACAAACCAAAAGGCTATATGTCTTCTGAGCCTTTAAGTTTAATACATACTGATTTGTGTGGTCCTACCAGAACACAAAGTATTCAAGGTGAGAGTTACTTCATGTTGTTTGTAGATGATTATTCCAGAATGGTTTGGGTAACTTTCCTAAAAGAGAAGTCAGAAGCCTTCAAAAAATTCAAAGCATTCAAGAATTTGGTTGAAAATGAAATAGGCAAAAGGATTAAGTGTCTAAGATCTGATAGAGGAGGAGAATTTACTTCAAATGAGTTTGTAGAATTTTGTGAACAACATGGAATCAAGAGAGAGTACTCAGCAACAAGAACTCCCCAACAAAATGGAGTAGTTGAAAGGAAGAACAAGACTGTTGAAAACATGGCTAGAGCTATGTTAAATGAATCTAAGTTGTCAGATGGTTTTTGGAAAGAAGTAGTATCCACAACTGTGTACATAATTACTAGGGCTCAATTAAGGGTAAATCATCATAAGACTCCTTATGAGCTTTGGAAAGGAAGACCTGCTACTGTAAAACATTTCAAGATTTTTGGAAGCAAATGTTACATAAGACGGGAAGATCAGAATTTGGGCAAATTTGATCCAAGATGTGATGAGGGAATTTTTCTTGGATATTCCACTAAAATCAAGGCTTACAGATGTTACAACAAAAGAACATGCACTATGGTGGAAAGTATGAATGTGATAGTTGATGAAAAGATAGATTCCAGAGAGCCAATTCAGCAAACGGTATACCAAGAAGATGGATGTTGTCAAGAAGAATTTTGTGAGGAATCAAAAAATGATGAAGAAGAAACACAAAGGCTTCTTCCTAAGACTCCTTCCAGATATGTACAGAAACATCACCCAAAATATCAGATCATTGGGAATCCAGATGAAATACAGACAAGGAGAAGAATAATAAAACCATCTCAACAAGCAAATTTTTCTTTGCTATCTAAGATTGAGCCAAAAGATTTTTCTTAGGCTTGTGAAGATGAATTTTGGGTTAAAGCAATGAATGAGGAATTAGATCAGATTGAGAAGAGAAAAACTTGGGAACTTGTTCCATGACCAAAGGACAAAAATGTGATTGGCACAAAATGGGTCTTCAGAAATAAGTTGAATGAAGATGGACAAGTTGTCAGAAATAAAGCAAGGTTAGTTTGCAAAGGTTATGCACAAGTAGAAGGAATTGATTTTGATGAAACCTTTGCTCCAGTTGCACGACTTGAAGCTATAAGGATATTTTTAGATTTTTCAAGTTTCAAGAACTTCAAGGTATATCAAATGGATGTTAAGTCAGCTTTTCTAAATGGGATTCTAGAAGAAGAGGTCTACATTGAACAACCAGAGGGATTTATACTATCAGATACACTAGATCAGGTATGCAGATTGAAAAAGGTATTGTATGGCTTAAAGCAGGCTCCTAGAGCATGGTATTCAAGATTGGATAGGTATCTACAGGAATAAGGATTCAGGAAAGGAATAGCAGATAGTAATTTGTATATCAAAAATGAAGGAAATGATCTTTTAATAGTGGTTGTTTATGTTGATGACATAATTTTTGGAGGAAATAATGACAAGATGTGCAAAGAGTTTTCTAAGAATATGCAGAGTGAATTTGAGATGTCTATGCTTGGTGAATTATCCTTCTTTCTTGGTCTTCAGATTTCACAATCATAAAAGGGAGTGTTTCTTTCTCAAGCCAAATACATCAAGGAGATGTTAAAGAAATTCAGATTAGAAGATTGCAAACCAGTAAGTACTCCTATGGTCACAGGGTGCAAGTTAAGTAAGGATGATGAATCTCTAGAGGCAGATCAGAGACTATACAGATCCATGATTGGCAGCTTATTGTATGTCACAGCTACAAGACCAGACATAGTACAATCAGTGGGATTAGTGGCAAGATTTCAAGCAACACCTAAGGAAACACATGTGGCAATAGTAAAAAAATTTTTAGGTATCTAAAAGGGACTATGGATTTTGGACTTTGGTATCCTAAAAGTGATAGTTTCACACTCACAGCATATACATATGCATATTGGGCCAACAACATTGATGATAGAAAAAGCACAAGTGGAGGAGCTTTCTTTCTTGGAGAAAGACTAGTCTCTTGGTTAAGTAAGAAGCAGGTTTCAGTATCACTATCTATAATAGAGGTAGAATATATTGCAATGAGTAGCTAGTTGTACACAGGTGTTATGGATGAAGAGGACTTTAGAAGACTTCAAGATAAAGCATGATCAACCTATTCCTATACTATGTGATAATACTAGTGCCATATGTATCTCAAAAAATCTGGTAATGCACTCCAGGATGAAGCACATTCCAATTAAGTATCATTTTATGAGAGAACAGGTGTCAGATAAATAGGTCAAATTGGAGTATGTCACTACAAAGGAACAGATAGCAGATATTTTCACTAAGCCACTCTCAAAAGACACTTTTGAGTATCTTCGAGGAAAATTGGGAGTGAGACTCCCACCCTAGAATTAACCACCTCATGTGGAGGTGGGGAGGGGCTAAGCTAAGAGGCTCATTCTTAGCCCCGAGCCCCAAAGGTGACCCTTTGCCATTGATGACAAAGGGGGAGAGATTTGTGTATATTGAGGAGAGTTTTTGATATGGGGAGAGATTTGATATTTGAGAAAGCTTTGAGCCAGGGGGAGCAAAGTCCCAAGGGGAGCAAAAAGAAGGTCAGATTTCAGTAAAAGGATATGGGTTGCCATCAATGACAAAGGGGGAGATTGTTGGACATTTTGAGTCCCTAAGCTAAGAGTTGTCATTGATGTCAAAAGGATCTATGTAAGTAAGCACTATGTTTGTGTTTCACAAAGAGCTTCATGAGAAGCAAATGTTTTTGATCAAAGGTTCAAGAAGGGATGCATGGCATTTGGTTCCAAAAGGAGCTTCAAGGGAAGCTTTGCAAAAGGTTTTTATTTAAAACCATGGATGGCAGATTTGAAATGGGTTTTTCTTAAAACCCAAGTTGGCTTTTCGTTTCATCGAAAAAGGTGCCCCGATGATGGAGATATTTAATTTTAAAGATTTAGTTTAAATTTTAATTTATTTAAAATTTAAATTTAAATTTTAAAATTAAAATTAAAAGTTTATCCGCCGACGTCATGAAGGAAGTTTCAAAAAGGCCGATGTTTCCAAAGCAAAGGGAAGGCATATAAATATGCCATTGAATTTTTTAATTCATTCATCCTTGCTCGTTGATATTTGCGCTTGGTATTTGCGAAGAAAAAGAGCTCGTGTTTTTCGTTTAAGTGATGCAACGAACATTAAAGGGAGATAATGACCACTTCCCAAAATGCATTGGGTAGTGTGGCCTAGTGGCAGCTTGGATTGTGCAAAGGTGTTGGTGACAAGGAGGTTGTGCGTTCGATTCCCGCAAGCATCATTTTTGGCTTTGTTCTGTTGAGGCGCCCAAGGCGCATACTTTTCTCTTGGTGGAAGAGGGTGAAGGATAAGAAGTGGGTGGCGCTTATTTTTCACCAATGAGCTCATAGCTCATGCGATAGCTTGGCCATGGCTAGGGCATTCGCGTTGGGGCAAGATGAGGGTTCGATTCCCCTCGAGGCAGGTATTAATGTTTTTATTAATATTTTGTTTGGATTGCCTAAGGTGGAGTGATAAGGGGTAAAGGTGCTTCGTTAGTTGATTTGTTGAGTAACCTTAGGGAATAAGGTCATGGTGGTTGTTTGAGTTGTGAATTATTTTTAATTGTGATTTTTGAAATTGTTAGGAGTAATAAGGGTTTTTGATAAAGTTATTTTTAGTGAAAGTTATTTTGAGTAAGGGTTTTCTTTTAAAAAGAACTTTGGTGGATGTTAAAATAAAGTAGGAGTAATAAGGTGTTATTTGGATATTATTGTTGTGTTATTACTCAAGATCTCTAACCCTTGTTGAGAGTTGAAAAAGAAAGTGTGTTGAGTGTGACAGATTTAGTGGACAACTCATAAAGCATCAAAAAGGTATGAGTAATATTCTCCATTGATTTTATTTGGGTGGTTGATTTTTGAAATATCATTGGAGTGAAAAGGATTGATTGTGGTTTCCTTTTTGAAAGTGATTGGTTTAATGCTTCAAGGTATTTTGGTTTGAGAATTGTGATTAAAACCTTGTTTTATAAGCATTGTTGTTGAAGTGAGTTGTTGATGCAAAGAACTTGAACTTGAGTTGGAAAAGAACATGAGTATCATTGTTATGTGAGAGTTGTTGTTGAGTATTGTTGGAAATATTTTGAGTTGATTGATTCATGCTTGGACTAGGGTTTGTGAGAAAGAGTTGTTCCTTGTGGTGATTGGTTGAGTAGAATTATTTGAGCCTAGTCAAGTGAATGTGTGGAGTGGTTGTTCAAGTTCCATAAAACAAACTATTCTATATTCTGATTTAATTGAGATTGAGTTGAGAAAGATATTGAGTTTGAGAATAGAACATATTGAGTCTCTAACAATTCTCTTTATGCTTCTATGAGATTGCTTTGAATTGATATTGGGATTTGAGTATAGAACATATTGAGTCTCTAACAATTCTCTTTATGCTTCTATGAGATTGAGTTGAGATTTTGTTGAGCTGATTTGAGGTAAGTCTTTGAGAAGGCTTGTGGACTATTTTTGTGTAAGATTTTGTGAAAGCTTGCTATGCAGATTTGAGCAAGTCCTAGAGAGGACTTATTGAGCATATTGGGACAAGTTCTGTGTGAGCTTGTTGAGCAGATTTGAGCAGGTTCTGAGTGAGCCTATTGAGCAGATTTGAGCAGGTTCTGAGTGAGCCTATTGAGCATATTTGAGGAGGTTCTGAGTGAACCTATTGACAGAGATTTGGAGGTGATAGAGTACAGAGGACAGAGTCTCAGTGGATAGAGATCCATTAGCAAGGACAATTGAAGATAGATCTGAGTGAGGAGTCTTCAAGTGGAGAGAGATCCACCAGTCAGTGCAATAGAGAGACAAAGTCTTCTAGAAGATCACTAGCCAGAGCAGAAGGGGAAAGAGTTCTCCTATGGAAGAGATCCACGAACTTGAGATTTAGGGGATCAACATCTCCTTTGGATAGAGGTCCATAAACATTGTAATTGGGAAGGATTCCCAAGAGATTATTTGAGAAATATTTAGAAGAAATATTTTCTGTGGAGGTAGCCCACATTGGGTGAACCACGTTAAAAATGATGTCTCTCATGTGTGTGATGCTTTGTGTGATGTTTACTGCTTTATTAATGTTGATGCTACTATTTGGGGAAAAGTTTTATATTATACTGTTCACCCCCCTCATAGTATAAGCACATGTTCTACATAAAATTGCAATTTCATTAAAGGGAGGTAATTTATATGGCATTCCAAAGGCCATTGTTTTTAGAGCAATAAATTAGCTTCTCTTTATAAAAATTCTAATTTCATTAAAGAGGGGTAATTTATATAGCATATCAAAGGCTATTACATTTTAGAGTTAGTCATTTATGTTATTTTATTTCATGCTTAAAGTTTAACAAAGCAAGCTAAAATGAATCCAATCATCATTTAAGGTTCACATTTAGAGATAGATTTTAATCTTTGTTTCATGCTTAAAGTAGGATTTAAGGAAGATAAAACTTGTTTAAAATCTTCTTAAGCAAATAAAAATAAAATCTACCTAAAATAATTTAAGATAAAATGAACTAAAGAATTTGCATAATGGACATATGAGGGTCAATCACATTTTCTTTTATTTTAAGTTTCATGAACAATCACTATTATAGAAATAAAATAATACCAACACAAACCCCTTGTTAACAGTTATTTTCAAATCACTAAGGTATTCCTAGCACATATTTGATACATCTTCATAATATTACAAGCATACATAAAGTAAAACGAACCTTGGAGAAATTTCATATTTCTTTGCAAGAGAGGATTTTCTAACCAAAATATTGACTATGATGGTGATTTTGCAATTGGGCAAAATTTCCACTCAATAGAATTGGTGTTAGAAGGAGGGCATGAATTGGTATTTATTGATTTAATGCTTTTGAATTGTTCATATAGTGAATAATGTGATTTTTTTTAACCTTGCCAGCTTTGAATTTCATGTCCTATTGACTATTATATTTGGCCTCGTTTAGCACTCAATAAAATTGGCACTAGAAGGAGGGCATGAATTAGTGTTTATTGATTTAATGCTTTTGAATTGTTCATATAATGGATAATGTGATTTTTTGTAACCTTAAGAGCTCTAAATTGTTGAATGCTTCACGTCCTATTAACTATTATCTTTGGACTCCTTTAGCACTCAACATAATTGGCACTAGAAAGAGGGTTTTATTTGGTTTACTTTATTGCTATTTAGATGCTAACCTATTCATGTTACTTGAGAGCATTATTTGAAGGCATTGGTATTGATGAATGAGATTTTTTTGATCATATCCATTGATTTGAAAGTTATCTAATTGATGATGTATTAATGCTAACCTTTTGTAAATTGGAGAATGTTATTTATTTCTATAGTTTAATTCATGCATTATAATTGATGAATGTGACAATTTATTCATTTGAAATTTGTTATTTGTTTCATGTTTCTTTGAAATATATATTCATTTGACTAACAAAATTGGTACTAAAGTTGTGTTCTTTAATGCCCACTAATGACATTGTTTAACCATGGCAAGAATCACATCTTGGATAGGTAATTATTATAGCCATTTAAACATACCTACCCATCAAATCCCTAAAGGTGTTTAAGAATATTAACCTCAATTTAGGCATGATGTGGCATCGATTGAGGAACATATTCAAAGATACAAGGACATGTTAATTTATTTGCAAATTATGCATGGAGATGTTCCTTGTAGGTTGTTTTCATACAATTTGGATGAGGTTGCATTTTATTGGTACATACACTTGCCTTTGAGTTCTATCACTTCTTGGGCTCAATTAGAAGCAACATTTATTAGTGATTTTGGAAAATTAGTTAACCCTCTTATGATGCTAAGTCATATTATCTCTATTTTTAAACAACCTAATGAATCCACAAGATAATTCAATGATAGGATCCATAGGTTGTATACCAAAGTAGAGACTCATTACATCATTTTTGAAGAAAAGGTCGTTCAAATTTACCTATAAGACTTAGACTCCCTTACTTCTACATTCTTAAGGACACTTCTTAAAAACCCATCCTCGTCTAGAGCCTATAATGAGGTAATAACCATAGAAAAGTGATGGATTTTGAGAGCAGTTGATGTGGGTCGATTATCATTGCTTAATATTAAGGATCAAAATAAGATACCACCCATGAGTCAGGTTGATGCACAACCTTCTCCCATGATGAATTGTACCTAAGGAATTACGGATTCAAACTAATACCAACCACCCAATATAGCACCCTTGAACAAAATAATGTATAATATGAGTAATAAATGGGATAAAATTATTTGTCCAAATGTTACAACCACTTTAGACATCGTCTAAGAGGAGGTGCAAGTTTCAAATCCAATATCCACCAATGAGGATTGTGGTAAACAAGCCTATCAAAATGTGGATATTGGTTCTATTTTAGAAATGCATCAATATTCCAACAATGGAAGAGTCCTAGATGTACCTAGAATTGAAATATGTGATAGGTCAAGACCTTCCATAGAATTGAATAAGTCGATTAAAGTGGATTACCAAGAAAGCCAACATATTCTAAATAATGACAAGCTAGAAATGAATGGTTTAGAGTCATTATTTACGAAGAAGGATTGGGATAATATAGAAAGTCAAATATAAGAATTGATCCCATTGTAGACACCCTTGGCCCACCAAAAGATAAATTTGAGGAAGATGATTTTTTTTTAAATTGAGGAGCATGAATTTGAAGAAGATTTTTTGAAATTGAGGAGGAGGAATATGAGGAAGAATTTTAAGGTAACATGAACGAAGGGATGCAATCTCATCACAAGTTTCAAAAATATAGTAATTATACTATGCTAGATGAATAATGGGAACCATTTAATTATTTCATAATTCCTAAAGATATTTCTATTCCACTTTATGTTAATGTGCAAAAAATTAAAAATATTGTCTCGTCTATGGATCTTATACTATGTATGCAGTAAGATGATCCAATTTCACAAAAACTAGAGCCATCGAAAGTGGTTGAAAATGAATTTAAAAAGGAATCAATAGATGTATCTAAATATTATGCAGAATATTTGATAAGATTTCATCCTTTGATTTTAGAATATTATTATTATAATGGTTGGGGCATGTACAATGAATTATTGTTTTCTCACACTGCTATGGATGAAATTTCTATTTCACTTGATATGCAAGATGCTGAAACATCTATACCACATGAAGAGCTTGCAATTCCTATACAATTATAAAATGGTATCCCATTTGCAAAAATAGAGAAGGTTCCTTAATATGATCATTTTTAATATGCATTTATGGAACACCTTGTTGAAGTAGAAAAGGAATAAATGGTAAGCATTCCTTATTATTAAGTTATTTTGGATTATTAAGAAATAAAACCTCATATTCCAGTCTAGAATGCTAAAAATTTGGGTACAAATTCACATGATTATCTTGAAGATTCTAAGGAAGAAATACCATGGATGGTTAACAAGGAATTGGAACCAAAGGATAAAAATGTTGCCTTATTCGAAGCCACACAATTAATTGATCATGGAGATGTGTTACTTGAAACATCCCTTGATAGAAAATATGTATGGTTTGAAAAGGATGGACACATGTTTAATTGGGTGCCTAATTTTGGTGTTTTTGATGAACATGTAATGGATGAAAATGAAGGGCTACAAGATGATGATGATGATAGAGACCATGAGGTAAAAGAGGGAATTACAAAGGTTCACCAAGTTGTGGTAAATGAAAGTGTACAAAAGGTAGAATCTCACCTTTTATGTTCAACCATGCGAAATTTAGGTGAAAATTACCTAATTGTCTATGGGATTCAAATGCTATATGTGATGAAATACCATTGGAGGTTAATAAAGAACTAGAGTTTATTTCTAATCACACCACTAATGATATTGCTTTGTTGAATGGAAGAAAATTAGATATGCCTTAATTATTTAATCAAATTCATCAACAATTGATAGTGGAATCTAGGATACTTGCAAATTGTTGCATAAGCATGATTGGACTAAAGATGTATTTAATGAATTGGATTTAATTTTTTTGAAAAATATATATTTTTTTGAAGGAATTCATATCCATTAGTGAAAGTGAAAACTAAATATAAAATCATGAATCAAGTTTCAAAATTTACTCCTCACTAAATGAACAAGAGATAGTTGAAAATCATGTATTTTTTTATAAATTCAATGAATCAAAGTTTCAACATAGAATAGCTAATATCATTGAAAGAATTGGTGGGATTGTTGTAAAGCTTCACATGCATATCAGGGTAAATATTTAGATCATTATAATTGTTTTTGGTATCTAAGGAAGTGATAGCATAATTTTTTGCACCACCTTGTACATAGTGTATATTATTATATATAGTTTTGGTTTTCATGTTGTCATTTTAGCTCTCGTGTTTTTGTGCTTTTTATTTTTGTTGTTTTGTTTTGTTTTCTTGTTAGTTGCATAGGTTAGGTGTTAATTTTCAAATTTTAGTTTGTAAGTTTTATGTTTTGGGTTGGTCCCTCTATTTGAGGTGATGTTTCTTGGTCGCTACTAATGCCCTCTTGACCTTTTTTTGTGCTCGTTTGTCATGAAGAGTGAATTTCCTATCATGTGGATAAAGGAAAAGGGGATAAAATAATTTAGTAACCTCTCCTAGATTTTGGGATTAATATAGTGAATTTTTGAATACTGAATCATTTTGCTCAAGCTACACATGAACACATCATATTAAAGAATTTCACGAAGCAATTATTCCTTCTCATTAACTTCAAATATAAAGGTTTACATGCGGTTACAAGTTGGTTTAACCAACTCGATGGTTGAGTAACCAAATTGGAGAGCGCCTATGAGCGCTACTTTTTGATTATGCAAATAATGAAATAACAACTTATTCTAACATCCCCCCTTATTACATTATTGGCAAATCCCAATTGTATCTCGAAACTTTTCATATTTGATACGTACAAGTGCTTTGGTAAAGATATCTGCAACTTGCGCATCAGTAGGAATGTATTGAAGTTGTATATGGTGCTTTGGAACTTCATATCGAATAAAATGACATCTGATATCAACATGTTTGGTACGTTCATGGAAAATTGGATTTTTGACAAGATTAAAAACACCTTGGTTGTCGCAAAACAAATGAAGAGGAATATTCTTTGGAATGCCCATATTTGTAAGAATGTGACTTAACCACATTATCTCGTAGATTGCTTCACTGGCTGCACGATATTCTACTTCTGTAGAAGATAAAGCAACCACATGTTGTTTCTTATCGTGCCATGAGATAGGTCCAGATCCTAGATGGAAAACATATCAGGAGGTGGATTTACGATCATCAAGGGATCCAGCAAAATTTGAGTCTGTGTATCCCAGTAAGAAAAAATTATTATTCTATCTGTATTCCAGACCATAATTTGTAGTACCGTGAACATAATGAAGAACTCTTTTTGCTACTTTCTAGTGACTCATTTTAGGCTCTTGCATGAACCTTGAAAGATATCCCACAGCAAAACCGAGATCTGGTCTGGTATTTGTCAGATATAGGAGACTCCCAATCAACTGGCGATAGAGAGTACCATCTACCTACAGTGACTTATCATATCGAGATAACTTAAGTCCTTGCTCCATTGGAGTTGCTTTTGACTTACAATTAGTCATCCGATATTTTTCTACTAAAGTATTGGCATATTTCTTTTGTGTTCCTCTAATATGAAACTTTTGTTGAGTAACTCCTAAACCAAGACAATAGTGCAGAAGTCCTAGATCTGTCATATCAAATGATTTCTTCAAGTTGTCTTTTACTAAGTCACATTCTTTCTGAGCTTCTTGTGATGATCAGATCGTCAACATAAAGTATGAGAATCACTATATCAGAACCATTTTTCTTAATATAGATATTTGCATCTGAATGACTTCTTATGAAACCATGCTGCATAAGGTTACTGTCTATCTTGATATACCAAGCTCGAGGAGCTTGTTTTAGCCCATATAGGGATTTGATCAACTTGCATACTTTTTTTTCTTGCCTCTCAACCACATATCCTTTTGGTTGAGTCATGTATAATTCTTCTTGTAAGTCACCATTCAAGAAGGCACTTTTAACATCCATCTGATGCAATTTCCACCCAAACTGAGCTCCCATGGCACAAAGTACTCTAATGGTAGTCATTTTTGTAGTAGGGGCAAAAGTATCTTCATAATCTATGCCTTATTTCTATGCATATCCCTTTGCAACAAGCCGGGATTTATGCTTATCAATAGATCCATCTGCCTTATACTTCACTTTGAATACCCATTTGCAGCCTATGGGTTTCTTTCCTGTTGGCAGATCAACTAATTTCCAAGTATTATTTTTAAGAAAATATTTATGTTCTACATCCATAGCCTCTTTCCACTGTGGTTTATCAAGTGCAGATTGAACTAGTTCATTTGTATTTAATGTAGACATATAAATTTTTTCTCCATCCTCATCTTCTTCCCTGTCATATTTGGTACCCACTGAAAAATCATCAAAGTGGTGACAAAGTTTGTCAACCTCTGAAGTAGATTCTTTTGCTCTCATCTGTTGAGTCATACTGTGAGTACATGGCCTATCAAGAGATAGATCTGGAAAGGATTTCAACTTAGCATCTCTCAAAGTGCTAGTATACCATTTTGGAATTTTTTGTTTTTGCTATGGGAGTTGAACCTCCTTCTTAGGCTCTTCTTAATCTATGTATACAGTTGTGGATGTGTCTTTTGATGTGGGAGCTTCATCAAATACAACATCTCTACTTACATGTGTCTTCTTGGTCTTAGGATCAATCAATCGATAACCTTTTGAGTACTCATCATAGCCAAGAAAGATACACTGCAGGGTTTTCTCATCCAGACTTCCTCCTTTTCTATTTTGGAATGTGCATGAATGCTTTACATCCAAACACCTTCAGATGAGAAAATAATTTCACGAACCAATTATTCCTTCTCATTAACTTCAAATATAAAGGTTTACATGCAGTTACAAGTTGGTTTAACCAACTTGATGGTTGAGTAACCAAATTGGAGAGTGCCTATGAGCGCTACTTTTTGATTATGCAAATAATGAAATAAAAAAATATTCTAACATCCCCCCTTATTACATTATTGGTAAATCCCAATTGTATCTTGAAATTTTTCATATTTGATACGTCCATGTGCTTTGGTAAAGATATCTACAACTTGCGCATCAGTAGGAATGTATTAAAGTTGTATATGGTGCTTTGGAACTTCATCTCGAATAAACTAACATCTGGTATCAACATGTTTGGTACTTTCATGGAAAATTGGATTTTTGACAAGATTCAAAACACCTTGGTTGTCGCAAAACAAATGAAGAGGAAGATTCTCTGGAAGGCTCACATTTCTAAGAATGCGACTTAACCACATTATCTCGCAGACTGCTTCACTGGCTGCACGATATTCTGTTTCTGTAGAAGATAAAGCAACCACATGTTGTTTCTTACTGTGCCATGAGATAGGTCCAAATTCTAGATGGAAAACATATCCGAAGGTGGATTTACGATCATCAAGGGATCCAAAAAAATTTGAGTCTGTGTATCCCAGTAAGAAAAATTATTATTCTGTCTATATTCCAGACCATAATTTGTAGTACCATGAACATAATGAAGAACTCTTTTTGTTGCTTTCTAGTGACTCATTTTAGGCTCTTGCATGAACCTTGAAAGATATCCCACAACAAAACTGAGATCTGGTCTGGTATTTGTCAGATATAGGAGACTCCCAATCAACTAGTGATAGAGAGTACCATCTACCTGAGGTGACTTATCATATCGAGATAACTTAAGTCCTTGCTCCATTGGAGTTGCTTTTGACTTACAATTAGTCATCCGATATTTTTCTACTAAAGTCTTGGCATATTTATTTTGTGTTACTCTAATATGAAACTTTTGTTGAGTAACTTCTAAACCAAGACAATAGTGCAAAAGTCCTAGATCTGTCATATCAAATGATTGCTTCAAGTCATCTTTTACTAAGTCAATCATTCTTTTTGAGCTTCCTGTGATGATCATATCATCAACATAAAGTATGAGAATCACTATATCAGAACCATTTTTCTTAATATAGAGATTTGCATCTAAAGGACTTCTTATGAAACCATGCTGCACAAGGTGACTGTCTATCTTGATATACCAAGCTCGAGGAGCTTGTTTTAGCCCATACAGGGATTTGATCAACTTGCATACTTTTTGTTCTTGCCCCTCAACCACATATCCTTCTGGTTGAGTCATGTATACTTCTTCTTGTAAGTCACCATTTAATAAGGCACTTTTAACATCCATCTGATGCAATTTCCACCCAAACTGAGCTCCCATGGCACAAAGTACTCTAATCATAGTCATTTTTGTAGTAGGGGCAAAAGTCTCTTCATAATCTATGCCTTCTTTCTGAGCATATCCCTTTGCAACAAGCCAAGATTTATGCTTATCAATAGATCCATCTGCATTATACTTCACTTTGAATACCCATTTACAGCCTATGGGTTTCTTTCCTGTTGGCAGATCGACTAATTTCCAAGTATTATTTTTAAGAAGAGATTTATGTTCTACATCCATAGCCTCTTTCCACTGTGGTTGATCAAGTGCAGATTGAACCGTTGTGGGTTCATTTGTATTTAATGTAGACATATAAATTTTTTCTCCATCCTCATCTTCTTCCTTGTCATATTTGGTACCCACTAACAAATCATCAAAGTGGTGACAAAGTTCGTCAACCTCTGAAGTAGATTATTTTGCTCTCATATGTTGAGTCATACTACGAGTACATGGCCTATCAAGAGATATATCTAGAAAGGATTTCAACTTAGCATATCTCAAAGTGCTAGTATACCATTTTGGAACTTTTTGTTTTTGCTGTGAGAGTTGAACCTCCTTCTTAGGCTCTTCTTCATCTATGTATACAGTTGTGGATGTGTCTTTGTTGAGCAAGGTGTTGCAAGAAGTTTGTCATTGTTGTCAACACAGGCAGTTAGATCCAATGATGTAGTGGAAAGACAGTGTAGGAGTCATTCAGATGCAAGAAGATAGAAAAAATTCGAAGAAAAATTCAAGTGAGAAAACTGTCGCGATATCGCGACCTATTTTCTGTCGCGATTTCGCGACAAGTTGGAGGAGAGAGAAGATGCAGCCGAAAATGTCACGATATCACGACAAGTCGGAGG
Source organism: Wollemia nobilis (assembly GCA_028583015.1). NCBI lineage: Eukaryota > Viridiplantae > Streptophyta > Pinopsida > Araucariales > Araucariaceae > Wollemia > Wollemia nobilis. Next base: position 3,408,845 of record JAQPPZ010016040.1, on the reverse strand, counting down.
AGAGAGAAGGCGCAATCAAAAATGTCACGATATCACGACAAGTCGGAGGAGAGAGAAGGCGCAATCAAAAATGTCACGATTTCGTGACAAGTCGGAGGAGAGAGAAGGCGCAATCAAAAATGTCACGATTTCGTGACAAGTCGAAGGAGAGAGAAGGCATAGTTGAAAATGTCACGATTTCGCGACAAGTCGGAAGAGAGAGAAGGCGCAAGGCAAACTGTCACGATTTCGTGACATGTTGGAGGCCAAGAAGCTAAGTCGAGAAACTGTAGCGATTTCGCTACATGTTGATTTTTCACTGACCGAAGCAAGGAGAAAGCGTTAAGTTGAAAAGCTGTAGCGATTTCGCTACAAGTCAAAAGTGCACAAAGCAAAGGTGTAGCGATTTCGCTACGGGCAAAAGTTGCACAAAACAAAGGTGTAGCGATTTCGCTACGGGTAAAAGTTGCTCAAAACAAAGGTGTAGCGATTTCGCTACGAGTTGAAAATGCTCAACACGAAGGTGTAGCGATTTCGCTACCAGACAAAAGTGCAAAACTTAAAGATGCAGCGATTATGTTACAAGTCAAAATTTCATGGGTAGAAGCAAGTTGGAAGCACAAGGCACAAAGTTGTAGCAATTTCGCTACTGCATGAAGCACAAAATGTACGAAAGCCGAAAGCGTCGCGATTTCGCGACAAGAATGAGGATGACGTCAGCAAAAGCTGAAAGTGTCACGATTTCACGACAGGATGCAAGAAAAGCTGCTGGAAGCCGAAAGCGTCATGATTTCACGACAAAAATGAGGATGACGTCAGCAACTGATCAAAGTGTCACGATTTCATGACAAGAACGGTAGTGAAGCGTTCAAAGGCCAAAAGGGTCACGATTTCACGACGACAAGGTCAAGAAGGCGTACGGCCACAAAAAGTGTCACGATATCGTGACGTGTTGCTATTTCACGGCAATAAGCTACAGGAAGGTGACGAAGGTGGCAGAAGAGTTTGAGGCCGACAAAGTTAAATCTGGGCCGATAGATTTTAGGGTTTGAAGCCGACATCTTCTAGGGTTTTATAGCGGATGTTCTTAGAGGTTGAAGCCGACATCTTCTAGGGTTTACGGTTGACATCTTCTAGGGTTTTATAGCGGATGTTCTTAGAGTTTGAAGCCGACATCATCTAGGGTTTTATAGCGGATTTGAAGCCGACATCTTTTAGGGTTTTACATCGGATGTTCTTAGAGGTTGAAGCCAACATCTTCTAGGGTTTACGGCTAACATCTTCTAGGGTTTTATAGCGGTTGTTCTTAGGGTTTGCAGCCGACGTCCTTAGGGTTACAGTCGACTAGAATTTAAGATCTGTCTTGAAATTTCTTCTATATAAGGAGGACTACGTCGAGTTTGAAAGTGCGTTGCGAGGAGATAATGTGCGAATGCGAGAAGAGTGATTGCGCAAGTGAAGTTCGGTCGAGTATAGTGCAAAGTCGTAGTTCGAATCTGCATATCGTGATTCCATGGATGAAAAGCGCAATGTGTAGAGATGGAGTTCTAAGTTCAAAATGTTAGCGCGCAAATAGCAGAAGTGTCGATCATCCGGTTGTAGCAGAGATTGCGAAGAAGTACACAGAAGCGATCGGACAGTGCGAAGAGTTTTGCGCAGAAGCAGAATGCAAAAAAATAGCAGACTGTAAGGAATGAAGTTTTATTCTATCATTTTTATTATCTTTATTGTTCTCCAAGTTGCAGCTTGGTATAAGGGGTTGGTGCCTCTTTCCAGTAGGTGCTGGTAAAATAGGAGTTGGTGCTCCATTCTTTGAAGCGAGATAAAGTTAAGGGGTTGGTGCTCCTTCCAGTTGGTGTTGGTAAAGGATTATGTAAAGTTGTAGCTTTGCATTGACTGGATTTGGATGGTAGTCCAAGCAGTCATTTTTGAGGAGTAGCCACATTGGTGAACCTCGTTAAATTGTTGTGTTATGTGTGATGCTTTCTTGATGCATTTAGTATCTCTTTTATCTGCTTTAAACTGCTGCTGGATTTAAAACTAATTGTTTTAGAAGTTTTTAAAGAACACACTGATTCACCCCCCTCTCAGTGTCATTGTGATTACAACAATTGGTATCAGAGCCAAGTACCTGAACAGGCTTAAACAGCTAAGGTGATCTTAGAAGTTACGCAATGGCAAGTGGTGAAGGTTTCTCCTCGAACAAAGCACCATTGTTTGATGGGACTAACTATGCGTTCTGGAAAATTAGAATGCAGACATATCTCAGTGCTTTGGGTTTTGACATCCGGGGTGCGATGAGTTAATGGTTACAAAGCTCCTGCCACCGCTCCAACAGACATCTACTTGGTAAAAAGGCATTTGAATATGATTCAAAAGCAAAAAATGCCATCATGTGTGGACTAGTGGAGAGTGAGCTAGTCAAGGTCATAAATTGTGAATCAGCAAAAGATATATGGGATAAACTAGAGAACATCCATGAAGGAGATGATAGGATCAAGGAGGCCAAGCTTCAAGCACATCGAGCTCAATACGAATCTTTAAAGATGGACAATGATGAGAACATAGAGACCTTCATGCAAAGAGTCAATGGGATCACCAATTCAATCGGAGGTCTCGACGAAGAATTAACCGATGTCTGCTATCGTGAAAAAGGTATTAAGATCGCTCCCTCCTAGATTTGATTCTAAAGTCTCTGCCATAGAAGAAGCCAAAGATCTAAATAGTTTTAGTATGGATGAGATGCATGGTTCTTTGACTACTTTTGAAATGAGAATAGGAAGGTCTAATCCCATAGACAGAGAAGCAGCTTTCAAAGCCCTAAAAGGCAAAAGCACAAAACAAGAGTCTGAAGAAGAGGATGCTTCAGATGAAATGGAAGCAAATTTTGTCAAAAAGTTGAGAAAAGGAAAAGGAAAATACAAAGGAAAGCTACCTTTTAAATGTTTCAATTGTGGAGGCATTGGACACTTTGCTATCAAATGTCCTCTCCATGACAAGAACAAAGGTGAAGAAACTCAGCATCAAGAAAGAAGTGAATGGAGGAAGAAAACTAACTTCAGAAAAGGCAATTTCAAAAAGAAAAGCTTTATCTCCCGAAATGCAGAATCTTCGAGGGACAGGTTCTAGTGAAGACTCCGAAGAAGGAACAGGTGAGGCTCTCTTTATGGCGTTTGAAGTAGAAGAATCAGAAGAGGCAGAAAACACACAAAAGAGAGAAGGAATGAACTCTGAAGTATCTATTGAAATAGGTGAGGCTGAAGTTGATTTAGAAGGTGAGCTGGTTTCTGCTCTTATGGAATGGAAATCTGAGAAAAGAAAGAATAAAAAATTGTTAAGGAAGCTTGAGGATGCAAATGACATTATAGCCAGTCTAAAAACACAGACAGAAGAGTACAAGAAAATGTCCGAAGATCTTGAAGTACAGGTAACCATGAAGATAGATTACTATTGCAAATTGGAAGAAGAAAATGTTAGTCTTCGAATACAGATACAAGAGCTGGATCAAAAAATTAGTTGTCATTTAAAACGTGATGAAAGTTCGATGAAGCTGGACAAAATCCTAAGCGATCAAAGACCCACAGGTATCAAATTCGGTCTAGGCTTTACTGAAGGAGAATCATCAAATGGACCAAAGGCAAGCAATGTTGAATGTGAAAAGAGTAAAGACAAGAAACAAGTTGTTGAAAGAAAAACAAATCAGGCAAAAGAAAGCAGTAATGCCAGTCCTGAAATAGGAACTGACAATGACGGTTTTACCAAGGTCACACATCAAAAGAAAAGAAGATCCAAGGCTCCTGCAACAACTTGGCAAAAACCATCTTTCAGGTTCAATCATTATTTCTATGGTTTCTATTTTAAATGTAATGGTTATGGGCATAAAATTGTGGACTGCAAGTACAATATAGGTCCTAGAAGTTTCACTAGTAGAAATGCTTTTGCTCCTCTAATGAGTTATGCAGTAGAATGCTTTAATTGTCACAACTTTGGGCATATTGCTAGAAACTGTCGTAGTATTTCTATTTCAAATCAATCTCAAAAAAGAAGAATTCAACCATATAGGGCAAAACAAAATAGAATTTCTTCTGAAGGATATGTGCAAGATTCTGAAAAGGGGAAATCCAAGCTAGAACCCAACACCACAGTTAAAAAAGAATGGAAACAAAAAGAACAGCTCAGGAAAGAACAGGAATCTTTAATAGTGCAGACAGACTTTTAGAGCTCAGAATAAATGTGTACCGTGGATCCTTGATAGTGGGTGCTCAAGTCATATGACAGGTGATAAACAGAAATTTGAAAAACTACAGAAATATGAGGGTGGCTCTGTGAAGTTTGGAAATAATGATGGAGCCAAAATTATAGGAAAAGGGTCTATCAAAATTAGTGAAGGGAAAATCAAGTCAGAAGAAGTTTTATTTGTGGATGGTTTGAAACATAATCTGTTAAGTGTTAGTCAAATCTGTGATAAAGGTCATGAAGTAGTCTTCAAGAAGCAGGGTTGTGAAGTCAGAAAAATAAACAGTGGGAAATTGATAGCAACTGGTTCAAGGACGTATGGTAATCTGTACACACTCTCGAAACTTTAGAAGGTACGTGTTTTATTGGACAAGAAGAAGAGAAGCTGGTTGTGGCATAAGAGGCTTGGACACATAAGTTTTGATAATTTGGTGAAAATCAGCTCTAAACAAGCAGTAAGAGATATTCCAACCATTAAGAAACCTTCAAACAGTGTTTGTGCTTCATGTCAGAAGGGAAAGCAAACCAGAGTATCATTCAAAACAAAAGAGTACCACACTAGCAGGCCTTTAGAACTCATTCATACAGACTTATGTGGACCCATGAGGACTCAAAGCATAAACGGCGACAAATACTTTATGTTGTGTATCGATGATTATTCCAGAATGACATGGATATTCTTCCTAAAAGATAAAACAGAAGCTTTTGAAATGTTCAGAACCTTCAAACAGCTAGTTGAGAATGAAACAGGAAAAAGGATTAAATGCTTGCGATCAGACGAGATGAGGAGAATTCATTTCGAATGAATTTATAGAATACTATGAAAAATATGGAATCAGGAGACAATATTCAGTAGCCAAAACTCCCCAGCAGAATGAAGTAGTAGAGAGAAAGAACAGAACCATACAGAAATGGCATGCACCATGCTGGCAAGAAAACAAAATAGCAGATAGATTCTGGAAAGAAGCAGTTCACACAGTAGTATACATTCAAAACAGGTATATGTTAAGAACTCATGAATGCAAAACACCCTATGAGTTGTGGTTTGGTAGAAAAGCAACAACAAAGCATCTCAAAGTATTTGGCTGTAAGTGCTACATCAGAAAAACTGATGACAACCTTGGAAAGTTTGAAGATAGAGCAGATGAAGGTGTTTTTGTTGGTTATTCTCCAAATAGCAAAGCTTACAAATGCTACAACAAGAGACTCAAGAAAATTGTGGACAGTGCCAGATGTTAAATTCGATGAAGGGAGGAAACAAACAGTTAACTTTGAAGAAAACTACCCAATCTACGAAGAAGTCATTGAAGGAGATGAAGTGCATGGAACAGAAAATACGTCTACGGCTGATGCAGATAACTTATCAGATGACTCAGAGGTGCAAGAAAATAGAAAATACAAAATGGGCAGCTGGCAGAAAAATCATCCTAGAGACCAAATAATTGGAGATCCCACAGCTGGCATTCAGACAAGAAAGAAAGTAATAAGTAATTACTCTCTTTTATCCAGCATTGAGCCCAAAAACATAGATGAAGCAAGCAAAGATGACAGCTGGATGAAGGCAATAAATGAAGAGTTAGATCAGATTGAAAAGAACAGAACTTGGGAGTTAGTACCTAGACCTGTAAACAAGAATGTAATCGGCACCAAATGGATATTTCGAAACAAATTAAATGAAGACAGACGAGGTCATTAGGAACAAAGCAAGACTGGTTTGTAAAGGATATGCACAGGGTCGAAGGCATTGATTTTGAAGAGACTTTTGCTCCGAGTGGCCAGATTAGAAGCAATTAGAATGTTTTTGGCCTTAGCAGTTCACAAAAACTTTAGGGTGTATCGGGATGGATGTAAAATCTACCTTTTTAAATGGGAAACTCGAAGAAGAGGTCTATATTGAACAACCGAATGGATTTCAAATTAGTGAGGATCCTAACCTTGTCTGCAAATTAAAGAAAGCACTGTATGGATTAAAGCAAGCACCACGGGCTTGGTATGCTAGGCTAGATAACTATCTCTCTCAACAGGGATTCAAGAAAGGTTTAGTGGACAGTAATCTGTATGTAAAAACAGAAGGTGGGCATCTCATTGTTTTAGTTGTCTATGTAGATGATATCATATTTGGCAGCAACAAAGATGAAGCTTGTAAAGACTTAGCAAATAAGATGCAGAATGAATTTGAAATGTCTATGATTGGTGAACTTGTCTTACTTTCTTGGGCTACAAGTTAATCAAAATGAGAAAGGCATATTCATTTCCCAAATCAAATATGTCAAAGAAATGCTAAAAAGGTTCACTATGGAGGATCTGTAAGCTGATCAGGCACTCCCATGACAACAGGCTGCAAATTGAGTAAAGAAGATAAATCTCCACCTGTAGACCAAACCATGTACAGATCTATGATTGGAAGTCTATTATATTTAACAGCCACTAGACCTGATATTCTGTAGGCAGTTTGCATGGTAGCTAGATTTCAGGCCAGTCCTAAAGAGACTCATGTGACAGCAGTAAAAAGGATTTTTCGGTATCTTAAGGGCACCATGGAGTATGGGTTGTGGTATCCAAAAGGCAAAGACTTCACTCTTATATCATATTCAGATGCAGATTGGGCTGGATGTGTTGATGATAGAAAGAGTACCAGTGGTGGTGCATTCTATTTGGGGGACAGATTGGTTGCATGGCACAGTAAGAAGCAAGAGTCAGTTTCTTTATCTACAGCTGAGGCAGAATATATTGCAGCAGCAACATGTTGCACACAAGTCTTATGGATGAAACAAACTTTGAAAGATCTAGGTATTAATTTTAGTGAACCAATATCGGTAAAGTGTGACAACACCAGTGCAATTAACATCTCTAAGAATCCGGTAATGCACTCATGGACAAAGCACATTGCTATAAGGTATCATTTCTTGAAAGAGAAAGTTGCGGAAGGAGAAGTTAAATTGGATTATGTCCCAACTACGGAACAAGTAGCGAGATATTTTTACAAAACCTTTGCCCAAGGAAGTATTTGAGTACCTTCGAAGCAAATTAGGAGTAGTCACACTTCCTAAGAAGTGACTAGCTACAAGGATCACTTTCTCAGGGGGAGCATTTGAGTATTTGACTATTCTTTTGCTCATGATCATAATTTGTGCCAGATGCAACAAAGTGTGCCTGAGAAGTGTGAGGATGGACTCGGGGGAGTCCGTAGCAGCCCTTTGGTATTATTGACAAAGGGGGAGAAGAGTTACAGGAATGTACACAGGTGTTGCCAACAATTCCAAAGGGGGAGATTGTTGAGCAAGGTGTTGCAAGAAGTTTGTCATTGTTGTCAACACGGGCAGTTAGATCCAATGATGCAGTGGACAGACAGTGTAGGAGTCATTCAGATGCAGAAGATAGAAAAAAATTGAAGAAAAAGTCAAGTGAGAAAACTGTCGCGATATCGCGACCTATTTTCTATCGCGATTTCGCGACAAGTTGGAGGAGAGAGAAGATGCAATCGAAAATGTCATGATATCACAAGTCGGAGGAGAGAGAAGGCACAATCAAAAATGTCACGATTTCATGACAAGTCGGAGGAGAGAGAAGGCGCAATCAAAAATGTCACGATTTCGCGACAAGTCGGAGGAGAGAGAAGGCGCAATCGAAAATGTCATGATTTCATGACAAGTCGAAGGAGAGAGAAGGCATAGTTGAAAATGTCATGATTTCATGACAAGTCGGAAGAGAGAGAAGGCGCAAGGCAAACTGTCACGATTTCGTGACATGTTGGAGGCCAAGAAGCTAAGTCGAGAAACTGTAGCGATTTCGCTACATGTTGATTTTTCACTGATCGAAGCAAGGAGAAAGCGTTAAGTTGAAAAGCTGTAGCGATTTCGCTACAAGTCAAAAGTGCACAAAGCAAAGGTGTAGCGATTTCGCTACGGGAAAAAGTTGCACAAAACAAAGGTGTAGCGATTTCGCTACGGGTAAAAGTTGCTCAAAACAAAGGTGTAGCGATTTCGCTACGAGTTGAAAATTCTCAACACGAAGGTGTAGCGATTTCGCTACTAGACAAAAGTGCAAAACTTAAAGATGCAGCGATTATGTTACAAGTCAAAATTTCATGGGTAGAAGCAAGTTGGAAGCACAAGGCACAAAGTTGTAGCAATTTCGCTACTGCATGAAGCATAAAATGTATGGAAGCTGAAAGCATCACGATTTCGCGACAAGAATGAGGATGACGTCAGCAAAAGATGAAAGTGTCACGATTTCATGACAGGATGCAAGAAAAGTTGCTGGAAGCCGAAAGCATCGTGATTTCGCGACAAAAATGAGGATGACGTCAGCAACTGATCAAAGTGTCACGATTTCATGACAAGAACGGTAGTGAAGCGTTCAAAGGCCAAAAGGGTCACGATTTCGCGACGACAAGGTCAAGAAGGCGTACGGCCACAAAAAGTGTCGCGATATCACGACGTGTTGCTATTTCGTGGCAATAAGCTACAGGAAGGTGACGAAGGTGGCAGAAGAGTTTGAGGCCGACAAAGTTAAATCTGGGCTGACAGATTTTAGGGTTTGAAGCCGACATCTTCTAGGGTTTTACAGCGGATGTTCTTAGAGGTTGAAGCCGACATCTTCTAGGGTTTACGGCGACATCTTCTAGGGTTTTATAGTGGATGTTCTTAGAGTTTGAAGTTGACATCATCTAGGGTTTTATAGCGGATTTGAAGCTGACATCTTTTAGGGTTTTATAGTGGATGTTCTTAGAGGTTGAAGCCGACATCTTCTAGGGTTTACGGCTGACATCTTCTAGGGTTTTACAGTGGTTGTTCTTAGGGTTTGCAGCCGACGTCCTTAGGGTTACAGCCGACTAGAATTTAAGATCTGTCTTGAAATTTCTTCTATATAAGGAGGACTACGTCGAGTTTGAAAGTGTGTTGCGAGGAGATAATGTGCGAATGCGAGAAGAGTGATTGCGCAAGTGAAGTTCGGTCGAGTATAGTGCAAAGTCGTAGTTTGAATCTGCATATCGTGATTGCATGGATGAAAAGCGCAATGTGTAGAGATGGAGTTCTAAGTTCAAAATGTTAGCGTGCAAATAGCAGAAGTGTCGATCATCCGGTTGCAGCAGAGATTGCGAAGAAGTACACAAAAGCGATCGGACAGTGCGAAGAGTTTTGCGTAGAAGCAGAATGCAAAAAAATAGTAGACTGTAAGGAATGAAGTTTTATTCTATCATTTTTATTATCTTTATTGTTCTCCAAGTTGCAGCTTGGTATAAGGGGTTGGTGCCTCTTTCCAGTAGGTGTTGGTAAAATAGGAGTTGGTGCTCCATTCTGTTGAAGCAGATAAAGTTAAGGGGTTGGTGCTCCTTCCAGTTGGTGTTGGTAAAGGATTATGTAAAGTTGTAGCTTTGCATTGACTGGATTTGGATGGTAGTCCAAGCAGTCATTTTTGAGGAGTAGCCACATTGGTGAACCTCGTTAAATTGCTGTGTTATGTGTGATGCTTTCTTGATGCATTTAGTATCTCTTTTATCTGCTTTAAACTACTGTTGGATTTAAAACTAATTGTTTTAGAAGTTTTTAAAGAACACACTGATTCACCCCCCCTCTCAGTGTCATTGTGATTACAACAGTCTTTTGATGTGGGAGCTTCATCGAATACAACATCTCTACTTACATGTGTCTTCTTGGTCTTAGGATCAATCAATCGATAACCTTTTGAGTACTCATCATAGCCAAGAAAGATACACTCGCGAGGTTTTCTCATCCAGCTTCCTCCTTTTCTGTTTTGGAATGTGCATGAATGCTATACATCCAAACACCTTCAGATGAGAAATGGAAGGTTTCTTACCACTCCATGCTCCTTGTGGAGTCTTCCCTTGTAGAGCTCTAGTGGGTTCTCTATTTAGGAGATATGATGATGTGTTTACTGCTTCTGCCCAATATTTATCCTCAAGATGTGCTCCTTTTAGCATACATCGAACCATTTCCATAATGGAACGATTTATTATTTCTGCAACTACATTCTGCTGAGGTGTATAGGCTGTAGTCAGTTGTATTTTGATCCCATGTTTTTTAATAAACTCTAAAAACTCTTTAGAGGTATATTCCCCCCCTCGATCTGAGTGGAGGGTTTTTATCAAACATCTCGACTCCTTCTCAACAAGATTCTTGAACTGTTGGAAGTAGAGAAATGCTTTTGATTTCAACTGAAGAAAGAAAACCCACATATTTCATGAGTAATCATCAACGAATAGTTGAAAATACTTTTTCCCACCATAGCTGGTTGGCATAGGACCACACAGATCGGTATGTACCAGCTCTAAAGGTTTTGCAGCTCGAGAGGAGCTTGCTTCAGAAAGCACTCGATGTTTCTTCCCTCCTAAGCAATCCGAGCAAATAGATAAGATAGATGAGAGGGGTGGAAGACCTTTCACCATCCCATATTTGTGTAATTCAAGAAAATATCTAGAACTGAGATGCCCATAACGTCGATGCCAGAGAGAGGTGGCCTCCTTCGTAGTTGCAGCCAAAGCAACATGTGAAGTGGAAATAGCATCGAGAATAAACAAGCCATGTTTGTAAGATCCAGTTGCTACATGTTTACCATTGTGTGTGATAAAACATCTCTTCTTGCCATTGACAACTCAAAACAAGACTTCCATGTTTCTATCCAACATTTGTGTGACTGAAAGCAGATTATTGGCTAAGCCTGGAACATAGAGAACCTTTTCACTTTGACAATTACCATCAGGAAGAGACATAAAAATATCCCCTTCTTATTTTACTTGATATACCTGATTGTCAGCAATTATGACTGGCTTACCCTCTTTTGCCACAAAAGTATCAAACCAAGATTTATCCCCAGTCATGTGTTTGCTAGCTCATGAATCAATATACCATACAACATCTATCTGGGAAGACAAAGTATGAGTCATGAGCACCTTGTGTGCTCGTTTAGAGTCAGAGTCTGAATCAAACTCAGGAGAATGTGAGTTTGAGTTGGATTCAGCATAAGCAACATGGCCTTTAGATTGCTTATGCTTAGTGTACTTTTTCTTGTGCTTGCCCTTCTTTTGGGAACCTCTTTCATTTGGTTGCTTGTTTTTGAACCAACATCTGTTGGTGTCATGGTTATTCATGTCATAAATTTTGTAATATTTTGTATCTTTTTGCTGAGATTGCTTCCCTTTTCCTTTGGAAGAAGCACCTCCTTTTTGAAACTGGCCTTGTTGTTTACCACTTTGTTGTGTGGAGAGAGCATTATCTGGTATGTCATCTTTCTGGACCTGAGTTGCCTCCTCAGTCTGAAGTAAGTTTACCAGTTCCACAAATGAGACTTGTCTACCAGAAACATTGAGAGAAGTGATCAACATCTTGTAGGAACTTGGTAATGCTCTCAAGATAACAGAATTCAAGACATCATCATCCATAGGTTTTCCCATAGCATTAAATTTTGCTTTCAAATCTACCACTCTGCATAGAAATATGTCAACTGTTTCTCCAGAACTCATACTGAGATTATGTAGTTGAGTTTGAAGATGGATAATAGTGGATTGATTCTTCCCTTCATATACTGTGAGCAAAGCATCCCAGGCTATCTTACTAGTTTTTGCATCACAAATATGAGGCTTCACCTCATCTGTGGTAGCAAGTAAGATAAATACAAGACTCTTATGGTCTTTCTTATCCCAATCATCTTGATCTATTCCTGTTGTTTGAGGACATTTTTCAGTGCCAATCACTACATCCCATAAATATTCCAATTGAAGTATGGCTTTCATCTTTGTCTTCCATGGAACAAAATTAGGACCTTTCAACAATTGGGAATCTGAGAGATACTTATGAATTATTGCCATTATGAAGGTTCCTTATACCACCAATTGGTCTCCCTTTCTTTATACCTTCCAGATCGTTATATTGTAACCATTCAATATACACCCGCCCTTACGTGAGGGAAACTATAGGTATATATGAATAGTATACTACTCAATATGTACTCGCCCTTATGAGAGGGAGACTATAAGTACATATGAGAAGCACAATATATTGAACATAGGTGATATTGAAAGGGCATCATGTTAATGACACCTACTATAGAAAGTTTTATTCTGCATGCGGGGGGCATAACTTCCCCTAAACACTTTGGAAAAAAGAGCTTTCGTCAGGATTTACGCCTAACAACAATCACGATGTGGGTATGAAATGAGAAATAAAAAAAACTGGTTTGCCTTATTTTTCCCCGATGATTTATATAGAACAATCTCAGATGTCGTTGTTGCAGCTATATTAGGCGACGAATACAGTAGTCCAAAGCACGATAGCATTACCTGTAAGTGTGCACCAGAGGTATCTCAAATACCGAACGCTACTATGCAGTAAATTGCATAAATAGGGTATAAATTTGGGGTCTTATATTTGTAATTTATGATTGATAATGCAAGAAAATAGAATTTTTAAATGCAAAACATAACAATCATAAATGCCCACTAATTTTAGCAGCTATTATTATTATAGCAAAACAAAATTCTACCAAATAGTTTTATTTCCCCCCTTTATCTGACAATTTTGCAAATGAATATGTGAAAAAAATCTCCCCCCCATTCAAGTTGCAAATGAGGCAAGAATTTGGGAAAAAAATACCTAAAAATAAGGTATACAGGTGTCAAAACACCATGTACGGGCATCAACTACACTCCGTCATCAAAAAAACATCTAGAGGCGTCAAAAACCCTTTCCTCCATCAAAAAATATCGTGGCCGCCATCACTGGACCATGCTGGGCATCAAAAACACCATGTCCGCTGTCATTGGGACACGTAGGGCATCAACAATGCTTTTCGCTATCATGGGGGCACGCAGGGCATCAAACTGTAGGTGTCATCATCAAAAAAATGTCCCCGTAAGGATTGGAACCAAGAACCTTCTACCAAATAGTCACCTTACGTACCACCTGAGCCAGAGGGCCTGACGAGAATAGGCGGGCACACGGTAGGTATTGGAAACATTGGGGCCAGAGAAATGGGAAAAAAAGTTAATCCCACATGGCCTGTGCGACCATTATGGGGGGGTTTAAAAAATGCTAAAGGCGTCTATTGCTTTCGGTTTCCTTCGGGCAACCACCCCATCCCTGTCCTTTTGCCTCCTTGTCATCGAACCTCCCCCGAGCTATGAACCACCTCGATCCAAGCTTCCATGTCCCGCCAGTCTTATATGTTGTTTGTGTTAGGGTCTATCCTCGGTCTGCGTCCTCGGTGCACCAGTCTTGTTTGTTGCCTGTGTCAAGTCATCTGTATCAGGTCCGTCCTCGGTCCTGCATCCTCGGTCTATCAGTCTTGTCTATCGTCCATGTCAGGTCTGTCCTTGGTCCATGTTCGTGTCAGATCCTCTATCTGCCAGTCTGGTCTGGTCTGTTGTCCATGCCAGGTCCTCGGTCCAGTCTGCCTGTATTTTCTGTTCGTAGCTCTGATACCATAAAGAATTTCACTAAGAAATTATTCCTTCTCATTAACTTCAAATATAAAGGTTTACATGCGGTTACAAGTTGGTTTAACCAACTCGGTCGTTGAGTAACCAAATTGGAGAGTGCCTATGAGTGCTACTTTTTTATTATGCAAATAATGAAATAACAACTTATTCTAACAATGGAAGGTTTCTTACAACTCCATGCTCCTTGTGGAGTCTTACCTTGTAGAGCTCTAGTGGGTGCTCTATTTAGGAGATATGATGTTGTGTTTACTACTTCTGCCCAATATTTATCCTCAAGATGTGCTCCTTTTAGCATACATCGAACCATTTCCATAATGGAACGATTTCTTCTTTCTGCAACTCCATTCTGCTGAGGTGTATAGGCTATAGTCAGTTGTCTTTTGATCCCATGTTTTTAAATAAACTCTAAAAAATCTTCAGAGGTATATTCCCCCCCTCAATCTGAGTGAAGGGTTTTTATCAAACATCCTGACTCCTTCTCAAAAAGATTCTTGAACTATTTGAAGTAGAGAAACGCTTTTGATTTCAACTGAAGAAAGAAAACCCACATATTTCATGAGTAATCATCAACGAATAGTTGAAAATACTTTTTCCCACCATAGCTGATTGGCATAGGACCACATAGATTGGTATGTACCAGATCTAAAGGTTTTATAACTCGAGAGGAGCTTGCTTCAAAATGCACTCGATGTTTCTTCCCTGCTAAGCAATCCGAGAAAACTGGTAAGATAGATGAGAGGGGTGGAAGACATTTCACCATCCCATATTTGTGTAATTCAAGAAAATATCCAGAACTGAGATGCCCATAACGTCGATGCCAAAGAGAGGTGGCCTCCTTCGTAGTTGTAGCCAAAGCAACATGTGAAGTGGAAATAGCATCAAGAATAAACAAGCCATGTTTGTAAGATCCAGTTACTACATGTTTACCACTGTGTGTGATAAAACATCTCTTCTTGCCATTGACAACTCGAAACACGACTTCCATGTTTCTATCCAACATTTGTGTGATTGAAAGTAGATTATTGGCTAAGCTTGGAACATAGAGAACCTTTTCAATTCGACAATTACCATCAGGAAGAGACACAAAAATATCCCTTCTCCTTTTACTTGATATACCTGATTGTCAGCAATTGTGACTGGCTTACCCTCTTTTGCCACAAAAGTATCAAACCGGGATTTATCCCTAGTCATGTGTTTGCTAGCTCCTGAATCAATATACCATACAACATCTATCTGGGAAGACAAAGTATGAGTCATGAGCACCTTGTGTGCTCATTCAGAGTCAGATTCATAATCAGACTCAGGATAATGTGAGTCTGAGTTGGATTCAGCATAAGCAACATGGCCTTTAGATTGCTTATGCTTAGTGTATTTTTTCTTGTGCTTGCCCTTATTTTGGGAACCTATTTCATTTGGTTGCTTATTTTTGAACCAAATTATGTTGGTGTCATGGTTATTCATGTCACAAATTTTGCAATATTTTGTATCTTTTTGCTGAGATTGCTTCCCTTTTCCTTTGGAAGAAGCACCTCCTTTTTGAAACTGGCCTTGTTGTTTACCACTTTGTTGTGTGGAGAGAGCATTATCTGGCATGTCATATTTCTGGACCTGAGTTGCCTCCTCAGTCTGAAGCAAGTTTACCAGTTCCACAAATGAGACTTGTCTACCAGAAACATCGAGAGAAGTTATCAACATCTTGTAGGAACTTGGTAATGCTCTCAAGATAACAGAATTCAAGACATCATCATCCACAAGTTTTCCTATAGCATTCAATTTTTCTTTCAAATCTACCACTCTGCATAGGAATATGTCAACTGTTTCTCCAGAACTCATACTAATATTATGTAGTTGAGTTTGAATATGGAGAATAGTGGATTGATTCTTCCATTCATATACTATGATCAAAGCATCCCAGACTATCTTACTAGTTTTTGCATCACAAATATGAGGCTTCACCTCATCTGTGGTAGCAAGTAAGATAAATACAAGACTCTTCTGGTATTTATTATCCCAATCATCTTGATCTTTTACTGTTGTTTGAGGATGTTTTTCAGTGCCAATCACTACATCCCACAAATATTCCAACTGAAGTATGGCTTTCATCTTTGTATTCCATGGAACAAAATTAGGACCTTTCAACAATTGGGAATCTGAGAGATACTTATGAATTGTGGCCATTATGAAGGTTCCTTATACCACCAATTGGTATCCCTTTCTTTATACCTGCCAGATTGTTATATTGTAACCATTCAATATACACCTGCCCTTACGTGAGGGAAACTATAGGTATATATGAATAGTATACTACTCAATATGTACTCGCCCTTATGAGAGGGAGACTATAAGTACATATGAGAAGCACAATATATTGAACGTAAGCGATATTGAAAGGGCATCATTTTGTTAATGACACCTACCATAGAAAGTTTTATTCCACATGCGTGGGGCATAACTTCCCCTAAACACTTTGGAAAAAAGAGCTTTTGTCAGGATTTACGCCTAACAACAATCACGATGTGGGTATGAAATGAGAAATAAAAAAATTGGTTTGCCTTATTTCTCCCTGACAATTTATAGAGAACAAGATCAGACGTCATTGTTGTAACTATATTAGGCGATGAATATAGTAGTCCAAAGCACGACAACATTACTTGTAAGTGTGGACCAGAGGTATCTCAAATACCGAACGCTGTTGTGCAATAAATTACACAAATAGGGTATAAATTTGGGGTCTTATATTTGTAATTTATGATTGATAATGCAAGAAAATAGAATATTTAAATGCAAAAAATAACAATCATAAATGCCCACAAATTTTAGCACCTATTATTATTCTAGAAAAACAAAATTCTGCCAAATAGTTTGATTTCCCCCTTTATCTGACAATTTTGCAAATGAATATGTGAAGAAACTCTCCCCCCCTTCAAGTTGCAAATGAGACAAGAATTTGGGAAAAAAAATACCTAAAAATAAGGTATGCAGGTGTCAAAACACCATGTGCGGGCGTCAACTGCACTCCGCCATCAAAAAAAACATCTAGAGGCATCAACAACCCTTTCCTCTGTCAAAAAATACCGTGGTCACCATCACTACGACATGCAGGGCGTCAACAACGCTTTTCGCTGTCACAGGGCCACGCAGGGCATCAAACTGCAGGTGTCACCATCAAAAAAATGTCCCCACAAGGATTGGAATCGGGAACCTTCTGCAAAACAGTCACCTTGCGTACCACCTGAGCTAGAGGTCCCGACGAGAATAGGCGGGCACGCGATAGGTATTGGCAACATCGGGACCAAAGAAATGGGAAAAACAATTAATCCCACATGGCTTGTGCGGCCATTATGGGGGGGTTTAAAAAATGCCGAAGGCGTCTATTGCTTTCGGTTTCCTTCGGGAAACCATCCCATCCCTGTCCTTTTGCCTCATTGTCGTCAAACCTCCCCCAAGCCACGAACCACCTCGATCCACACTTCCACATCCTGCCAGTCTTATCTGTCGTCTGTGTTAGGGTCTATCCTCGGTCTGCGTCCTTGATCTTCTAGTCTTATTTGTTTTCCATGTCAGGTCGTCCATATCAGGTCCGTCCTCGGTCCTGCATCCTTGGTCTGTCAGTCTTGTCTATCATTCGTGTCAGGTCCATCCTCGGTCCACGTCCGTGTCAGGTCCTCTATCCGCTAGTCTGGTCTGGTCTGTTGTCCATGCTAGGTCCTCGGTCCGGTCTGCCAGTCTTGTCTGTCTGCAGCTCTGATACCATAAAGAATTTCATGAAGCAATTATTCCTTCTCATTAACTTCAAATATAAAGGTTTACATGCGGTTACAAGTTGGTTTAACCAACTCGGTGGTTGAGTAACCAAATTGGAGAGCGCCTATCAATGCTGCTTTTTGATTATGCAAATAATGAAATAACAACTTATTCTAACACATATTAAGGGGTATTATTTGAAATCTTGAAGGATGGAGTCATTTTGGTTTGCAAATTAAGGAAAAAATATAATATGCTTCATATCTAGCTTCAAATACCCATGTGATGCATACCTTTTTTTTCAAAACTATAAAAAAAAAAGCAAGTAAAGGAAAACACACTAAAATCAGTCACCAAGTTTAGATAAACTCTATTGAGGCTATAGATTACTGACTAGAAGTAGGGGTCTTTTTGGACACATCTTGATCAAAATGAAAGGCTTTGCAAAACATCAATTAAACACAAGGGTAATTTATATAAACTCTACCAGGACTATAGATGCCCTACTAGGAGTAGGGCTCTGTCTATAAGAATTATTTTTGTGAGAAATATTTTTATAGCCTAAATATAGGTCATATTATGGAATCCTAATGGTGTTCAAGCATGCAATATGAAATCACTTACACACACATTAAGCTAAAGCAAAGGTTGAAATGTTTTCATTGAAGCAATCTAACTCCTTTTTATTTGGATGTTGCTAGACGATGTATATTTTTTGGATATTTGGTTTATTTGTTTTCAAAACTGGGTTCTTCACCCAAAATGCTCAGGAGCATTTCTCAACAGAGTCACCATTTTTTGTGGCCATTACACAACTTGTCACAAAAATTGGGACCCACCTTAGAATTTTGTTTTGTTGAGGATCTTGGTCTTATTTGAGCGATAATGTTATGTCCCTACTCTTGTATTTTCAATAGATCTTGAAGCTTAAATGTATGTTGGTGTCTTCGTTTATTTTCTTTTGAGGTGTCTATTATTTTTGGTTGAAAGTTTTAAATTATTGTTTTAAATTTTTTTATTTTAATATTTTCCACTTGATTTGGTTTATAATAGTTCAAATATTTTAGACATTGATTTATCTGCTTTTTAAATAAAATTGAATAAAAAACATATAATATATATAATGATAAATAAAAATAAATAATATTTTTTTTATAAAAATATGGTTATATATATATATATATATATATTAATCGAAAAATGATCCCATTTATTAAGGAGCCCAAGCTAGTGCTCTATTAATAATTGTTTTGAATATTTTAATTTTTATTCATGGGATATTAATCCATGTAATGTTTGGTTTTTGTAGACTATAAAATGTGGGAGTGGTATGCCCTAGGTGGACCCTAAAATCAACATCGCGGATGACTTGCAGACACTAGATGACACTGTGGCTATGATTTGGGCTATTAAATTTGACTAGGATGTAGCAAACCCAACGAGATTGCATGATACCCAAGGCAAACAACATATTATGCAACATTGAGCACACCTCCAATGTGAAAGTGAACAATATCGATAGCATCAAGCAACACCAATATGGATGAAAGTTGATTGTGATGAGGCCACACTTATGTCATATCATTTCACTCATGGGCATCATTGTGTTTGTGAAACACATACACCAAGGTAGCAATGTGCTATACAAGGATTACATGGATCATTGAATGTACAAAAAGTATATTTGGATAAATGACATGTCCAACTAGTGGCAAACGTTGACCATGCTCTCAAAGATGAAGGCACTTGACATCGGTTTCAAAGAAGATATGAACTTAAATATCATAGTGGATCCTAACCATAAAATAATGATCGGGTTATGACCTACATGGACCAATGACATATTACTGATATGGATGGATGCAGTGAGGACACCAAGAAGTAGTGGGTTCAATCGATATATGATGGATGACCATGTAGATAACATGGCTTACTAGGCAATGGACCCTACATGGGCTTATGTAGTGATTAGAAGAACAAGGACATGTAGAACTAGAAGGTAAACACACAAACCCTATATTATTATGGCATGATGCTATTTACATGGCAATTCAAAAGTGATAAATTTTAGACCACTTATCTAGCACTATGCAGTGATGAAACAGCCAAACATGAATAGTTGGATACTCTAACGGGTAGCATAGCCTATGGATGTAGGCACTACATGAGGAGGTAGATGAAGGTCTATCAGATATAGTGGATGAAAGAAATGTATTATCAAGATGAGGATAGGTCAGAGTGTTGCTTGAGATAGTGGGGCAAATCATGGATCACATGGTAATCATAACTGCTCAAATGAAAAGGGTAAGATTTGAAAATTTAGAAACCTAGCAGAATAAGTCCTTGAACCATAGAACTAACATCAATTACCACTTAAAAATTCCATGGAGAATAATGGGAACAGTAGCCTGAAAAACATACCATTGACATAGAAAGTGCAACTAGGGCAATGTCACCTATTTTTATTTGGAAAATTGATTTATGATTCCATGCACAGGTGCAAATCAAAAATGTCATTCATTATCAGAGACATCATATGATAGCATTTGGAGAATGTGAACCAGATACTTAAAACGTAACGAATGAAGGCAACAAAATTTTGAATATGGGTTTACAAGTTATTGAATCACGATTTAGCCTTGACATTCTTGTTAGTGATATATTTGTCTACACAATGATAGTGCAACCTATGGGGTGGATATGAGCAGCACACTAAGAATGCATCAATACCAAAAACATACCATGGTATATGGAGACTAACATCACAATGTAAAACTCATTGCATCAATGTAGAGGAGAGTTGGGAGAGTGTTAAATAAGTAAAGAATATCCATAGTGAAGTATACTAGTGATGGGTTATTCTATCGTGCATGTCGAAAGAACATGTTTTAAAATGAATGTAAAACCTTTATTAGAATTTGGATTATATACATGGTGTTCCCAATATATTTAGTGTGACTTTGTGCAACATTTGAAAATATATTATGAAAGAAAATATTACAGGATTCACACGTTGTGCATGGTGCCATGAAGAGTTACTAAATTTCAAAGGAATGGATGGATGGTTGTGAAAGGATGTGATAGTTACATATCAGAGGAAATTGGCCACCGTTCAATTACCACAATGGATAAAAATGAATAAAAACAAAATTATATATATATATATATATATATTTGTTTAAAATATTCCTTTGTCACGTATGTATCCAGGGAGCACTACCTAAATTAATCTTGAAATGGATAAAAATGAAGGTGGTCATTAAAAATGAAAGTGAAATCATTTGGAATGAAAACATCTACATAGAAAATAGGAAGGGTTTCAAAACAAAGAAATACAAAAGAAAATATATGAAAAAAAATGAAGTTAAAGGGAAATGAAGGGTTTTCCAAATAGGGGAAACACAAAGAAAATAGAAGGTAAATGGGAACGGTCCATTCGAAAGCTTTAATAACCCATGGAAAATTAGGTGCAAGGGTTGGATATTTATGGAAATCTATTGTAATAAGAACATTTTATTTATGTTTTTAATGCAAAATGCTACAAAACTTTGCACCTTGTTAACAAAATTGGAGGAGATTTATTTTTGAATGTTTTGAGTTAATGTCTATATTTTCCTTCTATTTTTTTATACATATCGATAATGTTTTATGCAGTTTAATGATAGCATTGTCAAATGCTTAAAAATATGGATTTCATATTGTTTTCATTAGAATATTGCACCTAACTCATTTCATATTGTACAAATGCAGTTTCAGATGAATTTACATTCGAAAACTCTCACATATCTGGTTTTGTAGGATAGGATAACATCATACTCATAGTACTTTGTTTTTAGTATTTTCATCATTCTAGTCCATTTTCCATATTTTATTTTTATTTTTCTAACCTTACCTTTTCGAAGTTGTTTTAAAACTTTGGCAATTAAAATAAAAATGAAAATAAAAAATAAAATTCCAAAAACATATGAACATGTGTGAATAATAAGCACTGACACTTAATTTAGAATAGTTTGGATTCCATATTGAAGCCATTTCAAAATTATAAAAATTATTCAAAGTTGAAGTTTTATAAAGAATCTAGTAATTTCAAAAGTTGACATAATTTCACATTTTAAGGTAAATAAAATTTCAAGATTTGCATTTCATTTTGCAAGCAATAAATTAACTTCCCTTTATGAAAATTTTAATTTCATTAAAGGGGGGTAATTTATATGGCATTCCAAAGCACCATTGTTTTTAAAGCAATAAATTAACTTCTCTTTATAAATATTTTAATTTCGTTGAAGAGGGGTAATTTATATAGCATATCAAAGGCTATTATATTTTAGAGTTACTCATTTATGTTATTTTATTTTATTCTCAAAGTTTAGAAATACAAGCTAAAAGGAATCCAATCATCATTTAAGGTTCACAATTAGAGATAGATTCTAATCTTCATTTCACACTCAAAGAAAGATTTTAGAAAGATAAAACTTGTTTAAAATATTCTTAACCAAATGAAGATAAAATATACCTAATATATTTCAATATAAAATGAACTAAGGTATTTACATCATGGTAATATGAGGGCCAATCACATTTTATTTTCTTTTAAGTTTCATGAAAAATTACTAGTATAGCAATAAAATAATACCAACACATGTCCCTTGTTAATAGTTATTTTCAAATCACTAAGGTATTCCTACCACTTATTTGATACATCTTCACAAGATTACAATTATACGTTAAGTAAAAGGAACCATGGAGAAATTTCATATTTCTTTGCAATAGAGGGTTTTCTAACCAAAATCCTGATCGTGATGGTGATTTTATAACTGGGAAAAATTTTCACTCAACATGTTATAATTTAGCATTTTTGTAGTCTTGTCATTAGGTATCTATTTTTTGCATCCAAAAAACTTTATCCTTTGGCTCCATTTTATTTATTTTATTTAAAAAATAGAATATTAAGGAATATACTTATCCTTGATGGAGAAATAGAAAGTACATGATTGTTGACAAGTTTAGATCACAAATGCATGTTTCCACCATGAACTTTGGTGGCACAACTTCGACATCATTGGTAAAAATTTCTTAAGAAGGGGGTTGTGTGTTTAATTTGATATGTGATTTGTGAGGGGTCCATAAGGAAGAAAAATAGATTCATGGGTATTTGGAGCTACAAGTGAACCCCCACTCAACACATATATGACTAGTTCATATGTAGGATTATTCAATGGTGGGTCTGATAGACAACTAGCATCATGTATAGAACATAGAAGATAAGGACTATGTACATAAACAAATCATGTCAATAAGATATGTAGTAGTACAAGGAGAATGTACAATATATAATGAAATGACTTATTAGAAAATATTGTCTTGATAGCTTGTTATACATGTATAATTCAATAGATTTATTGATAAGGTTATATTGACTATTATATAATAGTACTATAACAAATATTGATATAAAATAAGTATATATAGTGATAGATATAGGTCATGAAAAAAAGTAACAATAAATAGTAAAATTTAATAAAGTAAAGTGTCACTATCATGTACTTTTTTGAGTGGAAAATTAGGGGCAACCAAAGTGTAAGTGAATGGAGGATACTAGTTTTGGCTACAAGCTATCCATCTTGGAGCTTGTCAGGAAGATAAAGCAAGGAAAGAATTTAGGGGTTAGCATGGGTGTGTCAAAGAAATTTTTAGATCTTGTTAGGCTATGGCAGGTTAGTCAGTTTGACCCAGGGATATTTTCAAATATTATTTCGATGAGAAAAGAAGAATTCCCACCTCTGCTTGATGAGGTTTCTCATAGGAACCAACCCTCAGTGGGGGAACGATCTTAGAAGAACATTATCCAGGTTCTAAAATCCCAAGAGAAGAAATTTTATATTTATCCTATTGAGGATGGTGATAAGGTTATCCTGCACATCCTCATACTTTAGCTTTGATAACAATTGAGAGAAGGTAGAATATCCTAGTCAATTGATTGGTTCGACCAATATCGAATGTAGATTCAATTATGAAATGGATAGTTGACAAATAGAAACCCATTAATCCTTTATAGGTGGCATCAATGCCAAATAGCTTTTTGCTATTTTATTTTTAAAACCCAAGTATCTTATGCATGTCATGCTTTAGGAGCCATATTTTTTTAGTAGAAGAGGTTTAGCCCTTAATAAATGTGATTTATTGTTTGACCCATTTAAAGAAGTCATAAATATGGCCTCTATTTGTGTAGGGCTTCTAGGTTTATCCCTTGATTTTTGGGACATAAACATTTTGGTAGGAAATTTTAGGACCTTCAAAACTCTAGTAGTGATGGATTCTACTACCAAAGCAAAATTAAGGTTGTTTCACACAATATTTTATATACATGTTAACCTAGATAAATGGCTTCTCTCCTCTATAAGTCTAGTCTTAGAATTAATATCATGGGATAAAATTATAGAATATGAAAATCCTCCAACTTCATGTTCTATTTGTAAGAAGTGTGGTCATGTAGGAAAATCGTACTCTAAGTCAAAGAATTTTATGAAATAATTGATAAAAGGATACTCATACCCAATTGAAAGACCAAGGCCAAAGTTCCAAAAAATCTAAAATAGAAAAAGGAGAGATCTCAATATTTGGCACCCATAAGAAAAAATTTAATATGCTATAAGTAGATACAAACACCAATGTAGGTTCTATCAAGGAGAAGCTAACAAATTCCCAACCAGGTTTATAGAGTAATATTTAGGAGGGATGTTAAATAGAGGCTAATATAGATATCCAAGTAAAGGATCAGCTTGTGAAGGGCAACTAGGATCAAAGCATAGAAGTTATTTTAGAATCTAGATATGAATTGATGGGTCAAGAAGATTTGACACTTTTAGAGCAACGGAACCTACATCAAAAATGTGAATCCTAGGGGTTTTAGTAGGTTAGTTAAGTGGAAGACAATTCAAGGGTTGAGTTGTTATATGCTTAGATATTTGAGTGTGAATAAAAGCTAGCTCTTGAGACTCAGATCTTAGGCAAGGAGAATCTAACGCTTGAGGAAGCACTTCAACAATAAGGTAAATCAATAGATGTAGGCAGTATAGAGAAAATTCATTTGATGATAAAAATGCAAAATTCAAAGAATAATGTTGATCTAAATAGTGAAACCAAAGTGGGAATACCTTTGCTTTCTAATCCTAGAGCTATAGAAATATCAAAGAAGATTTCTAATGGTACTCAAAAAGTCTTAACCTTAACTAAAGGTTGTAACTATAGTTGTAGTAGTAAATGAAGACCATATATTAGAACATAAGGGAGATGAATGACCCCACAAAATAGAGAGCCATTAAAATATTAATAAAAATGAATAATCCTGATATTTTGCTTCTTCAAGAGATAAAAATAAAGTACAATAACATTTTTAGTATTAACAATAATAAGTGGAGAAAGGTATAAGATGCAACTATTATGGTTGATGGATCTTCAAGGGGTGTATGGATACTTTGGAATCCAAATAGAGTGGAAGGTTATTGCATCCACCAAATGGATAGGATTATTTCAATTATTTTTTTATGAAAAAATATATATTTTAGATGGATAATCACTAATATTTATTCCCCTAACTCTATTATGGTAAGATGGATTTTATGGATGGATATCAAAGAGTTACATAACCCTTTTACCATCCCATAGGTAGTATCTGGTGACTTTAACTCTCCTCTTTTTCCCAACAAGAAGAAAGGGGCTCTCAAAGTTTCAACAATGGTATGGAATATGTTGCACATTTAATCTCTAAAACTAGCATGATTGATATTGAACTAAAGGGGTGTAAATACACATGGTCTAGTAGGAGTATTAGGGAAATCCTAATTTATATTAGGCTAGATATATTTCTATCCTCTCAAGAATGATTTTCTAAGTATAGTAACTTAGTTTTTTCATCCCTCCCTAAGATTGTTTCTGACCATGATTCTTTGAGCTTGGATATGGTCCTTGGCTCTAGATCAAAAATCCCTCCTTTCAAATTCAAACTATTGTGGCTTCATAAGCCCCAATTAAAGGATAAAGTGAATGAATTGTGGAATATTGTTATTAGAGGGACCAAAATGCTTGTTGTTGCTAAAAATTTGAAATTTCTCAAGATAAATCTGAGGTGTTGGAATAGAGAGGTATTTTATAATATCTTCAAGAAGAAAAATATATATGGACCAAGAACAAATACTTGGAGTTAAATATAAAAAACCAAGGGAGATCTCTTCTTCTCAATGAGAGAGAAAAGTATCTTCTTAGTGACTACCACAATATTTTGGCTAAAGTAAGTTTTTTGGAGGTAAAATTCCAAAACACTTTGGTTAAGGGAGGGAGACCGTAACACTGGGTTATTCCACTTATCCACTCTCAAGCACATAAGTTCAAACAAAATCAAGAAGATAAAACTACAATATGGCTATCTGATCTAGAAATAAGATAAATTTAAAGATATTCCCATTTCATTCTTCAGTGACTTATAAAATGTTAGTTTAGTTAGAAATGAAGAATCCTCTTATTCTATTCCTTAAAATATCCCTAGGTTGATTTATACTAAATTAAATAAGTTCTTAACCTAGGCCTTCACTAATTATGAAATCAAAGAAGTTATTCTTTGTATGTAGAGGGACAAAGCACTTGGTCCTAATGACTTTCATCTTAGTTTATTCCATCAATTTAGGTATATTGCTAAGAAAGATATAGGGGATGCTCTTTGGGAGTTTCAAGCTCACAATACTTAGTTGAAGGAATGGAAATATATATTTATAGTCCTAATACCACTAACTTTAGACTGATTAATCTTTGCAACACCATATATAAAAATCTTACCAAAACCTTAACTAATAGACTAAAGATACTTATCCCCAAATTATTTCTCATAACCAAGGGGGTTTTGTGGCTAAGAGGTCGATTATGGATGACACTATATCCATTCATGAGGTGCTACAATCCATGGATCAAAGAGTTTCAACATGTATGCTTTTAAAATTGGACATGAGTAAATCCTTTGATAGGGTTTCTTGGACCTTTCTGGACAAGGTTTTGGATAGTTTTAGATTTAGTTCAATTTGGAGAATCTAGGCTCTCATTGTATATCTTCTCCTATGTTATCGATGTTAGTAAATGGTCAAGTGGTGAAATTATTTCCCAAACAAAGGGGAATAAGGCCTAGAGACCCTCTCTCCCCTTACATTTTCACATTAATGGCTAAGGTTCTAGGTATGATCATTGATGCGACTAGAATGAAAGCTCAGATACAAGAAATTAGATGAGCTACTTCAATTGAAATAAATACTCACCATTAGTGTTTGGATGATATTATCATTATAGGGGAGGCTTCTACAAGAGAAGCCACTAATATAAATAATATAATCCAAGAATATGAGCAACCTTTAGGTCAAAGCATCAGTTTCAACAAGAGTAAGTTATTATTTGCTAACACTCTAGCCCTTAAGCAAGATAGAATCTCTAGAATCTTTCCTTGTGATATTGTTGATTTTCCATCAACGTATATGGCCTTACCACTATTTAAAGGAATATCTATAGATATTCTATGGAATATAGTGGTAGAAATATTTTAATGTAAGTTAGTGGGATGGAAGAGGGTTCTTCTATCTCATGTAGATAAAATGTAACTCTTACAATCTTCTCTTTTATCCTTACCAGTTTATTACCCCTAATCATTCAAAATATCTATAAAAGTGGCTGCTATATTGGATAAAATACAAATATAATTATTGCATATAAGGTTTGAGGACCTCAAAAAACTCCCTCTTGTGGATTGTAATAAATTGTGCATATATAGGAGAGAAGGAGGGCTAGGCATCAAGTGAATTTAGCACCTTAATAAATATTTTTTGTCTAAGCATGATTGGAGATTAATCAAAGAAACTAGAAATCCCTAGGTCAAATTAATTAAAGCTAAGTACTCAAATCCTCCGTCCCCTTCTTTAGATGTAAGAATCCTCCTTATATATTTTCCTTTTGGAATGGTATTATTAAATGCAAACCTCTACTATTTAAAAGTTCAAAATGGAATCTTGGAGATGATAATTCCATCCCATTTTGGGAGGACATGGGGATTATTGATAAGCCCATTTGTGTTTTAAGAGAATGTAATCATAACTTGTATCCCCTTAACGGTAGATTTTATAGTTGGGTAAGTGATTATTTAAAAAGAGGTCCCTTGAGAAGATGAAAGGATATCTCTTTTCCTGCCCTGGATCAGGATATCTAGTGTCAAGTTTCTTTTGTCAAAAATATCCTCCTCTCTTATTACATTCCCTTAAACCCATCTCAAGACTCCCTCATTTGGTACCCTTCTTCTTAAGGAGTCTATTCTACTAGATTGGGCCATCTGGTGTGTAAGGATAAGGTTATTCCTATATTTACTACCAAAAGTGTGGTTTAAAGATATATTTATGGAAGTTGTCTTCTTCATTTGGCTTGTCCTTCAAAACATAATCTTAAAAATTGACAATCTCAAAAAGAAAGGCTTATGTATTGCAAATATGTGTCTGATGTGCAAGGTGGATGAGGAGTTTATTTCTCACGTATTTATTCATTGCCCATTATCAAGGAATATTATTTGCTTTATAATTTAAGCTTTTGATTGCTCATGGGTGGTACCTAATTCTATTCTTGGCCATGTTGAACAATGGTACTCCCCCTTAAAAAGTAATAGACTCACAAGTTTATGGAATCTTTCCCTTGATAATTTATTTTGGGGAATTTGTTTGGAGTGAAACCAAAGGATATTTAGAGGTATTAATAGATATGAAAATGGTTTTTTTTTTAGAATAAAGAATGATTCTTGCAATAATATTTCAATTAGCAAACATTGGGAAGGGGCCGAGCAGGGTTCAAAAAAGGAGATATCTAAATGTTGGAATCTAGAAGCTCATATTATTGTTGACCTCAATTCGAAGGAGGACATTAGAAAAAATATTAAAAATGGAAGTCTCTTGAGGAGTTTTGGGTGAAACTCAACTTTTATAGGGCCTCAAAAAGTAATCTAGAATTTTCTAGAGATGGAGTTGTGGTTAGAACATCAAAAGGAGAGTTAGTAGGTGCATATTCAAAGAATTTTGGGATCCAAAGAACTCGTGTGGTGGAAGCGAGGGCTTTATATTTTGGAACCAAAATTCTATCCCTAATTAATTCTTTGAATATTATAGTAAAATGGGTCTCCTTGAACATCATTAACTACTTGATTGGAAATGGAGAACCAAGATGGACAATGGATGAAATTACAAGGGATAACAAGATTTTCTTGTTGTATTTCCAATAGGTGAAAATCATGCATACTCCTAGGAATGGAAATAAATTTATTGACTTTATGGCCAATATTGGAGTTAGAAGCTACACGAAAAACCTTTGCAAGAACTCATTTCCTCCTCATATGGTCCCGTATTTAGCCATTTATAGTCATAAAAACTCCAATAATGTAGAAATATTTTAAGATGTGTATTGTCATGGCTATGTTTCCTAAGGTGAATATTTCTCTTATTTTGAGTGGAACTCTAATGGTTATTAGTGTTAAATATAGGAAAATAAAACGAAGTGGTCTCTATGCTTGGGTTACCGAGATGAGAAAATAATCCTATGGGGAGCTTAAGGTCTTAGTGTAGATTAAGAGGAAGAAGGATGATTTGGAGGTTCATGTCAACCTCTATGAAATTTAGCTTTCCAATAAAACCTCTTGATTTGATTGCCATATCATTTTATTGTTCCCTCTTGTTGGTTTTCATGTTGCCATCTTATCTAAACTTTATTTCAGTTATATATATTTTCTCTTGGGATTTTTTCAGAACTCTTAGGTTTTGTTAGCTTATGTAAAATGGTCGGGACCCTTTCAAAAACCGCTTTTTTCACCTCTGATAAAAAAGTGTCACTATCATAGTAAATTGTCTTTATCACCACATACAATTAATGTTACTCAAAATTGAGGTTTTACTATGAAGGGAATTATGGAATCTGAAGATAAGGAACACAAGATCTAGAGATGGATATGGATTTTTTGGCTTGCTGAGAGAGGCCCTTGCCCCTTATTTTTCCTATTTTTTATTCGAATGGACCCTATCAGGATTGGTTTTTTTGGGGTCCATATTTTCTTTTTCTTTCTAGGAAATATTTTTTAGAATCCCTTACTTTGGGTTTCATAGGAGCCCTTGTTATTTCCCTTGTTTTATCTTTTTCCACTTTTGAGTGATATTTCGATGTTTCATTTGGTTGGGAAGACTTCCCTTTCTCCTTCTTAGATGGATTTCCTCGAAAAACCTTCCAAGATTTCCTTGATTTTTTTTTTTTGTTGAATTTCCCATGTCTTTCAAAGGTGCTCTCATGACTTTTGAGAGGGTTGGGCTTCAATATATTTTCTTTATTATAGCCAAGAGGAACCATTTTAGCTTTTCGTAAGTCTTGCTTCCTTGGGGTCAGGAGGGCCCTCTCCAATATTATTGGATCCTCAATACCATCTTGTTGGTGCTTGAGCTACTAGATATTCTCCTCTACTATTGAAACTCATCTAGGGTTTCACCTCTTTCATCCTACTAGGGGTCAGGATGGCCCCTTGTTCACTTGTAAGAATTTATTCTTGCTCCCTCATCTTGGGAGAGTAAACCATGGTGATGTGCACATTATTGATCCCATGTGCCCAGGGAGTCTCAAAAAAGGACATTTTGACTTCCTATTATCTAAAGGTGCATGGATATTATTTTGGAAAATATGTTATGTATGCACATGTACCCTTGATATCAATCTCATGGGAACTCTCCCTATGACCAAGAGGATCATCCCATATGTATGAAAATATGTCTAGATTTGGAAGATTGTATACAATTTTCAATTGGAGGTTACAATTTTTGGCTAGGGCTCCTTTGCAAATGCATTGTAGTTATAGTTTTTAGGTTTTAGTTTCAATATCCAAGAATCCGTTCGACTGTTCAGATTCTCGATCTAATTTTCAACATTTTGGTTATGCTTGGGGAGACCCCCACTTGAAAAAATTTCAAATGTATTTTTGTCTGAGTCTTCCCACCTTGATGTCCCATATGCAGGTTTGGTTATGCTTCCCATTCCTAGGGATACACACTTGGGAAGGGAGGTAAACCTTTAAAATTTTTATTTTTATTTTGAATAGGATTCCTCTATTTTAGCAAGCCTTTTCAAATTTGAAATACTTGTTTGAGCACCACCCTTACTTAGCCAATATTTTTCAAATTTGAATCCCCTATGGTTATTATATCTTTTTGGTTTCATGTGTGTGGTAACCTTGTTTAATGGTTTTATATCTTTGTAAAAGATTTAGGGACCATTGCAAAACCCATTCCATCCAACCAATCAAAAAAATATATATTTATCACCAAATATATGGTATAATATTAAAATATCTATAAATCCAGGATATCCAAAAGAATTGTTAGAAGTATTATGTAATTATAAAAAAATCCAAAAATAAAATCTTTAGAATCAAGTGATATGTTGAATACCTGATATGATTATAAATATCCTTGAAAAAGTCCATGAAAAATATCTAGAAATTCTAGATCTTATAGAAAGAATAAAAAAAGAGATTTCAAGAAATTATTGCCATGTGTCTATCTATAATTTTCCATTCATATAACATATAGGTCCCTATGATACTATAAATAAGGATATACCCTTGATGGGAGGTAATTTGAATAAGTGTGTGGTCAAGGAAGTAATAGAGAGTGTAATGTGAGAGTGAGATCTAGCAAGACAAGCTTATAGAGATACTTTGTCCTTGTCAAATGTGTGGTCACAACTGTTACAGTAAAAATACTAATCATGGTCATTGGGAAATTCCATATGATGCAAAGGATTAACAGGAGGGTTGAATTCACTCACAAATAAGACTAGTGGGTACTCATGTAATTTTATAGTTTGTATTTATAATAAAGTTCTATTTTCATTGTGACATCTGGTATATTATCATTATTTTTTATTTTTTATGTTGTTATAACAAGTTGTAGTGAATGAGAGTTCTCTATTAGCATACCACCATTGGATGTAGATTGTGTCTAAATTATAATTACTATAGTACGAGAAGGGCTCAAAGATATATTGTAAACATGCCATATTTCTACATTTTTTATTCCATTACCTAGACCACTCCTATTTGGTGGTGGTGTTGCCCAATAGAGGTAACTTTTATTTACTTGGTTCATTACCAAGGCTTACCACTTGTCAATCTCCTTCTTATAGAACTTGTGTGTAGTACTCATTGATGTAATTATTATATAAAGCATAGTTTACAACTGTAGGTTTTTATAATCTTGTGAATAGTTTGTGATTAGCACATCATTGTCTACCATCTAGTTTGTCTTGTTCTTATTTATGTTTCTACACTCAATGAACAATATTAAGGAATTGGTAAGCAAATTATTATAAATTTTATATTTATATTTCTTTATATGCCTATTCAGCTTATAGTTCATGAGCCATTGGTTATTTCACAGGAAGAGTTATACCTATGATTCCAAATATACAACAAAGTTGGAAACAAATATTTTCTTTTCAGCCATGTTTTGAAGATACCAAGAACTTCATTCTAAAATATAAGAAAGCATGCATTTGTAATGGATTGACATTGAGGTAGAAATGGGTGAATTTCCTTTTAATATTTGTAAAATGGTGATACTTTAATATGATAGGATATGCAAGATGATACTATAAATAATTCATGGGATAAGATTAGTGAAAGTATTATGTAGGAGTATATCCCATATCAAAAAAAATTTGACATGATAATTGATAAACCAAATTTGGTCAAAGTACCTAAAGAGAAAATTCATGACTACATGACTAGATAAGCTTAAAAATAAAGTGGAGATCCAATAATAAAGGAGAAACTTGCATAATAACCTTATGAAGGGTGTCGATGACATGCCTTGTGAGTATTTTTTTATAGGTCTAAATACAACAATTAGGTTTAAGGTCAAGTACGAGTAACCTATCACTACCAAAAATTCATAAAAGGTTGTAAAGTAACAAGAGAAGCATCTAGAGAAGGATCTTGTTCCACCAACAACAATTGCTTTGAAAACTTAAAACCAGGTTCCAAAACTAGTAACACCAATAGCAATAGTAAATACATCTTCCTCTATTTCTATAATACGAGTAGAAACTCCTTTTTCTTTATTTTATATTATTGATGTAATTTTAGTACTTGATATTGAATTGTCTCCTTTATATTTTCAATTAAAGAATTTGTTAAGTCATGATGAGTATCATTAGGATTATTGAGAAGCATGTCTTATTGAACTTACTACTCTTGATGAGAGACATTTACATGATCTTGAGAATAATAGAGCCTATAATTGCTATATTTCCAATCAATACAATAAGAAAGTTTCTTGTGATTTTAAATCTGGAGATTTTTCCATAAGCTCAAATAATGTGCATATAAGCATAAGGGCAAGTTTAAATAGAAATGACTTGTTTTACATAATATCAAAGATTTGTATGGGTATAGGCCAATGATATTACAAACAATTGATGGAATTGAGTTGAAGGAACCCATAATCTGCATGCATGTCAAACACTTCTACATGTAGTCCCTTGTTGACTTGATTGTATAGTTTTTCATTTTCTAGTTTGTTTATTGCTTCTAGTGCTTTGTTTTCCACTTTTATTGCTTTGACTACCTAGTTGTAAGTCCATGTAATCGTTATTATTATATGGCATTCTATTATACCACAACTTGGTGTGTTTTATGATGGCTTTGTTCTCTTGAATATGATAACATTAAGAGATGATCTAGTTCATACAAAAAAATGGATTTATTTCTTATTGATTTTTCCACATTTTAACTTTATTTTCTTCTATTCGCATTGTATTTTATTCATTTCTTGGGTTTTCATCCATTTTTAGTAGCATTTACTATTGTTGATTTTGTTTGCACTTTGTTTGTTATCCTCTATCATGGTGTCACTATTTCCAGTAAGAGGTATCATGATGTTTTAAAGGTTTTATGTATTATTTCATGTGAGTAACATAATTTAGGTGATATAAAGTAATAAAATTAGTTCAAACCATGTCATCTTCCATATCACATGTAGTTGAAACACCAAGGCAACTTTTTTTTTTTGCTGGATAATAAGGGGTTGCACTTGAGTCCCCTACCTTTGACAAATTACATATCTCTTATTTTATATTTTACAAATAGATACACTTCTCATTTTAAATGAGATGCTATAGCTATAAATCTACATCATTTTACATGCAATATTTAAATTCTTGATTTTCATTTTATGAATGTTTTCAATTTTTTGTATGAATAATACAATTAATCCAAAATTTAGAATATTTCTTGATATTTCCCTACAACAACCTTCACAATGCCAAAAATTCACCTGTACCATCTATGCCTTACATCTTAGTAGAGTAATATTTCGAAAACATTGCACTATCATAGTCTACTTTACAAAAAACTATATTGTTAGTTTCCTTCCTGCAACACAAGTGCAAGCACAAAAAATATATTAAATAGTCTAAATGAAAACACATTATTGTTACAAAATAAATCATATATTACCAATGGAAAACATTAAAATAAATCTTAATCATTAATTGATTTAGGCAATTAACATTTTTTGTCAGCTTCAACTAAACTTTCTACTTCCTCTAACCATGGAAAGGAGAATTTAATTACACGACCCTCAATCAAAACCCCTCTATTGTCTAACTGATTTGCACATTTTTTTCCTTCCCTTCATATATGTGTAAACTTGATTTCTTCTAACTCTTTAGCAAGATCTTGAATTTCCACAATTATATCTTATATGTTCCATGGAGCCTTTGCTTTGCTCAAAATTGTATTTATTACTATGAGAGAATCACCTTCTATCCATACTCTATTCCATTTTATTTTTTACATGTTTTTAACCCTTCTAAAGCCGCCCAAGATTCAAATTCATTATATATATTAAATCCACTATTGAAAGCATAATCAGATAAAATTTCTCCTCTATTATTTCTAATTATTCCACCTCCTCTTGTTGTTCCTAGATTTCGTTTATATGCTCCATAAAAATTAAATTTAACCCACTCCACATTTGGAGGTTTCCACTTTATATTCTTTACCTTGTTTTTGCTTCTCTTGTACCCAACATCATAATTTTATTTAATTTCTTGATTCCATCTATAAAGTCTCTCTGCTTCCAAATTAGGTACTAGGTTGGTTGATAGGTTTGGTTTAGACTCCTCTATGGCTAAACATATATTATTTTTACCACCTCTAAACTACTTTCATTTATTTAAACATTCATCTATTCCTTTACAACCATATAGTTCAAACTATTGTATCTTTTGATATATCCCATATTGTCTATAAAGCGTCACTTTTATAAGTGTTTTACCATTGCTTTAACCAATATTTAATTTTTATATTCATAACCATGAATTTACCAAATATATTAAGAATCCATTTCCATAGATTCCAGACTATTAAGAAATGTCCCAAGAGATGGTCTATACTCTCCTCCACCCTATTAAAAAAAACACATTGAGAGTGGCCATAAAAATCCCTTTTTGTAAGGTTATCCTAAGATAAAATTTTTCTATGAACTACTAGCCAAACAAACATTTTGAATTTAAATTTTTTTGGCTATCCCAAATATCTCTCCATATTCTAGTGACATTATTGTTTTGTTGGTGTTGTATGCTATATCCACTTCTTGTTGTGTATTTTCCTGAGCTATTTAACTTCCAAATCAATTTATCTTTAGATTCCTTTAAAATAATCATGGTTGTTATGTTTCTACTCAATTGCATCCTAGCATCAATGTGTGGAATACTTGTAAATAAATCTTCTTTCCATTTGTATCTTCCTTCTCGATCCTTGTACAAAATTTTTTAAACCCTATCATCATATTTATCTTGAAGCAATCTCATCCAAGGTTTCAAAACTGGATCTAAATTGAGTGGTTTTTTTTCACACCAAGTATCCATCCAAATATAATTTATTTTTCTGCAGATCCCACCACCCATGTTAAAATTTTCACCATAATATCAATATATTTTCTAAACCATTCCAAAGAGAAGATGTATTTGGTAGAGAGAATGTAGTAAATATTAAACTTGGGTCATTGAGATCAATATACTTAGAATAATTATTTTCTACTATCTTTGACTCTCTTTGCACAATATCTAGATAAATTTTCCCCTAAGAACTAAGTTTTCATCTATAATAACTCTTAAACCAAGACCTCCCTTAGTTTTATCATCACACAACTTGCTTCATTTCACCAAAATAAATTTTCATTTATCATATAAACTTAACCATAAAAAGGATCACATAATATAGATTTAAATCTTTTCAACTGATTTTGGCATAGAATACAATGACATATAATATGTTGGAATGACTTGTAAGACAAACTTAATTAACTGCACTCCTCTTGTTAAC
Organism: Wollemia nobilis; assembly: GCA_028583015.1. Lineage (NCBI taxonomy): Eukaryota > Viridiplantae > Streptophyta > Pinopsida > Araucariales > Araucariaceae > Wollemia > Wollemia nobilis. The sequence continues at coordinate 3,372,999 of JAQPPZ010016040.1, read as the reverse complement.
GATAACCATCTACCTTTCCAAGTTGAAGGTGTATTCTAAAATTTACTAATAATATGATTCCATAAATATATCCTCATTGTCCCCTCAAATAAAGGCATCCCAAGATAAGTTGTTGGTAGATTTACCTCCTCCATTTGAAGCAACCTGTAAATTCTTATTTTGATATTAGCATCAGTGTTAAGGAAGTAAATCTTGGATTTAGTCCTATTAATTTTTTTCCCTGAAGATCTTTCATACTCTTTTAAAAAGTTAGTCGAAGCTCTAGTATCATTTATCTTTGACCTTTAAAAAAGGTTTGTATCATCTACAAAATATTTATGGGTGATGTTATCGATGTTATTACTAACCTTAATTCCACTTATAAGTTAATTTTTGTAAGCCTTCTTTAAGTTCCTACTCATAAATTCTACCATAATAATGAACAAATAAGAATATAGAGGATCTCCTTGTCTAAGGCCTCTCTTGGCTTTAAAATATTTTGTCCCTAATACATTGACCAACACTGACTAAGAAACTATAAAGACACAAGATTTAATCCATCTAACCCATTTTTTCCCAAAACCAAACTTATCTAAAATTGCAAAAAGAAAATCCTATTTAAAACTATCATAGGCTTTACTCATATCAAGTTTTAAGATCATGGATTTCTCTTTTCTTGAAGTTACTGAATGTATAAATTCATGAGCTACTATGATCTCGTCTAGAATTTGTCTCCCTTTCATAAATCCTCCTTGCTCTTCTAAAATGGTTGTCTAACAATGGCCTTAATATTTTCACCATCACTTTGTAAATAATCGTATATGTCATATTGCATAGGCTAATGGGTCTAAAAGAATCAAATAATTTAGCATCCTTGTTTTTTGGGATTAGGGCAAGATATGTTGCATTTATTTTATAAGGTATGTATATTTTTACTCTAGAATGTTCCACTGCCACTAATAAAGAATCCTTCAATATATCCCAATTATTTTGGTAAAAGACTATAGTGATCCCATATAGACTTGGGTATTTATCCTTATTAAAAGAGAAAAGAGCTAAATTAACTTCTTCTAGAGTAATAGGCCCCATAATTTTCTTATTGTCTTCATTAGTTATAACTAAAGGAATATATTGAAGAAATTTATCATTAAGGACTTCGGTCTCCTCTAAACCTAGAATATTTTTATAAAAAGACTTTACCTCTTTTCTAATTTCACTCTGATATTCAATCCAAACCCTTCTGTTGAATTAATTCTACTAATTTTGGAAGTTGATCTCTATACTATAGCCATCCTATGAATTTTTCTTTATTTTTGTCTCCTTTTAACAAATTTTGTATTGATTTTAATATCCAAAATATCTCTTTCTTACTCAAAATATTCTGATATTCACTAACCAATTCCATTTCCTCTGAGCTTGGATTATTATGATCACCTTTTTAGAATTTTGAAAGTTTATCTTTTAGTTCTTTTTTATTCTCAAAAATATTCCTAAAGGTGTTCTTGTTCCACTCTTTTAATATAGATGTCACAAATTTAATTTAATTTGGAAGAGCATACAACCCACCATTACCTAAATAATTCCACACTTGAGCTATCATATCAAAAAATTGAGGACGACCTTCACACATTTGATCATATTTAAAATATGACATTTTTTTGAATTTACTTACCACCATTTTAACTCTTATTGGCTACTGATCGGAACCAGTCATTGTTAAGGTAATATGTTTAGCACATGTTCCTTCATCTAGCCAATGATCTAAGAGAATGCATTTGTCTAGGCTTTTTGCTATTAGGTTCTAGCCTTTGTTTTTTTTGGTCCAAGTATAGTTGTCTTCTTAAAACTCAACTTCCCATATATTATTGTTTTTAATGAAAGCTGAGAAATCTTTCCTACTTTGGGTTAATTTCCTAAATTTCATACCAAGGCAACATTTTTAATTTTTATTTATTGGAAATATTTAAAATATTTAATGAATCCATATATGAATCAAAATAACCTCTAATTGTAGCAATTGTGCTTGTTGACACAATGTTCTTTGTTGGATACTAAAATATGTAAGTTTAGCTTGTTATAGTAGGGGCATGGAGGTTCTCACATGATCTATTTTCCTTGGGTACACTACAGTGTGTATCTAACCTATATTTTTATTTATTTTTTTGGTATCCCCCTATCATGGTGGGGGTACCTTGTTTAACACATTACACTCATCATATAATATAGGGCATGAGTTTTATTGGGTAACAAAATAGTTGTGATTGAGTTGTGGTAAAAATTTGATTCTCTTGGTTTACTTCCAATAATAGTTTGACATGCTTAATGATACATCATGTTCATATGAGCATATCTTATTGTTTCTCTTATGGTTCAGGGATAAATATTTACACCTTGTATATAACATAAGTTATCATTTATTGGTCTATCCCATTGTAGTGATGAGTGTGTTTGTTTATCATATTACACTTACTATATATTACACACAATTTGCTTACTATAGTGGCATGTGTGATTGTTTTATGTGTTTCATGTCAGATACTATAGGGAGTTAGTTTTGACTAAGGTACACATCATTGATAGATTTTTGTAAATGGCATCATCTCAAGTTGTTTATGAGATTTCTCTTATAAATATCATGGATGATTTTGTGTGACATATCATATTTCATAATCAAGTGGGGTTTTATGTGAAGTCTTACTATATTTGTGCAAGGTTTTAAGCAACACTCCATAATAGTCTTTTGTAGGGTGTCATGGAGAGTCTTGTTGCTAGTCTCAAGAGTCTCATAAACCTATTTTTTGAATCTAAAATGTTACATCATATATACATCTAAGTACTACTACAAATAAAAAAAGACATATCAAATAGAAAAGCATAACATCATCAAGTATCATAAATTGATAGGTCTATGCTACAAAAGTTAAATCTACATAATATTTTGTTGAGTTTCATAGGGATATCATAGTGGTAGTGCTCCTAGTAGTTTTTGTTCACTTTGGACCTATTGATGCAAATTTTATTTGCTCATTTTACACCTATATATGGTTATTCAAAGATTTATATATTTTTATAGGTAAAATATTTCCATGTCGCATGGGACAAAGAGAAATTATTTTCTTCTAGCCATAATTTCAAAGATCATGTACAAGTAAATATCATGTATATTTTTCTCTATTTTTGTATTTTTGGCTACGTTTTTTTTTTTTGTATTCTTATACTATTTATTAGAAAAAATTTAAAATTTTCATAGATAAAATAACCAAACTAACAAAATTTATGTTTTTGCATTGTAACATAAAATTCATATTTCTACTACTTCAACTATTACACATCACTCTTTTTTAATTTTTGCCTAAGGAATATTTTCTAGATATCTCTTATGGTGTCATTCATAGTCCTTGGGGGGTAATATGCATTTGTAAAAGGATCACAAACAACTAATATTTTCAGTGGTGGAGATTCATCCTCCTACATATAATACAAGGATGAATTAACTTTAGTAATCCTTGGGTATGATGATAGCTATGCATTATGGATAATGGTTTTTATTCTCTTTATGCACTTAATTGTTACATTTTTTCCACCCTTCATTTGTTAAATTTTCCAAAATTTTAAAATAATTTTAGATTCACAATTAAAGGGTATGTATATATGTATTCCATAAAGCATGTGTCTTTAAGATAATTGGTTTTATTATCACCATTTTAAGTTATTATCATGACTATTGATTAATTTTTAGGTCTTTAATGTATGATCGTGGTCTTAGCATAATTTTATAATGAACATTTTTTTTTTTTATATAAGGAACCTTTTATATACAACATATCCGCAACATGGGAGGGGAGAGATTTGAACCTGGGCCTCTCGATAACTGGAGAGTTTTAACTACCCGCTTGCTCTCCAACTCCTCTACATGAGCGGATTATAATGAACATTAAGATAACACATTATTTGGACTAACTATTAAAATATTATAACTCTAATAAGACTGTAATTAAATCATTGGTATCAAAAGTGAGAGTTATTATTTTTATTTAATATAAATACCAAATTTATTTTATAATTTATTTACCATATATCCAATTAGTAAAGATTCATCATACATCTACTATGCATACCCTTCATGATTTTTTTATAAGGTATTAAGAAGGGGTTTTGAAAGGGTCCCTGAACCTTTTACAAAGAGATTTTGGAAATGTTCTGAAACCTTTACAAAGCCATAAAATTATTCAATTAGCACCAAAGTGGATCATAAAAGGGACATAACCACTCAGGGGAAACAAAGGCAAATCCTAAAAAAATTAGGATCCAAGAGATCTAAGAAAATCAAGATATCCAGAGAACTGGATCCTACCAAATATAAGGATAGACAAAGTAGAGAGGTGGTAACATTTATTTCCCATAGAAATAGAGCAAAGAGAACTAATATTTGATTCAAAAATTAAATTTAAGAATATCCTACCAGGCTTATGCATAAGGGGTTGGACTCAAAATGTCCTTGTAAAAAAATGGTGAATCCTAATAAAAAACAAGGTGAATCATGGATAATTCTAAGAAAATCAAATTGAGCATCTTAATACCAAAAATTGGGGTATTTGAAGCCCTAAAATGTAAGGTCAACTTTAGGACCATTTTTGAACTATTATATTATCTTATAACTTCATAAAAACACCACCATTAGACCAGGATTGAAAGGAGCTTTCCAATGAGTATAAATATGCCTATGTTTGGATATATATTGTGGCAAATTGACCCTAAAAAAAATTGGTTCTAAAAATTTTAGGAAAATGGGCTCATGTCGAAGGTCCTCATATTCACCAATTTCCAAATTTGGAAATCTAAATATTCACCCAATTTACAAATATTTGCCACTATGCATAACCCTGTATCCCACCTAAACAATAGTACTAAAATTTAAATTAAAAATTAAAATAAATATCTTCTCACCCAATGAGAACCCTTTTTTAGGAAACTCTGACTTCTTGTAGTGAGCAATCAACCTACAACTAGAGTTTAAAAACAAATATTTTTTCTAAAATAGGAAGCATTGTTCTGGAACCAAGAATGCTTAAATTTGAATCAAAAAATAAATTAAATAACTTCCCATCCATCAGGATTCCTTCATCCACAAATGTAGACCTCTAGAGTAGACACAACCTATAGTAAGGAATCCAATTTAAACCCTTTATACCAAAAATGGAAAGTAGATATATAGAACCAAGGATGCTCAAGCTTGAATAAAAAAATTATATTAAAGCTCTTCCTACCCAAAATAGGAACCCTAATTCTAGAAACAATGATCTTTAGTAGCAAACACATAAATATTATAACTAAAACTAGCAATAAACAAGATTAAATTCCAAATCCCTAAATCAAAAGGAACAATATGGAAACTAAAATCCTAAAACCTAGGTACTAAAAACCAAAACTATAGCAAGAAACCAACAAAATTTAGGGATCTAGGACTAAAATAAAATAGGTCAAAGAATCCTACACTGCACCAACCAGAAGACTTTAGCAACCCAACGAAGATATCTTAAGAGAAGGCCCACAAAACCTTCTCCAAAAATAATTTAGAACTTGGAATAAAAGAGGAGACCCCAACCCTTCCTATCCCAAATAAACAAAGACCAACACTAGATTTTTCTCATGATCCACTAAAGGACCCCATACTTGTAATATTTAGAAAATTCGTATATCTGTAACAAGACCCCTAATAAAAGTTAAAGCAATAATCGAGTATATTAGCACCTTGACCACTAGAAAAATAACTAGCATAAACCAATGTTGACATGAAGACATGAACTATTAAATCCCAACAAGATAGAAACTAAAATTGTAGCCCCAAATGAACTACAGTAGAAATATCAAGGGTAATCATCACTTGGAAAATAACCAAGGAGAAAAAACTTGAGATACCCAAAAAAGAGATGAGAACACCTTCAATACCTATGGGTTCTAATCCCATAGGCACACAAAAATAAGAAAACAAAGCCACATAAACTCTATAAATGACCCAACATCTTAACCTCATAATGTAGCTTCTTCAACCCTAGTCTTCCACCTAGCATCTTAGCCTCATATTACAACTTCTTTAGCCCAAGCTTTCCACCCAACATCTTAGCTTCGTGTTGTGGCTCCTTCAACCCTAACATTCCACCCAACATCTTAGTCTCTTACTAGGGCTCCTTTAGCCCTAACCCAACATCTCAAACTGCTACTATGGCTTCTTCAGCCTAAGACTTCTACCCAATATCTCAGCCTCATATTCTAGTTTCTTTAGCCCAAGCCTCACCCAACATATCAGTCTCATGTTGTGTCTCATTCAGCCATAGCCTTTCATATAGCATCTCAAACTCATGTTGTAGCTCATTTAGCCTAAGAATTCCACCTAGCATCTTAGTATTATGATAGAGCTTATTAATCCAAAGCCTTCCACTCATCATATCAACCTCATATTATGGCTTCGTTATCCCTAGTATTTCACACAACGTATTAGCATCATGCTATGACTCCTTTAGCCTAAGCCTTCCACCCAACATATTAGGCTCATGTTGTAGCTCATTCAACCCAAGCCTTTCACCTAGCATCTTTGCCTCATGTTGTGACTCCTTCAACCCTAACCTTCAACCCAAGATCTTAGCCTAATTTTATGGCTCATTCAACCTCAACCTTCCACCCAGAATATCAATGTCATGTTGTGACTCCTTCAACCGCAATATTTGACCCAACATATTAGCCTCATGTTGTAGATCATTCAGTCTCATACTCTTAATGATTGTTACTACTAATAATACTTTCATATTTCTATATTTTAGTATTTGTTTATGCACAACCTACTCTCTCTATCTATCTATATCTCTCTCTCTCTCTCTCTTGTTCTAACCAAATACATCAACTATTGGTTCACTATCTTCTATGTAGGAAGATAAGATGTTTTATAGTATTTATAGACAAATATTGAAGTTATTTCTCATGGACTAATTTCCAACCAACCTTGAATCCTTTGCTTTTATTTGAAGTGTTATATCCATTTTTTATAGTGGTGATATTACGAGTAGGATAGAATAAAATCAAGTTCTTTACTATGTCTATTTATGGATGGTATAATACTTGATGCATGAAGTTTAAAGTAGTTGATTTACTACATTATGATTTAACCTAGCTTATAATTTTTGTAAATGATATTACTATAGTATGTTATTCAATATTATCTCTTAAATTTTACTTAGATCAAGATAGTTTCAACTTTATTATTGCATAACTATTGCTCTATTGATTTAGTTTAAGCATTCTGATATATCTTATAGTAATACATATAATTGAATGAGATATCCACTTTTTTGACTCAAAAATTGAATATTAATTTGTAATAGGGATATCAACAAAGTAAAAAAAAAGGATAATTCCTTTAAATTCCTTATGAAATTATTTAGTCATAACATATTCATGAGGCATATACATAGATATTCACACCATAATTGTTTAGAGTTGATCTACCCTTATAGGAATTATTTCAATATAGTTTTCATTTGACATATGTTTTTTACACATTAGTACAATTAATTATTTGAATTATTATTACGATGTTCTTATATATTATTTTATAAGAGAAAAAATAATATCAAACATTGCTCAAAATATGGTGATATCTAGGAGTTGTCATGTAACTTTTGAATGTTGCATCTCTTATCTTAGGTTGTTGAATTTGAGGAATAAATGAATAATTTAGTTTAGTTATAGTTAATCACCAAAATATCCACTCAGTATGAGGGGACCAAGGTCCCTCATAAAAAAATGTGTAAACTCATTCAAAAAAAGTCTTGAAAGCGACACCGCAAGACAAAAACTAAAACTAATAAATAAAACTAATAACATTTTTTTTAATAATTTATTCATTATATGTTGTTTTTTTTTGTTGTGGAAAACACCCTTTTGGGTGCCACTTTTAGGTAAGACCCAATGAGGCAAGGATAGTTATTACACAAAAATATATCTAGGAATCGTACCTAGACTACCCCCTTCTACATACTCAAAAAACATCCCTAAAAAAAGGTAAACAACAACAACAAAACACTCAAAAAAAACACAAAAACAACATGTAAAAAAAACACAAAACACAAAAACAAATCAACAAAAACAAAAAAACAAAAACAAAAAATAGAAAAGTAAAACACAAAAATACACACACACAAAAATAATAAATGAAGAAAAAAACATAATATATCTTTAACCAAACCTTTCCAATAGGTCTTTTAGCCAAGATTCAAAGGAAAAAATATAAGAAATGTTGAGGAATTGAAACACCCTGATTGAACCAAAGAGAATATAATACAAAGAAAAAAGGAATTGGGTACCTCTAGTATTTAAGCCATCCAAATAAAGGATAGAAATAAGATCATCCCTTATTTGTGAAGCCCACCATATAAGAAATTGGTCGTAGCAAGTATGATCATATTAGTACAATGTCCAATAAGCCAAAGCATCAACAATCTTGTTTTGAGAGACTCTCTTTGAGTCATCTAATATTTCAAGTGGTGATATTCATTAATAATAGGGCTAAAGGTGTTGGTAATGGAATTAATATTACCTTCCTCCACAATATGTTTACCTTATTTTACCAAATGATGTTGATTAGTTTTGCAACCTACTTTTTGGTTAGTGTCCATCTTATTTTTTTAAACCTATTTCTTGTCTTACCCTAAATTATTCTTGGATACCTTCTAACCCTAAACTATACAGAACCAAAGTGTTATTGGAAGGTTCAGGTCTAAATTATTTTATGTTCTAGCATTTAAAATATTGATCTTCTTGTCTATATTTTCTCCCTTATTTTTTTATTGAAAACCATTGATTTCCTAGTTTATCTTTGAGTCCTTCCTTGCAAATTTAAACTGTGTTTCTAAGATTTTTGTCTTTGATATGTCCTCTTCCTCACCTAGGATATTATTTATGAAAATAATTCCAAACATATTAGATGACAACATCGCCTAAACCTTCATAACTAGTTCTTAGTATTTTTCTTTTAGGAATTTAGAAACCTACTAAGTTTGAGCCCTATTTTTTATATCTATAATATTATTTGGATAAACACTAGCCAAATGGCCATATTCAAGGTATATTCTACAAAAAAATGAATGTTCTTAAATTCCACCACCTACATCCAAGTGTCCTTATCAAATTGTAATAATATATTTTCTAGAAAGGGTTTGTTGAAATCCATTAATACACAAATTCAAGCATAAAAATATTTTCAAATTTATGTGTATAGTTAGTAGTCATTATGAAATTTACAAATGAGTTTTTGATTGTAGAAAACACAACCAAATTCTAAAATTTAATTGGGAGGCCAAAGAGTCTAACCCATGCAAGTCCTACAGTAGGAATCTCTTATTTGATTTTAAATTTAGTGTGTCAAGGCTTCATGAAAAGCCTTGTCCTTCCAAAAAACTAGGGCTCCCTTGAAATATTTTCTCTTTGCCTTCATTATTAGAAAAAATAGCAAGAAAAAACCATTGGGATAAACAAAGTTTTGTCTCACCTTTTGTTTTCAAATATTTTGTAACCCACACTTTAAAAGTAAATAGGCTTGGATGAAAAACCAAAAAATGATAAATTAATCCACTTCTCTCTAGAGATTCTATGCCATCCTAAATGTCACCCATTTTTAGCTTAATGATTGGGGTTCCATAAGTTGCTCTTAGACATCTTGAATCAATTTTCTTGATATCAATATTAGGTGTTCTTAGAGGTTTATGAGAAGATTTAATATTAATGTTAGCATTAGTCATGGACTTCCCACCATGGAGGGCATCCCTAAAATTTATTGTTGGGATTAAATCCCCAAAATTCTTACCCTTGAAAGGGATTTCCATAGTGGATGTATTTTGGGGGTGTTCCTTAGTGTTGGGATTGCTTGAGTTTTGAGCCATTTTATTTTCCTAAGGAGGTTTCTCTTATTTGGTCTGCAACTTGAAACTTGTTTTTGGGTCTCTTTAATCCATGCCTTGGATGCCATAGAAAGGTGTGATTTTCACTTTTTTCTTGGGTAGCAAATTGAAAGTAGTTTTCAATCAAGTTCGTAGCATGAAGATTTGTTGAATGATAGATTTCTAACCCATCATGGATCTCCTACAAAATATCCTATATTTCTTGGGTAGAAACAAACAAAAAAATTGGCCACGAGGGCTTGTAGGCCCCAAAATACAACCTTTGTCGATACTTGTGCTCGATCCATAAACTTTTTATCTTCTGATTTTTTCCCTATATGTTAATTTTTTAAGGATGTTATCATAATAAACAATAAGAAAATTGCCTTGGAATATATTATAGAAAAATGTAACTGTAGCAATTTCATGAGGCATATACATAGATAATCACACCATTATTCGTAGATACTAGTATAGAATCACAAAAAATGTTTCAATAAGGTTTTCATTTTGACATACTTTGTTTAAATATTGTATGATAAGTAAAATTTACTCTTTATTTTTTTAAATTCAAACCCCTTGCAAGGCCACCTTGGTCTAAGAAACCACGACCAAGGGGTTCTACATCGTCAAAATCACATGGGAGTCACATTGAGCCCTAACCGCACCTTGACATTATCAACTGTATTTTGGGTACCCAATGTGTGTTTGGTAGGGTGGATATTTGAACCAAGGACCTCCCTTGGAGGATTTTCTTACCCTCTCCAACTCACCTACAACATGTGGGTTAATTTTACACTTTAAATTAATTTGGTGATCATGTTACATATAATTTTTTGACAAAAATAAATTATATAAATATAATAATTTATATTGATTGTTGTACTATATATGCATAATAGCATAAAAGATACTACTAAAACAATTGTTAAGGGGTCTTATAATAAACTTCTATGGTTTCATTTTTATATGGATTGAAATCTAATTTTAAAATAGTTACATTTATTTATATATGTTTTAATGCTAGCCATATTTATTTTTGTTGTATACTTTATTCCCATAAGTATTACTTTTAAAATAAAGTATATGTTTTTATTTTTCATTTGGTTACTATTTAGGAAGGATAATTTCACTCATGCATTGTTTACTATAATTATTTTTGTTGTATACATTATTCCTATAAGAATCACTTATGGAATTAAAATTTATATTTTTATTGTTCATTTTGTTACTATTTATGATGGATAATTTCACTCATGTATTATTTACTATAACTCAAGAGCAATACGAGAGGAAATGTTCTTTTATAAAAAGATAGACATATTTATTTTTGAGTAAAAGGTAAAAATTTCATTCAAAAAAAAAAAACTCCATCAGCTTATACAAATCTATTTTGATATCTTGCCTTTTATTTTCTTTTATCTGCCCAAGATCTTTGAATTTCCTATTTTTTACACTTTACCTCCTTCTTAAATGTATATTTCCTCTTCCACCAAAGATTACTAAAGCCCTCTTTGTTCTTCTATTTGTCATAGCTTTCATGTTGCATTTGATTCCATAGTTGTGTCCAAATGTCTTGTTCTACCTCTGTTATCCAAGATTCTTCATGTACTTTGCTGTGCATTGTTCCTAATAACTTCCTTAACATATTTTCCTAGGTCCTCTCTTCTGAACCGAATTCATCTTTAAAATTTTTTTATTCCTTTCCAACCATATTAAACATAAACTCGACATTAAAATTTAAATCTATTTTTATTATTTTTTAATATATTAAAAAATTAAAATATATTTTTTTATTAATATATTTTTTAATTTTATATAATCAAGATTAAAATTATCTTATATATTTAAACCTTTATTATTAAATAAAATAATAATTAATATTTACATATTATTTAATTTTTTAAAATATTAAAATAAATTTGTTTTATACATTGGTAGATATACAAACCGTAACCTTTCGAATTCTTCACACCTATTACCATAATGTGCGAAATTGTTGACCTCTTACTTATAATTGGTTTATTGTTAATGTTTTTTTTTTCCCTCTTTCTTACTATGAAATTCTGTTCGTTATAATCGTAAATTCTCCATGTGTCATCCCAAAAGGGTTTTTATAAGAAAGTTAAACTGTGTATAGATCTTGAATAATAATTGTTAGGTTAACCTTAATTGTTTTCTTAGGTTATAAGATGATGATTACTATCAACCACAAGTAAAACTGGACATACTCAAAAGATGCTCCCAACTTAAAAAAGACAAACTACGGGGTGATTTCGAAATGCAAAATAAAACGGCAAGCAACCCTGAACATACCCAGAGGGATGCTCCCAGCAAAAAAAAAAAAAAAAAAACCAGACAAACAGCGGGATGAATATTCTATAACTTTTTTTTACTTAGAAAACAATATTTTAAGTCCAGACAACATTTGTCGTTCAACCGACTGAATATGTACATGAATATTCTATAATGCAGTACGTTAAAACAGAAACATATTTTAGGTATGATAGAGTTCACCAATTGTCAATATCTATGCAATGCCAGCAAACAAAGTCCTCGTCCCTTGTCCGTTTATATGTACTTTGTCTTCGCATTGTATTTGGCGTCTTGCACTGCTAAATATGAATTTGGGTTGTGTAGTTTGCATTATGAGCTCAAGAATCCGAGTTCTTTCTTCCAGGCCAATATGAAAGATAGCAAAGAGACTCCTTTAATGCACAGGGATAACATAAATGGTGTGGAAAAAACATGGCTAAAACAAGAAAAAGGGGGCCGTACTGGACAGCCATGGTTAAAAGAGGATATGGAACTGCATGACAACGGTCCTCAGAATAATTTAAGAGATGAGAAATCCAGTGGCGTTTTAAAATATTCTGAAGAGGGGGATGCAGATGATCCTAGTTTGAAGATATTTCACCTATTGGAAGGGGTCAATAGGGACGATGGTGTGGAAAAAACATGGCTAAAGAAGACAAAAGGGGTCCTAGTGGAAAACCATGGTTAAAAGATGGCATGGAACTGCTTGACAATGATCCTCAGAATAATATAAGAGAGAAGAAATCCAGTGGTGTTGAAAAATATTCTTAAGAGGAGGATCCAGATGATACTAGTTTGGAAACGTTTCACCTAATGGGATTGCTCAGTAGGGACGATGAATTTCAACCGTTGCCTAGAGAGTTTGTGATGAGAAATCCGGCTGATAAACTCCAATGCCTTCAACAGCAGATTTCAACATACGATCTGATCCAGATGTCGGCGATAGAAAATGATGGTGTCTTTGTTGATTTCCGTGACGTTGGATTCGTAGGTTCCAAACAAGATATGGGATTGGAATTGATCCAGATGTTATTATGGGCTGTAGAATCCATTGGAGCTCAGAGATATGATGCCGCTCATCCAATGCTCATGCGGTGCAAGCGCTTATCCAGCCCTTTTCGGAACTCAGCGGACAGGATCGGATACTATTTCACAGGTAATAGAGATTCAGTCTCAAATATGCTTGGTATTGTCCATCTAGAATGGGAAATGTTTATATTAAGTAATAACATTGTGTTGCCATGATAATCGTCGAAGATAGCTTACAATTAGGCTGACTAGCTTAAGTGTCTCTCTATGACACCTGTTCGTTGTATTAAGTTTTCCTTATTTTTTAATTATAAATATAGAGCTGTGATTAGATTTTTTTATTTAATGGGCAGGTTTGAAAAACCCACGATTATAAAGCATAGAGGACACGTTCAATTATTGGCACAAAATCTAAGAAAAAACATTTAATTGATAGATATTGAAACCCTAATCTCCAAGTCTCAAAATAGCAAAAGCTCATATGCTTATTCTAAACTAAAAATGTTATTAATTTTAGTGAGCTGATGACACATCCTTGAGATACTAGAAGTAATGAGTTCTTGAAATGGTTCATCATTGTTTTCTACCTTCTTTTTTGTTTTCTATTGAATTTTTGAAGATCTTGGATCATGTAAAATATGTGATGAAGTCTATTGGTAACATTTTGAAGATCTTGGATCATGTAAAATATGTGATGAAGTCTATTGGTAACATTTTCTAGTGTACTGCAAGCTCGAACAAGATGAGAATGAATGCATCTTAAATGTAATAAAATATCAAGATCATGTCTACTAAAATAATACTCCAGTGAGGAGTGGGGTTGGCATACACCTTTCTACATCTAAATTTTCAAATATATTTAAGAAAAAATGGGTATACAAATATCCCATAATTTGGATGATGATCTTGCTAGGAAAAACCAAGAAAAGCAAGCTTCCAAGATATAGTGAAGGAGGGGAATTAAAAATATAGAAAACCTCCAAAAAATATTTAGGCTTGTCATAGTACCAGAACAAGTGAATAAGCGCTTCTAAAGCATTACAAAAGTTGCATTGAAGGGAAATATGTAAAATTAGAGCCAAAATTTTAGAAGTTAGAATTTTTTGATAGAAAACCCACCATCTAAGAAAATAAATTATGGATTCAATAGGAAACTTTAAAATTTACGTAGTAAGATACTTCTACTAGACATTGGTAAAATTGACTTACCACTTAACATTAAACTTAGAAACCAATGGTAAATAACATAAAATATTTTTGTAGATCCAACTGGACTTAGTGGAATAGATTCTATGGTCATTAAGCCATATTTAGTCAAGCCATATATTAGAGGTAGTTATTTCTAACTTTATAAGGACCTCACATGGAATGGAATCCAAAACAAGGTCATAAGACTCTTTGAATGAAGAGGAAAGAATATAATAATTGTGGATCTAGGTCTAGATGAGAATTGAGTAGCTAACCAGATCCGAAATATCACTTATTCTATTTATACCTTTCTTCAAAAATACTAGTCCTAAAAGAGCACTACATAAAACTAAAGGTTTGTCTTTAAGAAGGATAAGATTACTCCACCAAAGGTTGCTTAGATTGATGCTTAGACCATGATGTAAGGAGTCAAACTCCTAAACTAGTAAATGAGAAATTTATTACCAAACTTTATAATTATAGGTAAGGAGAATAAATCCTTTATTCATAAAATTTGGTGCATTAAGGACCATATCCTCCCATGGGGTTTCTTTTCATTTATATTTATGGGTAGCTTGGGAGATTCTATACCAAAAAAAGTGTTTCCTATTTTTGTCTCTAGTAATGGCCTTAACAACCCCTTTCATAGATAATTTTTTCTCTAGGTAAAAGGATCAATAATATCCACACCTCTGATGCCTTTGGTTGAGTATAATGTTTCTATGAGATGATTGTGATGCCTACCTCCCAATCCTATTTAGTCCATAAAAATCTATAAATAACTTGAGTAAAGTTATTATAGGCATCCTTGAGGCCATCCACCAAGAGGAGTAGTAAACATGAGAGGCTACCATAACTTTATTCACAACTTGAATTCTTCCTACTAAGGAAAGAAATCGAGTTGGGTATACACTAAACTTCTTTTAATGTCTTTTATTAACCTAGATCCACATATCTTTAGGGAAAATATTAATCCCAAAGGGGATTCCCAAGTAATGAATGACAATTCTACTAGGGATGATCTTCCAGTTAATTGAGGAGTTACAACGATTAGGATTGGAAGAAGTATAGAATATTTCCATTTTAGAGTGGTTGATCTAAGAGATAAATATATTATAAAATATTTATGCAATCTCTTCAACCATTTTTACCTCTTGATGGGTATTTTAAATAAAAATAAAAGAATCATAAGTAAAATGTGATTTAAGAGTATGTTTATCTCCAATAATTTTAATAACTTGAATGAGGCTAATAGATTGAGTCTTTTGAAGAATATAACCAAGAGCATCATCAAGCATAACATGCAAAACAAGAGTAAGAAGGAAACCCTATCTAATAGACCATTGAAGAGAGAAGGAAGGGGATAGAGCTCCATTAACTTGAACACAATTTGAAGCATCATCAAAGAGTATACCAATTTAATTCTAGAATTTAGAACCAAAAACAATGCAAGAAAGCATATGAAGAATTAAATCCCATCTGATTATGTTATATTATTTGTTAAAATCTTGCTTAACCAAGAGGGCATCTTGATTAGATTTGATAGCCCATTACATTGTTTCTCAATCCATCATAATATTATCTAAGATGTAATGACCCTTAAGAAAACTAGATTGTTTACGACAAATAGTTGCGTGTAAAATATATTTAATTTTTAAAGTTATAGATTTAGCTATGATCTTGTATGAATCATTGAGGATGGTAATATGTATCTAATTGAAGATTTAATTATGATTTGTTCCTTTAAAAATAATTTTTATTAACCTTGCATTGATATAAGCTCTAAGAGAATTATTGAGGAGTGCCTCTAGTTAAACATGAAGGTGAAAGCACGAGATTCCGGTCAAAGGAAACACCAAGTGCAATTGCATTCAAAGTTAAGCACGCCTAAGTCCTAGAAATATAAATTGCATGAAACGAAAAAGAGACATGTTGGAAGAGACGCAATCAGATAAAGAAAAACACAGCCCTTTCATTAATTTCTTTCGATCTCTGTTACAATAATGCCTCCTCCCTTTTCAGGGGCTAGGAGCGCAAATAGGGTTTGATTACAATCGCTGAATGATTCCTCCTTCCGCGTGCCCACGATTGCAATGGGCGGGCCAAGATGATGCCGTCGCTGATGTCGATGAGTTCTTCGCCTCTGCTGCTTCTCCTGCGAACAAAGAAATGATCAAGACGTTAGTAGCACCTGCTGCAAATGAAAAGCATTCTCTCTCTAAAACTAACAAAATATGCATACGAATATTTGCCCGAAACCATGAAAACAGTGAATCCAAATTGCTTCAAAATCTGACGTGAAGGTAAGAAAAGTTACCGAAGGCCACCGCCACCGAGGCAACTGGCCAATCCACCTTAAACCGGAATTCGTCCCCGGGCAGGACGAATTCTGACTGTAATTCGTCCCTGGGTGGGACGAATTCTTCTGAGTAGGAGAAACCGACCTGCTGCTGCTCCAATGTCGGATCCCGGGACCTGCAAAACTCCTGCAAACAGGGGGTTAGGTAATTGGGGCCATTTTGGGACGACCCAGATGGTCGGATTTTCCCAATTTGGCCTCCACCCTCGGGAATTTGACCTTGACACCTGCAAGTTAGCGAAACGACAAAGCAATACAAAACACCCTAAACTCTGACCAAAAGCTACAAAATTGCAATTATAGACTAATCAGACCTAGTAACACGGAATGCAATCTAAAAAATAATCTAAAGTGCTCAAAAACTAAAATTAGGACTTGGGAGGTGCGGGGGTGCCCAAGTGGGCCTCCCACCGTTGGCCCTCGATTTTGGAGCCAATCCACCAAGGATGGGCCCAAAACCTTTTAGGATTGGGGGTCGGCGAATTGGTAGGTTCAGATGTCCATGCGTCGGATTTGAGTAAGGTTCGAGCTTCCAAAGGCCACCCAACAACCTCCCTTGCAAAAGAGATTGATGGATGTAGGAAGGTGAACAAAGGGGGATGCAAGTGAGTCTTCGATTCGGCAGCACTTCGTTGCTTGAACACTCCTTCCACCTGTATGTTTTGGGTGAGAAAAGTCCCACCTTTTATAGACCCAAGGGGTCTCTTTTGGGAGGGAAGCACAAAAGCCAAGTGTTGGCCATAGGCGCCATGTGGCAGTCTTGTCTTCCCATGAGGGAGGGGAGTCCTCCATTGACTTGAACTTTGATAAATGCTTCTTGTAACAGTCCTCTAACGGCCCCTCTGTCCACTTACACATGCGTGCAAGGTAGGAGCCCTTAACTGATCGTTCTGGGCTGCCACTTGGCACCATTTGCCTTTTTGCCCGTTAACTTAGAATTCGTCCCACCCGGGGACGGATTCGGAATTCGTCCTGGGGTGGGACGAATTCTATTTTGCATTCGTCCCCGGGTGAGACGAATATCGGGCAAAGTGTCCAAGTGTGCCAAATTGCTTCTTGACCTTACAAAATTGCTATGAAAGTGGTTAAGACCATTGTTTAACCTCTCCGAGGGCTGCCCCGGGGGCTGTGTTTGCCAAAGCGATCGGTGTTTGCAGTCACATAATCGGATTGGTGCTGTTTTGGTGTCTACAGATGCCCCTTTTTGGGAAGCGCTGCGGGTGACGCAGATGCTTGAGCAAAAATAGATAACCAAAGCACTAATGATTAGGGTTTCTTGGTAACCTAACCAACTTTTGATGCCCCAAGTATGGAAAGGGCATGCATTCTTGAATCCTTGCTTCGACGAGCTAAGGAATTTGATTTCAAGTATTAACTCTGTTTTGGTGAGGTGTGACTTGAACTCGGACATTGATCGATCCATGAACAAGTGAAGGGCATTTTATCCTCGGGGGCCAACGTTGATCGTCATGAACAAGTGAAGGGCGTTTTTATCCTCGGGGGAACCTTGTGTTCATGATTCACGAAATGCCAAGTGTTTGATTGATTTGATTGTTGCTTGTTTACTGCCCCAAGCAGGAGCGTGATTGTCTTTGTCAATGATTCTTTGAATGCATGTCGTTTTCCTTAATTGGGTGTGTGATTGTTGGTTGGTGACTAAGTGTGACTACCCCCTCAAGCGACGAATCGATGAGGGAATGACCTTCGTGAGAGAAGCGACGAGTCGCTTGACCCAAGATGACTTGTGCAAGGTTGCCTTTAGAGGGTTTACCGTTAAGCGTGTGCAATTTTTCCAACATATGGACCTATTTTTGGTGGGTGTTAACCCTTTTGGTGATGTCATAATGAGGTGAAATCGTCGAAAACCTATTTCCCGTGGAGCGGTCCGGCTATGATAGCCTTCTTGGGGAACTAGGAGAGCGATAATTTGGACCTCGACATCGATTTTCTTTGCCTAGAGGCTAAGTGCGAGAGCACTTGTGTCCGGCAATGTTTTTGTTGTGTTTTTGTTGAATTTTGTACTGTTTTTGTTGTTTTTGTGACACCATTTGGTGATTGAATTGTCGGCAATCCGTCCTCCCGTGGAGCGGTCCGGCTATGGTAGCCTTCTTCGGGAGTAGGATAGTGACAATGCAAACCCCGACATCAATTTTGCTATGCCAAGAGGTTAAGTGCAAGAGCACTTGTGTCTGGCAATGTTTATTGCTATGTTTTGTGTTGCATTTTTTTTGTTGTTTTTGTGACACCATTTTGGGATTAAATTGTCAAAATCCGTCTTCCCGTGGAGCGGTCCGGCTATGGTAGCCTTCTTAGGGAGTAGGATAGTGACAATTTGTGACCCCGATGTCAATTTTGTATGCCAAGAGGTTAAGTGCAAGAGCACTTGTGTCCGGCAATGTTTATTGTTGTTTTTTGTTGTTTTGATTTTCTTGTTGTTTTTGAGTGGGCTTTGACCCTTTTGTGATGTCATTTGGGGATGAAATTGTCGAAAATCCGTCTTCCCGTGGAGCGGTCCGGCTATGGTAGCCTTCTTAGGGAGTAGGATAGTGACAATGTAGACCTTGACATCAGTTTTGTTATGCCAAGAGGTTAAGTGCAAGAGCACTTGTGTCTGGCAATGTTTATTGCTTTTTGTTTTTGTGTTGCATTTATTTGTTGTTTTTGTTGTTTTGATTTTCTTTGATCTTGTGCATGATGGTTGATGAATATGGATGTATGCATGTTGATTTATTTTGATGGATGCATATGCTATGATGAATGCAAATGGTTTTGATTTATATGTGATATGCAGATATGAAATGGATGAATGGGGTTTGTGATGTTTGGCTATGGCACCATAGACTATTTAGAACTCTGTTATTTTGTTTTTAGGTGATTGTTGTGATGTATGCCTCTACATGTATACATGGTTTTTCTATTTTTGTATTTTTTTGATGGTATTTGCAAAGATGAAAAGTAGCGCAGTTGGTTTAGAAATGTAGCTAAGGTTTTCTGAGACTCAGACGGTTTTAACTCACTAGCCATGACTGTACTTTATCTTACAAGACTTTTGAACAAGGTATGAATCGGACTTGTTTTTGACCAAGTTATTTCACATCCCTATGTGTGCAATTGAGTTCATTTAGTGGTATTTGTTAGGATACCGCCAGTGCCAGTGGGCTTTCAACCGAAAATGTACTGAGGATCACCTAATTAGCTCCACAAATTCCTTTGTTGTATGTACTAAGATTAATCTGCGTTGTAATCCAGGATGCCATAAGCTAGCTCATCCACATGCAAACATTGATCCGTACGCAAGTTAATGTGACAGATATATCGTCATGCGGGAGGTTTACTTCATTACCGATAGGCTATCAACCAAATTGGTACTGAAGCTTGCCTTATGACCTACGTGAATGCTGAGAGTTCCAGGGATTCAAGGTCAACTCCCTTCTTTTCTTCAATTGTATTGGGATACTTGCTCATTGTAGTGATGAGATCACTGTTTATTTTGATTTTTTTTTTCTTTTGAGCAAGGGATTGGGGATATGGAGTGATGAAAATCACTGTTGTTTGTGCCTTTTGATGTGTGCACTATAGTTTGTCAAATTTGGAGTTTTGACATTTTGCAAATTTTTGTGTTTTGCAACTATTGAGAACTTTAGGGATTCTTAGGGAATTGGGTAGGGAGGATGCTTGTCCTTTTGCCAACTCTCAGCATTCTAGGGGTCATTCGCACAGGGGGATGAGCAAGATAACCGTTTCGCTTGTGGTGACCTAGATTATTTTGCAGGTTTCGTCTTTCGTTCACACAATTTTGGGAATTTTAGTGTTTTGATTTGTGTTGGGATGTTACGTAACAAGGTGTATTTCAAGTATGACTCTACCTTCGTAAAATCTGTTCGACTTGATACACTACATGGCTAAAGAGGAAAATGATGACTGAATCATCGAAACTCTTGGTACATTCCCGGACCACCGATCGTAGTGTGGTAAAAGTTATGCTTGGTGTTTTTGTTGTTTTTGTAACATGAGACAATGTGTGCCTTTGACCTTTATGACTACAAATATGCAATGTATGGATGCAATGCTTAATGCAACTATGTATTTTTGTAATTTTGATGGATTGTTTTTGGTGAAGGTGAAGATGAGGTGCGAGAATATGAATTTTTTGATGAATTTGAGTATGCCTAGAATTGAGATGCAAATCTTTGTTGTTTTTGATGATTTTTGTTGTTTTGTTTTTTTGAATTTCTTGATTTTTTTTTTGACCAAGCGATTGCGATAATCGTTGGAGCTTTTTGGGTTGACCAAGAGATTGCGATAATCCTTGGAGCTTTTTGGGTTGACCAAGAGATTGCGATAATCCTTGGAGCTTTTTGGGTTGACCAAGAGATTGCGATAATCCTTGGAGCTTTTTGGATGACCAAGAGATTGCGATAATCCTTGGAGCTTTTGGGTGACCAAGAGATTGCGATAATCCTTGGAGCTTTTTGGGTTGACCAAGAGATTGCGATAATCCTTGGAGCTTTTGGGTGACCAAGAGATTGCGATAATCCTTGGAGCTTTTTGGGTGACCAAGAGATTGCGATAATCCTTGGAGCTTTTTGGATTGACCAAGAGATTGCGATAATCCTTGGAGCTTTTTGGGGTGACCAAGAGATTGCGATAATCCTTGGAGCTTTTTGGTTTGGATTATGGTTCTTCAGGGGATAGAGGTACCCCCAGCTTGATGGTCTTTGCACTCCGGATCCGGCTCTAGAGGTATGGGCATGAATGGATCGGCCCTATGCACGGAGATGAGGACAGGGTCCGCCCGCGGCACTGATGTTGCTATGATGTCTCTTGGTGGAAGTTGCTCTTTGTGTGCCCAAAGTTGTGGATGTAATGCTTGGTCCCACTGCGGTGGGTTAACACGCCACTCATGCCCTAGTATTATGTTTATCTGTTGACATGCTTCTTCAAATTTTATGGGATGCCGATGTTGTCGCATGTGATTGCTGTGGGCTATCTCTGTTTCATCCTCACCTTCGGACAATGTGTATAGCTTATCGGAATCTGGAGATTCTGAGACATGGAGGACTGCATCATCAGGTAGCCCTATGGTTAAAGGTTGATCCTCTTCGAAAGGAGCCTTATGTAAGTTGGGCCTTGGGAGCTCCAAAATCTTGGTCTCTACCAACTCTAAGTGCTCTAGTGCTTTGCATGTATCGGGAGATTTGAACTCCTCCTCTTTGGTTGGTTCTTGTTGAGGAACTTGGGGCTTATGGAGGGGTGGCCAGATGGCACCCCCATGCCTTGGTAGGGCAGTTCATCCCGCTCTTCTTCGCGCTCTGATTCCTTAGAGGCTTCTTGATGAATTTCTAAGGGTGGCTCATAAGCCTGGGTGGATGTCTGAGGAAGGCACCCATCATTGGTTATAGGAGCGGCCTCCCATTCATGTCTAGGAGGCGTCGGGGGTGGTGCTTCAGGAATCGGGAGAGTAGCTTCCCGCTCTTGTCTAGGAGGTGTTGGGGGTAGCTTTTGATGAGGTCGCGATGACCTATCTTCCCCCCATGGGTTGTGCCACTCAAAATATTTTGTCTTATGCATGTGAGGGGTTGGAGTCTTCTCTTGCATAGTGTGTTGGAACAGCTCATCCTTCTGGCGCCGAAGGTGCTCTTCGTTAATATGGTACGGTTCCTCTAACGGTAGTCGTTCGAGCTCAAGTTGCGTGAGTTGCTTGAGATGTGTGATATATTCGACAGATTCTACGATAGTTGGTCCCACCGCCTCATGTCTAGAAGGCCTAGACGCCTCTCTTAGATAAAAATCTTGGTCGTAGTGATCCAAGATCTCTATAGGACACATCCCTCTGTTAGGGGTAGCAACATTCTCTCGGGGCTTTGGCCTCAGTGAGTGGTCCTGATAGATAGCAGGTGCGAAGGCATATTGCTCTCGCACTGTATATTGCTCTCGAGGAAGGTAGAGGTCTTCCTCGTGCTCTCTTTCATAAATGAAAAAGGAACGGGTGGAGTTGGCCTGCCCCGCCTGAGGAGCCTTGTGCTCTGGATTTGTCTTTGTAGTCCTGACAACTAGAGGGGGTGAAGGACGGGTAGTGTAATGATGTGGTTCCTCCCGTCGAACCCTATGTTGACCTAGCGCTTCATCGCGCGGTGACCGCTCATAGCGATCATCTAAGGGAGCTCTCCTATGACTGTACCCCTCATGGAAGGGTGTGTGATGAGTGCTATGTTGAACAGGAGTGCTCCTCGAAGAGGTGTCCCTGTAGTCTCTTTCCTTTAAGGTGTGGAGGGGACTGCATTGTGTGTTAGGTCGCCAAGGTGGTATGACCAAATCCTTGGGATTGTAATGGAGGTGACTCGTTCCTCCTTGGATATTCCCCATAGCCTCCGCCCGTGATTGGGCTTGGCTACGGGTGAGCACCATGACGATGTCTCTCTAAAAAGCCCTAAAATTGAAAATGAGTCGGATGGGGCCCAAAATTGGTGTGCGCATCCCTCTTATAGTAGATAAGACAAAAATGAAGTTTCAAGTCCTAGCTCTAAATACATTAGGAGATATTGACATCCGAACAGCTCAAAAAGTGCATAGAATTGCATGTCCAATTTTAAAACCTAATTTCGGGGCACTAGATGATGGAATTTGGCCCCGAAAACTGACTTTTCTGGGAAAATAGAATTCTAGGGAATCATATTTGTTTAAAATTATCCCAACTAACTCCCTGTAAAATTTCAAGTCAATCGGAGCTACGGTTGAGAAGTTATGGCCCCGACAAGATGCACTAAAATTTAGGGAAAAATACAAGATTTCCCATATTTTGTTGGATGGTCCTGCATCACTTATGGGCACATTTGGGGTGCTTTTGGGTTGACCAAAGGGTTCATGGACACCTTTGGGGCATTTTGGAGTGACCAAGCGATTACGGGAATCCTTGGAGCTTTTTGGAGAAAATGACAAAATGCGTAGATTTTTTTATCTTTTTGTTTATGATTTTTTTTTTGTCTACACTAAGCAAAATTAAACACACACATTCACAAAACCGTGATTATCTCTTTTAAGGATTCTTGGTGTGCCCTAGACTGGTTTAGTGCATTTTGATGTTTTGTTTTGTTTTTGTAGGTTTTGTAGAACGTTTAAATGCATCATGTAGGCTCTTATAACTCCAAAAAGGTCGCCCCTTCAATATACCAACCATGCCGATATACCAACCTCTCTATATACCCGCCCTTACGAGAGGGAGACTATAGGTACGTGAGAGCAGAAGGTACGTGGTACGTAGGCGGTACGGAAGGGGGATTGTCCCGTTAATGGCACCTACCATAGAAAACTTATCCTCGCGCGCATGGGAATCACCCCAGCTACGCTCGGTCTGTCTTCGTCAGGATTTACGCCTAACAACAGTTGACAATCGGGAAATGGATGCAAATCAAGCCAAGGTGGTGATTAAATCCACCAATGGTCTTGATCAAGGGCTGGGGTCTTACGACCAGCTCCTTGGTTTAAAGTTGTTTCGTGATGTGTGTGGGATTCGTTTTATCCAACAAAATGAAACTAGCATACATGACTTTTCCTAATGCAATGCAAGATTAAATGAAAACAATTAACGAAACAAAAATAGAAACAAAAAAATATAACAGAGATCATGAAAATCCCTACCTCTTCTCTGCCTGCTCCTGTTGTCTCTGAATTTCTGCTCTGAAAATCCGTAGACAAGAATTCGTCCCTCTGGGAGACGAATTGCAGAACAGAATTCGTCCCACCCAGAGACGAATTTGAATTCGTCTCAGGGTCAGACGAATTGCAGAAAAGGATTCGTCCCTGTCAGAGACGAATAGCAGTCTGCAACAAAAAAAAGATGTACCTGTCAAGCACAAACACAAAAATTTAATCAGTTTCTGTGATTTCAAAAACCAGGGAACAGGGTCCCACCGTGATCGCCACTGAAAGCACGAGATTCCGGTCAAAGGAAACACCAAGTGCAATTGCATTCAAAATTAAGCACGCCTAAGTCCTAGAAATATAAATTGCATGAAACGGAAAAGAGACATGTTGGAAGAGACACAATCAGATAAAGAAAAACACAGCCCTTTCATTAATTTCTTTCGATCTCTGTTACAATAATGCCTCCTCCCTTTTCAGGGGCTAGGAGCGCAAATAGGGTTTGATTACAATCGTTGAATGATTCCTCCTTCCGCGTGCCCACGATTGCAATGGGCGGGCCAAGATGATGCCACCGCTGATGTCGATGAGTTCTTCGCCTCTGCTGCTTCTCCTACGAACAAAGAAATGATCAAGACGTTAGTAGCACCTGCTGCAAATGAAAAGCATTCTCTCTCTAAAACTAACAAAATATGCATACGAATATTTGCCTGAAACCGTGAAAACAGTGAATCCAAATTGCTTCAAAACCTGACAGAAGGTAAGAAAAGTTACCAGAAGGCCACTGCCACTGAGGCAGCTGGCCAATCCACCTTAAACTGGAATTCGTCCCTGGGCAGGACGAATTCTGACTGTAATTCGTCCCTGGGTGGGACGAATTCTTCTGAGTAGGAGAAACCGACCTGCTGCTGCTCCAATGTCGGATCTCGGGACCTGCAAAACTCCTGCAAATAGGGGGGTTAGGTAATTGGGGCCATTTTGGGACGACCCAGATGGTCGGATTTTCCCAATTTGGCCTCCACCCTCGGGAATTTGACCTTGACACCTGCAAGTTAGCGAAACGACAAAGCAATACAAAACACCCTAAACTCGACCAAAAGCTACAAAATTGCAATTATAGACTAACCAGACCTAGTAACACAGAATGCAATCTAAAAAAATAATCTAAAGTGCTCAAAAACTAAAATTAGGACTTGGGAGGTGCGGGGGTGCCCAAGTGGGCCTCCCACCGTTGGCCCTCGATTTTGGAGCCAATCCACCAAGGATGGGCCCAAAACCTTTTAGGATTGGGGGGTCGGCGAATTGGTAGGTTCAGATGTCCATGCGTCGGATTTGAGTAAGGTTCGAGCTTCCAAAGGCCACCCAACAACCTCCCTTGCAAAAGAGATTGATGGATGTAGGAAGGTGAACAAAGGGGGATGCAAGTGAGTCTTCGATTCGGCAAGCACTTCGTTGCTTGAACACTCCTTCCACCTGCATATTTTGGGTGAGAAAAGTCCCACCTTTTATAGACCCAAGGGGTCTCTTTTGGGAGGGAAGCACAAAAGCCAAGTGTTGGCCATAGGCGCCATGTGGCAGTCTTGTCTTCCCATGAGGGAGGGGAGTCCTCCATTGACTTGAACTTTGATAAATGCTTCTTGTAACAGTCCTCTAACGGCCCCTCTGTCCACTTACACATGCGTGCAAGGTAGGAGCCCTTAATTGACTGTTCTGGGCTGCCACTTGGCACCATTTGCCTTTTTGCCCGTTAAGCTTAGAATTCGTCCCACCCAGGGACGGATTCAGAATTCGTCCCGGGGTGGGACGGATTCTATTTTGAATTCGTCCCTGGGTGAGACGAATATCGGGCAAAGTGTCCAAGTGTGCCAAATTGCTTCTTGACCTTACAAAATTGCTATGAAAGTGGTTAAGACCACTGTTTAACCTCTAAGGGCTGCCCTGGGGGCTGTGTTTGCCAAAGCGATCAGTGTTTGCAGTCACATAATCGGATTGGTGCTATTTTGGTGTCTACAGAAGGATATACCAATTTTTTATAAAACTCCACTAGAATACCATCCATACTAGGAGCTTTGTCATTTTGACATTCAAGTTGACCCTCAATTCTAGGGTCTACTAGGGAGGGAATCTATTCTTGCACATATTCTATTAGGATAATATGGATGCCATCCCTTGGATTTATTGTAACAAGTTGAGAGAATTGAGTTACAAAAAGATTTATTTTCACATTGAAATTGAAAATAAAATAATGTAAAAGGTCCTTGAACTTAGTAATCCTTTTCAATATATTCTTTTATCTAAGATAGTTGAAGAAAAATTTAATTCCCTTGTCACCCTAGGAGATCCAATTAAGGTGATATCTAATTTCTACCCCTCTAACATGATATGACTCATAACCTCTCACCTATTTTTTAGCATTAAATAGGTCACTTAAAATTGTAATAGTGGGATCTTTCATAAGTATGGACTGAAGATAAGAAATCTCTTTAGGAAAGTGACTCTCTTGAATCTTATTCCTCTTGGAAATAAGAGTGCACATACCATCTATTGTAAGAAACAATAGTAAACATAGTTGTTTCAAACCATTTGATCAAGCTAGTATTACTAGATGATCTAGAAAATTTATTCCAAATATGTTCTACAAGGTGGCAATATGCAAGGCTATTAAAGTGACAAACATTTAATTTGAAAGGATTTTGAACGGAATCAAGGGATATTGAGGATGTTTTTATAGAATAAAATATAGGGATGTGATAAAAAAATTGTGTATGAAAGAACACAAACTTTATTATGGATGAAGAATTTATCATAAAAATGATTACGAAAATAAAATATGTCCAAACGAACAAGCCTACCAGTAGAACCTTGATAAAAATTAGACAATTTAAATCAATTATACCTATGAGATGAGGATTTTCCAAAGACAAATTATTATGGTAAAATAAACAACTATAAAATTAAACTATTCAAAGGGGTTTTCTATCATCCCAAATTTTATAACTAAATTTTTTTATCATATTAAAGTCACCTTCCATTATCCATTCTATAGGAGGGAGAAAAAACTAACCATTCTGAAAGGGTTATACAACTAGAAGGGTCATTAGTAATATTGATATAGCAAAATCCAAGAACTAGACGGTTGAGAGCCATTGTAACCTAGACACGATGATGAGCAAAATCTTCACCATGGTCTAAAATAGCATAACAACGAGACCAATATATGGAGTGGGTAACACCTCCTTTACCATTGGTATGAGATGTAATAAAGGATATTGCATATTCCCATCGCATAACATCCATAGAATGGAAGAGAGTCTGACTAAAGGCTTTCAATTTGTGAAGAAAAAAAAACAAAAATGTGATTCTATCCTACAACTTTTCAAACTTAAAACTTACAATAAGGTAGGGATATTTCCCTAGACCGTGAGATTCGCTTGCTTTCTGATTGTAGATTGGTTGTATTGTGTCGCTAATCTCCTAGCTTGGTTAAACTGTAGATTGGTTGTATTGTGTCGTTAATCTCCTAATTTGGTCAAACTGTCGACATTAGTACAATGTTTTCTTTCTGTCTGTTTTTCATTGCGTACCCGTTTTTGCCCTTTTACCCTTTTCTCGCCATTATGTAGAAATTAAATTTGATATTTATCATCTTTTAGAGAACACATCATTCTTAAAGAATGGACGTGTTCTCCTTCCACGGCTCGTATTGATTACAATCATCTTACCCTGCAGAAGCAATGGAGGAAAAGATCAAAAGATAAACGCCAAAGTCCCTCGACAAAAAACTCAACTCAGCAGGAAATATAGAGGCGAAGATGAAAGAAATTGAATTGTGCGTGGTGTCATTTAATCAGTCTCTTTCCTATTCCAAAGTGACGCATTTCACAGCAAACCAAGCCATTTTCGAAGCAGTCCGAAATGCACAGAAAATCCACATAATCCATTTGGACATCCAAGGCGGCATGCAGTGGCCCAGCCTCATGCAATCCCTGGCCTCACGGCACACCGGTCCTCCAGAAGAAGGTCCCACAAGACGGCAACGACCGGCAAACGCCTCGCAAACTTTGAAAAATCGTTAAACATTCCGTTTGCTTTCCAAATGGCCGTCATCGACAAAATAGAGGACGTTAAAGAAAGTCTGTTCAAGGTCGACCCCGCGGAAGCCTTGGCCGTTAACGTCTGCTATGTTCTTCAGCGCCTGATTCAGAAACCTACCGGCATGAAATCGTTGCTGGACGTTATTTTAAAGTTACAGCCATTAGTTTTCACTGTTATCCACAACGAAGGTCAGCACAACTCCCCTAATTTCGCCGAGCGGTTCGACGAGGTGCGGTTTTATTCCAGCGCGATATTTGATTCGCTGGATGCGATTTTTGGACCGTGGGATTTGAACGGACTTCGAATTGAGCGGTTCCTCCTTGCTCCGGGAACGCGTAACATAAAGATATTACTTCGGAGATCTTTTACCTGATGGGATTGCTTAGCAAGGACGATGAGTCTCCACCAGTGCCTAAAGAGTTTCTGATGAGAAATCCGGCGGATAAATTCAAAATCCTGCCACAACAGATTTCAACGTACGATCTGATCGAGAGAGCGGCGATAAAAATTCTTTGGGACTTTTTTGATCTCTGTGGTGATGGTTTTCGAGGATCCAACGAAGATATGGGATTGGAACTGATCTATATTTTGTTGTGGGCTGCAGACTCCATTGGAACTCAGAGATATGGTGCTGTTCGCCAAATGCTTTTGCAGTGCAAGAGATAATTTAACCCTTTTGGAACTCGGCAGAGAGTATTGGTTACTATTTAATATGGATTTAGAACCATAAATATGCTTGGTACCAATCTAGAGTAATATCTGAAGTAGTCAAGGTTGCAATAAAATAAGAAGACAGCCTCTTGATTTTTAATGGGAAATGTTAATATTTCTAACAGCATCTCAGTAGATCTCCTATCTGTTGGTCTGTTTGTTATAATAGGTGAAATGAGTCTGTCATAATAGGTTATCATGATTTCAGCTAAGTCGATTAGGGAGATATCATCCATGAACAGACAGGATAAGATTACACCAGATAAACTGCTGGATTTTCAAATCCTAATAGTGCTGGATTTGAAGCCCTTCAGAACCACAAACAGTAAACCATCATATATTCTGTTTTCCTATTATCTCTATTAACATCTAGTCTCCGCTTGGGCTTCTTACCTTTTAGTCGATTGATTATAATGCTCTTCTACAAATTGTTTTCAGAGTGGCTTTGTTTCCACATTAATACCTCGTATTCGCCAGTTGAACGTCATACCCAACGACGTCGCTTGATCGCTATGTTGACCGCTCTGCATTGAATCAGTGATACTGTCCAGTCTCATGAAAAATGTTTGTATTTGAAGAAGTCATGCAAGAAAAGATGATATCAAACGAGAAAAGCAGTCAACAAGATACCGACCTTAAACATAGCGGAAAATCTGCCTAATATAGAGGCCAAAATGAAAGAAATTGAAATGCGCGCCTTCTTATGATACAAGTCACTTCGCTATTCACTACAAACCAAGCGATTTTCGAAGCAGCCGGAAACGTAAATAAAATCCACATGATCGACTTCAAAGACGGCAGATAATGGCCCAGTCTCATGCAATCCCTCGGCGTACGATAGTGCAGTCCCCCGCAGACGGTAAAGATAACGGGATCGAAATAACACGTTCCACGAAGACGGCAACCACGGGCAAACGCCGGGCGGAGTTTGCAGAATCGTTAAACATCTCGTTTGCTTTCGAGACGGTCGTCATCTGCAATATAAAGGACGTTAACGAAAACCTATTCGATGTCGATCCCGATGAAGTCGCTGCCGCTAACGCCTCCTTTGCTCTCGAGAATCTCATTCAAAAATTCAAAAGTCCGAGGGACTGAAATCGTTGGTCAACGTTTTTTTCGAAGTTACAGCGGTTGGTTTTCACGGTCATCCACAACGAAGGCCATCACAAATCCGGTAGCTTCGTCGAGCGGTTCATTGAGGTCCTCTTCTATTACGAAGTTTTTAATTTTTTTTGAGTTTTCAGGCCGCCGGCGCAGAACAAAGGCCTCCGAAGTCGGGGGGCGGGGAGTAAACTTTGGAAGACGGGCTGTGCTCCCGAAGTCGGGCATAGTGGGGAAAAATCGCAACGTCGGGCAGATTGGGCTGGGTCAACGCCCAAGTAAACAGCCAACGCCTGGCTGCGTACAAAAGGGAGTGCGCAGTCCGACTGCACTGCGCAGTCGGGCGGTTGGCACTTAGCCAAAAATGAGCCCCGTCCGGCTGTGCACAAGAATGCTTGCGCAGTCGGGCTGCGTAGTGCCAGTGGGCGTCACTCACACTTAGCCAAAAATAAACTTTGCCACCTTCAAGCAATTTCGTCCAAAGTCGCTGTGACCTTGGAAAGCGCACGTCAAGGACTGCGCTAGTGGGAGATGCCAAGGCGTCCAGCAGCACACGGCAGAAGGTTTTCTGAATCGTTTCTTTGGAAAGCGATTCTGGGAATTTTCCCAAATAATACAGCGATAAGATGATGAAAGTGGGTGGTATTAAATTAGCTCTGAAGGCTAAGATTAACTGCAGAAGAGTGAAAAATGAGATGCAGATAAAACTAAACAAATCCTTCACCAAGATACCCGAACAACTAACAACAAAATTTATTTATCTAAACGGGCGGTTTACAATCATCCTCAACTGAGGGTACACAAGCTTTTGCAGGGTAAACTACAGGAAAAACTAAGAAACTAGTAAATGTCGAGGCTACTGCTTGGACCTGAAACAAATGAGCTTCTCTGCTCACTAAAAAACTCTAATCTCCTGCTCTGTGAATGAGTGCTTCTGACTGCACTTCCTCTCTGCACCATTCCACCACTGCTCTCTAAGTTGTTGCTCTTCGAGTACTATTTAATGCCCTACTCCCGAACTGCCTTATATAGCCGCAGGGAGAGGAAGATAAGGCTTATCTTTTGACAGGTTCTGATAGACCCTGAACTAGGGTTTCTCATCAATCATCAAACTGGCATTAACTTAGAATGCTTAGCTAAGTGCGGTGATCAGATTTGTGGCGATTGGATTTGTTAGGCGTCACATCTGTCAAGAGTCACGTGCGATGTTAAGTCAGAATTTTTTTGTCGGGACGCCCAACTTCGCTAGTTCGACGTCACCCAGGTTTAGAGCGCAATTGGGCAGAGGCATGAAATTATGATTAATATTTCTAAAACCCTATTTTAAGCCTGATTGCATGAGGGCTTTGACTCCAAGCTGTTGTCGCAATCTTTTGAAGTCATCCTCCTTCAAAGGCTTTGTGAAAATGTCTGTCAACTACTCCTTGGATCTATAAAACTGTAGCTAAATTTCATCAAACTTCACCAGCTCTCTGATGAAGTGCTAATGAATGTCGATGTGCTTGGTTCGGCCATGGAACACTGGATCCTTTGATAGTGCAATAGCGCAATTGTTATCACAAAAAACTATTGTCGCACCTTTCGAAGGATAGTTTAAGTCACTGAGAACTCTTCGCAGCCAAAATGTCTAGCATGCGACTGACATGACGGTGACATACTCTGCTTCAGATGTGGACAATGTAATGATGGGTTGCTTCTTGGATGCCCATTAGACTGCCTCCGATCCGAGATGGAAAGCATATCCAGAGGTGCTCTTTCGATCGTCGGTGCTACCAGCCCAGTCACTGTTTGTGTAGCAAAATAATTCCAACTGGTCCTATCTAGCATAAAATAGGCCATGGTTTTGCATCCCATTGACAAAGCGGAGGACCCTCTTGCCTACTTGTCAGTGCGTGTCCTTCGAAGTCTCCACAAAATGTCTAATCGGACTAACTTCGAACATCAAATCTGACCGAGTTGCAGTCAAATACATCAGACTGCCAACTAGACTTTTGAATAGAGATGGATCAACATTTCTGCCAAAGTCCAACCTCCTCAGCTTCAAACCTGTGGCAACAAGTGTGATGGCAGGTTTGATGTCCTCCATATTGAACTGCTTCAAGACATCCTTTGCATACTTGCCCTGGGAAATGAAGATGCCATCATCCGATTTGTCAACTTCAATGTCGAGAAAATACTTCATCAGCCCTAAGTTCGTCATCTCAAACTCCTTCTTTATGGCTATTATGAATTAGGCAAACAATGTTGTGTTGTTGCCAGTGTAAATAAAATTGTCCACATATAGACAATTAATTATGAGCTCACCTGCATCATTTGCCTTCATGTACAAGGTGTGCTCATATGGACATTTTACAAACCCATTGTCTTGAAAATAACTATCAATCCAGCTGCACCAATCTCGGGGTACCTGCTTCAAACTGTATAGGGTGTTCTTCAACTTTAGGACATTGCCCTCCTGGTCTTCAATCTTGTAATCGGGTGGATGATCTATGTAGACATCATCCTCCAAAAATTAGTTGAGGAAGGCTGACTTGACAGCCATATGGTACACCTTCCAACCCTACTGAGCTGCCAATGCCAGGATCATCCTAACTATGTCAAGTCGGGCTACAGGCACATATACCTCATGGTAATCGATGCCTGACTTCTGCTTGTAGACCTTTACCATCAGTCTATCCTTATGTCTGTCCACTTCTCCATGGGCGTTGAACTTTGTCTTATACACCCACTTGACCCTAATGGTCTTCTTTCCTAATGGAAGATTGGTCAACTGGCATGTATCATTCTTCTCAATGGCTTAAATTTCCTCATCCATCACATTCATCCACTTATGATTGTGACTTGCATCTTCAAACTCCAATGAATCACACTCAGTGAAGAATGTAAAGTTAGAGTATTCTTTATTCTAATGGGTTTGGGTTGCCTCGTAAATTTCTTGTAAGCTTTTCATCTTTGTCAGAGTTCTCAAATTCATGATTCTGCTTGTAAGTGGAGGCATCCGAGATGGCGAGACTGTGCTACTACTAGCACCACTACTTCCGCTGGAGGCTACAGGCGACTGCACACTACCCTCCTCCAAGTCAATAGATTCAACTACTGTTGGCTCAGGGTGGACAGTCTTTGATTTCCAGATCTAGGCTTCATCTTCTAGGAACTTCACATCTCAACTGATAATGAGTTTTTTCATCATAGGGTTGTACAACTTGTATGCCTTCGTCTACTCACTGTACCCTAAGAAAATGCACTTCTCAACTCTATCATTTAGTTTCTATCACTTCTCTTCTGGAACATGTGCGTATGCAATGCACCCAAACACACGCAAGTGAGCCACACTTGGCTTCTGACCGTTTTAGGCCTCTTGAGGGATTTTGTCCTTCACACTTTTGGTGGGACATCTATTCAGCAAGTAGACTGTAGAAGCTACAGCCTCTACCCAAAACTCATGCAGTAATCCCTTCGCCTTCAGCATGTTGCACGCCATCTCCATGATGGTCCAATTCTTCCTCTAAGTTACATCATTCTGCTATGGCGTGTATCTGGCAGTCAGCTACCTCTGAATTTTGTGTTGCTTACAAAAGTTATAGAATTCATTGGAGATGTATTCACCTCCACCATCTATCCTAAGAGTCTTGATCTGATATCCTCTTTGTTTCTCCACTAGAGCCTTGAATTCCTTGAAATTGGCAAAATATTTTGACTTCAGCTTGATGGCATAGACCCAGGTCTTCTGACTGAAGTCATCAATGAAGGTCAGGAAATACTTGTTGTTGGAAAATGTGGCGGTCTGATCTAAAGAGAATGAATCCCTATGTTGCTTTCCGACTAAGAAGCCTTCACAAACTTGATTCAATTTCTCAATAAGGGGTAAATCCTTCACCATCTGCTTCTTGTCCAGTATATTTAGTCCACTGAAACTCAGGTGACCGAACCTGTGATGCCATATCTAGGTAGCATCTTTCACGAATGCACTCAAGGAAATCAGAGACTCATTCTGAATCTATAGAGGAAACATCTTGTTCTTCATTATGGACATTATTTCAATATGTCCATGTGCTTTATCTTTGATGGTGCAGGTTCCGTATTTGAACTGGATAGTGTGTCCTTTCTGCATGAGTTGTCCCACACTCAATAGAAGTGCTTCAGACCAAACACATAGTAGACATCATAGATCTACTTCCTTTCATCGTGCCTGGTGCATATGAGGATCTTTCCTTTCCCCATCTTGACCTTGAACTGGACTGTTTCGTCCAGTTGTGAGAACATTTCATTGTTTCCCATCATGTGGTTGTTGCACCCATTGTCTAGATACCAGACGTTCTTCTAGTACTCCTCCTCGATATTGCAAGTCAGCAGCACATTTTCTCCTATCGTATTTTTTGCTTTCTCCATGTAATGGGCCTACTACTGGTTCTCCTTGGCGATCCATTTTCTGCACTGTGAGATGTAATGACTGAACTTCTTACAATAATAACACTGGACATTTGACATGTTATTTTTCTGACTAGATCCAGCTTGCTGGTTTCTCGCACTCCCTCTTCCACCTTGTTGATGGAAGTTACAGTTGGTCTCTCCCTCGCTAGGGTTTGACTATCCTCCTAACTTTTTGCCTTTTCCATTCCTGCCTCTACCTCTTCCTCCTTGAGAACTGGAGGTGTGTTGGTGGGAGTCTTATCTGTCGTTGTCTCAAAATGAGACCTGAACCTTGAATGCCTGCTCCAGATAGGACTAATATGAACGACTCACCCTTTTCTCATGCATCTACAATGAACCCATGAGCTCATTTGTCGATAGGGTTGTCATATCCCTTGACTCTTTGATTGCTATCACAACCGAGTTAAATTTTATAGGTAGGATTCTAATAATCTTCTCCATGATTCTCTGGCTCTACATGATTTCTACATTCAACCACATCTGGTTGATAATGTCCATCGTTTGAGTGAAGAAGTTATTCATGGACTTAGACTCACTCATCTGTAGGTTCTTGAAATATCTTCTGAGCATCTACAGCTTCACTAATTTCACTTTGTTGGTGCCCTGGTATGAGTTGGCCAGAATCTCCCAAGCTTGCTTCACCTTGGTGGCTGATGCAATCCATGGGAATATGGTCTCTTTGACTGCTTGCATGATGTAGAAGAGGGCCTTCTATTCCTTCTTCATTTTCTCCTTCAACAGGTCCCTATCTACTTGGGAGAGGGTGGCTAATGCTGTTGCATCCGTCGGTTCATGGTATCCATTCTCAACGAGGTCCCATAGCTCCTGATATCCAAATATGATCTTCATATGAATGCTTCAGTAATTGTAATTCATGTTGAAGCACGAGATATGCAACTACAGTGAATGGTTGCTACCAGAAGCCATTCTACTTTGATCTTCGCATCAAGGTATTGAAGCTCTGATACCAATTTGAAGTTTCAATTTTTTTTTAATTTTTAGGCTTTCATCGGGGAGCACAAAACAAAGGCCCCCTAAGTTGAGTGGTGGGGAGTAAACTCCCGAAGTTGGGCTATGATCTCGAAGTTGGGGAAAATTTGTGACATCTGACGGATTGGGCTAGGTCAATGCCCAAGTGCACAGTGAACACTTGGATGCACACGAAAGGGAGTGCACAGTCGGGCGATTGGCACTTATTCAAAAATGAACCCCATCTAGCTGCACACAAGAATGCTTGCGCAGTCGGGCTATGTAGTGCCAGTGGGCATCACTCACACTTAGCCAAAAATAAACTTTACTGCCTTCAAGCAATTTTGTCCAAAGTCGTTGTGACCTCGGACAGCACACGTCAAGGACTACACTAGTGGGAGATGCCAAGGCGTACAAAAGAACACATCAAAAGGTTTTTTGTCCTTACGAGGGGAAGGACAGGGGGTAATCATACATGTGCAAGCCAACGTGTCAGGGTCATTCATGAAGGAGGTCAGCTTCAAAGGGGTACCCTTCAGCGAGAAGGCCAAGTATGAGGTTAATTTGATACTCGACAAGTTCTGATCTCACGAGTGTTTTATTATTTGTGAGCAGGGGCCTACTCTTACTATGAGGTGGAAGAATACCCTAATTTTTTCCATGTCTGCATTGATGCCCAACACTTTGAACTGGTATATCGAAAGATAATTTTATAGTTCTAGATATGCTTATAGGGCGATGTAAGATACATTGTTCATATGGTCACCTTATCACAGAATAAAGAGCCTCTAATTTACTCACTTCCAAATTTAAGGTAAATTTTTCTATGGACTGCTAATTATTATATTATTTCTAGTAATTTTTTCTCACTTTTAAAATTTTGATCTGAATCTTTTAAGTGCATTATATAATTTTTTATTGTATTTTTTTTCATTTTTCAAAATTTGATTTGAATTCTTTGAGTGTGTGCCATACACATAATGATGGTACAACAATGGTAGGAATCCTTGATAACCAATGGTCCTCTTTACATCGACAATGAGGTACGAATCCCATATGACCGATGGTCCTCTCACACTGATGGTGATCGTAAAAATCCCAAATTACCATTGGTCCCCTTCACACTAGGTGTCCTCTCACACCGATGGTGATGGTACAAATCCCAAATTACCATTGGTCCCCTTCACCTAGATCAACAATAATGAGGTGGAATAGGTTTGGTTGGAGCAGCCCTATAGTTTAAACCTCTACATTACTAAAATAACATGGTTGTCATAAATTTACATGGGATATTTGTTGTCTTCCCAGAGAATATAGTGGAATGGGTCTATTGGACTTTAGACAGTAAGGTATTGTTGTGTGTGCTAAGTGGGTGATCAGGGATCTAATGGGAGCCAAAGCTTGGAAATTTTTGGTCCAACATTTCATTTCCTATGCTCTTCTCTTAAACCATAGATCATGGGGAGAGTTGGATTTTCCCTCTCTCATTGTTACTCTAGTTTTTTTTAAGATTTTTGGCTCCTTTGTTATTAAAAGTATATGAAAATCTTGGTAACAAATAACTCCTTGGATATTTTGGAGAGGAGATGGTTTTCGAAGGCTTATCCATCAATTCTATGAATATTTGGTGGTCCTCCATGTTTCTTCATCAAGGTTCTCCCTTAGCTCGGGTGCAATGGGTTCATGTTCAGCAGTTTTTGAAAAAGGGTATTGTTACAATAACTAATTTCTTTTCTCACCCGACCAGGGATAGGATCCCATGGAATGAGTTCAAATGCACCTTCAGGCTAAATGGTCTGGATAAAGATATATATAATGTTGTTATTGTTCTCACCCCTTTTCTATGTTGCATAAGATTGGTGTGCGCTTGCAGCGTCCTTGGTGGTCAGATTGGAGATGGCATGTTGACACTCCTTTGCTTAATTATAAGACTCATTTAGGGTATAAATGGTTATCTCCTCATATTCCTTTGATTCCTAAGATCATTCAGCATTGGACTTATTTTCTACAAGGACTAGATGAAATTCTAGATTTTAGAATGTTTGGGCTACTTATGTTGATCCCAAGCAATATTTTTATGCATGGAGCTTGTTGTGTCAAGGCCTTCCCTTGGGGGAACATTTGAAGCACCTTAGAATTCCTGATACAAAATGTCTTTTTTGTGGTGTTCTCGAGTCTTGTTTTCACATATTTTGAAAATGTAGAAGATCTAGGTAAGCTTGGGAATGGGTTCTTTCTTTTTTCCATTTACAAATGCAAGATTTTCTTGGCCCCAAGATCTTCTTGGGGACTCTCTTAATTTATCTCTCACTTTTTGAAGTGTGGCAGGATTTCAAGATTAGCTTAATTTTTCATATTTGGAAGGCCCATAACAAAATTGTTTTTAAACAATGTACACCTTCTATCACATTTACACACATTGATAAATTAAAATTTTTTAATGACAAGTGGCTACAGACATGTACTCAAGCCAACAAAGTTGCTATGGATTTGGATCATTTGCATGTTCTTTTGGTGCATTGGGCCAATGCTCCATGTACAATCAATCGGATCCCCATCGAGCACTCTTCTCAGGAGAATTTTCTATCTTGCTCTAGCCTCTGTCATATGCAAGAAGTGCTCTCATAGACAGGCACTAGTCCTAGCCCTCACTAGTCAGGAAGCATCCTAAAGTTGACATTATTTGTTTGTCCTAACAGGATGGGAGGTGGGATGATGTTCAACCAATTTCTCCTAGGCTAGTTGTTGGTTGGAGCGATGCAGGTATTGAAGGCCTTAATCATGATGTAGAGGGATGAATTCCCATCCCATAATCACTAGTAGTTTATGCAGGACAACATGTCAAGGCACATTATTCCATATAATATGCTTTCTTTGATGTAATGATCAATAATCATGATTAATAAACTTATGTTTTATTGACAACTTTGTTTACTAACACTTGTCAATTAAAGTGATTGTTACCATTTTTTATTGTAAAGGTTGTTATCTTAGATTAATATAAATTTACTTTTTTTTCATTGAAAAAAATAACGTGATTGTAATAAACCCTACTATGTAATCAAAAAATAATATTTTACTCATATAAACATTTTATTTTCCTAATTTTTTTTTAGTTAAAAGACCTTTACTCACTAGTCTTAATATTTTAATTATTTATATTTACCTTCACAAACCCGTTATGGTTAATAAATAATTGATATATGTTTTAGGAATTTATTTAATTGTCGGCATAGTATAAACATCTTTAATTGAAAAAAAAAAAATGAACATTATAAATATAGATTTTGTATTTTATATATTATAAATTATAATAAAAATTAAAATATATTATATTCATAAATTTTTGGGACAACGTATTTGTTAGGATTTTCGTTTTTTTTTTTTTTTTTTTTGGGGTGGAGGAGTGTGTGAGGGGTGGATGTGTGTTAAATTCCCTACTGATAAATATAGCTCTAGGCTTTACAAGAGATCAGAGGATAAATTGGTCATAGAGGTTTCTCACACTAACAAATTAATATATATATATATATATATATATATATATATATATATATATATATATATATATATATATATATATATATATATATATATATATTTTTATTTATTTATTTATTTATTTATTTATTTATTGAGGTTTTTCACACTAATAAATTCATATATATATATATATATATATATATTTATTGTACTCATAAATTTTTTATATTTTTTAAACATATTAAATGTTATATATAAAAATATAAATTTAAGTGTTTTTTTATTTGTTATTATTTTAATAATATTATTTTTAATTTTATAATTTTTTTAAAGATATAATTAAATTACATTTTTTTTTATTAATAATAAGATATTATCAAAGGATTTAAATATATATTTTATTAATAGTGATAAGTTATATATAATAACATAATTTTTATTGATATATTTAAATCAAATATCTCATTTTTATTTAATGGATTAATTAAGTTGCATAATTTTTTTGTGTAATATATTTTTTAATAAGTTGTGTTTGGTTTTCATTGGGTCACTTACAAAAAGAAAATAATAATTATATTTGTTACTAGGTTAAATAAACCAGAACGTACTTGATTTTCTCTAAACAATTTTTTTTTGAATGAAAAATCTTATATTAATTAAGATTAATCATAAAAAAAAGGTGAGTGGAATTAGCACACCCTACAAACCATAAAATCTACTAAGTGGAGGAAATCACACCTTGCCATAAAAAATAGAGTCCAAAAAATATTACTACATGTTATTGCGAGCAATCCATTACATAGACATCCCAAGACATAATCATTAAAAAAATATCAAGGTGCAGGACGAAAGTTATCTTCCTTGCTAACATACTACTAGCCTCCATCTGAAGAGACTAGGGCATTTCATCTTTCTTTTGCATTATCGTAAACCAGAGTCTATTGAGGAGTGGTAGGTGCATTGGTATGACGAACAACAACCGAAGTAGTAGTAGTAGTGTCACCCCACCCAATAACTGGCTTAGAAGAGGTGGTCAAACATCTCGGATCAAATAGACGTAACTTATTTTTCATAAAAAACCAGGCCTTCCATTTTGCAGAGCACCAGCATCTTGGAGAGTGATTTATTTTATCTAAATCATTTTCTACCATGTTGAAATCACTACAAAAAATCTAAGTGGCTAGAGGTAGAGAGAAAACTAGCCACCGCCAAAGAGAGCTCCTAATTGAAGCATCGTTAGAGGCATAAATTTTGACCATCCCAAATGACTTCCCTCTAATCTCAAGTAAAATCCAAACATGAGGACTTGTAAAGATTCATAATATCCATGACATCCTTTGAATCACCTAGGCCCTGAAGCGGAATGAAGGAGGTAGAAACTCCACTAAAATTACCCTCACAAACTCATCATGCTGGCGATGCTTTTCAAATTTTAGGCCCAACTTGTCCCTCGAGGGGATTTTATAATGATAAACTTTAAAATCTTGTTCCTCCATAGCCGTGGAGTATTTCGGCTCCACCGAAGAAAAATATAACATTATAGTGGGACAAGCCTCCATAAAAATCGAGGTGAATGTAGGGCCAGACCAAATAGAATCTAAAAAATGTGGCAACTGAGTAACTACAAGGGCATCTAGAGTAGCATTCGGGACCCCTATAGCTTGCATGCTAAGTTGCATGTTAACGATAGTCGATATGGTGGATTTAGAATACTCCACAAAGCTAGTGGAGGCTTGTATAACTTGGGTATCAATGGTCCTAGTTTGAGTAGGCTACACAAAGAGATTGGCTTGCTCAGAGTGCTTAGAAGCATAATTTTTTTGGGTAGTAATCATTTTCCAGTCACCTTGACATTCTTGAGCTTTGTTAGACTGAGCTAGCGGGATAGTCGAAGGGGGTTGGATCTGTTTGAACTTCCACTTCATTAGTGGGCAATATCGAATCTTGTGAGTAGTAGATTGGCAATGATAACAAGTATTAAGTAAATTTATATAGGCTACAGGTTGCCTAATGGAGGTATCACCAATCTAGATATCTATAAATTCTGACAGGTCTTTGGTGAGCTCGACTTTGATATAAGCCCGCTTCGTAGAGTGAGCTGAGAAAAATCATTTAGGATAAAGATATAAAAACTTGCCAAGGGAAGAGGTGAGAACTTGCAATAAAATCCAAAAGGGGTAGGTAAACCTGGGAACTGAATCCACACAAGAAGTTCCAGCTTAGCTTGGTCATTGGCTATGAAGTCATGATTGTAAGACTTCAAAATTAACAAGAAATTTCTCACCATCCAAGGACCTTTGACTAATACTTTGTGAGCTTGAGTAGGATCAGGGAAGAAAGAAAGGAAATAAACCTTGGTAAGATTTTAAATATTTTCAATTGTCACACCATGCAGATCCCAAATATGTTGCACCCAGGAACTAATGAGGGTATTATTAGGAATTCTACCCAAGAAATACCCAACAAGGGTACGTGACTTGAACCAGTTGCAAGCATTATGAAACTCATACAATGGGAAAGAAATAGTAGGGATACTACTCTTACCTCATGAAATAATTTTGGGATAAGCTTTCTTGGGTAATTCCCTAGTGACATTGCTCTCCCTAGATGGCTAACTAGCAACTAATCTAGCCATTAGGGTGGCCACCAATTTAAATAGGACATAACACCACCCTAGGTGATGTTAATACAAATTTGTGACAAGACCCAAGTAATATTTCCTAATCTTAAATGATGTGGTATGGAATGAAACACCCAACTGAGTGTATGGGATGCAACACGAACACTATTTCTATTATTTAGATGCTACATGTAGGGCTCCTCCAGCTAAACATAATTTTTTATTTTTCTCATATTGCTACCTTTCTATAATCAACATATTGACATCATTCTTTTAATTGGAGATAAAAATCTCACTCTAAGTTGAAAAAAAAACTCATGATTGGGTACTTTATCTACTATTTTATTTCCTTATCTATAAATGTGTTGAAATTTTCAAGATTCTTCCTCCTAGATCATTTGATATACATTAAAAATGATGCTATTTTGTACTCATTTCTCACATGAATTAATATTCATATCATTATAATATATTATGAATCCACCTCAATTAAAATATATTTTAATTCTTTTTTCAATGATAACTTTGATACTTCTAATAAATATTATAGTCTTTGCATAGTTGTAGTTGAACTTCCATATGATTTTAAGTATGTGAGAAGAATTTTTACCTTCACTATTTCTAAAATATCACCTCCACTAGAATTTACCATATTTCATTTGAATCAACATCAAAATTAATTTTGATAAGCCCAATATATTTTAGGAATTTCTATCTTATATCAATGTAAATCATTCTTTATTAACTTTATAGTCATATATGATCCTCATATTTAAATTCACATATTGTAATAAAGAGGCTAGAATATTTTTTACATATATTTAAGACTTTTCATTATCAAAACCATGCCCATAAACATTCTACAAGAGGGTCATTAATGCAAATGTAAACTTAGACATAATCCTAATTTTTTTTTTTTTTAAATTTTAATATCCCTTTCAAGCTATATATTTTAACAACTAATGGTTGGACCAATCCTCTAGATAATTCCTAATGATTTATCTTTATAACATTTATTTAAATATTTCATCAAATCCAATGTTAATAGAAGTACCTAATATCTTCTCATTGTTTTAAAATACTAGCCCCAAATGGTATAAACAAAGGGATAACAAACAAGTAAATAATTTGAAGCTTTTATATTCTTCTTATATAAGGTAAGCCTAAAATATTTGTTGCATCATCTTATTTGTTAAATCTTATCTATAATAATTTTTATTTGGACTAATAACCAAATGAATGTTTATGACTTAAGGAGGGACTCAAATGACAAAAAAATTATTTCAATGGAAATATT
Source organism: Wollemia nobilis (assembly GCA_028583015.1). Lineage (NCBI taxonomy): Eukaryota > Viridiplantae > Streptophyta > Pinopsida > Araucariales > Araucariaceae > Wollemia > Wollemia nobilis. Next base: position 3,329,851 of record JAQPPZ010016040.1, on the reverse strand, counting down.
TGGGAGTAGGAAATTTTTATTGAGCTGAAGACTTAAATCTCATATTAATTGAGCACCCACCACTTATATTATATTAGACAACAACTCTTACTTTCATGTAAATATGGGAAAATAGAACCCTTGAAGCATAATTTAAATCTCAACTTTTATTTTAATATCATCTTCTTCAACTAACATAATATAAATTTAGCATTTAGAAATTTTCCTCACATGATTTTTTTCTTTTTACCTTTGACACAAAATACATTTAGATTTGAAATAATAAGATAAGAATTAAACTATGTATTGGACAATCAAATATATAATATCCCTCATTAAATGACCACCTAATATGTTTCTTAATCAAACATAAACTGTATGGAATAAAATTCAATATTTTTCAAGCCCTTGCATAGGTTTCATTTGATGAATAATTTTTTGTCCCTCTTCCTTATATATTTGAATAATATCAAGCCAAGTCTGCTCTAATTCCAAACTCATAAGTCTATAATTCCATAAGCCTACATATCCAATATTTTTTCCTTTGTAAATCGTAAACCACTTACAAAGATAAAACCTAATATTTTTATCACATCCTTTCTAAATATAACATCTTTGAGTTTGATCAAATTATGAGTTATACATGTTGGCAATATTTAAATTAAAATCATATATAAATATATAGATTTCAATGTAGTTTTTATGGTTTGTATCCTTCTATTTGTGTTTCAGAAATTATCCTTCCAACCAACCAAAAAAAGATTTTATTCTATTCAAAATTTATTCCTAAAGTTTCTTATTCTTTCATTTATCAAGCAAAGGAATATCTAGATATCTTAACAATAATTCTCTAAATTAAGCCCTAAAATATCCATAATAATTCATTGTATGTATGTAGATTTCTTTTATTTTATAATATTAACCAATTGTATTGATATAGTTTGATTTACCTCCATGTACTTGTTGAATTAGGGAGGACTCAAATGAAAAGTATCATCAACAATTTTAAGATAAGATTTGAAGGGACCATTTGTTGTAACATAAATATATTCAATATTTGCTTCTATTTTTCCTTTTACAAAGCTCTCCCCCAGTGCCTAAACAAGATGCTCGCATGCCTTTATACAAACTTGATAATTTCCATGATAATTATAATACCTATAATAATTTTCAAGATAGGCAATAATATTGTTCTAATATAGGAAATGATTTTAAGATATATTTATTTTTAAATACTATTATTCCATTCAATCCATACTTTAACAATTAATGGTAAGATCAATCCTCCACATAATGCACAATGTTGTATCTTTAAAATAATTAATCCAATGTTTTATCTACTCTTCCAATGGTAATGGATCTACATAATATATTCTTAAACTTTTTTAAAACTACCCCAAATGTTGTAATAAAATGGGAAAATAAAGTAAATAACCCTACATTTCTAGATCCTTGTTATGCAACACAACTAAGAGGTCCATGACATCTTCTTCTTTGCATATACTCTCACTTACAAGAATTTAACATTATATTAATAACCAAAAGAATTTTGAGTACTTAGGGAGTGCCTTAAGTGATCACTCTTGAAAGGGTTATAATTAGAGAAAGAAATAATGGCTTCTCTATAGTTTTTTATCCTAACTTAGAATCCACCATCTTTTGATATATTTAAAACTAGCTCATATTTTCATGTAAAAATAAATAGTAGAATTCTTGAAGAATATTTTGAAGATCATCTACTTTTTTATGTCCTCTAGTATAAATTCAAGATTTTAAATTATTGCTAACATCAATATTACTTTTGACTATTTATACCCTAAGAGCTAAATATAATTAAGGAAGTGATTGAGTTTTGGGTTAACAATAAGACTATAACGATTCAAAAAAGCATCAAATCGAGAAGATGTAAAATTCATTTCATTTATTAACCACTTAATATTCCTCTTCACAAATTATAACCCCACTAATATGAATTTACCTATTATTGAATTGTTATGTAGGGTTTGATTCCTTAACAATTTTATTGTATCTATAGAAGCAAATATATGTTTCAATTGATGTCCTTGCCCACTTATTTATTTAATTTTTTAATAAAATCCAATTAATTCCCCCCTAATGTTAAAATCAAAAGTCTAAAATTTTACAAATTTACCCCTTTAATATTCTTTTCTTTATAAGCCCTTTCCCTTTACAAATATGAAACCTCAATTTTTTTCACATCCTTTCGAAAGAAATGCTTTTTGAATTATGTCAAATTCAAATACTATGCACATTGGTAATCTTGAAAGTGGCATCATACATATAGATGAGATCATAATTTGTAGTCATTATAAGTTGTAGTATTATAGCCAAGGTTAAGAACTTACCTTTCCAACATGTCAGATAAGATTTTATTATATCATAAATCAATTTTAAAATTATTGTTTTTACTATTAGATAAATTAATACTTGGATATTTTGATGGCAATTTTCTAACCTCAAATATTAAACTAGCTATAATAATTTATTATAAATATAGGGTAATGTTAATGAAATATATCTTGGATTTTATACTATTAACAACTATCTAGTAGAATTCTAATAACATGATAATCTTGATTTAAATTCATTATCTCACTAACCAAGATATGACCGAGTAAAAAATCATTATCAACTAATTAGAGATAATATTTAAAAGGATTATTTTTTGCATCCTAATAACTTTAATTTTAATTTTAATTTTTGTTAAACTTATTCCTCATGCATGAATAAGAATAGTACAAAAGTTGAGTCTATGACATGATTCAGAGTATCTAATAGGTGATACATTAATCAAATTAGACTTTTTAAAAAATATAGAACAAGATCTAAACCATTCATATCATCCGTGACGAGAACCAATATTTTTTAAATATCCTATGGATAACTCAATCAAACCTTATCATATGCTTTGCTCATGTCTTGTTTTACAAGTTTTTTATTTTTATTTTTTTAATGAATGAAAATATAAGTACTTTTACAATAATTATACCATCAAGGTTTTTTTTACCATGAATATGGTCACCTTGTTCATTTAGAATAATAGAATTTATAATTCTTTTCAATCTTTTTTATTTAATTTTTAGATAACCTTAAAAATAATAATACAAAAACTTATTTGAAAAAAATATCAAAATATTTTCTCATTCTTCTCGGTATCCAATGCAATAAATACATAATTAATCTTATTATAATATATTCTATATACCCTCTTCAACCACAATGAGCATATCATAAAACTTTTGAAAGAAAATTATATGAAATCCATTGATCCAAAATACCTTAATAGGGTGGAAAGACAAACTCCCTCTTCTAAACCGTCCATTGATATCCTTCATCTAGATTTTTCCTCATTAGGTTTTTATTCTATTATATAACAATTGATAGAATATTTTGTGAAAGCTTATCTTAAGCCTCCTTATTTTACCTAATTTTTGATGGAGTATATTTGAAATAATTGAATGCTTCCTTCATAATATTGTTTTTATAATTCAATACTTTTTATTTTTTATTTTGTGGAAACATCCCAAAAGGGATGCCACTTTTGGGTAAGACCCAAGGAGGCAGGGGTATCCATTCCACAAAAAATACCCAGGACTCGGACTTGGACTACCACCTTTGACATACTCAAGGAGCAAACAAACACACAAAACCAAAATAAAAATAACTAAATAACAACAAAACTAATAAAATAAAATAAAAAACATGCTCCTTAAGTGTGTAAAAAACAAAAACACAACCAAACACGCACAATAAGATAAAATAAATCACAACACGAACCACATATAAAAATAGAATAACCACATAACAAAACACAAACAAGAAAAAAAGAACAAAACAATACAAAGACATAACCCAAAAAAAAACATGAAAAATAAACATAATCAAAACCTAAAAAAATAAAATAAAAAATAAAAATAAAAAACAACCAACAACATACAATAAAAAAAAACAAAAAACATAGAAAACACTCACACATAAAAATATGAATTAACACAAACAAAGAGAAACCCAAGAACAAGAACGAAAAAAACACAAGAACAATAACAAAAAACATAAAAAAAAAAACACAAAACAACAAAAACAAAAGAACAACAAAAAACAACACAAAGAACACAAAAATAAAACAAAACAAAAGAACCCACCCACCTTAAAAAACTTTAAAAAAACAAAAAAAAAAAAATTGAACATAACAATGACCTATCTAGACCAGAAGACTATTAAGGCAATAATCAAGAAAGGAAACAAAATAAAGAATAGAATGAGCTAGGGAACTAAAAAAAACTAAACAAACCAAAGAGAAGAAAAAAAAAAAAACAAGAAGAAACTAGGTACCTTCAGAACTGGAGCCATCCAAAGAAATGATAGAAAGAAGAGCTTCCCTAATTTGAGAAGCCCACCATCTAGGAGGGTGGCCATAACAAGTAAGATCACATTTGTCCAAAGCCTAATTAGCTAAAGCATCAACACTCTTGTTTTGATCTTTGACCACATGATTGTAATCAACTTTCAAAAATCCCATCTGGATTAATTGAATCTTCTCAATAATTCTTTTTATTCTCCAATCCACCTTTATGATTCTTAGAAGGAGTCTTCAAGAGATTAATCATAAGTTGAGAGTCAGACTCAACTAACACATTTTCCCATCCAACCTTAGTAGCCTCTTAAAGGCCTCTGAGGATACCATACCCTTTAGCAAGGTTATTGGAAATGATACCCAAATTCTTAGCAAAAGTAAAAACCAGGGAGCCATCTAAAAGTCTACCAATTCCTCCCACACTGGATTTTCTAGGGTTCCCTCTAGAGGCTCCATAAGTATTGAATTTTCCAAAATCCTTAGGAGGAGGTTGCCAATTTCTTTTCCTATCCATCTAAATAATACTCACATTCCCTTTAAGTTGGTTTCCCTTAGAATATTTAATCTTCAATATTTGCATCACTTGATCCCATCTTTGGTGGGAGTTTTGGGGGTGATTAAGGAGTTGATGGACTGATTCAACTAAGTTGGCTATGGTATTTTTCCAAATATAGTGAATATCCTTCCTATCTTGATTAAAAATTTGATTTTTCCTTTCATTCCAAATATTCCAAATAAGAATGGTAGAACCCATCCAAACTAACTACCTAATAAAATGATCAACACCCTCTTGATTAGGCCAATCCCTCCAAAGATGTTCAAAAGTAAAAAAATTAGACCATTGTAACCCAAGTAAAGTAGCCATTCTCCTCCATAGCTCAGAGGCTAAAGTACACTCAATAGAAATATGGTTGAGATTTTCTACATTCTCTTCACATATTTTACATCTAAAAGGGCCATGAAAACCATGCTTCATAGGTTGCTCACCAGTAATCACCCTACGATGCAATAAAAACCAATTAAAGAACCTCACCTTAGGTTAGAGCTTTTGAGCACACAATCAAGAAAATATGTCAGAAGAATGGTGGAGATTATTATGACATAAGGTCAAATAACCTTAAGCAACTGAATACTCACCCTTAGTAGTGTTGCTCCATCCAAAACAATATTTTTCATGGGACCAAGAGAGGGATCTCATATGAAGGATGCCTTGGATATCTTGTCTTTGCCTTTCTGGGATTTGAATGGGCCAGTCCTCAATAGGGATCCAATATCTACCAACTTTTGAATTACTAGTATGGTACCGATAGTAATTAGCCACCTTTATCTAGTTAGCTCAGTGAAGCTCCTCCATCCAAGGCCTCCAATCATGAAATTGAGTTATCAAAGTCTTGTGACCATCCCAAGAATATGTCCAAAAATTTTCCTGTTGACCATTACGAATGATCCAAAATAATTTTTTCTTTATCAAACCCTCACTAGTCTTAATAATTTCTAAAATGGGAGAACCTTTGGTAGGAAGTTGATAGCGAACAAGGTCTTTAGGACTTTTGTTCTCAGTATATTTAGCATGAATATTATTGGCCCAAAGAGCATTGGGGTTATGCAACATCCTCCAATATAATTTAGCAGCTAAAGCTTTGTTTTTATTAATAGAAGACCAAAATCCTAACCCCCCTTCATTCTTAGGAAGATATAAAGTATCCCATTTCACCAAGGCCCATTTTATTTTGTCCTTAGTACCACTCCAAAGGAAACGATGACTGATTTGATCAAATTCTTGAAGAACAACATTTTGGATATTCAAAATAGAAGAAACATAAATAGGAATAGCTTGAAGGACTGATTTTACCAAGTTGATTCTACCCCCAAAAGAAAGCCACCTATTGGTCCACTTTCCAATTTTCTTCTTGACTTTGTCCAACAACCAATTCCAATATTTATTTTTATGCCTTTGAATATTTATGAGAATACCTAAATAAGTGATTGGAAGGGAGGTCTTCTTATATATTAATTTATCCAAGACCATGGATTCCTATCTAGCAGAGCAGTGAAAGAAAATATCTTTAGATTTATCTTCATTGATCAACTGCCTAGTAGCCTTAGAAAAATAGCTAATGATTTGCTTAATATTAGAAGCTTCCTTGACTGTAGCTTTACCTAAAATAGTAGAGTCATCCACAAATTGAATATGAGAGATAGTTCTAGCTCCATGAGCAATGGTAACTCCATCAAGGGTTTTGTTTTCCCTATTTTTGGTTATAGTCCTACCCAAGCATTCAACAAGAATGATGAATAAATAAGGGGATAGCGGGTCACCTTGCCTAATACCTCTAGAAGCTAGGAATTACTAAGAAGGTCTACCATTGATAAGAACTAAGTAGGAAAATGAAGAGATACATCCCATAATCCAATCCATCCAATCCTTAGAAGAACCAAATTGACTCAAAAATTTGATAAGGAAGTGCCAATCCACTCTGTCATAAGCTTTGGATAAGTCTAACCGAATGAAAATGGAAGGAGATTTTTGCATATCCATGGAATGGATGGCTTCCTAAGCAAGAACTATCTCATATACTATTTTACGTCCTTCCACATAACCCCCTTGCTTTGGGGAAATAATATTATGCAAAATATTCTTCAACCTTTTTTCCATGATTTTAGTAATGATTTTGAGAAGAACATTACATAAAGCAATAGGTCTAAAAGTTGAGATATGATCAACCTCTTGAGCTTTTGGAACAAGATTAATATAAGTTTTATTGATAACCTTCAAAATTTCTTTGGCTTTCCTGGATTCTTCCACCACATCTAATAAATCAACATGAAGGATATCCCAAAACTCTTGGTAGAACTCAATGGGAAAACCATCAAGACCTGGGGTTTTCCCTTTTTACATTTTAAAAACTACTTTTTGAAGCTCATTGATAGTAATAAGGGCAGTAAAAATAGAGCTCTCCTCAGAAGTTATAAGATAAGGGATTGCTTGAAGAACATTTTGTTGAGAAGCTGAGTCAAGAGGAGTAGCAAAGAAAAATATTGGAAAAGTAATCAATAAAATTAGAGTTCATGCCATCGCAAGTATAAACAACATCTCCAAAATCTGATTTCAGGGAAGAAATAAAGTTGTGAGATCTTCAATATAGGAGAGATTTGTGAAATAATTTTTTTTTGTGAAGCTAAGTCAAGAGGAGTAGAAGTAAAAATATTGGAAAACTAATCAACAACAATAGAGTTCATGGCATCCCAAGTATAAACAACATCTCCAGAATCTGATTTTAAGGAAGATATAAAGTTGTGAGATCTTTGAGCTAGAAGAGATTTGTGGAAGAAATTTTTGTTTCGATCTCCTTCTTTGAGCTATTGAATTCTATATTTTTGCTTCCATAAGATTTCATCTCTTTTTTCCCATTCCTCTAACTGAGTTGTGAGTTTAATCTTTGTGAGGCCATCTAAACGGATTTTATTATTCAAATTTTCAATATGAGCAATAACTTCATATTTTTTTATGAACATCCCCAAACTCTTTCCAGTTCCAAGTCTTGATTTTGGATTTAATGTATTGCAATATTTTGGCAAAACAAAAAATCTTAGTCCCATTCCTAGGTTTACCTTCCTTCCACCATTGTTGCACACGAGGTCTGAAGGAAATATCTCTAATCCACGTTAATTAAAAATAAAAAGGAGAGAAACTCACATTGGTTTTCCATATTTCCACCATGACTAGCCAATGATCCGAACCAACATTATTAAGAGTCTTCACTTTAGGAATGTGACCATGGATTAAGAAATTTTTAGAGAGCAAAAACCTATCCAATCTCTCCATTATACAAGCTAAGCCTTGCCTTCTATTAGACCAAGTCATAAGGCCATTATCTATTTGGATATCCACAAGATGGAGGTTTGCAATATATTCGCTCATGAGGTTAGTGCTTTTGTCCAAATTTCTATTCCCCCCCTTTTCTCATCTACAGAGAGGATGGTATTGAAATCTACTCCGATCAAGATCCAAGCTTCAGGAAAATGAGAGATAATATGAGTAATATCCTTCCACTGTCTTTTTTTTTTCTCCAAAGAAGTTGGAGCATGAACAATAATGCAAAGCATAATTTGGTTTGAATGTCTACTTTTAATAGCTATAGCCAACAAACCCCAATTGCTAACCATATGGTGAATAACTACCCATTTTGGATCCCAAAGACAAGCAATTCCACCAGAAGTCCCTTAAGAACTGAGGTAAACCACTTTTCCAGCTGGCCAAATTTTATTGGCAATTGAGTCCATATCCTCCATTGACATCTTTGTTTCTTGAAGGAAAACAAGATGTGGATGATTTATCTAAATCATTCTTCTAATTTCTTTTTTTTTTGAAAGACTCCCTTTTAGTCCTCTAATATTCCAAGTGATGATATTCATTAATACTAGGGCTAAAAAATTTGGGAAGGGCATTAATATTACCTTCCTCTACAATCTTTTCACCTTCTTTTACCATATGATATTGATTGGTCTTGCAACCTGCTTTTTGATTAGAATCCATCTTCAATTTTTTTCCCTGTTTCTTGACTTATTCCAATTGAATCTGAGATGGCTGCTAACCTTGAATAATGCTCGTACACAACCAAAATTTTACTATATGGTTCAATGGATTCTATATTGGGACCTGCATTATTTAAAGTTTTGACATTTGAAAATTTGTTTTTCTTGTGTAAATTTTCTCCTTTTTTTTTCTATTGAAAACCTTTGATTCGATGGTTTGTCTCTGAGTTCTTCCCTTCATATTTAAATTGTGTTTCTAAGATTTTAGTTTCCATTATTTCCTCTTCCTCACTTGGGACATCATTTGTGGAAAGGATTTCAAACATATTAGCATATGACTTTGATTGATCCTTCATAACTAGTTTTTTTTTAGTGTTCTTATTCTTAGGTATTTGGAAACCCACTGAGTTTATATCTTCTTTCTTTTGATCAGGAATTTTATTTGGACAAACACTGACTAAATGACCATATTCATGACAAATTATACAACAAAAAGGAATGTTCTCATAGTCCACTACTTGCTCCCAAGTGTCTTCCCCAAATTGTAATGTGATATTTTTAGGTAGGGGTTTGTCAAAATCCATTAAAACACAAATACGAGCATAAATAATATGTTTAAAATTTTGAGTACAATCAGAAGTCATCATAAAAATTCCCAAAGAGTTTCCAATTGAAGAAAAAATAGTAGGATTCTAAAATTCAATAGGGAGGCCAAAGAGTCTAATTCACATGGGAGCTATAGAAGGCATCTCTTCTTCGGCTTTAAATTTAGTATGCCAGGGTTTCATGAGAAACCCTGCCCTTCCAAAAAACTAAGGACCCCCTTGAAATTTTTTCTCTATATTCATTATTAGCAAATAAAACAAGAAAATAACCATTTGGATAAATAGAAATTTGTAACTCACATTTAGTTTTTCAGATTTTTCTAGCCCAGAATTTGAAAGTAAATAGACTCAGATGAAAACCCATGAATCGAAAAATTAGTCATATTTTTTCCAAATATTCAATGCCAGTCTAAATGTTACTTATATCAAGCTTAACAATAGGAGTTCCATCAACTTCTTTAAGACATCCTGACTCCATTTTCCTGGGATCAATCTTAGGCATTCTTAGAGGTTTATGGGAAGCCCTAATATTGATATTAGCATTGGGCTGAGGCTGTCCACCATGAAGGGCATCCCTAAAATTCATTTTTGGGGCTAAGTCTTCGAAATTATTACCCTTGAAAGGGGTTTCCATAGTAGAATTATTTTTTGGGTGCACCTTAGCACCAGATTCACTTGAGATATGAGCTATTTTTTGATCAACTATTTGAAACTTGTTTTGTGATCTATTTAATCCTTGCCCTAGACATCGAGGAAAGGTATGGCTTTCATTTTTATTTTGTGCAGCAAATTGGAAGCCGTTGTCACTCAAGTTCATAGTATGGTCTATTTAAAGATAAATTTCTAACCCATATTAGATCCCCTGCAACATTTCTTGCTAAAATATTGAGCATAAACCACAAAAATATTGGCCTCTAGGGCCCAAAGGCCCTAAAATCCAACCTCTGCAACTGTTTGCACTCAATCCAAATGAAACCCTTGCATAGCCGCTTGCCAAATATCTCATTCACACATAGGGATGTGCTAGGATCTGTGTTGCTACAAATGATATGAAAATTGGTGGAGACATTCTAGGGTTTTTTAGGCATCTACCCTCAAACTTTTAGCTCAATCCAAGTCTAGATGAGTGAGATATGGCCGAAATGAGTTTGACAGTTTGGGAAGTCCTGCGAAAAACATCCCTCCACCTCTTATTTATTCTTGGATAACTTAAAATGTTAGGGTAAAGCATGAATTTTTATGAGGGATCCTAGTCCCCTCATAGCAGGGTTTGAAAATAGATCTCCTAAATGAAACACAAGGAATTACCACTATGGCATGCCTCCCAATATGTGTTTACACATAATTAACATGTAGTCTCCACTACTTCTTATATTTGGAGTTGAATACTCTTTATTTATTGAAAAGACAAGTTTATTTTTAGTATTAACATAAAAAATTGGTATTTGTATTCACATTCTAGATTCATATCTCCTATAATTTTAGGCCTAGTATGACTCTTCCTTTTGTAATATATTATGATAATAAATAAGTAATAATTATTCTTGCACATAAAAATATTAATTTATTTTGTTGGTTTTTATAATACCTTCTAAATTGTTGAGCTTAGATTTAATTTCATCCTTTATTTAAAATATTATCATGTTTTAAACAAACTTATATATATTTGATATTGATTCATTAATTCATCTACTTGCAATAGATATACTCAATATAATACTAAGGCATTAATTTTTAGCATATTTTATTAAAATTTATTATTTTTATACCATAAAATATATGTAGTTAGTATATATAAAATATACTGCATAGATATAAATAAATTAGATAGTATTCTAACTTCAAATAAAATCAATGAGTACATCTATGGAAAAAATTAAATTAAATGTTGATAATTTTTTAAAAAACTACTAAATATAGGTTGTGTGATAGATTGGTTCAATTCTAAGCATTTGCTTTTCCTTTTATAAAACTCATTACAATAATTCTTCTTGTTAGGCTGAAGCTAATACTTGTGCAATTGCTCTATTTTTAGTATTTAAATATTTTTCTAAGGTAACTTGCATGGTAATGTAGATACCACTGTTCATTGATTCTTCATTGATTTTTTTAAAAGTAAATATTTGCAAATTATTTTGTTCATGCGAATTTACACTGAAAAACTAATATTTGCAGATTGGTTTGTTATATGAGAGTCTTATTTAGAGCTCCAAGCTAAGTATAAATTTTCAATTTGGTATCTAGTTTTATCCTATTTGGACGTAAGTTACTTATGTTACTCGGGGAAAGATATTTCAATAAAATTGTAAGTTTCATGTTTAGCCTAATTTTATTTGAATATGAGATTACAAATGATATTTTTCTATCACAAGTATAATCTTCATGATTAACATCGCTACTATGTTTACCTTCACATTTTTGGTATTTATTTTTTATTAGATAGATTAGGAGTTTTAAAAGGACCTCCAAACCCTTTTACAAAATAGGATCTAGTCACCTTTCAAGGAGAAATGAGAAAAGAGATAGCACACATAAACAATTAAATGAAATACCAAACCTTAGAATAAACTAACTCTGGGCAACCAACAATAAACAACCTGGAGCAAAGCAGAGAGAAAATGAAACTCCAAACTTAAGGATACCAAGCTCCTACACAAGGTAGATGATAAAGTCAAACAACCATAGAAAAAACAAATTTAGCAAGGGGAGAAGTCTTAAGAGTACCAAATAAAAGTGATGAGAAATAAAACATAGATAAGCTGAGACAACACCAAGGTAGAGCTATAAGTTATTAGTTCCACTAGGCCCTATGTCATTCTCCTCTTTGTACTTAATTATCTCTCAATGATCCCAATCCATGATAACAATAATTTCCTCCACACAAGAGATCATGGCTTATATTGAATCAATCAAGTATTTTTGAAGTTTAAGAAGTGTTCATTTCAAGGGTTTAGTGGATGTTAGCTTTTAAGGATATATGTAGTGGAAGAGATCTAACATGGTCTTCATAATATGTAATAAATATAAAAGCGAGTTTGCAATATTACTGAAACATACTATAAATACAAATGATGAAAATACAATGCAGTATGGACGAAATGGTCACTCAATTATTATGAGCTAAAGAGCTACATTGTGCTTCATATAGGAGCACTACTACTATCTACTACAATGCACTTCATATTGAATTGATATATGAATTTATATATAATATACCACTATGAGGCCCTTTACATAGGATAATAGATTCCTTGGCCAACACTCTACATAGTTGTACAAGGGGACATCTTGCACATTACAACTTGTATATTACTATTTGTGCATTTATTACATTGGTTGAAGTAACTAACTTTCTCCTAAATTAATATCCTACTCTAACTATGTACATAAGGAGGTATATTTGCATGATCTAAATGATGTAATATACTCTAACTCTAACACCCTCCTCTATTACATTATTTGGGTATTGAAGATTTCAATATTCGATATAGATATTCTTTCTTTATATATTATTCAATTTGATGTGGTCCTTCATATCATATTTAATTGAAATTGTATTGTATGCCTTCTTACATTGGTTCTTCTTCTTCTTTATTGGAGTCAATACTTTCATAGGTGGATGTGATATCACTTGATTCCTACAAGGGTAATTTCTATTTGCTTTTGATCTTTTCATCATTCTTTGTATCATGTATAGAATATTTTGAACATACACTTAGAGCATCATGATAAGATTTTGAGTTAGTAGAACTTGAAGTACTAATACTGCATGAGGATTAAAATATCTTTGCTAGTGATGATTCATCCATTTCTATTTTCAGCTTAAGTAATTCTATCAATCCTTTATGTTCTACATTTTCATCCTTATAACATTTGAATGTAAGTAGTGTCATGTATAGTATAATTTCATATTCTAAAGAAATTTGAATGTCATTCTTTCCATTGTCAATTGCTTCAGTGATTCAACCATGTAGATAGTGCTCCATCATTTCAAACTTACCTTTCAGAGATCTATTCTATATCCTTTTGGACGTAGGATATAAGTTTCCTTTAGATTTTATAAGTGAATTCTTGATTCCACTTTTTATCATACTTGTTATTTCTTTTCTAATAGTGGTGTTCATGTCATTTTTTACTATACTACTTGGGGTGGACATCTTTATAACTTCTTGGAATCGAGTATAAAGTGCTTTGATAGAGCTAGTATCTTATGGGATAAAATATTCTTACATAATCTACCTTATGACTCCTTAGTAGTATGAGGCTATGAGCTTGATTTGATAAAATATTTTTAGAGCTTCAATTTGTGTACGATTCCTTATGACTCCCTAGTTAAGAGATGTGATTTAAAAAAATCCCTGTAAGATTTGTAGACACTTTATGACTCCCGAATGGATTGAGTACTTTATAAGTTTGAAGGAATGTTGTTATTATAATTTTTTGTAGAATACCTTATGTCTCCCTAGAAATTTTGGATATGTTGAATGATAGATAAAGAGCTTTTGAGAATAATAGATCAATTTTGGGTTTATTTTTTAAAAAATTATGAATAGAAAAAATCAACTTCTTTTACACCTTATTTCTCCTATTGAACTTAAGCACTTTCTAGTTTTGATGAGGTTCTATTTGTTGGATTTATTTTATCCCTTTAATGTAGTTTTGAGATAAGTATATCAATTAGTTTTCAACTCTTGATTTTCCTTAATAAACCTTCTTTTATAGGCTTTAGTAATTTAATATCTAATGTTTCTAAATTCCAATTATCTAATTTGGTGTAGTATTCCTTACAACTCCCTAATATGGAATATTATAAAATAATGATAGTTGAAATAATATAAGTTTAATCTATCCAAGAAGAAATTCTTATTTCTCCTATGTTTTAGATAACAAATATTAGGCTATTTAATATATATTTTTCCTTCTAATATTGCTTTCAAATATGGTTTATTTCCGTTAATGTTTCAACTTTATATTATATCTTATATCTCCCTATTAATGAAAGCAAATTAGAATAAGGTAAATTCTTACCTTTGTAATTCTCAAAACCTCTACGTATCTAGCACTTATTCTCAGACATATATGATAGCACTCTTTAGTGCTCTCTTGACCATTATCTCCAAATTATGGATGTAGCCTTTTGTGCTTCTCTTGAGTTTAAATGTCAACTGGTTTGTTGATACTTTTAATGGTAATACTTGGTTAGTCTATGCCTCTCATCTGACTGCTTTGAACAGGATATTTAAATGCTCTATTTCTACTACTACTATGAATTTTGATGTTATTTTGTAAGTCTACGACAAAATTGACTTTTAATGTTACTACGAATTCGACCTTGAGTATTGTTGTTCTTTGAGATGAATATTCAAGTGAGTGATAAGTATCATAATGGTTATCTTTGAGCGCTTGAGGGATGAGAAGATACTTATTACAACTTGTAAATTTTGTCCAAGTAAAGTATGAACATTATAGTCTTGGATGAGCGCTCACACCAACCTTATTTTCTCTAACATTATTTTGGTCAAGATTGTAACAAATGGGTGCTCGTGTAGGAAACGTTAGGGTTTATTTCTAGGTGACAAGTGTCACCTTATATTTATGCATGATATTTCTATGTAATATCTCTTTAATGTATCTTTGCAATACTGTTATTAAAAATACAACACATCCAACTTCACCTTTGTCATATGCATTCAATGGTGTTTGGAGTGAATTGTTTCTAGCTGGAATGGTGAGCAACACCTTGGGAACTTGGAGAAACTATTTGAGCAATGATTTTGAATAATTTAAGAAATGATATGGTGGAGTTTGAAATACTCCAATGGTGCTCCTTGAATGTACGCCTAGTGTAATATTTTGTGTCTTTTTTTTCAACCTGTTATGAAAATCTCTTTTGTAGATAATATTCCCCTTGAATATAATGCTTCTCCTTTATTTGTATTGTTTGCTTGTAGGTTCGACTATCCAAATCATAAAAGATATGAGTCTTTTACAAGACCCTTTTATCCAGCTTGGAGAATACTTTTACATGACTACCTTGGACTATTATTCTCGTTGTGAAGAGTGTGATATTTTGGCACCAAAAACCTATCCTTCTTCCTACATATGGCAGATTAGAGTAGTGCAATATAATGTAAATATTTTTGAGAATATAATAACTTTTTGCACCTCTTTTACAATCTCTGGTTTTATGGGAGCCTTTTGAAGTGGGAAATGGCTGATTTGACATTGTCTCTTTTGGTAGAAACACTCTCCTTTATTTGGTTACTTTGGTAATAAATCCAATATAATAACCACTAATATAGAAGCTTTTTGTATAGGTAACTTATACACTTTTTTTCTTGTAAATATATTTTAGTTCACTTTGAATCTAAGAGTCCCCAAGTCTCGATTTGAAGCTTATATTGCTGATTTTTATGGTAGCTTTCTTATCCACTCCTTGGAGGAATCTAATATGATTTTTGTGTCTTATTTGGGCCATGAAATACTGCAGGTTTTGTGCACAAAATAGTGTCTCTAGACAGTTTTATAATATGTTGGTTTTTGTGTTCTTGATCTTTAATAGCCAACAAACACAAACTAACCTTTTTTTATAGTAAATAGTTAGAGATCAACTAGTATAGTATCAATGGATTAATAATGCACTTTTAATGATAACAATAATATCACCCTATTATCCTATAAATGAACTCTCAAAATAATTTTAGATGTGCTTAATAGTCTCTCTAACTTTTAAGAATAATCTATAATTTACAATTAATGAATATTATGCAATGATTTTACTACAATCAATTTTGTAGGTTATAATCCTCTTACTTTGTAGATAGTAAATGGGTAGATGATAATTTGATTTCATTAAAAAAATTTCAAATTCTATTTAATGTGCAAATAATCCTTAAAATGAATACTTATTTTTTGCACCTGAACACTATAATGTGATCTATCCTTCTACAACTTTTAATATAAATATAGTGCCTTAACGATGTTTGATAATAATCCAACTTGAGGTTTAATAAATAAATCCAATTGCACCCAATTTACTTACCTCTTTGATGGATTCTGAAGTAGATGTAGATCTTGGTGTTTGTTTTATTCACCAAGTTGTTGCCTTATAATGGTTTAATTCACAAATTCTTATTGGTTTTCCATAACAAATTCCTTCTTCACAAAACTGTAGCCTTGAATTTTCTGTATTGAGCCTTGGATTTGGTGTCTTGATCCTTCCATTCATATTTGATTTTATTTTGTAGATCCAGAGAACTCCTTTATATGAATTGTACCTTCTTGCTATGAGAGATAATCTCCAAATATCTTGGATTTGGTAGGCTTCTTCTATTTGAATCTTCCTCTAAACTTATTATCAAATTTTAACTTTAAACAATATCTTCTTCTCAATATTATAATTTCTTAAGGTCTTCATTGGATTATTCTTTTTGGGATTTGGCACTCCTTGTTAAATTCTTCTTCTCTTGGGCTTGTTTTTAGATGGCGATAACTATTAGGTGCTTT
Source organism: Wollemia nobilis (assembly GCA_028583015.1). Taxonomy (NCBI): domain Eukaryota; kingdom Viridiplantae; phylum Streptophyta; class Pinopsida; order Araucariales; family Araucariaceae; genus Wollemia; species Wollemia nobilis. The sequence goes on along the minus strand of JAQPPZ010016040.1, from coordinate 3,312,850 downwards.
CTCCTTGGTAGTGTATTTCTTCAATGAGTTCTCCTAGAAATATTTTTGAGGATGTTTCCACAAGTTTTACAACAAGGATCTCCAAGCCTTCTTCTCTCTTATTTTCTTAAGACATCTCCAAGGTCTTCTATATTGTAGCTTCTATGGTCTTCCAATTAAGACCTTTTCTTCAACCTTTCATTTTTGGAACTGTTGGTGATGAGATATTCTTCTTGGATATCTTATTATGCTACTTCTATATTTGTACATGACTCTCCTAGTCCTTCTATTTCTTCCAATAATGTAAGTTCTTCAATGCTATCTTCTCTTGATCTCTTCAGTTTCTTATTGAAGAAAATAATTAATCAGTAAAGCAGATCACCAATCTCTTATTTCTTGGACTCTTCTCTGGAGTTTTCTTTAGGAACACCTTTCTAGATTTTTCTTCTGAATCAAGAATTTATCTTTTGAATTAGAAAATCTTATCTAAAATATTCGTTAGGAACTCTTCTTTGGAGTATTCTTATGCATCAACAATTTATCTTCTAAATCAAGAATTCTTTTTTTGAAATATTCTTCAGGAATTCTTCTTTGACGTATTCTTCTAAATCAATAATTTATCTTTTGAATTAGGAATTCATTTTTGTAGTATTCTTTACAAAATATTCCTTAGAGTATTCTTCTAAATCAAGAAATTATCTTCTGAATCTAGAATTACTTTTTGAAGTCTTCTTCAGAATTAAGGCTTATATAACCTTCTTTTTTATCAAGGCTTCTATGGCCTTTTATACTTTTGCACTCTATAGGTATTTATCTTGAATGGATATCACCAATATCCTATCTCCTTCTTTGACTCAAATTCTGGAGTCTCTTTTTCCTTGAGTCTACTATAAGGCTATTGTGGTATTTTCTTCGCTTTTATACTTTGTAGGATTACAACTTTTGTAATGGGACATTTCTCGAGGTCTTTGAAATATTTATTCTTCTTCCTTGTTGATACAATTTTTGAAATGATTCTAAGAAGATATTATTCCTAAATCTCTTGTAGGAAGATTTCCAGCCTTTTGTTGAATCTCCTTTTCTTGCAACAAGTTGTTAGAAACTAGAATTGAAGAATTTATAATTTTGGAGATAATAATCTTCACTAGTTGATTTGTCAATCTAGTGGCTTGAATGTTGAGTCCTAGTCTTCACCATTTTTTCTACAACTCTATGGAAATACTCTAGCCAAATATAAACTCAGAATTTCTGCAACTAATATTTATTTTAGTCCTTACTTGTGACTCTCCCTATTCCTCTTGACCTATTGGACTTCTCTTGTGATAATTTTTGTAAGTGGTGGTTCAAATTGGTGAATCTGATTTACAAAAGTGCAAAGAGGAACTATGATGATTGTAGGTCCTACCATGGCTTTGATACCACTATTAGCTTTTAATAATATATGCAGTGGAAAATATCTAACATAGTTCCTAATAATATGCAATAAATATAAAAGTAAATGAGTCTACAATATGATTGAATTATATGATAAAGAGGTACATTGTGCTCCATACTGGAGAACTACTATTATCTACTACAATGCACTTGATATTGACTTGATATATGACTTGATATATTATCTATAAATATGAGACCTTTTATATAGGAATGTCTATTGCCTGGCCAACACTCTACCTATTTGTACAAGGGGACACCTTGCACACTAAAACTTGTATATTACCTCTTGTGCATTTATTACATTTCTTGAAGTAACTAGCTAACTTCCCCCCAAATTAATATCCTACTCTAACTATGTACCTAAGGTGGTATATTTACGTGATCCAAATGATGTAATATATTCTAATATTAACAGTGGAAAACACCCCATTCTAGATCCCTAAATTTTGCACCTTTTTAGTACTTCCTATTTTGAGAGTAAGCGTTGAAATTTTGGGAGGTAGTAGGAAATATTTAGAATCAAAGTATTCAATGTTTAGATGAACCTTCCCATGGTTGTCCATCTTGTACACCAATATCTTGGAGTGCATTATCCTCTATTCACTACCTCTAGACCCTTTCAAAGGAGATTCAACCACCCAATTCACTGGACCCACCAGAGGAGTAGCATTAACAACTTCCTAACTTATTGAATAAAAATATAGATTTGGATGAGTAAGGGTGATCCACAATCGATGTTGATGCCATATTAAGGGAATTTAGGATACCTTCACCATCCATACCTTTGGATTTTACCACATACTCAAAGAGCATATTCACCAATCCTTGATGAATAGGGTTTGAGACCATGTATTTCTTCACTCTATTGATCGATATAGCTAAAGACTAGTAAAGGAAGTATGAGATGTTCATTAGCCTCTTATGGTAGAGGTGGTTGACGAACATGAAATGATAGCTTCATAGGATTTCTTGGTTTTAAATGAGTATGAAATATTGCATGATTAATAGGGCCACTCGATCCCATGAAGCCTTCAAAGAATTGTGCTTGAAACCATTTTGAATCCTAACCAATTGTTCTTATTTTCCCAGGAATATTTGTAATTCCTTGGCCATAGAATAATTTTCTTTGTTATGCACAAAGCCATCTACAACTAGTTTACTCACTTTTGCAATTAAGGGGATGTTAATTTCAAACTCGATGGTTCTAACCCTAACTAAATCATATTTTTATGAGTATGTAAAATGCTTAGCCATCTCCCTATGGTGTCTGATGATTTTTTGTAAGCATTGAGGAATGTTACTTTTATTAAATATCTTCTTCACATCCTCTTCCACAGTCAGAGAGTTTGGCTCGAGTATTAGGGCTACCATCTTGATAAAAGTTCTATTATTATTTATAAAATATCTCTTAGATTTAATAACCAATCTACCACTCAAAATAGTATCTAGAGCTAAAAATATACTCATGTGGTTAAAATAACCTTGACAAAAAAGGATATACTAGATAAATTTACTAGTTGCCTACTTTGAGAACTTGTAATTTATCACCTATAGTGAAGAGGGTAGATTTATAAAATGCATGACCAAGGAGGAAGGTAGGATCTTCTCAACACAACATGAATTGAAACCTGATCACCATATTTATGCAAACTCACATAGTGGGATTTGCATTGAGGAAAAAACATTTTGATTGTCTTACCAAGGTATTTTGGTAAGTTACTAAGTTGGTGCAAACTAAACCTAGAAACCAGACTCTTCAATATTATATAAAAGGTGGTGATAACCATAATGTACCAAGGAATCATATTGTGTGTGTTAGACGACCTCCACTTTGGGGTAATAACTATGATCATTTCATGGCTTTAGATCATATTTTCAAAAGCTAACATAGAAAAGGGCTAGTTGATTGAGCCAATGCGAATGTGCTAATTCCTCAAAATTATCCATCTATTCTTCCACATAGAGGGCTCCAAGCCATTGAGTATCCAAAACCAATAAGTCCCCTAGACCTTCTCCTAATGCCTCATCAAGACATGCTTAATGACATTACTATTATCATATATTTTATCCTTCCTCCACACTTTAGGATGGCTTATGATCTAGTTCATTATCAACTAATTATGGGATCTTTTATCATAAATGAAGTAGAGTATACCATTCATAGAACCGAATCTAAAATGAAGATAATTACTAATTTTGATAGGTTATTACCTTGGAAATTTCCACCTCAATATTATATTGAAAATAATGATCACGATAAGTAGTACTGGAGGTGAAAACCATTTGAACACCTAATAAATCCACTTAGGATGACATATGAGCATACATCACCTAAGAAAAATCCCTTTACAATATGAATACATAATTCAATTGGCACATATTTTAGGCTTATTGGAATTAGATTTTAATGATTATTAGGATTTTGAATTCTAATAATAGGATTCAAACTAGATACATCCCAAGTTACCAACTTGCTGGAAGAAAGGGAAATAGGGTTATTTTATATTGGATGGGAAATTTATATTCCAAATAGATAAATCTTCTTGGGATATTCCCAAATTGGCCAATATTTCCATCGATCTGTTTTCTTCCTCGTATAAATGTTTAAATTGGATAGCTTCCAAATTTTGAACCATTATTTGGAATTCCAAGAGTAGGTTTCAAATTATCCATGTGGTGGTTTGTATCCCCTTAATCATATTTATAATTTTAAGGGAATAACCCTCTATTATTATCTTCCTATAGTCCAAAGACTCTAAATATGAAATTTCTTGACAAAGTACTCTTGCTTCTATAAAATGGTTGGTTTGGTAGCCCAAATTTTTAGCAAAGGATAATAAGATAATCCCATCCTAGTTTTTGATTAAACTCCCTACTCTATAAGGTCTAGGGTTGTCTTTAGAGGCCCCATAAAAATTTAGATTTAGCTACCCTAGAGGAGGTGGTTCCTATACTATAATGGAGTGAGCCAAAGGATTTGGTCTATATGAAGGAGGTTGCAGGATTCTAAAACCAAGGGACAATTCCAAATATTTCTCTCTACTGATTAAAAATTTGTTTAAATTGAGAATATTCACATTCTCAATAGTGTTTGTAATAGCATGCAGATATAATGACTCAGGTTAGTGGGAACGGTTTTTGAGGGCCTTCAAGTTCCTTTCCTTCCACACATGCCACCATAAATGAGGTAATCCTAACATACAAAAGTTACAAAGTTGGAGGGTCTTAAGAATGATCTCTCACAACCAAGATATCCTTATGATGATAATATTTGGAATATTTTTGTCTCATTTCTTCAAATAATAATGTTCCTACTATTTCCTCTACTTTCAATGTAGAAGTAGTACTAGTGATATTCATAATTGGGTTATCCCATTAATGGGGTGATAAATAAAGTAAAGTAATACACTTTTCGTATTAATCCATTTTTAATTCAACAAAGCTTAATTGAATTACAATGGTTTTAAAAGCATTCATATGTTCAACCATAGAGTGACTATAATTCATCCAAAGTGAATACAACTTTTTATAGAAAAGTAACAAAGTTCCTAGCTTATCCCATAATGACTTTGTCACGTTATTTATCCATATATTCAACAATACCAAATAAAATAAGCATAATATGATAGAAATCATTGCCTTACTATCAATATTTAACCAGTCCTCATCTATTATTGATGTTGGTTTTATTCTTGATATTGCAATCCATTGATCTCTCTCAACCAGCATATCCTTCATCTTGAGTTTCCATAACTCAAAATATTATCCATTAAATTTTTAAATATCTACCTATGCGGTTCCTATAATTTTCCTTTGCCTAGATTATTCCTTGTACAACTCCCACTCAATAATTAATTGATCATAGGGTTGAAACTCTTACTCCTTAAAAAAAGCTAAAAAATCTAGCTTTGGTACCAAATGAAGAGCAAAAACCCCCAATTAACTAAATCTAGGAAACCTTTATAGGAACAAAACCAACATAGTAATGTCTCCTTACTATATAAATTTAACCTTTTCCAATGTAATAATGTTCATATTTCATCTCTCTTCAAATCCTAATGCAAGTAAAATTAAATAACAACAACACAAGAATGGATTTTACAATACCCTGGGCAAAAAACCATGGGTTAAAATATTTAACCCTAAACAAACCATATGGGTCTAAAATTATCTTAAGAAATACTAAAATTTTCATCGAGGGTTATCACTCCAAGACCCTTACTTTTTGGGGACTACCACCCTCAAATCCCTACTCAAGGCTTGACATAGTCTAGAACCCCACTGGAGATACATGGAGAGTGTCTAGTACCTTTTTGAGTTAACTGCACTAGAATAACATGGAAAATATTCAACATATTTCCAACAAATCCAACCTCAAATTGTTATAGAACCCTTTGAAAAATATACCCTTTTTATTCCAAATCCAACAACAAACAACTTATCCTTGTTTGTAAATATTATGTCACAAAGTGAGATGAAGCCAAAGCTCTTTTTTAGTACAAATATGAAAGGGCCATAAATTTCCTAGACAAATTTATCCTTTTTTATTTTGGTTCTCTACAAGATATTATCACTAATCAAGGGCTATAATTTTCTTCTTAAATACTTGAAGTATTTGTAAAACTTTATGAAGAATGTCATAAAAATATTCACCTTATAATCCATAGGATAATTTACAAGTAGAAGTCACTAATCAAGAAATTAAAAATATAGTTATAAATACTCTAGTAGCTTACATGCATGATTGGTCTACATGACTCAAGAAAGTTATATGGTATATGACAAAACCTAGAAAACTACCATTGGAATTACTGCTTTTGAATTAGTTTATTAAAAACTATTCTCCCACCCATTAAATTTGAAATCATCACTTTGATAATAACTAAATATTTATGACTAGAACTCTCACATGCTCAAAAGACTCACCTTGCAACATTAACTCCAAGCCCTAAAACATACCCAACTAGTGCAAAAATAATAAAAAGTATGGCAACACAAGTTTATTTACGATTGCCAATTTAAGGTTGGTTATAGAACTTAGTTTCACAACTCTAAATACAAACATAATCTAGGAAATATCTAGATACATTAGATTGGACCATAGGAAATGAAAATTTTATTTGATAATGGTATGATAAAACTCAACCCCACTGATAATTCCTTATGTAAAATGTTAGTCAATGAAAATAGATTGAAGAATTACAAGAAGACTCTTTCAAAAGAGGAATTTGTGGCTAATATAGTTCTAAGGTCCAAATTGTAGATCATTGAGGAATTTTCTCCCTCAAGTTCCCTACTTTTATAAGAGTGTCTCTTATATTTAAAAAAAATCCTTGTAGTGAAAACCTTCACTAGTGTTGTAAGGGCATAAGGTGTGTGAAAACCAACTCATAGCACTCATGTTCTTAAATAAACATTCTTGATCAAAACCTTTCAAGGCATCAGGGGATCATTCTAGTCTATAAACTAGTTTCTAGAAGTCTATAAAGTGATATCTACATCACTTGAGGCACTTCCAACACCAATACTTCCATATTTCATACTCCTGCTATTAGGTAATACATGATAACTATAGTAATAAAGATAAATCCTTAAATTCATGTTTTTCTCTATTTTCCATTTTATTTTCTATGCATATTGTGTGTGGTTAGTGTACGATATCTATTATTTAATTAGTAAGATATCAGGATAATGGGATAATGGAGGTATTGAGATGGTGTTGGAGGTCCCATATTATGTACAACATGGTTTTAGTAGTCATGTTATAGGTACCACAAATCTAAAACTAGAAGTGTTATAGTGATACAAGTGCCTCAAACTATTTTTCATAGAACTGACAACATGTGCAACTCTAGTAGTATTTTCACTTACTACAAGCACTACAAGTACTTAAAGATACCTTTAAAAGAATATACCACACTTGTAGTACTTACACAAAGGCTAGTAGCACTTATTGATTCTTACAAGTGCTATAAGTACTTCAAGTTATTCTTTTCATAATATGGACAACTTAAAGTACTTGTAGTGCATATACAAAATTGCTACAAAGGCTACTTACTAACAAAAAAAGTGTACCTTTGGTACCACATAGATCTTACTATTGATGTCACCCTCTTCATTATTTGTCAAGATACGCAAGTCCTAAAGTTGAGGGGGACATCAAGCCATACATTATCTATAAAATAAGAGTTGATGGAAGGTGTTCTATAAAGAGTTGATAAATACTATAGAAATTCAATAAAGTCTAGAAGTGGTAACCTTTTTTAATAGGCAAGTGGATGGATTATTTTTAATATTTATTAGTGTATAATGAAAGCATTGCTACTAAATGTATAACAAAATTTAAGGAAAACCATGCAATTATATAGGGGGTATACATTGAGGTCACTAAAGCCATGACCTTAAGAATCACAAGGTTACCCTTGATAGGTCAAAGAAAGTTAAGAAGCTATTTCCTACTTCATGTGCTCACAAATTCTAAGAACCTCTGCATGCAATGAAGAAGTTCCAATCCAAACACCATACTTGTATAAAATAGAAATGAAAAAAAAAAATATTAAAGGAAGAGTTGAATCACATAAAGAAGCATTTAGCATGATAGAATCTTGAAAAACTTATAAGGGTTACAAGAGCTAAAAGATCTCTCCAAAATTCTTTTGTGCCACCACCACAAATTGAGGTAAAGTATATTCCCCTTTCAAAGCATGATAATTTTTTTTTTCAAAAAGGAAATAGAGTGGGTCTTATATTATGATTCAATATAAGACTTGACATTCAATTAATTAAAGAAAAATAAAAATTAAGTAGGGTCATAAAAGATAAAAATAAGATAATTACAAAATGTATAGAAGAAAATACATGTTTATAATATAAACTAGAAATATTTAAGGCCCAAATGAGTAATTAGATAATTTGGTTTTAAAGTAACTAGGATGCAGACCCCCTGCAAGGCTCTATGCTTTCATGCTAGGAGAAAAATATATTTTATTTAAATTTTCTAAAATCATTTTGGATCTCTCACATGATATTTGTACTCCTAATCAAAGAGTGGTATCACTTCTTCCTCAACATTCAAGAAGAGCATCACAATCAAGTCTTCCAAAAAAAAATACATCAATAATATCCAAACTATTCTAATACCACTACAAAGTAACAATATAATACTCTTATATAACCAATTAAAAATAATAATAATAATTCAAATATATTAAAAATATTTTAATAATTAAATTATTTTATTTTATATATTTATTAATATATATATTTTTAAATAATGTAATTAATAGAACATACCGTCCATATTATAATCAATATAGTGAATTGATGTCTTCTAATCTTATTAAGATATCTAAACAATGCTTTCTCCCTCCCTTTTAAATTCTAATGAGTTGTTATATAATGCTCTTAAGCCACCAATTGAATAAGACATTTAATAGTCTTTAAAAAATATATTGTCCAAATATCTCGTTATATTCGATTTATAAACATACAACAACTCATTAAAAAAATATATTGTCCAAATGTCTCGTTATATTCGATTTATAAACATACTGGTAAAACGAAATTCCAATCAATTGGAAAATTCTTGGAACAGAAGAAGAATATAATATTGAAGATTCGCAACCGCCTGCGCTTGACCCCTTATATGTTCATACTGATATTGACAACGCTGACATCAAATAGACCAAAATATCAGTAATAATTACAAAGTCTTCCTGATAATAATCTTAGATTATCCCAGTCACATGTCTAGTCCTATTATAGTAATTTCTCCCCATATAGGACTGTACAGTATTGGGCATCCACGCGGAAATGGAAAAAAGCGGTGTGTCCTTCCAACCCACGGTAAGAGCAAGCCCCTTCTCCCCAAGAGTAAAGGATTCGTGTGCGCGAAACTCCGTGAGCACCAAATTAGCCTGATACTTTGCCTGCTCGCTGAAGGCCACGGCTCTGAATCCGACCTCCTTCATGAATGAACCCCACACGTCAGCGTCCACGTGTCTGATCACCCTATCCTTGCCCTCGCACGCCACTATGTTACGCATTAACGGAGCAAGGAGGAACCGCTCAATTCGAAGCCTGTTCAAATCCGACCGTTCAAAAACCGCATCCATTGAATCAAATATCGCGCTGGAATAAAACAACACCTCGACGAACCGCTTGGCGAATTTAGCGGAGTTGTGGTGACCTTCGTTGTTGATAACGGTGAAAACTAACGGCTCTAACTTCAAAATAACGTCCACCAACGATCTCAGGCTGGTTGGTTTATGAATCAGGGTCTGAAGAACATAGCAGGCGTTAACGGCCACGGCTTCCGCATGGTCGACCTTGAACAGGCTTTCGTTAACGTCCTCGATTTTGTCGATGACAGCCATTTGGAAAGAAAACAAGATGTTTAACGATTTTGCAAAGTTTGCCAAACGTTTACCGGTGGTCGCCGTCGTCTGAAACCCTCTTCTGGAGATTGCCGTTATCTTTAACTCCTGTGGAGCACCGGTGCGCCGTGAGGCAAGGGATTGCATGAGGCTAGGCCACTGGGTGCCGCTTTTGATGTCGAAGTCAATTATGTGGATTTTCTCTGCATTTCCGACTGCTTCGAAAATGGCTTGGTTTGCTGTGAAATGCGTCATTCTGGAATAAGGAAGCGACTGATGATATGATATCCCGCACAATTCTAGTTCTTTCATCCTCGCCTCTATATTTTGAATATTTCCTGTTGAGTTGAGTTTGTTGTCGACGTACTTTGTCGTCCCTCTTTTGATCTTTTCCACCATGGCTTCTGCAGGGTAAGATGATTGTAATCAATACGAGCCGTGAAAGGAGAGCACGTTCATTCTTTGAGAATGAAGTGTTCTCTTCGAAATGTAAAATATCAAATTTAATTTCTACGGAAGGGCGAGAAAAAGATAGATGGACAAAAGCGGTTATGCAAAGAAAAACAGAAAGAAAGAAAGCACTGTACTAATGTCCACAGCTTGGCCAAGCTAGGCGAATAGTGAGACAGTACAACCAATCTACAATCAGAATGGGAGTGAATCTCACGGTCTAAGGAAAACAAAAAATGAATCTAAAGGTTAAAACCATTACAGTCACATTGAGCTTTTCATTACAGTCACATTCTTTCACCAAGGATATTTACAAAGATTTATATGATTTTGAAGTTAAAAACATTTGGAAGCACTCGAATTAATTTCGCGTGTCATTTCTTCCTTCTAGAAATTCGAGGGGTTTCTCCTATCTAAAACACAATTTCATTTCTAAGATGTCTGTTTAAGAAACTGCTGATACGAAGTCTAAAGGAATTAGAATCTACACCTCTGTAATCAAAGATCGTATCTCAAGGATATGCAATCAGCTCACTAAAGTTATTAACATGTCTTATTCCCAAAGGCCCACTAATTCTTCGAGGTAATACTGAGTACTGAGTCTCATTGGTTTACTACATTTGTTCTCCTGTTTGCTGTTGTTAGGAATCGAACACATAAACATGTAGTAGTGAGGGGTTAAGGGCTTAGATTAGAATAATCTTGTGAATTTTTGCTATTTTGAGAGTCAGAGATTAGGTATTCAACATCTACCAAATTAAATATTTTTTTTATTAGATCGTGTGCCATGTCCTTTCTGTTTTAAAGTTAGGATTTTTCTTTGTTTAAGTCTATTATCAGGGCAAACCTCATCTTTAAACCAAAAAAATCCCTTCACAGCTGTATATGTATAGTAAAAAAATAAAAGAAAACTTCATCCACTTGAGAACTCTCATAGAGGGAAACTTAGCTAGTCAGCTTAACTGTAGCACATCATCTATGATTATCATGGCAACACGATTTTATTAGCACATCATCGATGATCAACAATAACAAGCATATTGAGACTGAATCTTTATTACCTGTGAAATAGTATCCGATCCTCTCCGCTGAGTTTCCAAAAGGGCTCGATAAGCGCTTACACTCCATGAGCATTTGATGAGCGGCATCATATCTCTGAGCTCCAACGGAGTCTGCAGCCCATAACAACATTTGGATCAATTCCAATGCCATACCTTGTTTGGATCCTACGAATCCAACGTCACGGAAATTAACAAAGATGTCATCAGTTTCTATCGTCAGCATATTGATCTGATCGTATGTTGAAATCTGCTGTTGCAGGCATTGGAGTTTATCAGCCGGATTTTTCGTAACAAACTCTTTAGGCAACGGTGGAAATTCATCCTCCCTACTAAGCAATTCCAATAGTTGAAGGATTTCCAAACTGGGATCATCTGCATCCTCCTCTTCAGAATATTTTTCAACGCCACTGGATTTCTCCACTATTAAACTTTTTTGAGGACCATTGTCAAGCAGTTCCATGTCTTCTTTAACCATGGCTGTCCACTAGGACCCCTTTTGTCTTCTTTTAGCCATGTTTCTTCCACACCATGGTCGTCCCTACTGAGCAATCCCGATAGGTGAAACATCTCTAAACTAGGATCATCTGCATCCCCCTCTTCAGAATATTTTTCAACCCTACTGGATTTCTCCTCTCTTAAATTATTCTGGGGACCATTGTCAAGCAGTTGTATGTCTTCTTGTAAACATGGCTGTCCACTAGGACCCTCTTTTTCTTCTTTTAGCCATGTTTCTTCGACACCATTTATGTTATCCCTTTCCACTAAAGGAGTCTCTTCCTTATCTTCCCTATTGGCCTGGAAGAAAGAACTCTGATTCTTGAGCTCATAATGAAAACTACACAACCCAAATATATATTTAGCAGTGCAAGATGCCAAAGACAAAACGAAGAGGACGCACATATAGACGGACGAGGATCTTTGCGTGTGGGCACTGCAAAAATTTTCCATCATCCATAAAATATGTTTTTGTTTTAACGTATTCAGAATAATGTGTTTAATCTGTTGAAAAGACACGCTGTCTGGTCATGTAGTTATTAAAGAAGCATGTTTCCAGTGAAGTCAATCCAACTCATGATAACATAAGGAACCTGTTACATCACAGTCCTCTTTTTTAATTACATAGGGAACACTTTGTCAATTCATGTAATTTTTTTTTTACACATAGGAACCGTTTACATCACAGTCCTCTTGTTTATTACATAGGGAACACGTTGTCTAGTTTTTGTTTTTTTAAAGGAACCCGTGACATCAGTGTCTTATTTTTTTATTACAAGTAGTATTTAAATTAAATTTTGGGCTGTTTTTTCTTGGTTAGTTTAGGGTTTCATTGTCAATTTGTTTTACTAATTTGTAATTTGACAAAATTACCGGTTCAAATTTAAATGAGTGTATAATCAAATACTACCCATCTACAACATGTTTATAAAAAAGTCATGATAACATAAAATGTACCTTGCATTTTTTGTTTTTTAAGTCTTTGGTCGCTTCCACCAAAATTTGGCAGAGATTGAACTGATGGCTGCATATTTGTCATTACGTTTCTCCGGTCTCATTCCTGTCTTTTATATCTGTCAACAAAGTTTGTCCGCCCTCTTTCCTGCTTTGCTAAATCTTAAAAAAATAAGAAAAGATGCGAGACGTCTATGTTGGAGTGACGGCATCATGACTAATGGAAATTGGGCATCTGATATTTTATTGGCTATTCACTTAAAAGATTGTTGTCTCCACCTGTATCTACTTGAACAAAATTGGGTTGGGCCTACCAAGTTAGCTATTTTACGACAACATTTGTGCACGGTTTAGATTTCTTATAAAACCCTTGTTTTAGGACGACACACGTGGAGAACTTAGAATTACTGCAAACAAAATTCCACGTTAAAAGGAGGTATTAACGTGGAGGAGATATTAGGAGAAAGTATTAAACGAAAAAAAGCTTTGCACCAATTAAAAGTAAGGTCAAATATTATATATATTGGCTGCATTGGAAATCTTTCTAACCCGCTGGGCAAAGACTACCGACAAACACTAATCGTTACTAACTGATCAACGGATCTATCTCTTTGAATCAAATATTCCAGTGTAATGTATTCAAAAGATTGTGGGCTTGTATATGTAAGCTTGCTATCGATGATCCGGATTATTGTATAAAATATATATTTTTTAATATTATTAAAAATTAAAATAATATAAAATAATTATTATGTATATATTATTTTATAAAATATTAAAGTTTTAAATATATAAGTTATTTTAATATATGATAGAATTATTAGATTTTTTTATTTTAAATATATAAAATTAAAAATATACAAATTAAAAATCAAATTTTTAGTTTTTTATTTTATTTATTTATTTTTATTTAAAAATAAAAATATATTTAGATTTTTTATATTCAATATGTTATTATAAAGATTAAGTGGCTGAATAAGATGTCAAATATATAACTAATACTTATGGAAATAAAATACACAATGAAAATAGATATGGTCAACACTAAAACATCTATAGATATATATATTTTAAATGATTAAATTTTAATCCATATAAAAATGAAATCCTAGAACCCTATTAGAAGACCCCCAAGCAATTGTTTTAGTAGGGTATTTTAGGATACTATGCATGCATAATACAAAAATTATATTCATATTATTTCTCTCTCTTTAAAAATAAAATATAACAAGATCATCATAATAAAATAAAAAGTAAATCTTACTAATGATTATTTCTCTCTCTTTAAAAATAATATATAACAAGATCATCATAATAAAAAAAAGAGTAAATCTTACTAATGATACAATATCTAAGCAAAGTATGTGAAAATGAAAAATCTATTGAAATGATTTTAATAAGGTTAAATTGGTCTCTAAGAGTAATGGTATGAATATCTATGTATATGCCTCATGAAATTGCTATAACTAAATCATTAGGTATTCTAAGGTATTTTTATTATTGTTTATTATGAAAATACCCTTAAAAAAGAACATATAATACACAAATTCTATAGTCCATAAGATAGATTTTTTATTTCTAAGTTAAACATAAAATAAATTTGTTCATTTATTCCTCAAGTTCAACAACCCCACATAAGAATGCATCATTCAAAAATTACATGACAAATCCTAAATATCACTACATTTTAAGTAATTTTATATATCATTTATTTCTCTTATAAATTAATATATAACAAGATCATAATAATAACTCAAAGAATAATTTGTATTAATGTGTAAACAAAGTATGTCAAGATAAAAACTCTATTGAAATAAATCTTGTAAGGGTAGATGAATATCTAAAAAATAATGGTGTGAATATCTATGTATATGAGTTATGAAGTTGTTATGATTTAATCACTCCATAAGGTATTCTATGACATTTTTAATATTTTTTACTATGCTAATATCCCTAGCACAAATCCAAATGCAATATTTGCACAAAAATGGGATTTCTCATAAAATTACATCAATCATTACAATATATACTAAAGTAATTAAATAAATACAACAAAGGAATCATCGTGCAATAATAAAACTGAAACTATCTTGATCTAAGCATAAATTAATAGGTAACACTCAAGAACATACTACACTAATATCATCGACATAAATCATATAATAGGCTAAATCCTAGTCTAGTGAATTAAATACTTAACACTCAAGGAATCAAGAACTATACCATATATAAAGATATAGTAAAGATCTCACTTCGATTCTATCCGGCTTGAAATGTCACCATAATAAAAAGAGGAGATCACACATAAAAAAAAAAAAAAAGGAATTCAATGTGCTTTGGGAACTAGTCTTTGACCAAAAATTCAATCTTTATCTACAAAAATTGGTAAAGAAATTTGTTCTTATTTATAGAATATAGAGAACCAATAGCTACTATTTTTTGTTATAATTTTAATGAAAAGAGAAAGAGAAAGATAGTAAAAAGGTCACATGTTGTAAAAGCAATAAATGCAAAAATATCAAAGTAGTGTTAGTAGTAACAATGATCAAGAGCATGCATAGTACATGTATTATGAGTATAATAATTGGATGTATGGTGAATAAATGAGAATTCAATGGGTATTTATAGTAGATGAAAATGAAAGCACGAGATTCCGGACAAAGGAAACACTAAGTGCGATTGCATTCAAAATCAAGCACGCTTAAGTCCTAGAAATGTAAATTGCATGAAATGGAAAAGAAACACATTGGAAGAGACACAATCAAATAGAGAAAACATAGCCCTTTCATTAATTTCCCTTGATCTCTGTTACAATGACGTCTCCTCCCTTTTCAGGGGCTAGGAGCACAAATAGAGTTTGATTACAATCACTGAATGATTCCTCTTTTCGCGTGCCCATGATTGCAATGGGCGGGCCAAGATGATGCCGTCGCTGATGTCGATGAGTTCCTAACCTCCGCTGCTTCTCCTGTGAACAAAGAAACAACCAATATGTCAGTAGCATCTGTGGCAAATGAAAAGCGTTTGCTCTCTAAAACTAACGAAATATGCATGTAAATATTTGTCTAAAATAGTAATTACAGTGAATCCAAATGGCTTCAAAACTTGACAGAAGATAAGAAAAGTTACCAGAAAGCCACTGCCACTGAGACAGCTGGCCAATCTACCTTCAACTAGAATTCGTCCCTGGGCAGGATGAATTCTGACTACAATTTGTCCCTGGGTGGGACGAATTCTTCTATGTTGAAGAAACCGACCTACTGTTGCTCCAATGTCGGATCCCGAGACCTGCAAAACGCCTACAAATAGGGGGGTTATGTAATTGGGGCCATTTTGGGACGACCCAGATGGTCGGATTCTCCCAATTTGGCCTCCACCCTCGGGAATTTGACCTCGACACCTACAAGTCAGTGAAACAACAAAGCAATACAAAACATACTAGAATCTGACCAAAAGTTACAAAATTGCAGCTATAGATTAATCAAACCTAATAACACAAAATGCAATCTGAAAAGTAATCTAAAATGCTCAAAAACTAAAAATAGGACTTGGGAAGTGCGGGGGTGCCCAAGTGGGCCTCCCACCGTTGGCACTTGATTCCGGCGCCAATCCACTAGGGATGGGCCCAAAACCTTTTAGGATTGGGGGGTCGGCGAATTGGTTGGTTCAGGTGTCCATGTGTTGGATTTGGGTCGGGTTCGAGCTTCCAAAGGCCACCCAACAACCTCCCTTGCAAAAGAGATTGGTGGATGTGGGAAGGTGAACCAAAAGGGATGCAAGTGGGTCTTCAACTCGGTAGCACTTCGTTGCTTGAAAACTCCTTCAACCTGTATATTTTGGGTGAGAAAAGCCCCACCTTTTATATACCCAAGGGGTCTCTTTTGGGAGGGAAGCACAAATGCCATGTGTTGGCCATAGGTGCCATGTGGCAGTCTTGTCTTCCCATGAGGGAGGGGAGTCCTCCATTGACTTGAGCTTTGATAAATGCCTTTTGTGATAGTCTTCTAACGGCCCCTCTGTCCACCTACACACGCATGCAAGGCAGGAGTCCTTAACTGACTGTTCTGGGCTGCGACTTGGCACCCTTTGCATTTTTGCCCGTTAAGCTTAGAATTCGTCCCACCCAGGGATGAATTCAGAATTCATCCTGGGGTGGGACGGATTCTATTTTGAATTCATCCCTGGGTGAGACAAATACTGGGCAAAGTGTCCAAGTGTGCCAAATTGCTTCTTGACCTTACAAAATTGCTATGAAAGTGGTTAAGACCACTGTTTAACCTCTGAGGGCTGCCCTGGGGGCTATGTTTGTCAAAGCGATCAATGTTTGCAGTCACATAATCAGATTGGTGCTATTTTGGTGTCTACAGATGCCCCTTTTTGGGAAGCGCTGTGGGTGATGCAGTGCTGAGCAAAAATAGATAACCAAAGCACTAATTATTAGGGTTTCTTGGTAACCTAACCAAATTTTGATGCCCCAAGTATGGAAAGGGCATGCATTCTTGAATCCTTGCTTCTGACAAGCTAAGGAATTTGATTTCAAGTATTAACCTATTTTGGTGAGGTTTGACTTGAACTTAGACATTGATCAATCATGAATAAGTGAAGGGCATTTTTATCCTCAGGGGGAACCTTGTGTTCATGATTCACAAAATGCCAAGTGTTTGATTGATTTGATTGTTGCTTGTTTACTGCCCCAAGCAGAAGCATGATTGTCTTTGTCAATGATTCTTTGAATGCATGTCATTTTCTTTAATTGGGTGTGTGATTGTTGATTGGTGACTAAGTGTGACTACCCCCTCAAGCGACGAATCGATGAGGGAATGACCTTCGTGAGCAAAGCGACGAGTCGCTTGACCCAAGATGACTTGTGCAGGTGTGCCTTTAGAGGGTTTACCGTTAAGCGTGTGCAATTTTTCCAACATTTGGACCTATTTTTGGTGGGTGTTAACCCTTTTGGTGATGCCGTAATGAGGTGAAATCATCAAAATCTAACTTCCCATGGAGCGGTCCGGCTATTGTAGCCTTCTTGGGGAAGTAGGAGAGCGATAATTTGGACCTCGACATCAATTTTCTTTGCCTAGAGGTTAAGTGCATGAGCACTTATGTTTGGCAATGTTTTTGTTGAATTTTGTACTATTTTTGAGTGGGTTTTGACCCTTTTGTGATGTCGTTTGGGGATGAAATTGTCTAAAATCCGTCTTCCCGTGGAGCGGTCCAGCTATGGTAGCCTTCTTAGGGAGTATGATAGTGACAATTTGTGACTCCAATGTCGATTGTGTATGCCCTTGTTGTCAGGTGCAGTAGCAATCCTGTCAGGCAATTTTATTGTCTGTTTTTAGTGCATTTTTAGTCATTTTTGTTGATTTTTTTTTGTGCTGGCTTGAATTCGTCCCTGGATGGGACGAATTCAAGCTGGGGAATTCTTCCCTGGGTGGGACGAGCACTGATCAGAGCTCTCGTCCCAGTCAAGGATGAATTCTAGTGCAAAAGGCCTATTTAATGGCCAAAACTTGATTTTGGGCTCATTTGTGTCATTTTTTCTTGTGATTTTGGAGCTCTGGGAGGAGGAGGTAATTCTGCGAAGCGAAGCGCTGCTGGAATTCTCTCTGCCATCATGAGTGCAAAAAATGGTTCGAGCGGCAGAGCCGAGGCGAGACTTGTAAGTGACCCTAGGGTTTATTTTGCTTTAATTTAATGCATTGTTTTTGTGTTGACGCTTTTCAAAAGTTTAAGATTTTTTTTTTTTTTGTGATGTTTTTGTTTATCAGTTAAGGTTAGAAACCCTAGAACTGAAAATTTGATCTGTTTTATTTATATATTTTTTTTTTTTTTTTGCTTGCAGGTTGTTAGGAGCCGGTACCGTGTACCCGCTGCATTTACTGAGGCACGGTTGGCATTGACCAATGATGACTGGGAATTGCTTGATGCCCTTGGGCTCAAGCAGGTGGCTCGACTGGAGCCTGTGGTTTCGGATCAGGCCTATATGATGAACCTGATCAAGCTTTGGGATCCGCAGACCAATACTTTCCATCTCTCGACAGGGGAGATGACTGTGACTCTTGAGGACGTCTATCGGTTGCTTCGGATTTCGATAGATGGTCTGCCTATTAGGACATCTTCGTTTGATCGGCGGATCGCTATACTTACGAGATGTTTTGGGCATGGGGGGATCTGGGTGTAGTAGACCCAGTGGAGACAGATCGAGGCGGATTGCCGGGTCGGCGGGATTTTGGTTAGTCGGTGGAAGGAGAGGGGGTGTTAGGAGTGAGGCACGCATTCTTGATGGGCCTCATTTCTAACATTCTTCTCCCTGATTTGTCAGGCACGAGGTTCCCGTGGAACCTGCTGGATTTGGTGTGGCAGTTGGTAGAGTGCCCGATAGAGGCACCGTTGATCCTGAGATGGGGATAGACTTTGTTGGCATAGCTTTACGGGGAGCTGTACGTGGTCTGCTGTCGACAGCGGAGGGGTGTCAGTTGTAATTTTTTGTTGCAATGCTGGGGTTGGCAGCACATAGCTGTTGAGAGGCCTATCGGGTTACCATGGACGACTCGGGCGACGATGGAGGATGAGGAGATTGGTTATGCAGCTTTGTGGCGACGGTCTGCAGAGTAGGGGCAGATTCGATGATGGGCAGGTGTCGTTGAGCACTACATTGATGCCTTTTCTCGAGTCACTCTAGGGGAGGTGTTTTGGTGTCCCTATCGGGACTGTCCAGCTTGGAATGAGGT
Source organism: Wollemia nobilis (assembly GCA_028583015.1). Taxonomy (NCBI): domain Eukaryota; kingdom Viridiplantae; phylum Streptophyta; class Pinopsida; order Araucariales; family Araucariaceae; genus Wollemia; species Wollemia nobilis. Next base: position 3,293,368 of record JAQPPZ010016040.1, on the reverse strand, counting down.
TGGAGAGTGGCTCCTATGGGTACGGAGGGAGCGATGGTTGACTGGGCGGCACGGGATGGAGCATGAGTTCTTTTTGTACCACCAGGTTACATGACAGTTTGGGGTGCACCAGGGGTTGCCTGGTGAACCCATAGGCTATCGACGTCGAGGAGATGAGAGGGATCTGGAGCCACCGGTCATCGTGCCATTGGGCGAGGAGTCGGATGCGGTGATTGAGGTCCCGGATGTGGATGACGTTGGTACTACCACTGAGTATGACTCGTGGTGGGTATTGCGGCGCTGGAGAGGAGAGGGTCCACTGGGAGGCACGGAGGTGGCAGTGGAGGATTCTAAGGCGACAGGGGGTGAATTGGGGGGGGGCGTTGGATGATGCAGACATGGTGGATGTGGGAGATGAGGATGTGGACTTGGGTGTTCCGGATCAGCTGGACATGCAGGATGTGGAGGAGCATTTGGAGCCTGAGCAGGCTACTGTCCCCGCGAGTCTTATGCGTCTGCCAGATACAGAGGAGGTGGGGTCGAATATAGGCGATGAGGTTGCATGACTTATAGAGCTACTACGGATGCGGGATCTGGAGAGGGATCTTTTGCGGGCTCAGTTGGCAGAGCGGGATAGAGTTTTGGCACAGCGCGATGATGCATTGTCTATCTATCATCAACAAGAGGCAGAGTGGTGTCTGTACCAGATAGACTTGGAGAGGGAGGTCATCCGCCTTGGAGGGTGGCTCCCTGAGCCTTCGATCAGTAGATCTTCTCGATGAATGAGGGATAGTTTGACTGAGCAGTCAGAATCATCTCATCGTAGGCGGTTAGATGAGGGGGGTGGTAGTAGGCATGATGCGGGGGCTAGCAGTAGCCGCCCTGCAGGGTCCCATCGGACCCACACCATGGGGGGTAGTTCCCGTCGCACCGATCCTACGTGATCATGGTGGTCGACGCCTTAGGTTGGGTTTTTGGATATGCTTGCGGGGTCTGAGGACCGGTTTTGTAGCCTGCGGGCATCTTTTTGACGATATATATATATATATATATATATACCTATTTTATTTTTGTGTTTGTACATGTGATGATGTGATTTTTTTTGTTATGCATGTTTATTTATTTTGATGAATGCAGATGTTATGATAAATGTATATGTTTTTGATGTCTATGTGATATGTAAGGTGAAATGGATGAATGACATTTGTGATTATTGCACCATTATTGTTTAAGAAGCTCTTTATTTACATGGTTTTCTTCTGTTTATGTATTTTCTGATGGTATCATAAGGATGATAAGTAGCGCAGATGGTTTTGGGATGAATGTATGATTTTCTGAGATTCAGATAGTTTTATCTCACTATCCATGACTGTACTTTATCTTACAAGAATTTTGAACAAGGTATGAATCGGACCTATTTTTGACCGAGTTACTTAACATCCCTGTGTGTGCAATTGAGTTCATTTAGTGGTATTTGTTAGGATACCGCCAGTGCCAGATGGGCTTTCAACCGAACCTGTACTGAGGATCACCTACTTAGCTCCACAAATTCCTTTGTTGTGTGTACTAATATTAATCTGCGGTGTAATCCAGGATGCCATAAGCTAGCTCATCCACATGCAAACATTGATCTGTACACAAGTTAATGTGACAGATATATCGTCATGCGGGAGGTTTACTTCTGTTATCGAATTGGTATTGAAGCTTGCCTTATGACCTACAGAATGCTGAGAGTTCCAGGGATTCAAGGTCAACTCCCTTATTTTCTTCAATTGTATTGGGATACTTGCTCATTGTAGTGATGAGATCACTGTTTATTTTGATTTTTTTTTTTTTTTTTTGAGCAAGGGATTGGGGATATTGAGTGACGAAAATCACTGTTGTTTGTGCATTTTGATGTGTGCACTATAGTTTGTCAAATTTGGAGTTTTGACATTTTGCAAATTTTTGTGTTTTGCAACTGTTGAGAACTTTAGGGATTCTTAGGGAATTGGGTAGGGAGGATGCTTGTCCTTTTGCCAACTCTCAGCATTCTAGGGGTCATTCACACAGGGGGATGAGCAAGATAACCGTTTCGCTTGTGGTGACCTAGATTATTTTGCAGGTTTCGTCTTTTGTTCACACAATTTGGGAATTTTAGTGTTTTGATTTGTGTTGGGATGTTACGTAACAAGGTGTATTTCAAGTATGAGTCTACCTTCGTAAAATCTGTTCGACTTGGTACACTACATGCTAAAGAGGAAAATGATGACTAAATCACTGAAACTCTTGGTACATTCCCAGACCACCGACTGTAGTGTGGTAAAAGTTATGCTTGGTGTTTTTGTTGTTTTTGATGAATTCGAGTATGCCTAGAATTGAGATGCAAATCTTTGTTGTTTTTGATGATTTTTGTTGTTTTGTTTTTGTTGAATTTCTTGATTTTTTTTTTACCAAACGATTGCGATAATCGTTGGAGCTTTTTGGGTTGACCAAGAGATTGCGATAATCCTTGGAGCTTTTTGTATTGACCAAGAGATTGCGATAATCCTTGGAGCTTTTTCTATTGACCAAGAGATTGCGATAATCCTTGGAACTTTTTGGATTGACCAAGAGATTGCGATAATCCTTGGAACTTTTTGGATTGACCAAGAGATTGCGATAATCCTTGGGGATTTTTCGATTGTCCAAGAGATTGTGATAATCCTTGGAGCTTTTTGGATTGACCAAGAGATTGCGATAATCTTTGGAGCTTTTTGGATTGACCAAGAGATTGCGATAATCCTTGGAGCTTTTTGGATTGACCAAGAGATTGCGATAATCTTTGGAGCTTTTAGGTTGACCAAGAGATTGCGATAATCCTTGGAGCTTTTAGGTTGACCAAGAGATTGCGATAATCCTTGGAGCTTTTTGGATTGACCAAGAGATTGCGATAATCCTTGGATCTTTTAGGTTGACCAAGAGATTGCGATAATCCTTGGAGCTTTTTGGATTGACCAAGAGATTGTGATAATCCTTGGAGCTTTTTGGATTGACCAAGAGATTGCGATAATCCTTGGAGCTTTTTTTTTTTTTTTTTTTTTTTGGTATATGGCTTTCTTAGATATGAAATCGTCGCAAATGACTGATATTCAAGGGTTTTGTTTCCTTGATACCGTCAAGAGAAGCTAGCTTGTACGTTCCCGGTCCTATTTTGCTATCAATGACATAAGGACCTAGCCAATTTTCCGTGAATTTGTCTCTCATATGGGACGGCAAATTAGAGTTTTTTTGGTTTTCCTTCAGAACCAGATCACCAACCCAAAAGTCTCTTAGGTGAACTTTCATGTTGTAAGCTCTCTTAAGCCATTCTTGATAGATACGTAAGTTCTCGAGAGCATTAACGCATCTTTCGTCAAGCAAAGTAAGTTGGTCTAACCGGGCCTGCCGTGCAGTGTCATCATCGATGAATTCCTGCATTGATATGCGGAGGGAAGGAATTTCCAACTCGAGAGGCATTACTGCTCTCGAGCCATACACTAGTGAAAACGGAGTTGCCCCAGTGGGTGTCCGAATGCTAGTGCGATAAGCCCAAAGGGCAAGTGGGATTTGTATGTGCCAATCCTTATGACTATCTGTGATGGTCTTTTTAAGGATGGCGACTAGCGTTTTGTTTGACGCCTCTACTTGCCCATTTGCTTGCGGATAATAGGGTGTTGAAAATCTGTGCTGAATTTTGTACTTTATGGTTAAAGCACGCACGTCTTTGTTCTTGAATGATGGCATATTATCCGAGATTATTTTGGATGGAATACCAAAACGACATATGATGTAATGCAAAATGAACTCCGCAATGCGGGGTCCTGTCGTAGAGGTTAACAGAATTGCTTCCACCCATTTGGTAAAATATTCTGTGGCCGTTATGATAAACGTGTGATGGTCTGACGATGCAGGGGAGATCTTTTCGATTAGATCGAGGCCCCACTACAAAAATGGCCAAGCAGACCGGACTGTCTGTAGGGCCTGGGAAGGTGCGTGCATTAAATTGGCATGATGTTGACATTTTACACACCTCTTGACATATGCGCAGCAATCCCGCTCTAAAGATGGCCAATAATAGCCCATGCGAAGAATGCGCTTTGCAATGGCCATACCACTGAAGTGGCCGCCACATGTACCGTCATGCGCTTGGGTGACTGCCCAAGTGGACTCTTGCTGGTCCAAGCAATGAAGAAGAATTTCGTCGTAGCTGTGACGATACAAAATGTCTCCTATCAAGACATATTTTGTCGCTTTCTATTTGAATGTTTGTTTTGTGGCTTGCGTCAATCCAAAGGGTAGATTACCTAACTTGAGGTAGTCTCTTATGGGTAAATACCAGTCCTGTTGATCGGATACCTCGACAGTTTGAACAGCCAATCCCTTCTGGAGTTCTTCCCTAACAAATGCTGATTGGGATAGAACTTGTAAGAATAGCGTTGTGTTGCTATTAATGGGAGTGGGGGAGAATAAAGACCCCCAGTTGGCATGTATCAAATAGTCTCGAATTCGAAAGAACTTATCCGAAGATGGTTTTATCTGGATCATGTGGATTCCTGGCATCAAGTCTGAGCTTGCGCGCTCCATCGCGGGTTGCGATAAGGTTTTGACCTGAATGGTTGTTATATCACCAGAAAGGTCTTGCGGGATTAGTGAACCTAAGGAGGCCATTGTGTCCGCAAAATGATTCGATGATCGAGGGAGTGCCTCGATGTCATACCACTCAAGTTTTGTCAAGAATTTATCCACGAGGGTTTTATAGGCCTTCAGGACTGGGCATTTGCATTGATATACCCCTTTGACTTGATTGACGATTAACAATGAATCACCAAAGATGTTTAGTCTTTTGATATTCATGGTGATTGCTGTTTGAAGACCTAGGAGCAAGGCTTCATATTCTACATTGTTGTTGGTGCACTGGAAATTTAATTTAAATGACAGGGGCATTGGAGCGCCCTACGGTGTGAAGAATACAATTCCTGCGCCACCACCTTGCTCGCATTTAGAACCATCAAAAAATAAGGTTATTTCGGCCTGAGACTCAGGCTCTTCAAAATCTTGTGATTCTGAGACATGGAAGACCTCATCATCGGGTAGTTCTATGACTAGAGGCTGATCGTCTTCAAGAGGAGCCTCTGCTAGTTGACAGTCTTCTAAGCTGTCGTATTGTCGCAGTAACAATAGACCAGAGATTGATTTTAAGCAACTTTTTGTGAACATTTGCATGAGGTCCGACATGGGAGGACGGTAGGGTAACTTAGAAAGTAAAGCTCTCCATCGGTTCCCGTACGCTGCCATTGTTTCCTCCTCAAATTTTTTAAGGCTAGCAAGATCACTAAGTGATGCCTTCTTCCTTGTGTTGAAGGCGAAACGTTCAAGAAACGCATCTACTAGTTGATCTAAGCTGCTTGTGCTGTGTTTGGGCAGTTGTGTGAACTAGTCTGAGGCAGGGCCTGCGAATGTGGTTATGAATGTTCTAAGCAATAATGCGTCATTATCTTGGATGCCGAAGCATTGGCTTAGAAATCATGTAACATGTTCCTGTGCATCCTCTTCACCTTTAAAAACTGCCAATTGAGGCAACTTGAAGTGTTCGGGGTAAAGAGGTGTAGGCACTGAGGGATGCACCAGATTATTATGGAGTAGATGTAATGTGGGTTTTTTATGCCCAGCAAATTTTGTCTCCACAGACTCCAAATGCTCCAATAGCACTTGGTATGCATCGGAAGATTTTATTTCTTCCTCTCTTGTTCGCTCTTGTTGCAAGTTACGGTAAACTGGAGGCCTATGGAGGGGTGGCCGAATGGCATCCTTCCAGCATTGATGGGGAGTTTCAACATATTCCTCTTCTGGTTCATACTCCTCGTAAAATTCTTGAGGAGTCTCAGGGTGAAACCTATGAACCTGATCAAGCTCTTGCTGAAGGTACCCATCATTGTTTTGGGGAGTTGCCTCCCTCTCGAATCTATGAGGTCTTGGGGGTACAGCTTGATGAGGTTGTGGAGACCTGTCCTGCACCAATGGATTATGCCTCTCATACTGTTCAGCTCTTTGGATGCAAGGGGTTGGCCCCCTCTCAGGTATTTCATAGCGTAACTCATCCACTTCGCATTGCATGTGTTCTTTATCCAAGCGGTATTGATACTCTATCTCTTGCTGACTTTGTTTAAGCCGCATGATTTGGGCTTGACGGGTGGTATATCTGGTGACAGTCGAGTCAATTTGATCTACCCTATTTTGTTCAGAAGGTTCAAATGTTCCTCCTATGGGTTTACCTTGGTTTTTATGCTCTAAAATCTCAAGGGGTCGCTTCCCTCTATCGAGGTAGGCGGTATGTGCTCAAGGTTATGGCCTCAAGGGGTGATCATGATATCCTGCTGGTGCGGAAATGCAAGGTTCCTGCATTGTTTGTTGCTCTTGAGGAATGCGATGGTTTTCCTCATACTCCCTTTCACGAGTGTAAATGGGATGGGCGGAGTTAGGTCGCCCTATGTAAGGAGCCCTGCGCTCCGGATTTGGTCTCTCTGTTCTGATGATAGGTAAAGAAGGGACGCCATATCCACGTTGCCCCTCCAAATGGACGGTGTGCCCGTTTAACGCTTCATCGCGCGGTGGCCACTCATGCCTAACTTCAAGAGGTGATTCTCTATTTATGTCAAGGTCTACATGTAAGGCATCTTCCCGAAAGGGGCTATTTTGAATAGGCATACCCCACCGAGGATTCTGAATTGGATTATTTTGTAGGTTTGACCTATAAGGCGGTATGACCAAATCCTCAGGACTGAAGTGAAGGCGACTTGTGCCTGCTTTTTGTGTACCTTTCAGAGTTTCTGCCCTTGATTGGTCTTGACTGTGGGTGTACACCATTGCGATGCTTCTATGCTATCTAAATAAGTTTTTATCTCGTTTTTATGATTTTTTTTTTTTGTCTACACTAAACAGAATTAAACACACACATTCACAAAACCATGATTATCTCTTTTAAGGATTATTGGTGTGCCCTAAACTGGTTTAGTGCATTTTGGTGTTTTATTTTGTTTTTGTAGGTTTTTTAGAACGTTTAAATGCATCATGTAGGCTCTTATAACTCCAAAAAGGTTGCCCCTTCAATATACCAGCCAGGCCGATATACCAACCTCTCTATAGGTACGTGAGAGCAGAAGGTACGTGGTATGTAGGTGGTACAGAAGGGGGATTGTCCTGTTAATGGCACCTACCATAGAAAACTTATCCTCGCGCGCATGGGAATCACCCCAGCTACACTCGAATAACAACAGTTGACAATCAGGAAATGGATGCAAATCAAGCCAAGGTGGTGATGAAATCCACCAATGGTCTTGATCAAGTGCTGGGGTCTTACGACCAGATCCTTGGTTTAAAATTGTTTCGTGATGTGTGTGGGATTCGTTTTATCCAACAAAAATGAAACAAGCATACATGAATTTTCCTAATGCAATGCAGGATTAAATGAAAACAATTAAAGAAACAGAAACAGAAATAGAAAATTTAACAGAGATGATAAAAATCCCTACCTCTTCTCTGCCTGCTCCAGTTGCTTCTGAATTTTTTCTCTAAAAATCCATGAGACAAGAATTCATCCCTCTGGGAGACGAATTGCAGAACAGAATTCGTCCCTCCCAGATATGAATTTGAATTCGTCCCAGGGTCAGATGAATTGTAGAAAGGAATTCGTCCCTGTCAGAGACGAATAGCAGTCTGCAACAAAAAAAATGTACCTATCAAGCACAAACACAAAACTTTGATCAGTTTCTATGATTTTAAAAACCAGGGAACAGAGTCCCACTGTGATCGCCACTAAAAGCATGAGATTCCGGGCAAAGGAAACACTAAGTGCGATTGCATTCAAAATCAAGCACGCTTAAGTCCTAGAAATGTAAATTGCATGAAATGGAAAAGAAACACATTGGAAGAGACACAATCAAATAGAGAAAACACAGCCCTTTCATTAATTTCCCTTGATCTTTGTTACAATGACGTCTCCTCATTTTTCAAGGGCTAGGAGCGCAAATAGAGTTTGATTACGATCACTGAATGATTCCTCTTTCCGCGTGCCCATGATTACAATGGGCGGGCCAAGATGATGTCGCCACTGATGTCGATGAGTTCCTAACCTCCGCTGCTTCTCCTACGAACAAAGAAACAACCAATATGTCAGTAGCATCTGTCGCAAATGAAAAGTGTTTGCTCTCTAAAACTAACAAAATATGCATGTAAATATTTGCACAAACGATGAATTACAGTGAGTCCAAATGGCTTCAAAACTTGACAGAAGATAAGAAAAGTTACCAGAAAGCCACTTCCACTGAGACAGCTGGCCAATCTACCTTCAACTTGAATTCGTCCCTAGGTGGGACGAATTCTGACTGCAATTCATCCCTGGGTGGGACGAATTCTTCTGTGTTAAAGAAACCGACCTGCTGCTGCTCCAATGTCGGATCTTGAGACCTACAAAATGCATGCAAATAGGGGGGTTATGTAATTGGGGCCATTTTGGGATGACCCAGATGGTCGGATTCTCCCAATTTGGCCTCAACCCTCGGTAATTTGACCTCGACACCTGCAAGTCAGTGAAACAACAAAGCAATACAAAACATACTAGAATCTGACCAAAAGTTACAAAATTGCAGCTATAGATTAATCAAACCTAATAACACAAATGTAATCTGAAAAGTAATCTAAAATGCTCAAAAACTAAAAAATAGGACTTGGGAAGTGCGGGGGTGCCCAAGTGGGCCTCCCATCGTTGGCACTTGATTCCGACACCAATCCACTAGGGATGGGCCCAAAACCTTTTAGGATTGGGGGGTCGACGAATTGGTTGGTTCAGGTGTCCATGTGTTGGATTTGGGTTAGGTTCGAGCTTCCAAAGGCCACCCAACAACCTCCCTTGCAAAAGAGATTGGTGGATGTGGGAAGGTGAACCAAAAGGGATGCAAGTGGGTCTTCAACTCGACAGCACTTCGTTGCTTGAAAACTCCTTCAACCTGTATATTTTGGGTGAGAAAAGCCCCACATTTTATAGACCCAAGAGGTCTCTTTTGGGAGGGAAGCACAAATTCCATGTGTTGGCCATAGGTGCCATGTGGCAGTCTTGTCTTCCCATGAGGGAGGGGAGTCCTCCATTGACTTGAGCTTTGATAAATGCCTTTTGTGATAGTCTTCTAACGACCCCTCTGTCCACCTACACACGCGTGCAAGGCAGGAGTCCTTAACTGACTATTCTGGGCTGCCACTTGGCACCCTTTGCCTTTTTTCCCATTAAGCTTAGAATTCGTCCCACCCAGGGACGGATTCAGAATTCAGCCTGGGGTGGGACGGATTCTATTTTGAATTCGTCCCTGGGTGAGACGAATACTGGGCAAAGTGTCCAAGTGTGCCAAATTGCTTCTTTACCTTACAAAATTGCTATGAAAGTGGTTAAGACCACTGTTTAACCTCTGAGGGCTGCCCTGGGGGCTGTGTTTGTCAAAGCGATCAGTGTTTGCAGTCACATAATCGGATTGGTGCTGTTTTGGTGTCTACATAAAAGAATAAATCTCTTTTTTAATTCTATAGATTAAATTTCACTCTTATCAAAGCTTTAAAATCTTAATAAACATGTATTATATTAATATTAGGCATAAAAATATTCTAGGATCATGATCGTGTACTAAAAAACCTAATAATCAATAAATGATCATGATCATCACTTGAAGTGATTGTTGTAATAGCATTCATCCTAAGGACATATGGTGTATAGGATACACACACATGTCCTTTAATTATGGCTGTATTCTTATTTTAGATTTTTGAGAAATTTAATAGATGAAAGGAGGTAACAGGGTGAGTGAAGAAAAAGAATCAAAATAATTGAAAAAAATGCCTTGTTATCGTACTATACAAGTATTAATAAAGTTAGTTCACCCTTATTGCATATATTAGAGGATGAGACTCTCCATCACCTACAACATTAGTTGTTAGTGCTTATTTTACAATTTTATATTACCCATACCTAAGGACTATGAGTGACACTATAAGGGATAGCCAATTGGGACTCCTTAGATTTAAAAAAATAAGAACAATAGGTAATAGTCAATGTAATAGAAATACAAATTCTACGTTATAATACAAAAACAATAATTTTGTTAGTTTGATTCTATTTTCGATTCAAAATATATATTTTTGTATTAAATAGTAGAAGAATACAAAAAATATATCAAAAATACAAAAGTAGAGTTAAATATACATGATACTTACTTGTACATGCTCCTTGAATTTTTGGCTAGAAGAAAATAAATTTTGCTTATCCCATGTATCTTGAAAGGAATTTACCTAAAAAAATATCTAAATCTTTAAAAAACCATAGTTGAATTTAAAATGAGAAAATGTTGAGTGCATAGATAGGCTGAAAGCAACTAAAACTACTAGAGACAGTACTCCTATGATATCCTTATAAAACACAACAAAATTTTATGTAGAAAACCACTTGTGTAGCACAAACTTGGCACCATTATGATTCTTGATGATATGATGCTTTTCCATTTGATATGCATTATTTTATTGATTTTAACTAGTATTTAGATGTATATATGATGTAATATCTTAGATTCAACAAATAGACTTATGAAACTTTTGATACAAACAAGAGGGCTTCCCATAACACCCTACTAAAATTTATTTTGAAGTGTTACCTAAAACCTTGCACAAATATAGTAAGACTTCACATAACATCCTACTTGATTATGAAAAGGGATATGTCACCTAAAACATTCCAAAATATTTAGAAGATAAACCTTGTAAGAAAATCAATATACCACAAAAAAAATCCATCAATGATCTGTACCTTCATCAAAACTAACACCCTATAGTATCCAATATATTTGATTTACTAAACAATCATTAATGCAACTATAATAGATAAATTGTATGTAGTATCTAAAACGTTTAACATGTTAAACAAACACACTCATCACTACAATGGGACAAGTAAAGATAAGACTACTTGTGTCATGCATAGACTGTAAATATTTGTCCCTAAAACCTAAGAGAAAATGCAAGATATGTTCATATGAACACGATGTGTCATTAAGAATGCAACCTACTACTAGGAGAAGACTAGGAGAATTCAACTTATACCGTAAACCAATCACAAATATTTATTTCCTAATCCAACTCATTCCTTATAATATATGATGAGTATAATTTTCTAAATGAGACACACACACCATGAAAAGTGGAGAACAACAAAATAAATAAACATATGGTCTAGATACACATTGTAGTGTACCCAAGTAAAATAGATCGTACAAGAAGAACCACCATGTACCTACTACAACAATATAAACTCACATACTTTAGTATCCAAGGAAGCATATTGTATTGACAAGCATGCTTGTTGCTACACTCAAAGACAATTTTGATTGACATATGGATTTTTTAAATATTTTTAATGTTTCTAATAAATAAATAAATATATATATATATATATATATATATATATATATATATATATATATATATATATATATATATATATATATAATACCTTGGTATTTCAACCACATACCATATGGAAGATGGAATGAGTTAAAACAATGCGATTTCTTTTTGTCAATTAAACTAGGGTACTAACATGAAATAATATGAAAACCCTTGAAGATATTATGATACCCCTTCCTAGCAATAATGGTACCATGAAAGAAAATACCAAATAAATTCAAAAATAGTAAATACTAGTAATAATGGATGACAAACACAAGGAAATGAACAAAACATAAAAAAAATAGCGAAAAATTAATTAAAAAGTAACAAAATAAATAAGAAAGCAATTAAAATTTTGGATGATCTAGGTCACCTCTTAAAGTGTCAATTATGGTCAAGAAATGAAATACATTATAAAATGTACTACGATATACCATAATAGAAGGATGGAAAATATTTAAACTTACATGGAATCACAAATAGGTATTCAAAGAAACATATTTAATGAATAAAGCATCAAAAGCAATAGGTAAAATAGAAATTATAAAGAATATACAAACATGCCAACATGGTACTACGCATAAAAGTGTTTGATATGCATGGAAATGATGGGCTTCTTCAACTCAATTCCATCCATTATTTTTTATTTCATTGCTCCAGACCCAAAAAACTCTTTGATAGTATATATACCAAGTCATTTCTATATAAATATTCCCGTGTTCCTGTATGCAAATTATTGAGCTTAAGGACAAGGTACCAAAAATTTAAATCATGATGATAAACTTTCTTATTGTATTGCTTGGCAACACAAAAATTAGACTATATTATGCTTAAGAGCATCTAAATACCTCTTATTAAGAGTAGTAAGTTTGACAATATGAACTTCCTAATAACCTTGATGATACTCATGATGACTCAACAAATTCTTCAAAGAAACACACAAAGAAGGCAATTCAATATCAAGTGATAAGATAACTTCAATACTACAAACTCAGGAAAAATGGATTGCTACGTATATTGTATAAGTGGAGAAAGATGGATTTACTATTGCTATTCATGTTACCAATTGTGGAACATGGTTAGAAGTTATCTAAGCAACTATATTTTTGGAATGGTATGCTCCTCTAGATGCTTATATTATCACTTTACAACCTTTTATGTATTTTGGGTAGTGGCATGATGCTTATGCTCGACATTTAGTCTAATTTTATTTTCCTTTAGATATATAATAAAATACTTATAAAACACACTATCCACACCCATCATGAGGATAATACCAAAATTATCCTTTAATAATTGTATCTACACTTTATTTTGAATATTTTGCACTCATGCATAGCAACCATAAACATTTCCTTTAAGTCCTTGAACTAACTTTGTTGTATAAATTAAGTCAAAGTATTTTTTATATTCATTGTACTCCTTTATACTAATCTCATCCCATGAGTTTTTGATAGGATCCTTTGCATCTCATATCATCTTAAAGCATCACCATTCACAAATATCAAAAGGAACTCTACCCATTGCTCCATCAATATCAAGTCATTACAAATGCATGCTCTCTTATATTCTTGAATAAAGGTCTTGGCATATTTAAAATATTGGGATAAAAAGATAAGATGTTTTTCATATTTGATATAGTCTTAGATTCATAGTTATAATGTTTCCTAAGAAAGAGCCAAGGGCTCATGAACTATAAGTTGAATATACCTATAAAGTACTATGAAAATTATGCAGTGAATTTCATTACACCTAGGAGGAAGTTTGCCTTGGCAATTTTTTTAAGTTGGCCTTAGTGGAAGTCAAGTTAGCAATTTGGAGGAGATGATAAGATAGGAAAAAAATATATCATCAATTTTATAATAAAAAACAAGCATTATTTTTGCATGTAGGATCATTGAGGAAGTTTTGATATCATATGGACCATCTAATTTTGTTGATCAATGATGGATGTTCAGTTAAGATATTGAAGGCCGCAAAATCTCCCAAATCCATGTGCACCATTGATTTTCTATATCTATGATGAGTACTAATTTCAAAATAAAAATGTGTGGAAGGTTCAAAGATATGCACACTATCAATTTTCTAAATCTACGGCCAACACTACTTTTATAAAAACAAGATTCATCGTAAGCTTATGAATCTATGTGCAACATTAATTTTTTATATTTATGGTAGGTGTTATTTTGAAAAGTTGAAATGCCACAAAATTCCTCAATATTTACACATTCCATCGATCAAGTTGATCTATGATGGACATTGATTCAAGGGAAGAATAATGGGTGGAATCAACCAAAACACTTGGGATATTGATATCATTTGATCAAAATATGAGCACTGAAATCCAAAAACAAAAACAAAAAAAAGAACCTTTGGATCTCTATGAACCATCTCCATCCAATGACCTATGTTGTTATAGAAACCAAGTAATTAAGTTCTCAAAGGAAAATATATGCCATTGGTTAAAGTATGAAATACATGGAAAACACAAAGTCATCTCATAAAGTCATGTATCTAAATAAAATCTACTATCAATATTGAGTAAAAACAAGATATAATATACCATAGAGATTTGAGAAATATATAAAGACTTTAGCTCATTAATTTCTATGATTCATTTGATCATGATGATCAATAACCCATGTCATTGTAAAAGCTAAGTGATAAAATTATCAAGATAAACTCTTGCCATTGGCTAATACTAATGACACATGGTAGGAACATCAATAATCCATAAGAATTCATGTTCAAATATCACATGTAAAAGGGTTCATGGTAGATCATGGATAGGTGGAAAATACAATAGCCCATAAAAATATGAGAATAATATTAAAGCATCCATATTGTAAAGTCTGAAGAGACTCTTTAAGGAAGTAACAAATCAACATTGCTATTGGTTGAAGTACAATGAAGCCAATAGCCATAGATAAACTCTTCCACATATTATTAAAGGAGAAACAACCCAATCCAATAGGCCATAATTTTAAAAAATGCAACAACATTCTTTTAAACTTTTGTCACAAATATTTTATAAGTACATGACAAATAAGCACTCTTATTATAAGTAATATATATGTGTGATCTTCCAAAAAGAGTAATTGGGCTCATAAATATAATTACTACAAAAAAACTTAAGACCACCTACTTGAATCACTCAGACATGGCATTCTAGGAAATTTGTTAGAGTCTTTAAAGTAGTAATGACAAAATTTCTATTTCTATAGACGTTGAATTCAATAACTTTGATTATAAAAGGATACCATGCTCATTTTTGGAAAAAAAATCTAATAAAATTAGTTGGTAATAGTGGTGTAGGCTCCAAATCCAAAGGTCTCAAACCCTTCAATGTTAATAAATGCAGGTCTAGAGACCTTGATCTCAACAATAATGAATGTAGAGTAGATTTGCACTCAATTTTGAGTTAAAAGTACTATTTTTGAGGAAGAGAAATCCTAATTTTTTATTGTAAATAGTGGTTATCTTTATTGTAAGGTATTGGAATTGCCTATGTGTGCCTAATACTTGGTATTGTATGTATCTCCTTTCACTTTTGTTCTATGTATCTAGACTCAAATATTAAGTCCTTTTAAATAGCATTTGATCCTCTTTTTATATAGAATCTCTATACAAAAGGACTATGGTTTTTATATGAAGTTGTGGTTATGTTTGCTCTACCCTATTTCCTGTGTGCATATTATTTTATGAATCCATTATGTTAGATTGAAACCTTATTTATTTATTTATTTATTTTAAGAGAAAAACCCCTTACGGGGCCGCCTTGGTCTGAGAGACCACGAACAGGGGGTTCTATACCATCAAAGTCACCCGGGAGTCGCACCTGACCCTGCCCGCACCAACATTATCAATTGGATTTTGGGTACCCAATTCAGATTTTTGGTAGGGTGGAGATTCGAACCTGGGACCTCCCTTGGAGGATTGCCCTCTCCTCTCCAACTCACCTACAACACACCTTATTTATTTCTTTAGCTCTTAAGTGATGATGCATGTTTTCATTTTATTCTAGTTATAAATAAAAGAATATTTTTATCTTGGTGCATCACCTCTATTAGTGTACAAGTAGTTTAGGAAGGTAAGTATTAAATATCATATCCAAAAAGGATTTGGCCTTAGAAAATATTATATATTTCTTTGTGAGTCTCTTCCCACACTCATAGATATTCTTGATAATTTTGATCTATGCAAGGTGTGAATGTCAAGTGCATCTAGCTATTGCAAAAAATGACCATTATATTTTGAGTAGATAATTTATTTAATTTATATTATTTTACTTGCTAGTTCCTCACTCTTATTAATTAAGTGTAGACACACAAACGAGAACATGACAAAATATATGGTATACAATGATGGAGTACTCAAACTATTCACAATATCATCAAAATATTTAATTATTAATCATACTTTACCAAATAAGTACACTAGCGAGTAATATAAACAAGTTCTATACAAATTAGATTGACTAGTTGTAACCATTGGTATTGAGTCCAATAAATAAAATTTACCACTACTAGATACCACCACCACCAAGGAGGAATGGTCTAGGTAATGGAACAAAAAAAATAAAATTATGGCATGTTCACAATGTTTCCCTAAGACCTCCTTTTACTATGGTCATTATAATTGACACATAGTATAATGGAACCAAAAATAACATAAAATTTATATATGTCAATAGGACCTATATTTTATGTGCTATCCATGATGGTGACTATCATGTTCACTATTGAATGAACTTCCATATAAAATAATCATATATGTATGAAGTGGGGGTTCACTAGAAAATCCACATTGCCATAAATTAAACACACAAACTCCTCCTTGAGGAGGTTTTATGAATGATGCATAAGTTGTTCCGCTAAGGCTCATGGTGGAAACAGAGATTGTGATATAAACTTGCCAACAACCCTATATTTTATGTTTTCCCACCAAGAATAAGGATACTCCTTTTTTTAAATTCACAAAAAAAGATGCTAAAAATAGGTACCTAGTATTAAAAAAATAAAACGTTTTAGGTTGGGACCCACTAGTATTTCATGACTCCAAAATAATTAATGATTATTACATATCTACCATGGTTTTCCATATACAATTTTTCTTTCAAACATAATCAATTAAGTCATCGTCTCTTTCTAGTGCAACAAAAACATATAAGACTATTTTTACAATGTTGTCAAGTGGCTGAGATACCTTTTCTATGTATGTAAGTTTATCCATGACTCCTTTGGCATATTGAGGTAGTTGAAAAATTCATGGCCTTTTCTTCTCTTCTTCATAAATCATATAAATTGACCTCTCATTTATGTTTCATCAATACCAAAAAATTCAAAATAGAGAAGGAATTAGATTTAAAAAAAAACAATAAAAGATCAATTATGGTTCCAAAAAAATGTAAAATCAATCCAATAGTTAGGAAATACATGTGGTTTATAAAACTAAATTGGATTTTTTTCAATAGAATAAAGAGGATATCATCAATGAATATTTCCCTTCAAGCAATAGATTCATTGTGACATAGTGAGATCCTTATAATTCAAGTTCAACTAGGATTTTAGTCCACAACCCTAAAAGAATTGTTATGAAAATAATCAACAACTATCTCCAAGAAATCATATTGATTCGAGAACTTCCATATAAGGAAAACTACCAAAATATTGACTATGAGTAATGGAGATTCACACCCACTTTCAAGCCATGTTTGAATGATACTTTCTAAAAATGAATGGAATCAACACATTCTCTAAGAAAAATCAATAAATAATAGAAAACCTAAATCAATATGAAGGGTGTCCATAGACACCATGTCAATATCACTAATCGAAAGAATAAATATTATATGTTACCCTAAGTCAATTTTACTAAATACTTCCTAAAGTTGATTATTACAATAACACCATCAACCAACATATATAAGGTGCATAAGAACCCATTGGACTATACAATAAATAGAACATATAATTTGATCATACCATCAATCCAAGCTTAATACCACATATTCAATAATACATATTATTCAATGGCCCTAGGTCAACTTTGGGATCATGGGTGCATCTTGCAATGGGAATGAAAATATATATGGAATGGAAAAATGGTCTCATATGTAAAGTAATTGAGAGGAACTTGAATGTCTTCTCTCTACACATATAACATCTAGATATGCTATGTATTATCCATATTTATGGGAGATAAAGTGGATACTCATGTGTTTTATCCAATTATCCTTACCTAAAATAATGACCAATAAGGGATTTATTACTTTCAAGGGATGGATAGACACATCATCTATAGTCAATATTAAGGGGAGAGCTAAAATGACACATCAAAATACTACCTCACTACTCCTAAAAAGGGTTTCTATAGAAAAAGGACCATCTAACAATAAGACAACAAAAGAATCATAATATTTAGGTTGACTTCACCATATAAATACCATGATATGATGCAAAGAAAATAAAATAAAATGACCTTGCACACCCATCTATTTCTAGTAGGGATAACAATATGTATGAATATATGTTGCATCATGTTAAAATGTATTTATGTCATACCTTGAAATACTAATCCATAAGCTCATATCAAGAAGGAATGAGATGTTGAGAGATGAAATCCTTCCAACACAAGTCTATGATGCCTTAAGTGGTAATATAGCACAAAAACATTTATCAAAATACAAAATTTTAAATTCAAAATTTATGAATGAAATTCTTAACAAAAGGATCTAGGTGTAAAATTCTACAAAAAATGTTGAATTGATGCCCTTGATATTTCCATATATTTATAAAGTTCCAATTGCTCTATAGTTCTTGATAGTTATTCCTATACAACTATTGTCTACATTTCAAATAGAAATTTAATAATTCATCCTGTTACCTATGGGAGAGTTGAAGGAACTAACAATTTTTTTTTTTTTTTTGAATAATTCTCTACATTGCACTAAAATCTACGCAAAATTACTTCAACTTCTAGGATAAATTATGAAAAATTAGATACCATATTGAGTCCTATGTATTCCATATACTTTATCCTATCATATATAACATTTAGGTGACACAAAATTTAGAAGAAAGAAGGAAATATATAGTTTAGAATAAAATCTCAAAAATAAGGTGGGGGTTTTTAAAAAATATTAAAAGTCTAAACCACATAGTGATATCACAACAACATTGTGGCAATTATGCATGCATCACCTAGAAATATTCAAACCTAGATCTAGTACTTGAAATTTAAGTTATCTAACTCATTAATATAATGTCATTTTATTAAATGTTAAGAGTCATCCATGGGATTTGAACGTTAATTTTTGGTGCAAAATTTTTCACATCCAACCACTTGTCCTAAATCTCATGGGGTAAATGTTAAGCCTAATATATGAAATAACACGTGAAACTCTTTACTCTTAATAATTTACCCTAAACTTGATAAATTATGCAATATTTATGTCAACCAAAGTAAAAAAATGTAATAATAATTTGATAATTGATATATACTATAATATTGATTTATTAACAATGTTTATTAAAAAAATGGTTTTTTCCTTGGAATAATTTTTATTGTAGAATAAAAGGAATATATATATATATATATATATATATATATATATATATATATATATATAAATTTGTTGAAAACATTGCGAGGGATGCCATATTTGAGTAAGACCCAAGGAGGTAGGGACAAGTAGCATGCCTAACACAACATACAACAAGAACAAACAAACCCTTTCAAAGGATAAAAAAAGTAGATAAATATTTTTAATAGAAAGACAGGTTATAATTCAAAGGATTCAGATGAATAGGAAAACGATTTGGACACTTGATCTGAGTTTCCTTTAACAAGCTTTTAAATTAGAATATTCTAAAAGCTGAGAAAAAAATGAAATCTTATAAGCTTTGTTTTAATTTGATTTACAATATCACAAATATATGATATAAATATTATTAATAATACATAGACATATAGTTTCTAATTTTTTTACACAAAATATTATTATAAAAATATTTTTTATTAATAATTATTAATATTATTAAATGTAAAATTAATATTAATTAGTATGTATTAATATATTAATTATAAAAGCACATAATGTTTTTCATGCAACCTTTACTTTTAAGGTTAAATGGGTTTTATAACAAGTTTTTAAATCCCATCATACCATAATTATTACCAACCCGTTAGTGTGTAATGTAAAAGGAATATATATATATATAAGCAAGCTTGTCATACCACAATTATTACCAACTTAGAATATATTGTGAAAAAGTATTTTTTAGTAAGAGTATTAGTCATTTAATATAATTTATATTATTTTAATAATTTTTTTATTAAAAAAAATGAATCATTGAGTGTAGGCCTTGCTTACATTCTAATAAAATTTATATAAGTATTTTACTTGCTAGTTATCACCATTAACCCTTGCTCTCAAACAAAGAATAGGAACAAGGAACTCTTGGGATACCAAAAATTTTCTAATAAAAATTGGCAACTATATAAGTTAAGTAAAAGTTTGTTTAAACATATCAAATTACCCAATAGTCCTTTTCATTTAGTATGTATGGCAGCAGGTACTTGTATTGTGATATCTACATATATACAAGTAACCCTAAATTATTTGTTTATATAGGTTTTTTTTTATTACTTTAATTATATTTTATGATTTAAATTTTACCATACGCATAGTCATGAGGAGCCCTCATCATTTTGATATTTTTTAATTAGTTGAAAGGGTTTTGAAAGAATCCTGAACCTTTTACAAAAATAATTAGGGGAAAACCCACAAATGTTTATCCACCAATCAGCTACTAATCAAAACAAAAAATAAGTCAAACCAAAGGACCCTGGAAAAAAAAAACCAGAAGCAAAGAGATAAAAACAAGAGAGCCAAACTGATTACTTTGGAGTTAAATCTTCTATAATTTTCTTCTCTCAAAGAGGATGGCTTTGATAGTGTCACTTTTACTAGTAGATATAGTTTTGAAGACCCGAATTATATGTTAAATACTGGACATAACTCTACAATGAGATTGATAGATGTTCTCTAACATGGTATTGGGTATCATTATGATGCAGGAGCATCCAACGGAAAGCAAAATACCGCAAAGAGGAAAAAGTGTCACGATATCGTGACATGTCGACAAAGAAGAAAAGTGTCACGATATCGCGACATGTCGCGTTTTCACGACTCAGGAAGGAGAGAGAGAGACGTGAAGCAAAAATGTCACGATTTCGTGACATGTCACGAAATCATACCAAAAGCTGATAGAAGGCACAAGAGAGAAAAGTGTCGCCATATCGCGACATGTCGCATTATCACGAACAAAGGACGAGAGAAATCAATATGTATGAAAAGTGTCGCGATATCGCGACATGTCGCATTATCGTGACCAATGAGCAAAAGAAAGCGTAAAGAGGGAAAAGTGTCCCGATATTATGACATGTCACATTTTCATGACCAAAGGATGAGAGGAAGCGCAAAGGAGGAAAAGTGTCACGATATCACGACATGTCATGTTTTCACGACTCAGGAAGGAGAGAGAGGGCACAAAGCAAAAATGTCACGATTTTGTGACATGTCACGAAATCGTGACCAAAATAGGGGAGAGAAGGCATCCGAAGAAAAGTGTCGTGAAATCGTGACATGTCACGAAATTGTGACATGTCACGAAATCACGGCATATCGCGAAATCATGACCGAAGCAGGGGAGCGAGGGCATCCAGAGAAAAATGTCACGAAATCGTGACATGTCACAAAATCGCAATCGAAACAGGGGAGAGATGGCGTCCAAGGAAAATGTCATGAAATCATGACCAAAAGGATACAGGAAATGCCAGAGAAGAAAATGTCATGATTTCACGACATGTCACAAAATCACGACTGAAGGAGCAGAAAGAAACCAAGGAAGGACACTATCACAGTATCCCGACATGTCATGATTTTGTGACCCAAATTAGAGAGCGAAGGCGGAAGGCAAATCTATCGAGATATTGCGACATGTCGTGATGTTGTGACATGTCATGATTTCGTGACCCGAAGCAGAGAGCGAAGGCAAAAGGCAAAGATGTCATGATATCACGACATGTCATGATTTCGTGACCCGAAGCAGAGAGAGAAAGTAGAGAGCAAAGTTGTCATGATATCGCGACCCAAAGAGGTGAGAAGGAAGCAGAAAGGAAGAATGTCGTGATATCACGATATGTCACGATTTCACGATCGAAAGGAGAAAGAAGATCCAGAAAGGAAATATGTTGCAATATCGTGACATGTCACGATTGCATGACCCAAAGAAGAGAAAGGCAAGAGGGAGAAATATGTTGTGATATCATGACATGTCGCAATATCACGACCCAAAGAAGAGAAAAGCAACGAGGAAGAAATATGTCGTGATATCATGACATACTGCTAGTTCACAATTTGAGAAGGCACGTGTTACTAGATGATGTTTCCTTACGTGGTCAAAGGCCTCATTAATGCATGATTTCTTGCCCGATAAGCTTACTAAGCATGGCGACCACTCGACTGCTACACCTAGAGGTCAGAGACATTTAGATGGCTCATTAATGCATGTTTCCATGGCTGACCAAGTGGCAATTGCTATTTAAGATAAAAATATGTGAAGGTTCAAGAGGAAAAAGGGGGAGGAGGAGCTGAGTTTTGAGATTGGGAGGATGTATAGTTCCTGAGTGGTGAGCAAATCACCGAAAGTGAGGCAGCTTGCACCAGGAAAGAAAACTACGCCTGCGGGCTAGTGTTGTAATTGGCTTTTCAAGTTGTTAATGAAAAAAAAAATTGTGGTATTGAGAAGGGTGAAATTGGCTCCTACATCAATGGTATCAGAGTAGGAGTTCCTGAGTGTGTAAATAGATCGTCAGACGTGAGGCATTTCACACCAGGATTTATGGAAGGGTTGTGAGAAGAGAGTGAAGAAGAATGCCTCCATGAAGAAATCATGGTGGTGGAAGAAATATGGTGCCAGTAGAAGATTTCAAAGCTTTGCAAAGGCACATTTCGGCCCTGCAAGAGGAGCTGCATAAAGGGCTTGAACCCAGAGGAGAAGAGGACCGTAGTGAAGATGAATTTGATGAAGAAGAGGACTAGTTTGAGGAAGAAGAAGAGGTTGTAGATCCTGCATAAGCTAGGTTATACAGAGCCATCTCCTAAATTGGAAAGAAACCAAAGATGAAGGTTTCTATGTATTCTAGAAATTTTGATACAGAGGACTTAATTGACTGGATCAATGATTTGGATGAATACTTTGAGTATGAGGAGGTTGAAGATCCTGATAGGGTCAGATTTGCTAAGACCAAGCTGAAGGGTCATGCTAGCATCTGGTGGAAGGGAGTGTAGCTAAAAAGAAATAAAAGAGGAAAAGAAAGAATAACAAGATGGGATAGAATGGTAGAGAAGTTGAAGAGGCAGTTTATTCCTACAGATTACAAATTGGATCTACTAAGTAAAATGTAGAGTTTGAGACAGTCAAGCAAAAATGTCAAAGAATACACAGAGGAGTTTTATAAGATCTCCATCAGAACTGTCCATTCAAAGGCTAACAAGGAGAAGGTGGCCCGTTACATCAATGGGTTGAAAACTAGTATTCAATAAGAGTTGAGTCTGGTTAGGATGAGCACCATTGAGGATGCTTACTAGTTTGCTCTAAAAGTTGAACAGAAGTTGAACAGAAGGTTTGAGGGTAAGCAAAGAGGAAGAGGTCATGGAGAATGGACTGGTGGAAGAATATATGGAGGAAGAGATGAGAAGAAAGAAGAAGCTAGTAGCAGTCAAGATCAGAAGGGAGATAATCATTACAGATCCCATGGTCAGAACAACTACCAAAGAGGAAGAGGTAAATCTGGACATGGGTATGGAAGAGGAGGATTTCGTGGAACCTATTTCCACTATGGTGAAGAAGGACATTGTGCATACGAGTGTCCACAACACCGAGAAAGGATGAATAAGAGACCTAAGGGTCCTACTAGAGCTGCTGTAGCAGATGAAGGTGCTGAATCAAAAAAATTTGAGGAAGAGAGAGGAGAAGTTATGGTCACAAGGAGAACCTTGTTGAATGAAGAGAAAGGACCAGACCGGAGGAGGAGCCTGTTTCGCACAAGGTGCAAATGTTCAGGCAAGGTCTATAATGTTATTATATATAATGGTAGTACTGATAACTTGGTCTCTGAAGAAATGGTTACTAAGTTACAGCTAGATAGGAGGAGACACCCACATCCATACCAGATTGTGTGGCTATAGAAGGACCATATGATATTGGTCAATGAACAGTCCTTAGTCAAGTTCAATATTGGAAGATACCAGGATGAGGTCCTGTGTGATGTTTTGCCTATGAATGCTTGCCATATGCTATTGGGAAGGCCATGGTAGTTTTATCACCATGTAGTCCATGATGGACATGCCAAAACTTACTCCATAACAAATGAAGGAGTGCACCATAAACTAAAGCCACTAAAGGGGATGAATGAAAAGAGGTTGTTAACAATAATGAGAGTGGAATTTGTGGGGTTTGAAGAACTTAAGGGTTTGCACCCTGAAGACCTAGATTTTGCTGAAGCTTGGAGAGCTTGTATAGCCCCAGTTGAAAGGAAGGTGACAAAACAGTGCAAAAGTGAAGGTCACTTCTCAATCCACCCTGATTGTCTGATGCAGGAGAATCCAATGAAAAGCAAAATACCGCAAATAGGAAAAAGTGTCACGATATTGTGACATGTCGGCAAAGAAGAAAAGTGTCACGATATCATGACATGTCATATTTTTATGACTTAGGAAGGAGAGAGAGAGACACGGAGCAAAAATCTCACGATTTTGCGACATGTCACGAAATCGTGACCAGAAGCTAAGAGAAGGCGCAAGAGAGAAAAGTGTCATGATATCGTGACATGTCATGATATCATGACACTTTTCCTCCTTTGCACTTTCTCTCGTCCTTTGGTCACGATAATGCGACATGTTGCGATATCATGACACTTTTGTCTCTTGCGCCTTCTCTGGACTTCTAGTCATGATTTTGTGACATGTCGTGAAATCATCCTGGTATCTTCCACTATTGAACTTGACTAAGGACTATTCACTAACCAATGTCATAAAATCACGACCGAAGTAGGGGAGAGATGGCGTCTGAAGAAAAATGTCGTGAAATCGCAACATGTCGTGAAATCGTGACTGAAACAGGGGAGAGAGGGCATCCGAGGAAAATGTCGTGAAATCGCAACCAAAAGGAGACAGGAAAGGCCAGAGAAGAAAATGTCATAATTTTGTGACATGTCGTGAAATTGCGACCGAAGGAGCAGAAAGAAACCAAGGAAGGAAACTGTTGTGATATCGCAACATGTCGCAATTTTATGACTCGAAGCAGAGAGTGAAGGCGAAAGGCAAAGATGTCACGATATCGCAACATGTTGCGATTTCGTAACCCGAAGTAGAGAGTGAAGGCGGAAGGCAAAGCTGTCGTAATATCGCGACATGTCACGATTTCATGACCCAAAGCAGAGAGAGAAATTAGAGAGAAAAGCTATCGTGATATCATGACATATCATGATTTCCTGACCCAAAGAGGCGAGAAGGAAGTAAAAAGGAAGAATGTCACGATATCGTGACATGTCACGATTTCGTGACCAAAAGGAGAAAGAAGAGCCAAAAAGGAAAGATGTCGCAATATTGTGACATGTCGCGATATCACGACCCGAAGAAGAGAAAGGTAGCGAGGAAGAAATATGTCACGATATCATGACATACTGCTAGTTCACGATTCGAGAAGGCACGCGTTACCATACGATGTTTCCTGAGGCGGTCAAGGGCATCATTAATGCATGATTTATTGCCCAGTAAGCTTTCTGATCATGGCGGCCACTCGACTGCTATGCTCAGAGGTCAGAGACATTTATATGGCTCATCAATACATGTTTCCACGGCTGACCAGGTAGCAGTTACTAATTAAGATAAAAGGATGTGAAGGTTTAGGAGGAAAAAGAGGGAGGAGGAGCTGAGTTTTGAGATTGGCAGGATGTATAGTTCTTGAGTGGGGAGTAGATCATCGAAAGTGAGGCAGCTTGCATCAGGAAAAGAAAAATACGCCTACGGGCTAGTGTTGTAATTGGCTTGTCAAGTTGTTAATGAAAAAAAAAATTGTGGTATTGAGAAGGGTGAAATTGGCTCCTACATCACATTAGGATCATTTTACAACCTCTCTTAGTAACCTTGGTTACAGCATCATAATGATTACCTGGGGTCCACATCATGATGAAATAATGGATGTCTGGGTTGATCATGCTCGAGAAAAGTTCACTGTAATTAAGAGAGAATAAGCAGGGGACATCGAAAACCAGCGATGAGGAGCTATTCAAAAATCATCACTAGTTTACCTATTTTGAGATTGAGCCAAAAATAATCATTCCAAACCTGAGGTAATTTTCCCTAACACCCCCTGTTAGCTAGCCAATCATCGGCTTTGTTCCCTTCATGGTAGATGTGTTGGATGAAAATGTTTTCGTATTTTCTCATGAACAGTTTGCATTCTTATAAAATGTTACTTAAAGATCACGAATGAATATAATTTCCTTTAAAAAGTTGATGATATGTAGATAATCTCCATCAATTATCACTATATTGATGTTCATATTGTGATAAAGAGCATACTCTAATATAAAAATCTAGCTTTGGCCATATTCTTAATCTGGATTCCAATTTTTTTTGTAAAACCAATTTTCCTTGATTATCTCTCAGGATGCCTCCCCATACCACAGTTCATTTAAATGGTTTTTTATGATTTTAATTATATTTTATATGGTTTAAATTTTCCCATACAAAATTTGTAGGGATCCTTCAATAATTAAATCTAACATATTTACTTATATTGTCACCAATATATTATCAATTATGTATAATGATTTTTAAAAAATATAATACATTAAATAATAAAAATTCAGCTATCTTTTAGTAAAGAGTTGTGTTGTAACAAACTTAAAGGTGGCATGTTGTATAAAAGTTAAAATTTCCATCCAATTTTATTTTTGTAGGTGGGATTCCTAGTAAAGTCGAGTCCTACGATTCAAATAGTAGATATCCCCATTATAGGGACATGACCTTTGTCCATTCAAATGAAGAAGCTCACTTGTTTAGAATGTTTGATCATACGGTGTCACTTTATCAAATATTATTTTGTTTTATATAATTTATGGTGAAACCTACCATTTTTCACATTATTTTTGTCTAATATTTTCTTAATGTTCTACTAAATTGTTTTTTGTGATGTCCTTATACCAACAGAAATAACTAGTATTTTTTTAGCATTAAAAATAGATTCTTCTACATTGAAAATAATTATGGTCAATTGTTGGTGGACATAAAAACTTTGTAAGTATAGATGTTAATGTGTAACCCAAATCACAATGTTTAGAATGTTTATAAATAATATAAATGAAAAATTGATATATACTAATTATTTTCTTTAAAATATTTAAGATAATTTATTTTCCTAAATGTTAGTGGAAATAAATTTTTTAGAAGTGTAAATAGTTAATTTATGACCCAAATAATAATTATAAAATGTTAATATATAATATAAATGATAGCTAAAGAAGTATGACAATTGATGGCGCTTGTGTGTTTGATCATGTTTCAAGAAATGTTTGCTTATAAATTTGGTTGGATGTCTATGTAGTTATTTCAATTTAATTTTCTAAATGACTTTTCAAGCTATTCTTAAACATTTTGGTATAATATATGTTATAATGCATTTGAAACATCCAAATTTATTCTAATATTAATTTTTGGGTTGTTGCACTTACTCCAAATTTTGTTGCAAAAGTTGCTAATGCCTAATGTTATTTCAAGGATAATTGTATTTGATTTAACACCCTTTCAATAGCAGAATGTATGATTTAAGATAATATGAGACCTCAGTGGTAAAGTTTTGATGACATATGCAACTTTGATCACTTTTACATATACAATGTAAAAATAAGAAAATTCATTTTAGCCTTCATTCCTTTTTCAAATTTTTTTGCAATCATGTAATTTGATTTTACTAAATTTGAGCACAAACAAAATTATATCTTACATAGTGATTTCACTCTATAGAAATATTTACAGAAATTAATCACCCAAATTGGTAGAGACATTTTCATCATATTAAAGCATAAACTACCACTACATTCCTTGTAAATCAATATAAAACCCATAATATCCCATGAAACTATCTATATTTTTAATACCTTTCTTATTGATATGACTTCAAAGCATTGTTAAGGCACACAAAATTTGAAATAATCAATATATTCTTCCATCCCACCATAAAAGCAAGCTCCTTGTCACCAATAGTAAAACATTCATGTAAAAAAAATGTGAGTATCAAATTAGCCTCATTTTTGGCTTCATGGATGAAGTGAACCCCTATAAACCTAGACTCCTTCAAGAACTATGTCCACATGTCATCTTTCATATGTATAATGGTAAATACTTTTAAACTTTAAACGTAAGGTATATAATTATAATCCTCTAAGGGTAGAGTTGTATAACATGATTTTTTACCACAAGTATGGCTGGATAACCATATATTGAGAAAAAAATATTCTCTATGAGGATAGTTATATTTTACCTATGGTCTTATAAATATTAAAATCTAGTTAAATTTTACTTATGCTTCCTTTACCAATATGTTCCAAGTTAATCAACTTGAAGTGAATCATTTAATGCATAATGTCGAATGAGTCATACACAAAATTGAATTACAATGAATCTTTAAACAAGGTTATTGAAGTTATG
Organism: Wollemia nobilis; assembly: GCA_028583015.1. NCBI lineage: Eukaryota > Viridiplantae > Streptophyta > Pinopsida > Araucariales > Araucariaceae > Wollemia > Wollemia nobilis. The sequence continues at coordinate 3,265,131 of JAQPPZ010016040.1, read as the reverse complement.
GTCTAATTTGCTATGTATAATGGTAAAAAATTATGGCCATAACTTCTAAATAATGTCAGCTAATATGAGGTCATCTAATTGTTGAATGAGGGAAGCAAATGTGCTAGTCGTCAATAAACATAATAGGAAACAATTTGAGACAACATGGTGGAACCAAAGATTTTATTCTTAGAGAGAGAATAAATACATTAAGGTGGATAACATACTAGAAGATAAATAAGGATGAATGGTGTATAATGCACATTCAAATACTATATATAACAATAACTAGTCAACGGACATGGGCATTAGAAGGTCAACATGAACATTCTTCACCTACCTCCTATGTTAGTGCATTGAGGAGGAATAAAATGAATTTATTTTTAACAACTTCTATAAATTCATTTTGTATAGACCAAAAAATAAATATACAAGGCTTATAATAATTACATCACAATTTGGATGGATACAAAAAAAATTCTCATAAAATAACTTTCAAACCTACAAGACCTCTAATATGAATAAATATAGACTCATTCGACTTTTTGGTAAAGACATATGTAATCTAATATTTTGTCTTATAGGACTTGATATGAATCACCTATTGTTGAATAAGTTATATGATATAGTGATGGTATACATCAAAGTGCTTAGTCCTTGTATGGAACACTATATTTTTGGTAAGATTAATGGTACTCTAATTATCATAGTGCAATATGATAGGTAGTTTCTAGTGCTATTATAATATGAAGAGAATATTTCTTAACCATATAATCTATTTGAATACCTCATTAGTTGCTATGTATTATGCTTATATTATAGATACGATAATTATACATTGCTTCTTGCTATAAAAATATATAGGACTAAAACCATATTAAAAAACATATCCTATAGTGGATCTCATATCATCTACACAACCTATTTAATATAAACTAAAATATCCCATAAGGAGTAATTTTCCACTAGATCAGTACTCAATGCCTATGCTCAATGTGCTCTACACATACCTCAATATCTTCTTTGTAGCTTTCTAATAGGAAAATTTTTGATATGTCATAAATATAGATGCAATACTAACTTCATAAGACATATGTGGTCTAATATGGGTTAAATATCCTTCCATATACTTGTAGAAATTAGAGCAAATACTTTCACACAATTTTATATTTTCAGTCTAACTAACAAGTCCTTGGCATATTTTTTCTAGGAAAGGAAGATACCCTCTTTAGTTTTCCATACCTCAAATCCACTAAAGTAATGAAGAAGTCCCAAGTATGTAATTTCAAACATGTTTCCTAGTCATGACTTCATTTCATTGATGTCCTATAGATTATCATCTTAGATGATGGGTAATCCACATAGATTACAATTATGAGTATTCCATGGTTGAAGGTATTCACATATAAGTTTAGATTGACTAGTTGTAACCATTGGTATTGAGTCCAATAAATAAAATTTACCACTACTAGATACTGCCACCACCAAGGAGGAATGGTCTAGGTAATGCAACAAAAAAAATAAAATTATGGCATGTTCACAATGTTTCCCTAAGACCTCCTTTTACTATGGTCATTATAATTGACACATAGTATAATGGAACCAAAAATAACATAAAATTTATATATGTCAATAGGCCCTATATTTTATGTGCTATCCATGATGGTGACTATCATGTTCACTATTGAATGAACTTCCATATAAAATAATCATATATGTGTGAAGTGGGGGTTCACTAGAAAATCCACATTGCCATAAATTAAACACACAAACTCCTCCTTGAGGAGGTTTTATGAATGATGCATAAGTTGTTCCGCTAAGGCTCATGGTGGAAACAGAGATTGTGATATAAACTTGCCAACAACCCTATATTTTATGTTTTCCCAACAAGAATAAGGATACTCTTTTTTAATTCACAAAAAAAGATGCTAAAAATAGGTACCTAGTATTAAAAAAATAAAATGTTTTAAGTTGGGACCCACTAGTATTTCATGACTCCAAAATAATTAATGATTATTACATATCTACCATGGTTTTCCATATACAATTTTTCTTTCGAACATAATCAATTAAGTCATCATCTCTTTCTAGTGCAACAAAAACATATAAGACTATTTTTACAATGTTGTCAAGTGGCTGAGATACCTTTTCTATGTATGTAAGTTTATCCATGACTCCTTTGGCATATTGAGGTAGTTGAAAAATGCATGGCCTTTTCTTCTCTTCTTCATCAATCATATAAATTGACATCTCATTTATGTTTCATCAATACCAAAAATTTCAAAATAGAGAAGGAATTAGATTTAAAAAATAATAATAAAAGATTAATTATGGTTCCAAAAAAATGTAAAATCAATCCAATAGTTAGGAAATACATGTGGTTTATAAAACTAAATTGGATTTTTTTCAATAGAATAAATAGGATATCATCAATGAATATTTCCCTTCAAGCAATAGATTCATTGTAACATAGTGAGATCCTTATAATTCAAGTTCAACTAGGTTTTTAGTCCACAACCCTAAAAGCATTGTTATGAAAATAATCAACAACTATCTCCAAGAAATCATATTGATTCTAGAACTTCCATATAAGGAAAACTACCAAAATATTGACTATGAGTAATGGAGATTCACACCCACTTTCAAGCCATTTTTGATTGATACTTTCTAAAAATGAATGGAATCAACACATTCTCTAAGAAAAATCAATAAATCATAGAAAACCTAAATCAATATGAAGGGTGTCCATAGACACCATGTCAATATCACTAATCGAAAGAATAAATATTATATGTTACCCTAAGTCAATTTTACTAAATACTTCCTAAAGTTAATTATTACAATAACACCATAAACCAACATCTATAAGGTGCATAAGAACCCATTGGACTATACAATAAATAGAACATATAATTTGATCATACCATAAATCCAAGCTTAATACCACATATTCAATAATACATATTATTCAATGGCCCTAGGTCAACTTTGGGATCATGGGTGCATCTTGCAATGAGAATGAAAATATATATGGAATGGAAAAATGGTCTCATATGTAAAGTAATTGAGAGGAACTTGAATGTCTTCTCTCTACACATATAACATCTAGATATGCTATGTATTATCCATATTTATGAGAGATAAAGTGGATACTCATGTGTTTTATCCAATTATCCTTACCTAAAATAATGACCAATAAGGGATTTATTACTTTCAAGGGATGGATAGACACATCATCTATAGTCAATATTAAGGGGAGAGCTAAAATGACACATCAAAATACTACCTCACTACTCCTAAAAAGGGTTTCTATAGAAAAAGGACCATCTAACAATAAGACAACAAAAGAATCATAATATTTAGGTTGACTTCACCATATAAATACCATGATATGATGCAAAAAAAATAAAATAAAATGACCTTGCACACCCATCTATTTCTAGTAGGGATAACAATATGTATGAATATATGTTGCATCATGTTAAAATGTATTTATGTCATACCTTGAAATACTAATCCATAAGCTCATATCAAGGAGGAATGAGATGTTGAGAGATGAAATCCTTCCAACACAAGTCTATGATGCCTTAAGTGGTAATATAGCACAAAAACATTTATCAAAATACAAAATTTTAAATTCAAAATTTATGAATGAAATTCTTAACAAAAGGATCTAGGTGTAAAATTCTACAAAAAATGTTGAATTGATGCCCTTGATATTTCCATATATTTATAAAGTTCCAATTGCTCTATAGTTCTTGATAGTTATTCCTATACAACTATTGTCTAGATTTCAAATAGAAAGTTAATAATTCATCCTGTTACCTATGGGAGAGTTGAAGGAACTAACAATTTTTTTTTTTTTTTTTGAATAATTCTCTACATTGCACTAAAATCTACGCAAAATTACTTCAACTTCTAGGATAAATTATGAAAAATTGGATACCATATTGAGTCCTATGTATTCCATATACTTTATCCTATCATATATAACATTTAGGTGACACAAAATTTAGAAGAAAGAAGGAAATATATAGTTTAGAATAAAATCTCAAAAATAAGGTGGGGGTTTTTAAAAAATCTTAAAAGTCTAAACCACGTAGTGATATCACAACAACATTGTGGCAATTATGCATGCATCACCTAGCAAGATTCAAACCTAGATATAGTACTTGAAATTTAAGTTATCTAACTCATTAATATAATGTCATTTTATTAAATGTTAAAGGTCATCCATGGGATTTGAACGTTAATTTTTGGTGCAAAATTTTTCACATCCAACCACTTGTCCTAAATCTCATGGGGTAAATGTTAAGCCTAATATATGAAATAACATGTGAAACTCTTTACTCTTAATAATTTACCCTAAACTTGATAAATTATGCAATATTTATGTCAACCAAAGTAAAAAAATGTAATAATAATTTGATAATTGATATATACTATAATATTGATTTATTAACAATGTTTATTAAAAAAATGGTTTTTTCCTTGGAATAATGTTTATTGTAGAATAAAAGGAATATATATATATATATATATATATATATATATATATATATATATATATATATATATATATATATATATATATATATTTGTTGAAAACATCGCAAGGGATGCCATATTTGAGTAAGACCCAAGGAGGTAGGGACAAGTAGCATGCCTAACACAACATACAACAAGAACAAACAAACCCTTTCAAAGGATAAAAAAAGTAGATAAATATTTTTAATAGAAAGACAGGTTATAATTCAAAGGATTCGGATGAATAGGAAAACGATTTGGACACTTGATCTGAGTTTCCTTTAACAAGCTTTTAAATTAGAATATTCTAAAAGCTGAGAAAAAAATGAAATCTTATAAGCTTTGTTTTAATTTGATTTACAATATCACAAATATATGATATAAATATTATTAATAATACATAGACATATAGTTTCTAATTTTTTTACACAAAATATTATTATAAAAATATTTTTTATTAATAATTATTAATATTATTAAATGTAAAATTAATATTAATTAGTATGTATTAATATATTAATTATAAAAGCACATAATGTTTTTCATGCAACCTTTACTTTTAAGGTTAAATGGGTTTTATAACAAGTTTTTAAATCCCATCATACCATAATTATTACCAACCCGTTAGTGTGTAATGTAAAAGGAATATATATATATAAGCAAGCTTGTCATACCACAATTATTACCAACTTAGAATATATTGTGAAAAAGTATTTTTTAGTAAGAGTATTAGTCATTTAATATAATTTATATTATTTTAATAATTTTTTTATTAAAAAAAATGAATCATTGAGTGTAGGCCTTGCTTACATTCTAATAAAATTTATATAAGTATTTTACTTGCTAGTTATCACCATTAACCCTTGCTCTCAAACAAAGAATAGGAACAAGGAACTCTTGGGATACCAAAAATTTTCTAATAAAAATTGGCAACTATATAAGTTAAGTAAAAGTTTGTTTAAACATATCAAATTACCCAATAGTCCTTTTCATTTAGTATGTATGGCAGCAGGTACTTGTATTGTGATATCTATATACAAGTAACCCTAAATTATTTGTTTATATAGGTTTTTTTTTATTACTTTAATTATATTTTATGATTTAAATTTTACCATACGCATAGTCATGAGGAGCCCTCATCATTTTGATATTTTTTAATTAGTTGAAAGGGTTTTGAAAGAATCCTGAACCTTTTACAAAAATAATTAGGGGAAAACCCACAAATGTTTATCCACCAATCAGCTACTAATCAAAACAAAAAATAAGTCAAACCAAAGGACCCTGGAAAAAAAAAACCAGAAGCAAAGAGATAAAAACAAGAGAGCCAAACTGATTACTTTGGAGTTAAATCTTCTATAATTTTCTTCTCTCAAAGAGGATGGCTTTGATAGTGTCACTTTTACTAGTAGATATAGTTTTGAAGACCCGAATTATATGTTAAATACTGGACATAACTCTACAATGAGATTGATAGATGTTCTCTAACATGGTATTGGGTATCATTATGATGCAGGAGCATCCAACGGAAAGCAAAATACCTCAAAGAGGAAAAAGTGTCACGATATCGTGACATGTCAGCAAAGAATAAAAGTGTCACGATATCGCGACATGTCGCGTTTTCACGACTCAGGAAGGAGAGAGAGAGACGTGAAGCAAAAATGTCACGATTTCGTGACATGTCACGAAATCATACCAAAAGCTGATAGAAGGCACAAGAGAGAAAAGTGTCGCCATATCACGACATGTCGCATTATCACGAACAAAGGACGAGAGAAATCAATATGTATGAAAAGTGTCGCGATATCGCGACATGTCGCATTATCGTGACCAATGAGCAAAAGAAAGCGTAAAGAGGGAAAAGTGTCCCGATATTATGACATGTCACATTTTCATGACCAAAGGATGAGAGGAAGCGCAAAGGAGGAAAAGTGTCACGATATCACGACATGTCATGTTTTCACGACTCAGGAAGGAGAGAGAGGGCACAAAGCAAAAATGTCACGATTTTGTGACATGTCACGAAATCGTGACCAAAATAGGGGAGAGAAGGCATCCGAAGAAAAGTGTCGTGAAATCGTGACATGTCACGAAATTGTGACATGTCACGAAATCACGGCATATCGCGAAATCATGACCGAAGCAGGGGAGCGAGGGCATCCAGAGAAAAATGTCACGAAATCGTGACATGTCACAAAATCGCAATCGAAACAGGGGAGAGATGGCGTCCAAGGAAAATGTCGTGAAATCATGACCAAAAGGATACAGGAAATGCCAGAGAAGAAAATGTCATGATTTCACGACATGTCACAAAATCACGACTGAAGGAGCAGAAAGAAACCAAGGAAGGACACTATCACAGTATCCCGACATGTCATGATTTTGTGACCCAAATTAGAGAGCGAAGGCGGAAGGCAAATCTATCGATATATTGCGACATGTCGTGATGTTGTGACATGTCATGATTTCGTGACCCGAAGCAGAGAGCGAAGGCAAAAGGCAAAGATGTCATGATATCACGACATGTCATGATTTCGTGACCCGAAGCAGAGAGAGAAAGTAGAGAGCAAAGTTGTCATGATATCGCGACCCAAAGAGGTGAGAAGGAAGCAGAAAGGAAGAATGTCGTGATATCACGATATGTCACGATTTCACGATCGAAAGGAGAAAGAAGATCCAGAAAGGAAATATGTTGCAATATCGTGACATGTCACGATTGCATGACCCAAAGAAGAGAAAGGCAAGAGGGAGAAATATGTTGTGATATCATGACATGTCGCAATATCACGACCCAAAGAAGAGAAAAGCAACGAGGAAGAAATATGTCGTGATATCATGACATACTGCTAGTTCACAATTTGAGAAGGCACGTGTTACTAGATGATGTTTCCTTACGTGGTCAAAGGCCTCATTAATGCATGATTTCTTGCCCGATAAGCTTACTAAGCATGGCGACCACTCGACTGCTACACCTAGAGGTCAGAGACATTTAGATGGCTCATTAATGCATGTTTCCATGGCTGACCAAGTGGCAATTGCTATTTAAGATAAAAATATGTGAAGGTTCAAGAGGAAAAAGGGGGAGGAGGAGCTGAGTTTTGAGATTGGGAGGATGTATAGTTCCTGAGTGGGGAATAAATCATCGAAAGTGAGGCAGCTTGCACCAGGAAAAGAAAACTACGCCTGCGGGCTAGTGTTGTAATTGGCTTGTCAAGTTGTTAATGAAAAAAAAAATTGTGGTATTGAGAAGGGTGAAATTGGCTCCTACATCAATGGTATCAGAGTAGGAGTTCCTGAGTGTGTAAACAGATCGTCAGACGTGAGGCATTTTACACCAGGATTTATGGAAGGGTTGTGAGAAGAGAGTGAAGAAGAATGCCTCCATGAAGAAATCATGGTGGTGGAAGAAATATGGTGCCAGTAGAAGATTTCAAAGCTTTGCAAAGGCACGTTTCGGCCCTGCAAGAGGAGCTGCATAAAGGGCTTGAACCCAGAGGAGAAGAGGACCGTAGTGAAGATGAATTTGATGAAGAAGAGGACTAGTTTGAGGAAGAAGAAGAGGTTGTAGATCCTGCATAAGCTAGGTTATACAGAGCCATCTCCTAAAATTGAAAGAAACCAAAGATGAAGGTTTCTATGTATTCTAGAAATTTTGATACAGAGGACTTAATTGACTGGATCAATGATTTGGATGAATACTTTGAGTATGAGGAGGTTGAAGATCCTGATAGGGTCAGATTTGCTAAGACCAAGTGAAGGGTCATGCTAGCATCTGGTGGAAGGGAGTGTAGCTAAAAAGAAATAAAAGAGGAAAAGAAAGAATAACAAGATGGGATAGAATGGTAGAGAAGTTGAAGAGGCAGTTTATTCCTACAGATTACAAATTGGATCTACTAAGTAAAATGTAGAGTTTGAGACAGTCAAGCAAAAATGTCAAAGAATACACAGAGGAGTTTTATAAGATCTCCATCAGAACTGTCCATTCAAAGGCTAACAAGGAGAAGGTGGCCCGTTACATCAATGGGTTGAAAACTAGTATTCAATAAGAGTTGAGTCTGGTTAGGATGAGCACCATTGAGGATGCTTACTAGTTTGCTCTAAAATTTGAACAGAAGTTGAACAGAAGGTTTGAGGGTAAGCAAAGAGGAAGAGGTCATGGAGAATGGACTGGTGGAAGAATATATGGAGGAAGAGATGAGAAGAAAGAAGAAGCTAGTAGCAGTCAAGATCAGAAGGGAGATAATCATTACAGATCCCATGGTCAGAACAACTACCAAAGAGGAAGAGGTAAATCTGGACATGGGTATGGAAGAGGAGGATTTCGTGGAACCTATTTCCACTATGGTGAAGAAGGACATTGTGCATACGAGTGTCCACAACACTGAGAAAGGATGAATAAGAGACCTAAGGGTCCTACTAGAGCTGCTATAGCAGATGAAGGTGCTGAATCAAAACAATCTAAGGAAGCAAAGAGAGGAGAAGTTATGGTCACAAGGAGAACCTTGTTGAATGAAGAGAAAGGACCAGACCGGAGGAGGAGCCTGTTTCGCACAAGGTGCAAATGTTCAGGCAAGGTCTATAATGTTATTATATATAATGGTAGTACTGATAACTTGGTCTCTGAAGAAATGGTTACTAAGTTACAGCTAGATAGGAGGAGACACCCACATCCATACCAGATTGTGTGGCTATAGAAGGACCATATGATATTGGTCAATGAACAGTCCTTAGTCAAGTTCAATATTGGAAGATACCAGGATGAGGTCCTGTGTGATGTTTTGCCTATGAATGCTTGCCATATGCTATTGGGAAGGCCATGGTAGTTTGATCACCATGTAGTCCATGATGGACATGCCAAAAATTACTCCATAACAAATGAAGGAGTGCACCATAAACTAAAGCCACTAAAGGGGATGAATGAAAAGAGGTTGTTAACAATAATGAGAGTGGAATTTGTGGGGTTTGAAGAACTTAAGGGTTTGCACCCTGAAGACCTAGATTTTGCTGAAGCTTGGAGAGCTTGTATAGCCCCAGTTGAAAGGAAGGTGACAAAACAGTGCAAAAGTGAAGGTCACTTCTCAATCCACCCTGATTGTCTGATGCAGGAGAATCCAATGAAAAGCAAAATACCGCAAATAGGAAAAAGTGTCACGATATTGTGACATGTCGGCAAAGAAGAAAAGTGTCACGATATCATGACATGTCATATTTTTATGACTTAGGAAGGAGAGAGAGAGACACGGAGCAAAAATCTCACGATTTTGCGACATGTCACGAAATCGTGACCAGAAGCTAAGAGAAGGCGCAAGAGAGAAAAGTGTCATGATATCGTGACATGTCATGATATCATGACACTTTTCCTCCTTTGCACTTTCTCTCGTCCTTTGGTCACGATAATGCGACATGTTGCGATATCATGACACTTTTGTCTCTTGCGCCTTCTCTGGACTTCTAGTCATGATTTTGTGACATGTCGTGAAATCATCCTGGTATCTTCCACTATTGAACTTGACTAAGGACTATTCACTAACCAATGTCATAAAATCACGACCGAAGTAGGGGAGAGATGGCGTCTGAAGAAAAATGTCGTGAAATCGCAACATGTCGTGAAATCGTGACTGAAACAGGGGAGAGAGGGCATCCGAGGAAAATGTCGTGAAATCGCAACCAAAAGGAGACAGGAAAGGCCAGAGAAGAAAATGTCATAATTTTGTGACATGTCGTGAAATTGCGACCGAAGGAGCAGAAAGAAACCAAGGAAGGAAACTGTTGTGATATCGCAACATGTCGCAATTTTATGACTCGAAGCAGAGAGTGAAGGCGAAAGGCAAAGATGTCACGATATCGCAACATGTTGCGATTTCGTAACCCGAAGTAGAGAGTGAAGGCGGAAGGCAAAGCTGTCGTAATATCGCGACATGTCACGATTTCATGACCCAAAGCAGAGAGAGAAATTAGAGAGAAAAGCTATCGTGATATCATGACATATCATGATTTCCTGACCCAAAGAGGCGAGAAGGAAGTAAAAAGGAAGAATGTCACGATATCGTGACATGTCACGATTTCGTGACCAAAAGGAGAAAGAAGAGCCAAAAAGGAAAGATGTCGCAATATTGATACATGTCGCGATATCACGACCCGAAGAAGAGAAAGGTAGCGAGGAAGAAATATGTCACGATATCATGACATACTGCTAGTTCACGATTCGAGAAGGCACGCGTTACCATACGATGTTTCCTGAGGCGGTCAAGGGCATCATTAATGCATGATTTATTGCCCAGTAAGCTTTCTGATCATGGCGGCCACTCGACTGCTATGCTCAGAGGTCAGAGACATTTATATGGCTCATCAATACATGTTTCCACGGCTGACCAGGTAGCAGTTACTAATTAAGATAAAAGGATGTGAAGGTTTAGGAGGAAAAAGAGGGAGGAGGAGCTGAGTTTTGAGATTGGCAGGATGTATAGTTCTTGAGTGGGGAGTAGATCATCGAAAGTGAGGCAGCTTGTACCAGGAAAAGAAAAATACGCCTACGGGCTAGTGTTGTAATTGGCTTTTCAAGTTGTTAATGAAAAAAAAAATTGTGGTATTGAGAAGGGTGAAATTGGCTCCTACATCACATTAGGATCATTTTACAACCTCTCTTAGTAACCTTGGTTACAGCATCATAATGATTACCTGGGGTCCACATCATGATGAAATAATGGATGTCTGGGTTGATCATGCTCGAGAAAAGTTCACTGTAATTAAGAGAGAATAAGCAGGGGACATCGAAAACCAGCGATGAGGAGCTATTCAAAAATCATCACTAGTTTACCTATTTTGAGATTGAGCCAAAAATAATCATTCCAAACCTGAGGTAATTTTCCCTAACACCCCCTGTTAGCTAGCCAATCATCGGCTTTGTTCCCTTCATGGTAGATGTGTTGGATGAAAATGTTTTCGTATTTTCTCATGAACAGTTTGCATTCTTATAAAATGTTACTTAAAGATCACGAATGAATATAATTTCCTTTAAAAAGTTGATGATATGTAGATAATCTCCATCAATTATCACTATATTGATGTTCATATTGTGATAAAGAGCATACTCTAATATAAAAATCTAGCTTTGGCCATATTCTTAATCTGGATTCCAATTTTTTTTGTAAAACCAATTTTCCTTGATTATCTCTCAGGATGCCTCCCCACACCACGGTTCATTTAAATGGTTTTTTATGATTTTAATTATATTTTATATGGTTTAAATTTTCCCATACAAAATTTGTAGGGATCCTTCAATAATTAAATCTAACATATTTACTTATATTGTCACCAATATATTATCAATTATGTATAATGATTTTTAAAAAATATAATACATTAAATAATAAAAATTCAGCTATCTTTTAGTAAAGAGTTGTGTTGTAACAAACTTAAAGGTGGCATGTTGTATAAAAGTTAAAATTTCCATCCAATTTTATTTTTGTAGGTGGGATTCCTAGTAAAGTCGAGTCCTACGATTCAAATAGTAGATATCCCCATTATAGGGACATGACCTTTGTCCATTCAAATGAAGAAGCTCACTTGTTTAGAATGTTTGATCATACGGTGTCACTTTATCAAATATTATTTTGTTTTATATAATTTATGGTGAAACCTACCATTTTTCACATTATTTTTGTCTAATATTTTCTTAATGTTCTACTAAATTGTTTTTTGTGATGTCCTTATACCAACAGAAATAACTAGTATTTTTTTAGCATTAAAAATAGATTCTTCTACATTGAAAATAATTATGGTCAATTGTTGGTGGACATAAAAACTTTGTAAGTATAGATGTTAATGTGTAACCCAAATCACAATGTTTAGAATGTTTATAAATAATATAAATGAAAAATTGATATATACTAATTATTTTCTTTAAAATATTTAAGATAATTTATTTTCCTAAATGTTAGTGGAAATAAATTTTTTAGAAGTGTAAATAGTTAATTTATGACCCAAATAATAATTATAAAATGTTAATATATAATATAAATGATAGCTAAAGAAGTATGACAATTGATGGCGCTTGTGTGTTTGATCATGTTTCAAGAAATGTTTGCTTATAAATTTGGTTGGATGTCTATGTAGTTATTTCAATTTAATTTTCTAAATGACTTTTCAAGCTATTCTTAAACATTTTGGTATAATATATGTTATAATGCATTTGAAACATCCAAATTTATTCTAATATTAATTTTTGGGTTGTTGCACTTACTCCAAATTTTGTTGCAAAAGTTGCTAATGCCTAATGTTATTTCAAGGATAATTGTATTTGATTTAACACCCTTTCAATAGCAGAATGTATGATTTAAGATAATATGAGACCTCAGTGGTAAAGTTTTGATGACATATGCAACTTTGATCACTTTTACATATACAATGTAAAAATAAGAAAATTCATTTTAGCCTTCATTCCTTTTTCAAATTTTTTTGCAATCTTGTAATTTGATTTTACTAAATTTGAGCACAAACAAAATTATATCTTACATAGTGATTTCACTCTATAGAAATATTTACAGAAATTAATCACCCAAATTGGTAGAGACATTTTCATCATATTAAAGCATAAACTACCACTACATTCCTTGTAAATCAATATAAAACCCATAATATCCCATGAAACTATCTATATTTTTAATACCTTTCTTATTGATATGACTTCAAAGCATTTTTAAGGCACACAAAATTTTAAATAATCAATATATTCTTCCATCCCACCATAAAAGCAAGCTCCTTGTCACCAATAGTAAAACATTCATGTAAAAAAAATGTGAGTATCAAATTAGCCTCATTTTTGGCTTCATGGATGAAGTGAACCCCTATAAACCTAGACTCCTTCAAGAACTATGTCCACATGTCATCTTTCATATGTATAATGGTAAATACTTTTAAACTTTAAACGTAAGGTATATAATTATAATCCTCTAAGGGTAGAGTTGTATAACATGATTTTTTACCACAAGTATGGCTGGATAACCATATATTGAGAAAAAAATATTCTCTATGAGGATAGTTATATTTTACCTATGGTCTTATAAATATTAAAATCTAGTTAAATTTTACTTATGCTTCCTTTACCAATATGTTCCAAGTTAATCAACTTGAAGTGAATCATTTAATGCATAATGTCGAATGAGTCATACACAAAATTGAATTACAATGAATCTTTAAACAAGGTTATTGAAGTTATGGTCTAATTTGCTATGTATAATGGTAAAAAATTATGGCCATAACTTCTAAATAATGTCAGCTAATATGAGGTCATCTAATTGTTGAATGAGGGAAGCAAATGTGCTAGTCGTCAATAAACATAATAGGAAACAATTTGAGACAACATGGTGGAACCAAAGATTTTATTCTTAGAGAGAGAATAAATACATTAAGGTGGATAACATACTAGAAGATAAATAAGGATGAATGGTGTATAATGCACATTCAAATACTATATATAACAATAACTAGTCAACGGACATGGGCATTAGAAGGTCAACATGAACATTCTTCACCTACCTCCTATGTTAGTGCATTGAGGAGGAATAAAATGAATTTATTTTTAACAACTTCTATAAATTCATTTTGTATAGACCAAAAAATAAATATACAAGGCTTATAATAATTACATCACAATTTGGATGGATACAAAAAAAATTCTCATAAAATAACTTTCAAACCTACAAGACCTCTAATATGAATAAATATAGACTCATTCGACTTTTTGGTAAAGACATATGTAATCTAATATTTTGTCTTATAGGACTTGATATGAATCACCTATTGTTGAATAAGTTATATGATATAGTGATGGTATACATCAAAGTGCTTAGTCCTTGTATGGAACACTATATTTTTGGTAAGATTAATGGTACTCTAATTATCATAGTGCAATATGATAGGTAGTTTCTAGTGCTATTATAATATGAAGAGAATATTTCTTAACCATATAATCTATTTGAATACCTCATTAGTTGCTATGTATTATGCTTATATTATAGATACGATAATTATACATTGCTTCTTGCTATAAAAATATATAGGACTAAAACCATATTAAAAAACATATCCTATAGTGGATCTCATATCATCTACACAACCTATTTAATATAAACTAAAATATCCCATAAGGAGTAATTTTCCACTAGATCAGTACTCAATGCCTATGCTCAATGTGCTCTACACATACCTCAATATCTTCTTTGTAGCTTTCTAATAGGAAAATTTTTGATATGTCATAAATATAGATGCAATACTAACTTCATAAGACATATGTGGTCTAATATGGGTTAAATATCCTTCCATATACTTGTAGAAATTAGAGCAAATACTTTCACACAATTTTATATTTTCAGTCTAACTAACAAGTCCTTGGCATATTTTTTCTAGGAAAGGAAGATACCCTCTTTAGTTTTCCATACCTCAAATCCACTAAAGTAATGAAGAAGTCCCAAGTATGTAATTTCAAACATGTTTCCTAGTCATGACTTCATTTCATTGATGTCCTATAGATTATCATCTTAGATGATGGGTAATCCACATAGATTACAATTATGAGTATTCCATGGTTGAAGGTATTCACATATAAGTTTAGATTGACTAGTTGTAACCATTGGTATTGAGTCCAATAAATAAAATTTACCACTACTAGATACTGCCACCACCAAGGAGGAATGGTCTAGGTAATGCAACAAAAAAAATAAAATTATGGCATGTTCACAATGTTTCCCCAAGACCTCCTTTTACTATGGTCATTATAATTGACACATAGTATAATGGAACCAAAAATAACATAAAATTTATATATGTCAATAGGCCCTATATTTTATGTGCTATCCATGATGGTGACTATCATGTTCACTATTGAATGAACTTCCATATAAAATAATCATATATGTGTGAAGTGGGGGTTCACTAGAAAATCCACATTGCCATAAATTAAACACACAAACTCCTCCTTGAGGAGGTTTTATGAATGATGCATAAGTTGTTCCGCTAAGGCTCATGGTGGAAACAGAGATTGTGATATAAACTTGCCAACAACCCTATATTTTATGTTTTCCCAACAAGAATAAGGATACTCTTTTTTAATTCACAAAAAAAGATGCTAAAAATAGGTACCTAGTATTAAAAAAATAAAATGTTTTAAGTTGGGACCCACTAGTATTTCATGACTCCAAAATAATTAATGATTATTACATATCTACCATGGTTTTCCATATACAATTTTTCTTTCGAACATAATCAATTAAGTCATCATCTCTTTCTAGTGCAACAAAAACATATAAGACTATTTTTACAATGTTGTCAAGTGGCTGAGATACCTTTTCTATGTATGTAAGTTTATCCATGACTCCTTTGGCATATTGAGGTAGTTGAAAAATGCATGGCCTTTTCTTCTCTTCTTCATCAATCATATAAATTGACATCTCATTTATGTTTCATCAATACCAAAAATTTCAAAATAGAGAAGGAATTAGATTTAAAAAATAATAATAAAAGATTAATTATGGTTCCAAAAAAATGTAAAATCAATCCAATAGTTAGGAAATACATGTGGTTTATAAAACTAAATTGGATTTTTTTCAATAGAATAAATAGGATATCATCAATGAATATTTCCCTTCAAGCAATAGATTCATTGTAACATAGTGAGATCCTTATAATTCAAGTTCAACTAGGTTTTTAGTCCACAACCCTAAAAGCATTGTTATGAAAATAATCAACAACTATCTCCAAGAAATCATATTGATTCTAGAACTTCCATATAAGGAAAACTACCAAAATATTGACTATGAGTAATGGAGATTCACACCCACTTTCAAGCCATTTTTGATTGATACTTTCTAAAAATGAATGGAATCAACACATTCTCTAAGAAAAATCAATAAATCATAGAAAACCTAAATCAATATGAAGGGTGTCCATAGACACCATGTCAATATCACTAATCGAAAGAATAAATATTATATGTTACCCTAAGTCAATTTTACTAAATACTTCCTAAAGTTAATTATTACAATAACACCATAAACCAACATCTATAAGGTGCATAAGAACCCATTGGACTATACAATAAATAGAACATATAATTTGATCATACCATAAATCCAAGCTTAATACCACATATTCAATAATACATATTATTCAATGGCCCTAGGTCAACTTTGGGATCATGGGTGCATCTTGCAATGAGAATGAAAATATATATGGAATGGAAAAATGGTCTCATATGTAAAGTAATTGAGAGGAACTTGAATGTCTTCTCTCTACACATATAACATCTAGATATGCTATGTATTATCCATATTTATGAGAGATAAAGTGGATACTCATGTGTTTTATCCAATTATCCTTACCTAAAATAATGACCAATAAGGGATTTATTACTTTCAAGGGATGGATAGACACATCATCTATAGTCAATATTAAGGGGAGAGCTAAAATGACACATCAAAATACTACCTCACTACTCCTAAAAAGGGTTTCTATAGAAAAAGGACCATCTAACAATAAGACAACAAAAGAATCATAATATTTAGGTTGACTTCACCATATAAATACCATGATATGATGCAAAAAAAATAAAATAAAATGACCTTGCACACCCATCTATTTCTAGTAGGGATAACAATATGTATGAATATATGTTGCATCATGTTAAAATGTATTTATGTCATACCTTGAAATACTAATCCATAAGCTCATATCAAGGAGGAATGAGATGTTGAGAGATGAAATCCTTCCAACACAAGTCTATGATGCCTTAAGTGGTAATATAGCACAAAAACATTTATCAAAATACAAAATTTTAAATTCAAAATTTATGAATGAAATTCTTAACAAAAGGATCTAGGTGTAAAATTCTACAAAAAATGTTGAATTGATGCCCTTGATATTTCCATATATTTATAAAGTTCCAATTGCTCTATAGTTCTTGATAGTTATTCCTATACAACTATTGTCTAGATTTCAAATAGAAAGTTAATAATTCATCCTGTTACCTATGGGAGAGTTGAAGGAACTAACAATTTTTTTTTTTTTTTTTGAATAATTCTCTACATTGCACTAAAATCTACGCAAAATTACTTCAACTTCTAGGATAAATTATGAAAAATTGGATACCATATTGAGTCCTATGTATTCCATATACTTTATCCTATCATATATAACATTTAGGTGACACAAAATTTAGAAGAAAGAAGGAAATATATAGTTTAGAATAAAATCTCAAAAATAAGGTGGGGGTTTTTAAAAAATCTTAAAAGTCTAAACCACGTAGTGATATCACAACAACATTGTGGCAATTATGCATGCATCACCTAGCAAGATTCAAACCTAGATATAGTACTTGAAATTTAAGTTATCTAACTCATTAATATAATGTCATTTTATTAAATGTTAAAGGTCATCCATGGGATTTGAACGTTAATTTTTGGTGCAAAATTTTTCACATCCAACCACTTGTCCTAAATCTCATGGGGTAAATGTTAAGCCTAATATATGAAATAACATGTGAAACTCTTTACTCTTAATAATTTACCCTAAACTTGATAAATTATGCAATATTTATGTCAACCAAAGTAAAAAAATGTAATAATAATTTGATAATTGATATATACTATAATATTGATTTATTAACAATGTTTATTAAAAAAATGGTTTTTTCCTTGGAATAATGTTTATTGTAGAATAAAAGGAATATATATATATATATATATATATATATATATATATATATATATATATATATATTTGTTGAAAACATCGTAAGGGATGCCATATTTGAGTAAGACCCAAGGAGGTAGGGACAAGTAGCATGCCTAACACAACATACAACAAGAACAAACAAACCCTTTCAAAGGATAAAAAAAGTAGATAAATATTTTTAATAGAAAGACAGGTTATAATTCAAAGGATTCGGATGAATAGGAAAACAATTTGGACGCTTGATCTGAGTTTCCTACAACAAGCTTTTAAATTAGAATATTCTAAAAGCTGAGAAAAAAATGAAATCTTATAAGCTTTGTTTTAATTTGATTTACAATATCACAAATATATGATATAAATATTATTAATAATACATAGACATATAGTTTCTAATTTTTTTACACAAAATATTATTATAAAAATATTTTTTATTAATAATTATTAATATTATTAAATGTAAAATTAATATTAATTAGTATGTATTAATATATTAATTATAAAAGCACATAATGTTTTTCATGCAACCTTTACTTTTAAGGTTAAATGGGTTTTATAACAAGTTTTTAAATCCCATCATACCATAATTATTACCAACCCGTTAGTGTGTAATGTAAAAGGAATATATATATATATAAGCAAGCTTGTCATACCACAATTATTACCAACTTAGAATATATTGTGAAAAAGTATTTTTTAGTAAGAGTATTAGTCATTTAATATAATTTATATTATTTTAATAATTTTTTTATTAAAAAAAATGAATCATTGAGTGTAGGCCTTGCTTACATTCTAATAAAATTTATATAAGTATTTTACTTGCTAGTTATCACCATTAACCCTTGCTCTCAAACAAAGAATAGGAATAAGGAACTCTTGGGATACCAAAAAATTTCTAATAAAAATTGGCAACTATATAAGTTAAGTAAAAGTTTGTTTAAACATATCAAATTACCCAATAGTCCTTTTCATTTAGTATGTATGGCAGCAGGTACTTGTATTGTGATATCTACATATATACAAGTAACCCTAAATTATTTGTTTATATAGGTTATTTTTTATTACTTTAATTATATTTTATGATTTAAATTTTACCATACGCATAGTCATTGGGAGCCCTCATCATTTTGATATTTTTTAATTAGTTGAAAGGGTTTTGAAAGAATCCTGAACCTTTTACAAAAATAATTAGGGGAAAACCCACAAATGTTTATCCACCAATCAGCTACTAATCAAAACAAAAAATAAGTCAAACCAAAGGATCCTGGCAAAAAAAAACCAGAAGCAAAGAGATAAAAACAAGAGAGCCAAACTGATTACTCTGGAGTTAAATATTCTATAATTTTCTTCTCTCAAAGAGGATGGCTTTGATAGTGTCACTTTTACTAGTAGATATAGTTTTGAAGACCCAAATTATATGTTAAATACTGGACATAACTCTACAATGAGATTGATAGATGTTCTCTAACATGGTATTGGGTATCATTATGATGCAGGAGCATCCAACGAAAAGCAAAATACCACAAAGAGGAAAAAGTGTCGCGATATCGTGACATGTCGACAAAGAAGAAAAGTGTCACGATATTGTGACATGTCACGTTTTCACGACTCAGGAAGGAGAGAGAGAGACGCGAAGCAAAAATGTCACGATTTCGTGACATGTCACGAAATCATACCAAAAGCTGATAGAAGGCACAGGAGAGAAAAGTGTCGCCATATCGCGACATGTCGCATTATCACGACCAAAGGACGAGAGAAATCAATATGGAGGAAAAGTGTCGCGATATCGCGACATGTCGCATTATTGCGACCAATGAGCAAGAGAAAGCGTAAAGAGGGAAAAGTGTCCCGATATTGTGACATGTCACATTTTCATGACCAAAGGATGAGAGGAAGCGCAAAGGAGGAAAAGTGTCACGATATCATGACATGTCATGTTTTCACGACTCAGGAAGGAGAGAGAAGGCACAGAGCAAAAATGTCATGATTTTGTGACATGTCACAAAATCGTGACCAAAATAGGGGAGAGAAGGCATCCGAAGAAAAGTGTCGTGAAATCGTGACATGTCACGAAATTGTGACATGTCACGAAATTGTGACATGTCACGAAATTGTGACATGTCACGAAATCACGGAATGTCGCGAAATCATGACCGAAGCAGGGGAGAGAGGGCATCCAGAGAAAAATGTCACGAAATCGTGACATGTCACAAAATTGCAATCGAAACAGGGGAGAGATGGCGTCCAAGGAAAATGTCGTGAAATCATGACCAAAAGGATACAGGAAATGCCAAAGAAGAAAATGTCATGATTTCATGACATGTCACAAAATCGCGACTGAAGGAGCAGAAAGAAACCAAGGAAGGACACTATCACAGTATCCCGACATGTCATGATTTTGTGACCCAAATTAGAGAGCGAATGCGGAAGGCAAAGCTATAGAGATATTGCGATATGTCGTGATATTGTGACATGTCATGATTTCGTGACCCGAAGCAGAGAGCGAAGGCAAAAGGCAAAGATGTCATGATATCGCGACATGTCATGATTTCGTGACCCGAAGCAGAGAGAGAAAGTAGAGAGCAAAGTTGTCATGATATCGCGACCCAAAGAGGTGAGAAGGAAGCAGAAAGGAAGAATGTCATGATATCACAATATGTCACGATTTCACGACCAAAAGGAGAAAGAAGATCCAGAAAGGACATATGTCGCAATATCGTGACATGTCACGATTGCATGACCCAAAGAAGAGAAAGGCAAGAGGGAGAAATATGTTGTGATATCATGACATGTCGCAATATCACAACCCAAAGAAGAGAAAAGCAACGAGGAAGAAATATGTCGTGATATCATGACATACTGCTAGTTCACAATTTGAGAAGGCACATGTTACCAGATGATGTTTCCTTAGGTGGTCAAAGGCCTCATTAATGCATGATTTCTTGCACGATAAGCTTACTGAGCATGGAGGCCACTCGACTGCTACACCTAGATGTCAGAGACATTTATATGGCTCATTAATGCATGTTTCCATGGCTGACCAAGTGGCAATTGCTAGTTAAGATAAAAATATGTGAAGGTTCAAGAGGAAAAAGGGGGAGGAGGAGCTGAGTTTTGAGATTGGGAGGATGTATAGTTCCTGAGTGGGGAATAAATCATCGAAAGTGAGGCATCTTGCACCAGGAAAAGAAAACTACACCTTCAGGCTAGTGTTGTAATTGGCTTGTCAAGTTGTTAATGAAAAAAAAAATTGTGGTATTGAGAAGGGTGAAATTGGCTCCTACATCAATGGTATCAGAGTAGGAGTTCCTGAGTGTGTAAACAGATCGTCGGACGTGAGGCATTTTACACCAGGATCTATGGAAGGGTTGTGAGAAGAGAGTGAAGAAGAATGCCTCCATGAAGAAATCATGGTGGTGGAAGAAATATGGTGCCAGTAGAAGATTTCAAAGCTTTGCAAAGGCACGTTTAGGCCCTGCAAGAGGAGTTGCAGAAAGGGCTTGAACTCAGAGGAGAAGAGGACCGTAGTGAAGATGAAGTTGATGAAGAAGAGGACTAGTTTGAGGAAGAAGAAGAGGTTGTAGATCCTGCATAAGCTAGGTTATACAGAGCCATCTCCTAAATTGGAAAGAAACCAAAGATGAAGGTTTCTATGTATTCTAGAAATCTTGATACAGAGGACTTAATTGAATGGATCAATGATTTAGAGGAATACTTTGAGTATGAGGAGGTTGAAGATCTTGAAAGGGTCAGATTTGCTAAGACCAAGCTGAAGGGTCATGCTAGCATCTGGTGGAAGGGAGTGTAGCTAAAAAGAAATAAAAGAGGAAAAGAAAGAATAAAAAGATGGGATAGAATGGTAGAGAAGTTGAAGAGGCAGTTTATTCCTATAGATTACAAATTGGATCTACTAAGTAAAATGCAGAGTTTGAGACAGTCAAGCAAAAATGTCAAAGAATACACAGAGGAGTTTTATAAGATCTCCATCAGAACTGTCCATTCAAAGGCTAACAAGGAGAAGGTGGCCCGTTACATCAATGGGTTGAAAACTAGTATTCAAGAAGAGTTGAGTCTGGTTAGGATGAGCACCATTGAGGATGCTTACTAGTTTGCTCTAAAAGTTGAACAGAAGCTGAACAGAAGGTTTGAGGGTAAGCAAAGAGGAAGATGTCATGGAGAATGGACTGGTGGAAGAATATATGGAGGAAGAGATGAGAAGAAAGAAGAAGCTAGTAGCAGTCAAGATCAGAAGGGAGATAATGATTACAGATCCCATGGTCAGAACAACTACCAAAGAGGAAGAGGTAGATCTGGACATGGGTATGGAAGAGGAGGATTTCGTGGAACCTATTTCCACTATGGTGAAGAAGGACATTGAGCATACGAGTGTCCACAACACCGAGAAAGGATGAATAAGAGACCTAAGGGTCCTACTAGAGCTGCTATAGCAGATGAAGGTGCTGAATCAAAACATTCTAAGGAAGCAAAGAGAGGAGAAGTTATGGTCACAAGGAGAACCTTGTTGAATGAAGAGAAAGGACCAGACCGGAGGAGGAGCCTGTTTCGCACAAGGTGCAAATGTTCAGGCAAGGTCTATAATGTTATTATAGATAATGGTAGTACTGATAACTTGGTCTCTGAAGAAATGGTTACTAAGTTACAGCTAGAGAGGAGGAGACACCCACATCCATACCAGATTGTGTGGCTATAGAAGGACCATATGATATTGGTCAGTGAACAGTCCTTAGTCAAGTTCAATATTGGAAGATACCAGGATGAGGTCTTGTGTGATGTTTTGCCTATGAATGCTTGCCATATGCTATTGGGAAGGCCATGGTAGTTTGATCACCATGTAGTCCATGATGGACATGCCAAAACGTACTCCATAACAAATGAAGGAGTGCACCATAAACTAAAGCCACTAAAGGGGATGAATGAAAAGAGGTTGTTAACAATAATGAGAGTGGAATTTGTGGGGTTTGAAGAACTTAAGGGTTTGCACCCTGAAGACCTAGATTTTGCTGAAGCTTGGAGAGCTTGTATAGCCCCAGTTGAAAGGAAGGTGACAAAATAGTGCAAAAGTGAAGGTCACTTCTCAATCCACCCTGATTGTCTGATGCAGGAGAATCCAATGAAAAGCAAAATACCGCAAATAGGAAAAAGTGTCACGATATTGTGACATGTCGGCAAAGAAGAAAAGTGTCACGATATCATGACATGTCATATTTTTATGACTTAGGAAGGAGAGAGAGAGACGCGGAGCAAAAATCTCACGATTTTGCGACATGTCACGAAATCACGACCAGAAGCTAAGAGAAGGCGCAAGAGAGAAAAGTGTCATGATATCGTGACATGTCATGATATCATGACACTTTTCCTCCTTTGCACTTTCTCTCGTCCTTTGGTCACGATAATGCGACATGTTGCGATATCATGACACTTTTGTCTCTTGCGCCTTCTCTGGACTTCTAGTCATGATTTTGTGACATGTCGTGAAATCATCCTGGTATCTTCCAATATTGAACTTGACTAAGGACTATTCACTGACCAATGTCATAAAATCACGACCGAAGTAGGGGAGAGAGGGCGTCTGAAGAAAAATGTCGTGAAATCGCAACATGTCATGAAATCGTGACTGAAACAGGGGAGAGAGGGCATCCGAGGAAAATGTCATGAAATCGCAACCAAAAGGAGATAGGAAAGGCCAGAGAAGAAAATGTCATAATTTTGTGACATGTCATGAAATTGCGACCGAAGGAGCAGAAAGAAACCAAGGAAGGAAACTGTTGTGATATCGCAACATGTCACAATTTTATGACTCGAAGCAGAGAGCGAAGGCGAAAGGCAAAGATGTCACGATATCGCAACATGTTGCAATTTCGTAACCCGAAGTAGAGAGCGAAGGCGGAAGGCAAAGCTGTCGTAATATCGCGACATGTCATGATTTCATGACCCAAAGCAGAGAGAGAAATTAGAGAGCAAAGCTATCGTGATATCATGACATATTATGATTTCCTGACCCAAAGAGGTGAGAAGGAAGTAAAAAGGAAGAATGTCGCGATATCGTGACATGTCACGATTTCGTGACCAAAAGGAGAAAGAAGAGCCAAAAAGGAAAGATGTCACAATATTGAGACATGTCGCGATATCACGACACGAAGAAGAGAAAGGTAGCGAGGAAGAAATATGTCACGATATCATGACATACTGCTAGTTCATGACTCGAGAAGGCACGCGTTACCATACGATGTTTCCTGAGGCGGTCAAGGGCATCATTAATGCATGATTTATTGCCCAGTAAGCTTGCTGAGCATGGCGACCACTCGACTGCTATGCCCAGAGGTCAGAGACATTTATATGGCTCATCAATACATGTTTCCATGGCTGACCAGGTAGCAGTTACTAATTAAGATAAAAGGATGTGAAGGTTTAGGAGGAAAAAGAGGGAGGAGGAGCTGAGTTTTGAGATTGGCAGGATGTATATTTCTTGAGTGGGGAGCAGATCATCGAAAGTGAGGCAGCTTGCATCAGGAAAAGAAAAATACGCCTACGGGTTAGTGTTGTAATTGGCTTGTCAAGTTAATGAAAAAAAAAATTGTGGTATTGAGAAGGGTGAAATTGGCTCCTACATCACATTAGGATCATTTTACAACCTCTCTTAGTAACCTTGGTTACAGCATCATAATGATTACCTGGGGTCCACATCATGATGAAATAATGGATGTCTGGGTTGATCATGCTCTAGAAAAGTTCACTGTAATTAAGAGAGAATAAGTAGGGGACATCGAAAACCAGCGATGAGGAGCTATTCAAAAATCATCACTAGTTTACCTATTTTGAGATTGAGCCAAAAATAATCATTCCAAACCTGAGGTAATTTTCCCTAACACCCCCTGTTAGCTAGCCAAACATCGGCTTTGTTCCCTTCATGGTAGATGTGTTGGATGAAAATGTTTTCGTATTTTCTCATGAACAGTTTGCATTCTTATAAAATGTTACTTAAAGATCATGAATGAATATAATTTCCTTTAAAAATTTGATGATATGTAGATAATCTCCA
Source organism: Wollemia nobilis (assembly GCA_028583015.1). Classification (NCBI taxonomy): domain Eukaryota; kingdom Viridiplantae; phylum Streptophyta; class Pinopsida; order Araucariales; family Araucariaceae; genus Wollemia; species Wollemia nobilis. Next base: position 3,239,843 of record JAQPPZ010016040.1, on the reverse strand, counting down.
TCAATTATCACTATATTGATGTTCATATTGTGATAAAGAGCATACTCTAATATAAAAATCTAGCTTTGGCCATATTCTTAATCTGGATTCCAATTTTTTTTGTAAAACCAATTTTCCTTGATTATCTCTCAGGATGCCTCCCCATACCACAGTTCATTTAAATGGTTTTTTATGATTTTAATTATATTTTATATGGTTTAAATTTTCCCATACAAAATTTGTAGGGATCCTTCAATAATTAAATCTAACATATTTACTTATATTGTCACCAATATATTATCAATTATGTATAATGATTTTTAAAAAATATAATACATTAAATAATAAAAATTCAGCTATATTTTAGTAAAAAGTTGTGCTATAACAAACTTAAAGGTGGCATGTTGTATAAAAGTTAAAATTTCCATCCAATTTTATTTTTGTAGGTGGGATTCCTAGTAAAGTCGAGTCCTACGATTCAAATAGTAGATATCCCCATTATAGGGACATGACCTTTGTCCATTCAAATGAAGAAGCTCACTTGTTTAGAATGTTTGATCATACGGTGTCACTTTATCAAATATTATTTTGTTTTATATAATTTATGGTGAAACCTACCATTTTTCACATTATTTTTGTCTAATATTTTCTTAATGTTCTACTAAATTGTTTTTTGTGATGTCCTTATACCAACAGAAATAACTAGTATTTTTTTAGCATTAAAAATAGATTCTTCTACATTGAAAATAATTATGGTCAATTGTTGGTGGACATAAAAACTTTGTAAGTATAGATGTTAATGTGTAACCCAAATCACAATTTTTAGAATGTTTATAAATAATATAAATGAAAATTTGATATATACTAATTATTTTCTTTAAAATATTTAAGATAATTTATTTTCCTAAATGTTAGTGGAAATAATTTTTTTAGAAGTGTAAATAGTTAATTTATGACCCAAATAATAATTATAAAATGTTAATATATAATATAAATGATAGCTAAAGAAGTATGACAATTGATGGCACTTGTGTGTTTGATCATGTTTCAAGAAATGTTTGCTTATAAATTTTGTTGGATGTCTATGTAGTTATTTCAATTTAATTTTCTAAATGACTTTTCAAGCTATTCTTAAACATTTTGGTATAATATATGTTATAATGCATTTGAAACATCCAAATTTATTCTAATATTAATTTTTGGGTTGTTGCACTTACTCCAAATTTTGTTGCAAAAGTTGCTAATGCCTAATGTTATTTCAAGGATAATTGTATTTGATTTAACACCCTTTCAATAGCAGAATGTATGATTTAAGATAATATGAGACCTCAGTGGTAAAGTTTTGATGACATATGCAACTTTGATCACTTTTAAATATACAATGTAAAAATAAGAAAATTCATTTTAGCCTTCATTCCTTTTTCAAATTTTTTTGCAATCTTGTAATTTGATTTTACTAAATTTGAGCACAAACAAAATTATATCTTACATAGTGATTTCACTCTATAGAAATATTTACAGAAATTAATCACCCAAATTGGTAGAGACATTTTCATCACATTAAAGCATAAACTACCACTACATTCCTTGTAATTCAATATAAAACCCATAATATCCCATGAAACTATCTATATTTTTAATACCTTTCTTATTGATATCACTTCAAAGCATTGTTAAGGCACACAAAATTTGAAATAATCAATATATTCTTCCATCCCACCATAAAAGCAAGCTCCTTGTCACCAATAGTAAAACATTCATGTAAAAAAAATGTGAGTATCAAATTAGCCTCATTTTTGGCTTCATGGATGAAGTGAACCCCTATAAACCTAGACTCCTTCAAGAACTATGTCCACATGTCATCTTTCATATGTATAATGGTAAATACTTTTAAACTTTAAACGTAAGGTATATAATTATAATCCTCTAAGGGTAGAGTTGTATACCATGATTTTTTACCACAAGTATGGCTGGATAACCATATATTGAGAAAAAAAATATTCTCTATGAGGATAGTTATATTTTACCTATGGTCTTATAAATATTAAAATCTAGTTAAATTTTACTTATGCTTCCTTTACCAATATGTTCCAAGTTAATCAACTTGAAGTGAATCATTTAATGCATAATGTCGAATGAGTCATACACAAAATTGAATTACAATGAATCTTTAAACAAGGTTATTGAAGTTATGGTCTAATTTGCTATGTATAATGGTAAAAAATTATGGCCATAACTTCTAAATAATGTCAGCTAATATGAGGTCATCTAATTTTTGAATGAGGGAAGCAAATGTGCTAGTCGTCAATAAACATAATAGGAAACAATTTGAGACAACATGGTGGAACCAAAGATTTTATTCTTAGAGAGAGAATAAATACATTAAGGTGGATAACATACTAGAAGATAAATAAGGATGAATGGTGTATAATGCACATTCAAATACTATATATAACAATAACTAGTCAATGGACATGGGCATTAGAAGGTCAACATGAACATTCTTCACCTACCTCCTATGTTAGTGCATTGAGGAGGAATAAAATGAATTTATTTTTAACAACTTCTATAAATTCATTTTGTATAGACCAAAAAATAAATATACAAGGCTTATAATAATTACATCACAATTTGGATGGATACAAAAAAAATTCTCATAAAATAACTTTCAAACCTACAAGACCTCTAATATGAATAAATATAGACTCATTCGACTTTTTGGTAAAGACATATGTAATCTAATATTTTGTCTTATAGGACTTGATATGAATCACCTATTGTTGAATAAGTTATATGATATAGTGATGGTATACATCAAAGTGCTTAGTCCTTGTATGGAACACTATATTTTTGGTAAGATTAATGGTACTCTAATTATCATAGTGCAATATGATAGGTAGTTTCTAGTGCTATTATAATATGAAGAGAATATTTCTTAACCATATAATCTATTTGAATACCTCATTAGTTGCTATGTATTATGCTTATATTATAGATACGATAATTATACATTGCTTCTTGCTATAAAAATATATAGGACTAAAACCATATTAAAAAACATATCCTGTAGTGGATCTCATATCATCTACACAACCTATTTAATATAAACTAAAATATCCCATAAGGAGTAATTTTCCACTAGATCAGTACTCAATGCCTATGCTCAATGTGCTCTACACATACCTCAATATCTTCTTTGTAGCTTTCTAATAGGAAATTTTTTGATATGTCATAAATATAGATGCAATCCTAACTTCATAAGACATATGTGGTATAATATGGGTTAAATATCCTTCCATATACTTGTAGAAATTAGAGCAAATACTTTCACACAATTTTATATTTTCAGTCTAACTAACAAGTCCTTGGCATATTTTTTCTAGGAAAGGAAGATACCCTCTTTAGTTTTCCATACCTCAAATCCACTAAAGTAATGAAGAAGTCCCAAGTATGTAATTTCAAACATGTTTCCTAGTCATGACTTCATTTCATTGATGTCCTATAGATTATCATCTTAGATGATGGGTAATCCACATAGATTACAATTATGAGTATTCCATGGTTGAAGGTATTCACATGTAAGTTTAGATTGACTAGTTGTAACCATTGGTATTGAGTCCAATAAATAAAATTTACCACTACTAGATACCACCACCACCAAGGAGGAATGGTCTAGGTAATGCAACAAAAAAAAAAAAAATTATGGCATGTTCACAATGTTTCTCTAAGACCTCCTTTTACTATGGTCATTATAATTGACACATAGTATAATGGAACCAAAAATAACATAAAATTTATATATGTCAATAGGCCCTATATTTTATGTGCTATCCATGATGGTGACTATCATGTTCACTATTGAATGAACTTCCATATAAAATAATCATATATGTGTGAAGTGGGGGTTCACTAGAAAATCCACATTGCCATAAATTAAACACACAAACTCCTCCTTGAGGAGGTTTTATGAATGATGCATAAGTTGTTCCGCTAAGGCTCATGGTGGAAACAGATATTGTGATATAAACTTGCCAACAACCCTATATTTTATGTTTTCCCACCAAGAATAAGGATACTCCTTTTTTTAAATTCACAAAAAAAGATGCTAAAAATAGGTACCTAGTATTAAAAAAATAAAATGTTTTAAGTTGGGACCCACTAGTATTGCATGACTCCAAAATAATTAATGATTATTACATATCTACCATGGTTTTCCATATACAATTTTTCTTTCGAACATAATCAATTAAGTCATCATCTCTTTCTAGTGCAACAAAAACATATAAGACTACTTTTACAATGTTGTCAAGTGGCTGAGACCTTTTCTATGTATGTAAGTTTATCCATGACTCCTTTGGCATATTGAGGTAGTTGAAAAATGCATGGCCTTTTCTTCTCTTCTTCATCAATCATATAAATTGACCTCTCATTTATGTTTAATCAATACCAAAAAATTCAAAATAGAGAAGGTATTAGATTTAAAAAATAATAATAAAAGATTAATTATGGTTCCAAAAAAATGTAAAATCAATCCAATAGTTAGGAAATACATGTGGTTTATAAAACTAAATTGGATTTTTTTCAATAGAATAAAGAGGATATCATCAATGAATATTTCCCTTCAAGCAATAGATTCATTGTGACATAGTGAGATCCTTATAATTCAAGTTCAACTAGGGTTTTAGTCCACAACCCTAAAAGCATTGTTATGAAAATAATCAACAACTATCTCCAAGAAATCATATTGATTCTAGAACTTCCATATAAGGAAAACTACCAAAATATTTACTATGAGTAATGGAGATTCACACCCACTTTCAAGCCATGTTTGATTGATACTTTCTAAAAATTTATGGAATCAACACATTCTCTAAGAAAAATCAATAAATCATAGAAAACCTAAATCAATATGAAGGGTGTCCATAGACACCATGTCAATATCACTAATCGAAAGAATAAATATTATATGTTACCCTAATTCAATTTTACTAAATACTTCCTAAAGTTAATTATTACAATAACACCATAAACCAACATCTATAAGGTGCATAAGAACCCATTGGACTATACAATAAATAGAACATATAATTTGATCATACCATCAATCCAAGATTAATACCACATATTCAATAATACATATTATTCAATGGCCCTAGGTCAACTTTGGGATCATGGGTGCATCTTGCAATGAGAATGAAAATATATATGGAATGGAAAAATGGTCTCATATGTAAAGTAATTGAGAGGAACTTGAATGTCTTCTCTCTACACATATAACATCTAGATATGCTATGTATTATCCATATTTATGAGAGATAAAGTGGATACTCATGTGTTTTATCCAATTATCCTTACCTAAAATAATGACCAATAAGGGATTTATTACTTTCAAGGGATGGATAGACACATCATCTATAGTCAATATTAATGGGAGAGCTAAAATGACACATCAAAATACTACCTCACTACTCCTAAAAAGGGTTTCTATAGAAAAATGACCATATAACAATAAGACAACAAAAGAATCATAATATTTAGGTTGAATTCACCATATAAATACCATGATATGATGCAAAAAAAATAAAATAAAATGACCTTGCACACCCATATATTTCTAGTAGGGATAACAATATGTATGAATATATGTTGCATCATGTTAAAATGTATTTATGTCATACCTTGAAATACTAATCCATAAGCTCATATCAAGGAGGAATGAGATGTTGAGAGATGAAATCCTTCCAACACAAGTCTATGATGCCTTAAGTGGTAATATAGCACAAAAACATTTATCAAAATACAAAATTTTAAATTCAAAATTTATGAATGAAATTCTTAACAAAAGGATCTAGGTGTAAAATTCTACAAAAAATGTTGAATTGATGACCTTGATATTTCCATATATTTATAAAGTTCCAATTGCTCTATAGTTCTTGATAGTTATTCCTATACAACTATTGTCTAGATTTCAAATAGAAAGTTGATCATTCATCCTGTTACCTATGGGAGAGTTGAAGGAACTAACAATTTTTTTTTTTTTTTGAATAATTCTCTACATTGCACTAAAATCTACCCAAAATTACTTCAACTTCTAGGATAAATTATGAAAAATTAGATACCATAATGAGTCCTATGGATTCCATATACTTTATCCTATCATATATAACATTTAGGTGACACAAAATTTAGAAGAAAGAAGGAAATATATAGTTTAGAATAAAATCTCAAAAATAAGGTGGGGGTTTTTAAAAAATATTAAAAGTCTAAACCACATAGTGATATCACAACAACATTGTGGCAATTATGCATCCATCACCTAGAAATATTCAAACCTAGATCTAGTCCTTGAAATTTAAGTTATCTAACTCATAAATATAATGCCATTTTATTAAATGTTAAGAGTCATCCATGGGATTTGAACGTTAATTTTTGGTGCAAAATTTTTCACATCCAACCACTTGTCCTAAATCTCATGGGGTAAATGTTAAGCCTAATATATGAAATAACACGTGAAACTCTTTACTCTTAATAATTTACCCTAAACTTGATAAATTATGCAATATTTATGTCAACCAAAGTAAAAAAATGTAATAATAATTTGATAATTGATATATACTATAATATTGATTTATTAACAATGTTTATTAAAAATTTGGTTTTTCTTGGAATAATGTTTATTGTAGAATAAAAGGAATATATATATATTTTTTAATTTTTGAAAACATCGCAAGGGATACCATATTTGAGTAAGACCCAAGGAGGTAGGGACAAGTAGCATGCCTAACACAACATACAACAAGAACAAACAAACCCTTTCAAAGGATAAAAAAAGTAGATAAATATTTTTAATAGAAAGACAGGTTATAATTCAAAGGATTCTGATGAAGAGGAAAATGATTTGGACACTTGATCTGAGTTTCCTTTAACAATATTTTAAATTAGAATATTCTAAAAGCTGAGAAAAAAATGAAATCTTATAAGCTTTGTTTTAATTTGATTTACAATATCACAAATATATGATATAAATATTATTAATAATACATACACATATAATTTCTAATTTTTTACATAAGAATATTATTATAAAAATAGTTTTTTATTAATATTATTAATATTATTAAATGTAAAAATTAATATTAATTAGTATGTATTAATATATTAATTATCAAAGCACATAATGTTTTTCATGCAACCTTTACTTTTAAGGTTAAATGGGTTTTATAACAAGTTTTTAAATCCCATCGCACCATAATTATTACCAACCCGTTAGTGTGTAATGTAAAAGGAATATATATATATATATAAAAGCAAGCTTGTCATACCACAATTATTACAACTTAGAATATATTGTGAAAAAGTATTTTTTAGTAAGAGTATTAGTCATTTAATATAATTTATATTATTTTAATAATTTTTTTATTAAAAAAAATGAATCATTGAGTGCAGGCCTTGCTTACATTCTAATAAATTTTATATAAGTATTTTACTTGCTAGTTATCACCATTAACCCTTGCTCTCAAACAAAGAATAGGAACAAGGAACTCTTGGGATACCAAAAATTTTCTAATAAAAATTGGCAACTATATAAGTTAAGTAAAAGTTTGTTTAAACATATCAAATTACCCAATACTCCTTTTCATTTAGTATGTATGGCAGCAGGTACTTGTATTGTGATATCTACATATATACAAGTAACCCTAAATTATTTGTTTATATAGGTTATTTTTTATTACTTTAATTATGTTTTATGATTTAAATTTTACCATACGCATAGTCATGGGGAGCCCTCATAATTTTAATATTTTTTAATTAGTTGAAAGGGTTTTGAAAGAATCCTGAACCTTTTACAAAAATAATTAGGGGAAAACCCACAAATATTTATCCACCAATCAGCTACTAATCAAAACAAAAAATAATTCAAACCAAAGGATCCTGGTAAAAAACAACCAGAAGCAAAGAGATAAAAACAAGAGAGCCAAACTGATTACTCTGGAGTTAAATCTTCTATAATTTTCTTCTCTCAAAGAGGATGGCTTTGATAGTGTCACTTTTACTAGTAGATATAGTTTTGAAGACCCGAATTATATGTTAAATACTGGACATAACTCTACAATGAGATTGATAGATGTTCTCTAACACGGTATAGTTTTGAAGACCCGAATTATATGTTAAATACTGGACATAACTCTATAATGAGATTGATAGATGTTCTCTAACACGGTATTGGGTATCATTATGATGCAGGAGCATCCAACGGAAAGCAAAATACCACAAAGAGGAAAAATTTTTGCGATATTGCGACATGTCAGCAAAGAAGAAAAGTGTCGCGATATCACGACATGTCACGTTTTCACGACTCAGGAAGGAGAGAGAGAGATGAAAAGCATAAATGTCACGATTTCACGACATGTCGCAAAATCGTGACCAAAAGTCAATAGAAGGCGCAAGAGAGAAAAGTGTCGCCATATCGCGACATATCGCATTATCGCGACCAAAGGACGAGAGAAAGCGCAAAGGAGTAAAAGTGTCACGATATCGCGACATGTCGCATTATCGCGACCAACGGGCGAGAGAAAGCGCAAAGAGGGAAAAGTGTCCCGATATCACGACATGTCGCATTTTCATGACCAAAGGATGAGAGGAAGTGCAAAGGAGGAAAAGTGTCGCGATATCGTGACATGTCACGTTTTCACAACTTAGGAAGGAGAGAGAAGGCACGGAGAAAAAATTTTGTGATTTCGTGACATGTCACGAAATCATGACCGAAATAGGGGAGAGAAGGCATCCTAAGAAAAGTGTCACGAAATCGTGACATGTCACGAAATCATGGCATGTCACGAAATCATGACCGAAGCAGGGGAGAGAGGGCATCCGGAGAAAAATGTCATGAAATCGTGACATGTCACAAAATTCGACCGAAACAGGGGAGAGAGGGCGTCCGAGGAAAATGTCATGAAATCGTGACCAAAAGGAGACAGGAAAGGCCAGAGAAAAAAAATGTCGTGATTTCACGACATGTCACAAAATCGTGACCGAAGGAGTAGAAAGAAACCAAGGAAGGAAACTATCACAGTATCCCGACATGTCACAATTTTGCGACCCGAAGTAGAGAGCTAAGGTGGAAGGAAAAGCTATTGATATATTGCGACATGTCGCGATATCGTGACATGTCATGATTTTGCAACCTGAAGCAGAGAGCGAAGGCGAAAGGCAAAGATGTCATGATTTTGTGACCTAATGCAGAGAGAGAAAGTAGAGAGCAAAGTTGTCGTGATATTGCGACCCAAAGAGGTGAGAAGGAAGCAGAAAGGAAGAATGTCATGATATCGCAATATGTCACGATTTCATGATCGAAAGGAGAAAGAAGATCCAGAAAGGAAATATGTCGCGATATCACGACATGTCACGATTTCATGACCCAAAGAAGAGAAATGCAGTGAGGAAGAAATATGTCGTGATATCATGACATGTCGCAATATCACGACCCGAAGAAGAGAAAGGCAGTGAGGAAGAAATATGTTGTGATATCATGACATACTGCTGGTTCACAATTCGAGAAGGCACGCATTACCAGATGATGTTTCCTGAGGTGGTCAAAGGACTCATTAATGCATGATTTCTTGCTCGGTAAGCTTACTGAGCATTATGGCCACTCGACTTCTACACCCAGAGGTTAGAGACATTTAGATGGCTCATCAATGCATGTTTTCATGGCTAACGAGGTGGCAATTGCTAGTTAAGATAAAAATATGTGAAGGTTCAGGAGGAAAAAGTAGGAGGAGGAGATGATTTTGAGATTGGGGGGATGTATAGTTCCTGAGTGGGGAAAAAATCGCCGAAAGTGAGGCAGCTTGCACTAGGAAAAGAAAACTACGCCTACGGGCTAGTGTTGTAATTGGCTTTTCAAGTTGTTTAATGAAAAAAAAAATTGTGGTATTGAGAAGGGTGGAATTGGCTTCTACATCAATGGTATCAGAGTAGGATTTCATGAGTGTGTAAATAGATCATCAGACGTGAGGCAGTTTACACCAGGATTTATGGAAGGGTTGTGAGAAGAGAGTGAAGAAGAATGCCTCCATGAAGAAATCATGGTGGTGGAAGAAATATGGTGCCAGTAGAAGATTTCAGAGCTTTGTAGAGGCAAGTATAGGCCCTGCAAGAGGATCTGTACAAAGGGCTTGAACCCAGAGGAGAAGAGGATCGTAGTGAAGATGAAGTTGATGAAGAAGAGGACTAGTTTGAGGAATAAGAAGAGGTTGTAGATCCTGCACAAGCTAGGTTATACAGAGCCATCTCCTAAATTGAAAAGAAACCAAAGATGGAGGTTTATATGTATTCTAGAAATCTTGATACAAAGGACTTAATTGATTGGATCAATGATTTGGAAGAATACTTTGAGTATGAGGAAGTTGAAGATCCTGATAGGGTCAGATTTGCTAAGACCAAGCTGAAGGGTCATGCTAGCATCTGGTGGAAGGGAGTGCAGCTGAAAAGAAATAAAAGAGGAAAGGAAAGAATAACAAGATGGGATAGAATGGTAGAGAAGTTGAAGAGGCAGTTTATTCCTATAGATTATGAATTGGATCTACTAAGGAAAATGAAAATTTTGAGACAGTCAAGCAAAAATGTCAAAGAATACATAGAGGATTTTTATAAGATCTCCATCAAAACTGGCCATTCAAAGGCTAACAAGGAGAAGGTGGCCCGTTACATCAATGGGTTGAAAACCAGTATTCAAGAAGAGTTGAGTCTGGTTAGGATGAGCACCATTGAGGATGCTTACCAGTTTGCTCTAAAAGTTGAAGAGAAGCTGAATAGAAGGTTTGAGGGTAAGCAAAGAGAAAGAGGTCATGGAGAAATGACTAGTGGAAGAATATATGGAGGAAGAGATGAGAAGAAATAAGAAGCTAGTAGCAGTCAAGATCAGAAGGGAGATAATCATTACAGATCCCATGGTCAGAACAACTACCAAAGAGGAAGAGGTAGATCTGGATGTGGGTATGGAAGAGGAGGATTTTGTGGAACCTATTTCCACTATGGCGAAGAAGGACATCGAGCATACGAGTGTCCACAACACCAAGAAAGGATGAATAAGAGACCTAAGGGTCTTGCTAGAGCTGTTGTAGCAGATGAAGGTGCTGAATCAAAACATTCTGAGGAAGTAGAGAGAGGAGAAGTTATGGTCACAAGGAGAACCTTTTTGAATGAGGAGAAAGGACTAGAACAGAGGAGGATCCTGTTTCTCACAAGGTGCAAATGTTCAGACAAGGTCTGTAATGTTATTATAGATAATGGTAGTACTGATAACTTGGTCTTTGAAGAAATGGTTACTAAGTTACAGCTAGAGAGGAGGAGACACCCGCATCCATACCAGATTGTGTGGTTGTAGAAGGACCATATGACATTGGTCAGTGAACAGTCCTTAGTCAAGTTCAATATTGGGAGATACCAGGATGAGGTCCTGTGTGATGTTTTGCCTATGGATGCTTGCCATATGCTGTTGGGAAGGCCATGGCAGTTTGATCACCATGTAGTCCATGATGGACATGCCAACACTTACTCCCTAACAAATGAAGGAGTGTGCCATAAACTAAAGCCACTAAATGGGATGAATGAAAAGAGGTTGCTGACAATAATGAGAGTGGAAGTTGTGGGGTTTGAAGAACTTAAGGGTTTGCACCCTGAAGACCTAGATTTTTCTAAATCCTGGAGATCTTGTACAGCCCCAGTTGAAAGGAAGGTGACAGAACAGTGTAGAAGTGAAGGTCACTTCTCAATCCACCCCGATTGTCTGATGCAAGAGCATCCAATGAAAAGCAAAATACCGTAAAGAGAAAAAGTGTCACAATATTGTGACATGTCGGAAAAGAAGTGTCGCGATATCATGACATGTCATATTTTATGACTTAGGAAGGAGAGAGAGAGATGTAGAGTAGAAATGTCATGATTTTGCGACATGTCACGAAATCGTGACCAAAAGCCAAGAGAATGCGCAAGAGAGAAAAGTGTCATGATATCGTGACATGTCACGATATCATGACACTTTTCCTCCTTTGCACTTTCTCTCGTCCTTTGGTCGCGATAATGCGACATGTTGCGATATCATGACACTTTTCTCTCTTACACCTTCTCTTGGCTTCTAGTCATGATTTTGTGACATGTCATGAAATCATCCTAGTATCTTCCAATATTGAACCTGACTACGGACTGTTCACTGACCAATGTCATAAAATCATGACCGAAGTAGGGGAGAGAGTGCGTTCGAAGAAAAATATCATGAAATCATGACATGTCATGAAATCGCGACTGAAACAGGGGAGAGAGAGCATCCAAGGAAAATGTCACGAAATCACAACCAAAAGGAGACAGGAAAGGCCAGAGAAGAAAATGTCACAATTTTGTGACATGTCGTGAAATCGCGATCGAAGGAGCAGAAAGAAACCAAGGAAGGAAACTGTTGCGATATTGCAACATGTCATGATTTTATGACTCGAAGTAGAGAGCGAAGGCGAAAGGCAAAGCTGTCACAATATCGCGACATGTTGCAATTTCGCAACCTGAAGTAGAGAACGAAGGCAGAAGGCAAAGCTGTCGCGATATCGTGACATGTCACGATTTCATGACCCGAAGTGGAGAGATAAAGTAGAGAGAAAAGTTGTCGTGATATCGTGACATATCACAATTTCATGACCCAAAGAGGTGAGAAGTAAAAAGGAAGAATGTTGCGATATCGCGACATGTCATGATTTCATGACCGAAAGAAGAAAGAAGAGCCGAAAAGGAAAGATGTCGCGATATTGAGACATGTCGCGATATAGCGACCCAAAGAAGAGAAAGGTAGTGAGGAAGAAAGATGTCACGATATCATGACATACTGCTAGTTCATGATTCGAGAAGGCATGCATTACCAGACAATGTTTCCTGAGGCGGTCAAAGGCATCATTAATGCATGATTTATTTCCCAATAAGATTGTTGAGCATGGCGGCCACTCGACTGCTATGCCCAGATGTCAGAGACATTTAGATGGCTCATCAATACGTGTTTCCATGGCTGACCAGGTGGCAGTTGCTAGTTAAGATAAAAGGATGTGAAGGTTTAGGAGGAAAAAGAGGGAGGAGGAGTTGAGTTTCGAGATTGTGAGGATGTATAGTTCCTGAGTGGGGAGCAGATCGCCGAAAGTGAGGCAGCTTACATCAAGAAAATAAAAATACACCTGCAGGCTAGTGTTGTAATTGGCTTGTCAAGTTGTTAATTTTACAACCTCTCTTAGTAACCCTAGTTACAGCATCATAATTATTAACTGGGGTCCACATCACGATGAAAGAATGGATGTCTGGGTTGATCGTGCTCGAGAAAAGTTGACTGTAATTAAGACAGAATAATTAGGGGACATCAAAAACTAGCGATGAGGAGCTATTCTAAAATTGTCACTAGTTTACCTATTTTGAGATTGAGCCAAAAATAATCATTCCAAACCTGAGATAATTTTCCCTAACACCCCTTGTTAGCTAGCCAATCATCGACTTTGTTCCCTTCATGGTAGATGTGTTGGATGAAAATGTTTTCGTATTTTCTCATAAACAGTTTGCATTCTTATAAAATGTTACTTAAAGATCACAAATGAATATAATTTCCTTTAAAATAGTTGATGATATGTAGATAATCTCCATCAATGATCACTATATTGATGTTCATATTGTGATAAAAATCATACTCTAATATAAAAATCTAGCTTTGGCCATATTCTTAATCTGGATTCCAATTTTTTTTGTAAAACCAATTTTCCTTGATTATCTCTCAGGAGGCCTCCCCACACCATGGTTCATTTAAATGGTTTTTTATGATTTTAATTATATTTTATATGGTTTAAATTTTCCCATACAAAATTCGTAGGGATCCTTCAATAATTAAATCTAACATATTTACTTATATTGTCACCAATATATTATCAATTATGTATAAATATTTTTTAAAAATATAATACATTAAATAATAAAAATTCAGCTATCTTTTAGTAAAGAGTTGTGCTGTAACAAACTTAAAGGTGGCATGTTGTATAAAAGTTAAAATTTCCATCCAATTTTATTTTTGTAGGTGGGCTTCCTAGTAAAATCAAGTCCTACGATTCAAATAGTAGATATCCCCATTATAGGGACATGACCTTTGTCCATTCAAATGAAGAAGCTCACTTGTTTAGAATGTTTGATCATACGGTGTCATTTTATCAAATATTATTTTGTTTTATATAATTTATGGTGAAACGTACCATTTTTCACATTATTTTTGTCTAATATTTTCTTAATGTTCTACTAAATTGTTTTTTGTGATGTCCTTATACCAACAGAAATAACTAGTATTTTTTTTTGCATTAAAAATAGATTCTTCTGCATTGAAAAGAATTATGGTCAATTTTTGGTGGACATAAAAACTTTGTAAGTATAGATGTTAATGTGTAACCCAAATCACAATGTTTAGAATGTTTATAAATAATATAAATGAAAAATTGATATATACTAATTATTTTCTTTAAAATATTTAAGATAATTTATTTTCCTAAATGTTAGTGGAAATAATTTTTTTAGAAGTGTAAATAGTTAATTTATGACCCAAATAATAATTATAAAATGTTACTATATAATATAAATGATAGCTAAAGAAGTATGACAATTGATGGCACTTGTGTGTTTGATCATGTTTCAAGAAATGTTTGCTTATAAATTTGGTTGGATGTCTATGTAGTTATTTCAATTTAATTTTCTAAATGACTTTTCAAGCTATTCTTAAACATTTTGGTATAATATATGTTATAATTCATTTGAAACATCCAAATTTATTCTAATATTAATTTTTGAGTTGTTGCACTTACTCCAAATTTTGTTGCAAAAGTTGCTAATGCCTAATGTTATTTCAAGGATAATTGTATTTGATTTAACACCCTTTCAATAGCATAATGTATGATTTAAGATAATATGAGACCTCAGTGGTAAAGTTTTGATGACATATGCAACTTTGATCACTTTTACATATACAATGTAAAAATAAGAAAATTCATTTTAGCCTTCATTCCTTTTTCAATTTTTTTTTCAATCTTGTAATTTGATTTTACTAAATTTGAGCACAAACAAAATTATATCTTACATAGTGATTTCACTCTATAGAAATATTTACAGAAATTAATCACCCAAATTGGTAGAGACATTTTCATCACATTAAAGCATAAACTACCACTACATTCCTTGTAAATCAATATAAATCCCATAATATCCCATGAAACTATCTATATTTTTAATACCTTTCTTATTGATATGACTTCAAAGCATTGTTTAGGCACACAAATTTTGAAATAATCAATGTATTCTTCCATCCCACCATAAAAGCAAGATCCTTGTCACCAATAGTAAAATATTCATGTTAAAAAAATGTGAGTATCAAATTAGCCTCATTTTTGGCTTCATGGATGAAGTGAACCCCTATAAACCTAGACTCCTTCAAGAACTATGTCCACATGTCATATTTCATATGTATAATGGTAAATACTTTTAAACTCTAAACATAAGGTATATAATTACAATCCTCTAAGCGTAGAGTTGTATACCATGATTTTTTACCACAAGTATGGCTGGATAACCATATATTGAGAAAAAAATATTCTCTATGAGGATAGTTATATTTTACCTATGGTCTTATAAATATTAAAATCTAGTTAAATTTTACTTGTGCTTCCTTTACCAATATGTTCCAAGTTACTCAACTTGAAGTGAATCATTTAATGCATAATGTCGAATGAGTCATACACAAAATTGAATTACAATGAATCTTTAAACAAGGTTATTGAAGTTATGGTCTAATTTGCTATGTATAATGGTAAAAAATTATGGCCATAACTTCTAAATAATGTCAGCTAATATGAGGTCATCTAATTGTTGAATGAGGGAAGCAAATGTGCTAGTCGTCAATAAACATAATATGAAACAATTTGAGACAACATGGTGGAACCAAAGATTTTATTCTTAGAGAGAGAATAAATACATTAATGTGGATAACATACTAGAAGATAAATAAGGATGAATGGTGTAGAATGCACATTCAAATACTATATATAACAATAACTAGTCAATGGACATGGGCATTAGAAGGTCAACATGAACATTCTTAACCTACCTCCTATGTTAGTGCATTGAGGAGGAATAAAATGAATTTATTTTTAACAAATTCTATAAATTCATTTTGTATAGACCAAAAAATAAATATACAAGGCTTATAAGAATTACATCAAAATTTAGATGGATACAAAAAAATTTCTCATAAAATAACTTTCAAACCTACAAGACCTCTAATATGAATAAATATAGACTCATTCAACTTTTTGGTAAAGACATATGTAATCTAATATTTTGTCTTATAGGAATTGATATGAATCACCTATTTTTGAATAAGTTATATGATATAGTGATGGTATACATCAAAGTTCTTAGTCCTTGTATGGAACACTATATTTTTGGTAAGATTAATGGTACTCTAATTATCATAGTGCAATATGATAGGTAGTTTCTAGTGCTATTATAATATGAAGAGAATATTTCTTAACCATATAATCTATTTGAATACCTCATTAGATGCTATGTATTATGCTTATATTATAGATACGATAATTATACATTGCTTCTTTCTATAAAAATATATAAGACTAAAACCATATTAAAAAACATATCCTGTAGTGGATCTCATATCATCTACAAAACCTATTTAATATAAACTAAAATATCCCATAAGGAGTAATTTTCCACTAGATCAGTACTCAATGCCTATGCTCAATGTGCTCTACACATACCTCAATATCTTCTTTGTAGCTTTCTAATAGGAAAATTTTGGATATGTCATAAATATAGATGCAATCCTAACTTCATAAGACATATGTGGTCTAATATGGGTTAAATATCCTTCCATATACTTGTAGAAATTAGAGAAAATACTTTCACACAATTTTATATTTTCAGTCTAACTAACAAGTCCTTGGCATATTTTTTCTAGGAAAGGAAGATACCCTCTTTAGTTTTCCATACCTCAAATCCACTAAAGTAATGAAGAAGTCCCAAGTACGTAATTTCAAACATGTTTCCTAGTCATGACTTCATTTCATTGATGTCCTATAGATTATCATCTCAGATGATGGGTCATCCACATAGATTACAATTATGAGTATTCCATGGTTGAAGGTATTCACATATAAGTTTAGATTATAGGGACTAGCATTAAATACACCAATTTTAAAAATGCTATCAATATTTGTATAACAAGCCCTTCGAATTTATTTCAATCCATAAACTGACTTCCTTATTCTAAATAGCAAATGTTCTTCACCCTCTTTCATATATCCTTATGGCTAATTCATATAAATTTATTACTCTATTACATAATTAATAAAATAATTCTTTACATCCATTTGATGAATTTCCCACCTTGAATAAGTTACAAAGGCAATGACTATCCTGATACTATTATTTTTTGGCAATCAGAACAAATGATTCTCCATAATCAATTCCTTTATTCTGAATGTAACCCTTTGAAACATGTCTTACCTTATGTTTTTAACATTCTCATTGGATTCATACTTAGTTTTGCACTTCCATACACCTCAACATTTATTTCTTAGAAAATTCGAATAAGTCCCAAGTCTAATGTTTGATGAAGGATTTCTACTCATCTTGCGTGGCTTATTCTCATCCTATATTTCTTTGGATCTCCTCAAAAGTATGAGGATTATTGATTTCCATAAATTTTCTCACTTAAGCATAATTATTAGTTTGAATTTTCATCTAAACCTTCTTATTATTGTCATAGATTTCTTAGAGGCTTCTTATCTTCTTAGGTCGATTTTCTTCACCATCAGGATATTCTTTCCTTGATTTAATAACTAGTTTAAAAAGTCATCAATTTTGATTTTTTAAAGATGACATGGAGGATTTGAGACATAGCCTTAAATACCTCATTAAAATTTGTATCCCTACTAATAAAAATATCTTTAGATACAATATCATGGAGCATGTATATATTTCTATATAGCCAATAAAAATATACTTAATGTTGTTACTATAAAACTTCCTAGTTCTTATTAAATCTTACACAAGAACATATGCTTCACATTACTCTAAAATAGTCCAAATTAGGTTTATTTTCACCTTATTATTTATATTGTGATATTGTTATAGCATTATGTAGAGGACCTATTTTAAAGGAGATGTATTCACTACTTCTACCTAAAATTCTATAGGTAAGTTATTAGACTAAATCATGTGTCAATCCATTTCAACCAAAGTTGTATTTTCCATCCAACCACTCCATATTTTTGTGAAATGTATGTATTTGTTGTCTCTCTCAAAATCCTGTCTTTAAAAAACTTTCCTTATGTTGTGATTAACATATTCTCCTCCATTATAAATTCTTATCTTTTTTGTTATTTTGTTACTTTGATTTTTCAGTTTGGTGTTAAAACTGTAAATATTTTGAACACTTTATCCTTGGTATTAAGAAATTATGTCGATATCTTTCTAGAAAAATTATTTGTAAAATTTAATACATATTTTTCTCCCCTAGTGATTGAGAAGTAATAGGTCCACATAGGTAACTATACATAAGCTTAATCAATTATCTTGTTCTTGATATACTCTTTTCAAATAAGTATTTCTATTGGTTTCCAACCATACAACTTTCACAAAGATTTGTATTTACTTCGATCCAAGGGAGGCCAAGAACCATATGTTTCTTTAATAATGTTGTTAAACTTTGATAATTTAAGTTTCCAAATATTTGGTTTCATAATACACTAACATAACTATTCATTACAACATAAGTGACCTTGTGTGCAAGCTTGAAATTAGGTTTATATATTTCAATTTCTATTGTTCCTACTAGTATGAATTTCTATCCCTCCATTTTTTTATCAAACATTTATATTATTAAAATTCCAACTTGTATTAATGTTTTATTATATAATTCACTAAGAAAATATTATTTTATTATTTTATATATTAAATAATTTAGTAATTTCTAGTTTCTTATCATTATTATCATTCATGGAAGTAGTGTCAACATCGTCAATACCAAGTGATATGTCATCACCTAAAATAAAATTATGGGAGCTATTTTTATTCTCTAAAGGGCTAAAATAATATTTGTGATAATTTATATGCTAGCTTGCACTTGATTGAATGTACCAAGCATTTTTAGAGCTTCCAATAGTAAAAAAAGTGAGTAGAATATTTTGGAACACTCATCATATTGGAACATCGATCTACTTTATGGTCCCCACACTTATAATATGTTAGCTTAAATTTATTTCTTAATTGATTAATATTATACCTCTAATTGAAATTTTTTTGTTGCCAATTGTGTTGCTTCTTGCCTATTATATGGGTTGTTTCCATACGATTATTTTATTTTTTATGTTGGGTTATATTCATTTTTTCTTCATTGAATAATAGATCTTTTTTCTATAGTTATCAATGTATGTTTAGTCTTACTATATTAACCATTAATTTTCTTATGTTTATCTTCTTAACATTATAAGGGCCCACATAGCTCATCCAATACCATTATGACCACTTTTTCTTTTAGGTCAAGGTTGGATACAAAGTTATGATGTTTTTACATAGGCTATCAATTAGAAAATTCATAATATCTTCATATTTATATATTACCTGCATAGTGAAAAATAAATTTCTTATTCTTTTTAATTGGGTGAGATGGTCATTCATTCTCTCTCTTTCTTCTAGCTTAAGATGTGTCAATTGTTTCTTTCAATCGATTATTTTATGTATTCTAGTGTTCTCATACATTATAGAATGAATATCCCATACCTATTTTGATGTTTGAAGATCTATAACATGAGACTTGTTTCATGAATCTATATACCACTAGTGTTGAGCAAGGTGCAGCAACAGTATTGTCATTGTTGTCAACACAGTCAGATAGATCTGGTGTTTCAGTGGACAGGAAGTTCAAAAGCTATTCAGATGCAGAAGACAGGAGTTCAAAGGTTATTCAGAGTATGGACAGTGAGTTTCCAAGAAGACCGAAGTAGCCCATTTGCAAAAGATCAAAGAAAAAGACAAGTAAGAAAAGTGTCGCGATATCGCGACATATACAGCAGGCAAGAAAAATTGTCACGATTTCACGACATGTTGGAAGAGAGAGAAAAAGCTGGAAAAACTATCACGATTTCGTGACATGTTGGAAGAGAGAGAAGAAACAGGAAAAACTGTCATGATTTCGTGACATGTTGGAAGAGAAAAAAGCAAGTGGAAAAACTATCACGATTTCATGACATGTTGGAAGAGAAAAATGCAAGTGGAAAAATTGTCACGATTTCGTGACATGTTGGAAGAGAAAAAGGAAAGTGGAAAAACTGTCATGATTTCGCGACATGTTGGCAGAGAAAAAGGCAAGTGGAAAAACTGTCGCGATTTCGTGACATGTTGGAAAGAAAAAGGCAAGTGGAAAAGCTGTCACGATTTCGTGACATGTTGGAGAGAAAAGAAGTGGAAAAATTGTCGTGATTTCGTGACATGTTGGAAGAAAAAGAGAAAGTAGGAAGAAGTGTCACGATTTCGTGACAAGTTCGAAGAAAGAGAACAAGTTTGAAAAGTGTCACGATTTCGTGACATGTCGCATTTCGTGACTAAAATAGGAGAGAGAAAGTGAGTTGAAAAGTGTCACGATTTCGTGACATGTCGCATTTTTGTGACTTGAAAAGTGCAGGAAGGCAGAGAAGGAAAAGTGTCACGATTTTGTGACATGTCGCATTTTTGTGACTTGAAGAGAGTAGGAAGGCAGAGAAGGAAAAGTGTCACGATTTCGTGACATGTCGCATTTTTGCGACAAACGAAAGAGAGGAAGCGTACAGAAGTAGAACTGTCATGATTTCGTGACAAAAGTAGGAAGAAGACTTTGAAGGTAGAAGTGTCACGATTTCATGACAAAAGCAAAGAAGCTAAGTATGAAAGCAGAAGTGTCACGATATCACGACAAAAGCAGAGACGAAGTGTACGGAGGTGAAAGTGTCACGATATCGCGACATGTAGCATTTTTGCGGTCCGATACAAGGAGAAAGAGGAGAGAGAAAATAGTGTCACGATTTCGTGACATGTATTTTTGTGGGCCAAAGCAAAGAGAAAGAGGAGAGAGAAAATAGTGTCGCGATATCGTGACATGTTGTATTTTCGTGGGTCAAAGCTAAGAGAAAGAGCAAGGAGAAAAAGTGTCACGATATCGCGACATGTTGTATTCTCATGGTTAAGTTGAAGCCGACGAAGACCGATGAACAATCGACTAAAATTAGGGTTTATAGATGTCATGAAAACCGACTAAGATGAGGATTTACAGCCGACTAAGATTAGGGTTTTCATCTCAAACATTCTGTTATAAAAGGAGGGTTGTTTGGAGATTTCAAGTGTTGTCGATGTGCGTGAAGTTCGGTCATAGAGCGCAGAGTGCAAGTCGTATCGAATCGTGCTAAGTGCAAAATTCGCAAAGGAAGTAGAGTGCACAAAAGGGAGAAGATGATCGTTCGACTGTGATGCAGCAGATTGTGCGAAGTAATTTCGTAGAGAGAGCAGAGTGCGCAGAGATCGCAAAGGTGAAGCAGACTAGTCGAGGTCTTGTAAAAGTGGAGGTATCATTCTGTTAATCTTCTAGATTCATAATTCAAGTCCAGGTTGTAGCTTGGCATCAGGGGTTGGTGCTCCTTTCTGTTGGTGCAGATAAATAAGGGGTTGGTGCTCCTTCCAGTGGGTGCTGGTAAAGTGATTGTAAAGTTGTTGCTTTGCAAAGGCTAGATTTGGATGGTAGTCCAAGTAGTCATTCTTGAGGAGTAGCCACATTGGTGAACCTCATTAAATCTTGTGTTGTGTGATGCTCTTTTGTTATTCTTGTTGTATCTTGTCATAAGTTTTAATTGCTTCTATTTTAAGAGCTATAAATTCAAGATTAAAAGAGCTACACTGATTCACCCCCCCTCTCAGTGTCATTGTAAGACTAACAATTGGTATCAGAGCCAAGTTCCTATACAAGCTTAACCGGCTAGGGTGATCTTGGAAGTAACACAATGGCAGGTGGTGAAGGTTTCTCATCAAACAAAGCACCATTGTTTGATGGATCTAATTACGCGTTCTAGAGAATCAGGATGCAGACATATCTCTGTGCTTTGGGTTACGACATCTGGGATTCAGTAGTTAGTGGATACACAATTCCCATCACTCCTCCAAAAGAGGTTGACGAAAAGAAACTATTTGAAAACAACTCAAAAGCAAAAAATGCTCTCATGTGCGGATTAGCAGACAGTGAACTAGTGAAGATCATGAACTGTAATACGACAAAAGAGATATGGGACAAACTGAGGAGTATTCATGAAGGAGATGATAAGATCAAGGAGGCCAAGTTACAGACACATCGAGCTCAGTTCGAAGCATTGAAAATGAACGATGATGAAAACATTGAGGCATATATGCTGAGAGTCAATGGAATCATTAATGCGATCAGAGGACTCGACGAGGATATTGGAGACTCTGCCATCATGAAAAAGGTACTAAGATCTCTTCCTCAAAGGTTTGATTCCAAAGTCTCAGCAATAGAAGAAGCTAAAAATCTAAATTATTTTAGTATAGATGAGATGTATGGTTCTTTAACTGCATATGAGATGAGGATAGGAAGATCTAAACCCACAGACAGAGAAGCGGCTTTTAAAGCCCTTAAAAATAAAAACACTAAACAAGAGTCCGAGGAAGAAGGGACATCAGATGAAATGGAAGCAAACTTTGTTAGAAAGCTAAAAAAGGGAAAAGGAAAATACAGAGGGAAGCTACCATTTAAATGTTTCAACTGTGGAGGCATCGGGCATTTTGCGACTAAATGTCCACTTAAAGAGCAGAACAAAAATGATGAAGGATCGCACCATGAAAGAAGTGACTGGAAGAAAATGAACTTCAGAAAAGGCAACTTCAAGAAGAGAAGTTTCATCTCCAAGAATGTCAGTTCATCAGAAGACAGCTCCGGAGAAGAGTCTGAAGAGGAAAAAGGTGAAGCTCTTTTCATGGCATTTGAAGAAGCAAAATCAGAAAAGGAAGAAGGAGTGATCTCTGAAGTATGTGGTGAAAACCCTGAGGCTGAAGTAGATCTAGAAGGTGAGTTGATCTCTGCACTTGAAGAGTGGGAGATAGAAAAGAAAAAGAATAAGAAACTTTCAAGAAAGCTTGCGGATGCAAATGAAATCATAACCAGTTTGAAAGTACAGATAGAAGAATCCAAGAAAATCTTCGAAGATCTCGAAGTGCAAATAACCATGAGAATAGACTATTGCAGCAAGCTAGAAGAAGAGACTGTTGGTTTGAGAATGCAGCTAGAAGAGATGAATAAGAAAATTAGTTGTTATCACAAACGTGAAGAAAGTTCTATGAAGCTGGATAAGATCATAAATGACCAAAGACCTGCAGGCATCAAGTTTGGTCTGGGTTTCATCGAAGGAGAATCATCAAGTGGATCAAAGGCCAGAAATGTAGAATCCACAAAGAATGAAGATAAGAAACAGGTTGATCAAGGGAAAATGCCTCATGCAAAAGAAAGCAATAATGCCAGGCTCGAAAGGAGAACTGACAATGATGGATTCACCAATGTCACACATCAAAGAAGAAGAAGACCTATGGCTCCTACGACAACATGGCAAAGACCATCTCCCAGGTTCAATTATCCCTTCTCTCGGTTTCTGTTTTAAATGCAATGGCTATGGACATAAAATCTCGGACTACAAATATAATGTTAGACCAAGGAATTTCACCAGTAGAAATGCTTTTTCTCCTCTGATGAATTATACGAGTAGAATGTTATAACTGTCACAATTTTGGGCACATTGCAAGAAACTGTAGAAGCACATTTTCATCAAATCAGTTTTAGGGAAGAAAAGTTCAACCAAATAGGATGAGACAAAATAGAAAACTTCTCGTAAAACATGCACAAGCTGTTGATAAGGGAAAGGCAAAACAAGAGCCCAAAACCACTATCAAAATGGAGTGGAAAGAAAAGGAACAACTTAAGGAAGAAAAGGAATCCTTAATTGTACAAACAACATTTAAAGCACAGAATAAATATGTGCCATGGATACTTGATAGTGGATGCTCCAGTCATATGACAGGTAACAAACAAAAATTTGAGAAGTTGCAGAAATATGAAGGTGGTTCAGTAAAGTTTGGAAATAATGATGGAGCTAAGATAGTTGGCAAAGGTTCAGTCAAAATTATTAATGAAAAAATTAAGTCAGAAGAAGTCTTGTTTGTGGATGGTTTGAAACATAACCTGTTGAGCGTAAGTCAGATTTGTGATAAAGGTCATGAGGTAGTTTTTAAGAAGCAGGGTTGTGAAGTCAGAAAGACAAATAGTGGAAAATTGATAGCAACTGGATCAAGAACATCTGGAAACTTGTACACGCTCTCAGAGACTTCAGAAGGAGCTTGTTTTATTGGACAGGAAGAAGAAAATTGGTTGTGGCACAAGAGACTCGGTCATATCAGTTTTGATAACCTAGTAAAAATCACCTCAAAAGGAGCAATGAGAGATATTCCCACCATAAGCAAACCTGCAAAACAACATTTGTGCTTCATGCCAAAAGGGGAAACAAACTAGAGTCTCTTTCAAAACAAAAGAATACTACACAAGCAAACCTTTGGAACTAATACACACTGATTTATGTGGACCCATGAGAACACAAAGCATAAATGGTGACAAATATTTTATGTTGTGCATTGATGACTATTCCAGAATGACATGGATATTCTTCTTGAAGCATAAATCAGAAGCTTTTGATATGTTCAAGATTTTCAAAAACCAGGTTGAGAATGAAACAGGAAAGAGGATCAAATGTTTAAGATCAGACAGAGGAGGAGAATTCATTTCAGAGGAGTTTGCAGAATACTGTGAAAAATACGGTATTAGGAGACAGTTCTCAGTAGCCAGGACACCTCAACAAAATGGAGTGGTAGAAAGAAAGAACAAGACAGTGCAGGAAATGGCACGAACTATGTTGGCTGAAAGCAGAGTAGTAGATAGATTTTGGAAAGAAGCAGTCCATATTGCGGTGTATATCCAAAATAGGTACATGCTGAGAACACATGAAAGCAAAACTCCTTATGAATTGTGGTTCGGTAAAAGGGCAACAACAAAATACCTCGGAGTTTTTGGCAGCAAGTGCTATATCAAAAGAACTAGAAGATAATCTTGGTAAGTTTGAAGATAGAGCAGATGAAGGTATTTTTGTTGGTTATTCATCTAGAAGCAAAGCTTACAAATGCTACAACAAAAGGCTAAAGAAAATTGTGGACAGTGTTGATGTTAAGTTTGATGAAGGTAAAGAACGAGTAATTAGCTATGAAACGAACTACCCAATCTATGAAGAGGTTATTGAAGGAGATGAGGAAAATGAAATTGAAAAGATACAAAAAATTGACTCAGATGATGTAAGTTGTGATTCAGAAGCGAGAAGAGAATAAGAAATTCAAAACAGCAATTGGCAAAAAAATCATCCTAGAGATCAAATAATTGGAGACCCCAAAGTTGGTGTTCAAACAAGAAGAAGAGTAGCAAGTAACTACTCTCTATTATCCAGCATTGAGCCCAAGAATGTTGCTGAAGCAAGCAAAGATGAAGGTTGGATGAAGGCAATAAATGAAGAATTAGACCAGATCGAGAAAAACAAAACTTGGGAGTTAGTACCTAGACCTGCGAACAAAAATATAATCGGGACTAAATGGATCTTTCGTAACAAATTGAATGAAGACGGACAGGTAGTCAGAAATAAAGCAAGATTGGTATGCAAGGGGTATGCACAAGTTGAAGGCATTGACTTTGAGGAAACGTTTGCACCAGTAGCTAGACTAGAGGCAATCGAGAATGTTTCGGCTTTAGCAGTCTACAAGAATTTCAAAGTTTATCAAATGGATGTGAAATCAGCATTTTTGAATGGGAAACTTGAAGAAGAGGTTTATATTGAGCAACCGGATGGGTTCCAACTTGGTGATAATCCCAACTTTGTTTGTAAGTTGAAGAAAGCTTTATATGGCTTAAAACAGGCACCCCGAGCATGGTATGCAAGACTAGACAACTATCTCACTCAACAAAGGTTTAAGAAAGGTATGGTGGATAGTAACCTGTATGTCAAAACAGAAAATGGGCATCTTATTGTTCTTGTTGTATATGTAGATGATATCATATTTGGCAGCAACAAAGATGAGTCATGTAAAGATTTAGCAAATAAGATGCAAAAAGAATTTGAAATGTCAATGATTGGTGAACTGTCATATTTCCTCGGTTTGCAAGTTAATCAAAGTAAGAAGGGCATATTTATTTCTCAAGTTAAATATGTAAAAGAGATGTTAAAAAAATTCACAATGGAGGATTGTAAGCCAGTTAGCACTCCCATGACGACAAGCTGCAAGTTGAGCAAAGATGACAAATCTCCACCTGTTGATCAAACCATGTACAGATCTATGATTGGAAGCCTACTGTACCTAACAGCTACCAGACCAGATATTTTGCAGGCAGTATGCATGGTAGCACATTTTCAGGCCAATCCCAAGGAGACTCATGTGATAGCAGTAAAGAGGATTCTTCGGTATCTCAAGGGTACTATGGAGTATGGGTTGTGGTATCCAAAAGGTAAAGACTTCACCCTTATATCATATTCAGATGCAGATTGGGCAGGATGTGTAGATGACAGAAAGAGTACCAGTGGAGGTGCATTCTATCTTGGAGACAGATTGGTTGCATGGCACAGTAAGAAGCAAGAGTCAGTTTCTTTATCAACAGTAGAGGCAGAATATATTGCAGCGACAACATGTTGTACGCAGGTATTATGGATGAAACAAACCCTGAAAGATCTTGGTATCTGCTTCAGTGAACCAATATCAGTTAAGTGTGATAACACCAGTGCCATTAACATCTCCAAGAATCTAGTTATGCATTCACGCACAAAACACATCGCTATCAGGTATCACTTCTTGAAGGAGAAAGTTGCAGAAGGTGAGGTTAAATTGGATTTTGTTCCAACTACAGAGCAAGTAGCAGATATCTTCACAAAACCATTGCCCAAGGAAGTTTTTGAGTACCTTCGCAATAAATTGGGAGTGGTCACACTTCCCAAAGATTGACTAGCTACAGGGATCACATTCTCAGGGGGAGCATCTAAGTATTTGATTATCTTGTTGCTCATGTTCATGATTTTTGCTAAGTATAATCAATTTTGCTTGAGAATGTTGTGCATGGACTCAGGGGGAGTCTGTAGTAGCCCTTTGGTATTATTGTCAAAGGGGGAGAAGAGTTACAGGAAATTGCACATGTGTTGCCAACAATTCCAAAGGGGGAGATTGTTGAGCAAGGTGCAGCAACAATATTGTCATTGTTGTCAACACAGTCAGATAGATCTGGTGTTTCAGTGGACAGGAAGTTCAAAAGCTATTCAGATGTAGAAGACAGGAGTTCAAAGGTTATTCAGAGTATGGACAGTGAGTTTCCAAGAAGACCGAAGTAGCCCATTTGCAAAAGATCAAAGAAAAAGACAAGTAAGAAAAGTGTCACGATATCGCGACATATACAACAGGCAAGAAAAACTATCACGATTTCATGACATGTTGGAAGAGAGAGAAAAAGCTAGAAAAACTGTCACGATTTCGTGACATGTTGGAAGAGAGAGAAGAAGCAGGAAAAACTGTCATGATTTCGTGACATGTTGGAAGAGAAAAAGGCAAGTGGAAAAACTGTCACGATTTCGCGACATGTTGGAAAAGAAAAAGGCAAGTGGAAAAACTGTCACGATTTCGTGACATGTTGGCAGAGAAAAAGGCAAGTGGAAAAACTGTCACGATTTCGTGACATGTTGGAAGAGAAAAAGGCAAGTGGAAAAACTGTCATGATTTTGCGACATGTTGGAAGAAAAAGAGAAAGTAGGAAGAAGTGTCACGATTTCACGACAAGTTCGAAGAAAGAGAACAAGTTTGAAAAGTGTCACGATTTCGTGACATGTCGCATTTTCGCGACTAAAATAGGAGAGAGAAAGTGAGTTGGAAAAGTGTCACGATTTTGTGACATGTCGCATTTTTGTGACTTGAAGAGAGAAGGAAGGAAGAAGGAAAAGTGTCACGATTTTGCGACATGTCGCATTTTCATGACTTGAAGAGAGCAGGAAGGCAGAGAAGGAAAAGTGTCACGATTTCGTGACATGTCACATTTTCATGACAAATGAAAGAGAGGAAGCGTACGAAAGTAGAACTGTCACGATTTTGTGACAAAAGCAGTGAAGAAGACTTTGAAGACAGAAGTGTCACGATTTCGTGACAAAAGCAAAGAAGCTAAGTACGAAAGCAGAAGTGTCACGATATCATGACAAAAGTAGAGACGAAGTGTACGGAGGTGAAAGTGTCACGATATCGTGACATGTAGCATTTTTGTGGTCCGATACAAGGAGAAAGAGGAGAGAGAAAATAGTGTCGCGATTTCGTGACATGTATTTTTGTGGGCCAAAGCAAAGAGAAAGAGGAGAGAGAAAATAGTGTCGCGATATCGCGACATGTATTTTTGTGGGTCAAAGCTAAGAGAAAGAGCATGGAGAAAAAGTGTCATGATATCGCGACATGTTGTATTCTCGCGGTTAAGTTGAAGCCGATGAAGACCGATGAATAGCCGACTAAAATTAGGGTTTATAGATGTCATGAAAACTGACTAAGATGAGGATTTATAGCCGACTAAGATTAGGGTTTTCATCTCAAATATTCTGTTATAAAAGGAGGGTTGTTTGGAGATTTTAGGTGTTGTCGATGTGCGTGAAGTTCGGTCGTAGAGCGCAGAGTGCAAGTCGTATCGAATCATGCTAAGTGTAAAATTTGCAAAGGAAGCAAAGTGCACAAAAGGGAGAAGATGATCGTTCGACTGTGACATAGCAGATTGTGCGAAGTAATTTCATAGAGAGAGCAGAGTGCACAGAGATCGCTAAGGTGAAGCAGACTAGTCGAGGTCTTGTAAAAGTGGAGGTATCATTCTGTTAATCTTCTAGATTCATAATTCAAGTCCAGGTTGCAGCTTGGCATCAGGGGGTTGGTGCTCCTTTCTGTTGGTGCAGATAAATAAGGGGTTGGTGCTCCTTCCAGTAGGTGCTGGTAAAGTGATTGTAAAGTTGTTGCTTTGCAAAGGCTGGATTTGGATGGTAGTCCAAGCGAGTCATTCTTGAGGAGTAGCCACATTGGTGAACCTCGTTAAATCTTGTGTTGTGTGATGCTCTTTTGTTATTCTTGTTGTATCTTGTCATAAGTTTTAATTGCTTCTATTTTAAGAGCTGTAAATTCAAGATTAAAAGAGCTACACTGATTCACCCCCCCTCTCAGTGTCATTGTAAGACTAACAACTAGATGAGTGTTTGTGCATTTATATCCTTTTTATTATATTTAATATGTTTATCTATATTTATTTCCCTATATTGTGTTATTAAATCATACAAATATTATATTTTTAATACTAATATCATTTTCATGTTTCTTTTTATACCATATAATTTTTTTGATACCATATAGTTGGTATTTAGACACATGATTTAAGTAGTTATTAGGAATTATCACATCATAGTTAATGTGTATGTAATTTGAGTAACCACTCAACACATGGTATATCAAATCTACTAGAGGATATAGGTATAACCATTCATCATGGCCCGTGTGAAATTTTATGTGGTATATCAATCCATCAAAAGGTTTATGCATACACTATAAAATATTGGTAGTTGTAGATTAAGTTAGAAGATTGTTATGTCATATTTGGACACTCATTACATTTAAACACCTATTATTTCATAGTTGAATTTATTGAGACATTAAGTTATATTCTATCAAAGAAAGGAAAAATACTTCAGTAAGTCAACTCTATCAAAGACTAATAAGGTCATACAATAAGTCAACTCCATCAAAGACTAATAAGGTCATACCTTACAAATAACAAGAAATTCAATGTCTATATAAATAGGATAATAAGAATATCTTGAAAAAGGTATTAGTTATACCTAAAAATAATGTATGGGATATACATCATATACTCTCAAGAGATAAAAATTCTAAATTATTGTGGTGAAGAGTAGAAAACTTATAAAATGAATCAAATATATAGAATGTGAATTTCCATTTCAAGCAAACAGAAGACTTGTCGTTTGTATATAGATATCAAAATTGCAATCCTAATGAAAGATCATTTGTGCACTTATATTATGATAAAAATATTAAAAAATCCATACAAGAACAATTCCAAAGTTTAAACACATCAACATTAATAAATAAATAAATTTTGGTGTCATTCATTCATATTAAAGATACTATAAATTCAAGATCAAGGATCCCATATTTTGAAAGGAAATGGTTAAGGATTAGATGCATACTTGTAGGTAGATAATGAAGAATATTTCATAGACATGGAGCTCATCCACGAGTACCTCATGCTAAAAATAATTTTTACAAGTCACATACCCATGTGTCAATGAATATTAATCACAAGTGCCTTACAAGAAATTAATACAAGTTTTTGCATGTGGTAAGAATCTAAAAAATACATACATATTGTTAGAATATATTACATTATTTGGTACATACTAATATACCACATTGGGTACATCTTTAGATTACGAGAGTATCATAGATTAGAGTGTGAGTATTTACTTTATGCAATGTAATAAATACACAAGTATTCTTGGAATGTGCAAAGTATTTAATAATGTAAATGTGCATAATAGTACATGTTGGCATGAAGCAGGGTTGTGCATAGTGGCAAATATTCTCAAATTGGGTGAATATTATAATTTCCAAAATTGGAAATTGGCAAATATGATGACCATCGGTGTTGGCCCGTTCACCTAAAATTTTTAGGATCAATTTTTTCTTAGGGTCAATTCACCACAATATATATCCAAACATAGGCATATTTGTACTCGTTGGAAAGCTCTTTTCAAGCATGATATAATGGTGGTGCTTTTATGAAGTTATAAGATGATTTAATAGGTAAAAATTTTCCCCAAAAATGAAATTACTTTTTAGGGATTCAAATACCCCAAATTTTGGTGTGAAGATGCTACATTTTATTTTCTTAGGATTCTCCATTATTCACCTTGATTTTGTTTAGGATTCACCATTTTTTTACAAGTATATTTTAAGTCCAAACCCTTATGCATAACCCTGACATGAATACATAGAGTAGTAAAGTAAAGAGTCTCAATAAGAGTGAAGGTCAAGATTACTCCATATAAAGAGTCACATTCCATTATATATGTGTCTATGTGTGTGTGAGATAAGATACAATGTAGAGTGAGAATGTGTGGAAGTATGGTGCATTGGAGATATTTATTCTATCAAGATACTATTTTCATGAGCATTTATTAGAAAAACTTTTATGAGTTGTTGCATCATTTATTTATGAGTTTTATATATTTATAATATTACCATTAACTTATATTTTTTATAGAAACTTTATTTTAGATATTGTGGTTATTTGCTTTAAGTAGTAAGCATCAAAATATAAAAATGGTATTAGATCCATAAGGGATATTGATAGGAGATACAGAGAGCCACAAGGGAGGTTGAGAGGATATAGGGAGATTGCATTTTTAGAATTTTAGAAGTTGTAGTTTGGCTAGAGTCTTTCCATAGGGTTTCAACAAAACTTGTAAAGACTATGACTCAACATAAATTTATTTCCACTAGATTGAAGGATAACTAGTGGAGTTTATTAACATTCAAATTTTGGATATTTGGATGTATTTGGTTGCTAATGTCTAATTTTTTGTTACAGAAAATTAGTTCTCAAAACTTTAGAAGCTTCCTACAATAAATAGAGAATAATTTCACCTTTGGTTGCTTGAAATTCTATGTGCTTTCCTCGTGTAGGGATTAATTTTGAATTTAGCAAAAGAGTAGATATTTAATATTAAAGAGGTCCAATAAAGAGGCCCCATTGAATATTGAAGATTGAAGATTGAGGAGACTCAAGAAAGAGGTCATCATTGAATATTGAAGACTATAGATTGAATATTGAGGATACCCAATAAATAGACCCCCATTGAAGATTTAAGACTGTATATTGAATATTAAGGAGACCCAAGAAAGGGGTACCCATAGCAGATTGAAGGAATAAGAGAGAAAGAGTCCAAAGAACCTCTATTGAATATTGAAGAAAGAGGAGACTCGAGAGAAGATATCCCCATTATAGATTTTATAAATAAGATAGAATATTGAAAAAAGAGGAAACCCAAGAGAAGAGATTTTAAAAAAAGGAATGAATAATAAGAAGGCTAGAAAAGCCCTATTAAGAAATTTGAAGAAGTGGCCATTGGAAAAGTTTTGAATAAAGTTTGAGGAAGAAGATTGCAAGAAGAAGAAACTCCTAAAAAGAGGTAATCACATCAAAATTGAGAAAATTATTGTCATTCAACAACAAGCCCAAAAGTATTTGTGAAAATTATTCAAGGAGAAGATTTTTGGCAAGAAGTTTTCCAAAATTAAGAAAGTACTTTTAAAGACTTAAAAACATTTAGATTATTGAAAAAGAGGCTAAATTTAAATATATAATTTAGTGAGAGCTAAGGAGGAGAAAAAGGATAGAAGAAACCACCAAATTGAGAATTTTTAAGACATCCATTAAGATTTTGAAGGATAATTTATAAAGGAGAAGATTGTTATTTTTTTATGCAAAAATTGAAGGGTCATAGGATAGCAAATTGAATGAGACATATAGCTATAAATTGAAGATGTTTTGGGCAGATTTTATGGTGACCTTGAGAAACAATTGAAGGAGAAAATGATAGTAAACTAAGGTAGTGATTGGATGAGTTAGATACTATATTTAGACAACAATATATAGGAGGATAAATCAGATTTTTTGAGTAGTGATTGAAGAGTTTTAGCACTAAAAAATTAGGTAGCATCATAAGGAGATAGTAGAGTTATATTTTGAATATTTTTTTATCATATTTGAGAGATCTTTGATTAGCAAAGCAAAGGAATATTTGGTAGTGACTGAAGTTGTAGATTGTAGAATTCTTGGAGACCAAGAAGTTAGTATTTGGAGCTTCAAAAGTCAGATAAGTTGAAGTGGAAGAAATATGAAAATTTTAGCATTATATAATAGCTATTTGGCAATAAGAATGAATTTTTTTTAATATAATACTTCAAAGAAGGTAGAAGTTGTTTTGGGGGCAGCAAAGTAAACGAAAGTGGAACTACCAAATTTAAAATTTGAGACAATAAAAAAGTGAATCAAAATAACCAAGGATATTAAATACAAAAGGAGGTAAAAGAGATTTTTAATATTGGTGCTATAAAATTTCATTAATTCAAGAATTCAAATTCGCTTATTAAAAAGTTTTTTAAAGCACCATATTAGATTTATTAAAACCAAAAAAAGATAGTCTAAGTTAAGTATCTCCAAGTGAAGGATGAAGACATATTTATCATCCAAGAATCCATAAAATAAAAAAATAAATAGTGAAGTTAAATATTGCTTGAAAGGAAATAATATGGAGATGAAAAAATTTATATATATGTTGTTATAATAATCCAAGCAAATTGTAAATAAAAATAGTGAAGAAAAGTCGCCAAAGAGGTGGTAGATCCACCAAGCACAATTGGACGCACCACCTTATTAAAGGAAGAGATACCTTAGTGAATAAGGGCCACCAAAAGGTGAAGTTTGAGTGCCATAATAAATAAGCCAAGGTTTTATTATAAGAAAGATGGAAAATTATAGCACAAGAAGGCTAAGTATCCAAGAGTTTCCTAGGAAGAGCCACCGTGAAAGGGGGAAGAACCGCTATGCAAAAGAGAAGAGATACCATATAAGGTAGAAGAGCCACAAATCAAGGAGGAGGAAACAAAAGAATTTATATAAGGAGTAGAAGCATCAAAAGTTGAGGATACATCAAGAAGAGATGAAAGATATATTGAAAGTAGATCAAATATCTTGAGCGTGTAATTATTGTAAGCAAGATAGAAGAGTTTACATTTGCAACTGCCATATAGGAAATAAAATACCTATATTGAAGAGAGTGCTAAGAAAGAGTGCAAGTCGAACAACCATTAAGGAAATATTTGAAGACACGTTAGGAAAAGAGTGTCAAATAAGAACTTCAAGTTAAAAAATCATTGAGGAAGGATTTAAAGAGCCATTAGGTTGAAGTAGAATCATCATAAAACTAAAATTTGAGCACCATTTCATTTGGTATAATGACAAAGCTCCTAGAATATTATTTTACTCAAGACATAAAAATTTGCAAGGATCATAGATAGTGTAAAGGCAAAAAAAGAATCAATATTGTTACGTTTAAATATTTAGTACCACTTTGTTACATTATTGTGAGGAAGTGAAGAAATTGTTTGCCACATGTCACATTGTAGAAGGAATATATACCGCCTAAATTGGATAAGGAAATTTTTCCTACACACCACTAATGCATGAGATCCATGTTTAGTGTAAGATATATTTCAAATTTCTTGAAGAAAATGGAGCACATAATAAAGGAGAGAATATTGGAGGACACAAAGTCCAATAAATATGTAGAAGGAGGTAAAATATTTGAAGACTGAATATTTGAGGATAAAGAGACCAATGGATATGCAGAAGGAGATCAAATATTTGAAGATGTAAATTTAGCGTATCATATACAAGGAGGTATAGAATATTTGAACTAATTTAAACCTTTACAAATATTAAGGAGGTATAAGGAATAATATTATTAAGGTTAAGGTTAATTAATCTATATATACTTGATATTAATTGAATAAATGGAGAAATAAGGTAATGAATTGATTAATTATAACCTTAGTAGTTTTTTTGAATGACTTGGAAGATTGTCTAAGTGATAAATATTTAATTTACTTTTTTAAATTACTTTATTCTATTTTGAAATTCAAGTTGCATAGAAATATTTCAAAATATTTTAACTTGGACGAATAAGTATTTCTACATTGAAATAGAAATATTAAATTTGTTAATACCTTTGTTTTCTAAATTTCTAATTACGTATTTAAAAGGAATTAAACACCAACATAGGTTTGTGAAATTTAGAATTGAAAATCTATATTTTTTAAATTTGAGAGATAAAAGGAATTCAACCTAGAGATTTGAAGAATTGAAACCTTTTTCGAAAATATTGTTTGACATTATCCAAAAATTAGGAAATACAATTAATACTAAAATATTTAAAAAATTTAAAGTTAGTATTTGATATTATACTCAAATTCAACTTAAAATATAGAAGTTTAAAATGTTTTATCAAGAAAGACAATATATTCAAAACTAGAGAGATATAAGGTAGTCAACCTCAAAGATTTAGAGATATACTTGATTCAAGATATAATAAAAATATGAAAAGTGTGATAAGAAGATAAGAACCAATCAAGATTAAAAAAACTCTTGAGAAATCACAAATTTATTGTTTACCAAGAGTATATTCTATAAGACATATTCTAAAAGTATGATAAAAGAAATTGATGACACTTATACTAATGAAAATGATGAGAGTAAACTCAAAAATTATTCTCAAGAAGTAGCAAATGTTGGTCAAAAGGATTTCTTATAGACTTATGAAAGAAGAAAAGGTAGAATCACCTCAATTATACACAAATGGTTATATCAGTTCATCAAAAAAATTGATGAACTTGATATTTCAAAAAATATTAACAAAGAAGTGGAGATATATTCAAGATGTAATTATTGCAATAAGATTGGTCACAAGAAAGTAAACTATTGGAATTTGTATTTATGTAAATATTGTGGAGAAACAACTCACTCATCAATTTTATGCTACTATAAATACAAACACTATAGGAAATTTGAAAAGATATTAATATTTACATTAAATTGCCTTTTTCAAGTTCTTATTTTTGAAGCATATATTAACAATGGTTTCAGGCTTGAAATTTCTAAATAACATGAAGAAAGTTCTTCCCAAGAACCATGAAAAAAATGTATTAATCCTGATGCACTTATGACTTGTAACATAATGATATCTCTTGTTCGTCAAGGCTAATTGGAAAAATTCAAGGATGAAGATCATATTGAAAACTTTGGAATACATAAAAGTAGCAGAATGAAGAAAATAAGAAAAGACAACATGAGTTCCAGAATCAAGGTAAACACAAAACCAAAAGAAGATACTTACTTGAAGAATAATATATAAATTTATTGGAGATAGATTGAAGATAAAATATGAAGACCATATTGAAGGATAAAGTCTTCAATAACCAAATAATGTAATAGAGGTGGGTGTTGGAATATAATACATTATTTAGTACAAGCTAATGTACCACCTTAGGTACATATATAGATAAGGATAGTATCCTAGATTAGAGTGTCAGTACTTTATGCAATGTAATAAATGCGTAAAATATTTAATAATGTAAATGTGCATAATAGTCCATGTGCACATCAGTCGATAGAGTAGAAAAGTGAAGAGTCTCAAGAAGAGTGAAGTTAAAGAGTACTACATATGAAGAGTCACATTTCATTATATATGTGTCTATGTGTGTGTGCGAGAGAAACACAATGTAGAGTGAGAGTGTGTGGAAGTATGGTGTATTGGAGATATGTATTCTATAAATATACTATTGTTATGAGCATTTATTAATGGAATTTTTATGAGTTGTTGCATAATTTATTTATGAGTTTTACATGTTTAGAATATTGCCATAAACTTATATTTCTTATAGAAATTTTATTTTAGATATTTTGGTTATTTTGATTTAAGTATTAAGCATCGAAATCTAGTAGTGGTATTAGAGCCACAACAAATATTGATAAGAGATAAGAAGAGCCACAAGTAAGGTTGAGAGGAGATAGGGATATTAAATTTAAAAAAAATTAGAAGTTATATTTTGGTAGAGTCTTTCCATAGGTTTGGAGAAAAACTCATGAAGACTAGGACTCAACATAGATTTATTTCTACTAGATTGAAGGATAACTACTGAAGTTTTTTAATTTCAAAATTATAAGGATTTTGATGTATTTGGTTGCTACTGTGTATTTTTTTTTGCTAAAAATTATTTCTCAGAAGTTGAGAATCTTCCTACAATAGATAAATAAAAATTTCACCTTTGGTTGCCTAAAATTCTATGTGATTTTCTCATGCAGGGATTAGTTTTGAGTTGTAGGAAAGGGTAGATATTTAAGATTAAGGAGGTCCAATAAAGAGGTCCCATTGAATATTGAAGATAAAATATTGACGATACCCAATAAAGAGATCCCCATTAAATATTTAAGAGTGCAGATTGAATATTAAGGAGACCACATAAAGATATCCCATTGAATATTGAAGGCTAAAGATTGAATATTGAGGAGACCAAAGAAAGAGGTCCCCATAACTCTATTAAATAAGGCCAAATAAGATCTATTGAAAATTTAGGAGGCCAAATAAGCTTTATTGAATATTGAATAAAGAGGAGACTTGAGATAAGAGGTCCCCATTGCATATTTGAGATAGAAGATAGAGGATTGAAGAAAGGGGAAACCCAAGAGAAGAGGTTTTAAGGCTGATTTATTAAAGAGAATATTATTATTTTTTAAGAAATAAGTTGAAGGGTCACATGATATAAAATTGAAGGTGACATAGAGCTGCAAATTGAAGAAGTATTGGGTAGATTTTGTATTGCCCTTGAACAACAATTGAAGGAGACTATGAAAATAAACTAAGATAATGGATTGGAGGAGTTTGGGACTATTTTTTGATAGTGAGATACGAGAGGAGAAATCAGATTTTGTGAACAGTGATTGAAGAGTTTCAAGACTTCAAAATTAGGAAACATTACAAAGATATAGTAGAGCTACATTTTGAACATTTTCAAAGTAGATTTGAGAGAGCTTTGGTCAGCAAAGCGAAGGAATATTTGGAAACAATATTGTAGATTTTTTGGAGAGAAAGAAGGTAATATTTTGAGCTTTAAATATTAGAGAATATGAAGAGGAAGAAAGGCTAAAACTTTTACCATTATGTAATAGCTATTTGGAAAGGAGAGGAAGAAGTTTTAAATAGCATACTTTGAGGAATGTACAAGTTGTTTTTGGGGCAGCAATGTAAAAGGAAGTGGAGATATAAAATTTGTAAATTTGATAAAGCAAAAAGGTGAGTCAAATCATCAAGTAGATTAGCTAATAAAAGAGGAAAAAGTGGTTTGTAGTATTGGTGCTATAAAATTTAATTATTCAAGCATTCAAATTAGCTTATTAGAAAGTTTTTAAAAGCACCATATTAGGGTTATTAAAACTATAAAATATAGTCTAAGTTAAATGTCTCCAATCCAAATAAGGAGGCATCATTATCATTTGATAATCTACAAAACACAACAAATAGTTCAGTTAAATATTGCTTAAAATGAAGTAATAAGAATAAGGAAAAATTAATATATATATATATATATATATATACTATTATCATAATACAAGAAATTGCAAAAAGTATTAGTGAATAAAATTTAACCAAAGGGTTGTTAGAACCACCATGCACAAGTGGATCCACCACAATATTTAAGGAATATATACCATAGTAAATAAGGGCTACCAAAATGTGAAGCTTGAGCACCATAGGAGACAAGCCAAGGTGCCATTATAATGAAGATGAACAACCATAGCATAGGGAGGTAAGCATCCAATATTTACCTAGGAAGAGCCACCATGGAAGGGGGGATCCACGTGCAAATGATAAGAGCCACCATGCAAGGGAGAAGAGCCACCAATCAAGTAGGAGGAAGCATAAGCCTTGATTGAAGGAGTAGAAGCATCAAAAGTTGACGAGACATTAGGTAGAGCTAAAATATATGTTGAAAGTAGGTAAAATCACTTGATCATGTAACTCCTATAATAAATATAAGATTTTATGTTTGTAACTTCCATATGGGAGAGGAAACGCTTGCATTGAATATAATGGTAAGGAAGAGTACCAGATGAACAACCATTGAGAAAAGAGATGAAGATACATTAGGAAGAGAGCATCAAAGAAGAACATTAAGTTAAACAACCATTAAGGAAGGAGTTGAAGAGCCATTAGGTTTAAGGAGTATCATCATTGAATAGAAATTTGAGTTCCATTTTATTTCATGAAATTACAAAGCTCTTGGAATATTATTTTACTCAGGACATAAAAATTTGTAAGGGTCATACATAACGTTAAGGCAAAATATAAATCAACATTGTAACATTCAAAATTTGAGCACCACTTTGTAACAAAATTATGAGGAAGTGAAGAGATTGTGTGGCATGTATCCATGCGAGAAGAAAACATTTTTTACACACCATTAATGCAAGAGAGCCAAGTTTAGTGTAACATAGATTTCAAAGTTCTTGAAAAACGTGGAGCACATAATAAAGGAGAGAATATTGGAGCATAGAGAGGCCAACAAGTATGTAGAAGGAGGTCAAAGACTTGAAGACACAATATTGTAGGATAAAGACACCAAAAAATATGTAGGAGGTAAAATATTTGAAGAACAAAATTTAGTGCACCATATACAAGGAGGTATAAAATATTTGAACTAATTCAACCCTTTGCAAATATTAAGGAGGTATAAGAAATAATATTATTAATATTAAGGTTAAATAATATATTATACTTGATATTAATTGAATGAATGCATAAATAATGTAATGAATTGATTAATTATAACTTTACAAGTTTTTTTGAATGATTTGGAAGATTGTTGAAGTGAGAAGTATTTAATTTGAAAGTTTTTGAGATTAATTTATTCTATTTTGAAATTCAAGTTGCATAGAAATATTTGCAAATTGCTTAACTTGAAGGAATAAGGATTTCTACATCGAAATAGAAATATTAAATTTTTAAATACCATTTTTTTCTAGAATTTTTATTAGGGAGTTATAAGAAATTCAATACCAACATAGGTTTGTGAAATTTAGAATTTAAAAAATATATTTTTGAAATTTAGGAGATAAAAGGAATTCAACCTAGATATTTGAACAATTGAAACCTTTATCAAAACTTTTGTTTGATCGTTATCCAAACATTAGGAAATGCAATGTATACTAAAATATTCGAAGAAGTGAAAGTTAGTATTTTATCATATTGTCAAATTCAACTTAAAATTTAGAAGTTGAAAAGGTTTTATCAAGAAAGATAATATATTCAAAACTAGGGAGAATTAAGGTTGTCAACTTCAAATATTTAGAGATATACTTGATTCAAGAGATAATAACAATATGAAAAGTGTGATTAGAAGAGAAGAACCAATATGGTTTAAAAATTCTTTTGAGAAATCACAAATTGATAGTTTAGCAAGAGTAGATTCTATAAATACATATTCTAACAATATGATAAGAATAAATTTATGATAATTATACTAATGTAAATATTGAGAGAAAACTCAAAAATTATACTAAAAAAGTAGTATATGTTTGTTAAAAGGATTTATTATAGACTTGTGAAAGAATCAAAGGTAGAATCTCCTCAATTATACACAAATGGTTATATTAGTTGATAAATAAAATGAATTAACTTTAAATTTGAAAAATAAGTAACAAGGAAGTGGAGATATCTTCAATATGTACTTATTACAATAAGATTGGTCATGAGAAAGCAAACTGTTGGAATTTCCATCCATGTAAATATTATGGAGGAAAAACTCACTCATATATTTTTTGCTACTATAAAGACAAGTATTTTAGGATATTTGAAAAAATATTAATATTCATATTAGATTATTGCTTTCATGTTATTATTTATGAATCATCTATTAACAATGGATTCAAGGTCTTCCAAAGAACTAAGGCAAATAAAATGGATTAATCCTAATCCACTTATGAATTTAAGATAATTAAATCTTTTGTTCATCAAGGCTACTTGGAAAAATTCAAGGATGAAGGTCATATTGAAAAATATAGAATATAGAAAAGTAGAAAAATAAACAAAACAAGAAAAAAACAACATGAGTTCCATAATAAAGGTGAACACAGAACCAAAAGAAGATACTTATTTGAAGACACTAATATAAATTTACTTGAGATATATTGAAGACAAAATATGAAGACCATATTGAAGACTAAAGTATTCAATAACCAAATAATGTAATGTAGGGGATGTTGGAATATACTACATTATTTGGTACATGCTAATATACCACCTTGGATATATATATATTAGGAGAGTGTACTAGATTAGAGTTTGAGTATTTACTTTATGCAATGAAATAAATACACAAGTATTATTAGAATGTGCAAAGTATTTAATAATGTAAATATGCATAATATTCCATGTGCACATGAGTTCATAAAGTAGGAAAGTGAAGCGTCTCAAGAAGGGTGAAGGTCAAGTGTACTTCATATGAAGAGTCACATTCCATTATATATGTTTCTATGTGTGTGTGTGTGAGACACAATGTAGAGTGAGAGTGTGTAAAATTATGGTGTATTATAGATTTTTATTTTATCAAGATACTATTTTTATGAGCATTTATTAATGGTATTTTTATGATTTTTTGTAGATATTATTTATGATTTTTTTATGTTTAGAATATCACCATTAACTTATATTTCTTATACCAAATTTGTTTTGGATCTTGTGGTTATTTTGCTTTAAGTATTAAGCATCAAAAGATAACAATGGTGTCAAAGATACAAGGGTGATTGATAGGACATATGGAGAGCCAAAAGGGAGAATGAGTGGAGATAGAGATATTGCATTTGCAAAATTTTAGAAGTTGTAGTTTGGTTAGATTATTTCCACAGGTTTGGAGAAAAACTCATGAAGACTAGGACTCAAAATTGATTTTAAAATTCCAGAGATTTGGATGTATTTGGTTACTATTGTCTAATTTTTTGTTGCAAAACATTATTTCTCAAAAGTTGATAAAATTTATACAATATATATAGAATAATTTCACCTTTGATTTCCTAAAAGTCTATGTGCTTTCTTCATGCAAGGTTTAGTTTTGAGTTGCAACAAAAGAGTAGACACTGAAGATTAAGGAGGTCCAAGAAAGTGGTCCCATTGAAGATTGAAAATTCAAGATTGAGGAGACCCAAGAAAGAGGTGCTCACTTAATATTGAGGAGATCCAATAAAGAGTTACCCATAGTAGATTGAAGGAAGAGACAAAGAGGCCAAATAATCTATATTGAAGATTGAAGAAAGAGGAGACTCAAGAGAAAATTTCCCCATTGCTGGTTTGATAAAGGAGATTGAAGATTGAAGAAAGAGGAAAACTAAGAGAATAGGTTTCAAGCGAATTTGGGAGTAAGAAGAAAGCTAGAATATCCCTATTGAAAAATTTGAATAAGTGGCCATTGGAGAAGTTTTGAAGAAATTTTGAGGAAGAATATTTCAAGAAGAAGAAAATCCTAGAAAGAGGTAGTCACATCAAAATTTTGAAAAATATTGTCATTCAACAACAAGCCCAAAAGTATTTGTGAAATTTATTTAAGGAGAATATTTTTTTAAGAAATTTTCCAAAATTTATAAAGTATTTTTAAGACTTCAAGACATTTAGATTCTTGAATAAGATGCCATAAAAGAGGTCAAATTCAGTTATAAAATTGAATAAGAGCTAAGGATGAGAAATAGGATCGAAGAGGTCACAAAATTTATAAGTTTGAAGCCATCAATTAAGATTTTGAAGGCTTATTTGTAAAGTATAAGATTTTTATCTTTTAGATAGAAGTTGAAGGGTCA
The DNA here is from genome assembly GCA_028583015.1 of Wollemia nobilis. Classification (NCBI taxonomy): domain Eukaryota; kingdom Viridiplantae; phylum Streptophyta; class Pinopsida; order Araucariales; family Araucariaceae; genus Wollemia; species Wollemia nobilis. The sequence goes on along the minus strand of JAQPPZ010016040.1, from coordinate 3,197,134 downwards.
CAGGATAACAAATTGAAGGTGACATAGAGCTGCAAATTAAAGACTTGTTTAGTAGATATTGTAGTGTCCTTGAGCAACAATTGAAAGAAAATATTACAATAAACTAAGGCAGTGGATTTGAGGATTTAGAGGTTGTTTTTTGATAGCAAGATACAAGAGGAGAAATCATATTTTGTGAGTAGTGATTGAAGAGTTTTAGGATGGTAAAATTGGGCAATATAAGGAGATAGTAGAGCTATGTTTTGAGGATTTTTGGAACATATTTGAGAGATTTGGTTAGAAAAATAAAGGAATATTTGGTAGCATTTGAAGATACAAATTGTAGATTTTTTGGAAAGCAATAACGTAGTACTTGGAGCTAAAAAAATAGAGAAGTCAAACAGAAATAAAGGTTAAAAATTTTAGCATTCTATAATAGCTATTTGGAAAGGATAATTAGAAGTTTTAAATAACATACTTTGAAGAATTTAGAAGTTGTTTTTGGGGCAACAATGTAAAAGGAAGTGGAGTTACAAATTTTGTAAATTCAAGATAGCAAAAAGGTGAATGAAATCATAATCCAAGGAATTGCAAAACATATTGGTGAAGAAAAGTCACAAAAGGAGTGCTAGATCCACCAAGCATAAGTTGAGGTGCCACCGTATTAGAGGAAGGGCCACCTTAGTAAATAAGAACCACTAGAAAATGAATTTTGAGAACCATAGGAGAGAAGCCAAGGTACCACAAAATGAATATGGAAAACCATAGCACAATGGAGCAAGCACTCAAGTGTTTCTGGAAGAGCCACTATGTAAAGGATAAGAGCTACTATGCAAGGGATAAGATCCAACGTGCAAGGTAGAAGGGCCACCAATCAAGGAGGATGAGGCATAAGCATTTATAGGATTAGAAATATCATAAGTTTAGTAGACATTAAGGAGAGCCAAAATATACATTGAAAGTAGGTCAAATTACTTGAGCATATAACTACCATAAGGAAGATATAAGGGTTTATGTTTGTAATCACCATACAAGAGATAAAACACTTGTGTTAGAGAAAGTGCTAAGGAACACATCCAATGAAACAACCATTGAGGAAATATATGAAGATACATTAGAAAGAGAGCACCAAATAAGAACATCAAGTTAAATAGCTATTAAGGAAGGAGTCGAAGAGCTATTAGGTTGAAGAAGAATAATCATTGAATAAAACTTTAAGTACCATTTCATTTGATGCAATTAAAAAGAGAAAAAGCAAGTGGAAAAAGTGTCATGATTTCACAATGTGTTGGAAAAGTGTCGCGATATCATGACATGTCGTCTTATCGTGGTCTAAGAAGACTAAGGGCAAGAAGGGAAAGTGGCATGATATCGCGACATGTAGCTGTGTCGCGACCAAAAAAGAAGTGAAAGAGAAGGAAATAAAAAGAGTCATGATTTCATGACATGTTAGAGAATGGGTCACGATTTCACGACATGGAAAATGTGTTGTGATATCACGACATGTCTCTTTATTGCATCCAAAAAAGAAGAGAAAGAGCAAGTGGAAAAAGTGTCACGATATCGTGACGTGTTTTTTTTTCGTGACTAAAATAGAAGAGAAAGAGCAAGTTAGGAAAAGTGTCACGATATCGCGACATGTCGTATTATCGCAATCAAAAGAGAAGACTAAGGGCAAGAAGGGAAAGTGGCACGATATCGTGACATGTCGTATTCTCGTGACCAGCAGGAGGGTAAAAGTGTCGCGATTTTGTGACATGTCGTATTTTCATGACCAAAAGAGAAGAGAAAGTACAAGAAGGAAAAGTGTCATGATTTCACGACATGTTAGAAAAAGGGTCACGATATCGCGACATGGAAAATGTGTCGCGATTTCGCGACATGTCTCTTTATCGTGACCAAAAAAGAAGAGAAAGAGCAAGTGGAAAAAGTGTCGCGATATCGTGACGTGGTGGTTTTTCGCGACTAAAATAGAAGAGAAAGAGCAAGATAGGAAAAGTGTCGCAATATCGCGACATGTCATCTTATCACGGTCAAAAGAGAAGACTAAGGGCAAGAAGGGAAAATGGCGCGATATCGTGACATGCAGCTATGTCACGACCAAAAAATAAGGGAAAGAGAAGGAAGGAAAAAGGGTCATGATTTCACGACATGTTAGAAAAAGTGTCACGATATCGTGACATGGAAAATGTGTCACGATTTCGCGACATGTCTCTTTATCGCGACCAAAAAAGAAGAGAAAGAGCAAGTGGAAAAAGTGTCGCGATATTGCGACATGTTGTTTTTTCGTGACTAAAAGAGAAGAGAAAGAGAAAGTTAGGAAAAGTGTCACAATATCGCGACATGTCATCTTATCATGGTCAAAAGAGAAGACTAAGGGCAAGAAGGGAAAATGGCGCGATATCGCGACATGCAGCTATGTCGTGACCAAAAAATAAGGGAAAGAGAAGGAAGGAAAAAGGGTCACGATTTCGCGACATGTTATAAAAAGTGTCATGATATCACGACATGGAAAATGTGTCGCGATATCACGACATGTCTCTTTATCATGACCAAAAAATAAAAGAATGAGCAAGTGGAAAAAGTGTCGCGATATCGCAACATGTTGTTTTTTCACGACTAAAAGAGAAGAGAAAGAGCATGTTAGGAAAAGTGTCACGATATCGCGACATGTAATATTATTGCGGTCAAAAGAGATGACAAAGGGAAAGAAGGGAAAGTGGCACGATATCGTGACATGCAGCTGTGTCGCGACCAAAAAAGAAGTGAAAGAGAAGGAAGGAAAAAGTGTCACGATTTTGCGACATGTTAGAAAAAGTGTCGCGATATCACGACATGGAAAATGTGTCACGATATCGTGACATGTCATTTTTTCATGAAGAAAAGAGAAAAGAAAGAGGAGGAAGGAGAAGTGTCATGATATCACGACAGGTTGCAGTTTCATGACCAAAAGAAAAGAGAAAGTGTTAGAAGGCGGATTTGTCGACAGCCTTTGGTCCAAGGTGTGGGTAAATTTTTGTAAGGGTATTACTCTTTGTTGGCTTTGTGTCCTCAGCAGAGGGCTAATCAGACTATCCATTTTGAGTTATTGTCTCGGTTTAGCATTGTGCTATTGTTGTAATAGGTTTTGGGTTAACCTGTAAAACCTGGTTGTAATTTTTTTATCCCTTAATTACCAAAAAAAAAATTATCATGTTCAAACATTAAGTTCCACTTGGTAATAGCATTTCGAGGAAGTTAACAGATTGTTTGCAACATGTCACATCACAGAAGGAATGCCAACCACCTCCATGGGAGAAGAAACATTTTCTTACACATGATTAATGAATGAGATCCAAGTTGAGTGTAAGATAGATTCTAAATTTCTTGAAGAACATGGAGAGAGTAATAAAGGAGATAATATTGGAGAATAAAGAGGCCAACAAACATGAAAAATGATTTCAAATAATTGAAGACACAATATTGTAGAATAGAGAGGTCATTGAATATATAGAAGGAGGTCAAATATTTGAAGACCCAAGTTTAGCACACCATATAAAAGTAGGTGTAGAATATTTGAACTTATTTAACCCTTTGCAATGATTAAGGAGGTATAAGGAATAATATTATTAAGGTTAAGGTTAATTAATATATTATACTTGAAATTAATTGAATAAATGGAGAAATAAGGTAATGAATTGACGAATTATAACCTTAGAAGTTTATTTCAATTATTTGGAAGATTTTGAAGTGAGAAGTATTTAATTTGAAAAAATTTAAAATTACTTTATTCTATTTTGAAATTCAAGTTGTATAGAAATATTTACAAATCATTTAACTTGGAGGAATAAGGATTTCTACATTGAAATAGAAATATTAAAATTTCAAATACCTTGTTTTCTAAATCTCTAATTAGGGAGTTATAAGCAATTCAACACCAACATAGGTTTAAGAAATTTAGAATTGATCAATTCTATTTTTGAAATTTGGAATATAAAAGGAATTCAACCTAGATATTTAAATAATTTAAACCTCTTGTCAAATATATTGTTTGATCATTATTCAAACATTAGGAAATACAAGGTATACTATAATATTTGAAGGATTGAAATTTAGTATTTGATCATGTACTCAAAATCAACTTAAAATTTATAAGTTTAAAAGATTTTATCAAGAAAGACAATATATTGACATCTAGGGAGACATAAGGTAGTCAACCTCAAATATTTTAGAGATATACTTGATTCAAGAGATAATAACAATATGAAAAGTGTGATTAGAAGAGAAGAACCAATATGACTTAAAAAGACTCTTGAGAAATCACAAATTGATAGTTTAACAAGAGTAGATTCTATAAAGACATATTCTAACAATATGATAGAAGAAATTGATGACAATTATACTAATAGAAATATTAAGAGTAAACTCAAAAATTATTCTCAAAAATTAATAAATTTCTCTTACAGACTTATGGAATAAGAAAATATAGAATCACCTCAATTATACACAAATGGTTATATCATTTGATCAAAAAAACAAATGAACTTGAAATTTTAAAAAGGACTAACAAAGAAGTCGAGATATCTTAAAGATGTACTTATTATAATAATATTGGTCATGAGAAAGCAAACTATTTCAATTTCCATCCATGTAAATATCATGGAGGAAAAACTAACTCATATATTTTTTGCTACTATAAAGAGAAGTACTATAGGATATTTGAAAATATATTAATATTCATATTAGATTGTCTTTTCCAAGTTGTTATTTTTAAGCATCTATTAACAATGTATTTAAGTTTGAATTTTCTAAAGAACATGAGTAAAGGTCTTCCAAATAATGAGGGCAAAGAAAATAGATTAGTCCTTATCCACTTATGCATTGTAAGATAATGAGATATCTTGTTAATTAATGCTACTTGGAAAAATTAAAATATGAATGTCATATTGGAAACTTTGGAACACGAAAAAGTAGTAGAATGAAGAAAACAAGAAAATATAGCGCAAGTTCCATAATCAAGGTGAATACATAACCAAAAGAAGATACTTACTTGAAGACTCTAGATAAAAATTTACTGAAGGTATATTCAAGATAAAATATGAAGACCATATAGAATATTAAAGTCTACAATAACCATATAATGTAATAGAGGAGGACGTTGGAATATATTACATTTTTTGGTACATGCTAATGTACCACCTTGGGTACATATTTAGATTAGGAGAGTGTCTTAGATTAGAGTGTGAGTATTTACTTTATGCAATGTAATAAATACACAAGTATTATTAGAATGTTGAAAGTATTTAATAATATAAATATGCATAATAGTCCATGTGCACATGAGTCCATAGAGTAGGAAAGTGAAGAGTCTCAATAAGAGTGAAGGCCAAGAGTACTCCATATGAAGATTCACATTCCATTATATATGTGTCTATGTGTGTGTGAGATAGACACAATGTAGTGTGAGTGTGTTGAAGTATGGTGTATTGGATATATTTATTCTACCAAGATACTATTTTGTGAGCATTTGTAAATGGAACTTTTATGAGTTGTTATAGAAGTTATTTATGATTTTTATATGTTTATAATAATTACAATTAATTTATATTTATTATAACAACTTTATTCTAGATATTGTGGTTATTTTCTTTAAGTATTAATCATCAAAATCTAACATTGGTATTAGAGTCACAAGGGATATTACATTTACAAAATTTTAGAAGTTTCAATTTGGCTAGAGCCTTTTAATAGGATTGCAATAAAACTTGTGAAGACTAGGACTTAGCATAGATTTATTTCCACTAGATTGAAGGATAACTAGTGAAGTATATTTATTTAAAAATTTAGATATTTGGATGTATTTGGTTGCTATTGTCTAAGTTTTGGTTACAAAAGTTAGTTCTCAAAAGTTGAGAAGCTTCGTACAACTAATAGATAAGAATTTCACCTTTGGTTGCCTAAAATTGTACATCCTTTCCTCAAGTAGGGATTAGTTTTAAGTTAAACAAAAGAATAATTTTTTAATATTAGGGATATCCAAGAAAGAGATCCACTTTGAATATCGAATACCATAGATTAAATATTGAGGAGACCAAGAAAGTGGTCCCCGTTGAATAATGAGGACATCCAAGAAAAAGGTTCCCATATCAAATTGAAGGAAGAAGAGGGAAACATGCCAAAGAAGTTATATTGTAGATTGAATAAAGTGGATACTGAAGAGAAGATATCCCCATTGAATATTTGAGAAAGGAGGTAGAATATTTAAGAAAGAGGAAATCCAATAGAATAAGTTTCAAGTGAATTTGGAAGGAGTAAAAAGAAGACTAGAAAAACCCTATTGCAAAGTTGAAGAAGTTGTCATTGGATAAGTTTTGAAGAAATGAGAAAAAATAATGCAAGAAAAAAGGAGAATAATCACAAAACAAGTGGAAAAATTGTTGTTATTCAACAACAAGCCCAAAAGGATTTGTGAAAGTAATTCAAGGAGAATATTTTTTGCAAGAAGTTTACAAAAATTGAGAAAGTATTTTTTAAGACTTTAAGACATTTAGATTCTTGAAGAAGAAGCCATCAAAGAGGCCAAATTCAAATATAGAATTCAGTGAGATCTAAGGAGGAGAAATAGGATAGAAGAGGCCACCAAATTGATATGTTTGAATACATCCATTATGGTTTTGAAGGGTGATTTGTAAAGGATAAGAACATTGTTTTTCAAGGTAGACATTGAAGGGTCACATGATAGCAAATTTAAGGCTACATAGAGATAAAAATTGAAGAAGTTCTAGGTAGATTTTTTAGTTCCCTTGAGTAACAATTGAAGGAGAATATAACAAAAAACTAAGGCGGAATATTGAAGAAGTTAAATACTATTTTTGGACAACAAGATACAAGAGGATAAATCAGATTTTGTGAGTAGTTATTGAAGAGTTTTAGGACAACAAAATTGGGTAGCATTAGAAGGTTATAGTAGAGTTATATTTTGAATATTTTCAGAGCATATTTGAAAGCAATTTGGTCAGCAAAGCAAAGGAATATTTGGCAAAAATTGAAGATACAAATTGTAAAGTTTTTAGAGAGCAAGAAGACAATATTTGGAGCTACAAAAATAAGAGAAGTTGAAGAGGAATAAAGGCTAAACTTTTTAGCATTCTACAATAGCTATTTGGCAAGGAGAAGGAGAAGTTTCAAACTACATACTTTAAATAAGGTAGAAATTGTTTTTGAGGAAGCAAAGTAAAAGGAAATGGAACTTCAAAAGACACCAAAAATGTGAATCAAATCACCAAGGATATTAGCTACAAAAGGAGGAAAAAGAGTTTTGCAATATTTGTGCTATAAAATTTTATTATTCAAGCATTCAAATTACCTAATAGAAAGTTTTTGAAAGCACCATATTAGAGTTATTAAAACAAGCAAAATATAGTCTAAGGTAATTTTGTCCAATCCAAGGAAGGAGGCATCATTATCATAAAAGAATCTACAAAACACAACAAAAAATAGTGATGTTAAATATTTCTTAAAAAGGAGTAATAAGGATAAGGAAAAATAAAAATATATGTTGTTACTATATTAAAAGGAATTACAAAAAATATTGGTGAAGAAAAGTTACTAAAGGGGTGCTAGAACCACCAAGAACAAGTGGAGTTACCTTTGTATTGAATGAAGATCCACCTTAGTGAATGAGGACCATTGAAATATGAATTTTGATCATCATAGGAGAGAAGGAAAGGTGCTATTAGAATGAAGATGAATAACCTTAGAATGAGGAAGAAAGCATATAAGAGTTGCAATGGGGAAGTGGTTATAGGAGTAGAAGCATTAAAAGTTGATGAGACATTAGGGAGAGTTGAAAGATGCATTGAAATTAGGTCAATTAACTTGACCACATAATTGCTATAAGGAAGATACAAAATTTTATGTTTGTACTATACAGGAGAGAAAACACTTGCATTGAAGAGAACACTAAGTAAGAGTTTCAGTTGAACAAAAATTAAGGAAAGAGTTGTAGAGACATTAGGAAGAGAGTGGTAAAGAAGAATTTCAAGTTAAAAATCCATTGAGTAAGGATTTGAAGAGCCATTAGTTTGAAGGATAATCATTATTGAACATAAATTTGAGCACCATTTCATTTGGTGTTATTACAAAGTTCTTGGAATTTTATTTTACTTAGGACATCAAAAGTTGCAAAGGTCATACACAACGTTAAGGGAAAAAAAGAATTAAAATTGTAATGTTCAAATATTAAGAACCACTTTGTAACAACATAATAAGGAAGTGAAAATATTATTTGCAACATGTCACATCACAGAAGGAATTCCAACCACCTCCATGGGAGAAAGAAATATTTCCTGCACACCATTAATGCATGAGAGCCAAGTTTAGTGTAAGATAGATTTCAAAGTTATTGAAGAACATGGATTGCATAATAAGGGAGAGGATATTGAGGGACATAAATCCCAATGAATATGCATAAGGAGGTCAAAGACTTGAACACCCAATATTGGAGAATAGAGAGGCCAAAAAATATATGAAGATATAATTTTTGCACATCATATACAAGGAGGTATAGAATATTTGAACTGATTTAACCCCTTCCAAAGATTAAGGAGGTATAAGGTATAATGTAATTAAGTTTAAGGTTAATTAATCTATTATACTTGATATTAATTTAATGAATGGAGAAATAAGGTAATGAATTGATGAATTATAACCTTACAAGTTTTTTTTAACTTTTTGAAAGATTGTTTTTTGAAAAATAATTTGAAAAAACTTGTATTAAAAAAAAGATCATTTACAAGTTGGGATGAGACTTATCCCAACATTATACAAAGAGAACACGTCTTTACAAAAATAAAAGAATATTTGCATTGGAGCCAAATATCTTAAACCATATTTCTATAATGGTTGTTCACCTATTTACAACTATAAAATAAGATCTACATTGAAGCACAAATCTCCTAAACCATATTTCTGGAATGGTTGTCCAAATTAGCTAAACACTATATTTGATCATCAAGCTACCTAATCATCTCATCCTCAATAGCCATGTCACTGTGCCACTGAACCCCTACCTCCTTCTCAATGCCAATGTTAGCAAAAAATTCAACCACTTTATTTAGATATCTACTCCATAAAGTGGAATCACATCATATAATTTCCTCCATAATTCCTTAATTTGAGTTACAAGAATCCTCAACCTCCATGTCTTCAAAGAAAATTTCATCATGCAATCTAGAGCTCCAACCATTATTTGAGAATCTGATTCTAGGATTATCCTCATGTAACCTTGTTTTACTACCCAAATAAAAGCATATTTGATATATAAGGCTTACACTTCAATGTTTATGGCTATTTCCAAGCCTTGTAGTTACAAATAGAGCATTATTCCAACATAATTCTGGAAAACCACTCCAATTCCAACTCTACCCGGATTGCCTTTTGTAGCTCCATCAATATTAATTTTAATTCAACTTTCTGGGTATGGTTTCCAACTAGCTTTGTCCTATCGATATTTAACATCAAATTCCTTATCTATTACCCATATAATAACCTAAGTTTCCTCTTTAGCATACACTGCCACAGTTTCTATGACTTTGCTCCAAATGACCTACCAACTCCATATAAAGAAGAACATGTTTCTCTAAAAATTCTACCATTTAGATCCAACCATACTTTCCATAAAATGAAGTTTAATACAAGATCCCAACCAATACAAAGATATTTATATTTAAATCTACCCCTCTTCTAGATTTACCAAATATTAATCTCATTCAGATCATCATTAACTCAAATTTTATAATATAAAAACCATCTCTCCTAGATATGGTGTCTAAATGGGCACTCAAACATCAAGTGATTAGATGTTTCCTCAATATTGTAGTATAAAACACATTGATATGGACCAATGATTCCCCTACATATGATATTATCAAAAGTAATAATTCCATTATGCATGAACAGTTAGGAATTTTTTTTACTTTTGGCCAACCCTTGGACTGCAAAATCTTTCTTCAATCCTCAACCTAATATGCATGAGGAGGAGGATATAGAAGTATCTTATCATATCCATACTTCATTGTGTATACACCAAGGCTCCCATAGACCTAAGGTAATTCATCCTCCTCATATCTACATGTGAGAAATATTTCTACCAAGATTTTTCATGATGTGTGTCATATTCGAAGGGATTCGAATCAGACACTCATCCAACTTCTTAAACCACTTAAAATTATAATACCCTAACTAACTAGTGTTGAAATAAATTTCAATTTGGACCCAACCCCTAGTTTCCATGGCTATTTTTATTGGTTATAGTTCATTAAATTAAACAATGATAGGTGGGCATTGATACCATGAATCTATCCAAAATCGTTCCTTCTCCCCTCTCCCCACTTTATAAAATAATCCATATTTTACTACTTGGGATCCTGAATTAATATTCTACCACACTAAGGATCCATTACCATCCAAAGGGAAATGACCCATCTCATTTGGGTTTACTTATCCCAAATATTTACTAGTTAATATTATAGTGAATAAAGAAGTTGATGCATGAGCATCCGGTGGCAGCAGAGCAATCTTGCATCGACAAGAAAATTTTTAAGTGTTTGCCTTGATGTCACGATATTGCGACAGGGAAAAGTGTCGCGATATCATGACATGTCATATTTTCACGACTCAGGGAGGATAGAGAGAGACGTAGAGCAAAAATGTCACAATTTCATGACATGTTGCGGAATCGCAACCAGAAGGCAGAAGGAGGTGCAAGAGAGAGAAGTGTTGCGATATCGCAACATGTCGCATTATCGCGACTAGAGGACGAGAGAAAGCATAGAGGAGAAAAATGTCATGATATTGCGACATGTCGCATTTTCATGACCAGAAGGCAAGAGAAGGCACAGAGGAGGAAAATGTCACGATATCGCTACATGTCGTATTTTCACGACCAGAAGGCAAGAGAAGGCGCAGAGGAGAAAAATGTCGTGATATCACGACATGTCGCATTTTCGTGACCAGAAAGCAAGAGAAGGCATAGAGGAGGAAAATGTCGCAATATCGTGACATGTCACATTTTTGCAACCAGAAGGCAAGAGAAGGCGCAGAGGAGAAAAATGTCATGATATCGTGACATGTCGCATTTTCACTACCAGAGAGCAAGAGAAGGTGCAGAAGAGGAAAATGTCACGATATCGTGACATGTCACATTTTATTGACCAGTAGACAAAAGGAGGCACAGAGGAGGAAAATGTCATGATATCGCGACATGTCGCATTTTCACAACCGAGAAGACAAAGAGGAGGTGCAGAGGATAAAAATGTCACGATATCGTGACATGTCGCATTTTTGCGACCAGAAGCCGAGAGAAAAGAGCAAGAGGAGAAAATGTCATGATATTGTGACATGTCACATTTTCGTGACCAGAAGACAAGAGGAGGCATAGGGGAGAAAAATGTCGCGATATCGCGACATGTCACATTTTTGTGACCAGAAGCTGAGAGAAGGTGCTAGAGAGAAAAGTGACATGATTTCGTGACATGTCACATTTTCATGACTCAGGAAGGAAGGAGAATGCGCCCAAGAAAAATGTCACGATTTTGCGACATGTCACGAAATCGCGACCAAAAACAGCCAAGGAAGGACCAGCTGAGAAAATGTCGTGATTTCATGACATGTCATGAAATCGCGACCAAAGGAGCAGAAAGGGAAGCAAGGAAGAAAACTATCGTGATATCGTGACATGTTATTTTGTGACCCGAAGTAGAGAGCGAGAGCAGAAGGTAAGCTATCACGATTTCACGACCTGAAGTAGAGAGCGAAGGCTGAATGCAAAGTTGTCATGATTTCGTGACCCAAAAACTGAGGGAGAGAGCAGAGAGCAAAGATGTCGTGATATCATGACATATCATGATTTTGCAACCCAAATATATGAGAAGGAAGCAGTGAGAAAAGATGTCACGATTTTGTGACATGTCATGATTTCACAACCCGAGAGGAGGAAGAGAAGCCAGAAGGAGAAGATGTTGCGATATCGCAAACCGAATAAGAGGAAATGCAGTAGGGAAGAGAAATGTCATGATATCGCAACATGTCACGATATCATGACCCGACAAAGAGGAAAAGTAGTGAGGAGGAAAAGACACGTGTTCCCAGATGGTGTTTCCTGAGGTAGTCAAAGGCCTCATTAAAGCATGATTTCTTGCCCGATAAGCTTGCTGAGCATGGTGGCCACTCGACTGTTGCATCCAGAGGTCAGAGACGATCAGGCAGCTCATCAATGCATGTTTCCATGGCTGCCCCGGTGGTAGTTTCCAGATAAAGTAAAATATGTGAAGGTTCAGTCATCGAAGGTGAGGAAGAGCCAATTTTTGAGATTCGAAAGATGTATTCTTCCAGGGGGGTCATTAATGGCCTAGAGGGTCGGGACCTCGAAAGAAACCCAGAGGGGTTTTAAAAGGAGAAGCATAGGCATGTAGAAGGGGTCAAAAAACTGTCGAGGCAGTGTTGCAGAGTTGGAGGCAAGAGGCCCACTCTGGACCTATCTGGGTATGTTTTTCTTCCAGGGGGGAAGTAGAGGAGTTGAGATTGGGAAGAAGGTTTTCTTCCTAGGAGCGTAGGCAGATCGCCAAATGTGAGGTAGCCTGCATGTGCAAATAGAAAGCTAAGCCTATGGGCTAGCATTGTAATCTTTTCCAAGATAATGAATGTGCTTTTGAAAATTTTTGAGAGAGTGGATTTTTGCCCCCCCATCAGTGGTATTAGAGCGGGATTTCTTGAGTGTGCAAACATATTGCCGAAAGTGAGGCAGTTTGCACCAGGATCTTTGGAAGGGCGTAGAGTTCCTTAGTGTGCAAATAGATCACTGAACATGAGGCAGTTTGCACTAGGATCTATGGAAGAGTGGAATTTTTTGAGTGTGTAAATAGATCGTCAAACATGAGGCAGTTTACACTAGGATCTATGGCAGAAGATTTTAGAGCTTTGCAGAGGCTATTTCAGGCCCTACAATAGGAGCTGCGTAGAGGGATTGGACCCAGAAGAGAAGAAGTGAAGGTCACTTCTCAATGCACCTTGGTTGTCTGATGCAGGAGCATCCGGTGGCAGCAGAGCAATCTTGCATCGACAAGAAAATTTCTAAGTGTTTGCCTTGATGTCATGATATCGCGATAGAGAAAAGTGTCGTGATATCGCGACATGTCACGTTTTTGTGACTCAGGGAGGAGAGAGAGAGACGCAGAGCAAAAATGTCACAATTTTGTGACATGTCATGGAATCATGACCAGAAGGTGGAAGGAGGCGCAAGAGAGAGAAGTGTCGTGATATCGCGACATGTCGCATTATCACAACTAGAGGATGAGAGAAAGCGCAGAGGAGAAAAATGTTGCGATATCATGACATGTCGCATTTTCATGACCAGAAGGCAAGATAAGGCGCAGAGGAGGAAAATGTCATGATATCACGACATGTCGCATTTTCCTGACCAAAAGGCAAGAGAAGGCACAGAGAAGATAAATATCACAATATCACGACATGTCGCATTTTCACGACTAGAAGGCAAGAGAAGGCGCAGAGGAGGAAAATGTCGCGATATCATGACATGTCGCATTTTCATGACTAGAAGGCAAGAGAAGGCACAAAGGAGAAAAATGTCATGATATCGTGACATGTCGCATTTTCGTGACCGAGAGAGCAAGAGAAGGCACCGAGAAGAGGAAAATGTCACGATATCGCGACATGTCGCATTTTCGCGACCAGCAGACAAAAGGAGGCATAGAGGAGGAAAATGTCATGATATCGTGACATGTCGCATTTTTGCGACCAGAAGACAAAGAGGAGGTGCAGAGGAGAAAAATGTCATGATATCGTGACATGTCGCATTTTCGTGACCAGAAGCCGAGAGAAAAGAGCAAGAGGAGAAAATGTCGTGATATCGCGACATGTCACATTTTTGTGACCAGAATACAAGAGGAGGTGCAAGGGAGAAAAATGTCACGATATCGTGACATGTCACATTTTCGTGACCAGAAGCCGAGAGAAGGTGCCAAAGAGAAAAGTGTCACGATTTTGTGACATGTCACGTTTTCGCGACTCAGGAAGGAAGGAGAAGGCGTCCAAGAAAAATGTCACGATTTCGTGACATGTCGTGAAATCGTGACCAAAAATAGACAAGGAAGGACCAACGGAGAAAATGTCACGATTTCACGACATGTCACAAAATCACGACCAAAGGAGCATAAAGGGAAGCAAGGAAGAAAACTGTCACGATATCGCGACATGTCATGATTTCACCACCCGAAGTAGAGAGCGAGAGCAGAAGTCAAGTTGTCACGATTTTGCGACCTGAAGCAGAGAGCGAAGGTTGAATGCAAAGTTGTCACAATTTCATTACCTGAAAATATAGGGAGATAGCAGAGAGCAAAGATGTCACGATATCATGACATGTCATGATTTCATGACCCAAAGAGGTGAGAAGGAAGCAGTGAGCAAAGATGTCACAATTTTGTGACATGTCATGATTTCGTGACTCAAGAGGAGGAAGAGAAGCCAGAAGGAGAAGATGTCATGATATCATGACATGTCGTGATATTACAACCCAAATAAGAGGAAATGTAGCAGGGAATATAAATGTCACGATATCGTGACATGTCGTGATATCGTGACCCAACGAAGAGGAAAAGCATCGAGGAGGAAAAGACATGCGTTCCCAGATGGTGTTTCTCGAGGCAATCAAAGGCCTCATTAAAGCATGATTTCTTGCCTGGTAATATTTTTGAGCATGGTGGCCACTCGATTGTTGCATCCAGAGGTCAGAGACAATAAGGCGGCTCATCAATGCATGTTTCTGTAGCTACCCCGGTGGTAGTTGCCAGATAAAGTAAAATATGTGAAGGTGTAGTCATCGAAGGCGAGGAAGAGCCAATTTTTGAGATTTGGAAGATGTATTCTTCCAGGGGGGTCATTAATGGCCTAGAGGGTCGAGACCTCGAAAGAAACCCAGAGGGGTTTTAAAAGGAGAAGCATAGGCATGTAGAAGGGGTCAAAAAACTGTCGAGGCAGAGTTGCAGAGTTGGAGGCAAGAGGCCCACTCTAGACCTATCTGGGTATGTTTTTCTTCTAGAGGGAAGTAGAGGAGTTGAGATTGGGAAGAAGATTTTCTTCCTGGGAGCACAGGCAGATCGCCGAACGTGAGGCAGCCTGCATGTGCAAATAGAAAACTAAGCCTGTGGGCTAGCATTGTAATCTTTTCCAAGATAATGAATGTGCTTTTGAAAATTTTGGAGAGAGTGGATTTGTGCCCCCCCCATAAGAAGTTGGTTGGGAAATCCACCTCCAGGAAATTTTTCCATCCAAAGCTTTATTATTTAACTTTGATCTTCTCAATCCCAAACCTCCTTTTACCTTGGTTTGTATTACTTTCTCCCAACCTACTAAGGCCCATTTCCTCTCTCCTTTTACTACTTCTCATAAATATTTCTAGCCATCTTGTCCAAATATTTCTATATGGTATGTGGGGTAGAAAGGATTAAAAATTTATAAATTAGCATTGGCCTAAATGACTGACTATAAAAATGTTAATATACCCCCATAGCTTAACCATTTGTTATACCAATTATTAATTCTTTTCTTGATATAGTCTAAAATATTCCTCCAAATATCTAATTTTAGAATTTTAAAATGCAAAGGGACCCCCAAGTATAGCACTGGAAGAAAAGTCCTTGTGAATCCCAAGATCTCTAAAATTCAGTCTTGAATCCTTTGATCAATATTGAAAAGGACCACTTTGGATTTTTTTGAAGAACACAAGCTTATACTGAGATGGGGAGTGAACAGTATAAGAACACTTTTTACTTTTCTTCTCAAATCAATATTATGCAGTGTATAGGTAGCAGTATCAATAGCATTAATCAAAGCAATGCACAAAACACCACACACAATAGAGACACAAATTTAACGTGGTTCACCCAAAAAATTGTCTAAATCTACTCAAAAGGTTCACACAAAACCTATCTAAATCTTCTCAACAAATCCTCTCTAGGGCTTTCTCAAATATCCTTAATAAGTCCTCTCTTGGACTTGCTCAAATATTCTTAATAAGTACTCTCTTGGACTTGCTCAAATCTTCTTAATAAGTCCCCTCTTGGACTTGCTCAAATCTGCTCAATAAGTCCTCTGTTGGACTTGCTCAAATCTGTTTAGCAAGATTTCACAAAAGATTAACTCAAAGTAGTCCACAAGCCTTCTCAAATGCTTGTCTCAAATCTTCTTAACTAGCTCACACAAAACTTGTTCTATCTCATAGAATCATAAAGAGAATTGTTAGAGACTCAATATGCTCTATACTCAAAGTACAATCAATATCTCAACTCAATATCATAGAAGCATAAAGAGAATTGTTAGAGACTCTATATGTTCTATACTCAAATCCCAATCTCAACTTAATAGAAGCATAAATAGAATTTTTAGAGACTCAATATGTCCTATTATTAAATATCAATCTCAACTCAAATCAATCTCATAGAAGCATAAAGAGAATTTTTAGAGACTCTATATGTTCTATACTCAAATCCCAATCTCAACTCAATAGAAGCATAAATAGAATTGTTAGAGACTCAATATGTCATATTCTTCAATATCAATCTCAACTCAAATCAGAATATAGAATAGTTTATTTTATGTAACTTGAACAACCATTTCACACATCCACTTGACTAGGCTTAACCAACTCAACTCAACCAATCACATCAAGGAACAACCCTTTCTCACAAACCCTATTTCAAACATGTATCATCCAACTCAAAATATTTTCAACAATACCTTATCTCAAATATCACATAACAATGATATTCATGTTATTTTCTAGATCATGTTCAAGTTAATTTCATCATCAATGGGCTTCAACAACAATGCTAATGAAAAAAGGTTTAAACACAACTCCCAAATCAGAAAACCTTGAAGCATTCAACAAACCATCTTCACAAAGGAAACTTCAATTAATCCTTTTCACTCCAATGATATTTTAGAAATTAACCACGACAAACAATCAATAGGAGAATGTGCCCATACCTTTTTGATGCCAATAATTTATCCATAAAATATGCCACACTTAATCACAACTTTCATTTTCAATATTAATAAGGGTTAGTGGTATTTTAAATTATCACACTAAAAGCATAACTTAATTTACACCCTTTTCACTCCAACTTCATAAACACATACACCAAAGACTATTTTAATAAAAATCCTTATTAAGAATAACCCAGAATAAATATCTCAAAATCACTTTAAAAACAACTCCTTATTTCTCCTAAAATAAATTCTCCATTTCCATCAAAATAAAACATAAATCAAATATGCTTTTGCAATAATAATCACAGCCCTAATGATAAAATTTAATTTCCATTAAATACCTTAGAACTCCAAACTTTAGGGCTAATAAAAATTATTAAAGGTAAAAATGTAAATAACTCTCAAGGGGATTCGAACCCCTATCCATCACACATCACAAGCATCTTAGCCACGACTAATATTCCAACCGAGCCAAAGTGCTTGTTGGAAAATAAAATTCCAAAAGGACCTTTAATCTTCCTTTGCCTGCCATAAAGGACAAAGCGCCAAACTTCTTCCCCCACGCTACCATCAAGGGCATTCGATCCCTGATATTTGTGCTGTCCACAGCCTTAGAAAAATCAATACGCCAATGTGCCATGCCTCATACCACATTTGAGATTTTTAAATCACTGTGCTTTCTTCTCTGCTTCCTTTTCAACAATTTGCATGAGCTCTTTCGAATTCCAAGGCAATTAACACACGAGAGCAAGGATAATTATTTGGTTTAATTACCACCCCTTTATATAGTGTTTAATAACACTTTGAAGACACCAGCAAAAATATTAAAATTATATTTGCATGATGACATCGGCGAAAAAAAATCCATTTAAATTTGAATTTAAATTTTAAATAACTAAAATTTAAACCAAACATTAAAACTCAAATAACTCCATCACTAGGTCACCTTTTTCTATGAAACAAAATCCCAACATGGGTTTTAAGAAAAACCCAGATCAAATATTCTATCCATGGTTTTAAATAAAACCTTTTAATTTTCCTGCCTTGGTTTTCAAAAAAACCCTTCATAGATCCTTTTGACATTTATTGCTCTATTGACATCAATGACAACATTTCAGCTTAGGGACTCAAAATGTCCAACAATTTTATCATTGATGACTTGGTTTGTAGCCCTAAGTTAGACATTAAGTGTATCTCTAATAATTATTGCTTCCTTGAAGCTGAATACTCCCACTAATCATGTGTCATCCACAAACTATAGGTGAGTCAAAATTTCCTCATCCACATTGATACCTATTAGCAAACCTTGTTGTCTTCTCCTCAAGATGAGTCTACCCAAGCCTTCAATCAATATGAGAAAAATATAGGGGCAACAAGTATATCCTTGATTAAATCCTCGAGTAGCTCCAAATGGTTGGGAGGGAAGACCCTTGATTAATACTGAGTATGTCAGAGTAGAAACACAACTCATGAACCATTCTATCAAATCCTAAGAGAATCCAAAGGCTGCCATAATCTTTGACAAGAATCTCCACTCCACCCTATCATAAGCCCTTGACATATCCAATTTTATGAATATTCCTCTATTACCATATATTTTTATTGAATGGATTACCTCCTGAGCTAGAACCACACCATCCAAGAGTTGCCTACCCTCTATAAAACCCTCTTTCTTTGAGGATATAATGCTATGTAGAAAATATTTTAGCCACTCAACAATTACCTTTATGATTATTTTGTATATGACATTGCATAAGGCAATAGGTATATAATCTAAAATATGCACCCGCTCCTTCCCTTTTGGAATTAAGGCAATGAAAGTATTATTTAATGATTTAAGAATTATTTTACTACCTTTGGACTCCTCTATAATAGCCATTACATCCTCCTCCAATTTTACCCAAAAGGTCTAAAAAAACTCAATTGGAAAGCCATCTAGACCTCATGTTTTTACAGTGCTTATTCCAAAGACTACATTCTTTAGTTCCTCTCTATCAATGGGTTTAAGTAGGGCCTGATTTTCTTCTTTAGATATAACATAGGGTATGACAACAAGAACTTATTTTTAAGCCTCTTCATCTTGCACCATACTTTCCTTAAATAGTTTAGAAAAATAATCCATTGAATAGAAATGCATACCTGGAATTGTATCAAAGGAGTGTTCATTATCATCTTAAAGAGCTTCCATATTTTTCGTTTATCTCCTAGAACATGCAACCCGATGGAATAATCTGGTATTTTTATCACCTTCTAATAACCAAGTGGTTCTTGCTCTTTATTTCTAGTAGGTCTCCTCTTGGTTTTCAATGTACTCAACCACTTTACACAATGCATCATCCTCTTATTTGAGATACTCTGTAATTTTTCCTTCCCTAAATTTTTTTTGAACCTCATCCCATATAGCCACCAATGGAGCTCTTTGGACCTATAAGTTTGTCTTGCTAGCTCAACTCCATTGTTTTTGACATAATGAAGTTGTTTGTGGAATCGAAACATTGTTGTTCGATATGTTGGGTTGCCTTCTTCCCACCACTATGGAATTTTCTTTCGAATTTCATATTTTTGTAACCAATTTTTTTAAAATTTAAATAGTTTGTGTTGCAATAATGTCTTGATCCCCCATTCCAACAAAATAGAAAAGTGATATAAAACTGGATCCTCCAAAATCTAAAATTTTACATTCCATTTTACATATGCCTTCTCTAAAACCAAAAAAAATTAGAGAACGCATATTCTATGTGGCTCTCTCCTCTTGTTAGTCCAAGTATAGTTGGTTCCAGGGCATTTAATATCCACCAAGTGTAATTCCTAGACTTGGGAAATCATAATTCAATCCCCAGGATCTAAAATTGGGATTACCCATTTATGATATCTAGAGGATAATTTAACATTAAAATCCCCATAAATAATGCATTCTAACTATTCCCTTGAGACTCTTATGTGATGCAAAACTTTCCATTGATGCATATGATCATCTAGGTTTTGATCCCCATAAACAATTGTGATTAAAACATGTTTATTTGTGATATTGTTCCTAAAATGTTATGTGAGAAAACCCCTCCAAGCTATATTTTCTATTGTAGTTCATTCAAGAGAGTTACAAAAAGTAACTGTCCCCCTTGAGGTCCCTTGGGAAACCACTTCCATATGATCAACACCCCTCCAAAGTCTATTTACTATTTTACACATAAGATCCAATGATATTTTTATCTCCTGAATAAGCAAGAAATCTATTTTATATTTTTCTAGGAGTCTTCAAACAACAAATTGATGGGTTCTACTGTTTAAACCCCTAACATTCCATTATTGTATAATCATTGGTTACCTTGAGAGCAATAAAAATATATCGGTCTCACCGATCCTCCAGTGATCAGTTTGTCTCCTTTAACTGCTAGTAAGTTCTTATTTTATTTTCTACCCACTCCTTGAGATTTGCTATTTTTTGATATTTTTTCCACCTAATTTATCCCTATATTTGGCTAATATTCCAACCGAGCCAAAGCGCTCATTGGAAAATAAAAATCCAAAAGGGCCTTTAATCTTCCTTCGCTAGCCATAAAGGACAAAGCACCAAACTTCTTCCCCCATGTTGCCATCAAGGGGATTCGATCCCTGATATTGGCGTTGCCCATAGTCTTAGAAAATTTGATATACCAATGCGCCATGCCTCATACCACATTTGATATTTTCAAATCATTGTGCTTTCTTTTCTGCTTCCTTTTCAATAATTTGGTTGAGCTCTTTTGAATTCCAAGCCAATTAACACACAAGAGCAAGGATGATTATTTGGTTTAATTACCACGCCTTTATATAGTGTTTAATAACACTTTGAAGACTTCAGAAAAAATATTAAAATTATATTTGCATGATGATGTCGGTGGATTATTTTCCAATTAAATTTGAATTTAAATTTTAAAGAACTAAAATTTAAACCAAACATTAAAACTCAAATAACCCCATCACCATGTCACCTTTTTCTACGAAACAAAAGCCCAATGTGGGTTTTAAGAAAAACCCAGACAAATATTCTATTCATGGTTTTAAATAAAACATTTTAATTTTCCTACATTGGTTTTCAAAAAAACCCTTCATAGATCATTTTGATATTTAATTCTCTATTGACATAAATGACAACATTTCAACTTAGGGACTCAAAATGTCCAACAATTTTATCATTGATGACTTGGTTTGTAGCCCTAAGTTAGAAATTAAGTGCATCTCTAATAATTATTGCTTCATGGAAGCTAACCACTCCCATAAATCCTGTGTCATCCACAAACTATAGGTGAGTCAAAATTTCCTCACCCACCTTGATACCTATTAGCAAACCTTGTTTTCTTCTCCTCAAGATGAGTCTACCCAAGCCTTCAATAAATATGAGAAAAATATAGGGGGAACAAGGATATCCTTGATGAAATCCTCAAGTAGATCCAAATGGTTGGGAGGGAAGACCCTTTATTAACACTGAGTATGTCAGAGTAGAAACACAACTCATGACCCATTCTATCAAATCCTAAGAGAAACCAAAGACTGCCATAATATTTGACAAGAAGCTCCACTTCACCCTATCATAAGCCTTTGACATATCCAATTTTATGAATATTCCTCTATTACCATATATTTTTATTGAATGGATTACCTCCTAAGCTAGAGCCACACCATCCAAGAGTTTCCTACCCTCTACAAAACCCCCTTTCTCTGAGGATATAATGCTATGTAGAAAATATTTTAGCCACTCAACAATTACCTTTATGATTATTTTGTATATGACATTGCATAAGGCAATAGGTCTATAATCTAAAATATGCACCCGCTCCTTACCTTTTGGAATTAAGGCAATGAAAGTATTATTTAATGCTTTAATAATTATTTTACTACCTTTGGACTCCTCTATAATAGCCATTACATCCTCCTCCAATTTGTCCCAAAATGCCTAAAAAAACTCAATTGGAAAGCCATCTAGACCTCGTGTTTTTACAGTGCTTATTCCAAATACTACATTCTTTAGTTCCACTCTATCAATGGTTTTAAGTAGGGCTTGATTTTCTTCTTCAGATATAACATAGGGTATGACAACAAGAACTTATTTTTAAGCCTTTTCATCTTGCACCATACTTTCCTTAGATAATTTAGAAAAATAATCCATTGAATAGAAATGCATAGCTAAAATTGTATCAAAGGAGTGTTCATTCTCATATTGAAGAGCTTCCATGTTGTTCGTTTGTCTCCTAGCACATGCAACCCGATGTAAGAATTTGGTATTTTGATCACCTTCTAATAACCAAGTGGTTCTTGATCTTTATTTCTAGTAGGTCTCATCTTGGTTTTCAATGTACTCAACCACTTTACACAATGCATCATCCTCTTATTTGAGTTGCTCTGTAATTTTTCCTTCCCTAAAGTTTTTTTGAACCTCATCCCATATAGCCACCAATGGAGTTATTTGGACCTAGAAGTTTGTCTTGTTAGCTGAAATCCATTGTTTTTGACATAATGAAGTTGTTTGTGGAATCTAAACATTGTTGTCCCATATGTTGGGTGGCCTTCTTCCAACCACTATGGAATTTTATTTCGAAGTTCCTCTTTTTTTAACCAATTTTTTTTAAATTTAAATAGTTTGTGTTGCAATAATGTCTTGATCCCCCATTCCAAAATAAATAGGAAAGTGATCTAAAACTGGACCCTCCAAAATCTAAAATTTTATATTCCATTTATATATGCCTTCTCTGAAACCAAAAAAAATCAGAGAAGGCATATTCTATGTGGCTTTCTCCTCTTGTTAGTCCAAGTATAGTTGGTTTCATGGCATTTAATATCCACCAAGTGTAATTCCTAGACTTGGGAAATCATAAGTCAATCCCCTATGTCTAAAATTGGGATTACCCATTTATGATATCTAGAGGATAAATTAACATTAAAATCCCCATAAATAATGCATTCTAAATCTTCCCTTGAGACTCTTATGTGATGCAAAACTTTCCATTGATGCATATTATCATCTAGGTTTTGATCCCCATAAACAATTTTGATTAAAACATGTTTATTTGTGATATTGTTCCTAAAATTTTATGTGAGAACACCCCTCCAAGCTATGTGTTCTATTGTAGTCCATTCAAGAGAGTTATAAATAGTAACTATCCCCCCTGAGATCCCTTGGGAAACCACTTCCATATGATCAAAACCCATCCAAAGTCTATTTACTATTTTACACATAAGATCCAACGATATTTATCTCCTAAATAAGCAAAAAATCTATTTTATATTTTTTTAAGAGTCTTCAAAAAAAAAATTGATGGGTTCTACTATTTAAACCCCGAACATTCCATGATTTTATAATCATTGGTTACCTTGAGAGTAGTAAAATTATATCGGTCTCACCAATCCTCTAGTGATCAGTTTGTCTCCTTTAACTACTAGTAATTTCTTATTTTATTTTCTACCCACTCCTTGAGATTTGCTATATTTTAATCTTTTTTCCACCTAATTTATCCCTATATTTGGCCTTTCTTTGTTCTTTTCTACTATACCTATGATGACATAATTAATTATAGATTTCTCTTGGTTATGCACTATCAGTACCCCTACACTCTCTAATTGTGGTAACTCACTGCACTAAATTACCTGCTCTATGATGGGAGGAGATGAAAGAGGGGCTTGAACATGGTTATTATTTTTATTATTTCCATCCACTCCTTCCATGCATTGTTCTTCTTCTTGGTCCATCAGTGTCTTAAAGATCTCATACCTATTGGAGGGCTTGAGTTGGGTTGCTCTTTACCATATTTTTTTATTTGCCTTCCCCTTATTTTGGGCTATTCAAAACCATATCCCCGTGCTTCTTTTCCTAGAGAAATATTGGTTATTTCTTGTTGATTGTTGAATTACCCTTATTAAGAAGATTTGGATTTCCTATAGGAGCCTCCATTTTTATGTTCATATTATTTCAGCAAGATCGGGCCAAATACCCATATTTATGGTAAAATATGCATTTTAAGGACAATGCCCCATAATCCAGTTGTTGAATCCAAGATAGTCCTACAAGTTCAAGTTCCATCTCTTTCAGCAAAGGTTGGCTACAATCTATTTCCTCCCATTGTGCCTTTGGAAACACCCAAATGTCTTCCAAGGGAATTTCTGATAAATTTTGATATCTACTCACTTCAGAACTCTATTGGAAGTGCATACAAATGGATCCAAATTGGGAAAATAGTGCCTTCCATTCGAGGATCAAATCCCACTCTCCAGGGTTGAAAAAATAATCCTACCAAACTATGATTCCTATTTTATGATTCGAAAGCCTTATTTCTATTGACAAGTGAATAAAAACAAATAATAAAACATCCATTACTAATAAACCATAAAGAATACTCACCAAGAGGCTCCTAGTTTTACTAAACCTAAGAATGCAAAAAAAATAGGGTAGGACGAATACTCATGAATTTACAGATCAAATCATGATTGGCTCTATATAAAATTGTTTCTTTGACCATCCTTTGCTTAGTGATAATATTTGGACTTGATTCTGACTATGGCAAGCATCCATTAACTCATTGATATGTTGATATATTTCCAACAACCGTAAAGGGCATTTTTAATATAGTTTTTGTGCTTCTTCAGTATCTAATGGAGATTTATCCTTTAAAAAATCTGAAAAAGAACTATATCTCTCTAAAATATGATCTAGAGGTGTCACCATTAGGCCCTCCTGGGGCAAAAATCTTGTCTTAAAATCTACAGTAACCATAAATCTCTTCGGCTACCCAACTGATTTCTTAGTTTTATCTTCCAGAGCTCAACCTATTTCTCTAGTTAAAAGCTAATTTCAGCAATAAAACTCATACACCAACTACTTAATTACATTCCAATGTGAATAAAAATTCAAGTATTTTTCCTTTTTGGAAGATTTTTGAAGTGATAAGTATTTAATTTGAATGTTTTTTAAATTACTTTATTCCATTTTGGAATTCACGTTGCATAGAAATGTTTACAAATAGTTTAACTTGGAGGAATAAGGATTTCTACATTGAAATATAAATATTAAATTTGTAAATACCTTTGTTTACTAAATTTCTAAATAAGAATTTATAAGGAATTTAACACAAATATAGGTTTGTGAAATTTAGAATTGAAAAATTATATTTTTGAAATTTGGGAGATAAAAGGAATTCAACCTAGAGATTTGAAAAACTAATTTTTTTGTTAAAACTGTTCTTTGATTATTATCTAAACATTAGGAAATACAAGGTATACTACAATATTTGAATAATTTAAAGTTAGTATTTTATCATATACTCAAATTCAACTTAAAATTTAGAAGTTGAAAAGGTTTTATCAAGAAAGACAATATATTCAAAACTAGGGAGACATAAGGTAGTCAACCTCAAAGGTTTAGAGATATACTTGATTCAAGATATAATACCAATATGAAAAGTGTGATTAGAAGAGAAAAACCAATATGGCTTATAAAGAGTCTTGAGAAATTATAAATTGACAGTTTACTAATATTAGATTCTATAAAGACATATTCTAACAATATGATAGAAGAAATTGATGACAATTATACTAATGGAAATATTGAAAGTTAACTAAAAAATTATTCTAAAAAAGTAATAGATGTTTCTTATAGACTTATGAAATAAGTAAATGTATAATCACTTCAATTTTACGTAAATGGTTATATCAGTTGATCTTGAAATTTCAGAAAGGAGTAACAAAGAAGTGGAGATATCTTCAAGATGTAATTATTGAAATAATACTGGTCATGTGAAAGCAAAATATTAGAATTTCCATCCATATAAATATTATGGAGGAAAAACTCACTCATCAATTTTTTTGCTACTATAAAGATAAGTACTATAGGATATTTGAAAATATATTAATATTCAAATTGGATTGTCTTTTCAAGTTCTTATTTTTGAGGCATCTATTAACAATGGATTTAAGTTTAAAATTTTTGACGAGCATGAAGAAAGGTCTTCCAATGAACTAGGACAAAGAAAATAGATTAATCCTGATCCACTTATGACATGTAAGATAATGAGATATCTTTTTCATAAAGGCTACTTGGAAAAATTCAAGGATGAATATCATATAAAACTTTGGAACATAGAAAAGTAGTAGATTGAAGAAAACAAGAAAATATAGCATGAGTTCCAAATCAAGGTGAATATGGAACAAAAAGAAGATACTTGAAGACTCCAGGTATAAATTTACTAGAGATAGACTGAAGATAAAATATGACGACCATATTTAAGAATAAAGTTTTAAATATCCAAATAATGTAATAGAGGGGGTGTTGGAATATATTATATTACTATATACATGATAATGTATCATCTTGGGTACATATTTAGATTAGGAGAGTGTCCTGCATTAGGGTGTGAGTATTCAATTTATGCAATATAATAATGCACAACTATTACTAGAATGTGCAAAGTATTTAGTAATTTAAATGTGCATAATAGTCCATGTGCACACGAGTCCATAAAGTAGGAAAGTGAATAGTCTCAATAGGAGTGAAGATCAAAAGTACTCCATATTCAGAGTCACATTCCATTATATATGTGTCTATGCGTGAGAGAGAGACACAATGTAAAGTGAGAGTGTGTGGAAGTATGGTGTACTAGAGATATTTATTCTATTAAGATATTATTTTTGTAATAATTTGTTAATAAAATTTGTATGACTTGTTTCAGAAGTTATTTATGAGTTTTATATGTTTAGAATATTGTCATTAACTTATAATTCTCATAGAAACTTTATTTTATATATTGTGGTTATTTTAATTGTAGCATTAAGCATCAAAATCTAATAATGGTATCAGAGCCATAGGGGATATTGAGAGGATATAGGAAGATTGCATTTACAAAATTTTATTTGTTGTAGTTTGGCTAGAGTCTTTCCATAGGGTTGCAATAAAACTTGTGAAGACTAGGACTTAGCATATATTTCTTTCCACTAGATTGAAGGATAACTAGTGAAGTTTATTGATTTCAAAATTTTGGAGATTTGGATGTATTTGGTTGCTATTGTCTAATTTTTGTTGTAAAAATTAGTTATTAGCAGTTGAGAAGCTTCCTAAAACTAATAGAGAAAAATTTTACCTTCGGTTTCTTGAAATTCTATGTGCTTTCCTCGAGTAGGGATTAGTTTTGAGTTTATAAGAAGAGTAGACATTGATGATTAAGGAGGTCCAAGAAAGAGGTTCCATTGAAGACTAAAGATTGAAGATTGAGGAGACTCAAGAAAGATTTTCCCATTGAATATTGAAGACTACAAATTAAATATTGAGGAGACTTAAGAAAGAGATCCCAATTGAATATTGAAGATAACAAACTGAAGATTTTGGAGACCCAAGAAAGAGGTTCCCATAGTAGGTTGAAGGAAGAAGAGGGAAAGAGGCCAAATAAGATCTATTGAAAAATGAATAAAGAGGAGACTCGAGATAAAAGGTCCCCATTGAATATTTTAAAAATGAGGTAGAATATTAAAGAAAGAGGAAACCCAAGAGAAGATATTTCAAGTGAATTTGAAAGGAGTGAGAAGAAGGCTAGAAAATCCCTACTGAGAAATTTGAAGTGGCCATTGGAAAATTTTTGAAGAAATGAGGAAAAATATTGTAAGAAGAAAAAACCATGGAAAGAGGTAATCACATAAAAATTGGGAAAAATATTGTTATTCAACAAAAACCCCAAAAGAATTTGTGAAACTTTTTCAAGGAAAAAAACTTTTGGCAAGAAGTTTTCCAAAATTGAGAAAGTATTTTTTAAGACTTTAAGAAATTCAAATTCTTGAATAAGAGGATAACAAAGAGGCCAAATTCAAAGAGAGAATTCAGTGAGAGCTAAGGAGGATAAAGAGGATAGAATAGGCCCCCAAATTGAGTAGATTGAAGAAATCCATTAAGATTATAAATGCTGATATATAAAGCATAATATTGTTGTTTTTTGAGGTAGAATTTGAAGGGTCATAGGATAACAAATTGAGAAGTTTGAAGTTTGAAGACATCCATGAATATTTTTAAGGATTATTTATAAAGGAGAATATTGCTATTTTTTGAGGTAGAAGTTGAATCATCACAAGATAACAAATTGAATATGGCATAGAGCTACAAATTGGAGATGTTTTGGGAAGATTTTGTATGCCTTTGGGAAAAAATTAAAGGATAATATGATAGAAAACTAAGGTAGTAGATTGGAGGAGTTAGATATTGTTTTTGGATAACAATATACAAGAGGAGAAATCAGATTTTATTAGTGATTGAAGAGTTTCAGGACTACAAAATTGGGCAGAATTATAAGGAGATAGTAGAGCTACATTTTAATATTTTTGAAACATATTTGAGAGATATTTGGTCAAAAACAAATTATTGAGTTTTTGGAGAGCATGAATGAAGTATTTGGAGTTGTAAAAATAAGAGAAGTTGAAGAGGAAGAAAGGCTGAAAATTTCAGCATTCTATAACAGATATTTGGCAAGGAGAAAGATAAGTTTCAAATAACATACTTCGAAGAAGGTAGAAGTTGTTTTTAGGGTAGAAAAGTAAAATGAAATGGAACTGCAAAAGTTGTAAATTTGATACAGCAAAAATGTGAATCAAATCACAAATTATATTAGCTACAAAAGGAGGAAAAAAATGTTTGTAATTGTTGGGACCAATAAAAAGGTACATGTATTGATAAAATGTGTTACAATATATAGTCATCAATCCTACGAGTGAGATTTGACAAGTTTCATAATATCCACTCCAAGTTTCATGTAGAAGACACATAAATCCAACTCAAACTAGAAATAAGACAAGTATCAAACAAAAGGCATAGTGCACATTATAATAATATTCTACCATTCCCCCTTAATGTGCACTATCCTAAGTATAAAAAAAATAAGTCAACATTAGATAAAATTCCCCCTTCATGTTGACTTCTATTACATACATAGAGCATTTTTCTAAACTAAGAAATATTGTCTTGCCCAAGTGACTTGGTGAAGATGTCAGCCACTTGTTATTGTGTTGGTACATACTCCATGTGTATAATGTCTTCTTAGACCATTTATTTGATGAAGTGATGATGGATCTCAATGTGTTTTATTCTAGAATGGAAAACTGAATTCTTGTCATCTTGATGGTACTTTGATTGTCACAATATATATAATTTGGGCCTTCTATGAATAGCCCAATGTCCTAAAGTAATTTCCTCAATAAAATTACCTCCTTAGTTACCTCAACTATTGCTCTATATTCAACCTCTGCTGAAATAATGAAACTACGTTCTATTTTTTGGTGCTCCATGAAATAAATCCATGGCACAACTAAAAGCGATAACCTAATGTGGATCTTCTAGTTTCACAACAACTTACCCAATTTGAATCTATGTACCCAATCAAAGAAAATGTCATATGATGTGTACATAATGCCACGATGTGGGGTGGCCTTGAGTAATCTTAAAATCCTCTTAGATGCTATCCAATGACTCTTCTTAGGATCCTACATAAGTCTAGAAATAAGGCCAACTCCATAGGAAATATCTGGTCTAGTTGAAGTTAAGTAGATCAATCTTCCAACTAGCTACTTGGAAAGGGTGCCAAAAACCCTTTCTTCATCATCACTATTTGAAGAACACAAGCTTATACTGAGAGGGGGGGTGAACAGTATAAGACCTCCTTTTACTTTTTTCTTTATACTTCAAAACAGTAAAGCAATATATCCAAATCAATATCAAAGCAATGCACAAAGCCATCCACAAAGTGACACAACAATTTACATGGTTCATCCACAAAACTTTTCTCTAAAAGTTATCTCAAAGTTCTTTGGGAAACCTTCCCAATTACAATGTTTATGAGCCTCGGCTCAAAGGAGAAACCTTCCCCCAATATGAATTTATGAGCCTCTACTCAAAGGAGATACCTTCCCCTACCTCTGCTCTGGCTGGTGATCCTCTAGAAGACCTCTGCCTCCGTTGCCCTTAGCAAATGGAACTCTATCCACAGAAGACACCTATCTTCCTTGCTCTGACTTGAGACCTCTATCCTCAACTCTATCACCTCAAAGCTCCTCAAATTTGCACCAAACACAGTCCTTCGGTCTAGCACAAATGTCCTCGTCCTCTGTCTTTGATCAGCACCAAACACAGTCCTTAGGTCTGGCACAAATCTATCCTCATGTTATTCTCATAGAACCAATGCACCTCTGTCCTCAAGTTCTCTGATAGAACTATCAACCTCAGCTTCA
Source organism: Wollemia nobilis (assembly GCA_028583015.1). NCBI lineage: Eukaryota > Viridiplantae > Streptophyta > Pinopsida > Araucariales > Araucariaceae > Wollemia > Wollemia nobilis. The sequence goes on along the minus strand of JAQPPZ010016040.1, from coordinate 3,166,885 downwards.
CAAGTCCTCTGCTAAGACCTGTCCAAATCTGCTCACAAGTCCCCACAGAAACCTGTCCAAAACCTGCTCATAAGTTTATCAAGAACACTTGCTTGGCATGAACCCACAAAGAGAATGGTTAGAGACCCAATGTGATTCATCCACCTCATAGAAGCATAAAGATAATTTTTAGAGACTCAATATGATTCATCAACCTCATAGAAGCATAAAGAGAATTGTTAGAGACTCAATATGTTCTATACTTAACTCCCAATCTCAATCTCAAATCTCAAAAGAATAAGATAGATGTAGTATGCTTTTCTCAAGAACATGAAACACAACCCAACAATTGCCAACCATGCAATATCTCATATAACAATGATACTTATGTTCTTTCCAAAACCAATATCTTTTCTCAACCAATTGGGCTTCAACAATAATGCTCATAGACAGGGTTTAACCAACATCATTCAACTCAACATTAACCTTGAAGCATTCAACCAATCATCACTAGAAAAGGAAACAAGTAGAAATCCTTTTCCCTCCAAAGATATTTGAACAAGACAGCCACCAACACAATATCACCAAATGCAAAGAATAACTTGTTCAAATCAACTCAATGGAGTAAGCCCAATATCATGTATCAAGTAAAAGCAATAACTTGATCCACCAACCTCTATGGAAGCAACTCAACCATCAATATCAAAACAGCCAACTAAGGGTTTCACCATCTCAATGCAAGTAACAAGACTTACAAACATAAACCCTAGTGCACAATGCTTCCACTACCTCAAACCAGAATTATGCATTCACAAAAACTCTCATCAATGATAACAATGCATAAGCAGTCTTCAACAAACCAGAAAATAGGATTTACACCCAACCAAAGGAAACCTTGTTGAATACCTTTTCACTCCAATCTTATTTCAGGATAACATACACCAATCATACTCATAAGAAGAATGTGCCCATACCTTTTTGAAGTGAAGAACCTTCTTTGGAAATCTGCCCCAATCACAAAATTCTTTTGCCAATCTTCACAAGGGTTAGTAGATCATAAAATAATCAACATTATTCCACCTTTCAATAATTATCACTAAAGCCTTTAATTGCACAACTCCCTTATCTCTCCTAAAACCACTTGTACCATAAAATAAAATAAATCATAACATTGCATAACCTTATAACTCCCAAAACCACTTATACCATAAAAGTAAAATAAAATATTACATAACCAATAACAAGCTTTAATGTAAATATATTTTCCTTACCCTTATATCTCCCTTACTCACAACAAAACAATTTTCGTCCTTTTCTAAGATGCAAATCCCCAAACTCAATTAAGTAAATTATCCTTACCCTTATGTCTCCTCAAACTAACATAAAAACATACCTTAAAGTTGGATCTTTTCAAAAGGTTATTCACCTTGCTGTCAACGTCTGGATTCGATCATGTACCTCACCTAACTTGCGCTTTTAGCATATGCAAAGTAACCACATGCGCTAGTGAACACCATGGAAACAAACGTGATCGACTTCCTTCTTATTCTTTCACAAGTGATATAAAAAAAACTTTTATAACTCTACTGCCGCCAGGTTTCGATCTCGAAACCATTTGTTCGCAGTGCTTTCACTCGAACGCATAACCAACTCAACTATATCAAAGGATGAAATTAGCAACGGCTTACCACACCTTCATATCCATTGGCACGTGCTTTGAAATCTATTTTTGACTTGTTTTTGATAAGCATGCAGCCGCCACTAAACTGTTCAAACAAGCGCTCTCGATTTTTGTGTGATTCATTTACCGCATCGTAGGGCATATGTATCATGAGCTCAAATTATTAATTTAATCCAAGGCAAGTATTTTTCTCTCTCCGCGTCTGGTTCTTATATCTCCCAGGGGCTCCGAACGATTTGCATATTATATAATATACATAACCCTTTTAGTTATTATACACACCATCCCTTCGCTGGCGCAGACGATGCCGAAAACGGAACTTAATATCAAGACGATGCCGAAAACAGAAATTCATTATCAAATCCTGTGCATACCGAAAGCACGAGATTCCGGTCAAAGGAAACACCAAGTGCAATTGCATTCAAAGTTAAGCATGCCTAAGTCCTAGAAATATGAATTACATGAAACGGAAAAGAGGCATGTTGTAAGAGACGCAATCAGATAAAGAAAAACAACCTTTTCATTAATTTCTTTCGATATCTGTTACAATAATGCCTCCTCCCTTTTTAGGGGCTAGGAGCGCAAATAAGGTTTGATTACAATCGCTGAATGGTTCCTCATTTCGCGTGCCCACGATTGCAATGGGCCGGCCAAGATGATGCCGCCATTGATGTCGATGAGTTCTTCGCCTCTGCTGCTTCTCCTACGAACAAATAAATGATCAAGACGTTAGTAGCACCTGCTGCAAATGAAAAGCATTCTCTCTCTAAAACTAACAAAATATGCATACGAATGTTTGCTTGAAACAGTGAAAACAGTGAATCCAAATTGCTTCAAAATCTGACAGAAGGTAAGAAAAGTCACCATAAGGTCACGCCATGCGAGGCAGTGGCCAATCCACCTTAAAGCTGGAATTCGTCCCAGGCGGGACGAATTCGATCGTAATTCGTCCCCGGGTGGGATGAATTCTTCGAGTAGGAGAAACCGACCTGCTGCTTGCTCCAATGTCGGATCCCGGGACCTGCAAAACTCCTGCAAACAGGGGGGTTAGGTAATTGGGGCCATTTTGGGACGACCCAGATGGTCGGATTTTCCCAATTTGGCCTCCACCATCGGGAATTTGACCTTGACACTTGCAAGTTAGCGAAACGACAAAGCAATACAAAACGCCCTAAACTCTGACCAAAAGCTACAAAATTGCAATTATAGACTAATCAGACCTAGTAACACAGAATGCAATCTAAAAATTAATCTAAAGTGCTCAAAAACTGAAATTAGAACTTGGGGGTGCGGGGGTGCCCAAGTGGGCCTCCCACCGTTGGCCCTTGATTTTGAAGCCAATCCACCAAGGATGGGCCCAAAACCTTTTAGGATTGGGGGGTCGCCGAATTGGTAGGTTTAGATGTCCATGCGTCGGATTTGAGTAAGGTTCGAGCTTCCAAAGGCCACCCAACAACCTCTCTTGCAAAAGAGATTGATGGATGTAGGAAGGTGAACAAAGGGGGATGCAAGTGAGTCTTCGATTCGGCAACACTTCGTTGCTTGAACACTCCTTCCACCTGTATGTTTTGGGTGAGAAAAGTCTCACCTTTTATAGACCCAAGGGGTCTCTTTTGGGAGGGAAGCACAAAATCCAAGTGTTGGCCATAGGCGCCATGTGGCAGTCTTGTCTTCCCATGAGGGAGGGGAGTCCTCAATTGACTTGAACTTTGATAAATGCTTCTTGTAACGGTCCTCTAACGGCCCCTCTGTCCACTTACACATGCGTGCAAGGTAGGAGCCCTTAACCGGCCGTTGCGGGCTGCCACTTGGCACCATTTGCCTTTTTGCCCGTTAAGCTTAGAATTCGTCCCACCCGGGGACGGATTCGAGAATCGTCCTGGGGTGGGACGGATTGTATTTTGAATTCGTCTCCGGGTGAGACGAATGCTTGGGCAAAGTGTCCAAGTGTGCCAAATTGCTTCTTGACCTCACAAAATTGCTATGAAAGTGGTTAAGACCACTTGTTTAACCTACGAGGGCTGCCCCTGGGGCTGTGTTTGTCAAAGCGATCAGTGTTTGCAGTCACATAATCGGATTGGTGCTGTTTTGGTGTCTACAGATGCCCATTTTTGGGAAGCGCTGCGGGTGACGCAGTGCTGAGAAAAAATAGATAACCAAAGCACTAATGATTAGGTTTTCTTGGTAACCTAACCAACTTTTGATGCCCCAAGTATGGAAAGGGCATGCATTCTTGAATCCTTGCTTCGACGAGCTAAGGAATTTGATTTCAAGTATTAACCTGTTTTGGTGAGGTGTGACTTGAACTTAGACATTGATCGATCACGAACAAGTGAAGGGCATTTTTATCCTCGGGGGGAACCTTGTGTTCATGATTCACGAAATGCCAAGTGTTTGATTGATTTGATTGTTGCTTGTTTCTGCCCCAAGCAGGAGCGTGATTGTCTTTGTCAATGATTCTTTGAATGCATGTCGTTTTCTTTAATTGGGTGTGTGATTGTTGATTGGTGACTAAGTGTGACTACCCCCTCAAGCGACGAATCGATGAGGGAATGACCTTTGTGAGAGAAGCGACGAGTCGCTTGACCCAAGATGACTTGTGCAAGGTTGCCTTTAGAGGGTTTACCGTTAAGCGTGTGCAATTTTTCCAACATATGGACCTATTTTTGGTGGGTGTTAACCCTTTTGGTGATGTCATAATGAGTTGAAATCGTCGAAAACCTATTTCCCGTGGAGCGGTTCGGCTATGATAGCCTTCTTGGGGAACTAGGAGAGCGATAATTTGGACCTCGACATCGATTTTCTTTGCCTAGAGGTTAAGTGCATGAGCACTTATGCCCGGCAATGTTTTTGTTGTGTTTTTGTTGAATTTTGTACTATTTTTGTTGTTTTGTGACACCATTTGGTGATTGAATTGTCGGCAATCCGTCCTCCCGTGGAGCGGTCCGGCTATGGTAGCCTTCTTCGGGAGTAGGATAGTGACAATTCAAACCCTGACATCAATTTTGCTACGCCAAGAGGTTAAGTACAAGAGCACTTGTGTCTGGCAATGTTTATTGCTTGTTTTGTGTTGCATTTTTTGTTGTTTTGTTGTTTTTTGCGACACCATTTTGGGATTAAATTTTCAAAAATTGTCTTCCCCTGGAGCGGTCCGGCTATGGTATCCTTCTTAGGGAGTAGGATATTGATAATTTGTGACCCCGATGTCAATTTTTCTATGCCAAGAGGTTAAGTGCAAGAGCACTTGTGTCTGGCAATGTTTATTGCTTGTTTTGTGTTGCATTTTTTTGTTGTTTTGTTGTTTTTTGTGACACCATTTTGTGATTGAATTGTCGGCAATCCGTCCTCCCGTGGAGCGGTCCGGCTATGGTAGCCTTCTTCGGGAGTAGGATAGTGACAATGCAAACCCCAACATCAATTTTGCTATGCCAAGAGGTTAAGTGCAAGAGCACTTGTGTCTGGCAATGTTTATTGCTTGTTTTGTGTTGCATTTTTTGTTGTTTTGTTGTTTTTTGTGACACCATTTTGGGATTAAATTTTCAAAATTTGTCTTCCCCTGGAGCGGTCCGACTATGGTAGCCTTCTTATGGAGTAGGATATTGATAATTTGTGACCCCGATGTCGATTTTGTATGCCCATGTTGTCAGTTGCATTTGCAATCCTGTCAGGCAGTTTTATTGTCTGTTTTTAGTGCATTTTTAGTCATTTTTCTTGATTTTTTTTTGTGCTGGCCTGAATTCGTCCCTGGGTGGGACGAATTCTAGCTGGAGAATTCGTCCCTAGGTGGTACGAGTGCTAATCATAGTGCTCATCCCAGTCAAGGACGAATTCCAGTGCAAAAGGCCTATTTAAGGGCCAAAACTTGATTTTGGGCTCATTTGTGTCATTTTTTCCTTGCGATTTTGGAGCTCTGGGAGGAGGAGGTAATTCTGCGAAGCGAAGCGCTGCTGGAATTCTCTCTGCCATCATGAGTGCACAAACTGGTTCGAGCGGCGGAGCCGAGGCGAGTCCTGTAAGTGACCCTAGGGCTTATTTTGCTTTAACTGAATGCATTGTTTTTGTGTTGCGCTTTTCAAAATTTTAAGATTTTTTGTGATGTTTTTTGTTTAACAACTAAGGTTAGAAACCCTAGAATTGAAAATTTTATCTTTTTCATTTTTTTTATTTTTTATTTTTTGTTTGCTTACAGGTTGTTAGGAGCCGGTACCTTGTACCTGCTGCCTTTACTGAGGCGCGGTTGGCCTTGACTGATGGTGACAGGGAATGGCTTGATGCCCTTGGGCTCAAGCAGGTGGCTCGGCTGGAGCCTGTGGTTTTGGATCAGGCCTATCTGACGGCCCTGATCAAGCTTTGGGATCCGCGGACCAATACTTTCCATCTCCCGACGAGGAGATGATCGTGACTCTTAAGGACGTCTATCGGTTGCTTCGGATTCCGATAGATGGTGCGCTTATTAGGACATCTCTGTTCGATCAGTGGACTGCTATACTCATGAGATGTTTTGGGCATGGGGGGAGCTGGGCGTAGCAGACCCAGTGGAGACAGCCGAGGCGGATTGCCAGGCTGGCGGGATTTTGGTTGGCTGGTGGAAGGAGAGGGGGGTGTTAGGAGTGAGACACGCATTCCTAATGGGCCTCATTTCTAACATTCTTCTCCCTGATTCGTCAGGCGCGAGGTTCCCGTGGAACCTGCTGGATTTGGTGTGGCAGTTGGTAGAGTGCCCGATAGAGGCACCGTTGATCCTGAGATGGGGACAAACTTTGTTGGCACAGCTTTACGGGGAGCTGTACGGGGTCCGCTGTCGACAGCGGAAGGGTGTCAGTTGCAGCTTTTTGTTGCAGTGCTGGGGTTGGCAGCACATAGCTATTGAGAGGCCTATCGGGTTATCGTGGACGACTCGGGCGGCGATGGAGGATGATGAGATTGGTTATGCGGCTTTGTGGCGATGGTCTACGGAGTAGGGGCAGAGTCGACGATGGGCAGGTGCAGTTGATCACTACATTGATGCCTTTTCGTGACTCACTCCAGGGGAGGTGTTTTTGCGTCCCTATCGGGACTGTCCAGCCTGGCCTGAGGCTAGAGAGTGGCTCCGATGGGTACGGAGGGAGCGATGGTTGACTGGGCGGCACGGGACGGAGCATGAATTCTTTCCATACCGCCGGGTTACACGACAGTTTGGGGTACGCCAGGGGTTGCCTGGTGAGCCCGTTGGCTATCGTCGTTGGGGAGATGAGAGGGATCTGGAGCCACCTGTCCTTGTGCCATTGGGCGAGGAGTCGGATGCTATTATTGAGGTGTTGGATGTGGATGACGTAGGTACTACCATTGAGTATGACTCGTGGTGGTTTTTGCGGCACTGGAGAGGTGAGGGTCCACTGGGAGGTGCGGAGGTGGTAGTGGAGGATGCTGAGGCAACAGGAGGTGATTGGGGAGGGCCTTTGGATGATGCAGACATGGCGGATGTAGGAGATGAGGATTTGGACTTGGGTGTTCCGGAGCAGCCAGCCATGCAGGATGTGGAGGAGCAGTTGGAGCTCGGGCGAGCCTTGTCCCCGCGAGTCCTATGCGTCCGACAGATACGGAGGGGGTGGGGTCGGATGTAGGCGATGAGGTTGCACGACTTATAGAGCTGCTACGGATGCGGGATCTGGAGAGGGATCTTCTGCGGGCTCAGTTGGCAGAGCGGGATAGAGTTTTGGCGCAACGCGATGATGCATTGTCTATCTATCATCGACGGGAGGTAGAGTGGTGTCTATACCGGATAGACTTGGAGAGGGAGGTCATCCGCCTTGGTAGGCGGCTCCCTGAGCCTTCGATCAACAGATCTTCTCGATGGACGAGGGATAGTCTGAGTGAGCAGTCAGCTTCATCTCGTCGCAGGTGGTTAGATGAGGGAGGTGGTAGTAGGCATGATGCGGGGGCTAGCAGTAGCCGCCCTGCAGGGTCCCGTAGGACCCACACCACGGGGGGTAGTTCCCGTCACACCGATCCTGCGTGATCATGGTGGCCGACGCCTTAGGTTGGGTTTTGGATATGATTGCGGCTTTGAGGACCGGTTTTGTAGCCTGCGGGCATCTTTTTGACGATATTTATATATATATACCGGTTTTATTTTTGGATTTGTACATGTGATGATGTGATTGATTTTTGTTATGCATGTTTATTTATTTTGATGAATGCGGATGAATTGAATTGTTTTAGATGCCTATGTGATATGCAAAATGGATGAATGCTATTTTTATTTATCTGGTTTTTCTTTGCTGTTTTTGTATTTTTTGATGGTATCATAAGGATGATAAGTAGCGCAGATGGTTTTGGGATGAATGTAAGATTTTCTGAGATTCAGACAGTTTTAACTCACTATCCATAACTGTACTTTATCTTACAGGACTTTTGAACAAGGTACGAATTGGACCTATTTTTGACCGAGTTATTTAACATCCCTGTGTGTGCAATTGAGTTCATTTAGTGGTATTTGTTAGGATACCGCCAGTTCCAGATGGGATTTCAACCGAACCTCGTATCGAGGATCACCTAATTAGCTCCACGAATTCCTTTGTTGTATGTACTAAGATTAATCCGCGGTGTAATCCAGGATGCCATAAGCTAGCTCATCCACATGCAAACATTGATCTGTACACAAGTTAATGTGATAGATATATCGTCATGCGGGAGGTTTACTTCTGTTACCGAATTGGTATTGAAGCTTGCCTTATGACCTACAGAATGCTGAGAGTTCTAGGGATTCAAGGTCAACTCCCTTCTTTTTTTCAATTGTATTGGGATACTTGCTCTTTGTAGTGATGAGATCACTGTTTATTTTGATTTGTTTTTTTTTTTTTTTTTTTTTTGAGCAAGGGATTGGGGATATGGAGTGATGAAAATCACTGTTGTTTGTGCCTTTTGATGTTTGCACTGTAGTTTGTCAAATTTGGAGTTTTGAAATTTTGCAAATTTTTGTGTTTTGCAACTATTGAGAATTTTAGGGATTCTTAGGGAATTGGGTAGGGAGGAAGCTTGTCCTTTTGCCAACTCTCAGCATTCTATGGGTCATTCGCACAGGGGGATGAGCAAGATAACCATTTCGCTTGTGGTGACTTAGATTATTTTGCAGGTTTCATCTTTCGTTCACACAATTTTGGGAATTTTAGTGTTTTGATTTGTGTTGGGATGTTACGTAACAAGGTGTATTTCAAGTATGACTCTACTTTTGTAAAATCCGTTCGAATTGGTACACTACATGGCTAAAGAGGAAAATGATGACTGAATCACTGAAACTCTTAGTACATTCCCAGACCACTGACTGTAGTGTGGTAAAATTTATGCATGGTGTTTTTATTGATTTTGATGAATTCGATTATGCCTAGAATTGAGATGCAAATCTTTGTTGATTTTGTTGATTTTTGTTGTTTTGTTTTTGTTGAATTTATTGATTTGTTTGACCAAGAGATTGCGATAATCCTTGGAGCTTTTTGGGTTGACCAAGAGATTGCGATAATCCTTGGAGCTTTTTGGGTTGAACAAGAGATTGCGATAATCCTTGGAGCTTTTTGGTTGACCAAGAGATTGCGATAATCCTTGGAGCTTTTTGGGTGACCAAGAGATTGCGATAATCCTTGGAGCTTTTGGTGACCAAGAGATTGCGATAATCCTTGGAGCTTTTTGGGTGACCAAGAGATTGCATTAATCCTTGGAGCTTTGTGGGTGACCAAGAGATTACGATAATCCTTGGAGCTTTTTGGGTTGACCAAGAGATTGCGATAATCCTTGGAGCTTTTTAGGTGACCAAGAGATTGCGATAATCCTTGGAGCTTTTTGGGTTGACCAAGAGATTGCGATAATCCTTGGAGCTTTTTGGGTGACCAAGAGATTGCGATAATCCTTGGAGCTTTTTGGGTGACCAAGGGATTACGATAATCCTTGGAGATTTTTGGTTTGGATTATGGTTCTTCAGGGGATAGAGGTACCCCCAGCTTGATGGTCTTTGCACTTAGGATCTGGCTCTAGAGGTATGGGCATGAATGGATCGGCCCTATGCACGGAGATGAGGACAGGGTCCGCCCGCGGCACTGATGTTGCTATGATGTCTCTTGGTGGAAGTTGCTCTTTGTGTGCCCAAATTTGTGGATGTAATGCTTGGTCCCACTGCGATGGGTTAACACGCCACTCATGCCCTAGTATTATGTTTATCTGTTGACATGCTTCTTCAAATTTTATGGGATGCCGATGTTGTCGCATGTGATTGTTTTGGGCTATCTCTGTTTCATCTTCACTTTCAACTAGTGAGTACAGCTCATCAGAATCTGGAGATTCTGAGACATGGAGGACTGCATCATCAGGTAGCCCTATGGTTAAAGGTTGATCCTCTTTGAAAGGAGCTTTATGTAAGTTGGGCCTTGGGAGTTCAAAAATCTTGGTCTCTACCAACTCTAAGTGCTCTAGTGCTTTGCATGTATCGGGAGATTTGAACTCCTCCTCTTTGGTTGGTTCTTGTTGAGGAACATGGGGCCTATGGAGGGGTGGCCTGATGGCACCCCCCATGCCTTGGTAGGGCTTTTCATCCCGCTCTTCTTCTTGCTCTGATTCCTTAGAGGCTTCTTGATGAATTTCTAAAGGTGGCTCATAAGCCTGGGTGGATGTCTGAGGAAGGCACCCATCATTGGTTATAGGAGCGGCCTTCCGTTCATGTCTAGGAGGCGTCAGGGGTGGTGCTTCAGGAATAGAGAGAGTAGCTTCCCGGTCCTGTCTAGGAGGTGTTGGGGGTAGCTTTTGATGAGGTCGCGATGACCTATCTTCCCCCCATGGGTTGTGCCACTCAAAATATTTTGTCTTATGCATGTGAGGGGTTGGAGTCTTTTCTTGCATAGTGTGTTGGAATAGCTCATCCTTCTAGAATTGAAGGTGCTTTTCGTTAATATGGTACGGTTCTGCTAACGGTAGTCGTTCGAGCTCAAGTTATGTGAGTTGCTTGAGATGTGTGATATATTCGACAGATTCTACGATAGTTAGTCCCACCGCCTCATGTCTAGAAGGCCTAGACGCCTCTCTTAGATAAAAATCTTGGTCGTAGTGATCCAAGATCTCTATAGGACACATCCATCTATTAGGGGTAGCAGCATTCTCTCGAGGCTTTGGCCTTAGTGATTGGTCCTGATAGATAGCAGGTGCAAAGGCATATTGCTCTCGCACTGTATATTGCTCTCGAGGAAGGTAGAGGTCTTCCTCGTGCTCTCTTTCATAAGTGAAAAAGGGATGGACGGAGCTATCTCGCCCTGCCCAAAGAGCCTTGTGCTTTGGATTTGTCTTTGTAGTTCTGGCAACTAGAGGGGGTGAAGGAGGGATAATGTAATCATATGGTTCTTCCCATCGAACCCTATGTTGACTTAGCACTTCATCGCGCGATGACCACTCATAGCGAGCATCTAAGGGAGATCTCATTGCTTCATGTATAGAAGGCCTAGATGCCTCTTCTAGATATCTATCTCGGTCGTAGTGATCCAAGATCTCTATAGGCGACCTCCCTCTATTGGGGGTAACGAGATTCCCTCGAGGCTTTGGCCTTAGTGAGTGTTCCTGATAGATAGCAGGTGCGGAGGCATATTGATCTCACACTGTATATTGCTCTCGAGGAAGGTAGAGGTCTTCCTCGTACTCTCTTTCATAAATGAAAAATGAACAGGTGGAGTTGGCCCGCCCCGCCTGAGGAGCCTTGTGCTCTGGATTTGTCTTTTTAGTCCTGACAACTAGAGGGTGTGAAGGACGGGTAGTGTAATGATGTGGTTCCTCCCCTCGAACCCTATGTTGACCTAGCGCTTCATCACACGGTGACCGCTCATAGCGATCATCTAATGGAGCTCTCCTATGACTGTACCCCTCATGTAAGGGTGTGTGATGAGTGCTATGTTGAACAGGAGTGCTCCTCGAAGAGGTGTCCCTGTAGTCTCTTTCCTTTAAGATGTGGAGGGGACTTCCTTGTGTGTTAGGTCACCAAGGTGGTATGACCAAATCCTTGGGATTGTAATGGAGGTGACTCATGCCTCCTTGGATATTCCCCATAGCATCCGCCCGTGATTGGGCCTGGCTACGGGTGAGCACCATGACGATGTCTCTCTAAAAAGCCCTAAAATTGAAAATGAGTCAGATGGGGCCAAAAATTGGTGTGCGCATCCCTCTTATCGTAGATAAGACAAAAATGAAGTTTCGAGTCCTAGATATAAATACATTAGGAGATATTGACATCCGAAAAGCTCAAAAAGTGCATAGAATTGCGTGTCCAATTTTAAAACCTAATTTCGGGGCACTAGATGATGGAATTTGGCCTCAAAAACTGATTTTTTTGGGCAAATAGGATTCTAGGGAATCATGATTGTTTAAAATTATCCCAACTAACTCCCTGTAAAATTTCAAGTCAATCGGAGCTACGGTTGAGAAGTTATGGCCCCGACAAGATGCACTAAAATTTTAGGGAAAAATATAAGATTTCCCATATTTTGTTGGATGGTCCTGCATCACTTATGGGCACATTTGGGGTGATTTTGGGTTGACCAAAGGGTTCATGGACACCTTTGGGGCATTTTGGAGTGACCAAGTGATTACGGGAATCCTTGGAGCTTTTTGGAGAAAATGACAAAATGCATAGATTTTTTTTATCTTTGTTTTTAATGATTTTTTTTGTCTACACTAAACAGAATTAAACACACACATTCACAAAACCATGATTATCTCTTTTAAGGATTCTTGGTGTGCCCTAGACTGGTTTAGTGCATTTTGATGTTTTGTTTTGTTTTTGTAGATTTTGTAGAACGTTTAAATGCATCATGTAGGCTCTTATAACTCCAAAAGGTCGCCCCTTCAATATACCTGCCAGGCCGATATACCAACCTCTCTATATACCCGCCCTTACGAGATGGAGACTATAGGTACGTGAGAGCAGAAGGTACGTGGTACGTAGGCGGTACAGAAGTGGGATTGTCCTGTTAATGGCACCTACCATAGAAAACTTATCCTCGCGTGCATAGGAATCACCCCAGCTACGCTCGGTCTGTCTTTGTCAGGATTTACGCCTAACAACAGTTGACAATCGGGAAATGGATGCAAATCAAGCCAAGGCGGTGATTAAATCCACCAATGGTCTTGATCAAGGGCTGGGGTCTTACGACCAGCTCCTTGGTTTAAAGTTGTTTCATGATGTGTGTGGGATTCGTTTTATCCAACAAAATGAAACTAGCATACATGACTTTTCCTAATGCAATGCAAGATTAAATGAAGACAATTAACGAAACAGAAACAGAAACAAAAAATATAATAGAGATCATGAAAATCCCTACCTCTTCTCTGCCTGCTCCTGTTGTCTCTGAATTTCTGCTCTGAAAATCCGCAGACGAGAATTCGTCCCTCCGGGAGACGAATTGCAGAACAGAATTCGTCCCACCCAGAGACGAATTTGAATTCGTCTCAGGGTCAGACGAATTACGAGAAAGGATTCGTCCCTGTCAGAGACGAATAGCAGTCTGCAACAAAAAAAAGTGTACCTGTCAAGCACAAACACAAAAATTTAATCAGTTTTCTGTGATTTCAAAAACCAGGGAACAGGGTCCCACCGTGATCGCCACTGAAAGCACGAGATTTCGGTCAAAGGAAACACCAAGTGCAATTGCATTCAATTTAAGCACGCCTAAGTCCTAGAAATATGAATTACATGAAACAAAAAAGAGACATGTTGTAAGAGACGCAATCAGATAAAGAAAAACAGCCCTTTCATTAATTTCTTTCGATCTCTGTTACAATAATGCCTCCTCCCTTTTCAGGGGCTAGGAGCGCAAATAAGGTTTGATTACAATCGCTGAATGGTTCCTCCTTCCACGTGCCCACGATTGCAATGGGCGGGCCAAGATGATGCCATCGCTGATGTTGATGAGTTCTTCGCCTCTGCTGCTTCTCCTGCGAACAAAGAAATGATCAAGACGTTAGTAGCACCTGCTGCAAATGAAAAGCATTCTCTCTCTAAAACTAACAAAATATGCATACGAATGTTTGCCTGAATCCAAATTGCTTCAAAATCTGACAGAAGGTAAGAAAAGTCACCAGAAGGTCACTGCCACTGAGGCAGTTGGACAATCCACCTTAAACTGGAATTCGTCCCTGGGCAGGACGAATTCTGACTGTAATTCGTCCCTGGGTGGGACGAATTCTTCTGAGTAGGAGAAACCGACCTGCTGCTGCTCCAATGTCGGATCTCGGGACCTGCAAAACTCCTGCAAACAGGGGGGTTAGGTAATTGGGGCCATTTTGGGACGACCCAGATGGTCGGATTTTCCCAATTTGGCCTCCACCCTTGGGAATTTGACCTTGACACTTGCAAGTTAGCGAAACGACAAAGCAATACAAAACACCCTAAACTTTGACCAAAAGCTACAAAATTGCAATTATAGACTAATCAGACCTAGTAACACAGAATGCAATCTAAAAATTAATCTAAAGTGCTCAAAAATTGAAATTAGAACTTGGGGGTGCGGGGGTGCCCAAGTGGGCCTCCCACCGTTGGCCCTCGATTTTGGAGCCAATCCACCAAGGATGGGCCCAAAACCTTTTAGGATTGGGGGGTCGGCGAATTGGTAGGTTCATATGTCCATGCGTCGGATTTGAGTAAGGTTCGAGCTTCCAAAGGCCACCCAACAACCTCTCTTGCAAAAGAGATTGATGGATGTAGGAAGGTGAACAAAGGGGGATGCAAGTGAGTCTTCGATTCGACAACACTTCATTTCTTGAACACTCCTTCCACCTGTATGTTTTGGGTGAGAAAAGTCTCACCTTTTATAGACCCAAGGTGTATCTTTTGGGAGGGAAGCACAAAAGCCAAGTGTTGGCCATAGGCGCCATGTGGCAGTCTTGTCTTCCCATGAGGGAGGGGAGTCCTCAATTGACTTGAACTTTGATAAATGCTTCTTGTAACAGTCCTCTAACGGCCCCTCTGTCCACTTACACATGCGTGCAAGGTAGGAGCCCTTAACTGACTGTTTTGGGCTGCCACTTGGCACCATTTGCCTTTTTTCCCGTTAAGCTTAGAATTCGTCCCACCCAGGGACGGATTCAGAAGTCGATCTGGGGTGGGACGGATTCTATTTTGAATTCGTCTCTGGGTGAGACGAATACTTGGCAAAGTGTCCAAGTGTGCCAAATTGCTTCTTGACCTCACAAAATTGCTATGAAAGTGGTTAAGACCACTGTTTAACCTCTGAGGGTTGCCCTGGGGGCTGTGTTTGTCAAAGCGATCAGTGTTTGCGGTCACATAATCGGATTGGTGCTGTTTTGGTGTCTACACATACCTTAATGAAATTATTTTGCCTTGATTTATATGCACTAAGATGCATTGATAAACACGTCGGCACTTTTTAATTTTAATTTTAATTTTAAATAAATAAAATTTAAACTAAATATTTAAAATTAAATATCTTCATCACCGGAGCACCTTTTTCAACGAAACGAAGAGCCAACTTGGGTTTTAAGAAAAACCCATTTCAAATCTGTTGTCCATGGTTTTAAATAAAACCTTTTATTTTTTCTGCCTTGGTTTTCACAAAAACCCTTCCGCTTCTTGACATCAATGACAACATCAACACTTGAGCAAAGGCAATGTACCCAATGTACCCAATGTACCCAATGTACCCAAAATTGCCAACACTATTAACTAATTTCAACATAGTTTCCATGGGAGTGAGGGAGGGCTTACACTCTTCCATGTCAAACCTCTCTAAAATAGACTGAATGTCATTAGCTTGTGAGATAAAAATATTACCAAGTTATTGCCATACCTCTATGCCTAAGCAATGATGGAGGAGGCCGAAGTCTATCATCTTAAAATTTTTACATAAGTCCTCCTTGAAAAATATTATTCCTCATGTGTCATCGCCTATAATGAGAAGATCATCCACATACAATGTAACCAAAATGATGTGGTTCCTACAATGTTTTACATAGAGAGTACATTTTGTTGTAGATCTAGTGAAACCAAGGTTTATGAAATATGAGTCAATATTTGCATACCAATATTGGGGAGCTTGCTTCAATCCATATAGAGTTTTCTTCAATCTGAGGACTTTGTTTTCTTGACCTTCAACTGTGTACCTTGGTGGTTGGTTCACATACACTTCCTCTTTCAATTTACCATTGAGCAATGTACTTTTGACATCCATATGATAAATAGACTAATTTTTTTGAGCTACCAAAGCATTAATTGTGCATATTGTAGTCATATTTGCCACAGGAGCAAAATTTTCCTCATAATCAATTCCCTCTTGTTGCTTATAACCTTGAGCTACTAGGTGAGCCTTGTAGTGATCTAATGATCCATTTGCTTTATACTTTGCCTTGTACACCCATTTTGTGCTAATGGTATATTTACCATGGGTAAATCAACTAACTTCCAAGTGTGATTCCTCTTAATGGAATCCAATTCTTGATCCATGGCAAGGAACCATTTAGGATCACCAAGTGCTTATTTGAATTAGAAGGTTCAGGTTGGCTAAGGACTTTTTCCATGATGGCATAATTCACTTGGTGTCTTAGGGCTGAAGACCTCTTACCTGTATAAGTGGGATGTGATGTAGTATTTAGCCCAAGTATAATATTGAACAAATATTGGCCCACAAATATTTGAATAAACCAATTGTAATGGTATATTGACTCTCTAAGCCTTTTATGACTCAAAAGGTTTTCTATGGTGTTTGGCAATAACACATGGCTCACAAAAACATTTAGACTCCTTAAGATGTGGAAGTCCTTTTACCAAACCTTTCATTACCACCATTTGAAGATTATAAAAATTTAAATGCCCCATTATTTCATGTAGGGTTATGCATAGTGGCAAAAATTTGTAAATTGGGTGAATATTAGGATTTCCAAAATTGGAAATTGGTGAATATGAAGACCCTCAACGTCAGCCCATTTGCCTAAAATTTTTAGGAATAGTTTTTTCTAAGTATCAATTCGCCACCATATATCTGAACATAGGCATATTTATACTCGTTGGAAAGTGATTTTTGAGCCTGATATAATGGTGGTGTCTTTATGAAGTTATAAGGTGATTTAATAGGTCAAAATTTTCTCTAAATATTATCTTACATTTTAGGGCTTTAAATTTCCCAAATTTTGGTGTGAAGATGATTGATTTGATTTTCTTAGGATTCACCATGATTAGCCTTGATTTTGATTAGGATTCATCATTTTTTTACAAGTACATTTCGATTCCAACCCCTTATGCAAAACCCTACTTTCATGCCACATGTACTCCAAAGAAAAAATAGTTGTTGTATGCAAACAATTTTGAGTTACATATTTGGTAAGGAGGTAGTAAAAATTGTCCTTTTTGACTCCCATGGATTTGATAGTGCAATTTCATTCTTGAATGTAGCATTTGTATTTTTCAAAATAGATAATATAACCCTTATCTATAAGTTATCCAATAGATAAAAGACTCCTCTTGGTAGGTACCTAGGGTTCCTAGCACATAAAATGATAAATAAATAACAAATAACCTAAATCTAAAAGAATCGCCTTTTGATATTTTCGGGAAGTCCCTTCAATAATTTATATTATATTTTATATTCATGGATATCCCAAAAGGTATGATTGTATAATATCTTATACCCCTTTTAGGTTATGAGTGAAGAGTCACAACCCTAATGTTAAAATTATATAATTAATTATTATATTATTTTATATTTTAACCATAAGATATACAATTTATATTATTATTATTAATTAATGTTAGGATAGGATCCTAATATTCCACCCTTCTTGAAAAATGACTTTTTCCTCAAAGCGACCAATTTCATCTCATAATCGTTGCAAGTGGGTTATCTTTGAATGGAGCATTTGCCTGTTTCATTTAAGCAGCTAACATGCCTGCAATATCTAGATTTTTCCAATTGTAGGAGGCTCAATTTTACGTTAGAGAATTTAGATATTTTGGGAAACATCACAATGCTTGAGTATTTGAGCTTTTCATACTACGAGGAACTGCAAGCGTTGCCTCATTATATCACAAACTAGCCATTCTTGAGAGAGTTCAATTGTTCTTGTGCTAGTATATGGAATGTGCCTCCTAACATATATAAACTCTACAATTTGGGAGTGAGGAATATAGAGAGCATGGTGTTGAGAAGCTTGCCAATAAATTTTGGTAATTTGTATAACTTGATTAAATTGGATGTTACTGATTAGAATGTGTGCCACCATAATTTTAGTTAATTTGTCCATCTTGATTTCACTGTATATTTGTTTCTGTGTAAGTTTGGAGTTTTTTGCTCGACTCTCTGGGTGTCTCAATATTTTAAATAATTTTCATACCATCGAGTATCATGAACTGCAGTATTCTTGTTGTTATCAACCTAAGTTCCAATAATATTTTTTGTGGTATTCTTCCAGAGCTAGGTCATATCTCGAGTTGTCTTCTCTTCTACTATATTGATAAAAATCTATCTGGTGAGGTGTTGCTTCAATTGGTAAGCTTATAAATATTCAGCAGTTGAGAACTTGGAAGAACCATTTTAGAGGCTCGTTACCACCTAAAATGTGGACTGTACGAAGCTCAGAGTTTTGGGTTTGGCCTCTCCAATTTGAATGGAAAAATCCCAATGGAAATTGACGATGTTTGAATGGAAGAATCCCAATGGAAATTTATGAAGACTTGAACGTCTAGTACTTTCCAATAGACAACTTAATGGTTTTATATTTTGTGGTCAAAATGTGAAAATGACAGATCATATATTGAGTTTACGTTGAGCAAGGTTGATCATTGAAATGTTGCTCATATCCACGATGCTTCCAATTATCAGGAATTTTGGTTGGAAAGTTTTGCCACTGGAATTTTATAACTCTATTGCAAAATCTGATGGAATCCACTTCTACTACTGCATTTGGGAGGGCCTAATGCCATCACCACCTTTTCCATATTTGAAAACAAGCTCTGGTTATGCCATGCATTCACCCTGTTTTATCAAATTTTAGTAGCAGTGTAAATCATGTATTATTCTTCATTGGCAGGGTATCTATTGGTTGTTGTTATCCGTTTGCTAATCATGTGTATCACCAAATATTCTCAAAATTGGACGAGATCGTTGAATCTATACATGATTATTTTTATAGGATTGGAAGGCTAACATACAAAGTATATACTTCATTTCATGCAGGAAGAGATTCCACGTTGGAACAATCGCTAACCAAAAAGTGATTGTGGTTATGACTGGACTAGCAATGGTAATTACTGACATCTGGTACCGACACCTCTTGCAAATTTAATACACTTTAGAAACTACTGAACTATTTTTTTGAGTTTTATGTAATTCTCACCAATGTTGTTGTATGTTGATGTAGATGAATGCAGGGTAACCACCCAACTGTTGCTCAATTATTATTATTTTTAATATAATTGCAGTTATTCACTATGGAATTGCTGGGAATGGAAACCTAGATTACCACGTTGATGATGTTACAATTTCCCATTAGTGGGCTCATACTATCTGCTTTTCCATATTAGTTTTACATAGTTTTTATTAGTCTTCGTCCCTAAATATAAATAGATATAACCATTGCATTTGTATTTTATCTTTCTCATTGAGGTGTATTTATGATTAAACATATATATGGAAAAGGACATAATGATTAACTACCCTTAGAATCCAATGGATATTACACTCATAAAATTAGGTACATTCATTTCACCAACTACTGCTATCCATCGGTAGAAAGTTGTGATAATATGTTTAACAATGTGTGGTATAACCCAAACTAGATTTTTTCCATTCATGGTAATATAGAGGTGAGGTAGCATGCATTCTGGTTTAATGTATCTAAGAATTACTACGAACTTGCAAAACATCTTGCGGTAAAAAAAAATCCAGGACACCACATTATTCTTATTCATCCTTGAAGAAATGTCAATGGAATTCTAATTAAGGTTGTATTTAATTTTGCAAATGGTGGAAAAACAAAATGTAAGTTTGGAGTCCTGCGTTAATGATACTATCTTCTTATTACAATGCTTACTTGCTTGCCTTTTGAGAATTTATTACAATAGTGTACCAAAGTTTCAGGTGCTTAGATGTT
This sequence comes from Wollemia nobilis, assembly GCA_028583015.1. Taxonomy (NCBI): domain Eukaryota; kingdom Viridiplantae; phylum Streptophyta; class Pinopsida; order Araucariales; family Araucariaceae; genus Wollemia; species Wollemia nobilis. The sequence goes on along the minus strand of JAQPPZ010016040.1, from coordinate 3,147,120 downwards.
ATGATAAGGTGCTTGGTTGCTTGCTTGCTTTTAGATGTTGCAAAAAGGTCAAGTGTGTGTGAACATTTGGAACAATTCTAATTAATATGATGGAATAAAATAATACATACCAAGCCAATAATAGTCCAGGGGTTACGGAACCACCCGAGACAAAAATAAGTGTTGTTACAACAAATAACAATGAGCCTAAAATATGTCCAACAATATAAGATTGTTAGAATAATAATAAATCAAATAATAATATTGAAATATACTAACATCCCCCATTATTACAATATTTGAGTAAACATATAACTACTAGCTATACTAGCATCCCGCTATTTACATCATTTTGCAATACATAGAGAGTTGTGAAACAATTCAAATTTGACATGTGCAAGTGCCTTCGTGAATATGTCTGCAACTTGAGCATTGGTGGAGATGAACTAAAGTTGAATTCGGTGCGTTGGTACTTCATATCGAATGAAGTGGCATTTTGTATCAATGTGCTTGGTTTTCTCATGATGCACTAGATTCTTGACAAGGTTAAAAACATCCTGGTTTTCGCAGAACAAGTAAATTGGAGATTTTGATGGAAGACCCATACTTGTCAAAATGCGATGCAACCATATCATTTCACACACAGCTTCACATGCAGCATGATATTTTACCTTTATTGATGATATAGCAACCACCTGTTGCTTCTTGTTGTGCCAAGAGACAGGATCAGATCCAAGATGAAAAAAATATCCTGAAGTTGATTTACGATCATCATATGACTCGACATAGTCTGAGTCCATGTATCCTTGTAAGAAGAATTTTTTGTTGCTCTTGTATTCTAGGCCATATTCCATTGTACCATGGACATAGTAAAGAATTTTTATTGCTACTTTCCAGTGAGTAGTCTTAGATTCCTGCATGAACCTCGAAATATAGTTGACAACAAATATGATATATGGCCCAGTATTGGTTAGATATATGAGACTCCCAATTAGCTAACAATAGAGAGTAGCATATACCTAAGGTGATTTGTCATATCATGATAACTATAGTCCTGATTCCATTGGTGTTGCCATCGACTTGCAATCAGTCATACGATATTTTTCTAGTAGTGTATTGGCATATATTTTTTGAGATACTTTGATGTAGTGCTCCTTCTGGTTCACTTCCAAGACAATATAGTAATGGAGAAGTCTGAGATCTATCATCTCAAAATATTTGCTCAAATCCTATTTGATAGCAGAGATCATAGTTTTTGAACTCCCTGTAATGAGCATATCATCAACATAGAGTACAAGCAACACTATTTTAGAGCCTTGTTTCTTGAAATAGAGGTTTGCATCCGACGGACATCTCTTGAATCCATGTTTTAGTAGGTGATTATCAATTTTTATATACCAATCTATAGGGGCTTGTTTCAAACCATATAAGGATTTGACCAATTTGCAAACTTTTTCTCTTGGCCTTCCACTTCAAATCCTTTAGGTTGAGTCATGTAGACTTCCTATTGGATATCACCACTTCAAAAAGCACTCTTGACATCCATTTGGTGAACTTTCCACCCATATTATGCTGCCATAGCACAAAGAACTCGAATGGTTGTCATCCGAGTAGCAGGTGCAAAAATTTCCTTATAGTCAATGCATTATCTTTGAGAATAGCCCTTTGCAACAAGTCGAGCCTTATGCTTATCTATTGTCGCATATGCCTTGTACTTGACTTTGTACACCCATTTGTAGCCTATGGGATTCTTTTCGTATGGCATATTAACAAGCTTCCAAGTTTTGTTTTTCATCAAAGACTTATACTCTGCATCCACAGTAGCCTTCCACTGTGGCTCACTAAGGGCATATTGTACTGAAGTAGGTTCATGTTCATCTATTGAAGACATAAACACTCTGTCATAATAAATATCCATATATTTTGTATCTCTCTCTGGATCTACAAAAAGTTCCTCAAAATATTGACAAATATCATCAACCTCAGTAGTATTTGTTGTTGCTCTCTCCTGTCGAGCCATGTTGCGAGTACAAGGCCTATCCAAAGTTAAATATGATGGAGTGGATAGCTTAGAGTCTCTGATTGTACTTGTATACCACTTTGGATTCTTCTTCAGTGGAGTTGAAGAAGATGAAGAAGGACCTTCAATTTTTGACGATGAAGGAGTCTTCTCAACTTTAGATTCCACAAGATCTAGGTATACATCTGATGTGTTTTCTGATGTGAAAGCCTCATAAAAAACATCTCTACTGATGTCAAAATTCTTGGTCAATGGGTCAATCAATCAATAACCCTTAGAGTGCTCATCATACCCAAGAAGAATACACTTCAATGTTTTATCATCTAGCTTCTTCCTTTTCTCTTTCGGTATGTGCATGAATGCTTTACAACTAAAAATACGTAGATGAGAAATGGAGGGTTTCCTACCACTCCATGCTTCCTGTGGAGTTATTCCTTGTAGGGCCTTTGTGGGTGCCCTATTCAATAGATAACTATTATGGTGACAACTTCTACCCAATATTATTGCCCAATTATAGCTCCTGTGAGAATGCAAAAAACCATTTCCATGATGGAATGGTTCCTCCTTTCAACAACTTGAAAGCACGAGGATACGGAAACAAAAAGGAAACTCCAAGTGCGATGCAAATGGAACTAAACTTAACGCTAAGTCCTATGAATTGAAAGTGCATGAAAGGAGAGAAAGCATGAATGAATCGAAATGAAACAAAAATCCAATAATGAAGACAACCCTTTTTATTGATGTGTTTCAGAACTCGGTTACAATTTGCCTCCTCCCTTTTTAGGGGCTAGGAGCGTTAAATATGTGTTCTTGTTACATCCATGAATGCTATTCCTTCTTCCGCGTGCCCACATGTAAAATGGGTGGACCAACACATCGCCGCCACTTGTGTATATGAATGTTGACTCCTTGCTTCTCCTCCAATGTCCAGATCCTACATTCAAGGAAACAAGAAACAATCAATAGCACCTGTAGATGAAATAAAACATGCAATCCCCAAGCCTGAGATTAGTGCCTGCAAAGAATTAAATAAAATGATGACTAAAATGAATCCAAATGAACTGAAAACTTCATAGAGGCATGAAAACATCACCTATGAGGCACTACAAAAAGAACAGTCAAGAAATTCCTCACAGATTTGTATTCTCTCCGGGGCGGGATGAATAAACCTGCAATAATTTGTCAGAAAGCACAGTCCCAAATGTCTTATCCTAGAGGCTCCAAATCACCTACAAAGTTGGGGTTAGCTAATTGGGGGCATTTTGGGAAGACCCAGAAGGTCATATTTTCCCAATTTGGCCTCTATCACTAGGAATTTGATGGTACCATCTACAAGTTAGTGAAGGCGGGAAATGATAAAAGCATGGTCAAAAATGCTCAAAATGAAATGAAATTCAAACTACAGCCTATTTAGATAACCTAGAATCAGATGCAAAAGAAAAATTGTGGAAATATACCATAGATTCCTAATCATTCCGGGGTGGGACGATTAGACCTGCAATAATGTGGGGGGCACCCGAGGGCAGGACGCCCGTCGTTTGGGGCCCGATTTCGGCACCAATCCACTTGGGATGGGTCCAAAATATCTTGTGGGGTGTTGTCAAAAAATTTGGTAGGATTTTGTGGCCAAATTTTGGGTTTGGGTTCCGGATTTGCGCTTCCAATAACCACCCTATGACCTCTCTTCCAAAAGAGATCAAGGATGCGATAGGCACAAATCAAAAGGTGTGTGTGTGGGAGTAAAATGACAGCACTTCGTTGCTCAAAATGCTCCTTCTCCGTTCCTTTTTTGTGGTGAGAAAACTCACCAATTTATAGACCTGGAGGTCTCTTTGGATGAGCATGCAGAGGCGCCACTTGGAAATCATGCCTTCCTAGGAGGGAGGAGATTCCTCCCTGATTAGGGGCCTCATGGCTGCCTCTGTAACTACCTCTAACGCTCAAAAATGCTCACTCACACTCTCATGCAAGGAAGGAAGAATTAAGTGGTGGATCTGAGCTGCCATTTGTCAAGATTTGACTTTTTCCAGTCAAACCTCCTATTCGCCCCACCCTGGAGCGAATACTTCTATTCGTCCCTGGGTGGGGTGAATACCAGTTTGTAATCGTCCCTGGGTGGAACGAGTATGAAGCAGAGTGCTTGAAGGTGCCAAATTGACTCCTGACCTTCCAAAACTATTGTGAGAGTGGTTAGGACCACTGTTTAACCTCTGGGGGCTGCCCTTGGGGTTGTGTGTGTCAGTGCGATCAGTTTTTGCAGTCACATAATCGGATTGGTGTTGTTTTGGTGTCTATAGATGCCCCTTTTTGGGAAGCGTTGTGCGTGGCGTAGTGCTGAGCAAAAATAGATAACCAAAGCACTAATGATTAGGGTTTCTCAGTAACCTAACCAAATTTTGATGCCCCAAGTATGGAAAGGGCATGCATTCTTGAATCCTTGCTTCTGACGAGCGAAGGAACTCAATCCAAGTGTTAACCTTTTTTGGTGAGGTGTTACTTGCGCTTGGACATCGATCAGTCATGAATAGGCAAAGGGCGCAACCTTTTGTCTATGGGAACCTTGAGTTCATGATTCATGAATGCCAAGTGTTTGATCAGCTTGTGATTATTGCTTGTTTGCTGCCCCAAGCAAGGGCACGATTGTCTTTATCAATGATTCTTTGAATGCATGCCATTTTCATGATTGGGTGTGTATTTGTTGATTGGTGACTAAGTGTGACTACCCCCTCAAGCGACGAATCGATGAGGGAATGACCTACATGAGAAAAGTGAAGAGTCGCTTGACCCAAGATGACTTGTGTAAGTGTGCCTTCAGATGTTTATCGTTGAATGTGCGTGCGGTTTTCCGACATTTAGACCTATTTTTGGTGGGTTTGAACCCTTTTGGTGATGCCATTTGGGGGTAAAATTCTCGACAATCCATCTTCCCGTGGAGTGGTCCAGCTATGGTAGCCTTCTTAGGGGATAGGATAGTGAGGATTTGTGACCCCGACGTTTGTTCTGCATGCTTGAAATGTCAAGTGCAAAAGCACTCTCATCGGGAAATTTTTTTGCTTGTTTTGGTGCATTTTGGTGCAGTTTTTGCTGTTTTTGAAGTTTTTGCCTTGTATTCGTTCTTGGGTGGGATGAATACCAGGTTAGTATTCGTCCCAGGGTGGGACGAGTGCTAACCAGAGTGCTCATCCCTGGGAGGAATGATTACAGGCCTAAAAGCCTATTTAAGGGCCAAAACTAGGGTTTTGGCTCATTTGCATTCAAATTTTCTGGCGATTTGGAGCTTTGAGGAGGAGGAGGCTGATTCTGTGAAGCGAAGCACTACCGAATTTTTCCTACTACCATGAGTGCATGAACCGGATCGAGCGGCGGAGCCGAAGCGAGACCAGTAAGTGACCTTCCTCGTTATTGCTTGTATTTTGTGGTTACAGTTTTTAATACCGCAATTGATTTGTTGTTTCTTTTGTAGTTTGTTGTTCAAAATAAAAAATGAACCCCTTAATTAAATGTATGTCGTTATGCATGACTTGTTGTTTTATGGCTTCATGAAAACTTTAGGTAAAACCCTAGGTACACAAAGATCAAAATTGAACGTAAAAACTTAGTTTAAAAATTTGTTTTTTTTTTCTTTTTAGTTGGCTTCGTAAAAAAGAAACCCTAGTTTACATGTATGTGGAAAAGACGTGATAAAAGTCTAAAATTTATTTCCTTTTTACAGTAAGGTAAACCTTAGGAAAAAAAAAAATTTTTATTTTTTGTGATGTTTTTGTTACATGAAAACCTTAGGATAAACCGACCGTGAAACCCTAGTTTTTTAGGTTGAATGTGCGAGTTTTGAAAACTTGATTGAAAACCCTAGGTAAAAACTGTCATGTTGATTTTGTGTTGTTTGTTTTTTTATTTTGTCTATCAGTTTTAAACTTAGAGTACAGAAACCCTAAGACTGACAAACTGTATTTGAAAATTGTTTTTGTTTGTTTTTTATTTTTATTTTGTCTATCAGTTTTAAACTTAGAGTACATAAACCCTAAGACTGACAAACTGTATTTTGAAAATTGTTTTTGTTTTTTTTGCTTGTTTTTTTGTTTTGTCTGTCAGTTTTAAACTTAGAGTACAAAAACCCTAAGACCGAACTGTATTTGAAAATTATTTTTGTTTGTTTTTTTGTTTTGTCTGTCATTTCGTTTTAAACTTAGAGTACAGAAACCCTAAGACTGACAAACTGTAAATGTTTTGAATTTTTGTGAATTTTGTTGTTTTTAGCTGTACATTGTTTTATGCGTTGCTGTATATTCATGTTACTGTTGTACAATTTTTCATGATTTTAATGTTTTTGTGTTGTTTTATTTTGCAGGTTGTGAAGAGCCGGTACCATGTACCTACTATTTTTACTGAAGCATGGGAGGCACTGACTTTGGTTGACTGGGAGTGGCTTGATGCCCTTGGGCTCAAGCAAGTGACTCGACTGGAGCTTGTGGTCGGGGATCGGGCCTATCTGATGGCCCTGATCAACTTGTGGGATCCCCGGACCAACACCTTCCATCTCCCAATAGGGGAGATGATAGTGACCTTAGAGGATGTCTATCGGATCCTTCGGATTTTGATAGACGGACTACCGATCCGGACGATGCCATGGGATCAGTGGACAGTAGTGTTGACACGCTATTTTAGGCATGGGGAGGAGGTGGGTGTGGATAGCCCAGTGGAGAGGGCAGAGTGTGACTGCCAGATTGGTAGGATTCTGGTTCGATGGTGGTTGGAGAAGGGGGTGTTGGGAGTGAGGCACATAGTACTTATGGGCCTCATTTCCAACATGTTGCTACCTAACTCGTCAGGTGCGAGGTTCCCATGGAACCTATTGGATGTGGTATTTCGATTGGTGGAGTGTCCTATGGATGCACCTATGATCATGAGGTGGGGGCAGACATTGCTGGCATAGCTCTATGATGAGTTGTACGAGGTCCGCTACCGAAGGCGGAAGGGTATTGGGTGCAGCTTTCTATTGTAGTGCTAGGCTTGGCAGCATATAGTGGTGGAGAGGCCGATGGGGCTACCGTGGACTACTCGAGCGGAGATGGTGGATAGGGATATAGGCTACGCGGCTCTGTGGCGGTGGTCCAAGGAGCAGGGGCAAAGTCAATGGTGGGCAGGTGTCGTAGGGAACTATGTCGATGCCTTTTCCCGGATTACTCTAGGGGAGGTGTTCTGGCACCCCTATCGGGACTATCCAGCCTGGCCTGAGGCTGGAGAGTGGCTCCGACGGGTTCGCAGAGGGCGATGGCTGATTGGGTGACATGGGACCGAGCAGGAGTTCTTCTCTTATAGCTGAGTGACATGACAGTTTGGGGTGTGCCAGGGGTTGCTTGGGGAGCCCGTGGTCTATCGATGCTAGGGGGATGAGAGGACTCTGGCCTGGCCGGTCATTGCACCATTGGGTGAGGATTCTAACATAGCTATTGACGTCCTAGATGTGGACGACGTCGGGACTACCATGGAGTACGACCAGTGGTGGACACTACGGCGATGGCAGGGAGAGGGACCACTAGGAGGTGCCGAGGTAGCAGTAGTAGGTGATGAGGGTGCAGAGGCACCAGGTGAGGGTTGGGGGGTTCCGTTGGAGGATGCAGATATGGTAGAGGTGGATGATTTTATGGGGGAGGATTTTGGGGTTCCGGAGTAGCCGGAGATGTAGGACATCTCGAAGCAGTGGGAGCCAGAGCAGGCTACTGTTCTAGAGATGCCAATGCCCCAGGCAGTCATGGAGGACACGGAGGCAGGGTTGCACGCTAAGAATGCATGATTGGTGGGGCTGCTCTAGAGATGGGATGAGGAGATGGGGGAGGCTCTATAGGAGAGGGATCTCTTGCGGACTTAGCTAGTGAAGGGGAGACCGCATGGGCTATGCACCACCGGTAGGAGGGGGATACTAATGCGGCACGAGAGAGGGATCTTCTACGGGTGCAGTTGGCATAGTGCAACAAAAATTTGGCTATGTACCAATAGTGGGAGATGGACTTGGTGCGGTATTAATTAGAGCTAGTGGCGAAGATTAGTTGCCTCAATGGGTGGATCCCTGTGCTTAGCGAAGGCGGGTCATCGTGCTACTCAAGAGGAGTGATATTGAGCAGTTAGTATCTTCTCAATGTAGGCGACTGGATGAGGGGGGCTCTAGTAGGCATGATGCGGGGGGTAGCAGCAATTGCCTTGAGGGGTCCCATAGGACCCACACCATGGGGGGTAGTTCCCGTCGCACCGATCCTACGTGATCATGGTGGTCGACGCCCTAGGCTTAGGGGTTTTTGAGGTTTTGCTTTTGGTGGGGTCAGATGACCGGTTATTGTAGCCTGCGGGCATTTTTGATGATATATATATAGATGACTTTATTTTGTTTATACACATGTCGACATTTGATGTTATGCTCAATGGTTGTTGAATGTGTATGTATGCATGTTAATTGATGTTGATGGATGCATATGTTATGATGAATGCAAATGTTTCTAATTTTTAGGATATGCAAATGGAATGGATGGATTAAATGTGTGATTTTTGGCAAGGGCACCATAGACTATTTAGAACTTATGGCTTTTTGTCTTAGGCGATTGTTGTGGTGAATGAATTTTGTTGTATACATGCTATTTTTGTATTTTTTGATGGCAATTCGAGGATGATAGATTGCATAGGTGGTTTTAGAATGTAGTTAAGTTTTTTTGAGACTCAGATGTTTTAACCAACTAGCTAGTACTGTAATGTTATCTTCCAAGACTTTTGGACAAGGTATGAATCGGACTTGTCTTTGACCAAGTTATTTCACATCCCTGTGTGTGCAATTGAGTTCGTTTATGTGGTATTTGTTAGGATACCACCAGTTCCAGATAGGTTGTTAACCAAACCTATACTGAGGATCACCTAATTAGCTCCACTAACTTCTTTGTTGTATTTAGTCAGATTAATCTACGGTGCTATCTAGGATACCATAAGCTAGCCCATCCACATGCAAACATTGATCTGTACACGAGTTAATGTGACAGATATATCGTCATGCGGGAGGTTTACCACCAATGACCGATAGGCTATCCACCAAACCGATATTGAGGTTCACCTCATGACCTTCTAAATGCTGAGAGTTCTAGGGATTCAAGTTTGACTCCCTTCTTTTCTTCAATTGTATTGGGATACTTGCTCTTTTGTAGTGATAAAAATCATTGTTTATTTTTATTATATATATTTTCTTTTGAGCAAGGGATTTGAATTTCGAGTGATGAGGATCACTATTGTATGTGTCGTTTGAGGTATGCACTTTGGTGGTGATGTCAATTTTTTGGAGTTTTGACTTTTGCAAATTTTTATGATTTTTGCAACCTTTTGAGAACTTGGGATGCTTGGGGAATTGGGTAGGGAAGATGCTTGTCCTTTTGCCAACTCTCAGCATTCTTGGGGTCATTCGCACAGGGGGATGAGCAAGATAACCATTTCACTTATGGTGACCTAGATTGCTTTGCAGGCATCATCTTTCATTCACACAACTTTGGAATTTTTATGTGTTTTAACTTTGTGTTGGGATGTTACGTAACAAGGTGTGATCCAAGTAAGATTCTACCTTTGGAAAATTTGTCTGACTTTGTACAGTATTTGGCTAGAAGGCTAATGACAGCTGAGTGACAAAAACTCTAGATACATTAGGAGACTACTGACTATGGTATGGTAAAATAACGTGAATGGTGGTTTATTACAGAATTGAGAAATGTGGGAACGGATGGATTTGCCGAGTAATTACAGTTCTATGGTGCCTTTGACCTGTATGACCACAAATATGCAATGTATGGATGTGATGCTTAATGCAGCTATTATTTTTGTGTTTTTGATGGATTGATGAGGTGCAAGAAGAGCTCTTTATTTGTGATGATTTTGAGCATGTATGGAAATGAGGTGCAAATTTTTGTTGTATTTTTGATGATTTTATTGTTTTTGAATTTTCTTATTTTTGACCAAGCGATTGTGGGAATCCTTGGAGCTTTTTGGTTTGACCAAAGGGGTAATGGGCATCTTTGGGGCATTTTTTTTGGGGGTTGACCAAGCGATTGTAGGGATCCTTGGAGCATTTTGGGATTGACCAAGCGATTATAGGAATCCTTGGAGCATTTTGGGATTGACCAAGCGATGATGAGAATCCTTGGAGCATTTTGGGATTGACCAAGCGATTATGAGAATCCTTGGAGCATTTTGGGATTGACCAAGCGATGATGAGAATCCTTGGAGAATTTTGGGATTGACCAAGCGATTATGAGAATCCTTGGAGCATTTTGGGATTGACCAAGCGATTATGAGAATCCTTGGAGCATTTTGGGATTGACCAAGCGATGATGAGAATCCTTGGAGCATTTTGGGATTGACCAAGCGATTATGAGAATCCTTGGAGCATTTTGGGATTGACCAAGCGATTATGAGAATCCTTGGAGCATTTTGGGATTGACCAAGCGATTATGAGAATCCTTGGAGCATTTTGGGCTATGGCTCTATTAAATATGGAATGGCCACAAATGACTGATGTTCAAGGGTTCTAGTTCCTTGATTCCATCAAGAGAGGCTAGCCGGTATGTTCCAGGTCCTATTTTACTATCGATGACATAAGGACCTAACCAGTTTGCCATGAATTTGTCCCTTAGATGGGGTGACAAGTTAGAGTTCTATTGGTTCTCTTTTAAGACCAAGTCACCAACCTGAAAGTCCCTCAGGTGAACCTTCATGTTGTATGCCCTCTTAAGTCACTCTTGATAGATACGTAAATGCTCAAGAGCATTAACGTGTTGTTCATCGAGCAACATAAGTTGGTCTAATCGGGCCTGCCATGTAGTGTCATCATCGATGAACTCTTGCATTGATATGCACAAGGAAGGAATTTCCAACTCGAGAGGCATGACTGCCTCGGAGCCATACACCAGCGAAAATGGAGTTACCCCAGTGGGTGTCTAAATGCTAGTGTGATAAGCCCACAGGGAAAGTGGGATCTGAATGTGCCAATCCTTATTACTGTCTGTGACTATATTTTTGAGGATGGCGACTAGCATTTTGTTTGACGCCTCTACTTGCCCATTTGCCTGTAGATAATAGGGTGTTGAAAAATTGTGCTGAATTTTGTACTTTGTGGTCAAAGCATGCACATCTTTGTTCTTGAATGACGTCCCATTATCCGAGATTATCTTGGATGGAATACCAAAATGACATATGATATTATGTAAAATGAACTTCGAAATGTGGGTTCTAGTCGTAGAGGCAATCGGAATTGCTTCCACCCATTTGGTGAAGTACTCTATGGCCGTTATGATAAATGTGTGATGGTTGGATGATGTAGGGGAGATCTTTATGATTAGATCTAGACCCCACTACAAAAATGGCCAAGCTGATTGAATCGGCTACAAGGCCTGAGAAGGTATGTGTGTCAAATTGGTATGGTGTTAACACTTCACACACCTCCTCACATACACGCAACAATCTCGCTCTAAAGATAGCCAATAATAGCCCATGTGGAGAATGCGCTTTGCAATGGCCATACCACTAAAGTGGCCACCGCACGTACCATCGTGCACTTGGGCAATCGCCCAAGTGGACTCCTACTGGTCCAAGCAATGAAGGAGGATTCCTTCATAGCTGCAATGATACAAAATGTCTCCTAACAAGACATGCTTTGCCACTTTCTATTTGAATGATCATTTTGTGGCATGCGTCAATCCAAGAGAGAGGTTACCTAGCTTTAGGTAATCCCTTATGGGTGAATACCAATCTTGCTGATCAAAATCCTTGACGGTAACAATAGACAATCCCTCTTGAAGTTCATCCCTAGCAAAAGTTGAGCGGGAAAGAACTTGTAAGAATAGCATTGTGTTGCTATTAAGGGGAGTAGGGGAGAACAAGGACCCCTAGTTGGCATGATTCAAACAATCATGGATTCAAGAGAACTTGTCTGGGGATGGTTCAATCTAGATCAGGTGGATTCCTCACGTTAAGTCAGAGCTTGCACGCTCCATTGCAGATTGCGATAGTGTTTTGACTTGAATGGTTGTCATATCACCAGAGATGTCTTGCAGGATTAGTGACCCCAAGGAGGCCATAGTGTCCGCAAAATGATTCGATGACCAAGGGAGTGCCTCGATGTCATACCATTCAATATTTTCTAGGAATTTGTCCACAAGGGCTTTGTAGGCCTATAGAACCAAGCATTTACAATGGAATACCCCTTTAACTTGGTTGATAATTAGCAGCGAATCACCAAAGATGTTTAATCATTTGATGTTCATGGTGATTGTTGTCTGAAGACCTACGATCAAGGATTCATACTCTACATTGTTGTTGGTGTATGGGAAGTCCCTTGTGGTGTAAAGAATACGATTCCCATGCCACCACCTTGCTAACATTTAGAACCATAAAAAAAAGGGTTATGTCAGCTTGGGACTTGGGCTTATCAGAATTTGGTGATTCTGAGACATGGAAGACCCCATCATCGGGTAGTTCTATGACCAGAGGCTGATCGTCCTTGAGAGGAGCCTCTGCTAGTTGATCGGCTATGACTTGACCTTTGATGGATTTCTATCCAATAAACTCTATGTCAAATTTCATCAACAACATGATCCATTTCATCGTGTGTGGAAGGATTTAACTATCCTTCGACACAATTAAAAATTACACACAGAGAATTTGACACAGAATGACGAATTAAATAACCGAAGAGGAAATTAATAATGGAAGAATAAAAATAAATCAATGGCCACTTGAGGTGGGCACACCCTCGCCGTATAGGCTAAATGCGCAAACGCAGATGAAGAATATATAAAAGATAAGATGATTTTTCATTTAACTATTTGTGAATCCATATATATTAAATTTAACATGCTTGGACATCATAGCCGACGTATACTATATTTGGAGTGTAACATGACTCCCCTCCTCGGAAAGCTTTGTCCTCAAAGCTGGAAATGTCTGGAAGATACTTTCAGGTTCCCATGTGGCATCTTCCTCTGGTAAATCTTGCCATTTAATGAGAAATTCTTGAATCTGACGTGATCTCAGTCTTTGGGTTCTATGTTGTAGTATATCTTCAGGTTGGAGATGTATGCGTCCTTCCTCATCGAGCACTGGTAAGTCCGATTGACTTTGTACTTTCTGACCAATTACTTTTTTAAGACATGAAACATGAAATACCGGGTGTATTCGTGATGATGTAGGTAGCTCTAATTGATAAGCTACTTCTCCAATGCGGCGCACAATTTTGTAGGGACCATAGAATCGTGGGGCCAACTTTTGGCTGGACTTTATCTTTAATGAGGATTGTTTGTAAGGTTGCAACTTTAGGAACACCCAATCTCCTATATTAAAAGTTCTCTCTGATCGGTGCAAGTCTTGTTGTTGTTTCATACGATTCTGTGCTTGGACTAAATTCTCTTTGAGGATGGTGAGTGTGGACTGCCTTTGTTGGAACCAATCATCCACTTTGGCTACTTTGGATGATCCTTGTACGTAATCTACGACTTTTGGAGGTTTGGTGCCATACAATGCTTCAAATGGAGACATCTTAATTGAGTAATGGTAAGAAGTGTTGTACCACCATTCCGCCAATGCTAACCAATGGCTCCATTGGTATTGTTTATCTTGAGCAAAACATCTTAAGTACGTACCCAAACATTTGTTAACTACTTCGTTTGACCATCCGTCTCGTGGATGGTAGGCTGAAGACATGTTCAATTTGGTACCACTAAGTCGAAATAATTCCCGCCAAAAGTTACTAGTGAAGATGGGATCTCTATCACTTACAATATTTTTTGGCATACCATGTAATTTGAAAATTGAATCCATAAATACCTTTGCCACCTTGCTTGCGGAAAATGGATGTTGTAAAGCCTGAAAGTGAGCGTATTTGGATAACCGGTCTACGACAACGAATATTACTATCTTGCCTTCTGACTTTGGAAGACCCTCAATAAAATCCATGGATATATGTTCCCACTGTCGTTCAGGGATGGGTAATGGTTGTAACAATCCTGGTGATTTGACTGTTTCTCCTTTATTGCGCTGGCAAACTTCACATTCTGCTACCCATTGTTTGACTTCTGCTTTTAATCCCTTCCAACAAAATGATTGTTTGACTCTTAAATATGTCTTTAAAAATCCTGAATGTCCTGCTGATGGAGAGGCGTGTGATTCGTCTAGGATCTTTGATTTGAGTTCTGAATTGTGTGGAATATAAATGCGGTTTTTCTTCCGGAGGATTTCATCTTGATAAGAGAACAAAGGGTATTTAGAGGACCCTATAGATAATTCTTGAATTATCTAAGCAGTTTCGCTATTGGACAACCATTCATCTTGTAATTGATTCACCCATTGGGAGCAAGGACCTGAAATAGTGTTAATGACTACTTCATCTTCATATTTCCTGGACAGCGCATCAGGAGCTATATTTTCCTTCCCTTTCTTGTATTCGATAACAAAATCATAGCCCAACAGTTTGGTTAACCACTTATTTTGTTCCGGATATGAAAACCTTTGCTCAAGAAAATGTTTGAGGCTACTATGATCTATTTTTATAATGAAGCGGCTACTGATTAGGTAGTGTCTCCATTTTTCTACTGCGTGCAAGATAGCCAACATTTCTTTTTCGTATGTTGATCTTCCCAAATTTTTCCCTGATAGTTGTTTACTTTCAAATGCCAATGGATGACCTTCTTGCATGAGTATGGCCCCAATTCCCGTTCCTGATGCATCACATTCGATAATAAATGGTTTGTGAAAATTGGGAGTTGCTAATACTGGAGTTGTGCACATGGCTTTCTTAAGAGCTTCGAAGGCTTGAGAAGCCTCTGGCGACCAACGAAAAGCATCCTTCTTTGTGAGTGCGGTGAGAGGTGCTGCAATCTTACCATAATTGTGCACAAACTTGCGATAGTAGCCCGTGAGACCCAAAAAACCACGAAGTTTCTTGATGGTTTTAGGTAAAGGCCATTCTTGAATTGCCTTAATCTTATTGGGATCCACTTTGACGCCTTCGTGTGAAACTATATGACCAAGATACTCGACTTCTTGAACACCAAATGAACATTTGGAACTTTTAACAAATAATTTTTCTTTGTGTAAAATGTGAAGGACCTTATCCACATGATGTAAATGATCCGTCCATGTTTTGCTGTATATGAGAATATCATCAAAAAAGACTAACACAAACTTACGGAGGAGTGGGCGAAACACTTGGTTCATGAGACTTTGGAATGTGGATGGGGCATTGGTGAGACCAAAAGGCATGACCAAAAATTCGTAATGACCTTCATGAGTACGAAAGGCAGTTTTGGGAATATCTTCTTCTCTAACACGGATTTGGTGAAAGCCGGAGCGAAGGTCTAATTTTGTAAAAAATTTTGCACCATGTAACTCATCTAATAGGTCATCTATGACAGGGATAGGAAATTTGTCCTTGATAGTGAGTTTATTGAGAGAACGAAAGTCAGGACACATACGCCAAGAGTTATCTTTTCGTCTAGTCAGAACTACAGGTGAGGAATAAGGACTAGTGCTGTGACGAATGACTCCATGATCCAACAAATCTTGAACGATCTGTTCGATTTCTGTCTTTTGTGGTTGAGGATAGCGATAAGGACGATTGTTAGGAGGAACACTCCCTGGAATCAAATGGATGGCATGGTCATGAGATCGTTTAGGTGGTAATCCTTGAGGTTCTTGGAAAACCTCTCCGTAATGTGTTATGATGTCTTGTAACTCTGGAGCAATAATATCCGAATTTGTTGGAGATTGTTTTTCCAAACAATTAATTTGAGCTATAAACCCATATCCACCCTTTTTTAACATCTTCTCCATACTATGAGAGCTCACCATTTGTGATGGAGGAGTAGTAATGCCTTGTAAGCGAATGACTCGACCGTTTTCCCTCCATTCCACAAATAATTTTTTGAAGTTGAAGCTAACTGTGTCTAATGTTTCCAACCATTCAACTCCCAAAATGACATCTGAGTTCCCCAAATTCATGACGAAAAGGGATCCCAACCAAGTATAAGTTCCCATTTTTATGGAAACTTGAGATGTACGACCAACACATTGTGCGTTCACCCCGTTGGCCACTAGAACCTGGAATTTGTCTTTGTTGG
The DNA here is from genome assembly GCA_028583015.1 of Wollemia nobilis. Lineage (NCBI taxonomy): Eukaryota > Viridiplantae > Streptophyta > Pinopsida > Araucariales > Araucariaceae > Wollemia > Wollemia nobilis. The sequence continues at coordinate 3,130,986 of JAQPPZ010016040.1, read as the reverse complement.
AAGAGTTAATGAATAAATTCAAAGCTTTTGCGGTTTTGATGTCGATAAAATTGTGGGTACTACCAGAATCAATTAGCACATTCACCTTTTTCTGGCGGAGGAATCCTGGTACCTTGATGGTATGGTGGGCGGTTAAACCCATGAGAGCATGCACGGAAATCGCCATTGTATCCTCTTCTTTTTCTTCTATAGTACATGGTAGGTCTTCTGGCATAGGTTCTTCTGATTGGTAAGGTTCATCTTCTTCTCCTTCACATTGATCACCTTCAATATGAAAGTTTTGTTTTTGGGCACATGCTTGTTCCCTGGGGTGATGAGTGCGACATTTATAGCAAAAATATCTTGATGGTTGATCATTTCTACGAAAGGAATTGTTGCGATATGAGGGACGACTATAAGTTTCACGCCGTGCAGACAACTGATGTCTCTTCTCGGCCAACTTGGCTATTCTTATACAATTGTTTAGCAAGGTTGGATCGTGCATGTCTACCTCCACTCGAATATTTTCTTTCAAACCATTGCGAAAGGCTCCTACCACTGTGTCGGGACTGAGGTCTAAAGTGTATGGTAGTAAACTGGTAAACTCCAAAACGAATTCACTAACTGACCCTTCTTGTTTAAGAGATAACAGTCTTACTGTGTATGATGATGTAGCTCCTTCATCAAATCTTTCTAAAAAGGAGGTAGTGAATTTTCTCCAATTAATAGTAGCTCCTTTCTCTCGTTTAAGCCATACAAACCATTGGTAGGCCTCAGTGCCTAGTTTTGATGCAACGAAAGGGACTTTGTCAATTTCCTTAATTTGATATAAGTCAAGAATGCCTTCCATTTTGGCTATCCAACCACGAGGATCATGACCTTCAAAAGTGGGCATATCAATTCATGGAAAATTATTATTATTAGGACCTCTCGGTTGGTGATAACCCGTGTCCCTTTCTTGATTTTGGTTATACCGCTGTCTTTGATAGCGATCCCTGGAATTATCCGAAGTGCCTATTTGCTGTTCCCAATCGTCATTTTGATCGACATTGTCTTCATTCCTTTGGGCATGGGAGTGATTTTGGGGATTAGTATTGGGATTAGGCTGGTTTTGTGCTTTCACAAGGTCTTTTAGGAGGACACCAATTTCGTTCATACCATCTAGTAAGAGTCGAAGAGAATCACTATCGAAAATGGCTGAGTTACTTGAGTTTCCTTGTGTGATGTTTTCGTGAGTTGGGGAAGGATTAGTAGCCATAGGATCTACTAGTGGATGATGTGGATTATAACTACCAATTTTAAAAGGAGAAAGAGAATTTTTAGTACCTGGGCTGCGATTAGGTCTTCTTGTGTTGTTATTGGTCGTTTTCGAGCTTGATAATCGACCGTCAGCACCTTTGGTCCACTTTTTGCTCATGCACTTGTTAACATAGCCAGCTTAGGATTCCGCTTCAACTGTCGCAAATTTTGGTTGAATTTAGCAAAAATTTGGGATTCCGCTTGAAGTTTCGCTCCAACTGCGACGCGGAATTTAATGTGGTCTTTGGCTCCTCCTTGACAGCAACTTGGACAGTTTATGACAACTTTTAACGACTTGCGACAGGTTATGACAACTTTTTAATACTTTTTGACCTCGACCTGCCGACTATGGAACCGAACTTATGACAACTTGTTAACACTGTTTGACCGCGATGCGAATGGAAACTTGGAAATATGGAAACCGAACTGGACTTTACACGATGCGAATGGACGGAAATCGGACAGCGAGACGCGAATGAAACACACGTGGACGCGAAACGACATAGCGACACGGAGGACAGGACCGGATGCGAGACGACGAAGCGACATGGAGGACAAGGATAGGACCGGACGCGAGACGACAAAGTGACACAGAGGACAGGACCGGACGCGAGACGAGACGGAGGACAGGACCGGACGTGAGACGACAAACGTGAGACGAAAGTGACGAGCGAACGGAGGACGCGACGATCGAACGACATGAAACGCGACTACCAACGACAACCAACGACGACACGCTCCAACGACACGACAACCGATCGAAAACCCAATGACGACACGCTCAACGACACGCGCATGGAGAGACAACTGAGGATGTGATCGAAGTCACAAACTTGAAGGGGCGATTATTCCCCTATAAACACCTGAATCGCTGTCCCACAACGAATGTGGGATATATATCCCAAACAAAATTTAAAAAAAAAATTCGTACCTTAGGCAGACCGTTTAATTAAACGTAAATCATGCGCTGTGATTGGCCAAACTTGATTGGTGTGCATGCGCTGGTTTTATGCGGATTTATCTGTGCGGACGACTGCGATTTTAACCTGGGACGCAGAACGCCGTGATTGCAGCTCCGATGGTAACCAAATATGCGACAAACGCTTGGCGAGGAATCGAACGACAAGAATTTATGGCTATGAGTACGCTCGTCGGTTATTCGGCTGGGAGAAGGCGAAACGCTTACTGGGCTGGCCACGAACCGCAACGCAGTTGTGACACGAACCGAAGAACCAGATCCGTCAATTTTTGCGTTAGAAGAATTCGAAGAAGCTTGCGGAAAACCGAGCCTAAAATCTGATACCACTTGGAAGGATTTAACTATCCTTCGGCACAATTCAAAATTACACACAGAGAATTTGACACAGAATGACGAATTAAATAACCGAAGAGGAAATTAATAATGGAAGAATAAAAATAAATCAATGGCCACTTGAGGTGGGCACACCCTCGCCGTATAGGCTAAATGCGCAAACGCAGATGAAGAATATATAAAAGATAAGATGATTTTTCATTTAACTATTTGTGAATCCATATATATTAAATTTAACATGCTTGGACATCATAGCCGACGTATACTATATTTGGAGTGTAACAGTGTGGCTACTATGATAAGTATGACTCATCATATATCGCAATGGATTCTCCTTAGACACAACATACGTCGTATTGCTAAGCATGTAGTTGCATAGCTTTTTGGTAGCAAACACCACTACCAAGTAGAACTTCTCAACGTATGCATAGTTAAGTTCATAACTGACTAGGGTGCGGCTAAGGTAATAAGTATCCTATGCTTTGTGAAGTTCATTTTTCTGGACTAGCATGGCGCCCAGTGCCACCTCAGTAGCTGATATGTATAAATAGAATGACACTCCTGGTCTAGGTGGTGCCAATACTGGCGACGAAGCCAAGTATTATTTAATGTCATCAAATGCTGACTGGCACTCGTCATCCCAATGAAATGCTACACCTTTATGCAATAATTTGTTCATGGGTCGGCACTTGTCAGATAGCTACGCTATGAAGTGCTTAATTGACATGACCTTTCCTTGCAGACTTTTGAGCTACTTAATGGTAGTTGGGGGGAGCATTTCAAGGATTGCATTGACTTTGTTTGGGTCCACATCGATGCCTCACTTTGAGACTATGAAACCCAAGAGTTTTATAGATGTGACACCAAATACACACTTCTTGGGATTCAGTCTGACTTTATGTTCCATGAGGCGGTCGAGGATATTACTTAAGTCATCGAGATGATCTGGGCACAAAAGAGATTTGGAAAACAAATCATCCATGTAATCTTCCAAAGTTTTATGCATGTAATCATGGAAGATGTACGTCATGGCACATTGGTAGGTGGCACCAGCATTTTTAAGTCCAAAGAGCATGACCTTACAACAAAATGTCCCCCAAGGTGTTGTGAACACTGTTTTTAGTTGGTCCTCAGGATTGATACGAATTTGATTGTATCCTGAGAAACCATCCATGAAGGATAATATTTCATGACCTATTGTAGCATCTACTAATGCATCGATGCTTGGCAAGGGGAAATCATATTTAGGACTCACTTTGTTTAGATCTTTAAAATCAGTGCATATGCAAATCCTCCCATCAGGCTTCTTGACAAGCACCATGTTGGACAACCATGGTGGGTAATCCACGCAGATGAAAAAATGTGCATCCAACAACTTTTGCAACTTGTCTTTGACCATTAAGGCCACTGTTGGGTGCATCTTACGTAGTTTTTGCTTAATGGGCTTGACTGTCGGATCAAGCGTTAGTTTATGCATGACTAGCTATGGATCTAGCCCCGACATGTCTTTGTATGACCATGCAAAAACCTCCTTCTTCTCTTTGATAAGGGTAATGTAGTCGGCTTGCTCTTTAGGGGATAAGATTACCCCCAGCTTGATGATCTACAGATTCATTGGATTGAAGCTGATGTTTATGTTAGTCGTCTCCTCGATCGACATGTGGGATCCATCCTCCAACTAGTGTGGTAAATTGACACGATCCCAGTCTATGGCATCTATGTCTAGATACAATGGCTGTGTTGGGCCGGTTAGATTGTGGATGGGGGTGGTTAAGTCAATGGATATCATGATGATGAAATGATTTTGGTCTCAATTACTATGGGTGTGATGAATCAAACATTCTAGATGTTCTCTGTGCTCTGGATCTGGATCTAGAGGTATTGGCATGAATGGATCGACCCTATGTGCGGATAGGAAGACATGGTCTACCCTCAACACTGATATCGCTATAGGGTCTCTGGGTGGAAGGTGTTCTCCATATGCCCAAAGTGGTGGATTCAACACTTGGTCCCACTGCGATGGGTCTACGTACCACTCATGCCTTGGAACTATGTTTAGTTGCTCAAATATGTCGTTAATCTCCAAGGGGTATTGTCGCATATGATTGAGATGGGCCATATGAGTTTCATATTCATAATCACTGTCAGAGATCCAAAGGCCTTTGTTGGCTCCAACAATTGTTTGCAACATAAGAGGCTCGCCTTGCTTGAGAAAATTTATCTGGCCCCATTGGGCTTGTTTTGCTCTCTGTGATAGGGCCTAATTATCTTGTGGTGGCACTTGCTCGATGAGAGCCACCAAAGGGAACATTGCCAAGAGGCTTTCCTGATAATCATCCATGGGGGTCACTTGTGAGTGATTGCTATCTGATTCGAAGGGATCCCATGGTGCTACCTCATATTTTGACTCGTCTTCTGACGATCCTTCTTGAACTTGTCTACACCTCTCTTTTAGGTGTGTTCTTGAACTTTCTCCTCTTTCGAGTGAAGGGAAAGGGTTGTTAGGGTCAACAAGGTTGGTTGTCAACATTGGGAGATAATCTCCCAGTGTGTATGTCATGTTAGGGTTGGCATATGGATCTAATGCTAATTCCCCCCCTCTTGCCTATCCCTAGGCCTTGCATATTCTCCACCAAGATGTCTAAGGGGAGGGGGTGGTTGAACCCTAATCCTGACTTGTCGTATGGCATTTGGTACCTTGGTTGGAAAATAACACTCACTCCTTTCTCATATTTGCCTAACACATATCTATGACAATTGCATTGGCCAAGGTATCTCAAAGAAAATTCTGGGTTAGACATATAATTGACATCTTCTGCAAAGGGCTCTTCATCTTCATCCTCTTGCATGTATGGTTCAGTACCATGATCAAGGCCCCCATACACAATGTTTTTCTAGTTCAACGGGTAGCCTAGAGGAACAATGGTACCGATGGGGAGGTGAGGTCTCCCCATGTCCTGCATGGACTCTAGTGCGGGTGTTGCTACAATATTCCACACTAGATACTCCCCCAGGCCCGTATTGGCCATTTCAACGGTGATTGTTGGCGATTGAGGGGGAGGGAATGGAAGTTCTTCCAAAGTCCACTCCATGTCGGGTGAACTAGGAGCCTCGAATTCCATTCTGGTAGGCATATCCTCAGTAGAGATAGTTTATACTGATGGCGGTGCCTCTTCCAGGGGTTTCTTCCCTTTATCCTTCTATGTGGCCACCTTAGGTGGCATCATTGGTGAAGGACCAGCCGATGAAGATGGACCCGACTATGGTTTTTATGGGCTTGCAAATGGGGATGCCTATGGAATAAAACCATGTTTAGATGGATTCAACTGAAAATCCAAATGCGTTGATGGAAGGGTCAATTGTGGCATCAACTGCACCGCATTGCAATACTTGAAGGGTTCCAAGTTCGCCAGGACTACATGCACTTCCACTTCAAATGTATACTTTAAACACTAATGAGCTATCGAAGGGACACACTTCATGTCCCTGATCCACGACTGACCTAGCAAGATATTATAAGCCATATCACCTTCCAAAATATGGCACAATGTAGGTATAGTCTTTTGTCCCACCTGGATGGGTAGAATAATTTTGCCAACCTTCGAGCATATCGCATCATTGAATGCTCGTAGAGTGTATGTGGAAGCCGTGATGTGAGATGCTAGTAGATTTAGGTGTTTCAATGCCACTATTGTGATGATATTACTAGACGAGCTAGTGTCTACCAACACCCTCTTATACGGGATCCCGTTGACCCATGCGATAACGTGTAGGGGTGGATCCACCATATCATCAGCCACTGATTTCACTTCGTCTTCTTGAAATGTGATGACTAACTCAGTGCATCGTTTGACATGTCCCACAAAGTTGTTGAAGGAATTTTCTTCATGGGACTATAACTCGATGGCTTTCAATATCTCCATTAGAGCCTCCCGATGGAGCGTTGATTGTTGTATGAGCTCGTATATGGAGAGCCTAGCTGACGTGGTCCTCAAGCTTTGAGTGAGTTTGGCCCAAATTGTGGCCACAAGTTTAGGTGGAGGAGGTTGTGTAAGGTGCTATTGTGGTTGCAACATTGTTGGAACCTCTCTTGTAGCTACTTTAGGGGTAGCTACACTCGGATACCTCCTGTTCTGAGTCACTATACTGATCATCCCTACATACCCCTACATGGGGCAGTTCTATGTGACCTCATTGACTTGTAGGGTATTTTCTTGTGCATCATGTGCAGGCAATGGGTCCTTAAAAACCTCCATTTTTTGGTTGCTTGGTGCCATGGGATTATCCACCACTAATGTCTTGTTATCAATTAGGTCTTGCACCAAGCCCTTAAACTTCCAACAGGAATTAAGGTCATGTCCCTTTCGCCTATGGAACCTACAGTACAAATATTCCCTATAGCCCTTAGGTTTTGGCATGTTGGGATCTATGGGTTGAACCTTGGGCAAGTTAATCAAGTTTATCGCTGACAAGCTATCAAATAGGGAGTCTTTGGACTCTATGTAAGGTGTGAATTGTCACCTAGGGTGACGCTCCTGGTTTTGTTCTTGCCTTTGATTTTCTCAGTCATAACTATTAAGAGGCACCACCTGATAGTTAGCCTTTTGGGGCTGTGTTGCTTGTGCAGGCTTGGGGACGTTGATAGCAACCTGATTGACCATAAAGTGTTTCTATTGCATGGTCCCTGCTTTGGTGTTCTTAGACCATTCTTTCTTTTTTAGTTTGACTATATCGCCATCCTAAATATTGATCTCTTCAATGATTATGGCTTATGCCAGAGCTTCCTCTAAGGTGGCATATTGCTACAGCTGCAATAGCACTAAGATCGATCTCAAACATTTCTTTGAGAACATTTGTGTGAGGTTAGACATAGGAGGGAGGTAGGGTAGCTTTGAAAGCAAAGTCCTCCATCGATTCCCATAGGCCACCATGGTTTCTTCCTCATACTGCTTGAGGTTGGCTAGGTCACTTAGTGACACCTTCTTCTTAGTGTTGAAGGCGAAGCGTTTGAGGAACACATCCACTAGCTGATCTATGTTGCTAATGTTGTGCTTTGGCAATAGAGTAAACAAATCCGAGGTAGGGCCTACGAATGTGGTGATAAATGTTCTCAATAGCAAAGCATTGGCTCAATAATCTAGTCATGTGCTCTTGGGCATCATCCTCACCTCTAAATATTGCCAACTGAGGTAGCTTAAAGTGTTCAGGGTAAGAGGGTGACAGCACTGACGGATGCATGGGATGACTATGGAGTTGGTGTAACATGGGATTTTGGGGCCCAAAATTCTTGGTCTCCACAGATTCCAAGCACTCTAGTAGCACTTTATATTCTCTTCCTCTTTAGTTTACTCCCATTTTGGGTTGTGGGAAACTTGAGGCCCATGGAGGGGTGACCGGATAGTAGCCCCTCCACCTTGGTAGGGCATTTCGGCCTGCTCTTCTTCTTAATCATACTCCTCATAGGATTCTTGAGGAGTTTTTGGATGAGATCTATGACCATGTATGGGTCCCCATGGAGGGAGCCCATCATTGTTCCTGGGAGTGGCCTCCCGCTTAGGTCTAGGAGGTCTCGGAGGTAGAACTTGGTAAGGTCGTGGAGACTTGTCTTGCACCAAGGGGTTGCGCCTCTCATATGGTTTTGCTCTTTGGGTGTGAGGGGTTGGAACCCTCTCAGGCACAATGTTATGGAGCAGCTCATCTGTCTGGAACCGAATGTGCTCTTTGCTAAGGTGATATAGATGCTCTAGCTGTTGTTGGTCTTGCTCAAGCTACGTAATATGTGCATGGTAGGTGGCATGTCTGGCGACTGCCAGGTCAATTTGTTCCACCATATTGAGTCTAGGATGCCTAGATGCCTCTCCTATGCATTTATCTTGGTCGTGATGATTTGAGATCTCTATAGGTCGCTTCCCTCTTTCGAGGTTGGAAGAATTCAATCGGGGCTCTGGCCTCATTAGGTGATTCTTATAGATAGTAGGTGCGGAGGCGCATTGCTCCCATGCTGTGTATTGATCTTGAGGAATGTAATGTTTTTCCTTGTGCTCCCTTTCATATACGTGAAAGGGGTGGGCAGAGTTGGATCACCCTGTTTGAATCACCTTGTGCTCTAGTTTTTGTCTATTTTTCCTAATAGTGATGGGTGGTAAAGGAGGGATGACATAATCATGTGGCTTCTCCTCATGGACCCTCTATTGTTCTAGCACTTCATCATGTGGTGGCCACTCATACCGAGCTTCCAAGGGAGCCTTTCCATTTATATTGAGTGCCACATGTAAGGACTCCTCCTAAAAGGGGTTGTGCTGAGTGGGCGTGCCTCTCGAAGGGGTGCCTCTATAGTCCATTCTGTCAAGGCACAAAGTGGACTACCTCGTGGGTTAGGCTGCCAAGGTGGGATGACCAAATCCTTGTGGCTATAGCGGAGGCAACTTGTGCCCCCTTGTACACTCTTCGCAGCTTCCGCCCTTGAATGGGCTTGGCTACGGGTGTACACCATGGTGGTGTTTTCCTACAAGATGCATACAATTTTGTTTCTTTTTATGATTTTTATGTTACACTAAATAGAAAATATCACACACACAAGCAATGATTATCTCGTTTAAAGATTAAAAGTGTGTCCTAAACTTGGTTTAGTGTGTTTTAATTTTGTTTTGAAAGCTTTTGTGAAGAATGTTTAAATGCAATATGATGGCTCTTATGGCTCCCAAAATTGGTCGCCCCTTCAATATATCATTGCCAGGTCGATATACCAACCTCTCTATATACCCGCCCTTACATGAGGGAAACTGTTGGTACATGAAAGCAGATGGTACGTGTAACATAGGCAATACAAAAGGGGAATCACCCTATTTTTGACACCTACAATAGAAGACTTATCCTCATGCACTGGGAATCACCCCAGCTACACTTGATTAGTGATCGGGGTTATGAATGCAAAATTCAAGCCAAGGTGGTGATGAGATCCATCGTTGGTCTTGATCAAGGGCTGGGGTTTTACGACCAGCTCCTTGGTGTTTATGTTACCACATGATGTGTGAGGTTCTTTTTATTTTTCATGAAATAAAATAAACATGCAGTGCAACTTTCCCTAAGCAAGCAAAGAACCAAAAAAATAGGAAACAAAAAATAAGAAATGATAGGAGTTCAAGACCCTTACCTCTTCTCTGCCCAAATCTGTTGGTTCTAAGTTTCTATCCCAAAATTGTATAGATAGCTATTCATCTTAGGGTGGGATGAATAATAGGACTGTATTCATCATAGGGTGGATAAAATGCCCATTCATCCCTAGGTAAGACGAATTATAGCTCTGTATTCACCACAGGCTAGAACGAACAACAGTCCAGCGCTTGAAAACTCGGTACTTGCAAGCAAAAACAATCAAGTTTTGATCAAATTTCTGATCTTAAAAATAGAGGACAAGGGTCCCACCATGATCACAACTGAAAGCACGAGGATACAAAAACAAAAAGGAAACTCCAGGTGTGATGCAAATGGAACTAAACTTAACGCTAAGTCCTATGAATTGTAAGTGCATGAAAGGAGAGAAAGCATGAACGAATCGAAATGAAACAAAAATCCAATAACGAAGACAGCCATTTTTATTGATGTGTTTCAAAACTCTGTTACAATTTGCCTCCTCTCTTTTCAGGGGCCAGGAGCGTTAAATATGTGTTCTTGTTACATCCATGAATGCTATTCCTTCTTTCGCGTGCCCACATGTAAAATTGGTGGACCAACACATCACCGCCACTTGTGTATATGAATGTTGACTCCTTTTTGCTCCTCAAATGTCTAGATCCTACATTCAAGAAAACAAGAAACAATCAGTAGCACCTATAGATGAAATAAAACATGCAATCCCCAAGCCTAAGATTAGTGCTTGCATAGAATTAAATAAAATGATGACTAAAATGAATCCAAAAAAACTAAAAACTTCATAAAGGCATGAAAAAATCACCTATGAGGCACTGCAAAAATAACAATCGAGAAATTCCTGACAGATTTGTATTCGCTCCGGGGCAGGACAAATAAACCTGCAATAATTTGTCAGAAAGCATAGTCCCAAATGTCTTATCCTGGAGGTTCCAAATCACCTGCAAAGTTGGGGTTAGCTAATTGGGGGCATTTTTGGAAGACCCAAAAGGTCATATTTTCCCAATTTGGCCTCTATCACCAGGAATTTGATGGTACCATATACAAGTTAGTGAAGGTGGGAAATGATAAAAGCATGGTAAAAAATGCTCAGAATGAAATGAAATTCAAACTAAAGCCTATTTAGATAACCTAGAATCAGATTAAAAATAAAAATTGTGGAAATATACCATATATTCCTAATAATTTTATGGTGGGACGATTAGACCTACAACAGTGTGGGGGGCGCCCGGGGGCAGGACGCCCACCGTTTGGGGCCTAATTTTGGCACCAATCCACTTAGGATGGGTCTAAAATCGCTTGTGGGGTGTTGTTAGAAAATTTGGTAGGATTTTTTGGCCAAATGTCGGGTTTGGGTTCTGGTTTTACACTTCTAATAACCACCCTATGACCTCTCTTCCAAAAGAGATCAAGGATGCGATAGGCACAAATCAAAAGGTGTGTGTGTGGAAGTAAAATGATAGCACTTCATTGCTCAAAATTATCCTTCTCCGTACCTTTTTTTGTGGTGAGAAAACTCACCAATTTATATACTTGGAGGTCTCTTTGGATGAGCATGCAAAGGCGCAACTTGGAAATCATGCCTTCCTAGAAGGGAGGAGATTCCTCCCTAATTAGGGGCCTCATGGATGCCTCTGTAACTACCTCTAACACTCAAAAATGCTCACTCACACTTTCATGCAAGGAAGGAAGAATTAAGTGGTGGATCTGAGCTGCCATTTGTCAAGATTTGACTTTTTTCCAGTCAAACCTTCTATTCAGCCCACCCTAGAGCGAATACTACTATTCATCCTTGGGTGGGGTGAATACTAGTTTGTAATCATCCCTGGGTGGAACGAGTATGAAGCAGAGTTCCCGAAAGTGCCAAATTGAATCTTGACCTTCCAAAGCTGCTGTGAGAGTGCTTAGGACCACTATTTAACCTCTGGGAGCTGCCCTTGGGGCTGTGTGTGTCAGTGCGAACAGTGTTTGCAATCACATAATTGGATTGGTGCTATTTTGGTGTCTACACAACTCCATTTTACTGAGGAGTATATGTAGTAGTTAACTATCGTGTGATCCATTTTTTAGTCAATAATGCAAAAAATTCCTTAGAGGTGAACTCCCCCCTCGATCTGAGCAGAGGGTCTTTATAGAAGTCCCTGAATCCTCAACAAATTTCTTGAATTGCTAAAAAATTCCAAATGCTTCAGATTTCAGTTGGAGAAAGAATACCCACATATTTCATGAGTAATCATCTATGAAAACCTAAAAATACCCCTTTCTCCCACAACTTATGGGTGTAAAAGGACCGCACAGATCCATGTGAATCAACTCTAGAGGTTTCTTTGCTCTTATAGAGCTTCTCTCGAAAGGTACTCTATGATGCTTTCCTGATAAGCAGTCAGAGCAAACTGGTAATATGGTATAAAGGGAAGGAAGACCCTTTACCATATCATACTTACTTAGCTCAAGTAAGTAACCAGAACTCATATTTCCATATCTCTTGTGCCATAGGGAAGTTTCCTCCTTTGTAGAGACAGTCATGGCTACATCTGAAGTAGAGATAGCATCTAGGGAAAATAAGCCATGCTTATATGAAGTGGTTGCAATTTTCTTACCTCTATTAGTAATTGAACAACACTTCTTGTCCCCCTTGACATTAAAGGTTACAACTATGTCCTTATACATAATTTTTGTGACTAACAAGTTGTTCACCAATCCTAGAACATAGTTCTCAATCTGACACTTGTCATCAGGAAGAGTAACAAAAATTGTACAGGTTTTATCATCGAAAATAGTGACAAGTTTTCCCTCTTTGGCCTCAAAATACTCAAACCATAATTTATCACCAGTCATGTGCTTACTGGCTCTAGAATCAACATACCATATATGATCTGTCTGCTTGGAGACTATGGTAGTCATGAGAACTTTGTGTGCTTGTTCAGAATATGTGTCAGATTTCTCAATAGCAACATGCACTTTGGGTTGCTTGTTCTTTTGTGGTTTGTTCTGGCCTTTCTATTCTGGTTGCTTATTTTTATGCCAACATCTATTTGTGTCATGACCTTCTTTGTCACAGATCTTGCAATATCTCTTAGTTTGTTGAGTTTGTTTCCCTTTTGAATTCTTTTGAGAATTCCCTCCCTTCTAAAAATTAACCTTATTTTTAGGGCCCTTCCTGTTCAAGTAGAGGGCAATGTTAGAATAATCATCTCGTTGTAGTTGGCATGCCTCCTCTTCTTGAAGAAAATTTACCAACTCTACAAAATTAACTTTTACTTATGACATCTGAAGTGAGGTGATCAACACTAAAAAATAATTAGGTAATGCTCTCAATACCACTGAGGTAATGAGCTTATCATCAATTGGTTCTGCCAAAGAATTTAACTTTCCTTTCAACTCAAACACTCTACAAAGAAAGAGTTCAATAGTATCTCCCTATTTCATGCTTAGACTGTGTAATTGAGATTGAAGAAATAGAATGGTGGAATCATTCTTTCCTTCATATATATTTTTAAGGGCATCCCATGCCTCTTTACTATTTTGACAGTCAAAAATATGGGGTTGAACTTCATCAGAAAAAACAAGCAAAATGAGCACTTTTGCCTTACTATTTTTCTTATCAAAGTATTTATGATAAGCAGTTGGAGTTGTGGATCCAGCTGTAGATGAAGATCTCATTGTAGTTTCGAAAACAATATCCCAAAGATCATCCATATCAAGGATTTCCTTCATATTGTTTTTCCATGGTGTATAGTTTGGACCTTTCAACAACTGATGAGCATCAGTCATTATTTTTATAGATATTATGAAGATTCCTTATAAAACCAAATGGTCCCCTTTAGATATACCTTAATGTTAGGCCATTATACCATACAAAATACCCACCCTTACATGAGGGAGACTATAGGAATTTTGAAAAACTAGAAAAATTACCCGTCCTAAAGTGAGGAAGACTATAGGTAATTTTAATGATTATATGATATGTGGTACTTAGGCGGTATTGAAAGGGAATCACCTCGTTGATGGCACTGACCTTAAAAAGCCTTCAATACATATACGTGGGGTGTAACTTCCCCTAAACACTTTGGATATCTAAACTTTCATATGAATTTAAGCCTAAACATGAGAGCGATTGGGGTAGTGGATGGAGTAAAAAAATAGCACAATGACAAACTTATATCTCCCTGACGATTAATAGAGAACTAGCTCAAACATCATTTTTGTAGCTATATTAGGCAGCGAATACAGTAGCGCAATCACAACAAATTTACCTCTAACTGTTGGGCGGAGGTATCACAAATACCGAACGTTGTAGTTCAATAAATTGTACGGATGGGTTTTAATTATTATGGGGACTTAGGAAGTGTATTTGATTTTATCTTTTAATGAAGTAGTGCAGAAAATGAAAAAATGCAACATAAAACATAATAGTACCCACAGAAATAAACCACTAGGTGTCAGGCACTGCCAAAAATACACCTTTACAATAATGCCAAAATTACCTTTTTCAAAAAATTACTCTCTTTCCCCCCTTGATTTTTTAAAAAATACTCCCCCCCTTAAAACATTCCTCTTTAAAGCATATTTAAATAATTTTTTTAAACTAAAGTTAATAAAAAAATAAATTACCTTCTTATAGAAAAAAAAATTATTAAAAAATTAACCTTTTTATAACTAAAAATAATAATTAAAAAAATTTAATTATTAACTTTAATAAAAAAATTGAAAAAAATAACTTCAAAAGAAAAAAATTAACTTTTTTTGGGGGGGGGGTCGATGGGTTTTGACCTTGCGACCTCAGGGTTCCCAGAGCCCAACCGCTTGGCTCACGACCAAGTGAGCCAACGGGCTGATCCGCTTATAATTTTGGGTTCCCTCCTCTAAAAAGAGGAGCCATGAGCCCAAAGCTCGAAGCGGTCATGCCTCCACCTCGATCGTGGCTCAGGTGGCGCTCGGGTGACACTCTGGCAGTGGCTTTGAGTGGCGCTCGGGTGACGCTCAGGCTACGTTCGGGTAGTGGACGATAGTATATCACTAAAAACCTCCTAAATTTTCTTACCTCAGATGCACTATGCTCTCAACACTCGAATTCAAACAAATCTACACCTGAAAACCTCACAAATTGCTCAAACAAACACTGCAACTCACAATTCCATTGACGCCCTCGGGAAAGAAAAAAATATTTACTATATGAGATTTGAGGATGAAAACAAAATTCCAATCCAACATGTCTGCTTGTATTTGCTTGCTATATCCAGAAGAAATATTAGAAATGAGATCCACTGATCGCAAAGATAACAAAAAATAGTAGGTGGCTATCTGGTGTGACGCGTTTGATGGGTTGTTTGTAGGGTGACAGGTATTTCGGATTATGTTGAATATCCCACATCCGCTTGGGAATGGGTTCCAACAGTGGTTAAGATCCCCGACTCTCACTGTTGGTGTATCTCCTCTCAAGGATATGAGGCTTGAGAGGACGTGGGATCTCCTCCCACATGGGGTTGGCTACCTTGTTGGATGCCACATGCATGCTCCACTTTGCTTTGTTGTCTTCCCTTATCGCATTGTTTGTTCGATCTGATCTACCTCGTTCTTGCCTTGCCTTGTTGCCTTTCGACTTGATGGTCGATTTGATTACCTCGATTTTTGATCCCAAAAATTTTTGGGACACCAAAGTCAAATCACCCCTATCACACTACCCAATTGCATAGTTGCTCCACCGAGTCTCACACTGCCCACTCGGGCATAATTTCCAATGGAAAACTAGAAAATTAAAAAATTCTCTAAATATTCTAAAGATTTCAATGAAAAAAATGATTTCCAATAAAAAAAATCTCTCCAAAGCTTAATAAAATCTCTGCTCCTAATCATCAAAGCTTCGCTACTACAAGATCATTCAAAAATGAGAGTTGCAGAGATAGGATCTGATACCATGTGATCATTTGGAACAATTCTCATTAATATTATGGAATATAAGTAATATATACGAAGCCAATAATATTCTGGGAGTTACAGAACCACCCGAGACCAAAATAGGTGTTGTTACAACAAATAACGAGCCTAAAATATGTCCAAAAATATAAGATTGTTAGGATCATAATAAATCAAATAAGAATATTGAAATATACTAATAGTGTGTATATGCAAAGGGACTACACTTGATTACCATTATATAAATCCAAAAATATGCAAGGGTTATAGCAAGCATAAACTAAAGAGTAAGCCAAAATAAGGAGAGGAAAATACCAAACATAAAGTGGCCAAGACAATGCCACAAGAAGACTCCACAAGCATGGTACAAGCTGCCCTAAATCAGCCCTTGAGTTGATGATTGTATTATAAAACTTAGCTAAAATATAGCCCCAAATGTGCATCAAAAGTTTTTATAATATCAATACCTTCAATGATAATAATACCTCCAAATTTGCCAACTTCAATGAATAACTTGGCCTAATATTACCCCAATGACTTAAAAACTGATCCCCTCTCAATTTTACCAAATGTTTTATTCAAGAGTGTTGGATGCAATCGAAAATCCACTCTATTTTACAATGTTAAATTCAAACCACAATTTCACCTATAAAATAATCTCAAAATTGAAAAATGACTGCACTGATGGATCCCCCTTGAAAAAACCTTTCCAACAACTATATATAAGGCTATTTTCAAATACAACTTGAGTCTTGATTTGTGGGAAAAACAATAGGAGCTTTTGGAAGCAAAAAATATGGGGCAAATTCTTTTTAACAAATTTGAATTTCCATTTATTGGCGACAAATAGTTTAAATTTTTCGATGGGAAATATTTGAACTTAATTTGGAACTTTAATTTATCAAACAAATTTTAAAAAATTAAAAACAATTTATCCTTAACCAAAAATAACTATAGAGTTTCCTAACCAGCAAATTAAATAAAAAACTTAACGGTAGCAGCTTTGAAATTTTTCGATGGGCAGGAAAGTTCAACTCTAGGTGCTGCGTGGAAAGGCATGAACACGTGTTTTGGGTAGTATAAACAACGACTATACCAATTATTTGTAATAAAGTGCATCTCAAGCCTTCATGCAATATTTTATTATATTTGCTATTTCAAACCAAATAAGGTGATAAATATTAGATTGCATGTATCATAGTGACAATAGATGTATTCATGATGCCCAATAAATTTTGAACAAAAAATTTGTATGCCATAGTGTGCACTACTTGGGGGATAAATAGCTGGAAAAATACGCTCCTCGGCTTCACTCGTCTCGTCTCTTTGCACAAATGATGAGTCTAGAGGAGATATGGTACTCTTCTAGAATAACATAAAATAAAAAACTTAGTGTAACAAATAAGCATCTTATAATTTGCTTCGAACATAGATTCAATGAATAGGTTCAGAAGATCGCTTAGAGAAAAATAAATTATCTGGTGCTTCTGCATTGATGGCTAATTCCACTGAGGTTGTGAATAGGGTGTAGCATTCAATAGGTGCGATCAAATATTACAATAAATCTACCCAAAAAAAGATAGATTCGAAACTAGATTCTTGAACAAATTCAACGTATGAAGGTCATATTTATAGGTGCATTGGTTTACCACACTACATGATGGTACTACGAAGGAGAACAAGCTTTGTCTTTGGTGTGGTTGATCTACATAATGATTGGTACTGTTAGGAAGCACATGAAATACTACGATGCTTGTGGAATATATCAACTATGGGTGAAACAAATCGATACACGTGCATGAGAAAAAATAGAACCACCTTCGTATTTATTTTACATCTTCAATATCAAATAGAACCAGCTCCATATTCTCTTCTTGATGTTGAAATACAAGGGTACGCAGAGTAGAATCTTCTAAAAAAGGTCAAAATATCAAATACAACCAATATAAACTCTCAATATTTTGTACTATCCTAACAAGATCTACGGATGTGAAATTTTTGATCCAGATGGTGTCCAACAAATGATTTGAATTTGGCAAGATTTGGGCCCCTAACATAGATCTCAACACCTATACAGGTGCTACTATGTGCCTCTATTGGGAAGTGAGTGTGTGTGGATATGGGGAAGTTTTCTACTATGAGATATGGGCCCATGAATGATCTACACAAGCTTGAGTTGCTTGCAAAAAAATACTTGCATTAAACAGTGATGGATGTTCTCTAGTTTTATCCATTATTTGCTCATTTACTATTGTTGGTTGCAGGAATCTCCAATGCTTTACATTTTTATTTTTTATTTTTCTCATAGGATGTGCCCTTGAAATGAGCTTGGGCTTCTCCTTGTAGTAATCACACTCATATTTTAAATAAATATTTCTAAATATTATTCAATATTATTGATATGGAAGAAATGATACATATTATAGACCTAAAAAAACATTCTCTCAAAATTAGAAAAAAATTTCTTGGATCTAAAGGAGGGCTGCAACAATTGAACACAGATCACATCAAATCTAAAAAACACCAGTCTCTCTTAAAAAAAAATTTCTCTCATGCATTATTTCTACAAAGCTTCTAGTTTTGTATTGACTCAATGAGTGGAGAGTATACTCCTTGAGTCCATACTGAAAGCCTCCAAGGATCCCATAGGCGGATCTCACCACTCTGGTACCATATTTTGGGACCAAGTAAAACACACATGTATTAAAAAAATGTGTTATAATATATAGGAATCAAGCCTATGAGTGAGATTTGACAAGTGTCATAATCTCCACTCCAAGTGTCATGTAGAAGACACATAACTCCAACTCAAATTGGAAATAAGACAAGTTTCAAACAAAAGGTATAGTGCACATTATAATAATATTCTAACAGTAATATTGGTGCTATAAAATTTTATTATTCAAGCATTCAAACTACCTAATAGATTTTTTTTGAAAACACCATATTAGAGTTATTAAAACCATTATAATATAGTCCAAGGTATTTTTCTTCAATCCAATGAAGGAAGCATCATTATCATACAAGAATCTACAAAACACAACATGAATGGTGATGTTAAAGATTTCTTAAAAAGGAGTAATAAGGAGAATGAAATATATATATATATATATATATATATATATATTATTATCATAATCCAAGGAATTACAAAAAGTATTGGTTTATAAAAGTCACCAAAGGAGTGGTAGAACCACCAAGCAAAAGTCAAGGTATCCCTTTATTGAAGAAAGATCCACCTTAGTAAATAAGGGTCATCAAAAAGTGAAGTTTTATCACCATAGGAGAGAATGTAAGGTTCTATTAGAATGAATATGAATAACCATAGCACAAGGAGGAAAGCATCTAAGATTTGCAAGGTGGAAGAGCCACTATCAAAAGTAGAAGATCCACCATGCAATGGGGCAGTGTTGATAGAAGGAGTAGAAGCATCAAAAGCTGATGAGACATTAGGAAAATATGAAAGATATGTTGAAAGTAGGTCAAATACCTTGAGCACATACCTACTATAAGGAAGATATAAAATTTTATGTTTGTAACTGCCATACAAGAGAGAAAACACTTGAATTGAAGAGAACACTAAGGAAGAGTGTAAGTCAAACAACCATTGAGGAAGGAGCTAATTAGTAATTAGGAAGAGAGTGCCAAAGAAGAACGTCAAGTTAAAAATCCATTGAGGAAGGAGTCGAAGAGCCATTAGGTTGAAGGAGAATCATCATCGAATAAAAATTTGAGTACCACTTCATTTGGTGCAGTTACAAAGTTCCTAACATTTTATTTTACTCAGGACATCAAAATTTGCAAGGGGCATTCAAACATTGAGTGCCACTTGGTAATAATGATATGAGTAAATGAAGATTGTTTGCAACATATCACATTGTAGAAGTAAAACCAACCACCTTCATGGGAGAAGGAAACATTTCTTACACACCATTAATGCATGAGAGATAAGTTTAGTTTAAGACATATTTGGAAGCTCTTGAACAACGTTAAGCATGTAATAAAGTAGAGAATATTGAAGGACAATGAGGTCAACAAATATGCATAAGGAGGTCAAAGACTTGAAGATCCAATATTGGAGAACAGAGAGACCAACAAATATGTAGAAGGAGATCAAATATTTGAAGATGTAAATTTAACAGACCATATACAAGGAGGATTATAATATTTGAACTGATTATACCCTTTGCAAATATTGAGGTATAAAGAATAATATTATTAAGGTTAAGGTTAATTAATCTGTTATACTTGATATTAATTAAATAAAAGGATAATTAAGGTAATGAATTGATGAATTATAACCTTAGAATATTTTTGGAATCATTTGGAAGATTGTTGAAGTGAGAAGCATTTAATTTGAAATATTTTGAAATTACTTTATTCTATTTTGAAATTCAAGTTGCATAGAAATATTTGCAAATCGTTTAACTTGGAAGAATAAGAATTTCTACATTGAAATAAAAATATTAAATTTTCAAATACCTTTTATTTCTAGATTTCTAATTAGGAAGTTATAAGGAATTCAACACCAACATAGGTTTGTGAAATTTAGAATTGAGAAATAATATTTTTGAAATTTGGAAGATAAAATGAATTCAACCTAGATATTTTAAGAATTGAAACCTTTGTCAAAACTATTGTTTGATAATTATCCAAACATTAGGAAATAGAAGGTATACTACAATATTTGAATAATTGAATGTTTTTATTTGATAATATACTCATATTTAACTTAAAATATTTGAATTTGAAAATATTTTATTAAGAAAGATAATATATTCAAAACTAGGGGGACATAAGGTAGTCAACCTCAAAGGTTTAGAGATATAGTTTATTCAAGAGATAATAACAATATAAAAAGTGTGCTTAGAAAAGAAGAACTAATATGGCTTAAAAGGAGATATGGTAGTCAACCTCAAATATTTAGAGATATACTTGATACAAGAGATAGTGACAATATGAAAATTGTGATATGAAGAGAAGAACCAATATGGCTTAAAAAGACTCCTGAGAAATTACAAATTGATAGTTTACCAAGAGTAGATTCTATAAAGACATATTATAACAATATGATAGAATAAACTAATAAAAATTATTATAATGGAAATATTGAGGGTAAAATCCAAAACAAATCTCAAAAAGTACCAGATGTTGATCAAAAGGATTTCTTACAAACTTATGAAAGAAGCAAAGGTAGAATCTCATCAATTGTACACAATTATTAGTGGATCAAGAAAACATATGAACTTTATATTTCAAAAAGGAGTAACAAAGAAGTGGAGATATATTTAATATGTACTTATGGAAATAATATTGGTCATGAGAAAGCAAGTTGTTAGAATATCCATCCATATAAAAATTGTGTATGAAAAACTCACTCATCTATTTTGTGCTACTATAAAGACAAGTAATATAGGTGATTTGAAAAGATATTAATATTTAGATTAGATTATATTTTTCAAGATATTATTTTTTAAGAATCTACTAACAATAGATTTAGGTTTAAAATTTCTAAAGAATATGAAAAAAGGTTTTCCAAAGAACTAGTGCAAAGAAAATAGATCAATCCAGATCCACTTATGACTTGTAATACAATGAGATATCTTGTTCATAAAGGCTACTTGGAATAATTCAAGGATGAAGATCGTATCAGAAAATTGGAAACATGGCAAAGTAGTAGAATCAATAAAACAAGAAAAGACAACATGAGTTCCAAGATCAAGATGAATATTGAACCAAAATAAGATACTTACTTGAAGACTCCAGATATAAATTTACTCAAGATAGATTGAAGATAAAATATGAAGACCATATTGAAGAATAAAATATTCAATAACCAAATAATTTAATAGAGGGGGGTGTTGGAATATATTACATTATTTTGTACATGCTAATATACCACCTTGGATACATCTTTAGATTAGGAGAATGTCCTACATTAGAGTGTGAGTATTTACTTTATGCAATGTAATAAATGCACAAGTATTATTAGAATGTGCAAAGTATTTAATAATGTAAATATGAATAATAGTCCATGTGCACTTGAATCCATAGAGTATGAAATTAAAGAGTCTCAAGAAGAGTGAAGGCCAATAGTAATCTATATGAAGAGTCACATTCCATTATGTATGTGTCTATGTGTGCGTGATAGAGAGACAATATAGAGTGAGAGTGTGTGGAAGTATGGTGTATTGAAGATCATTATTCTATCAAGATATTATTTTTGTAAGCATTTTTTAATGGAATTTTTATGAGTTATTATAAAATTTATTTATGAGTTTTATATGTTTAAAATATTACCATTAACTTATATTTCTTATAGCAACTTTATTTTAGATATTGTAGATATTTTTATTTAAGTATTAAGCATCAAAAACTAATTGTATTGGATCCACAAGAGAGACTGATAGGATATATGGAGAGCCACAAGGGATATTGAGAGGAGATAGGGATATTGAATTTACAAAATTTTAGAAGTTACAGTTTGGCTAGTGTCTCTCTATAGTGTTGCATCATAACTCATGAAGACTAGGACTTTGCATAGATTTCTTTCCACTAGATTGGAGGATAACTAGTTTATTGATTTTAAAATTCAGGAGATTTGGATGTATTTGGTTGCTATTGTCTATGTTTTTGTTGTAAAAAATTAGTTCTCAGAAGTTGAGAAGATTCCTATAATAGATTGAGAAGAATTTCATCTTCGATTTCCTAGAAGTCTAAGTACTTTCTTTGAGCAGGTATTAGTTTTGAGTTTAGAAAAAGAGTAGACATTGAAGATTAAGGAGTTCCAATAGAGAGGTCCTATTGAAGATTGAATATTGAATATTGATGAGATTCAATAAAGAGGTCCACATTGAATATTGAAGACTGTAGATTGAATATTGAGGAAATCCAAGAAAGAGGTCTACATTGAAGATTGAGGAATTTAGATTAAATATTGAGGAGACCCAAGAAAGAGGTCCTCATAGAATATCGAAGGAAGAAGAGAGAAATAGGCCAAATAAATTTATTGAATATTAAATAAAGAGGAGACTCAAGAGAAGAGGTCCCCATTGTAAATTTGAGTAAGGAGGTAGACGATTGAAGAAAGAGGAAACCCAAGGGTAGAGGTTTCAAGTAAATTTGGAAGGAGTAAGAAGAAGGTTAGAAAAGACATATTTATAAAGTTGACGAAGTGGACTTTGGAGAAGTTATGAAGAAAGTTTGAGGAAGAAGATTGTAAGAATAATAAAATCCTAGAAAGAGGTAATCACATCAAAATTGGAAAAATATTGTTATTCCACAAAAATCCCAAGGAGAATATTTTTGGCAAAAAATTTATCAAAATTGAGAAAGTAGTTTTTAAAACTTTATGACATTGATATTCTTGAAAAAGAGGCCAGTAAAGAGGTAAAATTTGAATATAGAATTTAACGATAGCTAAGGAGGAGAAAGAGGATAGAAGAGGCCACCAAATTGAGAATTTTGAATACATCCATTAGTATTTTCAAGGATGATTTGTAAAGGCAAATATTGGTGTTCGATGCAGAATTTGAAGGGCCATAGGATAGCAATTTGAAGATGACATAGAGCTACAAATTGAATAATTTTTGGGAAGACTTTTGTAGTGAAATTAAGCAATAATTGAAGCAAAATTTTATACCAAACTAATGCAACATATTGGAGGAGTTAGAGATTGTTTTTGGATAGAAATATACAAAAGGAGAAATCATATTTTATGCACAGTGATTGAAGGGTTTTAAGACTGCAAAATTAGGAAGCATTAGAAGGAGATAGTAGAGCTGCGTTTTGATTTTTTTTGCAGTCGATATGAGAGAGATTTGGTCAGCAAAGCAAATGAATATTTGGAAAAAATTGAAGTTGCATATTGCAGATTTTTTGGAGAGCAAAAAGGTAGTATTTGGAGCTGCAAAAATTAGAGTATTTGAATAGTAAGAAAGGCTCAAAATATCAGCATTATGTAATAGCTATTTGGAAAGGAGAAAGAAAATTTTTTAACATACTTTGAAGAAGGTAGAAATTTTATTCCGGGTATAAAAGAAAAAGGAAGTGGAGCTGCAAAATATATAAATTTAAGCTAGAAAAAAGGTGAATCAAATCACCAAGGATATTAGCTACAAAAGGAGGTAAAAAGGTTTGTAAAATTGGTGTTATAAATTTTTATTATTCAAGAATTCAAATTATCTTATTATAAAATTTTTGAAAGCACCATAGTAGAGTTATTAAAACAAATAAAAGATATTCTAATTTAAGTATATCCAATACAAGGAATGAGGCATCATTATCATCCAAGAAGTTTTAGAACACAACAACAAATAATGAAGTTAAATATTGCTTGAAGTAGAGTAATGAGGAGAAGTAAAAATTAATATATATGGAGTTATCATAATACAAGGAATTGAAAAAAATATTGGTTAATAAAAGTCACCAATGGGGTGGCACAACCATCAATCACAAGTGTAGGTGCCATTATATTGAAGGAAGAGAAACTTGAATGAAGAAGGGCAACAAAAATGTGAAGTTTGAGCACCATAGGAGAGAAGCCAAGGTGCCATTAGAATGAATACAAACAACTATAGCATAGAGGGGTAAGCATAAAAGAGTTACCTAAGAAGAGCCACTATACAAAGTAGAATATCCACCATGTAAGAGAGAAGAGCCACCAAGAAAGGAGGAGGAAGCATAAGCATTGATAGGAGTAGAAGCATCAAAATTTGAGGAGACATCAAGGAGAGATGAAAGATATGTTGAAAGTAGGTAAAATCTAAGCATGTAACTATTGTAAGGAAGATAGAAGATTTTAAAGAGAGTTCTAAGGAAGAGCATTAGTTGAATAGCCATTGAGGAAAGAGCTAAAGAGATATTAGGAAGAGATAGCCAAAGAAGAATGTCAAGTGAAATAGTCATTGAGGAAGTAGTTTAAGAGCAATTAGGTTAAAGTAGAACCACCATCCAACATAAATTTGAGAGCCATTTCATTTGGTACAATTATAAATATCTTGGAATATTATTTTACTTAGGAAATCAAACATTGCAAGGGTAATATGTAACATTAAGGTAAAAAGAGAATAAAAATTGTAACATTCAAACATTGAGTGCCACTTGGTAATAACATTATGAGGAAGTGAAGAGATTGCTTGTCATATGTCATATCATAGAAGGAATGCCAACCACCTCCATGGGAGAAGAAAATATTTTCTACACATAATTACTACATGAGATCCAAGTTTAGTTTAAGATTAATTTCAATGTTCTTGAAGAACGCGGAGAATTTACTAAAAGATAAAATATTAGAGGATAGAGAGGCTAAAAAATACATAGAAGGAGGTCAAAGATTTGAAGACCTAAATTTAGCACACCATATACAAGGAGGTATAGAATATTTGAACTTATTTAATCCTTCTCAAATATAAGTAGGTATAAGAAATAATATTATTAATGTTAAGGTTAATGAATATGTTATACTTGAGATTAATTGAATGAATGCCAAAATAAGGTAATTAATTGAAGAATTATAATCTTAGGAAATTACTCAGGTGAGAAGTATTTAATTTTAAATATTTGAATGTTTTGAGAGATTATTCAGGTAAGAAGTATTTAATTTTAAAGTTTTGAAATTACTTTATTCTATTTTGAAATACAAGTTCCATAGAAATATTCTCAAATAGTTTAACTTGGAGTAATAAGGATTTCTACATCGAAATAGAAATATTAAATTTGCAAATGCATTTGTTTTCTAAATTTATAATTAGAAAGTTATAAGGAATTCAACACCAAGATTGGTTTGTGAAATTTAGAATTTATTATATTTTTCAAATTTTGGAGATAAAATTAATTCAACCTAAACCTATTAAACATTGGGAAATACAAGGTATACTATAATATCTGAAGAATTTAAATCTAGTAGTTGATAATATACTCAGATTCAACTTAAAACTTAGAATTTGAAAAGGTTTTATCAATAAATACAATATAATCAAAACTAGGGAGACATAATGTAGTCAACCTCAAAGGTTTAGAGATATACTTGATTCAAGAGATAATAACAATATGAAGAGTGTCATTAGAAGAAGAGAAGCAATACGACTTAAAAAGAATCTTGAGAAATCATAAATGGATAGTTTACCAAGAGTAGATTCTATAAATACATATTCTAACAACATGATAGAAGAAATTGATGACAATTATACTAATGGAAATATTGAGAATAAACTAAAAAAAATCTTAAAAAGTAGCAAATGTTGGCCAAAAGGAATTTTTGTAGACTTATGAAAGATGCAAAGATAAAATCATCTCAATTCTACACAAATGGTTATATCAGTTGATCAGGAAAATAGATGAACTTGAAAGTTCAAAAAGAATAAATAAAGAACTCGAGATATATTCAAGATGTACTTATTGTAATAAGACCAGTCATGATAAAGCAAACTATAGGAATATGCATCCTTGTAAATATTATGGAGAAAAAACTCGTTCATATATTTTCTACTACTATAAAAATAAATACTATAGTACATTTGAAAAGATATTAATATTTAGATTAGATTATCTTTCTCAAGTTCTAATTTTTAAGCATCTATTAACAATGGATTTAAGTTTAAAATTTCTAAAGAACATGAAGAAAGATATTCCAAATAACTAGGGCAAAAAAAAAAAATTAATACTAATCCACTTATGACTTGTAAGATAATGATACCTCTTGTTCATCAGGGCTACATGAAAAAATTCAAGGATTAATATCATATAGAAAAATTTGGAATACAAAAAATCAATGAAATGAAGAAAACAAGAAAATACAACATGAGTTCTAGAATAGGTGAAGATAGAACCAAAAAAAGATACTTAAAGAATATAGATATAAATTTACTAGATATAGACTGAAAACAAAATATGAAGACCATATTGAAGACTAAAGTCTTCAATAACCAAATAATGTAATTCAAGGGGGTGTTGGAATGTATTGCATTATTTAGTACAAGCTAATGTACCACCTTAAATATATTTAGATTAGGAGAGTTTCCTATATTAGAGTGTGAGTATTTAGATTCCATAGAGTAGGAAAGTGAAGAGTTTCAAGAAGTGTGAAGGCCAAGAGTACTTCATATGAAGAATCACATTCCATTATATATGTGTTTATGTGTATGTGTGTGAGAGACACAATGTAGAGTGAGAGTGTGTGGAATTATGGTGTATTGGAGATCTTAATTATATCAAGATACTAATTTTGTGAGAATTTATTGATGGTATTTTTATTAGTTGTTTCAAAATTTATTTATGAGTTTTATATGTTTAGATATTTCCCTTCACTTATATTTCTTATAGTAAATTTATTTTATATCTTGTGGTTATTTTGATTCAAGTATTAAGCATAAAAATCTAGCAGTGGTATCAGAGCCAAAAGGAATATTGATAGGATATAGGGAGAGCCAAAACATATATTGAAAGGAGATAGGGAGATTACATTTACAAAATTTTAGAAGTTGAAGTTTGGTTATACTCTTTGAATAAGGTTGTAACAAAACTAATGAAGACTATAAATCCACATAGATTTCTTTCCACTAGATTCAAGGATAACTAGTGAAGTTTATTGATTTCATAATTCTAGAGATTTGGATATATTTGGCTGATATTGTCTAAGTTTTTGTTGCAAAAAATTAGTTCTCATAAGTTGACATGCTTCTAATAATATATGAAGAATAATTTTACCTTAAATTGTCTGAAGAGCTATGTGATTTCCTCATGTAAGGATTAGTTTTGAGTTGCAGCAAAATAGTAGATATAGAAGATAAAGGAGGTCCAAGAAAGAGGTCCCATTAAATATTTAATATTGAGGAGATCCAAGAAATAGGTCCTCATTGAATATTGAATACTATATATTGACGATTAATGAGACCTAAGAAAGATATTCCTATTGAATATTAAAGGCTATAAATTTAGGATTGAGGATACTCAAGAAAAAGATCCTCATTGAAGACTGAAGACTACATATTGAAGATTGAAGAGACCTAAGAAAGAGGTCCCTATAGAAAATTGAAAGAATAAGAGAGAAAGAGACCAAAGAAGATCTATTGAATATTGAAGAAAGAGGAGACTCGATATGATAGGTACTCATTGTAGATTTAATAAAGGATATAGAATATTAAAGAAAGATGAAGCCCAAGACAAGATATTTTAAGCTAATTTGGAAGGAGAAAGAAGAAGTCTAGAAAACCCCTATTGAGAAATTTGAAGTGTCCATTGGAGAAGTTTTGAAAAAATTTGAGGAAGAATATTGCAAGAAGAAGAAACTCCTAGAAAGATGTAATCACATAAAAAATTTGGGAAATTGTTGTCATTCAACAAGCATTCCAAAATAATTTGTGAAAATAATTCAAGGAGAATATTTTTGGTAAGAAGTTTGCCAAAATTGAAAAAGTAGTTTTGAAGACTTCAAGACATTCAGATTCTTGAAGAAGAGGCCAGGAAAGAGGTCAAATTCAGAGATAGAATTCAACAAGATATAAGGAGAAGAAAGAGGATAGAAGAAACCACCAAATTAAGAAGGTTTAAGACATCCATTAATTTTTCAAGGTTAATTTCTAAAGTATAATATTATTGATTTTCAAGGTGGAAGTTGATGGGTCAAAGGATAGCAAATTGAAGGTGACATAGAGCTATAAATTGAAGAAGTTTTGGGCAGATTTTATAGTGCACTTGAGAAAAAATTAAAGGAGAATTTAACAACAAACTTGTTAGAATATATTACATTATTTATGTACATGTACCACCTTAGGTACATTAGTAGATTAGGGGTTACTTGAGGAGGAAGTAATCATGCCAAGTGTCATGTAAGATGTACTAGATGTCATAGGAAGAGTAAGAAACAAGAAACCTCTCTTCCTATATAATGGATTCATAGATCCATTCTGATTGTATCATTCAATCCTCTCAATAATATGTAATACAGTTTCTTCATTTGATATGTTAGGTTAGTGCAAAAGCTATCATTAGTACCAGAGCCATGGTAGATCAATAGAAAATTGAGAGAAATATCCATTAGAGATTTACTATTATTACTATTAATTTGAATCTAGTGTATCGTTACAAACTAGATTTATCGTTGTGCACCACTGTATGAAAATATTACTACCCCAAGAGTATTTATATGAAGATTTTACTGCTAAATTTGATAGCATATATCTGGAGAAAGGTTGAAGAATAAATTGAGAAGAGTCTATATTAGATCATTGTGAGTAGAAGGAGAATCTAACTAAAAATAATTGGTACAATTATCACCATCTAACAACAAGCCCAAGGGAGGAGGATTTGACAAGAAGTTTACCAAACATCCAAGAAAAAGCTCATAAAATCCATGTTAAAAGGGAATAACCTTTCAAGAGTCAAAAAGGTAGCAACAAGGTGAATTGAGTCACCTCACAATCCTTCATCTATATATTAGTAAATGTAAGAAACTTGGGTGCAAATAAGTTTATTAGTTGAACTTTGATTAGGGTATTGTCTAGTTTCATTAACACACCATTATTAGAATTTAGAAGTTGTAAAAAGAAGGTTGCATTATATAGTCTTAAGGTGTGGAAAAGGAAATTACTTTTAAGGTTATCACCTGCACAGTAAAATAAGAGTTGGATATATTTTGACAGATATAAAAATATCATATGTCTATTGGCTATCTAAGAAAAGACTACATCCTACAACATTTATTGTAGTGTAAAGTTTTAGATTACTTTTAAAGAAAGAATTATTTAGAAGGCATTATTCTTACTTCAAAAATTACATAGATTATTAAGTGTATTCTTTAATATTTATTGGTGCATTAAAGGAGTGATAAGGTAACTCTACTATTACACTATTCTAGACTGGTTAACTAATCTACTCTTAAATATTATTATATGCATTTGTTATTATCTTGAGGTGAAAATAAAGAGAGCACAAGATCTACAAATATCAAAGTGTCTAAGGACACTATTTGGGGACCAAAATATGCAATATATTGTGACCAAAAATAACCACAAAGCATATTAATATTCCTCCAAGGAGCGAAGAATAAATCCACTATTAAAATCATTGAAAGAAGATACAAATCGAGACTTGGAGAGTCTCATATTCAAAGCGCACTAAGGGTATTAATAAAAGTGAAAGTTAGTGCAGAAATTACTCTTTCAAAAGTAGATTATCTACATGGTTATTAGCTTGGATTCATTACCAAATTAGCCAAGCAAAGGAGGGTGAGGATCCTAAATGTTCTAACTTAGACTTTAATATTTAATAAATTAAATAACATTAAAATAATCATGATAGGGGTTCCCTGGTTTGAATATATGTCTTTAATATTTTATTGATAATTGATTATACCTTACTAAATGGTCTTATATACCTATTCTAGGGTTGTGAGTGAAAGGACACGATGCTAAGCCTAAACCTAATATTATAATATAATAATTAATTTATAATTAATTATTATATTATTTATTATACTAACCTTAGTATATGAAATGTATATTATTATTAATAATTAGGGTTAGGATATAGGATCCTAACAAACCACCCTTCCTTAAAAAAAAGTATCCTCAAAGTTTAGAAAGACTAAAAAATAATGTCCAGAGCCGTTGTAACATCTTCTTCTGGAAGGTAATAGGTTTTAGGGTAGATGGCAACATTTTGATCAAGTTGTTGGTAGGTATTTAAAGTAGTAGCCTTCTACTTTACTAAGGTGGCTCATATTGCCAACATTATATAAGAAAGTGTCTTATAGGTTAATACAATTCACTCTTGTATAAAGTGAATCAGTGATCGTATGGAGGTTACCTGTATAACTCCCTACTTTATAACAGGTACTCAAAAATAACGTAACTCATATAACGTAGCAATGGTTAAATTGATTTAACCTTCTTTCTACTTGGATGAATGTAATGGTGTTCGTCTGACATTGCGTCCTTCTATTTGATTCGATTAATGTGATTTCATCGGTGACTGTTACCCCCATCAACGAACTCACTTTATGTCTGATCCAAATCATTGGATTTTGCTTATGGTATCATCAACTGAGGGTATATGACATGTAGATCTTCACAAGGTAAAATTAAAATAAAAATTCCACTTCCTCAAACCTTTATCAATCTCGTCTCCCATGATTCCGTTGTCTGATCAGATACTAAATGGAAGTATTGTTTCTATTTCTGTCCATCGAAACTTCTTGTTTTTTACTCTGAAATATATTTAATTGTACATAATCCCATATAGAAATACTAACGTGTATATTTTGCAAGGGATTTGACAAAGAAAGTGACGTCACATTCACGAACTCGATCATCCTTCTTAAATGAAGACATTGAATCAAAGCTCAAAGCGTCCTCTGTTTTGAACCACTTAGCAATGCTTCTAACTATATCCTTACCAGAGGAATTAACAAAGTTATGCACACGCACGAGTAAATAAAATCATTGTATGATAATTACTGATGGTTGCATATCGAGTAAGCATAGTAGGTTTCTATGAACAAAACTAGAAGTCCCTCTGAAAATATGAACTTATGTTAATTATGATCATGGAATTGCATATATTATAATGTTTGGTAAAAATCATCGTCGTACTAAAAATAATGAAGTTCATCTCATGTAGGATGACAATGGTATTTGTTTTCATTATTTATAATAATGTGATGGCATGCAATACCATGCCCTTGTAAAATACCCATGAAATACTACAAAATTGATGGTAATGTTCATGGCCTGACTACCGTCAATGACCAACATTACAAATATTCAATTGCTCTTAACTTGGAAATGGGATCTTTCAAGTCATAAAACTACAATTGGAAAAAAATATTTAGTGATCTAAAATCCGGTGAAGCATCGTCTAAAGGAATTCTGTATTAATCCTTATTTTTAATTAAAATATCATGGTTTCACTTCTCAATTATCAAAACTTTCTATTGTGACATACCTATTTGCCATCGTACACATGCTTTGCTACAGTATCCCGTGATTTTTACATATATAACATAAATGCCTTTCAAATGATATTCCTGACTTTTTTCAGCAAAGAAGAAACATTCTAGGATAAACATATCACTGTTGTATGTGCATATCATGTATCAAGATGCGAACCTTGAAGAAAGGAGAACCAGAAAATGGCACAATTTATTTACTAATACACTTTTGGAGAATTGAATACACATTGTATTAAGTTTTCAAAATATCTATTCAATACACTTTTGGAGAATTGACAAATAGTGCTTGTTCCATAGTGAAATCTGACGTTGATTACCAAAGTGTATGTTTTCAAAGTTGTGAATTTTTATTTTTGCAAAATAAAGATATTCTTCTTGACTATCAGTGACTGCTATTCCATGAGTCTTTATGTCATATTCCACGCCTCCTTGATCACAAAGTGGAAAATTTTCATTTTTATTGTGCTTCCATTGTATGAGATCTTTGTCAATATGCACTATCCTTCATGCTTAACAATTCTGCACTATCCTATTGATGTGAAATTTGACTTACCTCCTCCATTACAAATATTTTCCTCTGCAGATTTTTTATTTTATTTTCATGAAAACTTCCCATAATTGCTACACAAATTCATGAATATATGGTGTTCTCTTAACAGTGCTCATCAGGTATATCATATTGTTTACCAGTCCTACTACCAATCTAGATTACAATATCTTTGCTACACTGTCCAATATTGACCATCACTACTGGTTAACATTTATCGATCCTCACTCATCTATATATGTTACATAAAATCCATTAATTTACACTCAAATCATATTGGACTCAAATATTTCCTGTGTGCATCTGCATCAGCAAGTAATGAAGAATCAAATTAATCCAAAAAATGAAATGACCTCTCTGTATGTGATTCTAAAATATGGTGTATCATCCTCTTTGTTCTCTTCATCGGTGTACTAAATATTTATCAAATCCACATTCCACTCTCGGTGATAATATTCACTACACAACTGGATTTTCTGGTTTCCAAAAGAAACATCAGGTGAATTCCATACAATGATATTCTGAAAAAAACTTTTTCTCCATACACGACTTGTGATCCCATCTTCCTTCGAGGGGAATGCTATATGATTTGACTGCTTTTTCATTGTAAGCATTGGTAAACATGCTTTTTGAATCATTAAATTTGTATGCTAGCCGGTTATGAATAGTAAGCGCAATGTTTGTTAGGAATGGAGCCTAATTATGAGGAGGCTAAACAGAGAAAGTTTCTGGATTTACTGCAGGACGGACAAGGAAAGTTTCCAGATTTGCAGTCTGTTAGTCTACCAGAGAAAGTTTCCGGATTTACAACAAGACATCCAGGGAAAGTTTTTTTTTGTTTTTATCCCAAAATTAGGTGCTGGGAACTCAGTGTTAATCTTGGAATGTATTAAGAAAAGCAGTTTTTTTTCTATTTTTTTTCTTATATATAGTTGTGAGGAAAAACAGAGTATATAATGAAAATTCCTGTGTTGATTCCTTGTAAATATAGAGAGGAAATTACAACAGATATTTGCTATAGGTTGTAACCCTCTATTGCTTGGATTGAGAAAGAAAGGACTGAAAATTCTCGGTGGATGTAACCCACGTTGGATGAACCACGTTAAAATCGTTGTCTCTTCTACTGTGTGTTTGTCTTATTTTTTTAATTCTGTTGTTAAAGTTTGAAACACTATAATTGTTTTTCTATATTTTATATAGTTATTTACTCTAACAAGTGGTATCAGAGTGGTTGTTTTGTTGGGTGCACTTGACAGAAGGAGAATTTTTGGATCAAGTGGGAGCAATGGTGGAAGAAGGGAGGTTTAGAGTTCAAAAATTCAATGGCCAGAACTTTCAATTCTAGAAGATGTAGATGGAGGATTACTTGTACCAGAAGGATCTTTACTTACCTCTTGAGGGGGAAACAGAGAGACCTTCATCTATGTCTGATGAGGAGTGGAGTCTCCTTGATAGAAAGGCATTGGGTACTGTGAGGCTATGCTTGGGAGACACTGTAGCCTTCAACATCTCTGATAGAAAGACTACCAAGGGAGTCATAGATAAGTTGGCCAAGATATATGAGAAACCATCAACATCAAATAAGGTATTCTTAATGAAAAAGTTATTTAATATGAAAATGAGTGAAGGAGGATCTGTGCATGATAATTTAAATGAATTTATTACTTTCACTAATCAATTGCATTCAGTAGGATTGGATTTTGATAATGAGCTTAGGGCATTATTAATATTATGCTCTCTTCCAAAAAACTGGAACAGTATGGTAATGGCGGTAAGTAACTCTGCTTCGAGTTCAAATAAATTAGAATTTAATGATGTGGTTGGTGTGATACTCAGTGAGGACATGAGAAGAAAAACCATAGGAGAATCATCTAGCACCACCTTAACTGTTGAGAATAGAGGAATATGAAGAGAAAGAGGAAGAGAAAGAGGCAAGAGTTCACATCATGGAAAATCCAAAGGCAGATCCAAATCACATGGAAAAGGAAAGCTACAGTTTTGGCACTGTGGCAAAAAGGGTCATCTCAAGAAGGATTGTTGGCAAAGAAAGGGTGATGGAAATGAAGGTAATGATAATAATGGTAACACTTCAGAAGCCAATATTACTGGACAAATTCTACAAGATGCTTTAATCTTATCTCTTGATAGAAATAGTGATTATTGGGTAATTGATAGTGATGTTTCATTCCATGCTACCTCACATAAGGAATACTTCATAGATTATGTTTTTGGAGATTATGGACAGGTTCTGTTGGGAAATGACTAACCATGTAAAATCGTGGGTATTGGAAAGATTTTGATTAAATCCCCGAATGGATGTCAATGGGCTCTTAAAGAGGTGAGACACATACCATATTTAAAGAGAAATCTTATATCGGCAAGTAAGCTTGATGGTGAAGGATACACGGTTGCATTCAGAAAAAATGCTTGGAAAGTTACTAAAGGTTCATTGATAGTAGCTAGAGGTAAATTGGTGGGTAATCTTTATTTACTTACTGATTTTTCTCACAGCTCCATGAATTTAGTTTCTACAGGTGAGAGTGCATCTCTGTGGCACCAAAGACTTGGCCATATGAGTGGAAAAGGTATGGAAATTTTACATTCAAGAAAGTTATTGCCTAAGTTAAAAGAGATTGATTTGTAATTATGTGAGGATTGTGTTTATGGTAAAGTAAAGAGAGTTAGATTTCTCAAGGATGGGAAGGAAAGGAAGAAAGAGAAATTGGAGCTTGTGCACTCAGATGTTTGGGGCCCAACTCAGGTAACTTCTCTTGGAGGTTCCTCTTACTATGTACTTTTTATTGATGATGCAACAAGGAGAACATGGATATATTGCATTAAGAATAAAAGTGATGTTTTTAATACCTTCAAGAATTGGAAAGCATTAGTTGAAAATGAAACTGGAAAAAGGTTAAAGTGTCTAAAGTCGGATAATGGTGGAGAATATTGTAGTAGAGAATTTTATGTGTTTTGTTCTAAAAATGGAATTAGGAGAATCAAGGTAGTTCCAAGAACACCTCAAGAAAATGGGGTTGCAGAAAGAATGAATAGAACCATCATAGAGCGTGCTAGGAGCATGAGAATACATGCAGGCTTACCATTATTTTTATGGACTCATGTTGTTGATACTACAATATATCTAATTAATAGAGGACCTTCTAGTGTCATGGATGGAGGAATTTCAGAAGAGCTTTGGACAGGTAAACCAGTAAATTATTCTTTCCTTAAGGTATTTGTATGTGAGGCTTTTATGCATATAGACAAAGAGAACATAAATAAGTTAGATGCTAAGGCCCAAAAGTGCTATTTTATTGGTTACGGTATTGATGGCTTGGGTTACAAATTATGGTATTGTGATAACCGAAAAGTCATTAGAAGTAGGGATGTCATATTTAATGAAAAAAACTTGTATAAAGATCGGTTGCAGGGAAAGAAACATAAAGAGGAAATTACTAAATACATAGACCTTGATGGACACATAGAAAAGGTAACTCCAAAAGTGGTAGAAAATCAAAATGTATAGCAGCAGCAACAAGCACCTCAATCTCCAGAAAGTGTTGTTAGACGATCTACCAGGATAAGTAAAATTCCTCAACATTTCTCTGATTATGTTTTATATACTGATCTTGGTGAGATAGAATATTTTCAAGAAGCATTACAGATGGATACCAGGAATAAGTGGGAGCTTGCAATGAATGAAGAAATGGACTCTTTATTCCACAACCAAACTTGGGATTTGGTTGAGCTGCCCAAAGGTAAAAGAGCTTTGACCAATAAATGGGTGTACAAGATTAAAGAGGAGAATGAACGGCATAAGACATACAAAGCAAGACTAGTGGTCAAGGGATTCTCTTAGAAAAAAGATATTGATTTTGATGAGATTTTTTCCCTAGTTGTAAAAATGACCTCTATTAGAGCTATTTTGTGTTAGACTTACAATGGCACTGAGAGGGCGGGTGAATCAGTGTAGCTCTTTACTTTTAAATTTATAGTTCTTAATAATAGCAGCAATCAAAACTTAATGCAAGATACAACAAGAATAGCACAAGAGCATCACACAACACAAGATTTAACGAGGTTCACCAATGTGGCTACTCCACAAAATTGCTTGGACTACCATCCAAATCCAGCCTTTGCAAAGCAACAACTTTACAATCAGTTTACCAGCACCCACTGGAAGGAGCACCAACCCCTTATTTATCTGCACCAATAGAAAGGAGCACCAACCCCTTATTTATCTGCACCAACAGAAAGGAGCACCAACCCCTGATTTACCAGCACCCACTGGAAGGAGCACCAACCCCTTGTTTATCTGCACCAATAGAAAGGAGCACCAACCCCTGATTTACCAGCACCCACTGGAAGGAGCACCAACCCCTGATGCCAAGCTACAACCTGGACTTGAATTATGAATCTAGAAGATTAATAGAATGATACCTCCACTTTTACAAGATCTCGACAAGTCTGCTTCACCTCAGCGATCTCTGCGCACTCCGCTCTCTCTATGAAATTACTTCGCACAATCTACTGCATCATAG
The DNA here is from genome assembly GCA_028583015.1 of Wollemia nobilis. Lineage (NCBI taxonomy): Eukaryota > Viridiplantae > Streptophyta > Pinopsida > Araucariales > Araucariaceae > Wollemia > Wollemia nobilis. Next base: position 3,094,297 of record JAQPPZ010016040.1, on the reverse strand, counting down.
TCGAACGATCGTCTTCTCCCTTTTGTGCACTCTGCTTCCTTTGTGAATTTTGCACTTAGCATGATTCGATATGACTTGCACTCTACGCTCTGCGACCGAACTTCATGCACATCGACTACACTTGAAATCTCCAAACAACCCTCCTTTTATAACAACATTTTCATGATGAAATCCTAATCTTAGTCGACTGTAAAACCCTGATCTTAGTCGACTGCAAACCCTAATCTTAGTCGACTGCAAACCCTAATTTTAGTCGGCTGTTCATCGGTCTTCGTCGGCTTCAACTTAACCGTGAGAAAACAACATGTCGCGATATCGTGACACTTTTTCTCCTTGCTCTTTCTCTTAGCTTTGACCCGTGAAAATACAACATGTCGCGATATCGCGACACTATTTTCTCTCTCCTCTTTCTCTTTGCTTTGGCCCACGAAAATACAACATGTCGCGATATCGCGACACTATTTTCTCTCTCCTCTTTCTCTTTGCATCGGACCGCGAAAATACATGTCACGATATCGTGACACTTTCGCCTCCATAAACTTCATCTTTGCTTTTGTCGCGATATCGTGATAGTCTGCCTTCAAAGTCTTCTTCTCTGCTTTTGTCGTGAAATCATGACACTTCTACTTCCATACTTAGCTTCTTTGTTTTTGTCATGAAATCGCGACACTTTTTCTTCCTTACGCTTCCTCTCTTTCTGTCGCGAAAATGCGACATGTCGCGAAATCGTGACACTTTTTCTTTCTCTTCCTTCTCCTTTTCAAGTCACGAAAATGCGACATGTCACGAAATCGTGACACTTTTTCTTTCTCTTCCTTCCTGCCTTTTTGAGTCGCGAAAATGCGACATGTCGCGAAATCGCGACACTTTTTCTTTCTCTTCCTTCCTACGCTTTCGAGTCACGAAAATGCGACATGTCACGAAATCATGACACTTTTTCTTTCTCTTCCTTCCTGCGCTTTCGAGTCACGAAAATGCGACATGTCGCGAAATCGTGACACTTTTCAAATTTACTTTCTCTCTCCTATTTTAGTCGCGAAAATGCGACATGTCACGAAATCGCGACACTTTTCAAACTTTACTCTCTTTCTTCGAACTTGTCACGAAATCATGACACTTCTTCCTGCTTTCTCTTTTTCTTCTAACATGTCATGAAATCGTGACAGTTTTTCCACTTGTCTTTTTCTCTACCAACATGTCACGAAATCGCGACAGTTTTTCCACTTGCCTTTTTCTCTTCCAACATGTCGCGAAATCACGACAGTTTTTCCTGCTTCTTTTCTCTCTTCCAACATGTCACGAAATCGCGACAGTTTTTCCACTTGCCTTTTTCTCTGCCAACATGTCGCGAAATCGTGACAGTTTTTCCTGCTTCTTCTCTCTCTTCCAACATGTCGTGAAATCATGACAGTTTTCCACTTGCCTTTTTCTCTGCCAACATGTCGTGAAATCGTGACAGTTTTTCCTTCCTGCTGTATATGTCGCGATATCGCGACACTTTTCTTACTTGTCTTTTTCTTTGATCTTTTGCATATGGGCCACCTCGGTTTTCTTGGACAATCACTGTACATACTCTGAGCAACCTTTGAACTCCTGTCCTCTGCATCTGAACGGCTTTTGAACTACCTATCCACTGCATCATTAGATCTAACTGACTGTGTTGACAACAATGACAATACTCCTGCTGCACCTTGCTCAACAATCTCCCCCTTTGGAATTGTTGGCAACACATGTGCAATTTCTTGTAACTCTTCTCCCCCTTTGAAAATAATACCAAAGGGCTACTGCAGACTCCCCCTGAGTCCATGCACAACATTCTCAGGCAAAATTGATTATACTTAGCAAAAATCATGAACATGAGCAACAAGATAATCAAATGCTTAGATGCTCCCCCTAAGAATGTGATCCCTGTAGCTAGTCAATCTTTGGGAAGTGTGACCACTCCCAATTTATTGTGAAGGTACTCAAAAACTTCCTTGGGCAATGGTTTTGTGAAGATATCTGCTACTTGCTCTGTAGTTGGAACAAAATCCAATTTAACCTCACCTTCTGCAACTTTCTCCTTCAAGAAGTGATACCTGATAGCGATGTGTTTTGTGCGTGAATGCATAACTGGGATCTCTGAGATTGTTTCCCGTTTTTGAAAAAAACTTTCACCGGAGGGGGGCCCCTTTTCTCCCCGCCCAATGATTGAAATGATATAAGGGTGAAGTCTTTACCTTTTGGATACCACAACCCATACTCCATAGTACCCTTGAGATACCGAAGAATCCTCTTTATCGTTGTCACATGAGTCTCCTTGGGATTGGCCTGAAAGCGTGCTACCATGCATACTACCCGCAAAATATCCTGGTCCAGTAGCTGTCGAGTACGATGAGGCTTCCAATCATAGATCCGTACATGGTTTGATCAACAGGTGGAGATTTGTCATCTTTGCTCAACTTGCAGCTTGTCGTCATGGGAGTGCTAACTGGCTTACAATCCTCCATTGTGAATTTCTTTAACATCTCTTTTACATATTTAACTTGAGAAATAAATAAGCCCTTCTTACTTTGATTAACTTGCAAACCGAGGAAATATGACAGTTCACCAATCATTGACATTTCAAATTCTTTTTGCATCTTATTTGCTAAATCTTTACATGACTCATCTTTGTCTGCTGCCAAATATGATATCATCTACATATACAACAAGAACAATAAGATGCCCATTTTCTATTTTGACATACAGGTTACTATCCACCATACCTTTCTTAAACCTTTGTTGAGTGAGATAGTTGTCTAGTCTTGCATACCATGCTCGGGGTGCCTGTTTTAAGCCATATAAAGCTTTCTTCAACTTGCAGACAAATTTTGGATTATCACCAAGTTGGAACCCATCTGGTTGCTCAATATAAACCTCTTCTTCAAGTTTCCCATTCAAAAATGTTGATTTCACATCCATTTGATAAACTTTGAAATTCTTGTAGACTGCTAAAGCTAGAAACATTCTGATTGCCTCTAATCTAGCTACTGGTGCAAAAGTTTCCTCAAAATCAATGCCTTCAACTTGTGCATAGCCCTTACAAACTAATCTTGCTTTATTTCTGACTACCTGTCTGTCTTCATTCAACTTGTTTCAAAAAATCCATTTAGTCTCGATTATATTTTTGTTAGCAGGTCTAGGTACTAAATCCCAAGTTTCATTTTTCTCGATCTGATCTAATTCTTCATTTATTGCCTTCATCCAACTTTCATCTTTGCTTGCATCATCAACATTTTTGGGTTCAATGTTGGATAGTAGAGAGTAGTTACTTATTGCTCTTCTTCTTGTCTAAACACCAACTTTGGGGTCTCCAATTATTTGCTCTCTAGGATGATTTTTTTGCCAGCTACTGTTTTGAATTTCTTATTTTCTTCCACTTCTGAATCACAACTTAAATCTTCTGAGTCAATGTCCTGTATCTTCTCCATTTTGTTTTCCTCATCTCCTTCAATAATCTCTTCATAAGTTGGGTAGTTCGTTTCATAGCTAATTACTCGTTCTCTACCTTCATCAAATTTAACATCGGCACTGTCCACAATTTTCTTTAGCCTTTTGTTGTAGCATTTGTAAGCTTTGCTTTTTGATGAATAACCGACAAAAAAACCTTCATCCGCTCTATCTTCAAACTTACCGAGATTATCTTCAGTTCTTTTGATGTAGCATTTGCTGCCAAAAACTTTGAGGTATTTTGTTGTTGCCCTTTTTCCAAACCACAACTCATAAGGAGTTTTGCTTTCATGTGTTCTCAGCATGTACCTATTTTGGATATACACTGTAGTATGGACTACTTCTTTCCAAAATCTATCTGCTACTTTGCTTTCAGCCAGCATAGTCCGAGCCATTTCCTGCACTGTCCTATTCTTTCTTTCTACCACTCCATTCTGCTGAGGTGTCTTGGCTGCTGAGAACTGTCTCTTGATACCGTATTTTTCACAGTACTTCGTAAACTCCTCTGAAATGAATTCTCCTCCTCTATCTGATCTTAAACATTTGATCCTCTTTCCTGTTTCATTCTCAACTTGGTTTTTAAAAATCTTGAACATATCAAAAGCTTCTGATTTATGCTTTAAGAAAAATATCCATGTCATTCTGGAATAATCATCAATGCACAACATAAAGTATTTATCACCGTTTATGCTTTGTGTTCTCATGGGTCCACATAAATCAGTGTGTATTAGTTCCAAAGGTTTGCTTGTGTAGTGTTCTTTTGTTTTGAAAGAGACTCTAGTTTGTTTCCCCTTTTGGCATGAAGCACAAATGTTGTTTGCAGGTTTGCTGATGGTGGGAATATCTCTCACTGCTCTTTTTGAGGTGATTTTTACTAGATTATCAAAACTGATATGACCGAGTCTCTTGTGCCACAACCAATTTTCTTCTTCCTGTCCAATAAAACAAGCTCCTTCTGAAGTCTCTGAGAGCGTGTACAGGTTTCCAGATGTTCTTGATCCAGTTGCTATCAGTTTTCCATTGTTTGTCTTTCTGACTTCACAACCTTGCTTCTTAAAAACTACCTCATGACCTTTATCACAAATCTGACTTACACTCAACAGGTTATGTTTCAAGCCATCCACAAACAAGACTTCTTCTGACTTAATTTTTCCATTAATAATTTTAACTGAACCTTTGCCAACTATCTTAGCTCCATCATTATTTCCAAATTTTATTGAACCACCTTCATATTTCTGTAACTTCTCAAATTTTTGTTTGTTACCTGTCATATGACTGGAGCATCCACTATCAAGTATCCATGGTACATATTTATTTTGTGCTTTAAAAGCTGTTTGTACGATTAAGGATTCCTTTTCTTCCTTAAGCTGCTCCTTTTCTTTCCACTCCGTTTTGATAGTAGTTTTGGGCCCTTGTTTTGCCTTTCCCTTATCAACAGTTTGTGTATGTTTTACAGGACATTTTCTATTTTGTCTCATTCTATTTGGTTGGACACTTCTTCCCTGATATTGATTTGTAGCAAATGTACTTCTACAGTTTCTTGCAATGTGCCCAAAATTATGACATTTATAACATTCTACTGTATAATTCATCAGAGGAGAAAAAGCATTTCTACTGGTGAAGTTCCTTGGTCTTACATTATATTTGCATTCTGAGATTTTATGTCCATAGCCATTGCATTTAAAATAGAAACCAGAAAAGGGATAGTTGAACCTGGGTGATGGTCTTTGCCATGTTGCCGAAGGAGCCATAGGTCTTCTTCTTCTTTGATGTGTGACATTTGTGAATCCATCATTATCAGTTCTCCTTTCGTGCCTGGCATTGTTGCTTTCCTTTGCATGAGACATTTTTCTTTGATCAACCTGTTTCTTATCTTCATTCTTTATGGATTCTACTTTTCTGGCCTTTGATCCACTTGATGATTCTCCTTCGATGAAGCCCAGACCAAACTTGATGCCTGCAGGCCTTTGGTCATTTATGATCTTATCCAGATTCATAGAACTTTCTTCACGTTTGTGATAACAACTAATTTTCTTATTCATCTCTTCTAGTTGCATTCTCAAACCAACAATCTCTTCTTCTAGCTTGCTGTAATAATCTATTTTCATGGTTATTTGCACTTCGAGATCTTCGGTGATTTTCTTGGATTCTTCTATCTGTACTTTCAAACTGGTTATGATTCCATTTGCATCCTCAAGCTTCCTTGAAAGTTTCTTATTCTTTTTCTTTTCTATCTCCCACTCTTCAAGTGCAGAGATCAATTCACCTTCTAGATCTACTTCAGCCTCAAGGTTTTCACCACAAACTTCAGAGGTCACTCCTTCTTCCTTTTCTGATTTAACTTCTTCAAATGCCATGAAGAGAGCTTCATTTGTTTCTTCTTCAGACTCTTCACCGGAGCTATTTTCTGATGAACTGGCATTCCTGGAGATGAAACTTTTCTTCTTGAAATTGCCTTTTCTAAAATTTGTTTTCTTCTTCCAGTCACTTCTTTCAGGGTGCGATCCTTCATCATTACTGTTCTTCTCTTTAAGTGGACATTTAGTCGCATAATGCCCAATGCCTCCACAGTTGAAACATTTAAATGGTAGCTTCCCTCTGTATTTTCCTTTTCCCCTTTTTAGTTTTCTAACAAAGTTTGCTTCCATTTCATCTGATGTTTCTTCTTCCTCGGACTCTTGTTTTGTGTTTTTATTTTTAAGGGCTTTAAAATCCGCTTCTCTGTCTGTGGGTTTAGATCTTCCTATCCTCATCTCATATGCAGTCAAAGAACCATACATCTCATCTATACTAAAATAATTTAGATTCTTAGCTTCTTCTATCGCTGAGACTTTGGAATCAAACCTTTGAGGAAGAGATCTTAGTACCTTTTTCATGACGGTAGAGTCTCCAATATCCTCGTCGAGTCCTCTGATCGCATTGATGATTCCATTAACTCTCAGCATATATGCCTCAATGTTTTCATCGTCGTTCATTTTCAATGCTTCGAACTGAGCTCGATGTGTTTGTAACTTGGCCTCCTTGATCTTATCGTTTCCTTCATGAAAACTCCTCAGTCTGTCCCATATCTCTTTTGCCATTTTATAGCTCACGATCTTTGCTAGTTCACTGTCTGCTACTCCACTCATGAGAGCATTCATTGCTTTTGAATTATTGTCAAATAGTTTTATTTCGTCAGCCTTTTCTAGAGGAATGATAGGTAGTGTGTATCCACTCACTACTGAATCCCAGACGTCGTATCCTAAAGCATAGAGATATGTCTGCATCCTGATTTTCTAGAACGCGTAATTAGATCCGTCAAACACTGGTGCTTTGTTTGAGAAGCCTTCACCACCTGCCATTGAGTTATTTCCAAGATCACCCTAGCTGGTTAAGCCTGTACAGGAACTTGGCTCTGATACCAATTGTTAGACTTACAATGGCACTGAGAGGGGGGGTGAATCAGTGTAGCTCTTTACTTTTAAATTTACAGTTCTTAATAATAGCAGCAATCAAAACTTAATGCAAGATACAACAAGAATAGCACAAGAGCATCACACAACACAAGATTTAACGAGGTTCACCAATGTGGCTACTCCTCAAAAAATGACTGCTTGGACTACCATCCAAATCCAGCCTTTGCAAAGCAACAACTTTACAATCAGTTTACCAGCACCCACTAGAAGGAGCACCAACCCCTTATTTATCTGCACCAATAGAAAGGAGAACCAACCCCTTATTTATCTGCACCAACAAAAAGGAGCACCAACCCCTGATTTACCAACACCCACTGGAAGGAGCACCAACCCCTTGTTTATCTGCACCAATAGAAAGGAGCACCAACCCCTGATTTACCAGCACCCACTAGAAGGAGCACCAACCCCTGATGCCAAGCTACAACCTAGACTTGAATTATGAATCTAGAAGATTAATAGAATGATACCTCCACTTTTACAAGATCCTAACAAGTCTGCTTCACCTCAGTGATCTCTGCGCACTCTGCTCTCTCTATGAAATTACTTCACACAATCTGCTGCATCACAGTCGAACGATCGTCTTCTCCCTTTTGCGCACTTTGCTTCCTTTACGAATTTTGCACTTAGCACGATTCGATATGACTTGCACTCTACGCTCTACGACCGAACTTCACGCACATCGACTACACTTGAAATCTCCAAATAACCCTCCTTTTATAACAACATTTTCATGATGAAATCCTAATCTTAGTCGGTTGTAAAACCCTGATCTTAGTCGGTTGCAAACCCTAATCTTAGTCGGCTACAAACCCTAATTTTAGTCGGTTGTTCATCGGTCTTCGTCGGCTTCAACTTAACCATGAGAAAACAACATGTCGCGATATCGTGACACTTTTTCTCCTTGCTCTTTCTCTTAGCTTTGACCCACAAAAATACAACATGTCGCGATATCGCGACACTATTTTCTCTCTCCTCTTTCTCTTTGCTTTGGCCCATGAAAATACATGTCACGATATCGCGACACTATTTTCTCTCTCCTCTTTCTCTTTGCATCGGACCATGAAAATACAACATGTCACGATATCGCGACACTTTCGCCTCCGTAAACTTCATCTTTGCTTTTGTCGTGATATCACGACAGTCTGCCTTCAAAGTCTTCTCTGCTTTTGTCATGAAATCGTGACACTTCTACTTCCGTACTTAGCTTCTTTGTTTTTGTCATAAAATCGTGACACTTCTGCTTCCTTATGCTTCCTCTCTTTTCGAGTCGCGAAAATGCGACATGTCATGAAATCGTGACACTTTTTATTTCTCTTCCTTCCTGCTTTTTGAGTCACGAAAATGTGACATATCGTGAAATCGTGACACTTTTTCTTTCTCTTCCTTCCTGCCTTTTCAAATCATGAAAATGCGACATGTCACGAAATCGTGACACTTTTTCTTTCTCTTCCTTCCTACGCTTTTCGAGTCGCGAAAATGCGACATGTCACAAAATCGTGACACTTTTTCTTTCTCTTCCTTCCTACGCTTTTCGAGTCACGAAAATGCGACATGTCACGAAATCATGACACTTTTCAAATTTACTTTCTCTCTCCTATTTTAGTCGCGAAAATGTGACATGTCACGAAATCGTGACACTTTTCAAACTTTACTCTCTTTCTTCGAACTTGTCATGAAATCGTGACACTTCTTCCTGCTTTCTCTTTTTCTTCTAACATGTCGTGAAATCGTGACAGTTTTTCCACTTGTCTTTTTCTCTGCCAACATGTCGCGAAATCACGACAGTTTTTCCACTTGCCTTTTTCTCTTCCAACATGTCACGAAATCGCGATAGTTTTTCCTGCTTCTTTTCTCTCTTCCAACATGTCACGAAATCACGACAGTTTTTCCACTTGCCCTTTTCTCTGCCAACATGTCACGAAATCGTGATAGTTTTTCCTGCTTCTCTCTTCCAACATGTCACGAAATCACGACAATTTTTCCACTTGCCTTTTTCTCTTCCAACATGTCACGAAATCGTGACAGTTTTTCTTGCCTGCTGTATATGTCGCGATATCGCGACACTTTTCTTACTTGTCTTTTTCTTTGATCTTTTGCATATGGGCCACCTCGGTTTTCTTGGAAAATCATTGTACATACTCTGAGCAACCTTTGAACTCCTGTCCTCTGCATCTGAACGGCTTTTGAACTACCTATCCACTGCATCATTAGATCTAACTGACTGTGTTGACAACAATGACAATACTCCTGCTGCACCTTGCTCAACATTTTGAGTCTTATAGCTATAGAAAATTTGTATCTAAAGCAATTGGATGTGAAGACAACATTTCTTCATGGTGATTTGGAGGAAATTTATATGCACCAACCAGAAGGCTTTCAGGTGAAAGGTAAATAGGATTGGGTGTGTAAACTGAAAAAGATCTTGTATGGGTTAAAACAAGCTCCTAGACAGTGGTATTTAAAATTTGATAAATTCATGGCTAATCAAAGGTTTGAAAGATGTCAAAGTGATCACTGTGTATATTTTAAGCAAACTGGAAAGGGTAACTATGTTATTTTGCTATTGTATGTGGATGACATGTTAGTTGCAAGAACAAATATGCATGATATAAACATGCTCAAGAAGAATTTGGCTAAATCCTTTGCCATGAAGGATTTGGGAGAAGCCAAACAAATCCTTGGTATGAGAATAACAAGAGACAAGGAGAGTCACACTCTGAAATTATCACAAGCAAAATACATTGAAAAAGTGCTTAAGATATTCAACATGAACAATGCAGAGTCTGTTGCTACTCCATTGGCAAAGCATTTCAAACTCACCAAAGATTTGTGTCCTAAGACACAAAAGGAACAAGAGAATATGGCTAAGGTTCCCTATGCATAAACGGTTGGAAGCTTGATGTATGCAATGGTTTATAGAAGACCAGAAATTGCCCACGTAGTGGGATTAGTGAGTAGATTTATGAGTAATCTGAGAAAAGGACATTGGCAAGCGTTAAAATGGATACTCAGGTACTTGAGAGGAACTTCAAATTATTCTTTGAATTTTTGAGGCTCTAATATATGCTTGAAAGGTTTTGTAGATTCTGATATGGCAGGTGATCTTGATGGTGGAAGAAGCACTACTGGCTACATATTTACTATAGGAGGAGGAGCGGTTAGTTGGATATCTAAAATCCAACACGTAGTTGCCCTTTCAACCACTGAAGCTGAATATGTTGTTGTTGCAGAAGCAAGCAAAGAGATGGTTTGGTTGCAAAGACTAATGGAATAACTGGGGAAGAAGCAAGAGGATAATAGGTTGTGGAGTGATAGCCAGAGTGCTATACACCTTGCTAAGAATTCAGCATTCCATTCAAAAACTAAACACATCAAACTCAGGTATTATTTCATTAGATCAGTAGTGGAAGATGGATCTTTGAAATTATGAAAAGTTCACACATCACAAAATCTTGCTGATATGCTTACAAAAGTGGTGTCAAGAGAAAAGTGGAGCTTTTGCTCAATTTCAGTTGGCCTTAAGGAATAAGAGGCCATGATGAGAATTTCAGTCCTTGGTTGCAGTATGGTGAAATGGAATTAGTCTCCAAGTGGGAGATTGTTAGGAATGGAGCCTAATTATGAGGAGGCTAAACAAAGAAAGTTTCTGGATTTACTGTAGGACAGGCAGGGAAAGTTTTCAAATTTACAGTTTGTTAGTCTACCAGAGAAAGTTTTCGGATTTACAAGACAGCCAGGGAATTTTTTTTTGTTTTTATCCCAAAATTAGGTGCTGGGAACTCAGTGTTAATCTTGGAATGTATTAAGAAAAGCAGTTTTTTTTCTATTTTATTTCTTATATATAGTTGTGAGGAAAGACAGAGTATATAATGAAAATTACTGTGTTGATTCCTTTTAAATATAGAGAGGAAATTGCAGCAGATGTTTGTTGTAGGTTGTAACCCTCTATTGCTTGGATTGAGAAAGAAAGGACTGAAAATTCTCGATGGATGTAACCCCCATTGGGTGAACCATGGTAAAATTATTGTCTCTTCTACTATGTGTTTGTATTATTTTGTTAATTCTGCTATTAATGTTTGAAACACTATAATTGCTTTTCTCTATTTTATATAGTGATTTACTCTAACAATGTTTAATGCCTTTATCAAATGTTGTGGCCAAAGAAACATCGCCAACACTGGGCATTAATTTTTTAGGATCCTATGAGTGAATTTTAGTTGTGATGGTGAATATCATATGAGCCATATGTTGTACCCCAAGATGAAATGGCATTACAATTTCCAATCACTGTTGTTCATTTCAAAAAATCCAACCTGTTGGTAATATTTATCCCGTAATTGATCTTTATCATGATCTTTTCTCTGATAGACAACTACGGTTACAGTGGGGAGCACACTGAGGGAACCCATCAATGTGGCTAGAAAGTAAGTTATGTCTATAATTAGCGTAGTCAAAGATATTGATGCTCATATGAACTGAATATTACATCCACTAGGTCCAGCTAGAGAACATGAACTCAGATGTTTTGAAAGCGAAATCCACTCCTGCTTGTATCCAATAATGGTTCTTCCCATTATCTTAAATACCATAGCTACGTTTATGAATGGTTCCATGCATTATGGGGTCATTAGATTCACCTTGAAGCAACTACAATTTTCCATGTAAGATAGATCTATAATTGTTCTACAGAAATTCCAAGCTATGTGATGCATCCTCATGATAATTTGTCCAATGATAAGTTCCATGTTTTGATGCTTCTAGTATCATTGTCATCATAGTTGAAGTTTGTAAGGGTGGATATTGATGAGCTAAGGAGATGGTCTCTCAGAAATATTGTCAAGTTTGAAAACATCTGCCAGTTGCAATTTTTGGAAGATATTCAAGGTCTCATTGCCATCGCCATGTTGGGTATATTGTGCAATCATTGTATTCCATGAAGACATATTTCATTACCTTATTTTGTCAAATACATATTTTGTGCTCTTCTTATCACTATATTTAGCAGAAAATGATATTATTACATTATGTGAGACAATATTTATGTATATCATATTGTTAATTTTATTACATGCATCCGTTATTCTCCCAACTTTGGTGTACTTTTCGAGTAGGGCATTGCCCACTAAAACATTTGCGTTCAGTTTAACCTTTTTAATTATGTAACTATGGATTTTGTTTCCATTTTGAATAGTGTCTAAAGGATCAAATGCAGACTGTAACGGAGTCAGGCTTACCCATAATGTTACCTAGTTCTTGCTATGTATTTGGTTGGTTTAACAATCTCACTATGACATTCTTTGAATACTCTTCCAATGTAGGTATAAAAAAATTGCATTGTTAGGGTCTGTATTATTTCTTTTTTTCTCATGAAGTGCAATAGGTTTCACTTGGGATTCCATGGCAAGCAGCTCCAATTTTTTTTTTAGGGTTTTCTTCATTTGCAAATTCCTTAATAGTTTGGGTTTCTTTCTTTTCGTTTGCTTCCACTTCCATTAAATACTTATTACAAATGTTTTCAAAACATTACCACTATGTTTCCCACTATGCTTGGTCCCACATGGCTCTGATACCAATTGTTAGGACATTGAAAAATTTAACATAGAATTTAATAAATAATAAATAAAATTACATTAAAATAATCACATTTAGGGTTGAATCACTTTTGCACTAATAGGGGGGTCCCTCCAATGGTTTGAATATATTTTTAATATTTCATGGATAATTGATTATACCTTGGTGACTTGTCTTATATACCTATTCTAGGGTTGTGAGTGAAGACACGATGCTAAGCCTAAACCTAATATTATAATATAATAATCAATTTATAATTAATTATTATATTATCTAATATATTAACCTTAGTATATGAAATGCATATTATTATTAATAATTAGTATTAGAATATAGGATCCTAACAAGGTGAGAGTTGTATAGAAAAGAAGAAAACATCAAATCATCATTCACCCACAAGGATTAGTTCAAATAAATAGCCATCAAAAAACAACAAATAAAAACTAACACTCTGGGAGAATCATTTTTTGAAGCAAACATTGAGGACAAGATAAAAATTGAATATATATTGGCCTAGAGGTATATACATGCACCGCTAAATATCGCCACTTAACACACCTAATAGAGTGCTCATTTCTCACCAACATCTTTGAAGAAAGAAATGCTCACTCCTTGTGCATTGGGTGAATGTTTTTGAAGTATCTTTCTTAACGCAGACAAGAGAGGTATCACTAGCACCTAAAAGAATGTTGAAGCTCACCTCATGGAGTGTTATAATTCCTCCAAGTAACCATGCACATTACTCTAAATATTGAACCATGTGGGAATCTCTCAAAGGAGTCTGAAGCTACTTAAGTGCACACCCTACAATAAAGAATAATCAAAACAATTGAATAGTGAAAAGTGACATCCAAATACATAGTAAGGAGCATGTAATAAGAGTACACTATTTTAGAGGTAGACAAGGCAGTAAAAGACTACCATAGACCAGCGTTGAAGAAGAGCATTGAATGCTCAAATATAAATACCAATATTTTTGAAGGAGATAAAAATGAGCATAGCACAACAACTAAAGTGGAGGTCAAACTATCATAAATCAGTGAAGGTCAAGAAAGAGGAATATAGAATTAAATGTTCATTTTCATTTCAATTCTACAACCCTTACCGTCCTCAAATCTATTTTCCCAATGTTGAAGCAAGGTAATACTCCACAACACATTATAATTATTTTCCTCTAATGTAGGAGCTATAAGGTGTTTTAAAAATAATTATTGTCACCCATAGAATATAAGAAATCAATTCTAATAATTGAAATTTCTTAATATTTGCAAATAATAAGGTAGGAGGTATAATATTGCCAACCTTAGGAAATTGAAAGATTAATTTGCAAATAACGTTATTGCTATTATTTTCTAATATTCCAAAAATAGGTAGTTATAAAGCATGCTACACCAAATTATAATATTTTAGAATTAGAAAATTATATATTAAATTATTTATGGTAGGAGAAAGAATTTCATTAAAGCATCATATAGATTTGGAATTAATTAAAAGAAACTTCAAATTGATAAAGTGTCATAAATTATGAAATATTGATATATAGACTTAGGAGCAAGCACACATATAATCATAAAAGTCCATTGGTTTAACTATTTACAAATGGTAAATGAAAAGCCAGTTTCCATAGCAAACAGTTAACATATGAATAATAGGGGATTGGAAATATTCTATTCAATATGACAAGTGGAATTAGGATAATAAAAAATGTATTATATGTCCTAGAATTAACTACTAATCTTCTTTTAGTTTCTCAACTCCTAGATCAAAATATAATTGTAGAGTTCAAAATCTATGTGGGAAGAAAACAATATCATATTCTTAAACAAGGGAAAAATATAGCATCGGGATCCTATAAAAGTCATCTATTTGTCCTTGACATTGCCACTCACTCAGCTCTTTTAGTTAATATTTTAGATCTATGGCATAAACATCTAGGACATACCAATGAATCCTCAATGAAATAATTACTCAAGTATCAAAAGGACATACCAATGAATCCTAAATGAAAGAATTACTCAAGTATCAAATGGTTGAAGGAATACCAAACTTATCCCTAGAATCTATTGTGTGTCTAGAATACCTAGCAAGAAAACAACATAGAATTTCTTTTGAACTTCATCAACACATGACTCAACAACCATTAGAGATAATATATAACGACTTATGCGGACTGCTAAAAATTGATAATATTGGAGGAGATAAATACTTTTAATTATATTTTGAGGATCACACTAGAATAATGTGGGTGTATTTCATGAAATATAAGTCACAAGCATTTAGGCATTTCAAATAATTCAAACTTCAAGTAGAAAAAGAATCATGAAAGACTATAAAGGCACTCTACTCATATAGAGGAGGAGAATTTATCTCCAAAGAATTTGACTCATTATTAGAAGAAAATAAAATTAAAATACAACTTACTACAACACATTCACCACAATAAAATAGAATTGCAGAAAGAATAAATAGATTAATAATGGAAATGGTGAGATATATTATAAAATATGCCCATATTAATCATCAATATTGATAAGAAGCATTACAAATAGTAGTATACATACAAAATAGATTACCAAAAATGGTACTCAACCATATTACTCCACAAGAAGCATGGTCAGAACAAAAACCAAATCTACGAAAACTAAATATTTTTGGGTATAAAGTTTACATGCATATTCCAAAACAAAAAAGGATAAAATTAGATGACAAAAATATGGTAGGAATATTTTTTAGCTATGACAATGAATCTACAGGATGCATAATACTAGATCCACATGCAAATAAATTCTAAATTAGTAGATAGGTAATCTTTGATGAAAAAGTCAAAATTAACATAGAAAAATCTAGCAATGATACATAAATTCTTCTAAAATACTTTGAAGAAGACACAACAAATGAGGAATCATAATCAAAATATAAAGAAGAATAAGATAGATAATGCATATAAATATCTACAATTCTCCCTAATAAAGACCTAATATGAATTATAGATACTCTCATGTAATGAAATTAGAAAGAATGCCATATATTACCACTGCTAGATCTCGAGCTCACAATCAAACCAGAATAAAAAAGTAGTACTAAGAAATATAGTAGAACCAATGTCAACACTTTAAGCACTAAATCACTCACATTGGAGGGCAGCTATGGAATTTGAATATACATTACTTCAAAATAATAAAACATAGGATCTAGTGATATTAACTCTAGGAAAGAAAATAGTGGGTTGTAAATGGGTTTACAAGATCAAATATAAAGCCAATGGATCACTTGACAAGTACAAATCTAGGTTAGTAGCAAAAGTATATACTCAAACAAAGGGAATTGACTATGAAGAAAAAATTTCATTGACAACTAAAATGGCCACTATTAGAATAGTATGTGCTTTAGCATCTCATCAGGGTTGGAAAATTCATCAAATAAATGTAAAAAGTACCTTTCTTAATTGTGACTTAGAATAATTCTACATGTCACAACTAGAAGGATTTGTTATTAAAGTACAATAAAATAAGGTGTTCAAATTAAATGATTCTCTTTATGGCTTAAAACAAGCTCCAAGAGCATAGAATATGAATATCAACAATCACCTATTATTGCATAGCTTCAAAAGAAGTACATTTTATCCTACTCTTTATACAAAGAAATTTGGAAATAATATATTTATTATCATAGTGTATGTTTATGATATAGTAATTACTAGAAGTTCTAAATGTCTAATAAGTGACATTAAAAAGGATCTATAAAATTGATTTTTGATGACAAATATAGGTCCAATGAATTATTATCTTGGTCTAGATATTCATCAAGGTGAAGATAATATTACAATTACTCAAACAAAATATGCAGAAGCCCTAATTGAAAAATATAGAATGAAGGAATGTAATCCCAAAGATACACCAATGGAACAAGGGATTCAACTATCTAAAAATGATCAAACACCATTGGTTGTAGCAACCACATATCATCAACTAATTGGTAGTCTTCTATACTTAACCAATAGTTGACCTGACATAGATTTTGCAAGAACCAAGAGAAAGTCATTATAAATCAACAAAAAATATATTGAAATATATCAAGTAAATCATTTATTATAGAGTAACATATATAAATAATATAAAATACTTCTTATACAGGGCTACATAGATTTAGATTATGTTGGATCTACTAATGACATAAAGTCTACTTCAGGATATGTCTTTTATCTTGGGTAAAAAGAAATAGAATATAAAGGTAGTACAAAGAGTCTACTTAAAGATATGTCTTTTGTACACTAATGAAAAAATCTACTAAGGAGGTAACACAATCTTCAACAGAACTAGAATATTGAGCATCCGGAGATGCAACCTACAAATAATTATGGCTGATACATAAACTATTAGATATGGGCATCAAAATAACTCCAACCATGATATTTTACGATAATCAAGGATTATTGAACATGATCAAGAATTCTATTATATATAAAATAACTAAACACATTGAAGCACAAAGTAATTTCATCAAAGTTTATTTTCATATCTTTCATATCATTGTCAAGCATAGTCCTACAAAAAATTAGCTAGCAAATATTTTTACAAAAGCACTTGGGAAAACCAATTTTTAAACATTCAGATATCATCTCTGCAATGCAGGAAAACTTCATACCAAATAATGTAATATAGAATATATTACATTATTTATGTACATGTACCACCTTAGGTACATTAGTAGATTAGGGGTTACTTGAGGAGGAAGTAATCATGCCAAGTGTCATGTAATATGTACCATATATCATAGGAAGATTAAGGAAGAAGAAACCTCTCTTTCTATATAATGGATTTATAGACCCATCCTGATTGTATCATTCAATCCTATCAATAAAATGTAATACATTTTTTCCCTTGATATGTTATATTAGTGCAAAATCTATAAAAACTAAGGTAATGGATTGAAGGAGTTAGAGACTATTTTGGACAACAAGATACAATAGGATATATAAAATGTTGTGAGTAGTGATTGAAGAGTTTCAAGACTATAAAATTGGGCAGTAACATAAGTAGATATTAGATCTTTGTTTTGAATATTTTTGGAGCATATTTGAGGGATATTTGGTTAAAAAAGTGAAGGAATATCTGGAAATAATTGAAACTACAGATTGTAGAGGTTTTGGAAAACAAGAATGTTGTATTTGTAGCTGAAAAAAATAAAGAAGTTGAAGAGGAAGAAATGCTGAAAATTTCAGTATTCTATAATAGCTATTTGACAAGGAGAAAGAGAAGTTTTTAAAAACATACTTCAAAGAAGGTAGGATTTGTTTTTGGGATATAAAAGTAAAAGGAATTGGAGCTACAAAATTTTTAAATTTAAGATAGCAAAAAGGTGAATCAAATCACCGAGGATATTAGCTACAAAAGGAGGCAAAAAAGGTTTGTAATATTGGTGCTATAAAAATTTATTATTCAAGCATTAAATTATCTTATTAGAAATTTTTTTAAAGCACCATATAGAGTTATTAAAACCAACAAAATATAGTCTAATTTAAGTGTCTCCAATCCAAGGAAGGAGACAACATTATCATCCAAGAATATGTAGAACACAACAACAAATATTGAATTTAAATATTGTTTGAAGAAGAGTAATAAGGAGAAGTAAAAATTAATATATGCAGTGATCATAATCCAATGAATTGTAAAAAATCTTGGTAAATAAAAATCACCAAAGGGGTAGTAGAACCACTAAGCACAAGTGGAGGCACCACCGTATTGAAAGAAGATCCAACTTAGTGAAGAATTACCATACTAAAGTGAATTTTGAGAGCCATAGGAGACAAGCGAATGTGTCGTTAGAATGAATACATAAAATTATAGCACAATGTGGAAAGCATCCAACTAGGAAGAGCCATTGTGCAAAGGAGAAGAGCCACTATGCAAAGGAGAAGAGTCATTATGCAAGAGAGAAGAGTCATTGTGTAGTCACATCTATATCTTGGATGATTTTCTAAGGGATTCACATTGGTATAGTTAGATCTACATTTTGGTGGATAATATTATTAGAAAACTGCAGTTTTATAACTGCAAACCCATGGCCGCGCAGTTTTTTGGAAAAGCAACTTCTGAAGATCATTTATACGTCTTCTGGAATCAGTTTTCAATCATTTTTTTTTTAATCTTGACTTTTTTTTTTAGGGCTTCACATTGGTGTAGTCATATCTATATTTTTGTGGACAATATTTTTATAAAATTGCAATTTTTTAACTGCAAAACCGTGGCCTAGCAGTTTTCTAGAGAAGCAATTTCTAGAGGTCATTTCTCCGTCTTTCGAAATCCGTTTTGGGTCAATTTTTTTATCTTGACTATTTTTTTTATGGCTTTGCACTAGTGCATTTAGAATTTATATCTAGTGGATATATATTTTTATAAAATTATTATTTTTTCTACCAGTTATTTAAATTAAAAAATTGTTTTTTTAGTGGGGGTGCTTTATATTCTCATTGTGATCTTGAATTATAAAGGTGTTTTTTGAGAGATTTTGATGATCCTATGGACTAAATTTATAAAGTCACTTTTACCCTTGTTTGGTTATTTTTCCACACATTTTGGACCTTGTTATCATCCCATTGTGTTCGTATAGGTGGAAACCACATATTTATGCTTATGCAGTCATTTTAGACTACCCTTGCAATTGTGGTGCTTCTTACTCCATACTATATTATCACTCTCTTTTTGCTAGACACTTTGGTTTAAGGGGGGATTTTATCCATAGTTTGACAACTACATTGGTGTCTTTTCAAGTTACAATGTTGGATATTTCATTTGATATTCAACACTTCCCATCACTCCATGCACTGATCGTGATTCATATCCTACTTGGTGAGATAGTCTTGTTGAGCACTTGTGCTTAATTGAGCTTTTTTCATATATTCTTGGTCTTATTCCTAAGCCTCGCCCTCACACACCTCAGTGGTATTTTTGGCAAGCTAGATTAAATCATGTGTGCACTATTATCAGATACACCACATATATTGTTTCTAATGATATTTTACAACCTATAAATTGGGATTCACAAGCATATCTCCATACAAAATTTTTCCATACTTTGTAAAAATTTTGATAATATAATATTTTGTGATGAAGAATCCTTCATGGATAAATATGCTTTGGATGAGGTCAATATTTCTATGTCATTTGAAGATATTTTACATGATATTAATATAGCTTTAGAGACTTTGGAGTCCCTACATTCTTTTGTGGATTGTTCTAATTTATCCACACTTGAAGAGGATATTTTAGATGGAGTCTCTTATTTTTTCATTGAGTCACACATTTTGGATGTTGTTGATCTTCATGAGGAGCTTATATCATTTTCTGATGTCCCTACATATGTTACTCATGCAGAGCATTTTTAGTACTTTATTGTGGCATACCTTCCTTATTTTGATAACCCACCTTGTCTTCCTACTCTTGTTGCATTGGAGCCTTCTTTTGCTTCCTTTATCTTGCATAAGGAGTCTTGTGAGACTCTATCATAGGGATATTTGGTTGGACTCTCTTTATGAGATCTTGAAGACCATTTTACAACTTCTTTATATTCTTCTCTTGTTGCTTCTATTGTTATTTTTCTTATGCAGTAGAACATTAAGTCTTCAAAATATACACGCATTGGTTTTTTGATGACTTCTTCACTTCGATATAGTTCGTAGCCTTGTTCATCATCACCAGCACCAGATTTTATGTTGTTCCCTCTTCATACCTTATTGGAGTGGGAATATTTTTGATGTATACCTCCTAGATTCTTTCTTCCTCATGGGAGACATTTAGTTTGGTGACAAGGCATATATACATTTTGGGGCCATCACATAGATCCTTTGCAAAACTTTCTTGATAGATTTTTTCCTAGGGAGGTTTTGAAGAGGACATCTTCCTCTCCATCCTCCTGCCACATATTTTTCATATTTCTTCTTTATCTTCTGGCAGATGGTTTTTTCCCACGTGGTTTTTCATCATCTCTCCAATAGAGATTTTTTATGGATATATTGTACATGAGTGCCTTATCAGGCCTTGTTGTCGGGACTCGCATATGTGGATATGCCACTTGTTTGGTTTTGTTGATTTACTATCTCCTAGTACCACTTAAGGGGTGGTGTTAGATTATATCTTATGTTGTTACTGGGTATATTTAGGATATATATGTTATAGATATTATATTTAGGATATTTATTTCTAGATATTATCTTATTGATTTTTTGGATTTATTTCTCTTTCATGAGGTTGGTAAACTCCTAGTTTTTTGTGTGGCTAAGATATTTAGTTTTTATGATCCAATGACTCATATTGTATACCTTTGTTATTTATCGGTTGTAGAGCTTACATTTAATTTTTTTCAATCTTATGGAAATCAAGGTTAGATTTAAAGAGTATGAATCTAGTATAGATTGTCCCATGGGGATTAATACTAAGCTTAGCTCAAGTCTCTTTCTAGTTTCATGTGTTACAGAAAAGCAATAAACAAAATTTAAACTATGTAGAAACAAATAATTCAAAATATGATAAGTAATTAATACAATGATGAATTACTTTATTGATGAGCTAATTTATTTGTGAGGATCCTCGTGCAGTCTATTTTATTTATCTATTTTAAAATATAATTTATTTTTTTCCAAGGCTAACTATTTCTAACCTATTGTAGGGGTGAGAGCTCAGGGACTGACTATAGGAGTGGGTCCTACCTCCTAGAGGGCAGTGTAAGTCTTTCTCCCCTAGTTTACTTTATCTCAATAACTAGATTTTAGAACTAATACTAATATTTTTTTTATTATGTAAATGCAAGGAAAATACAAGTACAATTACATAACAAAAATTAAGTAATACGTAGAATTTACATAATTACCATTTATGAAGAACTAAATGTCGCTTTTATTACTGGAGATTCAGTCGTACATGTTGGTGTATTTCTTCAAAATTGTAGACTTAGAACATTACCTTCACAATGTTTTCTAGTATTATCTAGACCTTTTCAAAGGTGACCCCTTTGTAATTTATAATGTGACTAATACAATTCCAAATAATATTTCTCCATGTATTTTTCCATGTGGAATTTGTGGACTTCCCAATACGAAAACTATGCATCAACCAAAATAATCTAAAATTAATATAATACCTATTCCTACTTGGACTTGGTAAACATTTTGAATGGTCCAAGTGGTATCCTACAAACAAACCTAAAAATACAATACTATTTTGAATAATTTGCAAGATGTACATTAGAATAATATGTCCTATATTATATAAAAAGGCCTAACGATCTTGCATCCATATCTAAGAATTGTCATAATAGTATGATTACAAACATTATTAAATAAAGCAATAACAACTTTATCAACTAAAATATTCTCATGAATAATATATGATAAATAAAATAATTTTTTGACTGGGAATGTTTTCTACCATGTGAATACATCATGCTATCACTGATGTGGCATGCTACGTAAGTCAATGAACTTTATTCATCCTTTGGTAAGTGCTGGTGAAAATCCTTTGGTAACTTACTTCAATAGTTACCATTCGTAACATGTTTCGGTAACTTACTTTAGTAGTTACCTTCCATAACATGCTTTTGTAACATAATTCTATAACATACTTATGTAACATGCTTCTATAACATGCTTCTTAACTGTCTTCTATAAAAAAGGTCAGCTATTATTGTTACCGTGCTCTAGGTTTCCTTTATCCTTGGTCCAAATGTTCATCTTCTTGTCATCCAACGCGTACTTCCAAAGCTTTGT
Organism: Wollemia nobilis; assembly: GCA_028583015.1. Taxonomy (NCBI): domain Eukaryota; kingdom Viridiplantae; phylum Streptophyta; class Pinopsida; order Araucariales; family Araucariaceae; genus Wollemia; species Wollemia nobilis. The sequence continues at coordinate 3,072,040 of JAQPPZ010016040.1, read as the reverse complement.
GCTCCCTACATCATTAATCAACTCTTTTTCCTAAATTTTAACTCAAGATTCAAATGAATTTTACTTAAATCAAACACATTTGTTAGGTTAGTACATTCAACATATTTACTAATAAATTACAAAATATACAATAATAGTTCACATAAAAAACATTATAATCACCATATAATCATAATAATGAAACAATTTTGTTACAAAAATATGTTTCAAATATCCTCTCATTATTTCCCCCCAAACTGAAATCTATGCATGTCCTCATGCATATGCGAAGATAATATAAATAGAATATGACAGTCTCATACATGCATCGAATATTTATTATTCAAAATTTTACAAATAAATAGAGGTTTTAAAAATTAATCACAATTCATGTTATCCTTCCAGGAAATCATTTATATTTCATAAAAAAGAAAAATATAAATATTAACAGATATCAGACATGATGTTCAGAACAAAATCATTGACGTTGAGATTTTCTAGAAATACAAAAAATAAAATTTGTCTAGAAATACATAAGATACAATCCAACATCATATCAGAATATATCAAATGCACAAAAACTAAGAATTAGACATTTTATACAGAATATATCAGCAAGTAACATAAATTTCTAAAAAACATCACTATTGTTCATGACTACTTTCAAAAATCGATTGCCATCAATTCTCAAAATCTCTCCATAATTTCTCATAAAATAACATCATTTTCCTAATTAGTTTTTCGCAATATCATATAAACATATCAAATAACATATGTACAAAAATAGTATCATAATCTATCAAAAGGAAGATTTATGTATGTCATCATAGAAAATACAAATAAAAAACTATACAAACATCACACTAATAACATCAATAATATATTTAAAATAAGTTTGAATAATAATAAAATAATAATTTTTCTATTTATCCAACTTGTGCTTGTCAAGAAGAAATCTAGGATGACTGTGGTCTTAGCTGCGGTAATATACACTCAAATTTTACTCGTTGTACTTGTTCTTTAGCATCCTATTCTCTAGTTGGTGTTGCTACCATGACCGTCTTGATGTGCTCAACCTCATGAGAATCTTCTTTCTGCTCTACATACTTTGTCTAGGAAGGTTGAAGTTCCTCAACAAATGCAACAACATTGTTTATCACTGCATTGATTTCCAGAGGCATCCCCACATCCAAGACAATATCCCTTGAAGTTGTTCCTACCTTGGTGGGATTATCTAATTTCTTTGGTTGATTTTATTGAGTAAAGCTAGGAATATTCTGAGAACTCCCTTCCTCGAGGATCTTCAAAAAGTCAAGTGATTTATTGATGTACACATTTTTACTAAAGTTCATAGATTTTTTAAGATTTTTATCGAAAGTAGAGCTTTTATGCAGGGAAATTTTGGCATATGGTGATCGGTTGACAAAGTCCATGGGTCTCATCACCTTATCCATGAAATATTGATTAATCAGCTGTATATGCACAACAAGGGCTCATTGGATTAGTTTGGAGTGCTCTATAAAATTTTCTCGTAATTTATCAACCTTCATCTATAAAGTGGTATTTTGTGCATGAAGGTGGGACAAGATTACTATAGTACACTCATTTACAGGTGATTCAAATTCATGCCATGGTGCATATTATTTTTCAAAAATTTCTACAGTCTTCTTCTGATGTCTGACGTTTGTCTAGGATTGTTTATTATTTTTCATAGGTTGATGTTTTTGTTTTAGGCTGTTAGGATCTTCTTCCTGACTATAAGAGTCATTTTCCTCTTCTATCAAGTGTTCCTCCTTGAATTTGGTGGATTTTGAACATTCAAATAATTTAGATTCATTCACTATCTGATTCCAAGATAGTTTTTCTTCATGCATTTTTTTTAGAACTATTAGTTTAATCATATCGTGATGTGCAATTAAATGTAATCTCAGTTTTTCTTGAGGGCTTTTAAGTTTAACTTGTAAAATGGTAGATTTCAATGATTGAAATAGGAAATAAGGTAATTTAATGACACAATCACTATTTTCCAAGAATTTTTGATTCATTAACATATGGATGTGATAAGCACTACCGACAAACATGTGTCCTTCTAAGATTAAAAAAATTATGATTATGATAGTTGCTTCCTGCCATAGTAGGGGAAGAGTAGAAGTAGAGACTCCTTTTATCCATTTCTTTTTGTCTCTAATTATTTTGCATTTTTCTTCAAACTTTATTACTAGCTGAGCAACACTTTTGGATGGGTTTTTATAATATGGTAACCCAACTTCAGGTAAACCTAGTACTTAAGAGATTAGGCTAGGGATTAAGTCTAACTATAGTACTCCAACTCAGGTAGACATTGTATCGAGTTACAATTTAAGGTGTCTAGCCACCCTAAATCATGGCCTTTAAACCTAGTTAAAGCTTCCCACCACCAAACATTTTTAAAAAGTTCGACTACAGAGTCATTGGGATTTTGGATTTCGATTAATGATGACTCGCTATGTTTTTAGAAAATGGGATGAGGCATGGCGACCATTAGGGTTGTTCCTTAAAAAGGAAAGGATAATTTTAAGATAATTAAAACCAAGAACCCTATAGATATTCGAAAACAAATTTTCATTTCATAAGTTTGCAGAGCCCTATTATCTGTAAAAAAAATAAAATAAAATTTGAACAATTTTTTTTCTTATTTTTTTATTCCAAAGTTACCAAAAAAAAACTCATAAATTTATCCTATTTATTTTTGTTATTTTTCTAAAAAAAACAATAAAAAAAATCATAAATTCTATCCTAGTTCTTCTACCACTTTTTTAGAAATTTTTTTGAAAAACACCTTCTTTAAAAAAATATATATATATCCTAATTCATGTTATGTACAGTACAAATTGAGGGTTTATATTTTATGTGCAAAAAGACCTAGGAAACAATTTTTTAGAAAAAAATAATAATGTAATATTTTACCTATCGCTTTCATCGTGGTCTTGCCACCCTCCTATGTTATTGATGAAGTTATCCTCTATTCACACAATTTTTTTAATCCTAATGTTATCATCAATGAAATCAAATGATTTCGACCATCTTCAAAAAAAACCAAAAAAAATTCAATCAAACAATGTTTCAAGGAATCGTTCTCGCATTTGGTGGCTCATTCTAATGGAAATTAGGGCTGGTTCTATTCTGCATGGTTGCATGCAGCATTGGTTAGTCTTATTCGATGGTAGATATATTTCAAGTATCTCATCAATGATGAGGATTTTTTCCCAAATATTAACGACGAATAAAGGTTTTAAATTAACAAAATATTATTCGTTGATGCATTTCAATCGATGGCAAACATCTTGGATCCATGGCCAATCATTGGATTGGCTAGAAAAAGGGACACACATTGGTAGTCTTTTCCTTCTACGGCTGATGTGGTAAAGTTTAAAAATCTGTGTTTTCTCATTATTTCTTAAAAACCCTTGATTTCATATTCAATTGATGGTGAGCGATTATGATCTATGTAATCTCTTGTGATTGGCAGGAAGGACCCACGTGTCTTGTGTAGGTGTGAATTTTTGAGCAGCCAATTTTGTGTTGGTGTTGCACCTACCTACCGCCTTGCATGGCAGGGTTGGTTGACTTTTGGTTGGTTTACACAATAGTTTAAGCATCTTTTTACCATGCTTATTATTGACGTGGTTTTGGTGGAGTGGTCCATGTTTGTATTTCCTTTGTGCGTGTTCCCATAGACCAATGCTCAATTTTTTTCTTATATTATTCAATTCATGGCTCCATATCATACGCATACGTTAAAAAGAATCAATACGTGGAATTCGATAAATTATGTATACCAAGAGACTCATGAAATATGATTTTTATTTCCCTTGTTTTTCTTGGAAAGTCACTGCCACGTTTCCTTATACTAGTTTTTAGTGCGTGCTTTTATTCACCCCACCACTTCTTGAATCACCACATGTCTCATTTGTATGGTAAATTTAAATTTTAAACTTACAACATTTTGCAATACAAAGTTACGGATGCCAATTATAGATACTGTATATAAAAGAGTATTACTGAAGAGTGTTATTGATGATACCTTCAAATTTTGTTTACGAAATATGCTTTATGGGAAACTTATATAGAATATAGCTACAAAATATATGTAGGAAAGGTATCTATAGAATACATCTACAAAAGATATCTGCTAAAGATATATATAGAAGACCTCTATGAAATATCTCTATAGAATACAACTACAAAAGACCTCTACTAACAATATCTACGAAATACACCTATGGAAGACATCTATGAAAGACATATACTGAATATTTCTATGGAAGACACCTACGAAAGACATCTATGGAAGACATATACTAAATATATCTACCGAATTCACTTTTTAAAGTCAAGAAAATACTTTACCTGTTTCTTCCCCCAAACTGTATTGTGAACTTTATATATCTTTTTTACCTCCCCACCAAACTGTAATTTTAGCTATATAGCCAAAACAAAAGGAAGGGTGCTTTATTAATATTTATGGATAATATAATAATGGTTTTATTTATGGGTGTTTATTATAATTTTTGTCATTGTGCTTCATGTATTTCATTAAGAATTTTCCAAGTTAGAAGATAATAAATATAAAATCTGATATCAACATTCAATGTATGTAAAAATAGATATCTATCAAATACTTAGGATATCTTCAATCATGCGAAAAAATATGGAATAGATATTGAGATGGATTTTTCTAAGAGATGCAAATTTTTATGGACACAAGCCTTGTTTTTGTAGTAAAATGGAACCATAGTATTTGCATGAAAGTTTTCTTTTGACTTTTGCTTGCTTATGATGTTCTAGAGTTATTCTTCAAGAAATTCAAAAATCCTAGCAATTTTGAAATAACTTCATTTACTTATTTCACAAATCAATATAGTGTTAAATTTATCCTAGTATTTTCAAGATTCTTTTGGGACCAACTGTGTGTGTAGTGAGTTATTCATTTCCCATTATGAGTAAGGATTAAATAACAACAAGGGTTATCTATGCCAAAAATCTAGCTTATCTTATGAACATCTAGAGGTCTTATCCATACTTAGTGCTATTGCATTAGGATACCTTAATAAAGAGTACCCCATGGTGTTCAAGATACTAAGAATTCTAGGTATTCAAGCTCTTTTACCCTTATTTAACTTTTCTTTTGGATACTTGCTCATTTTGAGAGGGAGCAAGGGATTTTTATTGCTTTTGGGGTTCTTGCCTATTTTTATGAGAAACAAGAAGATACTTTTTGGGATACTTGCTCAGTTATATGAGGAGCAAGGGATTTTTTTTAGGGTGAAGGATGATCTTGTCCTTTTGCCAATTCATTAGTACTCTAAACCATGTGCATAAATAGATAAGCAAGGGAAACCACTCACTTATGGTAATAGTAACACATGAGCTAATTTTTCCAATACTTCATAATGTTTTTATATGTGAAAATGTGTGTGGTCCAAGAAAAATTTGATCAACTAAGAGTAATTTACAACATTAGAAGACTTGCCTCATTTTCAACAAAAATTTTGCTCAAAATACTAGATATTATTGAGTAATTGAAAAACACCTAGATTTCATCTAGAAAACAAGGTATAATGCATCATGTGGTAGTCATCTTCCTACAAGACTTTTTAGAGAAAACATCTTCTTGGGCTATCTTTGAAACATTAAGACTGAAAATGAAAGAGAATAAAAATATTTCAATATAGATACTTCATGATGAAACAAAGGAAGCATAATCATTTTTATTATATATATATATATTGAAATAGATAAATTATTTAATAGTAGCCGATTGTAGTTCAGAAATGCACTACAAATCAGTTTGTTGCCTAAGGTGGTGTATGAATTCTTCCTTAGATAATGGATTCTTATAAAGTTTAAGTCTATGTCCATTTACTAGTAGTTTCCTTTTTGAATCATCTATAGGCTTAAGCTTGACTGTACCATTTCCAAATATTTCTTCAATTTCATAGGTTCCTAGCCATCTCGTTCTCAATTTACCTTGAAAATATTGGTAACAAGAATCAAATAACAAGGCCCAATCTCCTGATTGAAATGTGTGTGGTACAATGTTTTTATCATCCCATTTCTTTCATTGTTGTTGGTTATTTTAGTTCTATGCAATTATTCTAATCTCCTATCATCCAAAATATTTAACTTTTTCAACCTCCCTTTTTGTGCTTTATCCAAATTCATATCAAGTTGTACCATTGTGTGAAGAGTTTCTATCTCGAATTCAATGGGTATGATGGCTTTTTTTCCACAGACCATTTCATAAGGTGATAATCCTGTGGTAGTTTTCCAAGTTGTATTGTATGCCCATACAACTTATTTCAATATCTCAACCCAATCACTCATATTAATAGTTATAGTTTTTTTGATGATCTTTTCATGTTCTCTATTTGTAACCTCAACTTATCCATTGGCCTGAGGGTGATATGGTGAGGTTTTTCTATGTTTTATTTGATATATGTCAAAAAAGTGTGTAATTAGATTGGATATAAATTGAGGTCTATGATCTAAAACTAATTCTCTAGGTGCTCCTAAGCATTGCATTATGTTTTCATAAATAAAATCATCCAGTGGTTTGGCTTGAGCTCATAGAAGAGATTTAAAATCAGCCCACTTAGTAACATAATCTGGACATACAAGTATGTGTTTGTTACTAGCACTTGGAGAGTCTATAGGTCCAACAAAATCAATTCCCAATTTTTTAAATGGTTCAAGTACTATTTTTGGAACCAAATGCATTTCCGTAGATGGTGTAGGCTTACTAGTCCTTTGAAAAGGATCACATCTATTAATAAATTAATGAAAATATTTAGTCATAGTAGGCCAAAAGTACCCAGTTTGAAGTATTTTATTAACTGTTATTTGGGTTGCATAATGACCTCCACAAGGTTCTTCATGTTATGTCCTAGTAATATCATATACATAATTTTATTGCACACATCTCCTAATGATTTGGTCAGGACATATTTTAAACAAAATTCCATGAATCCACATAAAATAAATGCTTTGATGTATTAAATTCCTATGCTCATGCGATGTATAGTTTTGAGGCATTTTTCCTATTACTAAATAATTTACAATATCAGCATACGAAGGGATAAAAATAGAGAGAAAACAAATGTTCATCTAGAAAATTATCCAAAATTAACTCATTATCATCAAATATTTGCATGCAGGATAAGTGATCTTCAATAAAATTATTTTTTCTTGCCTTGTCTATAATTATGATATTGAAATCTTGCAGCAAAAGAAGCCATCTAACCACTCTACATCATTTTTTTTTGTTCATTAAGTATTTAATGGTATAGTGATCAGTGTGAACAAATACTTCATATCATGTTATGTAATATTTAAATTTATTGATAGCATGGATTACAACTAAGAATTTTGTTTTAGTAATAGTGTAGTTAAGTTCAACTCCATGCAAATTTTTACTTACATAATAGATAGCATAAGGTATTTTATTTTCTATTTGTTGCAATACTTACTCCTATTGCATAACCTAAAGCATAACAATGTATATGGAATAGCAATTCCCAATTTGGCTCCCTCAAGATTGGAGCAGTAGTTATTTTTTCTTTTATTTCTTCAAAAGCTTCTTGGCATGCTTCCATCCAATTGAATTCACTATATTTAGTTAAGAGCTTAAGCATGGGAGAAAAAAATTTACTAAAGTCTTTAATGAACCTACGATAGTATCCTACATGTCCTGAAAAGCTCTTTACCTCTGTCTATATTTTTGGAGGTTAAAGGGTTTGAATAACTTGTATTTGTACAGGATCTACTTTAACACCTTCTTCTGATATATAATGTCCTAAAAAAATACCTCCTTTCATCATCATGAAACACTTTTCATGACTTAAAGAGAGGTTTTTATCTTGGCATATCACCAAAAAAATTTGCAAACTCGATAATATTTCTTCAAACATATTATCGTATATTGTGAAGTCATCCATATAGACTTCCACACATTTATTGATTAAATCATCAAAGATGGCCAATACAACTCTTTGAAAAGTTGCAGGTGCATTGCATAATCAAAAAGGTAGAACTTTATAAGCATAGGTACCTATAGGACATGTGAAGGTTGTCTTTTCCTGATCTTCCTCAGCTATGGAGACATGATTATATCCACTAAAACCATCTAGAAAGCATAAATATTTCTTTCCAGCCAAGGTATCTAAGACTTGATCAATGAATGGCAAGCGAAAATAATATTTCCTTGTTTTTTTTGAAAATTTTGAAAAAACTTGTATTAAAACAAAGATCAATTACAATTTGGGAAGAGACACTTCCCAGCCGAAATCAGAGAGAACACATGCTTACAAGAGTAAAAGAAGATTTGCAATGGAGCCAAATCTCTTGAACCAATAACTAGCTAACAGAGGGATCGGTTTGGTCTGTTGATGCAACTTGTCGCGATATCGCGACACTCTTTCCGTCTTCTCCTTTGGCCGCAAAAATGCAACATGTCGCGATATCGCGACACTTTTCTCCTCTGGCCGCAAAAATGCAACATGTCACGATATCGCGACACTTTTCTCCTTTGGCCGCGAAAATGCAACATGTCACGAAATCGCGACACTTTTCTCCTTTGGCCGCGAAAATGCAACATGTCGCGATATCGCGACACTTTTTCTCACTTGGCCATGATGTTGCAACATGTCATGAAATCATGACATTTTTCTCCTTTGGCCATGACGAAGCAACATGTCATGAAATCGTGACACTTTTTCTCCTTTGGCCGTGACGAAGAAACATGTCATGAAATCGCGACACTTTTCTCTCTTGGTCACGACGAAGCAACATGTCATGATATCATGACACTTTTCTCCTTTGGCCGTGATGATGCACCATGTCACGATATCATGACACTTTTTCTCCTTTGGCTGCGACGATGAAACATGTCATGATATCGTGACACCTTTTCTCTCTTGGTCGCGACGAAGCAACATGTCATGATATCGCGACACTTTTCTCCTTTGGCCGCGACGATGCAACATGTCACGATATCATGACACTTTTTCTCCTTTGGCCGTGATGATGCAACATGTCGCGATATCGTGACACCTTTCCTCCCTTGGCCGTGATGATGCAACATGTCGCGATATCACGACACTTTTTCTCCCTTGGCCGCGATGATGCAACATGTCATGATATCGTGACACTTTTTCTCCTTTGGCCGTGACGATGCAACATGTCATGATATCGTGACACCTTTTCTCTCTTGGTCACGATGATGCAACATGTCATGATATCGTGACACTTTTTCTCCTTTGGCCGTGATGATGCAACATGTCACGATATCATGACACTTTTCCTCCTTTGGCCGCGACGATGCAACATGTCACGATATCATGACACCTTTCCTCCCTTGGCCATGATGAAGCAACATGTCACGAAATCATGACACCTTTCCTCCCTTGGCCGCGATGAAGCAACATGTCATGAAATCGTGACACCTTTCCTCCCTTGGCCGCGACGAAGCAACATGTCACAAAATCATGACACCTTTCCTCCCTTGGCCGCGATGAAGCAACATGTCACGAAATCATGACACCTTTCCTCCCTTGGCCATGACGAAGCAACATGTCATGAAATCATGACACCTTTCCACCCTTGGCCACGACGAAGCAACATGTCATGAAATCATGACACCTTTCCTCCCTTGGCCGTGACAAAGCAACATGTCATGAAATCATGACAACTTTCCTCCCTTGGCCGTGACGAAGCAACATGTCATGAAATCGTGACAACTTTCCACCCTTGGCCATGATGAAGCAACATGTCACGAAATCATGACACCTTTCCTCCCTTGGCCGTGACGAAGCAACATGTCATGAAATCGTGACAACTTTCCTCCCTTGGCCGTGACGAAGCAACATGTCATGAAATCATGACACCTTTCCACCCTTGGCCACGATGAAGCAACATGTCACGAAATCATGACACCTTTCCTCCCTTGGCCGCGATGAAGCAACATGTCATGAAATCATGACACCTTTCCTCCCTTGGCCATGATGAAGCAACATGTCATGAAATCATGACACCTTTCCTCCCTTGGCCATGATGAAGCAACATGTCACGAAATCGTGACACCTTTCCTCCCTTGGCCGCGATGAAGCAACATGTCATGAAATCGTGACACCTTTCCTCCCTTGGCCACGATGAAGCAACATGTCATGAAATCGTGACACCTTCCCTCCCTTAGCTTTTTCTTTGATCATTAGCTCAGGGACCTTTCAAGACCCTGCCTAATCGCCTCATCCTCAATAGCCATGTCACTGTGCAACTGGACCCCTACCTCCTTCTCAGCACCCATCTTAGCCAAGAAGTCGGCCGCTTTGTTTAAATCTCTACTCACATAAACTGGAATCACATCATCTAATTCCCTCCATAATTCCTTAATTTGAGTAACAAGAATCCTCAACCTCCAAGCTTTCAAGGCAAAGTTCCTCATGCAGTCTAGAGCTCCAACCATTATTTGAGAATCTGATTCAAGAATTATCCTCCTGTGGCCCTGTTTAACTGCCCAAACAGAAGCAGATTTGATAGCTATGGCTTCTGCTTCATTGTTTGTGGCTCTTCCCAAGCCTTGCAGTTCCCAATAGAGCACTGATCCAACATGATTCCGGCAAACCACTCCAATTCTGGCACTACCCGGATTGCCTTTTGCAGCTCCATCAGTATTAATTTTAATCCAACCTTCTGGGGGTGGTTTCCAACTAGCTCTGTCCTATCCCTCTTGCTCTTCAACTCCCTCTTCCATTGGCCCAGTAACAACCTGAGTTTCCTCTTTAGCATAGACGGCCACAGTTTCTGTGACTTTGCTCCAGATGACCTGCCAAACTCCATCTAACGAGGAAAAAGTTTCTCTAAAAATTCTAGCATTTCTCTCCAACCACACTTGCCACCAAATGAAGTTTAATCCAAGCTCCCAACCAATACGAAGAGCTTTAGATTTAAATCTACCCCTCTTCCATATTTCCCAGATATTAGTCCGATTCAAGTCACCATTAACTTGAATTTTATAATATAAAAGCCATCTCTTCCAAATCTGACGCGTGAAAGGGCACTCAAACATCAAGTGATCAGCTGTTTCCTCGCTCTTGTAGCATAATACACATTGAGATGGACCGATGATTCCTCTACATCTGAGATTGTCAAAAGTGAGAATTTCATTGTGCATGAACTGCCAGGCAAAAAAGTTTACTTTCGACCAGCCCTTGGAGTGCCAAATCTTTCTCCAATCCTCTACCGAATATGAATGGGGGGGAGGCTCTAGAAGGATCTTGTCATATCCGTCCTTCACTGTATAGACACCAAGGCTCCCATAGCCCCAAGCTAATTCATCCTCCTCGTCTCTACCTGTGAGAAATATTTCTGTCAAGATTTTAGTCATGATGGGTGCCAACTCCGGAGGGATTGAAATTGGCCACTCCTCCAACTTCTTAAACTGCTTAAACTTATACTCCCCCAAATGACTAGTGGTGAAATAACTTTCAATTTGGACCCATCCCTTGGTTTCTATGGCTATTTTTATTGGTTGCAATTCAGGAAATTCAACAATGATAGGTGGGTATTGATCCCATGAATCTGTCCAAAAATGTGCCTTCTCCCCTCTCCCCACTTTCCAAAATAATCGATCTTTAACTACCTGAGATCCTAGCTTGAGAGCCTGCCACACTAAGGATCCAGTACCATCCAAAGGGAAACGGCCCACCTCATTGGGGTTAACATGTCCCAAATATTTACTAGTTAGGATTCTACTGAATAAGGAAGTTGGTTGGGAAATCCACCTCCAGTACAACTTTCCAGCCAAAGCTTTATTATTTATCTTGGATCTTCTCAGTCCCAACCCTCCTTTTACCTTGGTCTGGGTTACTTTATCCCAACCAACTAAGGCCCATTTCCTCTCTCCTTTTACTCCTTCCCATAAAAATCTTCTAGCCATCTTGTCCAACTCTTTCCATATAGTATGTGGGGCAGCCAGGATAGAGAATTTATAAATTGGCATGGCTTGAATGACTGACTGTAAAAAAGTTAATCTACCCCCATAGCTTAACCATTTGTGAGACCAATGATTCATTCTATCCTTGATACAATCCAAAATATTCTTCCAGATATCTATTTTTAGTTTTTTAAAATGCAAAGGGACCCCCAAGTAAACCACTGGGAGAGAAGTCCTTGTGAATCCCAAGATCTCTAGAACTCTGTCCTGAAGCCTTTGATCAAGATTGAGAAAGACCACTTTGGATTTTTTATCATTGATGACTTGGTTTGAAGCCCTAAGGTAGACATTAAGAGTATCTCTGATCACTCTTGCTTCCCTGAAGCTGGCCACTCCCACCAATCCTGTATCATCCACAAACTGTAGGTGAGTCAAAACTTCCTCACCCACCTTGATACCTGTTAGCAAACCTTGTTGTCTTCTCCTCAAGAAAAGTCTACCTAATCCTTCAGCCAAAATGAGGAAAATATAGGGAGAGCAAGGATCCCCTTGACGAAGGCCTCGAGTGGCTCCAAAAGGTTGCGAGGGAAGACCCTTGATTAACACTGAGTAAGTCGGAGTAGAAACACAACTCATGACCCATTCTATCCAATCCTGAGAGAAACCAAAGGCTGCCATCATCTTTGACAAGAAACTCCACTCCACCCTATCATAAGCCTTTGACATATCTAATTTTATGAACATTCCTTTATTACCAGATGTTTGCATTGTATGGATTGCCTCCTGAGCAAGAACCACCCCATCCAAGATCTGCCTACCCTCTACAAAACCCCCTTGCTCTGAGGAGATAATGTTATGTAAAAGAGGTTTTAGCCGCTCAGCCATTACCTTTGTGATTATTTTATATATCACATTGCATAAGGCAATAGGTCTATAATCTGAAATATGTACCCCCTCCTCCCCTTTTGGAATTAAAGTAATGAAGGTATGATTTAATGCTTTAAGCATTCTTTTATTACCTCTGGACTCCTCTATAACAGCCAATACATCCTCCTCCAAGATATCCCAAAAGGCCTGAAAAAACTCAATTGGAAAGCCATCTGGTCCTGGAGTTTTTCCGGTGCTCATTCCAAAGACCACATTCTTCAGTTCCTCTCTATCAATGGGTTTAAGAAGGGTCTGATTTTCTTCTTCAGAGATAATGGAAGGTATGACATCAATAACGTCATTTTGAGCCTCTTCATCTTGCACCATACTTTCCTTAAATAGTTTAGAAAAATAATCCATTGAATGGGAATGCATACCAGGAAGTGTATCAAAGGAGTGTCCATTCTCATCTTGAAGAGCTTCCATGTTATTCATCTGTCTCCTAGCACAGGAAGTCCGATGGAAAAATTTGGTATTTCTATCACCTTCTAATAACCAAGTGGTTCTTGCTCTCTGTTTCCAGTAGGTCTCCTCTTGGTTGTCAATGTCCTCAACCGCTTTACGCAAGGCATCATCCTCGGCTTTGAGCTGCTCTGTAATTGTTCCTTCCCTAAAGTGTTTTTGAACCTCATCCCATCTGGCCACCAAAGGAGCTCTTTGGAGCTGGAAGTCTGTCTTGTTAGCTCGCCTCCATTGTTTCAGTTGAGCTTTGACATAATGAAGTTGTTTGTGGAATCTAAACATTGTTGTCCCATAAGCTGGACGACCTTCTTCCCACCACTGTGGAATTTTCTTTCGAAGTTCCTCTTTTTGTAACCAAAAATTCTCAAATTTAAAAGGTTTGTGATGTTGCCCTGTCTTAATCCCTCCCTCCAACAAAATGGGAAAGTGATCTGAAACTGGACCCTCCAAAATCTAAAATTTTGTATTCCATTTTACAAATGCCTCCTCTGAAACCAGAAAATGGTCTAGCTTTACCTTCTTGCTATGTGGCTCCCTCCTCTTGTTAGTCCAAGTATAGTTGGTTCCAGGGCATTTAATATCCACTAAGTGAAAATCCTGGACTTGGGCAATCATAAGTCGATCCCCTGGGTCCAAAATTGGGGTTCCCCCTTCCTGATCTCTAGAAGATAATTTAGCATTAAAATCCCCAACAATAATCCAGTCTAAATCTTCCCTTGAGATTCTCATGTTATGCACAACTTTCCATTGAAGCCTCTGACCATCAAGGTTTTGAGCCCCATAAAAATTTGTGATTAAAACATGTTCAGTTGTGACATTATTCCTAAAATGTGATGTGAGAACACCCCTCCAAGCTATATGTTCTATTGCAGTCCATTCCAGAGAGTTCCAAAGAGTAACAATCCCCCCTGAGGCACCTTGGGCAGCCACTTCCATATGACCAGCGCCCCTCCAAATTCTGTTAACTGTTTTACACATAAGATCTAACGACATTTTTGTCTCTTGGATAAGCAAAAAATCTGTTTTGCATTTTTCTAAGAGTCTTTGAACAACAGATTGATGGGTTCTACTTGTTTAAACCCCTAACATTCCATGATTGTATAATCATTGGTTACCTTGAGAGCGAGTAAGAATCTATTGGCCTCACCGATCCTCCAGTGATCAGTTTGTCTCCTTGAACTGCTAGCAGTTCCTTATTTGATTTTCTACCCACTCCTTGAGAGTTGCTATTTTTTGATCTCTTTTCCACCTGAGTTATCCCTAGAGTTGGCCTTTCTCTGTTCTTTTCTGCTATTCCCATGCTGACATCCTTAATTATTGGTTGCTCTTGGTTATGCACTATCAATGCCCCTGCACTCTCTGACTGCGGTAACTCAGTGTACTCAATTACCTGTTCTATGATGGTGGGAGATGAAAGAGGAGCTTGAGCGTGGATGTTATTATTTTCACTATTCCCATCCACTCCTTCCATGACTTGATCCTCTTGGTCCACTAGTGTCTTAAATATTTCATACCTATTGGCTGGCTTGAGTTGGGTTTGCTCTTTACCATTTTTCTTTTGCTTTCTCCTTCTTTTGGGCTGTTCAAAACCATCTCTCTGAGCTTCTTTACCCTGAGGAGTATTGGTTGGTTCTTTGTTTAGAGTTGACTTACCCTCCCTAGGAAGATTTGACATTCCTAGCGGGGCCTCCATTTTTGTGTTCAAATTATTTGGGCAAAACCGGGCCAAATGCCCGTATTTGTGGCAAACTCTGCATCTGAAGGGCAGAGCCTCATAATCTAGTTGTTGAATCCAAGATAGTCCTGCCAGTTCAAGTTCCACCTCTACCGGTAGAGGCTGGCTAAGATCCATTTCCACACATATTCTTGCATAAATAGTTGTGTTTCCTTCTATGGTGTCTTTGGAGACACCCAAATGTCTTCCAAGGGAGTTACCGATAATTTCCAAAACCTGCTCACCCCAAAACTCCATTGGAAGAGCATACAAACGGATCCAAACCGGGACAGCCGTGGGTTCAATTCGAGGATCGAAACCCACTCTCCAGGGTTGAACAAATAACCCTGCCGGACCATGGTTCCTCTTTTCTGATTCGAAAGCCCTATTTCTATCGGCCAGAGAAGAAAAACTAACAATAAAATACCCATTGCTAATAAACCATAAAGAGTACTCACCATGAGGCTCCCAGTTTTGCCTGACCCAGGAATGCAAGAAATTCAGGGTAGGGCGAATACCCATGAATTTATAGATCAGATCGTGATTGGCTCTGTATAAGACTGTTTCTTCGACCATCCTTGGCTCGATGACAATCTTGGGCCTTGATTCGGACTGCGAAAGGCATCCATTGACTCGTTGGGCTGTTGATCTCTTTCCAGCATCCTTGAAGAGCATTTTAAGAGCATTTCTTTGTGCTTCGTCATTATTAGATGGAGATTTATCTTTTAACAAATCTGCATAAGAGCTATTTCTCCCTGTGAGAGGATCCGGAGGAGTCCCCATTGGACCCTCCTGGGGCAGCAAACTTGCCTTCAGATCCACAGTAACCAGAAAAACACTTCGGCAACCCACCTGATGCCCTAGATTTTCCTTAGCTCCAAAAACCCTAGTTCATCGCTTCCCGCCTGCTCGCCGTTTCAAAAACTCGGTTTACACTTTTCAATAATATTTCCTTGTTACTTTGTTCAATTCCCTATAATCCACACAAATCCTCCATTTACCATTCTTTTTAGGGGCTTTATAAGAGGTGACACCCATTTACTATCAAAAACTAGGTATATAAATCTTGCCTTCAAGAGTTTAATGATTTCTTATTGAACTACTTCTTTCATAGTTGGGTTCAATCATATTTTGGGTTGTCTAACTAGATAAAAACCTTCTTGGATAAATATACGATGGGTACAAACATTTGGATGTATACCATTCATATCCTCATAGTTCCATGTGAATGTTGATTGATGCTTTTTAAGCACATCTACCAACTATGATTCTTGCATGCTTGTGAGATCATCACTAATATTGAGAGTTTTTCCTGGTATAATATCTATTTGTTTATATTTTTATATGTTGGCATATATCCCATTTACCTCATGTTCCAGAATATTTAAATCATAGTCATATGGTTTTGTTTGTTGAGATTGATTGTGCTTACCTCATTAATGGAAGAACAACTACTGTCTTGACCTTGATTCTCTTTTTGATTTCCTAATAATGGTAGGGATCCCTCAACCTCTTGTTTAAGATGTTTATTTAGAAAATTAGTTTATAAGTTTTGAATTCATCACATTCATGAGGGAAATCATACCACAATTGCTTTGGAAATTCTTCTACTATTATTGATTCAGGGAATAGACTAAGGTCTTTAGGATTCTTGCCATCAAAAATGGTCTTATTTCTTGATCAAAATCTAATATAAGCATCATTTGTTGCAAGCCATGGGTTCCTTAAGATTAAGGGATGTCCCCCTAACTTCATCTTGGGTTGTAAGACTATAAATTCTACAGGGTATTCCCATTAACTTACAGAGACCATGATGTCCTCCAATTTTCCTTCTGGCTTAATAGTAGACCTATCTATGAGTTGGATCATAATAGAAGTTGACTGGAGTTTATGCATCCCTAAGGATTCTATTGTTTTTGTGTTCATGATATTAATAGCGGCTCCTAAATCAACCAAAATATTTTTCAAGTCTATGTCACCAATATGTATTGTGAATATAGGTATTCCAGGATCTGTGTATTTTAGCAATAACCTACCTCTTGTCATTATCTCAGATAATTGCCCAATAACATGAATAGTTTGGGATTCATTCTTCTTTTTCTTTTCTAATTTTGAGCATATGTTTTTGATAATCTTGAAATAGATGGGTATATCCTTGATATCTTGTAATAAAAGAATTTTAATAGTAGCATTTTCTATTTCCTAAAGGAATTTAAAAGCTGACTTAGGTGATTCTTTTGGTATTGCTAGTATCTGAGGGAATGGTATTTCTACTTCCTTCCTTATTTGGACTTTTGGTTGCTTTGTTGGAATGTTTTATGGTAAAATTTATGTTTCATTTTTATTTCTATCCTCCTTTTCAAACAAATTTTTGATATGATCATCAAGTTCTGTGAGAGTGACATTATTTTCCAACACCTTTCATGATCTTAACTGAATTTATTGATAGGGTGCTATAGATATAGAACATGTTTCACTAGTCTCATAGACTTGTTGAACATTCTTGTTATTTTTAGGATTAGGAATTGGTTGAGCTGGAAGAGGATATTGCTTAGGAGGATTATTATTATTAACTGGAGGTGGAAGAAGTATATTCTAAGGTGGGTTTTGAGGAGCTTCTCCCATAAATTGATTTTGAAAGTTTTGTTGTTGTGACAGATTCTGAGATCAACCAGATCCTCACTGGTTACTAGTATTCCAATTGTTTTAGTTGGGAATTCCTTGATTCCATGGTGTACTTCCATAGGTATTGGCCATAAATTGTATCCATGGAGGTGTGTTCTAGCCTTGATTGTTTGAATAAGTATTCCAATTTATCCAATTTGGTGCATTAGACCATTGGTTAGGCCTTTGTGAGTTGGAATAACTAGGGTTTGACCAATTTGGTGGTCCATTGAATGGACCATTCCATATTTGGGCTACAAAATAAATGTCTTATGCCTCTTCAAATTTAGGTTCATTTATGGTAGCTTTAACAGTGGATATGTATTTGCTTTTTTTATTTTTATGACCTTTTTTGCAAATTTTACAAGTAGCAATATTTGAAAGGTTGATAATGTTAAGAGGAAATTCCCTCAAATTGTTCTTTTTCCCACATCTGTGACAGTAAATTTCTTCACTATCTTGTCCCTTTGCATTTTTATCCATTAAATCCAAGGATGTAGTCAAAGTACTCAACAAATCAATTTTTAACCCTTCCAACATATTTATAATTTCTTCTCATGTCACTCCTCCATTTTTGGATGTATACATGTTACCCTTTAGAGGTTTATTTCTTTAATAGTTTCTTCAAAGATTCACAATCTCCTAAAATGTCATAAGATGGATATCTCCTTTTTCCATGAGATTTAAAACCTCGATGACATCCTCCTTTAGTCCTTTTAAAAGAGTTATTTTAGGATTTCTTCATCAAGGTCGATATTTACTCTAGACCTGATAAATAGAAATATCTCAAGGTAATCCTCCAAGGATTCCTCTTCTTTTTTTTTCATGCAGAATAACTCTACTTTCTTATCCCTAAATCTACAATAATCCTGGTATCATTCATGGAATATCTCTTTTAATCCATGTTCTCCATTGCATTGGTTGAAAATGTTTTCTCCTAGACCCATGAACCATATTAAAGCTGCTTATTTAAGAGTAGAAGGAAACAATCTTAGCTCTTTTTCATCGGTAGTGTAAAAGTAAGCTTGAAACACTACTTCAAATTTGAAAAGAAAAGCATCTGGATCTTTGTGTGATTTCCCATGAAAGGTGGATAATACAAAAATAGAGACTGACTTAGGTTCCCTTGTTGTCCCATATATGTGTAAGATTTGAAAGTCAAATGTCTTCCTCTACCCATTTCTTCTTTGGTCTCCATTCTATCTTTGTTCATTCCTCCTTTAGTTTTCTTCTACTTATCCTTGCCCACTTTGTTGATCAGCCATAGATGAATATAATATCTCAATAATTGGATCAAGTATAGGTTTAGTAAATATAGAAGAAGAATCTATGTAATTGTTAAATTCTAGTTCACGCAATAAGTATGAATTGAGATCCTATTCTAGAATTTTAGCTTGATTGGTTGATATTTTTGTTTCAATTTCTTCTAACTTAAAAATTCTAGGTTGCCTACTAAATTTTATTTGGAAATTTCCTTCTAAATTACTGATATTTATGAATATTCTTTAGATTCTCTAGGTTTGCTCATGAATTTTCTAAGTTTCTTATTACTGCAACACATCTAATCTTCCTTGAATAGTCTATGAATATCATTGATTGGATCAAGTTTTTCAGGTGTCATAAAGTATTTTTCTTCAAAATTAAATTGATCTACCACCAATTGAATCAATTAAACAAGGAAGGTTTGAGTTGGAATGGGGTTAGTATTTTCAAATTGTAACTCACAACGTAGATCTTGATACAACTCCCTAAAGTGCACAACTCTAGGTGTCCTTTGATATTTCTTGCTATATTATATGACTACTTATTTCTTTTCTAGGTCTTCAAGGAACCTGTGAATGAGGAGGGAGTCTTAAAAATGTTTATTCCAAGCGTAAATGGTTGGATTTACTATTTATATTCTATCCCAAAGCCAAATTTCATAGTTTATTTTAAGATCTAGGTAATATGAATGGTGGTTTACCCCTAGAGTTTTAGCTATGTCAACCCTTTTGATTTCCTTCAGTTCGTTTGATATTTATTTAATAATGTTAATGTGTTCATACAAACTTTCATACTCTTTAATATATGGTCTATTTCCTTACCCAAAAAGAAGGTCAATTTCCTGTTTAATCAATAGATCTCTAAGGTCTATAAGTGTAGACTAATTGTTTTCCACCATTTAGCAACTTATTATTTTTTTTCTCTTTGGTTTTGATTTTTTGTTTCAATCCTACTATTTGCCAATTTTAGATACAAATTATATAATTTATAACTATTCTTAACACAACAACAAAGAAATAAATAATTTTTTTTTGAACAATCCTAATGTTACTAAAATTATGTGTGACCTAGTCAATGGATTTGTACAGCTGATTTCAGCACAAAAGGAGGAAAGTAAAAATGATTGAAAAATAAATTTTACTGGAAATGAAATTGCTGAAATAAAATTTAAACTATTACTGCTTCTCTGACTATTTAGGAGGGTTTCACTAAGGTTGTATCACTAAACCTTACCTACTTCCTGCTTCTAACAAGCTCCTAAGAAAACTTTAGATTTTTTTTCAGCGTTCACCTACTTCCTATTTTTCTCATAGATCCTAAGCCAAATCATCAATAATAATCACCCAAAGAAAATAAATTGCAGGAAATGAAAGTTGTTGAAATAAAAGGTAACTTATTACTGCTTCTTTTATTATCAAGAGGGATTTCATTACAATCGTGCCACTCAATGTAATTACTTCCTACTATAAAAAATAGGGTTTCTCTTTTAGCGTATACCTACTTCCTATTCTTTCTCATAGGTTCTAAGTCAAATAAACAATAATAATTACCCAAAGCAAGAAATTTACAGAAATTGACATTTGCAAAAAATAAATTTAATCTATGAAAGCAATAAAATGACTCATTTAAGAAAAAAGAACTTGGAAACATTGAACGAAGGATCTTGTTGGAACCATCATGGGCCACTCTAACTCATATACACACTAAGGTCTCATATGTACCCCTTTCACATACAAGTAAGCTTCTTTTTTTGCACTGCCAAACAACTTTTTTTATTAACCACTATGATGCTACTTTGCCCAGCAATGATGCTAAAATTATCAGGTATAGAGCTTAAATTTATTTTTTATCAATCCAAGGAAAATCAAGATTATATTTAAAGAGTAGGAATCCAGTATAGATTGTACCATGGGGATTAATACTAAGCTTACCTCAAGCCTCTTTTTTATTTCATGTGTTACAAAAAAGTAATAAACAAAATTTAAATTGTGTAGAAACAAATAATGAAAAATATGATAAGTATTTAATACAATGATGAATTGCTTTATTGATGAGCTAATTTATTGATTGAACTAATTTATTTGTGAGGATCCTCGTGCAGTCTATTTTATTTGTCTATTTTAAACAAAATTTATTTTATTCCAAGGCTAACTATTTATAACCTATTGTAGGGATGAGAGATCAAGGACTGACTATAGGAGTGGGCCTTGCCTCCTAGAAGGTAGTGTAAGTCTTTCTCCCCTAGTTTACTTTATCTCAGTAACTAGATTTTATAAATAATACTAATATTATTTTAATTCTATAAATGCAGGGCAAATACAAGTACAATTACATAAAAAAAATTAAGCAATACATAGAATTGACACAGATACCATTTATGAAGAACAAAATGTTGCTTTTATTACTGGAGATTCAGTCGTACATGCTGGTGCATTTATTCAAAATTTTAGACTTAGAAAATTACATTCACAATGTTTTCTAGCATTCTCTAGACCTTTTCAAAGTTTACCCCTTTGTAATTTATAATGTGACTAATACAATTCCAAATAATATTTCTCCACGTATTTTGCCATGTGGAATTTGTGGACTTCCCAATACAAAAACTATGCATAAACCAAAATAATCTAAAATTAACATAATACCTATTCCTACTTGGACTTGGTAAACATTCTGAATGGTCCAAGTGGCATCCTACAAACAAACCTGACAAGAAAATATTATTTTGAATAATTTGCAAGATGTACACTAGAACAATATATCCTATATTACAAGAAAATGCCTAACGATATTGTGTCCATATCTAATAATTCTCATAATAGTATTATTACAAAATTTATTAAATAAAGCAATAATGACTTTATCAACTAAAATATTCTTGCAGATAATATGTGATAAATGAAATACTTTGCTAACTGGGAATGTTTGTTGTCGTGTGAATACATCCTTTTGTCACTGATGTGGTATGCTATGTAATATCAAAAAAAATTATTTATCCTTTGGTAACTGCTAGTGAAAATACTTTGGTAACTTACTTCAGTAGTTACCTTATGTAATATGCTTCGGTAACTTACTTCAATAGTTACCTTTCGTAACATGCTTTGGTAACATATTTCTGTAACATAATTATATAACATGCTTCTATAACCATATTTTGTAACCATATTCTATAATAGAGGTCAGCTACTATTTTTATCATGCTATAGGTTTCCTTTATCCTTAGTCCTTACGTTCATCATCTTCTCATTCGAGGTGTACTTCAAAAGCTTTGTGCTCCATGCATCGTTCATCAAATTTTTTTCCTATATTTTTACTCAAGACTTAGATGAATTTTACATAAATTAAACACATTTGTTAAGTTACTACATTCAACATATTTACTGATAAATTATAGAATTTACAATAATAATTCACATAAAAACACATTATAATCACCATATAATCATAAGTATTAAACAATTATGTTACAAAAATATGTGTCAAATATCCTCTCATCAGCTATTTAATATAAGGTCCCTCTCATGGAATAATAAGTTCTTGAGATTCTCTCCAATTTCTTGTGGTGCTTTGCATATCTATTTTATTGGGCTTGAATATTGCTTTTCAATATTATTTGCATTATATATGTGTCTATGTGTGCGTGAGAGAGACACATAATGTAGAGTGAGAGTGTGTGGAAGTATGATGTATTGAAGACCTTTAATCTATCAAGATACTATTTTCATAAGCATTTGTTAATGGAAATATATCAAATTTTGAAGAAGTTATTTATGAGTTTTATATGTTTACAATATTACCAATAACTTAGTTTCTTATACCAAATTTTTTTATTAGTTGGACGAAAGCAGTTTTGAGAGGACCTCCAAACCTTATAACAAAAAGAAGTTAATATCCAACCACTAGGAGACTGAGAACACTTCAAAAATTAAAGGCAACCAACCATTGGACACAACTACCTACATCCAGATCAACATATACTATTTGAACATACCAAGACACATAAACCAAGTAGAGATAAAATCTAGGCATGTAGGACTACATGGATAAATAGAGATAAAAATGAGGCACGCAAGCCCAACCAAAATATTCAAAGAACAAAATCCAATGGGGAGGGTTCTAGCCACCCACCCTAAGTATTCTAACTTGATTTTGAACTTAACCTGAAATCATTATCAAATGATCTAAGGCCATATATAAAATTACCTCTCCAAACGTGAAGATCTTGTTGCATAAAATATTGATTAGCTAGGAAGTTTGTAGCCTTGTTATCTTCCCTGAGCTAGTGCTTGAATTTGACTTCTTATAAATTTTGAATCATTCTCCTAAATTCAATTATAAATTTTGAAATAGTCCAAGAGGTATTTTGGTTGCCATTAATCATGTTGATAACATTGAGTGAATCTCCTTCTATGATTATTTTCCTAAAATTCATCATGTTCAAGTGGGAAACACCCTTAAATAATGCCTGAGATTTAGTACAATGGATGGTTTTATGACCAAATTTTTTAGCAAAGACAAGAAGTATTTTGGCCTCCAAGTTTTTAAAAAACCCCCTGCACCTGTTGGACTCAAGTTCTCTTTAGAAGCTCCATCAAAGTTGGATTTTAGCCAACTCAATGGAGGAAGTTTCCAAATCATGCTAGCCCTATCCTGACTCACCATAATCACTGTATTATATAGCTAAGTTAAAAATCCAATCATCTCTCCAAATCAATTTCCCCTTCACAAGTTATCAAATACAATTTTAAAGCTTTCACATTTTCCATTGCATCTAGAATGACCCTCAAGTAGACTAAAAAATCAGGATGGAAAATATTTTTGAAGGCATGGCCATTCCTTTCCTTCCACACCCCTTACAAAATATGGGGTAACCCAAATTTCCAAAATTGGCATAAATGGGGAGAGGATAATGGGGAGACCCATTGAACAACCAGGTCCTCCAATGATTTGGAAAGAACCCAATCAACATCCAAATCCAAAAATAACTAATAGAAGACTTCAAGGGTATAGGAACAATGGGAAAACAAGTGGAAAGGTGATTCAAAAGACTTGCCACATAGGAAGCACCTATTAAGGAAAAGCATTCCATATTTTTTGAATATTATCAAGAGTAAAGCACTTTCCCTGAATTGCCAACTAGAAGAACACATTGAATTTAGGTGTCAAAACTTTAATCTAGACTTAACTAAAAAAGAAACTAGTGATAGAAATCATAGTTCAAGCAGCCATAAGTAGACTTAACTAAAACTTGTCCATATTTCTCAGGATCCCAAACTAGCCTATCATGAATAATAATATTTAGGGTTAAGAACCATTTTTTGAAGTTTTAAATTTATAAAAGTAAGTTTATCCTCTTCATAAATATTTAATATGTCAAAGGACTTCCACCAAATATGACCATTGAATAATTCTAGAAAGTTAAAAACTTTGGGACCAAAGAACCTATCTTTTATTGGCTTTAGATATGCGAAGGTCAATAAATATTCAAGATGGAATGACAAGGCCCAAGAATATCTACAAAAATCAATGGAGTAACCGTCTTCCACCACCAAACGAAGGCCTTTACATACGTCCACATACCTGCCAACTATGCTAGACCAAAAAGTAGACCCCACTGGGAGAGCTTTGGATTTTAGGAAATTGCTTCCATGACCAAGATACTTGGCCTTCACAATCCTAACCCAGTTGACATTGTCATCTTGAACTAATTTTTGAGATTATTTTTTAATTAAGGCTCTGTTCAATGTTCTTAGCCTTCTCAAACCTAAGCCTCCTTCTTCTATCCTACTTCAGACTTGATCCCATGCCACCAGGTGGAATATCTTATTTTCAAGTCCCTGACCACAAGAAGGACCATTGGATTTGTTCTAATTTATTGATAATTTTTCTTAGAATATTGAACAAGGAGAGGAAGTACACCAGGATGCTTTGTAAAATGGCTTTGACCAATAAAATAATTCCTACTTGACTTAAAAGGTCACCTTTCCACCCCACTAACTTCTTTTGAACTCTTTCAACTACTTAATCCCACAATTATGGTTTTGATGCACCTTTGAACAATGGTATTCCAAGGTAACCCTAGGGAAGGGAACCAATGCTACACCCCATAATATCTACTATCTTCCTGTACCTATCAATTAGGGTGTAAAAGAAAAAAGTAAACTTTTTTCTAAAATTCACCTTCTAACATGTTGCATTCTCAAAATCCAAAATTGATTTAACCACTTTAGCTTGAGGGATTGACACCACAAAATAAATAAGAGTGTCATAAATAAATTGGTGATGGGATATGGGATCTATTGATTGGGTTTTTTTCAAACCTTGAATAACCTAATTAGCTTTGATGGCCATACCCAATGCCTTAGCCATAAGAATAAAAATATAGGGTGATAAAGGGTCTCCCTGACATAGACCTCTATTGCTATGAAAGTATCCCACCAAATATCCATTAATAATTACTAAAAATATGGTTGAATATATACAGGATTTAATCAATCTCAGCCAACACTAGGAAAAACCAAACCTATCAAGGAATCTAAGTATAGATATCTAAAACATGTCATGTTGAGGAGACTATCTATTTGGACTCCCTAAAGATCATGTGACCAACCTTGGCTAACTTGAGGGCTAAAAAAGTGGTCTTCACCACTCAAATAAGGAAATTTTCCTTTGCAAACATGACCATCCTACCTTGGAGTGACTCCTAATCATGGTCGTTCTACCTTGAAGTAATCCCCAATCAAGGCAACCCTACCCCAATGTGAACCTCAGTCAAGGCCATCCTACCCTATAGTGACCCCCAATCAAGACCGCCCTACCCGAAACAGGCCCCCAGTCAAGGCCATCCTACCCTAGAGTGACCCCCAATCAAGGCCATCCTACCCCAAAGTAGCCACACTAGAAGTGGAACAAAAAAATAAAATCCATGTGTGGTTTGGTAGCACCAATTTTATGCATCCTCAATCCCAGTTTAGCATGCATGTTTGAGCCTATAATAGTATTGTGTAGGTTAGAAGAGCCAAGTGGTATTGCATGGGATTTTAGGAAGAGCATGTAGGCCACCTCTCCCATGTAAATATTATTTACCAATAATAGGTTCCTTTCAAGGGATATATAAATGAAAGCACGAGGATACGGAAGAAAAAAGGAAACACCAAGTGCGATGCAAGCGAAGCCAAAGATAACGCTAAATCCTATGAATTGAAAATGCATGAAAGGAGAGAAACATAAACGAATCAAAACTAGATGGAAAGCAAATATGGAGTACAGCCCTTTTTATTAATTTTCTTTAAATCTCGGTTACAACATGTCTCCTCCCTTTTCAGGGGCTAGGAGCGTTAAATAAGGTTTTGTTACACCATGGGTGGTATGCCTTCTTCCACGTGCCCACATGTAAAATGGGTGGACCAAACATTTTCACCACTTGCATGAAAGGGTCTTTGATTCTTTGCTTCTCCTCCGGTGTCGAGATCCTGCGTTCAAGGAAACAAAAAACAATCAGTAGCACCTGCGGATAAAATGAAACATGCGATCCCCAAAGCCTACGATTAGTGCATGCATAAAAAAAATAAAACGATAACTAAAACATATCAAAATGAGCTAAAAATTAAACTGGAATTACTCGTGTTGTAGCAAAAAATAAAACGATAACTAAAACATATCAAAATGAGGTAAAAATTTGACAGAGGCATGATAACATCATCAGGAATGCACTGCAAAAATAACAGTCAATAAATTCACCACATATTTCTAATCGCTTCGGGGTGGGATGATTAGACCTACAACAAAACGTCAGAAAGCACTGTCCCAAATGTCCCATCCGGGAGGCTCCAAATCACCTGCAAATTTGGGGGTTAGGTAAAATGGGGTATTTTGGAAAGACCCAGAAGGTCAGATTTTTCCAATTCGGCCTCTATCACCAGGAATTTGATGATGCTACCTGCATGTTAGCGAAAGTGAGAAATAACAAAAACATGATCAAAACTGCTCAGAATTACATGAAATTTGAATGCAAGCCTATCTAAGCAACCTAGAATAAAATGCAAAAAATAACAGAACTAAAATTTTCTACAGATTTCTAATCACTTTTGGGTGGGGCGATTAGGACTGCAGCAGTGCGGGGGGCACCCGGGGGCAGGACGCCTGCCTTTTGGGGCCCGATTTTGGCACCAATCCACTTGGGATGGGTCCAAAACCTCTTGTGGGGTGTTGTCAGAAAATTTGGGTGGGATACTATGGCCAAATGTTGGTTTTGGGGTCCGGATTGCGCTTCCAATAACCACCCAATGACCTCCCTTCCAAAAGAGAGATCAAGGATGTGAAAGGCACAATCAAAAGTGAGTATGCAAAATGGCAGCACTTCATTGCTCAAAATGCTCCTTCTCTCCTATTTTTGGGGTGAGAAGACTCACCATTTTATAGACCTGATGGTCTCTATGTATGAGCATGCAGAGGCGCCACTTGGCAATCATGCCTTTCCAGGGGGGAGAAGATTCCTCCCTAATTAAGGGCTCCATGACTGCCTCTGTAACTACCTCTAGTGCTCCAAAACGCTCACTCGCACTCCCATGCAATGAAGGAGGAGTTAAGTGGTGGATCTAGGCTGCCATTTGTCGAGATTTGACCTTTTTCCAATCAAACCTACTATTTGCCCCACCCTGGAGCGAATACTGCTAATCATCCCTGGGTGGAATGAATACCAGTTTGTAATCGTCCCTGGGTGGAACGAATAAGGAGCAGAGTGCCTAAAGGTGCCAAATTGATCTCTGACCTTCAAAAACTACTGTGAGAGTGGTTAGGACCACTGTTTAACCTCTGAGGGCTGCCCTAGGGGCTATGTGTGTCAATGCGATCAGCGTTTGTAGCCACATAATCGGATTGGTGTTGTTTTGGTGTCTACAGATGCCCCTTTTTGGGATGCGCTATGTGTGGCGCAGTGCTGAGCAAAAATAGATAACCAAAGCACTAATGATTAGGGTTTCTTAGTAACCTAACCAAATTTTGATGCCCCAAGTATGGAAAGGGCATGCATTCTTGAATCCTTGCTTTTGACGAGCTAAGGAACTCAATTCAAGTGTTAACCTTTTTCGGTGAGGTGTTACTTGATCTTGGTCATTGATCAGTCATGAATAGGCAAAGGGTGCAACCTTTTGTCTATGGGAACCTGGAGTTCATGATTCATGAATGCCAAGTGTTTGATCAGCTTGTGATTATTGCTTGTTTGCTGCCCCAAGCAGGGGCATGATTGTCTTTGTCAATGATTCTTTGAATGCATGCCATTTCCTTAATTGGGTGTGTATTTGTTGATTGGTGACTAAGTGTGACTACCCCCTCAAGCGACGAATCGATGAGGGAATGACCGACATGAGAAAAGTGACGAGTCACTTGACCCAAGATGACTTGTGTAAGGGTGCCTTTCAGTTGTTTATCTTTGAATGTGTGTGCAGTTTCCCAACATTTAGACCTATTTTTGGTGGGTGTTAACCCTTTTGGTGACGCCATTTGGGGTTGAAATTCTTGACAATCTGTCCTCCCGTGGAGCGGTCCGGCTATGGTAGCCTTCTTAGGGAGTAGGATAGTGAGGATTTGTGACCTCGACGTCTATTTTGCATGCCAAGAAGCAGAGGCGCAAAGGTGCCTTGTTCGACAATGTTATTGCTATTTTTGGGTGGGTTTGGACCCTTTTTGGGACGCCGTTTGGGGATGAAATTCTCGGCAATCCGTCCTCTCGTGGAGCGGTCCGGCTATGGTAGCCTTCTTAGGGAGTAGGATAGTGAGGATTTGTGACCCCGATGTCTATTTTGCATGCCAAGAATGTCAGGTGCAAAAGCACTCTTATTGGACAATTTTATTGCTTGTTTTTGTGCATTTTGGTGCATTTTTTTGCTATTTTTGAAATTTTTGCTCTGTAATCGTCCCTGGGTGGGATGAATACCAGTTTTGTAATCATCCCAGGGTGGGATAAGTGCTAACTAGAGTGCTCATCCCAGGGTGGAATGATTACAGGCCTAAAAGCCTATTTAAGGGCCAAAACTAGGGTTTGGGCTCATTTGCATTCGATTTTTTTGGCGATTTGGAGCTCTAGGAGGAGGAGGTCGAGTCTACGAAGCGAAGCACTATCAAATTTTTCCCGACGCCATGAGTTCATGAACCGGATTGAGCGGCGGAGCCGAAGCGAGACCGGTAAGTGCTCCTTCTCGTTTAGTTAGCTTGTGTTTTATTTTACAGTTTTAAAATCACAATTTATTTTGAATTTATTTTTCGTTTAAACTAAGGTAAAACCCGAGGCTAAAAAGAAATGTTTTTTATTTTTTGTTTTGTATTTTTGTTAAGGTTATAAGAAACCCTAGGTTTAAATGTGATGTTTTTATTGTTTTAAAACTAAAACCCTAGGTTAAACTGAGAGCAAAACCCTAGCTTTAGAAAAATTGTTTTTATTTTGATTTTTGTATTTTCGTTAACTTCAGTTATAAACCCGAGGTTAACGAAAAACTGTTATTTTGATTTTGATCTTTTTGTTTTTATTTATCAGTTTAAACGTAGAGTTAAAAACCCTAGGTACTGACAAACTTTTTTTGAATTTTTTTGTTTTTATTTATCAGTTTAAACGTAGAGTTAAAAACCCTAGGTACTGACAAACTATTTTTGAAATTTTTTTTTTTTTTTTTTTTTTATTTTTTGTTTGTTTTGAACTATTTTTAGTTGTACATTTGTTAGGTGTGATTGTATAGTTTATTGAACTATTTTTTTGTACGTTTATGCATTGTTGTATAGTTTGGTTGTTTTTTGTTATCATGTTTTTTTTTAATGTTTTGTTATTTTTGTTTTGTAGGTGGTGAAGAGTCGGTACCGTCAGCCGACGGTGTTCTCTGACGCCCAGGAGGCATTGACTTTGGTAGACTGGGAGTGGCTTGATGCCCTTGGGCTCAAGCATGTGACATGACTAGAGCCTGTGGTGGGGGATCGGGCATACCTGACCGCATTGATCAACCTATGGGAACCCCACACCAATACCTTCCATCTCCCAATAGGGGAGATGATAGTGACTCTCGAGGATGTCTATCGGATTCTATGGATTTTGATAGATGGGCTTCCTATCAGGACGACGCCACATGATCAGTGGATGACAGTGCTAACACGATGCTTCGGTCATGGGGAGGAGTTGGGTGTGGACAGCCCGATGGAGAGGGCAGAGGGTGACTGCTAGATTGGCGACATTTTGGTACGGTGGTGGCTAGAGAGGGGCGTGTTGGGAGTGAGGCACGCATTACTGATGAGCCTCATCTCCAACATGTTGTTGCCTGACTCTTTGGGTGCGAGGTTCTCGTGGAACCTGTTGGAGGTGGTCTTTAGGTTGGTGGAGTGTCTGACGAAGGCACCCCTGATTATGAGGTGGGTTTAGACACTACTGGCATAGCTCTATGATGAGTTGTACGAGGTTCGCTATCATAGGTGGAAGGGTATTGGATGTAGTTACCTATTGTAGTGTTGGGCTTGGTAACACATAGTTATGGAGAGGTCAGTGGGGTTGTCGTGGATGACTCGGGCGGAGATGGTTGATAGAGAAATAGGGTATGTGGCACTGTGGCATAGGTCAGAGGAGTGGGGGCACAGTCAGTGATGGGTAGGTGTCATGGGGCACTATGTTGATGCCTTCTCATGGCTTGCTCTTGGGGAGGTAGTCTAGCGGGGAGGGTGTAGAGGCACCAGGAGAGGGTTGGGGGCTCTGCTGGATGATGCGAACATGGTGGAGGTTGATGAGGTGGGTGAGGATTTTGGGGTTCCAGAGCAACCGGAGATGCAGGACGTCTCAGAGCAGTGGGAGCCGAAGTAGGCTACCATTTTGGAGATGTCGATGCCTCAAGCAGTCCTAGAGGATACGGAGGTAGGGTTGCACACTGAGATAGCATGATTGGAGGGGCTACTCCGGAGATGGGATGAGGAGCTCGAGGATGCATTGTAGGAGAGGGATCTCCTATGGACGTAGCTGTGGAAGAGGGAGAATGCATTGGCTACGTACCACCGATGGGATGGGGATACAGATGCTACGTGGGAGATGGATCTCCTACGGATGCAGCTGGTGCAATGCACGATGATAACTTGGTGATGTTTCATCAGTGGGAGATGGACTTGATTCGGCATCGGTTTGAGCTAGAGGCAGAGATTATCCGCCTCGATGGGTGGATCCCTACGGTTAGTGGAGGCGGATCATCACGCCGCACGAGAGGGAGCGATACTGAGCAGTCAGCATCCTCTCGACGTAGGTGACTAGATGAGGGAGGCGCTAGTAGGCATGATGCGGGGGCTAGCAGTAGCCGCCCTGAGGGGTCCCATAGGACCCACACCACAGGGGGTAGTTCCCGTCGCACCGATCCTACGTGATCATGGTGGTCGATGCCCTAGGCTTGGGGGTTTTTGAGCTTTTGCCTTTTTGCGAGGTCAGAGGACCGGTTTATTGTAGCCTATGGGAATTTTTGATGGTATATATATACAGATGACTTTCTTTTGTTTATGCACGTGTTGTGATTTGATTTTATGCACAGTGACTGATGTTTGATGGATGCATGTTAATTTATATTATGTATGGATATGTTGCGATGAATGCTAATGTTTCTAATTTATATGATATGCAAATGGAATGGATGAATTGAATTTGTGATTTTTGGCGGTGGCACCATAGACTGTTTAGAACTTATGGCTTTTTGTCCTAGGCGATTGCTGTGGTAAATGACTTTTCATGTATACATGTTGTTTTTTGTATTTTTTGATGGCGATGGCAGGATGAAAGATATCACAGTTGGTTTAGAATGTAGTTAAGGTTTTCTAAGACTCAGATGTTTTAACTAACTAGCCAAGACTATACTTTTATCTTACAAGACTTTTGAACAAGGTATGAATCCGACTTGTCTTTGACCAAGTTATTTCACATCCTTGTGTGTGCAATTGAGCTTGTTTATGTGGTATTTGTTAGGATACCGCCAGTGCTAGATAGGCTATCAACCAAACCTGTACTGAGGATCACCTAATTAGCTCCACTAACTCCTTTGTTGTATTTAGTCGGATTAATCTATGGTGCTATCTAGGATACCATAAGCTAGCTCATCCACATGCAAACATTGATCTGCACACAAGTTAATGTGACAGATATATCGTCATGCGGGAGGTTTGCCACCAGTGACCGATAGGCTATCCACCAAACCGATACTGAGGTGCACCTCATGACCTTCTGAATGCTGAGAGTTCCAGGGATTCAAGTTCGACTCCCTTCTTTTCTTCAATTGTATTGGGATACTTGCTCTTTTGTAGTGATAAAAATCACTGTTTATTTTTGTTTTTTCTTTTGAGCAAGGGATTTGAATATGGAGTGATGAGAATCACTATTGCTTGTGCCTTTTGATGTATGCACTTTGGTTTTGATGTCAAATTTTGGAGTTTTGACTTTTGCAAAAAAAAATTGTTTGATGTTTGCAATTTTTTGAGAACTTGGGATTCTTGGGGAATTGGGTAGGGAAGATGCTTGTCCTTTTGCCAACTCTCAGCATTCTTGGGGTCATTCGCATAGGGGGATGAGCAAGATAACCTTTTCACTAGATGGTATCCTGGATTGCTTTGCAGGTTTCATCTTTCGTTCACACAACTTGGGAATTTTTATGTGTTTTAACTTGTGGTGGGATGCTACGTAACAAGGTGTGATCCAAGTAGAACTCTACTTTTGTAAAATCTATCTGACTTTGTACAGTATTTGGTTAGAAATCTAACGACAGCTTGAATGACGAAAAATCTAGATACATTAGAAGACAACTGACTATGATATGGTGAAAATATGTGAATGGCGTTTATTTTTGATGGACTGTTTATAGAGTGGAGAAATATGGAAAATGATGGATTTGCCGAGTAATTATAGTCTATGGTGCATTTGACTTGTATGATCAATAAATATGCAATGTATGGTTGCGATGCCTATGCAGCTTATATTTTTGTGTTTTCGATTGATTGATTTTTGTGAGTATGAAAATGAGATGCAAAAGAGTTCTTTATTGTTGTGATGATTTTGAGTATGCATGGAAATGAGATGCAATTTTTTGTTATTTTGGATGATTTTATTGTTTTTGAATTTTCTTATTTTTGACCAAGCGATTGTGGGAACCCTTGGAGCTTTTGGTTTAACCAAAGGGATGATGGGTACCTTTGGGGCGTTTGGTTTGACCAAAGGGTTTGTGGGCACCTTTGGGGCATTTTTGGGGTGACCAAGCGATTGTGAGAATCCTTGGAGCTTTTGGTTTGACCAAAGGGATTATGGGTACCTTTGGGGCATTTTTTGGGGGGTTTGACCAAGCGATTGTAGGAATCCTTGGAGCTTTTGGTTTGACCAAAGGGATTATGGGTACCTTTGGGGCATTTTGGGGTTGACCAAGCGATTTTGGGAATCCTTGGAGCTTTTTGTTTGACCAAAGGGGTAATGGGCACCTTTGGGGCATTTTGGGATTGACCAAGCGATAATGGGTATCCTTGGAGCTTTTGGTTTGGGCTATGGCTCTTTTAAATATGGAATGGCCTCAAATGACTGATGTTCAAGGGTTCTAGTTCCTTGATTCCATCAAGAGAGGCTAGCCGGTATGTTCCAGGTCCTATTTTACTGTTAATTACATAGGGACCTAACCAATTTGCCACAAACTTGTCCCTTAGATGGGGTGGCAAGTTAGAGTTCTGTTGGTTCTCTTTTAAGACCAAGTCACCAACCTGAAAGTCCCTCAGGTGAACCTTCATGTTGTATGCTTTCTTAAGTCACTCTTGATAGATACGCAAATGCTCGAGAGCATTGATGCATCGTTCATCGAGCAACGTAAGTTGGTCTAACCGGGCCTGCCATGCAGTGTCATCATCGATGAACTCTTGCATTGATATGCACAAGGAAGGTATTTCCAACTCTAGAGGCATGACTGCCTCAGAGCCATACACCAACAAAAATGGAGTTGCCCCAGTGGGCATCCGAATGCTAGTGCGATAAGCCCATAGAGCAAGTGGGATTTGAATGTGCCAATCCTTATGACTATCTACGACTGTCTTTTTGAGGATGGCGACTAGCATTTTGTTTGACGCCTCTGCTTGCCCATTTGCCTACGGATAATAGGGTGTCAAAAAACTATGCTAAATTTTGTACTTTGTGGTCAAAGCACGCACGTCTTTGTTCTTGAATGACGTCCCATTATCCGAGATTATCTTGGATGGAATACCAAAATGACATATGATGTTATGTAAAATAAACTCCGCAATGCGGGGTCCAGTCGTAGAGGTAAGCAAAATTGCTTCCACCCACTTGGTGAAGTACTCTGTGGCCATTATGATGAACGTGTGATGACTTGACGACACCGAGGAGATCTTTTCGATTAGATCTAAGCCCCACTATGAGAACGGCCAAGCCAATTGGATCGGCTATAAGGCCTGAGAAGGTACGTGTGTCAAATTAGCATGGTGTTGACACTTCATGCACTTCTTTACATATGCACAACAATCTTGCTCTAAAGATGGCCAATAATAGCCCATGCAAAGAATGTGCTTTGCGATGGCCATACCACTGAAGTGGCCACCGCATGTACCATCGTGCACTTGGGTGATCACCCAAGTGGACTCCTGTTGGTCCAAGCAATGAAGGAGGATTCCTTCGTAGCTATGACGGTACAAAATGTCTCCTAGCAAGACATGTTTAGCCACTTTCTTCTTGAATGATCATTTTACGGCATGCGTCAATCCAAGTGGGAGGTTGCCTAACTTGAGGTAATCTCGTATGGGTGTATACCAATCCTGCTGATCGAAAACCTCGATGGTATGAATAACCAATCCCTCTTGAAGTTCATCCCTAGCAAAAGCTGAGCAGGAAAGAACTTGTAAGAATAGTGTTGTGTTGCTATTAAGGGGAGTAGGGGAGAATAAGGACCCCCAGTTGGCGTGATTCAGACAATCATGGATTCGAGAGAACTTTTTGGGGATGGTTCAATCTGGATCAGGTGGATTCCTGGCGTTAAGTCAGAGCTTGCACGCTCCATCATGGATTGCGATAGTGTTTTGACTTGAATGGTTGTCATATCACCAGAAATGTCTTACGGGATTAGTGACCCCAAGGAGGCCATAGTGTCCGCAAAATGATTCGATGATCGAGGGAGTGCCTCGATGTCGTACCATTCAAGCTTTGCCAAGAATTTGTCCACAAGGGCTTTGTAGGCCTACAGAACTGGGCATTTACATTGGAATACCCCTTTGACTTGGTTGACAATTAACAACGAATCACCAAAGATGTTCAATCATTTGATGTTCATGGTGATTGTTGTCTGAAGACCTATGAGCAAGGCTTCGTATTTGGCATTGTTGTTGGTGCATGGGAAATCTAATTTAAATGATAGAGGCATTGGAGCCCCTTGCGGTGTGAAGAATACAATTCCCGTGCCACCCCCTTGCTCACATTTAGAACCATCAAAAAATAGGGTTATGTCGACCTATGACTCAGGCTCATCAAAATCTGGCGATTCTGAGACATGGAAGACCCCATCATCGGGTAGCTCTATGGTCAGAGGTTGATCGTCTTCGAGAGGAGCCTCTGCTAGTTGATCGGTGATGACTTGACCTTTGATGGATTTTTGTCCAATGAACTTGATGTCAAACTCCATCAACAACATGATCCATTTCATCGTGCGGCTACTATGATAAGTACGACTCATCATGTATCACAATGGATTCTCCTTAGACACAACATACGTCATGTTGCTCAACATGTAATGGCATAGCTTTTTGGTAGCAAACACCACTGCCAAGCAGAGCTTCTCAACGTATGCATAGTTAAGTTCATAACTGACCAGGGTGCGGCTAAGATAGTAAGTAGCCTATTCTTTGTGTAGTTCATTTTTTTGGGCTAGCATGGTGCCCAGTGCCACCTCAGTAGCTGAGATGTATAAGTAGAATGACACTCCTGGTCTAGGTGGTGCCAATACTGGTGGCAAAGCCAAGTATTGTTTAATATCATCGAAGGCTGACTGGCACTCGTCATCCTAGTGAAATGCTACCCCCTTGTGCAATAATTTATTCATGGGTCGGCACTTGTCAGATAGCTGCGCTATGAAGCGCTTGATTGACGCGACCTTTCCCTACAGGCTTCTGAGCTGCTTGATGGTAGTTGGGGGAAGCATTTCAAGGATTGCCTTGACTTTGTTTGGGTCCACCTCGATGCCTCACTTTGAGACTATGAAACCCAAGAGTTTTCCAGATGTGATGCCAAATACGCACTTCTTGGGGTTTAGTCTGACTTTGTGTTCGATGAGGTGATCGAGGATCTTGCTTAAGTCATCGAGATGATCTGGGCACAAAAGAGATTTGGCCAACAAATCATCCATATAATCTTCCAAATTTTTATGCATGTGATCATGGAAGATGTATGTCATAGCGCGTTGGTAGGTGGCACCAACATTTTTAAGGCCAAAGGGCATGACCTTATAACAAAATGTCCCCCAAGGCGTTGTGAATGCCATTTTTAGTTGGTCCTCGGGATTGATACAAATTTTGATTGTATCCCGAGAAACCATCCATGAGGGAAAGCATTTCGTGGCCCACTATAGCATCTACCAATGCATCGATGCTAGGCAAGGGGAAATCATCCTTAGGACTCGCTTTGTTTAGATCTCAAAAATTAGTGCATATGCGAATCCTCCCATCAAGATTTTTGACGGGCACCATGTTGGACAACCATGGTGGGTAATCCATGCAGATGACAAACTGTGCATCCAACAGCTTTTGCAATTCATCTTTGACCATCAAAGCTATTGTTGGGTGCATCTTGCATAGTTTTTGCTTAACTGGCTTGACTGTCGGATCAAGCGTTAGATTATGCATGACTAGCTGTGGATCTAGCCCCGACATGTCTTTGTAGGACCATGCAAAAACCTCCTTCTTTTCTTTGAGAAGGGAAATGTAGTCGGCTTGCTCTTCGGGGGATAGGCTTACCCCCAGCTTGATTATCTGTGGATTCATTGGATCAGAGCCGATGTCTACATTAGTCATCTCCTCGATCGACATGTGGGACCCATCCTCCAACTGGTGTGGAGTTGGGATCAAGTGGATATCATTCACTGAATTCAAATCTATGTTAGGAACTTTGGGTTCCTCTTTAGCATGGAAGATATCCTGAGTTGGTCCTGGGGTGAAATGAAGCATCTCACCACAAGGCCAGTACTCTGATGGGGATGGTGGTGAATTGATGTGATCCCAGTCTATAGCATCTATGTCTAGATATAATGACTTTGTTGGATCGGCTGGATTGTGGATGGGGGTGGTTAAGTCAATGGAGATCATGTTGATGAAATGATTTTGGTCTCCATTACCGTGGGTGTGGTGACTCGGACATCCTGGATGATTTTTGTGCTTTGGATCGGGCTTTGGAGGTATTGGCACGAATGGATCGGCCCTATGTGTGGAGAGGAGGATAGGGTCTACCCTCGGCACTGATATCGCTATAGGGTCTCTGGGTGGAAGGTGCTCTTTGTATGCCCATAGTGGTGGATGCAGCACTTGGTCCAATTGTGTTGGGTTTAGGTGCCACCTATGCCTTGGCCCTATGTTTAGCTATTCAAACATGTCATCAATGTCCATGGGGTATTGTTGTTGTCGCATATGATTGAGATAGGCCATCTCAATTTCATCTTCATAATCACTATCGGAGATCCAAAGGCCTTCATTGGTTCCAACAATTGTTTGCGATATTTGAGGCTCGTCCTGCTCGAGCAAATTGATATGGTCCCATCGGGGTTGTTCTGCTCTCTATGGGGGGACCTAATTTTCTTGAGGTGGTGCTTGCTCGATTGGAGCATCCAAAGGGAACATTGCCAAGAGGCTTTCTTGATAGTCATCCATGGGGGTCACTTGTGAGTGATTGCTATCTGATTTGAAAGGGTCCCATGGTGCTACCTCATACTCTGACTCGTCTTTCGAAGATCCTTCCTGACCTTGTCTATTTCCCCTTTGTAGGTGAGTTCTCGAACTTTCTCCTTTATCGATTAAATGGAAGGGGTTGTTGGGGTCAACAAGGTTGGTCGTCAACAATGGGAGGTAATCCCCCAATGTATATGTTGTGTTGGGGTTGGCATATGGATCTAATGCCAACCCATCCTTGTTGCCTATCCCTAGGCCTTGCATGTTCTCTACCAAGATGTCCAGGGGCAGGGGGTGGTTGAACCCTACTCCTGATTTTTCGTATGGCATCTGATATCTTGGTTGGCAAAGAATGCACACTCCTTGCTCATATCTGCCCAACCCATATCCATGCCAATTGCATTGGCCAAGATATCTTAAAGCGAATTTTGGGTTGGACAAATAGTTGACGTCCTCAGCGAAAGGCTCTTCATCTTCATCTTCTTGCATGTAAGGTTCAATGCCATTATCAAGGCCCCCATATACAAAGTTTTTTTGGTTTGGTGGGTAGCCTAGAGGAACAATAGTGCCTATGGGGAGGCAAGGTCTCCCCATGTCCTGCATGGACTCAAGTGCGGGTGTTGCTACAATGTTCCTCACCAGATACTCCCCTAGGCCCGTATTGGCCATCTCAACGGTGATTGTTGGCGGTTGAGGGGGAGGGAATGGGAGTTCTTCCTGAGTCCACTCCATGTTAGGTGAACTAGGTGTCTCGACTTCCATTCGGCTAGGCATTTCTTTGGTAGAAATGGTTGAGACTGATGGCGGTGCCTCTTCCAGGGGTTTCTTCCCATTGTCCTTCGATGTGGCCACCGTAGGTGGCATCGTTGGTGAAGGACCAGATGATGAAGATGGACCCGATTGGGGATTTGATGGACTTAACAATGGGGATGTATGCAGAATCGGACCCTATTTAGATGGATTCAACTAAAAATCCAAATGTGTTGATGGAAGGGTCGATTGCGGCATCAGCTGCACCGTATTACAATATTTGAAGGGTTCTAAGTCCACCGGGACTACATGCACCTGCCCTTCAAATGTATACTTTAAGCATTGGTGGGCTATCGAAGGGACACACTTCATGTCCCTGATCCATGGTCAGCCCAACAAAATGTTATAAGCCATCTCACCCTCCAAGATGTGGCACAATGTAGGAATATTCTTTTGTCCCACTTGGATGGGTAGGACAATTGTGCCAACTATCGAGCATATCGCATCATTGAATGCTCGTAGAGTGTAGGTGGAGGCCATGATGTGAGATGCTGGCAACTTCAGATGTTTCAATGTCATTGTTGTAATGATATTACTGGATGAGCCAGTGTCCATCAACACCCTCTTATATGGAATCTCGTTGACCCATGCAATGACGTGCAGGAGTGGATACGCCATGTCACCAGTCACTGACTTCAATTCATCCTCTCTAAAGGTGATAACTGGATTAGTGCATCGTTTGACATGTCCTACAAAGTTGTTGAAAGAGTTTGCTTCATGGGGCTACAACTCGATGGCTTTAAGGATCTCCATTAGAGCCTCCCGATGGGGCGATGATTGTTGTATGAGCTCATAAATGGAGAGCCTAGCCAACTTGGTCCTCAAACTCTGGGTGATTTTGGTCCAAATTGTGGCCACTGGTCTAGGTGAGGAGGTTGCGTAGGGTGTTGTTGTGGTTGTGACATTGTTGGCACCTCTCCTGTAGCCACCGTGGGGGTAGCTGTGCTCGGGTACCTTTTGTTCTGAGTCACTATACTGATCATCCCTACATACCCCTACATGGGGTAGTTCTGTGTCACCTCATTGACTTGTAGGGTCTTTTCCTATGCATCATGGGCAGGCAGGGGGTATTTGAAGACCTCCATCTATTGGTTGTTTGGTGCTACTGGATTATCTACCACTAGCATCTTGTTGTCGATTAGGTCTTGCACGAAGCTTTTAAACTTCCAACATGCATAGAGGTCATGTCCCTTCTATCGGTGAAACTTATAGTACAAGTCTTCCCTATAACCTTTGGGTTTTGGCACGTTGGGGTCTACAAGTCGACTCTCTAGAAATTTCATCAAGTTTACCGCTAACAAGTGGTCAAACAAGGAGTCTTTAGAATATATAAAGGGTGTAAATTGTTGCCTAGGGCTATGCTGCTGATTTTGATCTTATCGATGGTTTTCCCTTTCATAACTATCAAGAGGTACTTCCTGATAGTTAGCATTTTAGGGCTATGTTTCTTTTGTAGGATTAGGTATGTTTATAGCAACCTGATTGACCACAACATTTTTTGGTTGCATGGTCCCTATCTTTGCCTTCTTAGACCACTCTTTCTTCTTTGGCTTGGCAATCTCGCCATCCTAAATCTTGATCTCCTCAATGATTTTGGCTTGTGCCAGAGCTTCCTCTAAAGTGGCATATTGCTATAGCTACAATAGCACGGAGATCGATCTCAAACAACTCTTTGAGAACATTTGGGTAAGGTCGGCCATAGGAGGGAGGTAGGGTAGCTTTGAAAGCAACGTCCTCCATCGATTTCCATAGGCTACCATGGTTTCTTCCTCATACTTCTTGAGGCTAGCTAGGTCACTTAGTGACACCTTCTTCTTGGTGTTGAAGGTAAAGAGTTCGAGGAACGCGTCCACTAGCTGATCCAAGTTACTGATGCTATGTTTTGGCAACTGAGTGAACCAATCCAAGGCAGGGCCTACGAACATGGTTATAAATGTTCTTAACAACAAAGCATCATTGTACTAAATACCAAAGCATTGGCTCAAGAATCTAGTCATGTGCTCTTGGGCATCCTCCTCACCTCTAAATATTTCCAACTAGGGCAGCTTAAAGTGTTCAAGGTATGGGGGTGCTGGCACTGACGGATGCACTGGGTGACTGTAGAGTTGGCATAAAGTGGGCTTTTGGGGCCCAGAAGTCTTGGTCTCCACAGACTCTAAGTGCTCTAGCAACACTTTATATGCATCAAAATATTTGATCTCTTCCTCCTTGGTTAGTTCCCATTATGGGTTGTGGGAAACTTGAGGCCTATGGAGGGGTGGCTAGATAGCACCCTCTCTGCCTTGGTAGGGCGTTTCGGCCCGCTCTTCTTCTTGCTCATACTCCTCATATGCTTCTTGAGGATTTTCTGGGCAAGACCTATAAACATGGGTGGGTCCCCATGGAGGGTGCCCATCATTGTTCCTGGGAGTGGCCTCTCGCTCAGGTCTAGGAGGTCTCGGAGGAAACACTTGGTAAGGTCATGGGGACCTATATCGCACCAAGGGGTTATGCCTCTCATATAGTTTTTCTCTTTGGGTGCGAGGGGTTGGAACCCTCTCAGGCACAATGTTATGGAGCAACTCATCCGTTTGGCACCAAATGTGCTCTTTACTAAGGCGATACAGGTGCTCCAACTATTGTTGGTCTTGCTCAAGCTACATGATTTGCACTTGGCGGGTGACATGTTTGGAAAATTCCAAGTTAATTTATTTTGTCGTCTTAGGTCTAGGGGGCCTAGATGCCTCTCCTATGTATTTATCTTGGTCGTGATGATTCGAGATCTCTATAGATCACTTTCCTCTATCGAGGTTGGTGGCATTCACCCGAGGTTCTGGCCTCATTAGGTGATTCTGATAGATAGCAGGTGTAGAGGTGCATTGCTCCCATGCTATGTATTTATTTTGAGGAATGTAATGGTCTTCCTCGTGCTCCATTTCGTATATGTGAAAAATGTGGGTAGAGTTGGCTCACCCTGTCTGAAGAGCCTTGTGCTCTAGATTTAGATTGTTATTCCTAACAGTGATGAGGGGTAGAGGAGGGATGACATAATCATGTGGCCTATCCTTATGGACCCTATGCTTTTCTTACACTTCATTATGTGGTGGCCACTCATACCGAGCATCTAATGGAGCCTTCATATTTATATTAAGTGCTATATGTAGGGACTCCTTCTGAAAGGGTCTTTTTTGAGTGGGAGTGCCCCTCGAAGGGGTGCCTCTATAGTCCCATTCTGAAATGGCATGATGTGGACTATCTTGTGGGTCGGGCCACCAAGGTGGTATGAGAAAGTCCTTGGGGCTATAGCGGAGGTGACTTGTGCCCCCTTGTACACTCTCCGTAGCTCCTACCCATGATTGGGCTTGGCTACATGTGTACACCATGGTGGTGTCTTTCTACAATCTACGTAGGTTTTTATCTTTTTTATGTTTTTTTTTTTCTACACTAAACAAATAAGAGCCACACAATCAAATAAGTGATTATCTCATTTATAAATTAAAGGTGTGCCCTAAATCTGGTTTAGTGTGTTTTGATTTTTGTTTTGAAAGCTTTGTAAATAATGTGTTGTTGTATATGCAATATGATGTATCTTATGTCTCCCAAAATGATCGCCCCTTTGATATACCACTTCCAGGCCGTTATACCAAACCTCTCAATATACCCGCCCTTACGTGAGGGAAACTATTGGTATGTGAGAGCAGAATGGTATGTGGAACATAGGTGGTACATAAGGGGGATTGCCCTATTTTTGACACCTACCATAGAAGATTTATCCTCATGCATTAGGAATCACCCCAGCTACACTCGGTCAGCTTTCGTCAGGATTTATGTCTAGCAATAGTAGCGATCGGGGTTATGGTGTAGGTCCAAGGTAAGTCCAAAATAAATAAAATGAACATTAACCATTTGCATTCAACTTAGAAGATTAAATAGGTTACAAAATAGGATTATTAACCACTTAGCATTAGAAGCGCTAACGATGATTAATAATAGATTATTCTAACAACCTAACTAAATATCATAAGATATTTAGTTATTAACCTTAGTTAACTAGAAGGTAATTCATAGAATAGTAAATATCTCCTATGGTAGAAAAGTAAATGTAATAACCTATGTAGTATAATGCAATATACTACCTATTTTACCCTAACATCCCCCCTTTATTACATTACTTTGATATACAAAGTTTGCTCCGAAATAGTTGAAATTTGACACGTCCAAGTGCCTTTGTAAAAATGTCTGCTACCTGTTCGTCGGTGGGAATGTGTTGAAGCTGAATTCTGTGTTTAGGAACTTCATCACGAATGAAATGACAATCTATATCAATATGCTTAGTTCATTCATGATGTACTGGATTCTTGACCAAGTTCAAAACACCTGAGTTGTCGCAAAACATGTGAATGGGAAGTTTCTTTGGTAGGCCCATGGTAGCCAAGATGCGACTTAGCCATATCGCTTCACACACAGCTCCACGTGCAGCGCGATATTCTGCCTCAGTTGAAGATAAAGCAACCACCTGTTGCTTTTTACTATGCCATGAGACAGGACCAGATCCAAGATGAAAAACATAGCCTGAGGTTGATTTTTTGTCATCTATGGATCCAGCATAATCAGAGTCAGTGTAACTCTGTAAGAAGAATGAGTTATTCTTCTTATACTCTAGACCATAATCGGCACTACCCTGAATGTAGTGTAAGACTCTCTTAGCTACTTTCCAATGGGAGACCTTTGGTTCTTGCATGAACCGAGAGAGATAGTTTATAGCATAAGTAATATCTGGTCTAGTATTAGTCAGATAGATGAGGCTTCCAATCATCTGTCTATAAAGTGTTCCATCTACCTGTGGTGAGTCTTCATATCATGATAACTGTAACCCTGATTCCATCGGTGTTGCTTTGGGTTTACAATCAGTCATACGATATTTTTCTACTAAAGTCTTAGCATACTTTGTCTGAGTCACCCTTAGATGATTCTTTTTCTGTTCTATCTCAAGGCCAAGACAATAGTGGAGAAGTCCTAAGTCTGTCATATCAAATGACTCTTTCAAGTCATCTTTCACTGCTTTAATCATATTCTCTGAATTGCCAGTGATGATCAGATCATCTACATATAACACAAGAATCACTATTTCAGAACCTGTGTTCTTGATATAGAGATTTGCGTCAGATGGACTTCTCTTAAATCCATGTTGCAGTAGGTGACTATCCATTTTTATGTACCATGCTCTTGGGGCTTGTTTTAGCCCGTATAATGATTTGACCAATTTGCAAACATGTTGCTCATGGCCTTCCTCTGCAAATCCAGGAGGTTGAGTCATGTATACTTCTTCTTTTAAGTCACCATTAAGAAAGGCACTTTTTACATCCATCTGATGTAACTTCCATCCGAACTGTGTTGCCATAGCACAAAGTACTCGAATGGTGGTCATCCTTGTTGTAGGAGCAAAGGTTTCCTCATAGTCAAGTCCTTCCTTTTGAGCATAGCCCTTTGCCACAAGATGGGCTTTATGCTTATCTATAGTGCCATCTGCCTTATATTTTATTTTGTAAACCCATTTGCAACCTATGGGTTTCTTTCCTTTAGGCAAATCCACTAGCTTCCATGTTTTATTCTTTATGAGGGAGTTATATTCTGCATCCATAGCTGCCTTCCACTGAGGCAGTCTAAGTGCTTCATCAACTGTAGAAGGTTCATTCTCATCACATGCTGATAAGTAAACCCTCTCCTCATCTATCTCCATCTCATCTTCCCTTGGTAACTCTCTATCAACAGAAAGGTCTTGAAAATCTGCACAAAGATCATCAACTGAAGTGGATGCTTCAT
Source organism: Wollemia nobilis (assembly GCA_028583015.1). Taxonomy (NCBI): domain Eukaryota; kingdom Viridiplantae; phylum Streptophyta; class Pinopsida; order Araucariales; family Araucariaceae; genus Wollemia; species Wollemia nobilis. The sequence goes on along the minus strand of JAQPPZ010016040.1, from coordinate 3,027,539 downwards.
TCTTTTCTTTTTGTGACATGCTTCTTGTCTTTGGATGAGTGAGAGTAAGATCAGGTGGGGAAGTGAGTTTAGAGTCTTTTACTGTGCTTGTATACCATTTGGGTGGCTTTTTCTATTGTGAAGAAGGAGGTTGATGTTCCTCCTCATCATCTTGGTATATCGATGTAGTGTTGGATGTGAAAGCTTCATCAAACACTACATCTCTACTTACATGTATCTTCTTGGTAAATGGGTCTATCAACCGATAGCCTTTTGAAAATTCATCATATCCAAGAAATATACAAGGTAAGGATTTCTCATCTAATTTCTTTCTTTTCTCCTTAGGTATATGCATAAATGCATTACACCCAAATACCCTTAGATGAGTTATGGAGGGTTTCCTACCACTCCATGATTCCTGAGGAGTCATACCTTCAAGAGCCCTTGTGGGAGCCCTATTCAGAAGATATACTGTAGTTTGAACAACTTCAGCCCAATAAGTTTGCTCAAGGTTGGCTCCCTTAAGCATACATCGAACCATTTCCATTATGGACCGATTTCTTCTCTCAGCAACCCCATTGGATTGAGGAGTGTAGGTTGTTGTTAATTGTCTCTTTATCCCATGTGTTTGTAAAAATGAGGAAAATTCTTTTGATGTGTATTCCCCCCCTCGATCTGAATGGAGGGTCTTAATAAAGCATCCTGATTCCTTCTCAACAAGAGTTTTGAATTGTTGAAAATAGGAAAATGCTTCAGACTTCAATTGCAAGAAGAAGACCCACATCTTCCGTGAGTGATCGTCAACAAACAATTGAAAATACCATTTTCCTCCACAACTTGTAGACATAGGACCACACAAATCTGTGTGTACCAACTCCAAAGGTACCTTAGCTCGAAAAGAGCTAGGTTCAAAAGGTACTCTATGTTGCTTTCCTGACAAGCAATCAGAGCACACTGGCAATGTAGATGAAAGAGTAGGGAGTCCTTTCACCATTTGATATTTACTCAACTCTAGTAAATATCCTAAACTCAAATGCCCAAATCTCTTATGCCAAAGAGAAGTGGCCTCCTTTGTGGTGACTGCCATTGCAGTATGGGTAGAGGTAATTGCATCTAAGACAAACAAACCATGTTTGTATGAACCTGTTGCTATCTATTTTCCCTTTTTAGTGATAAAGCAACGTTTCTTTTCTTTGTCCACTGTAAAATTGACATTCATGTTATTGTCCAGGATTTGTGGAACTGACAAGAGATTATTTTTCAATCCTGGAACATAAAGAACTTTTTGAATATTACATTCTCCATCTGGAAGGGAGACAGAAACACTTCCTTCTCCCTGAACTCGATAGGTCTGATCATCAACAATGGTGACCGGTCTACCTTCTCGAGCCTCAAATGTTGCAAACCAAGATTTATCGCCAGTCATATGTTTACTAGCGCTTGAATCTATGTACCACAAAGAGTCCTTGTGGGAGGAATCTATATGTGTCATGAGCACTTTGTGTGCTCGTTCAAAATCTGAACTAGAATCTTCAGCTGCAATGTGACCCTGTTGTTGTTTGTTCTTGTTCTTAGGTTTGCCTTTGCCCTTTTTGTTTCCTTGTTCATTGGGCGGTTTGTTCTTAAACCAACATCTTTTGGTTTCATGAGTGTCTTTGTCACAAATTTTACAATACTGCTTCTTCTTCGGAATCTCTTTGGCTTTACCCTTTTCTTGATTTGAAGAAGAACCTTTCTGTTGATTCCACTTTTTCTTACCACCTTGTCTTTTTGAGAAAAGAGCATTGTTAGATGCCTCATCTCTTTGTAGTTGATTAGCTTCTTCTGTTTGAAGCATATTTACCAACTCGACAAAAGTTACTATCCTGCCAAAAACTTGTAGTGAGGTGATCAACATTCTGTAGGAGTCAGGAAGAGCTCTCAAAATGATTGAGTTCAAGACTTGGTCTTCCAGTTTCTCTCCTAAGGATTGCAGTTTTGTTTTTAATTCTGTGACTCTATAGAGGAATAGCTCTACTGTTTCTCCTGATTTCATATGTAGATTATGAAGCTGTGTTTGAAGGTTAAGAATCATTGATTGATTCTTGCCCTCAAATATGGTACTTAAGGCATCCCATGCTGCCTTACCAATTGTAGCTTCACTGATATGAGGTTGGATATCATCAGTAATAGCAAGCAAGATCATTAAGGATAGCTTTTTATCCTTTTTATCAAAATCTCTTTGATCTTGTCCTGGTGATTGAGGTCTAGTGACACTTCCATCCACTATTGACCACAATTCCTCTACAGTTAAGATAGCTTTCATCTTAGTCTTCCAAGCTGAGTAATTTGAACCTTTGAGCAGTTGGCTCTCAGTGAGATACTTGTGTATCATGGCCATGTTTTAGGTTTCAAATTTGATAGGACTAAGATGGGATATCTTGTACTATACTCTCAAAAGAGTATATGGAAGGTGTTTTCAATTTGCCTCTATAAGATATTTAATGGCACCTGCCTTAACACCCTTACCAAGGGATGAAAAGTTGGAGGATTTTTAAGCCAAACAAAATAGAGCAAATGAAACAGGGGTAGGTTTTGTAAAAATTTTGATTTTGCCCTCTAGGATATTTAATGGCACCTGCTTTAACACCCTTTAAAAAAAAAGGATGAAAAATTTGAGGTAATTAAGCCAAACAAAGAGAGAGTATCAAGGTGATTTGAAGTTTTGACCTTTTGATTGGGGAGTAATTACTTGTTTGAACCTATGCAAAGTTTTAGCATGGTTTTTGAGTGAAGTTTGGGTTTTGTGAAATGCTTCTTTTAATGTTTATATTTGACTTTTTAATTGCACACAAAAAACATGAGTGTTTAGTGCAATAATCAAAAAACATAAGAGCAACCCAAATTTGTATCACTCTAGGTGTCGGATGCAACCAAAAATGCACCTAGTACAAGCAATTTTGAAGAGAAGGTGTCGAGTAAAATCGAGAATGCACCTTTCTTATACTGAAATATCCCCCCTTTTTCTTTACAATTTTGCAAACAATAGAATCAATAAAAAAAAATGAATTCTATCCCCCCTTAATGTTTACAAAATGTAGAATTTTAGAGCACTCCTTTCAAGACAAGTCGACACACGACCCGCTTTTGAAAGGCTTCCAGAACTAGTCGACACACGACTTAGTTTTGATGAACCCAAGGTTACAAAGTCTTTCTCAATTGTGCAGAAAAAAAATAGAAGTGCAATTTTATGTATTATGTCTCCATGGAGAAAACAAATGCACTCTAAGTACTTTTGATCTTTACAAAAAAAATTCCTTGTTTTCTAAATTTGCAAAAGAAAAATCATTGTGATCCTTTCTTTGTATGCTAAATGAACAAGGGTTGAGAAGAGTTTGTCTAATTTTGCAACAAACAAAAAATGTGCTTTCTGTATGTCTTATATCTCCAATTTGTGAGAAAACATTAGCACTTTTAAATATATTAAAGTTGCAAAAAAAATATTTCTTTAATTTTTTTTTAATTTGCAATAGTTTAAGAAAAGTTTTTAATAAATCATTTTAATTAATAATGAAAAAACTAAAAATATATCTCTTAAATAAATCAATTTAAATACTTAAACAAAAATTGATTATTTAAAAAAAATTGAAGTTTTTAAAATATTAAAAAAAATAATTTAATAATAAAAAACTTTAAAAAAAAATTGCATAAGAAAAAAAATAAAAAAATACCTGTGAGTGCCGAAGGCCAAAAGAATGGCCTTTTTTTTCCCGACGGGAGTCGAACCCTGGACTCCCCGTCGTGCGCCTTAGCTCGACCCGATCAACCGGTCGGGCTACGATGCCCGATGGAACGAAGGCGACGGGCGGTGCCTCTTGAAGACTGCGACGACGAAAATTAAAAAAAAAAAATTCGGGGACTTTTATCCCACATGCATCCCGTAGTGGGATGTTGTGGGATTGATAAGGGGAAAGTCCCCCCTTATCGGTCGATTTCCTATGGGCAATCGACTATGTCGCCTGCCCTTTTGGTCGTCGCCACGTGGCGCCAGGGGTAGGCAAAGTCATCTAGTCAGCGTCGAGTCCGTCAGTGGCTGTCCGCCACGTGTCGTGGTTTGTCATCGATGGTTGTCCACCATGTGTGGTCCTGTTTCATTTTCCTGGGTGGTTTTCCACCATGTGTCTAGTCCTGTCCAGTGGCTGTCCGCCACGTGTCCGTCAGTGGCTGTCCGCCACGTGTCCGATCGAGTCTGCACCTCGGGGTGCATGCCTGGGTCCACGTGTCCCTCGAGATGCATGCTTGGGCTAGTCGATGTCAGTCCATGTGTCCCTCGGGATGCGTGTTGGGGCCTATCGGTGTCAGTCCACGTCCAGGTGTCGATCAGGGATTGGAGGGCCGCCTGCCCTCTCAGATCTCGATGTCGATCAGGGATTGGAGGGCCGCCTGCCCTCTCAGATCTTGATGTCAGTCAGAGATTCTCAGATCCCGATGTCTATCAATATATGGGGGAAGAGGGAGGGCACTCCTGCCCTCTCGGCTCTCCCGAGAGTGAGCCACGTGGCCTGTGGGGCCTAGTGGCGCTACGGGCCCTAGGGGCCGACGCGGGGGCCGAGGTTGCAAAACCTCAGCTCGTTGACCACGACCGGTCTAGGGGTTCACGGGCGCTGTGCCCGGCCTGTGTGCCAGGTCGGCTGGCGCGTCCGCGGGCCCTGTGGCCGTGTTACGTGTCTGCGAGTCGGTTGCGATGGCTCGTCTGCGGGCTGGCTGACGTCAGCGTCAGCGACGGCCTGGTCTATGGGCTGGAGAGGCCAGATCTGTGGCCTAACGCTCGGGCCCTGGTCTGCGGGCCTCCCGTGTGAGGAAAACTACGTTGAGCGCCTCTGGTGCTCCGTGGTAATCCGCAACGTTGGAGAAGCGAGGCTCTGATGCCAATGTAGGTCCAAGGTAAGTCCAAAATAAATAAAATGAACATTAACCATTTGCATTCAACTTAGAAGATTAAATAGGTTACAAAATAGGATTATTAACCACTTAGCATTAGAAGCGCTAACGATGATTAATAATAGATTATTCTAACAACCTAACTAAATATCATAAGATATTTAGTTATTAACCTTAGTTAACTAGAAGGTAATTCATAGAATAGTAAATATCTCCTATGGTAGAAAAGTAAATGTAATAACCTATGTAGTATAATGCAATATACTACCTATTTTACCCTAACATATGGATGCAAAAATTCAAGCCAAGGTGGTGATGAAATCCATCGTTGGTCTTGATCAAGGGCTAAGATTTTACGACCAACTCCTTGGTGTTTAAATTAGCACGTGGTGTGTGGGGTTCCTTTTAATTTGCATAAATGAAGGAAAAAATAATTAAAAACTCTCCTATGCAAGCAAATAACCAAAAAATAGAAGACATAAAGCAGAAAATGACAAAAGGTATTTAGGACCCCTACCTCTTCTCTGCCTAAATCAGATGCCTCTGAGTTTCTGCTCTGAAACTGTAGAGAGAGCTATTCGTCCCACCCAGTGATGAATTGCATAACTATATTCGTCATAGGGTGGGATGAATTCCCATTCGTCCCTGGGTAAGACAAATTTCAGCTCTGTACTCGTCATAGACTGGAATGAATAGCAGTCTAGCATTTGAAAAATTTGTACCTGCAAGCAAAAATAAGCAATTTTTGATCAAAATTTTGATCTCAAAAATAGAGGATAGGGTCCCACCATGATCACCACTGAAATCACGAGGATACAGAAGCAAAAAAGAAACACCAAGTGCAATACAAGCGAAGCCAAATATAGTGCTAAATCCTATGAATTGAAAATGTATTAAAGAAGAGAAACATAAATGAATCGAAACCAGATGGAAAGAAAATATGGAATACAACCCTTTTTATTAATTTTCTTTAAATCTTGGTTACAACACATCTCCTCCCTTTTAGGGGCTAGGAGCATTAAATAAGGTTTCATTACACCATGGGTGGTATGCCTTCTTCCACGTGCCCACATGTAAAATGGGTAGACCAAACATTTTCTTCGTTTGCATGAAAGGGTCTTTGATTCTTTTTTGCTCCTCTGGTGTTGAGATCCTGTGTTCAAGGAAATAGAAAACAAACAGTAGAACATGCAGATAAAATGAAACATGCGATCCCCAAATCCTATGATTAGTGCATGCATAAAACAAATAAAATGACAACTAAAACATATCGAAACAAGCTAAAAATTTGATAGAGGCATGAGAACATCACCGGGAAGGCATTCCAAAAACAACAGTAAAAAAATTTGCCACGTATTTCTAATCGCTCTGGGGTGGGACGATTAGACCTACAACAAAATGTCAGAAAGCACTATCCTAAATGTCCCATTCAGGAGGCTCCAAATCACCTACAAAGTTGGGGTTAGGTAAAATTGGGTATTTTGGAAAGACCTAGAAGGTCAGATTTTGCCAATTTGGCATCTATGGCTAAGAATTTGATGATGAGACCTGCATGTTAGCGAAAGTGAGAAATAACAAAAACATGATCAAAACTGCTCAAAATTACATGAAACTTAAATGCAAGCCTATCTAAGCAACCTAAAATAAAATGCAAAAATAACATAACTAAAATATTCTATAGATTTCTAATCGCTCCGGGGTGGGGCAATTAGGACTGCAGCAATGTGGGGGGCACCTGGGGGTAGGACGCATGCCGTTTGGGGCCCGATTTTAGCACCAATCCAATTGGAATGGGTCCAAAACCTCTTGTGGGGTGTTTTCAACAAATTTGGGTGGGATACTATGGCCAAATTTCAGGTTTGGGGTCCGGATTGCACTTCCAATAACCACCCAATGACCTCCCTTCCAAAAGAGAGATCAAGGATGTGAAAGGCACAATCAAAAGTGAGTATGCAAAATGGCAGCACTTCGTTGCTCAAAATTCTCCTTCTCCCCTATTTTTGGGGTGAGAAGACTCACCATTTTATAGACCTGATGGTATCTGTGTATGAGCATGCAGAGGTGCCACTTGGCAATCATGCATTTCTAAGGGGGGAGAATATTCCTCCTTGATTAAGGGCTCCATGACTGCCTCTATAACTGCCTCTAGCACTCCAAAATGCTCACTCACACTCCCATGCAATGAAGGAGGAGTTAAGTCATGGATCTGGGCTACCATTTTTTGATATTTGACCTTTTTTCGGTCAAACCTGCTATTTGCCCCACCTTGGAGCGAATACTGCTAATCGTCCCTGGGTGGAACAAATACCAGTTTGTAATCATCCCTAGGTGGAACGAGTATGGAGAAGAGTGCCTAAAAGATGTCAAATTGACCTCTGACCTTCCAAAACTACTATGAGAGTGGTTAGGACCACTGTTTAACCTTTGAGGGCTACCCTGGGGGTTGTGTGTGTCAATGCGATTAGTGTTTGTAGCCACATAATCGGATTGGTGCTGTTTTGGTGTCTACAATAAATTGGCATTCACCCTCAATTGAAATGATCCCAAGTTTTAGAATTCTCAAGCGATGAAGTGTTGTAGAAATTGAACCACAGATCCTTGATTTGTTTGTATTCTTCATAATTTTAACATAGTTGCATTGTGTTTTTATGCATTTTCTTATCATGTTTTAGTCATTTTCACTTTTACTTATCTTTCCATCCATATATGCTATTAAAACTTTTGTGTTCCTTGTGTGTAGATCATATATTTTCTACAAAGAAATAGGAGCACAAGAGTTTAACATCATCACCACTTACTGAGGTCATGAAGAAACCCTTTGAATAATGGTTTGTGGATGCAAGAAGGTCGTATAGTGCACCAAACTATTTTAGAGAGGGTTAAACCCTTGGATTATGTACTTATTGTATCACATTATTGAACTCCCTAAAGGGGATGTATTTGTAACCCATTTTGATCAAAACAAGTTATTTTTAATATAAAATGGACCCGATTTATCATTTACTTGTTTTATCATAGTTTGTTACATTGCATGCTCTTGTGTTCATTTATTGCAATCATACATTTCAAGTTATTTTACACTAGTTTTTTTGAGCATTTCAGTGGAGATCATGGTGGGACCTAGTCCCTATTTTTCAAAAGTATTACTGATTGTTGTTAATTTTTGGTGATTTTGAGTTGTAGGTACCATTGTCCCTTGTAGAGATGGTTAACATACATGACCATCTCATCCCTGGAAGGTTTGGTTCTATGACCAATTGACCATAGGGAATCTTGGTTCTACGACCACTTAACCCTAGTATGGTCTGGTTCTATGGTTGCTTGTTCTTAGGAAATCCTGGTTGTGTGACCACCTAACCCTGAGATAGCCCCAATTTGAAGTTGTTTTGACCCAAAACATTGGTATAAATGGAAAAAATGTTTTTTTGGGGGCTCCACCCTTGAACCCCCAAACAAGGGGAGAGGTGCCCCCCCTCTAACCCCCCTTGTGGACACTTGCAATTATGACTAGTGTGTGACCACCCACCTCAAACCAAAAAGACAAAAATTAGTAGTAAACGAGATCTTCATAAAATTTATGCTATCAAAGTAAGTGCATGTATCCTTATTTTCATATTCTCATAAAGAAAAGTAAAGAAAGTTTTAGATTACAAGAAAAAGAACCAAAAAAACAAAAAAAATCATAATCTTTGTTTGTTGTTTCTTTGGCTTGCTTGTTGCTGCCTACTTACAGGCTACTCATGTAGGATGCATTTTTAGATTTTTGAACATGAAATGTACATTTTATAGGAATCTAAATTTTGAAATTTCATTTTATATGCATTATAAAAACATCATCATATGCTCTATCCTTTATTTTTTTTGTAAAATAAAATGAACCACACACACCACATCCTATTTTAAACATCAACTAGTTGGATTTCACCACAAATCCTCGATCAAGACTAGTTAAGGTGGGATTCATTTCCACCTCATTGGCTTGCATATTTTTACATCATACCCTATTTTTTTGGCCAAGATCAGCTTCAAGAACCATCATAGTCATGGAAAATAGCACACACTCTTCTTCATAAGGTGTATTACTGACCACAGTGAACTGGGTGAGGACTGGTAGGACTTGTGCCCCCTCACCGAATATGGGATTCATTCCCATATTTTTTTGGGCTCCGTGAATTTGAATTCATCACCAGGCCTATGTGTGAGAGTGTACAAGTTAAATCCTTTTAACATTGAAGTATTACATCAAAAATATCAAAAACATGAACAAGAAAGAAAGAGAAAAAAATTAAAACACACAAAATAGTTTAGGGACTCACATTTAAAACTTAAATGAGAAATCACATTTTTTGATTGTGTATTTCTTTTATTGTTTGATTGTATTTTTTAAAACTTTTAAAGGAGATAATCACATGGTAACTACATGCAGCCAAGCCCGATCAAGGGTTAGTTCCATAGAATATTTCTAAGGAGGTCTTGAATGCCTTCGATACAATACTAAGGATCTTCTCATTCCTACATGATACCCAAAAATCTATCATGAGATTAACCATTCACCCATAGGATCCAACCACAAAGGTACCTCTACTAGGAGAACACTAATGTATTATCTACATGATCAATTAGATTATTCAGTTGGCCAACACTGATTCTAGACCATAACTAGACATACCAAATCTAATGAGGGGCCTAGTAAGAAATTCCACATTCCCTCTACATCATGGCATTCACCACCCAAAACTCCAATCCAACAACTGGTAACAATCCAGAGTATGTATATGTGAATTGCACGTATGCCATTAGTAGACATGACCATGGGCGAGTTAATACAATAACTCCCCATGCATTAGGAATCTCTCATGGATATTTTACATTCAATCAAGTTACAAGCCTAGGATTTTTATACTTTCACCAAGTTTTTGGGATACATAAAAACATACAAGAATCCTATTATAAAATTTCAAGATCATGAGATCAAACCTGTGTCCACTAATTTACTAGACCCTCCTTTGCACATCATCACGTGCATCAATAGGATACCTCATAAGTGAGTATTTGTTAACATAGGTCCCACAATAAATATTATTACCACAACTACATTGAAATATCTCAACCTTCCATATTCGTACATTGCAGCATACAATTTCACGTTGCAAGCATTTAACGATGCTTTATCTTCCACTTTGGAAATGATAGTCCTACCTACTCAAGTTAGAAAAAAAGACTATGTCTACATTTTTCTACATTTTAGAAGGTGTAAGACATGATAAAATACTACTAGGAAGGCATTGGATAAGATGCATGGAGTTCATCCCCTCCATTATGCATCAAAACATCAATTTACGTTCATGAAGGCTAGGTCCATGTGGTTAATATTGACCCAGACCCCTTCAAGTATTACAATAAGGATGATCATCTATAGGAGTCTACCCTTCCATCCACACACTTAGACACTAAATCCAATGATCTTATCTAAATTCTATATTTGACCTTGTTGTTAGTCATGAAGTTATCTTCACCACCGTTGGTACCATTGGTTTCTACTACCACCCCTCCTTCATCCTTAGTTATTATAACCAAGGAGGAGTTGAAAATGTCAACCATGGATGCTCCCACAACCATATTAAACATGTTAGTAGAAGACCTTCACATTCCTACCAATAAGGAGAAATGCATGGTTGTTATGGATGAATCATATCATATCATAACATATTCATACACCACACTTGAGGACACAGTTTACTTGACAAGACCTAAAATTGAAGAGTACATAGAACCCAATGTTACATTGATACCTATCATTGAGTCGATCAAGGATCTAGATCACTCTCCTACCAAGTCACTAACCATTGGTAGCATTTATGATTCACCACCTAAACATGGGAAACAAGAAAATCACTTTGGACAAGTTGATGAGGCATCCATGACTTATCCAAATGCAAATGCATATTCTCATGAATTTGTGGAAACGATCAATGTGATGACAGAGAATCTAAATCCTCTAAATTAATCTATGAAACTTGCAGCTCCATCCAACATTACCTCCATACAACAAGTTCTACCATCATTGTATTCGATCACACCTACTCCATCTCACTCAACATCTCCACAAAATCAAGAATAGGTATACCCACTATACCAAAATAGGGATAAGCTAGCTGCCATGGTTGAACACTCTAACTTGGAACAAGAGCTTGATCTATATTAAGAACAACAACAAGTGGATATATTCACTAGCCAAAATCATCATGGAACATCCACATATGCTTAGACATTGAGAAATTTTGATCCACACCTACTCAATTATCTCCTGACCCCCACATCCAATCCACCTTCACCACCTATCAGTCACCATTAGCTTCATCAATAACCATCTAGTCATCACCTCCACCAGTTTCACAACACATATTCGAATGGCTAGCCAAAATTGAGTTACAAGAGAGTCAAAAACATAATGATTTACAACAAAAAATTTCTTGACTCATAAGCATTGATTTACGATTGAGTCTAAAAAAAACTCAACCTCTTGATTATTAGGATCAACCTCCTCTTATATGGTCCAATGTTAAATCTCAACAAAATCAAGGGCAAAGGCAAAAAAATCATCCATATCATAATTATACGCCATTACCTGAGTCTTTGGTATCACTCTAATAGATTATGTGAGGCCAAGGCTATCAACTTGCCAGAAATATACCCCTTAGATCCTAATAATCCGAAACCAAAGTGGTATTGAGAGGAAAAATATTGTTCTTATAATCAACTAAATGGTCATGACATTCAGTCATGTATCACATTCAAGAACAAGATATAGGATATGCTTTAAAAGAATGGTCTTCAAATCAACAATCCTCTTATGTCCCAAAATCAACAAATGGATATACTCAAGGATATGTTACCTATGCAGGGGGTCAGGTAGAACAACCCAAGTAGGTGAATGAGATACACACAACCCTACCCCCTCATCAAAGTGTTCCACCTTGTCTACCTCATTCAAGACGTTGATCCCGTACTTGGACTCCTCTATCTGAGCCCATGCTGACAATCTTCCACAAGTTGTAGGAGGCAAAAGCAATTGTTTTACCTGACATATACCCCCTAGACCTGAATAGGCCTAAACCTAGGAATCATAGGGAGGGTCACTTTTACCTCTATCATCAGATAGAAGGTCATGACATTAACGATTGCTTTGCATTCAAACATGTGATCCAATATATTATCAATGGGGATGCTTTTTCCATATATGGCTTGCTTAAATTACATTTACAAGCCATAATTCAAGCCACATAATATTTTATGTAATCCCATGATCAATCATAGTCTCATAAATTTGACAAGCTACCTTGCTATTAAGTTATATTTTTAATGACTACTACAACCTTATTTCAAAAACTGTATGAGGCACATGTAATCACATTATCAAAAATAAAATTGAGAAAACCCAAACCTAGGTCAAACAATGAAATTCTCTATTGTACCTATCATTATCTGAATGGGCATGACATCTACAATTGCTACTCATTCAAGAATTTGGTTGAAGATATGATAGAACAAAATGAGCTTCATGCAGATAGTTCACTCATTTTACGCTATAAGGACATTGGCATTGCATAAAATTTTATACCATAATAGGAGGATCATATTATTTCACTCCTCCTAGCCAAGCCAATCACATTGCATTAGATAAAATGCGCATTGGGGGTGCTTAAGGTATCACACCTCCCCCCACCCAAAAAAAATGTAAAAAGTGGTTTTCACCACTAAAGCAAAAAAATCCCCTTTCTCACCAAAATTGAGAAAAAATACACAATAAAAATAATAATAAAAAAATAAGGGTGTAATAATCTTGAATCCCTGGAATCCTTAGTTATTTAAAAACCATGGGATGATCTCCATTACAAAAATGTATTGAATGAAACTTGCCTAGAAATGGGGTAGTCTTACGCATGGTGATATATCTATCATATTAGTGACCTTATTTTGTATAGACGAATGTCAACTTGTGATGCAGGAGAACCCAATGGTGTAAGAATGATCTTGCATCACCCAAAAAAAAATTGTAATTGTTTAATTTTGTAAAACTAGTAAAACTAGTTTAACTTGCAGGAGATTTTTGAAGGTCTTAGAGGTTGAATTTGAGTATTTTCAGCTAGATTTAGACCTTGGCACGAGGAACTAAGGCTGCCCCGCTTAGTTCATATCATTCCATTTTTGAAAATATGTTGTAATAGTCAATCGTGTCAACAGGCACGAAGTTATGACCTTGGAAAGTTGCCCCAAAATTTCAAATTTCAAACTCATAGTTTTAGGCGAGAAAGGAGAAAACAAGGTAAAAAGGGGGAAATTTCGAATTTGTAATCAGTTAGCCTCTATAAGATCTATCTTTGGGGAATAGAATGCAAGGAAGCTTTGGCTCATTTGGCAATTTTTCTCTATATTTTCTAGGTTGTATGTGTTTTTTTGATGCAACTCTACTTCAACTTGTGGATGAGCTAGCTTTCACTAGCTTGTATTGCCTAGTAGTCAAATTCAACTACATACAAAATCAGGATAATAATGACCATATGGTGATCCTAATTATAGTAATGGGTTGAATGAAACTCACCTAGAAATGGGGTAGCCTTATGCGTCATCTTAATGAACATCACATGCATCATCTTGGTCTTCCTAGCAGAATTTATCTTTCAATATCTTGTATATTTAGTATGCATCATTTAACTGGTTAACTAGGGTGTTTGAGTCTCATGAAAACCATGTTGTTCCTCTATAGCATATTGATGGTCATCCATCCATAATATACATTTTTATCATCTTACATATGATTGAAATTCAAATGTTTGACTTTGGTAAAAAGGTTAACATTTTGATTGATGACTTTTTTACATCTATGGTGCTTACATTTAGGTTGTTTTGTATTTTTTCATATCACATACATGCATTATCATCTTCAAAAACTTTGGGAAATAAAGGTATCAAAAATTTCCCCAATAATCAATCAAACAATCAATCTCCTTTGGTATGTTCAAGGTATCACACCTCCCCCAATAAATTACATAAACACATCAATTGCTAGGTTCAAAAAGTTGTGTCTTTTTTGTCAAAGATTGCACCCTTTGCCTTGCATACATACCAATCATCAAATTAATTGTTTGGTTCAAAAGGTTGCATCCTTTTCTCAAAGGTTGTACCCTTTGCCTTGCATTCATATCAATAAATACATCAATTGCTAGGTTCAATAGGTGGCATACTTTTTGTCAAAGGGTGCACCCTTTACCTTGCATACATATCAATCATCATATCAAAAATCCCCAAAGGTACTTAAGACATTTGGTCAAATAATCATCAAAAATCCCCAAAGGCACCTAATCCATTTGTTCAAATCATCATCAAAATGTCCCAAAGGCACTTAATAACTTTGGTATAATCACCCTCTAAAATACTCAAAAGCATTTAAGCCCTTTGGTCACACCAATAAAAAACCCCAAAGGTAATAACATGCCTTTGGTCACAATCAAAAGGCTCCAATGGTACCCACATTGCTTTGGTCAAAATTCATCAAAAAAATCCCAAAGGCACTTAAGCCCTTTGGTCAACATCAAAAACAAAACTCCAAAGGTAATCACATTCTTTTGGTTACAATAAAAAGACTCCATAGGCACCTAAACCCTTTGGTCACATAAAATCTAAAAAAATGAATGAATCTCGTACCTAGTGATTTAATTTATAAACTTGGTGATTGTAGCAATTAGTTTTCCATGCAATTCAATAAGATGAGTATATTACCATAAGATCACTCATCCAAATTAAGTAATAAATAGGTCAAATCAAGATTGTACTGGAGCATTCACCCTCTAAAATTTTTTAATGCTCCTAAAAATCCTACATCAAGTCATTTTGATCAAGTGACTCATCGCTTTCATCATTTTATCATTTCCTCATTGACTCATCACTTGAGGGGGTAGTCATTATATCACAAAATTCATAATAAAATCAATAATCAAACACTCAATCATGTAATTTGCATTCATTTAAGAATAATTTCCAGACACTATCATACACTTCCTTATTTGGTAGGACAAAAGTAAACATTTTGATTAAAAAAATTCTTAGCATTTGTGTAATTATGAAGGCTCATAGACCCATAGTGTCTCCCCATGACTGAAGAGTCTACCAAGGTCAAGTGTACTTCAAATTCGTAATCCTGGATGAAGGGTTTATTTAAATCAAATTCCTCAACTTATCAAAAGTAATGGTTCAAAAATGCACACTCTTCTCATGACTAGGGCATCCAAAATTGATCAGATTTGTGAGCATCTCCAAACCTCAATTTGAATATAGGTCATCTATGTTTGCTTTATATTGTGTTTTCACATAATGCGTCCCAAAAAGGGGATTTTGTAAACACTTAAAACATGTCATGTTGAGGAGACTACCTATTTGGACTCCTTGAAGGTGATATGATAAACCTTGGGCAACCTTAGGGCTAACAAATTGCTCTTCACCACTCAAAAAAGGACATTTTCCTTTGCAAATGTGGTTTTCCTACCCTAGAGTGACCCCTAGTCGAGGTCGTTCTACCTCGAATTGGACCCTAGTAAAGGCTGTTCTACCCTAGAGTGGCCCCCAGTCAAGGCTACCCTATCCTAGAGTGGTCCCTAGTCAAGGCCACCCTACCCTAGAGTGGCCCATATTCAAGACTGCCCTACCCTAGAGTGGCCCCCAATCAAGGCCATCCTACCCTAAAGCGGTCACAGTAGAAGTGGAACAAAAAAAAGAATCCACACATGGGCTGGAAACACCAATTTCATGCATGATCGTACCTAATTTAACACATATTTTAAAGCCCAACATAGTGTTTTTTAGGTCAAAAGAGCCAAGTGGCATTGCATGTGATTTTAGGAAGAGCATGTAGTCCACCTCTCCTATGTAGAGATTCATTACCAATAATAGGTTTCATTCAACTGATATATAAATTGGCATTCACTCTCAATTGAAATGACCCCAAGTTTTAGATTTCTTAAGTGGTGAAGTGTTGCAGGAGTTGAACCATGAATCCTTGATTTATTTGTATTCTTCATTTTTTTAGCATAGTTACATTATGTTTTTATGCTTTTTCTTATCATGTTTTAATCATTTTTCACATTTACTTATCTTTCCATCTGCATATGATATTAAAAATTTTGTGTTCATTGTGAGTAGATAACATATTTTCTACAAGGGAAGAGGATCACAAGAGTTTAACATCATCACCGCTTGTTGAGGTCATGAAGAAACCCTTTGCAGTATGGTTTGTGGATGCGAGAAGGCCGTATAGTGCACCAAACTATTTTAGAGAGGGTTAAATCCTCAAATTTTGTTCTTATGGTATCACATTATTAAAATCCCTAAAGGGGATGTATTTGTAACCCATTTTGATCAAAAGAAGTCATTTTTAATATAAAATGGACCCGATTTATCACTTACTTATTTTTATCATAGTTTGTTACATTGCATGGTCTTGTGTTTATTTATTGCAATCATACATTTCAAGTTATTCTACACTATTTTTTTTAGCATTTCACTAAGAAGAAAATCCCAAGCCACTCTATCATACACATTATTCATTTCAAAATTGATAAGAGTCCCAGGCCTCCCACTTTGATCAGTAGAGTGGATGAGCTCATGAAAAACAATAAAACCATCCAAAATCTATCGTTGGGGCATGAAACCACTCTATGGAACATCAATGATTAAAGTGAGAAAACTTTTAAGTCTATTTGCCATGGATTTAGTCAGAATTTTGAAAATCATTTTATACAGGATAATCAACCTGAAATTTGTAAATCCTTTGGCACCCGATGATTTAGGCAGTAAAACCAAAAATGTGGAATTTATGTAGACACCAAAACAGCACCATTCGATTAAGTGACTACAAACACTGATCGCATGCACATACACAGCTTTCAGGGCAGCCTTTAGAGGTCAAATAGTGGTCTTAACCACTCACACAACAGTTTAAAAGATCAAAACATGAGCAGAGCAAAGTCGGTCATTCTAGAGCCTTTAACAAACTTCAAAGCCTTCTTAGCCTTCTTCAAGCCAAGCCTTTATCCGCGCCAAGCCTTTTGTCAAAAACCAAGCCCTGGCCGAAGTGTCGCGATATCGCGACACTTTGGGCCCCGACCCAAAGCGGGCCCAAAGTGTCGTGATATCGCGACACTTTGGGCCCCGACCCAAAGCGGGCCCAAAGTGTCACGATATCACGACACTTTGGGCCCCGACCCAAAGTCGTCCCAAAGCATCACGATATCGCGACACTTTGGGCCCCGACCCAAAGCCGGCCCAAAGCGTCGCGATATCGTGACACTTTGGGCCCCGAGCCAAAGCCGGCCCAAAGCGTCGTGATATCGCGACACTTTGGGCCCCGAGCCAAAGCCGGCCCAAAGTGTCGCGATA
Source organism: Wollemia nobilis (assembly GCA_028583015.1). Classification (NCBI taxonomy): domain Eukaryota; kingdom Viridiplantae; phylum Streptophyta; class Pinopsida; order Araucariales; family Araucariaceae; genus Wollemia; species Wollemia nobilis. The sequence continues at coordinate 3,010,208 of JAQPPZ010016040.1, read as the reverse complement.
TCGCGACACTTTGGGCCTCAAGCCAACACCTGGCCAAAGTCAAAAGCATACATTCGACCATCCAAGGAACGACCGCCATGTGGCACCTCTACGTGTCCCTTCTCGAAGAGACCCCATGGCTCTGTAAAATGACGGACTTCACCAACCGAAGTAATGAGACGAGCACTCTCAACAACAAATCCAGCCTGAGGCCATACTTCATAACTACTGACACGATTTTCTAGCAAGAATCTCTATGTGAGCCATGCCTCATAATGACCCGATAAGGATCAAATTTGAGCGGCGCCTACGAATTTAGGGTTTTGAACATTAATGCTCTCAGAGGCCGAACCCTCTATAAAAAACCGGCTCGATACGCAATATGGGACTGCGAAGCATTTTGTTAACACAACGAAGTGCTGCTCATTTGGATATCCGACTGTATCAATCTAAGTTCACCTTCTTTACATCTAGAATCTCTCACAAATAGAGGTTGGTGGGTGATTCTTAGAAGAGTGAACCGGACTTTCACACCCGACAATGGATCACTGCATCCCACTAATTCGACGACAAAACATAGCCTTAGATCTCGAGCCCATTCCTAGTGGATTGGCGTCGAGACTAAGTGTAAACCAGGGGTGGCCCGCTTGGGCAGCCCATGAACGTTTCTAGTTAATGCAATATATGTTGTTCTATTTTGAAATACATTGCAAAAACTAACAGTATCGAAATAGCTTATTCTTTACGTTGTTCAAATAAAATTTACGTTAGAATATATATCGTGTCATACGTTATATGCTCGAATGCGTCTTGCAACATGTTTTATCAAATATTTTCATGCAACACAATGAAGTGCTAACTTGCAGGCAATAACATTAGAATCGGTTGATTATTTTAATGACTGTCCATGTCTCATGTATTGTGCTGTCTTCAAGTAGAATAAAAATAACAGTTTATGTTTTACATCCTCGGATATATGCCATTTCGAATGTATACTATTCTCTGTTCTCGGCAAAAGTTGTAGTTTCACGAAGAGTTGTTTTATTCATGCATCTGATCTATCTTCATATGTATGCTAAAGTCAGAAGGTTCTGCCCTCTTATTACAGGTGCTACTAATGTTCTTCTCATGTTTCTGAATGCAGGGTAAGCGGCTGAACGTAAGATAGGCAACGGCTAACAAGATTCATCAAACATCAAGCGGTGGCAACACTACAGCTAGCCCATTTTACGTGTGGGCATGCGGAAGGGGATCACTGTTCATCTGTTGTAACCGAGAATGTGTAACTGAAGAGAGATACTGTAACCGAGCGGAATTACATTAATAAAAAGGGCTGTGCTCTTGTTTTTAATTTAATTCTATCTGTGTTATTTTATGCCTCGATTTAGTTCTATTTTATTTGCATCTCAGTGTTTTATTTCTGAAATCTCATGCTTTCAATTTACATTAGTAAAGATAAATTAGATCTATGTACCTCTCTGATTGTTACAAATATTAGGACCGAGAATATGCCAAAACCTCTAAAAAAATATAGGTGGTAAACCATCTAGACCTAGATCCTTAAGACATCCCATTGAGAATATCGTCTTTCTGATCTTGTCATCATTGAAGGGATCACCCAAGATATTTTTTATATCTTCGAAGACTATCGTTAGGATGTTATAGAGAAGATAATTTTCTGCTTACAAGTTTTTGGGAACTAAGGAGCATAACAACTCTTAGAAGAACTTCACAACACTTTTCCTAATTTTGTTAATTTCTTAGTAACCTCACCATCCATATTTCTTATTTTATTGATCCTATTGTGATTCTTGTGCCTCAGTGTGGGTGTATGAAAATATTTTATATTTTTATCTCCTTATTTGAGATCTTGTGGTTATTTTGCATTAAGTATTTAGCATCAAAATCTAACAATGGTATCAAAGCCAAAATGGATATCGATAGTGTAGGCCCAAAATGGCCACATACTTAGGAAAATTTTGAAATTTTTTACCTAAGGCATGGAGTTCCCATCCCGCACATGTTTTAGTGTATATTGGAGTGGATCCAAAACAAATGTTCTCAATCCACCAAACACTTAGTGTGTTTTTGCACTAGGAGCAATTCCACATTGTTTCTAATGTTTTTGACTCCGGACTGGCGACATGTCTCGAATTTGCAAATTTTTTTGGGGAAAGATGGCATCAACATAAAAAATTTATGGATTGGTTTTAGCCTTATATTTTTAACATATTCTAAGCATCTAACTATTGAAGATCCCAGTTTTGAGAAGCGCATAGAACATTTTTACCCGAAATGGTGATAAGAGGCGAAAAATAAAACGAAGGCATGTAGATTCATGAAAAAGGTCATTTTGACTAAATTTATTTTAGATTGGTGACAAGAAGAATTGTATACTAATATAAGTGTGGAATGAAATAAGACTTACCTTTATATTGTGACAAATTCGGAATGGTATTCTGAATTAATACACTTGCTTCGGTCTAGAATAGAATCTGCAAAGGTTTTGAAGGAAATATGATGTCATCAATTTTTTTGTGTAGATTTTTCAATGCTTCATCACAAAAAAGAGAAAACAAAGGGTAGGGAGTGAATTTCATCCCGATTCACTTTTAGTGAGTTTTGTTCCAGATTGGCATTCTGTAGGTTCTGAGGCATAAAAGGTGATGTCATTAATTTTAAAAGTAGAATGGTGTTTTGGTTCTTCCCCACCATTTATCCAGTAATATTTCTTATAAAATCATAGTCGTGCGGTGGGGGAAGATCTAAAATCAATATTTTGCCAATAATTTTGAAGTATATTAAGGTTATTTCTCACCAGATTCAAAACACATTCATTTGGAGGAGGAAACCGAAGCATTGAGGATTTCAAGAAAACAAGAACCTAAGATGGTTGCAGATCTATTGCGATGAAGGGTTTCCAAGAAATATTAACAATGCAAATGAAGTCCCCAATGGCCATAATTTCAGTTGATATTGAATGACCAACAAGTTACAAAGGCTTTGAGCTGCCATGGTGCTCCACTTGCAGTGGATTTTGTGGAGGATTAACCGGTAAGATAATACCAGCTAGAACTCTATACTAAGTTGTAAATGATAAATATTTGTAATGTTCTTAATATTTTTAACTCTACAAACTATAAATAGAGGTTGAACCCTCATTTTTAAGGGTTAGATCTAGTGTGTTTACCTATGCTACTGTAAATATTCCTAAGAGCTAATGAATGGAGCATTACATTAATTTTCACCTCAAGTTTTATGTCTTCATAATTCGATATCAAAGGTTCAAATTCCTAAGTTGTATTTATGTAAATACTTGAATGGTTAGTTTATTCCAGATTAATAGATTACTAACTACTATGGTAATTGAAATCTACTTTTGAATTGGATCTTTATAGGTAGGGAGCACATTTCTATAAAATATAGATATTGATTAATTTTTCTATTTGGATTGTCATTGTTTAGATATTGAAATTGTTGTCTGCAATATTTTTTTGTTGTTCTTTAATGAATGAATGTGCATTTAATTTGGGATAATTTTAATCTAAGTAATGTGTTTTTAAATTAGTTTATGGAAGCTTTTTTGTTGTAGTGACAATGTTGTTAGCCTATCAATCCACTATTGTTCATATTTTCTAACCCTAATATTTTCTTATCTTGATCTCTAAAACCCTAACTGAGCATAATTGTGTCAACACCCTATTTAAGTTGACAAGGAGACATACTACTCTAGAGGTTGGATTTGAAACCCCTATTTTAGTCCATCCAATATTGAGTGTTGAGCTATAGCTATCGGGTGCATTCCTGGACAAAAAATAGGAAGATATACAATCATAGGATTGTGTAAAACTTGATGCAATTCAGTACCCAATAGTTTTTAGTATGCCCAGTGGAAAAAGTTCACAAGGAACACGAAAATCCATCATATGAGTTATTGTTTTATATCTACCCAAAGGAATCAATATTTGGTGAATTATCTTCACCTTGTAAGCAAAGAATAGCAAATTCACCTGGCAACTCCCTAGTCTTTAAAACCAAAAAAGAATCACCCCTGTAGACCAATATCCTTTCATGTATACTAAGTATTTCAAAATGAATAACCCTAAATCCTATTTCTATTGTGAATTACCTTATAGAGGGTCTAATATTATAAGAATTTTGAATCAATATTTCCTCTCAAAAAAATATCTTCGTAAGTAAAATACTGTATTTAATCCAATAGTCCCTCAAACAAGATCTATAGCTAGAAATATGGTACAAAATGTGGCCCCTAATCAACCATTACAGAAGTACCCTAGCTACAACATAGCTGGTCCATTGAGGTTAGACCAAATGAATGCCATTCCCTAGGTTGTATCAAAGGCTATCCCTACTTAATATGGATCTAGAAAGACAACTTATGAACACTATCAGGATATTTTAAATCTGATAGTAATTCACAACATAAAAGAGGAGGATATTATTGTGAGAATTCTAACCCTGTCCTTTAGATGAAAGATTTTGCATTGGTTTAGAACTCTGGAAGATAACACCATCACTTCATGGCAAGAATTGGTTGAGCTATTTGTGGAAGAATTTAATGAATCTACTGACCCTTTCTCCCTGCTCAACCAATTTACATCCAGGTAGAAATATCAGCAAGAAACTATCTCAGATTTCAATTTGAGGTTTAGCAAAATATGGAATAGAATTCCCATCACAACTAGACCACCTATATGTTTGGCATATATGTATTATATTAGAGCTCTTGTATCAGAGCTAGTATTGTAAACACAACAATCTGGAGTAGAAACCTTCCCCCAAGTTTATAATGCAGCAGTTCATGCTGAGAATATCCTAATTAATGTGGGGAGACTACCCCCCAAAACTGTTCTACCTTATAACATAGAAAATACTAATGGCTAAAGATAATATGCAAATCCATCTTACATGGATCCCATTTCTTTATTATCCCCATATCCATAAATTAATGCAATACCTCAACCAAAACCATCATATTCTACAGTTACTTTCCCTCCCCTTCGTTCTCAAGCATCCCAAGAGTTTTTTGCTATTATTGATATACAAAATACTCTAAATAATCTAAGTAACATAATGAATTCAATGGAAAAGAGAGACCACGAAAGGTCACAAAAAATGAGATTTCTATATGTTAAAAATATTAGAGACAGGTCCTAGTAATAGTACTAGGGTCATAGTGAATGCAGTATATGAGGAGCTTTAGTGTTCTTCAGATACTACTCTTTAAAATGTCTAATGTCTAGTATATAATAATCCTCATGAATCATTGTCTTGTATTATATACAAAAACCATGTCCAACAAGATATGGATCAAGCTAAAGGAAATAAAAAGGGAAGAGTAAACATGTTACGATAACCTGATCAAATCATGGTTAGGAAAGAGCTGGATGAGGACAACCCAATTGTTGTTATGACAAGGTCTGGAAAGAAATCCTTGCAGGTAGATCCACAAAAGATAGGACTATTACAAGTCCCTTCTTAAAAAACAAATGACCCTCTTCCCCAATGCAGTGATGTTTTTCCCATTCCTCATGCTAAAGGGAAAGAGAAGACATAAAGTCTTCCTAAAAGGTTAAAAAGGAAACTAAAGGAGACCAGATTATATCTAAAGATGAGGCTCAAGAAATGCTTAGATTCCCCTCTATTACCAAAAGGTAAAGAATAGAATCCAGTCAGTAGTATAAAAGAAAATATGGTGAGCTATAAATAAGGCTTGAAAGACCTTCCCTGGCTAGGTCTGAGTATAATATTATTGAATAAATGAAAAACATTCCATAAAAATCCATTATGTATGACACTTTGTTCATTCCTAGTCACATTTATTTTCTTAATGCTTTCCTCAATAAGTATCCAAAAGATAAACAAGCCACAACAATCCTTAGTATGCCATAAAAAAATAAAGATATGTCCCCTGTTGTTTTAAATAATAAGCCCCATCCTTTCTATATATCCCTATGTATGGAAGTTTGGATAGTCTAAAAATGTATGATAGATTTAGTTGCATCAACCACAGTTATGCCCAAAGAAGTCTATGAAGAAATGGGTATGGAGTATATCCTATCTTGTCCTAGAGTATTATAATTAGATGGGACACCTGTTAAGATAGTAGGAGTCATAAAGGATGTATTAATGAGGCTAAAAAATCCCCTAAGGTGATAATAGTACAATAAATATTAGTGTTGATCTAGAGCCCTACTTTGAATTATGCCTTTCAATGGAGTTTACTAAAAAACTAGGTGGATGTATGTACATGGATCATTCTAGCGTGGAAATTTATTTCAAAGGAAAGAGAATAAGAATAACACATGAAAATCCAATAGCTTATCATATTGAAAAAATTGAAGAAGACATGTGCAATATTACTCCCCTAAAGCAATTTGAGTTGGTTGATAATTTTGAAGAATTGGATATAGAGGATGAGTTGCCCTTCAGATAGGATTACAATAAGTTTGGAACTGGTATGGGGACATATAGTATCTTAGCTAAATCCATGCTATATCTAATCAATATTTGATAGAAAATAAATCATGGATCATGCACTTTGGTGATGCTAAATGTAAAAATGGTGAAGGAGTTGGTGTGGTACTACAGTCCCAATCAGAGGGGACAAAAATTTTTACCTATAGACTAACATGGTCATGTATAAATAATGCTATAGAATATGAGGCTTTATACATTGGACTGATGCAGGAAGAAAGCATGGGCACTAAAGTACTGAATATATATGGTGAATCTGAGTTAATTGTCCATTAGGTAAGGAAAAAGTGCATCAGTAAGCACCATTACCTAAAATATTATAGAAATAGGGTATGGGATCTGATGGAATCCTTTGATGCCCTAAATCTAAATTTTATTCCCAAAGATAAGAATACTCTAGTAGATTCCTTAGCAATGAAGGGAGCTAAATTCAACCTTTATGTAGACTTTGGAATCAAGAAATCCAAGGAAACCAAAATGATTTTCAAACCTACAGTACCAGATAAGCAAATTTTTCGGTAGGTTTTTTATAGTGATGAACACATAATTGATTTTTTGGTAAGAGAAGCATGTCTCTCCACTATACAAGAAGATAATATAGTAGATATTGATCAAAAAGAGGTTATTTAACTAAGGAATAATCACATTCCTAGAGGATTGGTCACTCTAGAAATATTATTTGACAATGAAGATAGAAAAAAACCAGAGCTATGAAAGTTAATAAAAAAAATTATAAATAAGTTGAAGTCAATACTGAAAAGAAGCTCAATGTTGGAGTTTTATTTTCATCATAGAAAGTAGAACACATCAAATCCCTATGTCTAAAATACCAATATTGAAGAACACAAGCTTATACTGAGAGGGGGGGTGAACAGTATAAGACCTCTTTTTACTTTTTCATTTATACTTCAAAACAATAAAGCAATATACCCAAAGCAATATAAAATAAATGCACAATATCATCCACAAAGTGACACCAATTTTAACGTGGTTCACCCAAAATGGCTGGGCTACATCCACAAAACTTTTCTCTAAAAGTTATCTCAAAGTTCTTTGGGAATCCTTCCCAATTACAATGTTTATGAGCCTCAGCCCAAAGGAGATACCTTCCCCCAATTAGAATTTATGAGCCTCTGCTCAAAGGAGATACCTTCCCCTCTACTTTGGAAATGATCCCTCAGAAGATCAACTGTCTCTACCTCTTGCTAGCATGTGGAACTCCTTTCCATCGAAGACCTCCTGTCCTCAATGCTTAGCCTAAGAGACCTCTACCTTTTATGATCATGTCCATAGCAGCTCAACAACCTGTACCAAACACAGTCAGTTGGTCTAGTACAAGTATTCCTCTATCTGTCAGATCTTTCCAATGGTTAAGCTTGAAAAAATCAATCCTCTACACACAAGCCTTCTCAAAGACTTGCCAAATCTGTCCTCAGGTTCTTCTCAAAGAACTAGTGCACCTCTGTCCTCAAGTTCTCTGATAGAACTATCAAACTTAGCTCACAAGTCCTCAGCTAGGACCTGTCCAAATCGGCTCACAAGTCCCCACCGGAACCTGTCCAAAACTACTCACAAGTCCCCATAAAAAACTGTACAAGACTACTCACAAGTCCCCACCGAAACCTGTCCAAAACTCAGCAAGCTCATGAAGAAAAAAAAAACTTTCTTAGTAGGAAATCACAAGGTGAATTGTTAGAGACCCAATGTGATTTTTCAAACTCATAGAAGCATAAAGAGAATTGTTAGAGACTCAATATGTTCTATACTCAACTCCCAATCTCAAAACTCAACTCAAATCAACTCAGCTCAAACTCAATCTCAAATATGAAAACTCAACTCAATATCTGAAATGGATAGGATAGAATGCTTTCTTTCAAGAACATGAAACCCCAACAATTTCCAACTATGCAAAGAATCACATAACAATGATACTCATGTTCTTTTCACCATCAATTAGGGCTTTAACAACAATGCTCATCAAACAAGGTTCAATCAACACCATTCAGCTCAAAATACAACCTTGAAGCATTTCACAATCAACATTAGAAAAGGAAACAAGTAGAACTCCTTTTCTCTCCAATATTGTTTGAACAAAAAGCATCCACCAACTCAAATCAACAAGAGCACACACAACTTTTCAAATCATCAACAAAGGAGTAAGCCCAACACTTTAACAAAGTAAAGAATAGCTTGATTATCACCAATATAATGAAAGCAAATGTCAATCTCAAAGCTGCCCACTTAAGGTTTCACAACTTCACACAAGAAGCAATTTTAACCTTAAAACATCATGCTTTCATTTCCATAATCAACCAAAAGCACTCTCAACATTACAAGAAAAATTTATCCCTTATACACCTTATTTCTCCCTTATAGTCTTATAAAAAATAAAATTTATTTCTCATAAGAATGCAATAAGATATTTCAAACAACACCTTCAAAAGAATATTTTATCAAAATAAAACAAGCTTTAAACTCCTTATAACTCCTAAGTTGTTTTTCCCTCTAATAAACTTCCTCCATCCGCAAAATACACTTAGCAAAAATTAATTTCTAAAATACCTTGGCCAACATAAAAAATCATGCTATGGAGAAATTGCACACAAATTCTAACACCACCTGCTGCGTCCACTTCATGATGAAAAACCCTTTCACGTTATTCGAATGCAAAACCTCCCGTTCGGGTAGCGCACCAACAGCCTAGCCACTACTGGTGCGCCAAAGGCGCCTAGTGAGGTTTAAACCTCATGCTATTAGCCTTGTTCCTTCTATGCCAGGGATTAAATAAAAAAATAGTGCCTCCCTTTCTTCTAACGTGAACACGAAGACGAAAACCTTACGACGGATTTACGACAAACGATGAGTACACAATCGGAGAAGAAATTCGAACAGCGGATCACGAAATCATAGCGAGGAAGAAATTGAATAGCAGATCACGAATTCACAGCAAGCAACTCTTTTCAAAATGCGGATGGGATCATTCTTGATTTTCATCAAGGGAGATTTATATGCATTTTTACCATAAGCTCTTGACGTCGACGAGGAGTTTAACACGTCGACGGAGGTCTTGGATAGCTCCCACAATCTTAAAACATAGCGCCATGGGTTAGGAGAACCCATTGCAAACAATAATTTAATATTTATTTAAAACTAATTAAATGGAACCTTAACAAGGTTTTTAATTATTTAAATAAATACTTCCTCCTGGACCTAAATGCATTAAACTAATGCATCCACCTATAATTTTTAAACCTGCCAACTTGGGGTTTACAAAAGACCTTTGAAATTGTCATGCCGGAACCTCCAAGAAACCTTTTATTAAAGAAAATTTTTTGACATCAAACAAATTCCTTCAAGAGCTTCTTGACATCAATGACAACTTATACACATGATCAAGGGCAATGTACCCAATGTACCCAAAATTTCCAACAATCTCCCCCTTTGTCATTGATGGCAAACCTTTACTGAAAACACTTCTCAAGAGCCAAAACTAAAACCAACTGTGCTAACAACTGAGAATCTTCCTTTGAAGTTTTGCTCCCCCTGACTTGAAGCTCTCCCATTCACTTTGAAGCTCTCCCCCTTACTCATATCTATTCCCCTTTGTCATCAATGGCAAAGGGTCACCTTTGGGGCTCGGGACTAAGAATGAGCCTCTTAGCTTAGTCCCTCCCCCACCTCCTGATGAGGTGATTAATTCTAGGGTGGGAGTAAAACTCCCATTAGGAACTGATCATCATCAGCATCTATAACTTCCTTGTCGGGCCTTCTCTTGAACTCTTTGTCCATATTCCTGTTCTTGTCACTGTTCTTGTTATTGTTCTCATCCCTGTTCTTGTCCATGCCTTGATCCTTGGACCTGATCATGCCACTGTTCTTGTTCTTGTATTTTGGAATTTTAGCTCTACACTGTCTGATTATGTGATCTTCATTGTTGCACTTGAAACACTTGATGATGTTGTTTCTCTAAGGTAAACCTGATCTTTGAATCCACCAGTTCTAACCAAACCTATTCTGACCAAACCTGTTCTGGCCAAACCTATTCTGACCAAACCTATTCTGACCAAACCTGTTCTGGCCAAAATTGTTCTGACCAAACCTATTCTGACCAAACCTGTTCTGACTAAACCTGTTTTGATCAAACTTGTTCTTGTTATTTACCCTGCAATAGACTACCTTGTGCCCAAACTATTTATAAGAGTAGCAATACCCTTGAAAGTAACTAGCACTTCTGAAACTGTCATTTACCTTTTTCACTTGAGCCATGCAATGTAAAGCCATGTGACCAAACCTATGACAAGCAAAACATCTGCCTTGAAACTTTCCTTTATTGGACCTCTTGGGTCCTAAATACTTCTTCTCATTCTGAATTTTGTTTTCTATTTCTATGCATCTATCATTCAAGGACTCCTTTTCTGAAATACTTTCTTCAATAGAACTCTCTTCCTTTTGGAGTCTCTTACTAGACTCTCCAACTTGTTCCTTGTGTGGCTTAACAAAACCAAGGCCTATTTTATCTGTTGTATTTCTTTGACCTTTGATGAGTGACTTAACATTTTTGGAGCTATCTTGAAACTTGTAAAGCTTATCCTTGTACTCTTTAGTTTCCTCTTTCAAAGAAGCCATTTTTTGTTCTAACTCACTATACTCAAGAACCTTAGACTCTAACTCATCCTTGATTTCTTGTGTCTTTTTTCTTTCATTTTTCAAAGCACTAAGAGAACTAATAAGTTCACCTTCAAGGTCTACTTCACATTCCTCTATATCTTCCTTTATTTGTTTGCTTTTTGAATCATCAAAGCCTTTTTCAGATTTCTTATCACTAGAGGTGCTACCATTTTCAAAAACCATACATGCAACTTCCTTATAGTTTTCTGAAGCATCCTCATACATACTAGAAACCAAATCATTATTTGTGCAATCATCCTCAAGGTGACCAAAGTTTCCACATCTAAGACATTTCATGATAATGAATCTATGTTTCGGTTCTTCCTCTTTTTCTGATATGAACAACATCTCATTTTCATCATCACTTGAAGAACTTTCACTATCACTAATAGAACACTTACTTGCTTTGTCTAGGTAGAAACTCTTCTTGTTCTTATGAGAATACCTCTTTCCTTGATTGTTGTGATTATATTTGTTCTTCCTGTGATGCTTGTGCTTTTCAGAATCCTTGCTTTTAGAATCCTGTTTATCTTCATCACTTTCATTCTTGGGAACAATATAGTCAATAGCATAATGACCAAACTTTCCACAATTGAAACATCTTATATTTTTCATACTTTTGTGCTTTCTAGAGAAATTGCCTTTCTTGCTATAATATGCCTCTTCATCACTAGAAGACTCATCACTATCTTGAAGCTGTTTACCCTTGGATTTCTTGGTAGCCTTGAAAGCTACCTCTTTCTTGACATCAACCTTCACTTGATTTCTTAACTCAAATGCTGCAAGTATACTATGGAGCTCATCATTTTTCAACTTATCCAAATCTTTAGCTTCCTCAATAGCAGAAATATTTTCACTAAATATATTAGGAAGAGATCTTAAAATCTTATCACAAACATCATTTTCAGCAAGCTCAAGACCTAAGTCTTTCATGGAGTTAACAACCTCATCCATACGAAGCATGTAGTCACTAATATTTTCATCATCATTCATCTTGAGTTGTTCAAACATACCTTTGAAGTGTCTCAACTTGGCCTTTCTGACATTTGTATCACCTGTATGAACCACCTTCAACTATTTCCACATTTCAGTAGCTGTCTTGCAGTGAATCACCTTGGTGAGATCTGCTTTCTATAAGCCTTTTAGGATTGCATTCATTGCCTTTGAATTGCTGTGATGTAGGAGCCTTTCTTCCTTAGTAATAGGACCATGTACAGGAATAGTGTACTCATCTTCAATCACTTCCCAAACCTCATTACCAAGTGTCATTAGATGAACCTTCATCCTTGCACTCCAAAGACAAAAATCTAAAATAGGTGTTGCATTGCCACTTGAATGATCCATTGTGTTCTTTACTAGCTTTTACTTCAAGTTGTTAAACTTTATGAAGGCACCGGCTCCGATACCAATTGAAGAACACAAGCTTATACTGAGATGGGGGGTGAACAATATAAGACCTCTTTTTACTTTTTCCTTTATACTTCAAAATAGTAAAGCAATATACCCAGAGCAATATCGAAGCAATGCACAATATCATCCAAAAAGTGACACCAATTTTAAAGTGGTTCACCCAAAATGGCTAGGCTACATCCACAAAATTTTTCTCTAAAAGTTATCTCAAAGTTCTTTGGGAATCCTTCCCAATTACAATGTTTATGAGCCTCGGCCCAAAGGAGATACGTTCCCCCAATAAAAATTTATGAGCCTTTGCTCAAAGGAGATACCTTCCCCTCTGCTCTGTAAATGATCCCTCAGAAGATCAAATGCCTCTACCTCTTGCCAGCATGTAGAACTCCTTTCCACCGAAGACCTCCTGTCCTCAATGCTTAGCCTAAGAGACCTCTACCTTCTATGATCACGTCCACAGCAGCTCAGCAACCTATACCAAACATAGTCAGTCGGTATAGTACAAGTCTTCCTTTGTCTGTAAGATCTGTCCAACACTTAAGCTTGAAAAAATCAATCCTCTACACACAAGCCTTCTCAAAGACTTGCAAAATATGTCCTCAGGTTCTTCTCAAATAACCAATGCACCTCTGTTCTCAAGTTCTCTGATAGAACTATCAAACTCAGCTCACAAGTCCTCTGCTAGGACCTGTCCAAATTGGTTCACAAGTCCCCACCGAAATCTGTCCAAAACTGCTCACAAGTCCCCAGCGAAACCTATCCAAGACTACTCACAAGTCCCCACCGAAACCTGTCCAAAACTCAGCAAGCTCACCAAGAAAAAAAAATCTTTCTTAGTAGGAAATCACAAGGTGAATTGTTAGAGACCTAATGTGATTTTTCAAATTCATAGAAGCATAAAGAGAATTGTTAGAGACTCAATATGTTCTATACTCAACTCCCAATGTCAAAACTCAACTCAAATCAACTCAGCTCAAACTCAATCTCAAATCTACTCAGCTCAAACTCAATCTCAAATCTGAAAACTCAACTCAATATCTGAAATGAATAGGATAGAATGCTTTATTTCAAGAACATGAAACCCCAACAATTGCCAACTATGCAAAGAATCACATAACAATGATACTCATGTTCTTTTCACCATCAATTAGGGCTTTAACAACAATGCTCATCAAACAAGGTTCAATCAACACCATTCAGCTCAAAATACAACCTTGAAGCATTTCACAATAAACATTAGAAAAGGAAACAAGTAGAACTCATTTTCTCTCCAATATTGTTTTAACAAAAAGCATCCACCAACTCAAATCAACAAGAGCACACACAACTTTTCAAATCATCAACAAAGGAGTAAGCCCAACACTTTAACCAAGTAAAGAATAGCTTGATTATTACCAATTTAATGAAATCAAATGTCAATCTCAAAGCTGCCCACTTAAGGTTTCACAACTTCACACAAGAAGCAATTTTAACCTTAAAACATCATTCTTTCATTTCCATAATAAACCAAAAGCACTCTCAACATTACAAGAAAAATTTATCCCTTATACACCTTATTTCTCCCTTATAGTCTTATCAAAAATAAAATTTATTTCTCATAAGAATGCAATAAGATATTTCAAAAAACACCTTCAAAAGAATCTTTTATCAAAATAAAATAAGCTTTAAACTCCTGATAACTCCTAAGATATTTTTCCCTCTAATAAACTTCCTCCATTCGCAAAATACACTTAGAAAAATTTAATTTCGAAAATACCTTGGCCAACATCAAAAATCACGCTATGGAGAAATTATGCACGAATTCTAACACCACCCGCTACGTCCACTTCATGATGAAAAACCCTTTCATGTTATTCAAACGTGGAACCTCCCATTCGGGTAGTGCGCCAATAGCCTAGCTGCTACTGGTCCGCAAAAGGCACCCGATGAGGTTTAAACCTCACACTATTAGCCTTGTTCCTTCTGTGCCAGGGATTAAATAAAACAACAGTGCCTCCTATTGAGTGATATTTTCACCTGATTGTGAAAACACACTCTCCGATAGGATTTGGGTTCTAAATCCTCTGCTTGCAAAGAAATTAAACAAGTAACTTCTCCAAGGTTCCTGTTATGTTAGAATTTTGCATCCGTGTATTAATAATCTCAAATAAAGATATTCAATTAAAATGCTTGGAACACCTTAGTGGTTGCAAGTAATTGAAAACAAGGGGCACTGTGGTTTATTTTACTATGAAACTTTAATGATTGTTTATTAAACCCTAATAAAGCAAATGTGATTTGGTCTCTATATGACCATGCTGTAACTTCAAAATAAAATTTAATGAAATGCCATAACATGAAGGAATTATTTATGGATTTTGAAGTTTTTTAATTTTTTTATTTTATTTTAATGCTTGAAAAAAAATAAAATTGAAACTTCGAAAAATAAAGTGCAGAAAAAAAGAAAATAAAATGCAAAAGAAAAAAAATTAAAATTGCATTCAGTTTGATGCTATCCCATCTTGGCAAAACTGAAGATGTGAGGTTTCCATGCATGCAAGCTAAC
Source organism: Wollemia nobilis (assembly GCA_028583015.1). NCBI lineage: Eukaryota > Viridiplantae > Streptophyta > Pinopsida > Araucariales > Araucariaceae > Wollemia > Wollemia nobilis. The sequence goes on along the minus strand of JAQPPZ010016040.1, from coordinate 2,995,111 downwards.
CTATTGGACCTGCAAACACACACAATACTGATAAGCTAAGTGCTGATTCAAAGGGTTTTGAAATAAAATTCAAATTTTGAATATTCGCCTAATGCAACCCACAAAAGTGGCATTTAAAATTATCTATAAATCCAAAATCTGAAAAATGAAAGAATAAACATTAAATCTATAGCATGCACAGAAGATATACTTCTTTATTGCCCATAAGATGCAAATTTCTAAACACTCCTACATTAAAAATAAATCATGTTACAATAGCAGAATCTCTGGTTTTCTCAAAACCAAAAAAAGGGGAAGAAAAACACTCCCAAGCAGGCCTAGAATGGCTTCTCGCCTTCGGCACTGCAACTCTGCCCACAACGGTTTTCGACCCTCGTACCTGTCCTATGCTTCTACTTTTAAAGTTTTGGTAAATTGCTTCTCCTTCCACGACGGTTCGTTTTGTCTTCTAGATTGTTTCGCTTCACCTTCCCCGCCTTTCCATTGCTTTTGACTTTATGCTTGAGATCTTCTCTATGAATTGTAACGACTCTGCAGCCCTTACACATGTATGCCATGTGTTTCACACTTTTTTGCATGTTCCGTAATGGCCCCATGTAAATCACGACAAAAAATAGCATGTAGCTTTGCTCCTTTACTTTCACCATGAAAACGCGACATGTCACGATATCGTGACATTTTCCTGCCAACAGCCTTGTCCGCCTTCATGCACAGCAAAAATAAGACATGTCACGATATCGCGACATTTTCCTGCCAACAGCCTTGTCCGCCTTCATGCACAGCAAAATCGCGACGTTTTTCTGTTTCAAGCTGTGAGGATGCAACCTGTCGCAAAATCGTGATGCCTTTTCATTTTTCTGTGTTTCCCTGTACCTGGCCATGAAAACGTGACATGTCGTGAAATCATGACACTTTTTCATTCGACATCATCTCACTGCTTCCTGTCGTGAAATCGTGACAATTTTTCATTTTGTACTACTTGGTTGTTTTCTGTCGTGAAATCGCGACGCTTTTCTCTTTCAGGCTGTCTCGCTGCCTTTTGTTGTGAAATCACAACACTTTTTCATTTGGAGCTATCTTGCAGCTTTCTATCGTGAAATCACGACGCTTCTCCGTTTCGTACCACTTTGCTAGTTTTTCATCACGAAATCACGATGCTTTTCTATTTCGGGCTGCTCTTGCTGTATTTGGCCGTGAAAACGTGACATGTCACGAAATCATGACATATTTTCCTTCCGTACCACTTCGCTGCTTGGAGCTACGAAAACGCGACCTGTCATGATATCATGATGTTTTTCTACTTTGTACCCCTTTGCTGCTTCCTGTCCCGAAATCACGATGCTTTTCATCTTTGGCATGTCTGGCTGCTTTAGGTCATGAAAACGTGACATGTCGTGATATCGCGACAACTTTAGTGCCTTGCCTTGTTTGACTAGTTTGACCACGATTTTATAACATGTCGTGATATCATGACAATTTTCCATTCTGTCTTTCTCTCTCTTATTTGGATGGTGATTTCACAGCACGTCTCGAAATCGTGACAATTTTTTATCAACACCTCTTCCTGCTTTCCTGGGCCGCGAAAGCTTGACATGTCGCGATATCGCGACGTTTTTTCATTTCTGGCCGCGACAAAGCAACATGTTGTGATATCGCGACAACTTTATTTCTGGGCAGCGATGGAGTGACATGTCGCGATATCGCGACGTTTTTTCTTTTTCGGCCGCAACGGAGCAACATGTTGCGAAATCGTGACAACTTTTCTCTTCTATGAAATTTTTCCTTTTTCCTTGATTTTTAGCATCTGGATCACTGAGGTCTTATTTGAAAGCATGCAAAAAATGTGGGTCCCTAATTTTGGGGTGTGTTATGGATTAACCACAACAAATGGCGACTCTGCTATCAAATGCTCCTGAGCATTTTGGTGAGAACCCAACCTGGAAGTATACAAACTTGAAAACCAGAATTAGCACATAAGAAACATAAACAAATGCCCATAGATCAGAAATACATGAATCATCAGAATCATTAAGTATCATATCGGTGTGTGTAGTGTGTTTTCATTCCCTATCTCTTGAAATTGATCAACATTCCATCGTCAGTTTTACATGAATGCATATGTGAGATTGTGAATGATTTGTGTAACCTAATAAATATGCTAAGAGATTTTGCTTTTATAAAAGGCATAATCCTTCTAGTATCATACACAAACATTCAAGATTATCAAACCCTCTTAGGATCAACTATATGTATAATGAATTGCTTTATTAGATCCCAAAATTGGTTATGAGTCACTACTATCTTGAACCAATGTGTAAGTGAAATTGAAATCAGAGCTTTGGGAAATCAAACTCCCAACCTAATCGAGATGGGAGTTTAACCCTATTCTTACTACTCTGATTTGGAATTCATTACCTCACTTTGAGCAAAATAATTTAACCAATTATGGAAGAAATGGTCAGGCTAGTCTATCCATATGAGCAATCAGTGGTCTTGCTTTTAGACAAGACATGTTGCCACACATGAGCATACTTAACCCCATAATCCCTGGTTTGGATTCATTCATTCTTTTTATTTTATTTCTTGGACCTTTGGGACGACTACCCATCCTTGCTAGGGACATGTAGTACGATCCTTCCAATCCAATATTGATATGAAATGGGAAGTATTAATTTTTTACTTCTTGGACCTTAGGGATGACTACCCATCCTTGCTAGGGACATGTAGTACGATCCTTCCAATCCAATATTAATACAAAATGGAAAATATTAGTTAATTTTATTACTTGGACCTTTGGGATGACTACCCATCCTTTGTAGAGGACATGTAGTACTATCCTTCCAATCCAAGCTTTATGATGAAGTGGAAAAAATGGAAGCTTTGGGGAATCGGATTCTCAACCTAAGCGAGATGAGAATTATGTCCTATCCTTACTACTCCATGTAGGTCAAATCAGAGCTTTGGGGATTTGGATCCTCAACCTAAGTTCGATGAGGATTTAACCCTATCCTTACTACTTTGGTTTTAGGCTTTAAGATTTTATGGGAGTGGTAAAAAACCACTTTTTCAAGGATTATGCTACATGATAGGACAACATGAAATATTATTTTCACCTCACCTTTTCATCCAAGTATGGTTTTGACCATTTTGCTCAAGATTCTTTTAATGTGCATGGAATGTGCTTGGTTCAAGATAGTTCGGACATCAGTTCCCAACCTTAGGATTTTTTATGTTTTATGTTATAGAATAACCCTAAGAGGATTCGACACCTTCTCAATGATTGCACATGAAATGAAAATGTAACTTGAGATGACATGTATATATGTCATGTGGAATGTGACATGAGATGTGAATGCATTGCTTCTTTTGGAATATATCATCTACTTTACCATAATGTGCAAAACTGATAACTTAATGCATCACAAGATTCAAACTATATCATTTAAATGTTTGTGTTACTTGTGGAGATTTCTACAACACAATTCCAATGTTTCATATTCTCCTGATTTTAGGCATAAGTTGACATCTCAAAACCAATTTTTTTTATTTATTTATTTTTTTCATAAACAAACCAAAAATGTCCAAAGGACCAACACACAACTTAAATCTAAATCCAAATAGCAATCCCAAAATGAAACTTGAAAACACAAACCCAAAACCAAAAACCAAAATCCATATACAAATGTACACTATAATACAAAATGATGCAAAGATTGGACTATCACTTTCCTGGATCCCAAACATGATTAGAACATTTTAACAAAAATATAACATGATATGCATGCCAAATGTTGTGGAAATCCAACAAAAACAAGACAAGACCAAACAATGCAACCCACTTCAACTTTCCTCTCTCACCCCACCAATTAAATTTAGTTCCATTAGTATTCTCATAGGTGAGCTTCAAATTTTCAAATTGATTAGACAATGATTGATATTCAATTTTATCTTGTCTATTCTCTAAAACTTCCATTTCAAAACTCAATATTTGATTTATAATTAGGCTATCTTCTTCCAATATGCAATTTTGTAAGTAGGAGCCTATTTCTACAAATTTCAAAGCCAAATCATTTTCCAAATTTGTAGGCCAATCAAATTTGTGCAACAATTTACAAGCATCTAGGATATTTACTAAATTAGGATCATTAAAAGTTTTTATCCTAGATTCAATTAGTAATTGTTGATGAATTTGATTTAATAGTTCAAGTGCATCAACTTCCTTTTCATTCATTAAAACAATGTTATCAAAGGTGTGATTAGAAATCATACCCTATTTTTCATTCACCTTTAACGACATTTCATCATAAACATCAATCAAAACACGGTCATGCAAATCCTCACCCAAATATTGGATACTTGAACACAAAATGTTAGATTCTAACTTTTGAACATTTTTATTTACCAAAATTTGATGGGGATTTGCAATTTCCTCTTTTACCTCATGGTCTTCATCCTCTTCATTGATTACTTGTTTATCAAACATACCAAAATTGGGCACCCAATTGAAAACATGCCCATCCTTTTCAACCCTCAAATGTTTTTGGTCAAAGTGTATTTATCATGACTCATCTTGATGATCCTTCATTTGAGTTGCTTCCAATTGATCAATCTCTTTATCATTTGGTTCTAATTATTTTTTCACTATCCATGGTATCTCTTCATGTGAGGTGGAAGTTTCCATATCTTGCATATAAAGTGAGATATGAGTTTCATCTATATAGATGTGAGAAAAGAATGCATCATCATATCTCCCCCAACCATTGTAAAAATCGTCATCCAAATCCATAGAATGAAAATCCATGATGCTTGTAACATGATCTTTTGATTCATTCATAAATTAATTTTCTTCCTTGTCCTTGGCAATAGGATCATCATAATCTTTCAAAATTTTATGATATTTGAAACTTTCTTCCAAAAAATCCTTAAGTTGTATAGGAGTTGTAAAGTCTTCCTTTGAGTAGGCGATTATGTTGTCCTGTATATCAATGGGCACACAAGTTTCATTAGTAGTTTTGGAATGAGTGAAATCTTCCCACTTCTTCCAAGCATCATAATAATCATCTTTCAAAATCAAGTGGTGACGTTCAACTACTTCTTCAACATCTTCCAATTCATCAATATGCTTCTCATCAAACTCATCTTCACCTTCCTTAGATGGTTCAATTATTTCCAAAAGTGGGTTATTTCTTGAATTCAAATTTGTAAGGCTATCATCGTCCAAATTAGTAACCCATGATTCATTATCATAATTTGGAGGGTGAAGAATTTCTTGATCCTTAATTTTACACATCTCATCAATAGTATCTTCCAAGAACAAGTGGTGAAACTCTATCATGTCTTCAAATTCATTTATTGGTTTTCTTCCAATTTCACTTTCAACCACTTCATTCAATTCTATGGTAGGTTTTGTCCTATCACATATTTCAAACATTGTTGAATTTAGAACCCCTTCATCCGAATAATCATGTATCTCTATGAATGAGATCATTTCTGCATAATCCTCACTAGTGGATGTTGGCTTATCAATTTGCACCTTCCCGTGGACTACATCTAAGGTGGTTGTAAGATTTGGATATTCAAATTCATCCCCTTGATCATTTACCTTAGATATCATTGGAGTGGAGGGTGCTATGTTTGATGGTTGGTGTAGGTTGGCATCAAAAGAACAATCTCTCATATGAACATGTTGTGCCTTTTCTTCTTCAAGACCTTGTCATTCTATCTCTTCCAAGATCTCATGGATTTTCTCTAAAGACAAACCACTTAGTTTTTCCTCAATGAGTGAAGCAAGTGTGGGGTGTATGTCTCCTAGGTATACTTCCATGGCTTCCTCTTCTAATGTGTTAAAGTTTTCCCACATCTGGGAGTGCAACTCATGAAATCTTCCATTAAATTGACTTAAGGATTCATTAGGCTCTTTACATATGGAGGTAAACTGATTTTTCAAGATTTCTAAGTCAACCTGATTACCAAAATGATAAATATAGGCTAATTCTAGTTGTATCCAAGAAGTTCTAACCTCCATGGGTAGTTGGCTGTACTAAAAGAATGGTTTATCATCCAAAATGTATGCAAATAACTTACAAGCCACTTCCTCATAAAAAACCTAGAATTGACATAATGTATTCTTGTAGACTTGTAGTTTTTGCAAGTATCCTAGTGGCACCTCTTGATTAAAACACCGTAAAAAATCCAATAACATTGTAGGAATTTGATAGGGTACCACAGGTATAGACAAACCCTTATAATTATCCTCTATCATTGATACCATTCTCTCTCTTAGAGACACTATTTCAGCTCTCAGGGATACCATTTGCTCCTCAAGTGTTGCCATTAGTGAAACTTAAAATGTATTTTTAGAACCAAATCTATTGAATACTCAACCTGCAATGTATAAAAAATCAAGTTAGCATCAACTAAGAGATGTATTCATTAAAATAAAATGAAAAGTAATTGCATGAAAACAACACTTTGTTAGTCAAAACCAAAATTTTCAAAATTAAATCAAATCACATTGTTTTTGTATGAACAATCAAAAAAATATACAACATACCTGAATTGCTTAAAATAGAATAAAGTAAACCAATTCCGGCCATCCGTTTAAAAATATGCCGAGTGTTAGAGGAGTAAAGATAAAAATTAACAGGGCATGAAATATTCAAAATTTAAATCCCTGTAGCACTTAAATCACCGTGAAATAATCCTGTTTAGGCCCTCCTTTTAACGCCAATCTATTGAGTGGTGTTAGAGAAGGCCGAAGATGCTAATCAAATGGACTTGAAATATTTAGAAATGTAAAGCTCTTAAACAATTATAAACCTGTAGCATCTAAAATCATGATAAAATAAACCTTTTCATGCCTTCCTTCTAGCACCAATCTATTGAGTGGTGTTAGAAGGCTAAAGATAACAATCAATAGGGCATGAAATATACAAAAAAATTAAATCTCACTAAAATAAACCCATCTGACCCTCCTTCTAGTGCCAATCTATTGAGTGGTATTTTCACCCGATTGTGAAAACACACTCTTCGATAGGATTTGGATTCTAAATCCTCTGCTTACAAAGAAATTAAACAAGTAACTTATCCAAGGTTCCTGTTATGTTAGCATTTTGCATCTATGTATTAATAATCTCAAATAAAGATATTCAATTAAAATGCTTGGAACACCTTAGTGGTTGCAAGTAACTGAAAACAAGGGGCACTATGGTTTATTTTACTATGAAACTTTAATGATTGTTTATTAAACCCTAAGAAAGCAAATGTGATTTGGTCTCTATATGACCATGCTGTAACTTCAAAATAAAATTTAATGAAATGCCATAACATGAAGGAATTATTTATGGATTTTGAAGTTTTTTAATTTTTTTATTTTATTTTAATGCTTGAAAAAAAATAAAATTGGAACTTCTGAAAAATAAAGTGCAGCAAAAAGAAAATAAAATGCAAAAGAAAAAAAATTAAAATTGCATTCAGTTTGATGCTATCCCATCTTGGCAAAATCGAAGATGTGAGGTTTCCATGCATGCAACCTAACCTATTGGACCTGCAAACACGCACAATCCTAATAAGCTAAGTGCTGATTCAAAGGGTTTTGAAATAAAATTCAAATTTCAAATATTTGCCTAATGCAACCCACAAAAGTGGCATTTAACATTATCTATAAATCTAAAATCTGAAAAAAGAAAGAATAAACATTAAATCTATAGCATGCACAGAAGATCTCCTTCTTTCTTGACCATAAGATGCAAATTTCTGAACACTCCTCCATTAAAAATAAATCATGTTACAATAGCGAAATCTCTGGTTTTCTCAAAACCAAAAAAAGGGGAAGAAAAACACTTGCAAGCAGGCCCAGAATGGCTTCTCACCTTCAGCACTGCAACTCTGCCCGTAGTGGTTTATGACCCTCGTACCTGTCCTATGCTTCTACTTTTAAAGTTTTGGTAAATTGCTTCTCCTTCCATGACGGTTCGTTTCATCTTCCATATTGCTTCGCTTCTCCTTCCTCGCCTTTCCATTGCTTTTGACTTTATGCTCGAGATTTTATGTATGAACTGTAACGCCTCTGCAGCCCTTACACATGTACACCACATATTCTGTAACGACCCCATGTAAATCGTGACAAAAAATAGCATGTAGCTTTGCTCCTTTACTTTCATCGCGAAAATGCGACATGTCGCGATATCGCGACATTTTCCTGCCAATAGCCTCTTTTGCCTTCATGCACAGCGAAAATAAGACATGTCACAAAATTGCAACATTTTCCTGTCAACAGCCTTGCAAATGCAACTTGTAACGAAATCACAACGTTTCTTTGTTTTGAGCTGTGAGGATGCAACCTGTCGCAAAATCACGACGCCTTTTCATTTTGCTGTGTTTCCCTATACCTGGCCGTGAAAACGAGACATGTCACGAAATCGTGACACTTTTTCATTCGGCATCATCTCACTGCTTCCTGTCGTGAAATCATGAAAATTTTTTGTTTTGTACTACTTGGTTGCTTTCTGTTGCGAAATCGTGATGCTTTTCTCTTTCAGGCTGTCTCGCTGCTTCTTGTTGCGAAATCATGACGCTTTTTCATTTGGAGCTATATTGCGGCTTTTTGTCATGAAATCGTGATGCTTCTCCGTTCCATACCACTTTGCCAGCTTTTCATCACAAAATCATGACGCTTTTCTATTTCAGGCTGCTCTTGCTGTATTTGGCCGCAAAAACGTGACATGTCGTGAAATCATGACATATTTTCCTTCCGTACCACTTCATTGCTTGGAGCCGTGAAAATGTGACCTGTCGCGATATCGCGACTTTTTCTACTTCGTACCCCTTTGCTGCTTCCTGTCGTGAAATCGCGACACTTTTCATCTTTGGCATGTCTGGCTGCTTCAGGTCACAAAAATGCGACATGTCGCGATATCGCAACAACTTTAGTGCCTTGCCCTGTTTGACTGGTTTGACCATGATTTTATGACATGTCATGATATTGCAAAAATTTTACATTCTGTCTTTCTCTCTCTTATCTGGACCGTGATTTCACAGCACGTCGTGAAATCATGACAATTTTCGATCAACACCTCTTCCTGCTTGCTTGGGCCATGAAAGCTTGACATGTCGTGATATCGCAACATTTTTTCATTTCTGGCCGTGACGAAGCAACATGTCGTGATATCACGACAACTTTATTTCTGGGCAGTAACGGAGCGACATGTCGTGATATCGTGACGTTTTTTCTTTTTCGGCCACGACGGAGCAACATGTCGCAAAATCACGACAAATTTTCTCTTCTGTGAAATTTTGCCTTTTTTCTTGATTTTTAGCATCTGGGTCACTGAGGTCTTCTTTGAAAGCATGCAAAAAAGGTGGGTCCCCAATTTTGGGGTGTGTTGTAGATCAGCCACAAAACCGCCCTTTCTTCTGAAGTGAACACAAAGACGAAAACCTTATGACGGATTTACGACAAATGACAAGTACACAATCAAAGAAGAAATCTGAACAGCGGATCATAAAATCATAGCAAGGAAGAAATCGAACAGCAAATCACGAATTCACAGTGAGCAACTCTTTTCAAAATGCAAATGGGATCATTCTTGATATTCATTGAGGGAGATTTATATGCATTTTTACCATAATCTCTTGACGTCGGTGAGGAGTTTAACACATCGGCGGAGGTCTTGGCTAGCGCCCACAATCTTAAAACATAGCACCATGGGTTAGGAGAACCCATTGCAAACAATAATTTAATATTTATTTTAAAATAATTAAAGGGAACCTTAACAAGGTTTTTAATTATTTAAATAAATACTTCCTCCTGGACCCAAATGCATTAAACTAATGCATCCACCTATAATATTTAAACTTGCCAACTTGGGGTTTACAAAAGACCTTTGAAACTGTCATGCCGGAACCTCCAAGAAACCTTTTATTAAAGCAAAAATTTTGACATCAAAAAAATTCCTTCAAGAGCTTCTTGACATCAATGACAACTTATACACATGATCAAGGGCAATGTACCCAATGTACCCAAAATTGCCAACAAATATATTATGGCTTGGTCATATGAAGACCTCAAGGTATATGATAAGAAAGTTATCCAACATATTATTGAGCTAGAGCTTGCTGCAAATATTTTTAGGTAGAAGCAAAGGCTAGTAAATACAAGGATCGAAGCCATTATGAGAGAGGAGCTCTTAAAGTTATTAAAGGCTAAGATCATATACCCAATAAAATATTCAACCTGGGTATCCAACTTGGTTCTTGTGAGGAAAAATAATTGGAATATTCATTTATGTTTCCCTTAACCAAGCGTCCCTTAAGGATCACTACCTCCTCCCACGGATTGATACAATTTTATAGATAGTGGCAAGGGCAGAGAGGTTCTCACTACTATATATCTACTTTAAGTACAATCATATTTGGGTGAAGAATGAATATTAGTATAAAATATCATTCACCATAAAATGGGGCACATTTTCCTACCAAAGATTACCTTTTGGGATATCCAATGCGGGAGCCACATTTTAGAAAGCCATAGATTATACCTTTGGGCATTGATAAACAAAGTCATTATGATCTATTTGGATGACATGACTGTGTTTTCCCATAATAAGCATGACCACCTATCACACCTAGAGCAAGTTTTTCAAAAACACAAAGAATTTTGTATTTCATTCAATCCTAAGAAATCCATATCAAATTAAATCCATTATTTCTCTCCCATTTCCTACAAACAAGAAGGCCTTACAATCCTTTTTGGGTCAGATAAAATTTTTCAGGAAATTCATTTCTAACTTTACATAAAAAGTAAGGCCTATATCTGAGTTACTCAAGAAGAATGCTGATTTTAAGTGGACTGAAGTCAAAAAATAAGATTTTAATATTATTAAGCAGTCCATTGCAACAACCCCAGTACTGGTATATCTAAATTTTGATAAATATTTTATCCTTTATGCTTATGGAGATAAAGAGAGTTATGCCTCAGTGCTCACTCAAAATTATGATCAAGGTGAGGAGCATCCTGTATTATTTTGGAGCCAAACACTCCATGACTACAAGGTAAAATATAACTTTATTGAAAGACAAGTATTTATTGTGATGATGTCATTGAAGAAGTTCAAGCAGATAGTAAGACCCTGGTATATGTTGTTCATCTAGATGTGAGAAGATCCATTATGCAAGGAGAACTAGGAGATAAAATGGTTGGTTGTATTACCAAAATTTAAGAATACGATGTAGAGATACATCCCACCAAGTTGGTGAGAGGAAGGGCCCTATACCAAGGTCTAACAAATGTAGTGACATCAGCAAAAGTAACAACTTGCTAGATAGAAAAGGAAGATCAGGTAGAAGAAGTGTAGCCAAGAGACTCTAATTGGGTTGGTCAGATGATTAAATACTCTCAATCTGTATTATGCCCTCCTAATATAAATACATACTAAATAAGGAGATATAGGCTATAGGGTTTGAAATATGTATTTCTTCCAGAAGAAATGTATAAAAGAAAATTTGATGGAGTCCTTCTTAAATGCTTAAAATATGATCAACAATAGAGGGTTATTGAAGAGTTCCATGGAGGACAACTAGAGGACATAGCCCAGGAAGAGTGACAACCTTGAAAATAATAAGAGCTAGATATTACTGGCCTACTATGCTTATTGATACTTTTAGGGTTACTAGGGCTTGTGACAAATGTCAATGATATGTTTGAAGGATAAGGAATGCTTCATTACCCCTCAGGCCGATACAAGTTGAAGAACCTTTTCAACAATGGGGGCTATACTTCATAGGGGTTATCAACCCTCATTCCTCAAAAGATCATAAATATATTTTGACTTCCACTGATTACCTTAATAGATGGGTAAAGGTTATTCCTACAAAGAAATCAGATGAGGAAGTTGTGATAAATTTTATGGAGAACTTGATTTTAAGGTTTGGAGTTCCAGAAGGCTTGGTGAGTGACAATGGCATAGATTTCATAGGAGCAAAGTATATTGAGTTTTCCAGTAAGTATGACATCACTCTAAAGAATACTTCAAATTATTACCCACAAGGTAATGGACTCGCTGAATCTACCAATAAAAACTTATTAAGGAATTTTGAGGAAGTCGCTTGAAGAGAATAAAAGAAGTTGGTACCTACAGTTGGACCAAGATTTGTGGGTAGATATGATTACTATAAAAAAGTACATTAAAACTTCTCCTTATGCTCTGGTGTATGGCAAAGAGGCATTATTACCTATCCATTTGGAAAATCCAGCACTTAAGCTTATCAATATAGAGGAAGAATCAGAGGAAAATCTGGTAAAAACTAGGCTAACCCACTTACTACAACTTGAAGAGAATAGAGCTCAGGAATATGGAAATTTTCAAAATTATTTCTCATATATCAAGGCATGGTTTTATAAGAAGGCCAGATTCAGAAGATTCCAGGTTGGAGATTCAATTTTTAGGTGGAATGTTGATAGAGGAAAATCAGGTAAACCTGAAAAGTTTAATTCTTTTTGGGATGACCCTTTCAAAATAGTAGAGGCCAAGAAGTCCAATGTGTTCCATATTGAAGATCTAGAGGGCAATATATAATCGATTCCAATAAATGGTTTTTATCTCAAACTCTATTATGTTTAAAACATAAGCTCATTGTAACATATGTATATATATTGTATTATATTTCCCTTTCTTTCTGCACTTTGTATTCAGTTTTTTCTTTAATATTTTGAAAAGAGAAAATATTCATAAAATGGTTAAGTTTGACAAAGGATTCATTGAGGTTCCATTCACACACAAATACATGTAATGTATAGCGGAATGGTGAGCATATCCAATTTGCATCAAAATACATGAAGGTCTCAGCGAAATGGAACCAATGGGATTGCCTGTGTGTGAAATAAGTTAATTATCAGTGTAAATTAAAACATATCTTCAATCTACTAGTTTCAAGACTAAGGTGTAGTGAATCAATATTGTTTTAAGTGTGCCATGTGGAGAGAAATAAAAAAACATGCATTCAATGCTAAAGGTCCCACACTCGAACCAAAGAGTAGACGAAGTGATGTTGCGAGGTGGAAGCCAAGTTTGAATTTTTATCTAATGAGAGAGTAGAGTGCAACCCTCCAATCTACCAAAAGGAATGAGTGGGAGTTATAAAGTATGCTGACGGGTAGATTGCACAGTAGCCACATTAATGGTGGAAGATATGCATGCACCAAAAATTAAAAGTGCCATAGCATGAGCTACATTCATCCTAAGACATACCACATTCATAGAGGGTGCTGAAGAAGGATACTGGTACCTTTTGATAGAGGGCATGGTAATAATATTATATGGATTCATGGGTAAGCCTTTTATCCTACCCCATTTTGTCATGGATAGGCTCTTTACCTTAGAATAATTGAGGTAGGCATAATACATTGATTTTAATTATGGTTCAGGAAGAAAGATAAAATCTTTGCTAACCTACCACACTATAGATGCTATTACTATTACGAAGAAGGGGCATAGTGAGCAAATTGAATAGTACATAGATACATTCGGTCTATTTTATATTCCCCAAATATGGAGTTATGATCCTGATGACATTTTCACCAAAAGGAATATAGCCATAAAAAGAGACAAACCCTATAAATTTGAAAAGAGGCCTAGGGATCATTTTTAACAAGGCAAAAATAATGATGAGACTGCTATTTTGGAGTAGAATGTTTCAAAAATGGGTCAACTACCTCCATGGCTAGATTTCTATGAGTATATTGTGGATTTTGATCCAGAAAATAAGAAGAGCCATCGACTGATAGATGCCATCATTCGTGATATTGAAGAGAAAATAAAAAATAAAAACTCCTAAAGAAGTAGAAAAGGTAGAGCAATGGAATGTAGCAAAGATATCATATTTGTGGAGAATGAGAATTGAAATTGGAAAACCTAAGTGTAGGTTTAGCATGAAGATTGATAATGAATTTTATAAAAAAATATGATGAAAATATCAAAACCTGAAAGCAGAAGGACATTAGAAACATAGTATTGACTTGTGAGAAGTCATAGGCTAGGTCTGATTCTCTCTCCATCCATAGAACAAGAAACTCCAATAGAATAGCATGAGACTCCTTTGACGACTACTGAGGTCTCGAAGACATTTCAGCCTACCACTGAATAAGTAGACAAGTTCCCTAAGGGAGCATAACTTTTGAGTAAAATGCAATATTTAGGTGAAAGAGTTGTCAGCACTCCAGTAATAGAAGCAATAGCTAGGCCTCGATGCTTAGCCTTGGGTGATCAACCTCGAAATATAGATATATACTAGAGAAAGAAATATAAAATCTTCAAATTTACACCTCTCACTTTCACTACTACATTATTAGTAGAATTGCATCCCATTTCTGAGAAAGTATTGCTTGAATACGAAGCATAAGAAGAAGTATCTAAGGAAGATATAGAGAGTGAGTTGGCTACCTTTAAATTGATTCACATAAGAGCTAAAATAGCTCTAGAAAGGGAAGAGAAAGAGGTTTCTAAGAAATAAAGGATGGAAAAAGGAGAGGTTGTTAAAGAGGTAGTTGTTTCAGTTGCACAAGAATTGATATAGCAAGAGCAGTAACAAAATGCAGAGATATAATAAGAACACCTTACATCTATAGGTGAAGGTATGGTCTCTAATCTCTCTTCTCCTATTAATTCTCTTGAATCCCCAAGGAAGTATCCCTCCCTTTATGGTCAAGAAAATATTACAAATATACCTTCTCCCTCTCATAGTTCACCCTATATTTCATTGATCACCATTGAGGTACAAGCCATCCCTTCTCCCCAAAAGTCACCCTAGATTCCACTTCCATAGCCTAAGGTTCCAACTTCATAATCTACCATAATTTCATCTTCACCATTGAAATCACCAGCCCATCAATAGAGAAAATTATTCCAAGCACCCCCACTCGTTCAAATGTTAGTCTTGCTTCAATTTCTATGAGTTTACTAGTAGCAACCACAAAAATAGTTATAGAGTCCACTGTTGTTACAAAAACAGTTGTAACTACTTCCACACCACCATTGTCAATTGTTGATTCCACCCTTGCATTCCTAGTATCTTCATCTCCCCTGGATACCAATTATTCAAGTCATGTAACTTTTACAAAGGAGCAGGCAACCACACAAAAAAATGATTTTTGGGTAGATAAGCTATCTAAGCCTTCCAACAGGATGGCTATAAGAAGGAGCATGTATGTCAATCTGGTATCAAGACAAAGTATATCCAGGTCCATGGTACCCCTTGTAAGAAAGCCTAATACCAAGATGACTATCCAAGATTATCAAGTTGAATAAGTAACAGACGACATTGAGAAGATTCCTGAAGAAGATGAGTTGGTAATAGCTACAACCCACTTAGATACTTTCTATTTGAAGAATGATATATCCAAATATAAGGTGGGTAAACTATAGAAACATATTAAAAGGCTTCATAATACTGTAAGCAATAAAAAATAAGTGGAAAAGGCTCTAAAAAAATAGGACAAGGGCTGGTAGGAAAAGTTCCAAGAAGCCAATAAGCTCAAAGATAAACTAGGAGAGCAAAATAAGTTGAATGAAGAACAAGAAAAAGAAATTCAAAGTTTGAAACATCAGATTCAAATTGATAAAGCTAAGTCTTCTAGATTTTCTAAAGCTGGGCTAAAGAAGGTTAGAAAATAATTCCTCTCTGAGGTCCAATAGAAATTTTTAGGGCTTCATATTATGATTGACTACCTAGATGATGTCAGTTGCTTACTCCCCAATGTTCAGAAAGAATTAAATCAAATCACTAGAGAGTTGTAGCCTATGGTGATTCTAGAAGAACAAATGTACAATATGGTTGATAGTCGACTCAGTGATTCTACTAATCCAATTCCTAATAAAGAATGGAATCTTACCAGATTTGCTGCTAGAAACATGGTCAAGAAGCACAAGGCACTTCAAAAAGCTTGGCTATTATTCGATAAAATTGAAGGAGTGATTAAGAATGTTGTGGATGTAAACAAAGAATTGAATCAAATTGGTTTCAAAGGTTTGTGGATGGAGGATCACAACTTGTTATATGTGGAAGATATACAAAAGAGAATTGATAAAAATATTTAGGATGAACCTGGAATTGACTCTCTGCAAGAACCACTGAACCAAGAGTAAGTTGCTCAATTGATCATTGATTTTACCAGGCTGAGATATCTCATAGAGGATCTGGTAAACATAGGGAATAATGCTAATTATGAAGATATTGGATAATTATAGTATATTTATAAGAATTTGAAAGAGATATCAAACCCCTTTGAAGCAGCCTGGAATCAAGATTTACACACTTTGAAGTTGATGATTCAATTATTTGGTGATAATTCTAGAGGAAGAAATAAAAAACAATCTTCTCTAGAAGAAGAAAATAAATAAGAAGATGAATAAAATGAAGAGGATGCTGAAGAAGAGGCCCATAAATAAGAAGAGTAGGATGGAACCACTACAGGCCCAGAAGGAACACACACTTACATTGTTTTTTTGTTTTGTACATATATATAAGTTTTACATTTTTGTTTTTAGCTCTAACAATTATCAGAAATAAAAAATAAAGACATGAAGCCTAGAGAGGCATAGAGAGTAGCAAATTTTATGTGAAGGTATTTTTGTGAGAAGGCCTTATAAGAAGAGTAGAACTATATTTTACAAGAATAGTGAAGCAATTTTGCTATAAGGGCACAAAGAGAAATTTTGGAAACAGTGGAGGAACATGTGTCTATTTCATAGTCTACATATGAGAAGTTATCCTATGTGTTACTTGAATCATGGTCTCGATGTGAACTTCTACTCTCTAAGAGGACTGTTTTTAGAGGGTAGTGTTCATATGGAAATTATTCTTTAAAGCACACTTTTGAAGATGAGCATTTTTTGACTCTTGTAGCCCAATGAATAAGACTTATTTCTACGAATTTGCAAGCAAATTCACCTAGGAGGCACCAGAATGTAGGCCCAAAATTGCCACATACTTAGGTTTGAATTTTTTTACTTAAGTCATGGAGTTCCCATTCTGCACATGTTTCAGTGTATATTGGAGCGGATCCACAACAAAGGTTCTCAATTCACCCAAAACTTAGTGTATTTTTGTACTAGGAGCAATTCCACATAGTTTCTAATGTTTTTGGCTTCAGACTAGTGACACGTCTCAAATTTGCCAAAGTTTTTGGGGAAAGATGATGTCAGCATAAAAAAGGTGCATATTGATGATTGCCTTATATTTTTACATCTTCGGAGCGTCTAAGTGTTGGAGAGCCCGATTCTAGGAAGCGCATAGAACATTTTTTCCTAGAACGGTGACAAGAGGTAGAAAGTAAAACAAAGGCATGTGTATTCATGACAAAGGTTGTTTTGACTAAATTTCTTCCATATTGGTGACAAGTAGTGTTGTATACTAATGTCAGTGTGGAATGAAAGAAGAGTTATCTTTACACTACGACGGGTCTGAAATGGTGTTATTAATTAATACACTTGCTTGGGTCCAGAATAGAATTCACAAAAGTTTTGAAGGAAATATGAAGTCATAATATTTTTTGTGTGGATTTGTGAATGCTTCATTGCAAACAAGAGAAAAAAAGGATAGAGAGAATATTTTATCCCACTTCACTTTCAGTGAGTTTTGTGTTGGATTGGTGTTTCGTAGGTTCTGAGGCATAAAAGGTGATGCCATTAATTTTAAAAGAGGAATGTCATTTTGGTTCTTCCCCACCATTGGTCCAAGAATATTCCTGATAAAATCATAGCCATGAGGTGGAAGAAGATCTACGGTAAATATTTTGTCAATAATTTTGAAGTATATTAAGGTGATTTCTCACCAAATTCAAAACATAGTTAGTTGGAGGAGGAATCCTAAGCATAGAGGGTTTCAAGAAAACAAGAACCAGACACAGTTGTGGATTGATGGTGATGGAGGGTTTCCAAGAAAGATTAACAATGTAGATGTAGTATTCAATCGCCAAAATTGATGCCGAATGACCAACAAGTTATAGAGGCTTTGAGCTGCCAGGGTGGTCCACTTACAATAGATTTCATGAAGGATGAACTAGTAAGGAAATGCTAGTTATAACTCTCCGCTAAGTTGTAAATGATAAATCTTTGTAATGTTCTTAATATTTGTATTTATACAAACTATAAGTAGAGGTCGAACCCTCATTTTTAAGGGCCGACTCTAGTGTGTTTTCTTGTTCTACTATAAATTTTCCCAAGAGCTAATGAAAGGAGTATTACATTGATTTTCACCTCAAATTTTGTGTCTTCATAATTTGATATCATAGGTTCAAATTTCTAAGCTGTATTTATGTAAATAATTGAATTGTTAGATTGTTCCAGATTAATGGATTACTAACTTCTAGGGTATTTGAAATCTGCTTTTGAATTGGATCTTTATTGTTAGGGAGTGCATTTTTATAAAATCTAGATATTGATTAATTCTGCTATTTGGATTGTCATTGTTTGGATATTGAAATTGTTGTCTATAATATTTCTATGTTGTTATTTAATGAATGAATGTGCATTTAATTTGGGATAATGTTGATCTGACTAATGTGTATTTAAATTGGTTTATGTGAGTTTTTTTCTTTAGTGACAATGTTTTTAGCCTATTTGTTCATTATTGTTCATATTTTATAACCCTAATTTTTTCTTACCCTCATATCTAAAACCCTATGTGAGCATAATTATGTCAACACCCTATTTAAGTTGACAAGGAACTAGCCTACTATGGAGGTTGGATTTGAAACCCCTATTTTAGTCCATCCAATATTGAGTGTTGAGCTGTAGCTATCGGGTGCATGCATGGACAAAAATTAGGAAGATAGATAGTCGTATTATTGAGTAAGACTTGATGCAATTAAGTTCCCAAAAGATAGGTGATAGGGAGAGCCACATGGGATATTGATAGTAGATAGGGATATTGCATTTATAGAATTTTAGAAGATTTAATTTTACTAGTCTTTCCATAGGGTTGCAACAAAACTTGTGAAGATTATGACTCAACAACTTAGTTGCTTCTATATACATTTTTGCTATAGAAAATTAGTTCTTAGAAGTTGAGAAGCTTCCTACAACAAATAGCGAATAATTTTACCTTTGATTTCTAGAAAGTCTATGTGCTTTCCTTGTGAAAGGATTAGTTTTGAGTTGAAGAAAAAGAGTAGACATTGAATATTAAGAAGGTTCAAGAAAGATGCCCCATTTAATATTGAAGATTGAATATTGAGGAGATCCAAGAAATATATAACCATTGAATATTTAATACTATAGATTGAATATTGAATAGACACAATAAATATGTAACCTTTGAATATTGAAGACTACATATTGAATATTTAGGAGACCCAAGAAAGAGGTCCCCATAGCAGGTTAAAGGAATAAAAGATAAAGATGCCAAAGAAGCTCTATTAAATATTGAATAAAGAGAAGACTCAATACAAGAGGTCCCCACCATAGATTTGATAAAGGAGATAGAATATTGAAAAAATAGGGAACCCAAGAGAAGAGGTTTCAAGCGAATATGGAAAAAGTAATAAGAAGGCTAGAAAAACCCTATAGCAAAAGTTCAAGAAGTTTCCATTGGAGAAGTTTTGAAGAAATTTTGAGGAAGAAAATTGCAAGAAGAAGAAACTCCTAGAAAGAGGTAATCATATATATTTTTTGAAATTGTTGTCATTCAACAACAAGCCCTAAAGTATTTGTAAAACTAATTCAAAAAGAAGATTTTTGGCAAGAAGTTTGACAAAATTGATAAAGGAGTTTTGAAGACTTCAATACATTCAGATTCTTGAAGAAGAGTCTTGTGAATAAGCCATATTCAAAGATAGAATTTAGTGAGAACTAAGAAGGAGAAAGAGGATAGAAGATGCCACTAAATTGAGAAGTTTGAATACAACCATTAAGATTTTGAAGGATTATTTATAAAGGAGAATATTTTATTTCTTGAGGCAGAAGTCGAAGGGTCATAGGATAGCAAATTGAAGGTGACATAGAGGTGTGAATTGAAGAAGTTTTGGCTATATTTTGTAGTGGCCTTGAGAAAAATTGAAGAAGAATTTTAAATTAAACTAAGGCATGAAATTGGAGGAGTGAGAGACTATTTTGGACAACAAGATACGAGGAGAAATTAGATTTTATGAGTAGTGATTGAAGTGTTTCAGGATTTCAAAATTGGGAAGCATTAGAAGGAGATAGTAGAGCTGTGTTTTGAATATTCTTGGAGCATATTTAAGAGAGCTTTCATTAAAAAGTGAAGGAATATTTGACAACAATTGAAGCTGCATATTGTAGAGTTTTTGGAGAGCAAGAAGGCAGTATTTGGAGATGCAAAAATCAGAGAAGTTGAAGAGGAATAAAGGCTGAAAATTTTAGCATTATATGACAGCTATTTGAAAAGGAGAATAATTTTTAAAAAACATAATTCAAATAAGATAGAAGTTTCTTTTAGGGAAAAAAAGTAAAAGTAAGTGGAGCTGAAAAATTTATAGATTCAAGACAACATAAAAGTGAATCAAATTATGAAGGAGATTAGCTACAAAAGGAGGCAAAATATGTTTGTAATATTGGTGCTATAAAAATTCATTATTCAAGAATTCAAATTAGCTTATTAGATTTTTTTTGAAAGCACCATATTAGATTTATTAAAACAAAAAAAAACATTGTCTAAGGTAAGTGTCTCCAAGCAAAGAAAGAAGGCATAATTATCATCCAAGAATATTCAAAACACAACATCAAATAGTGTAGTTAAATATTTCTTGAAAGGAAGTAATAAGGAGAAGGAAAAATTAATATATATGTTGTTATCATAATACAAGGAATTGCAAAAAATATTGGTGAAGACAAATCACCAAGGAAGTGGTAGAACCACCAAGCACAATTGGAGGCACCATCGTATTGAAGGAAGAGCCACCTTAGTGAAGAAGATCCACTAGAAAGTGAATTTTATGTGACATAGGAGATACGTTAAGGTGTCATTAGAATGAAGATGAACAATCATAACATAGGTGGGTAAGCATCCAAGAGTTACCTAGGAAGAGCTAACATGCAAGGGAGAAGAGCCACTATGTAAAGAAGAAGAATTATTGTGTAAGGTATAAGAGTTACCAAGCAAGGAGAAGGAATTTTAAGCATTGATAGGAGTAGAAGCATCAAAAGTTGAGACATCAAGAATATTCAAAAGATACATTGAAATTAGATCAAATAACTTGAGCATTTAACTGTTGTAAGGAAGATAGAAGAGTTTACATTTGTAACTACCATATGGAAGAAAAAAGTGCTTGCATTTAAGAGAGTGCTAATAAAGAGCACTAATTCAACAACAATAGAAGAAATAGATGATGAGACACTAGGAAGAGAGCATCAAAGAAGTGAATAAAGTTAAATAAAAATTATGGGAGGATTTGAAGAACCATTAAGTTTAAGTAGAATTATCATCAAAAAAAAATTTTAGTTCCATTTATTTTTGTGAAATTAAAAACCTTATAGAATTATTTTACTCAGGATATCAAAAGTTGGATGGGTCATACATAGTGTTAAGGCAAAAAGGCAATCACAATTGTAATGCTCAAACATTGAGCACCACTTGGTAACAACATTATGAGGAAGTGAAGAGATTGCTTGCCACATGTCATGTCACAGAAGGAATGCCAACCACCTCCATGGGATATGGAAATATTTAATACACACCATTAATGCATGAGATCCAACTATAGTGTAAGATAGTTTTTAAAGTTCTTGAATAATGTAGAGCATTTAATAAAGAAGAGAATATTGGAGGATAGAGAGGCAAAAAAATACGTAGAAATAGGTCAAAGACCTGAAGACCTAATATTGAAGGACAAAGAGTTTAGTGAATACGTAGAAGGAGGTCGAAGATTTGAAGACCCAAATTTAGTGCACCATATACAAGGAGGTATAAAATATTTGAACTAGTCTAATCCTTCACAAATATTAAAGAGGTATAATGAATACTATTATTAAGGTTAAGGTTAATTAATCTATTATAGTTGAGATTAATTGAATGAATGGAGAATTAAGATAGTGAATTGATGATTTATAATTTTAGAAGTTTTTTGAATGATTTGGAAGATTGTTGAAGTGAGAAGTATTTAATTTGAAAGTTTTTGAAATTACTTTATTCTATTTTCAAATTCAAGTTGCATTGAATATATTTGGAAATAGTTTAATTTGGAGGAATAAGGATTTCTACATCGAAATAGAAATATTAAATTTGCAAATACCTTTGTTTTCTAAATTTATAATTAGGGAGTTATAAGGAATTCAACAACAACATAGGTTTGTTAAATTTAGAATTGAGAAATTATATTTTTGAATTTTGAAAGATAAAAGGAATTCAACCTAAATATTTGAAGAATTGAAACCTTTTTCAAAAGTATTGTTTGAACATTATCCAAACATTATGAAATACAAGGTATACTACAAGATTTGAATAATTGATAGTTAGTATTTGATTATATACTAAAATTCAACTTAAAATTTTGAAGGTGAAAAGGTTTTTATCAAGAAATAAAATATATTCAAAACTAAAGAGACATAAGGTAGTCAACCTCAAGTATTTAGAGATATACTTGATTCAAGAGATAATAACAATATGAAAAGTATGATTAGAAGATAAGACTCAATATGGCATAAAATACTCTTGAGAAATCACAAATTGATAGTTTACCAAGAGTGGATTATATAAAGATATCTTCTAACAATATGATAGAAGAAATTGATGGTAATTATACTAACAAAAATATTGAGAGTAGACTCAAAAATTATTCTTAGAAAGTAGTAGATGTTGGTCAAAATGATATTTTATAGACTTATGAAAGAAGAAAAGGTAGAATCACCTCAATTATACACAAATGGTTATATTAGTTGATCTAGAAAAAGGATGAAATTGAAATTTCAAGGAGTAACAAAGAAGTGGAGATATCTTCAAGATGTAAATATTGCAATAAGATTCGTCATGAGAAAGGAAACTGTTGGAATTTCCATGCATGTTAATATTGTGGAGGAAAACTCACTCGTCTATTTTTTGCTACTATAAATACAAGTACTATAGGAGATTTAATATTCAGATTAGATTACCTTTTTCAAGTTCTTATTTCTGAAGCATCTATTAACAATTTATTCATGTTTGAAATTTCTAAAGAACATGAAGAAAGGTCTTCCAAAAAACTAGGGCAAAGAAAATGGATGAATCTTGATCCACTTGTGACTTGTAATATAATGAAATATCTTGTTCATAAAGGTTACTTAGAAAAATTTAGGGATAAATATCATATCGAATACTTTGGAATACGTAAAAGTAATAGAATGAAGAAAACAAGAAAAGAAAACATGAGTTCTAGAATCAAGGTGAAGACATAACTAAAAGGAAATACTTACTTGAATACTCTAGATATAAATTTATCGGAGATAGATTGAAGATAAAATATGAAGACCATATTGCAAACTAAAGTCTTCAATAGTAAAATAATGTAATACATGGGGGCGTTGGAATATATTATATTATTTGGTACATGCCAATGTACCACATTGTGTACATATTTATATTATGAAAATTTCATAGATTAGAGTGTGATTATTTATTTTACGGAATGCAATAAATGCACAAGTATTATTAGAATGTGAAAATAATTAAAAATTATAAATATTCATAATAGTCCATGTGCACACAAGTACATAGAGTAGGAAAGTGAAGAGTCTCAAGAAGAGTGAAGGCCAAGAGTACTCCATATGAGGAGTCACATTCCACTATATGTGTATCTATGTGTGTGACAGAGAGAGACACAATGTAGAGTGAGTGTGTGTGGAAATATGGTGTATTGGTGATCTTTATTCTAGCAAGATACCATTTTTGTGAGCATTTGTTAATGGATTTTTATGAGTTGTTGCAAAAGTTATTTATAAGTTTTATATGTTTAGAATATTTCCATTAAATTATATTTATTATAGCAACTTTATTTTAGATCTTGTGTTTATTTTTATTTGAGTATTAAGCATCAAAAGTTGATACAAACATACATATATAATAAACACACACACACACATTGTTCCATTTTCTAGGATCTATGCGGGATGCTGCTTCCTAGAATGCATTTTTGGGCTATTTCTATATGGGATCCTAGCTTCGTTCCTCAACTTTCAGCTATTCCTTATCTCCTATAGCAGTTTCTAGTTTTATTGGGTGGGATTCTTGAACCTGCTTGGTCAGGATGGCCCATCCTAGTTTTGGTTTTATCTACTAGTTTCTCCTTGGTGGGATTCTATTTTTTGGTTTTCCTCTTGGGAGGGATTTTCATCTATAGTTTTCTTGCTTGGGCGGGATTTTTTAAATTTCCTGCATTCGCAAAAAAGTTTAAATTTCCTATTTTAGGCAGAAGTTTTTTAATTTCTTGGTTTAATTTCCTACTTGGGTGGGATTTTTAAAAGTTCCTACTTTGAGCAGGATTTTTAATGTGTTTTTTAATTGGCCTATCCTTTGGCCTTATGTTTGGTTTGTTGACCTGATGTAAAAAGGTTTTGGGGCCCCTTTCAAAACCCACTTTTAATAAAATATTTTACCAATAAAAAAAATATGTATGTATATGTATATGTATGTATGTATGTAGATATATAGATAAATAACATTGCAAGAGGGTGCAATATCTAGAAGAAACAATAGGTGTTTGATGAAAAGGTGACAACACTTAAATCATTTTTTATTGCACCACTTTGAAAAAACATTGAAGATATTAGAGATATGGACTCAAATCCCTATCTCTCTATATAAATATACCCCACTAAGGATTTGAATCAAGATAGAAGAGATAATATTCCAAAATATATTAATTCTAATCCAAGAGAAAGGAATCAAATAGTATAAGGTGGATGTTTCAATGGCATCAATCATTAGCATCAAACATTGAATATTTATTTCAAGTGCAACTATCCTTAATATGATCTAAAATTAATTCATGTAAATACAAATCAAGCAGGTGTCTTCTTCATAATAAATATGACTCAAAATATATTTGAGCATTTGGTGTGATAAAATACTAGGTACAAGCATTAGTGTCAAAAGACTGAAATTTGGGTGATTAAGAATCAAATGGAATTGGTTGAAATTCAAAGGTAAGATATCCCACATTATTAGTGAGAAAGAAAAATTAAGCTATATAATTATTGTTTTTTCTTTATTTAATTGTAGGTAAAAACAATTGCGCATATTATTTTAAATATAGGAATATTCTTTGAAAATAATTTGGTAGTAGAAAATAAACACCATGTATATTTTTGTGTGATCATATAATAATTTTCTCATAGTTCAAGGCAAAAATTAAATCATAATTATATAATTATATATACTTATATATACTCATCAAAGAATATTTTCAAAGGTGATGTAGTGAAATAAAAATATTAAAATTTTATGAAAGTTTATTATGACTAGTGGAGCACTAAATTTCTTGTTTCACAATTCACAACTATTAAGGGGGAAGAATTATGTTTCCTAGAAAACCAAATTGAGAACATAGCTCAAGTTTGAATAATTATGGGATGTTATAGATGGAGTCATTACCCATCCTATTGTAGAAGGCAAATATCATACAATGTTTGATAAGGTAAATATAAAGCTAAAATTAATGATCATGTTTGGAGTAGTAAATGAAGTACACACATACATTTAGAACTAAACCATGACCAAAGATGCATGAGAGAATTTACAATTTTTTTTGAAGGAATGAATCAAAATCAGATTTTATTTTTATAAAGCAATCTACATGTTTTGAATATGAAGAGTGAGAAAATCTTGAATCTTCACGAGGAGAAAAGTTGAGCTCTAGGCATCACTACAAGATGTGGCATAAACTATATCTTATGAGAATATTATTCCTAATATTTTAATATCTCTTCCTTCAAAATGTAATACTTTTGTGATAATATTAAATATCACTAAAGAAACACCAAGATTTGAAAATCTAGTGAACCTAATTCAAAAATTAGAGGCCTCATATTTAAGCAACCATTTAGAAGAGGCATAAGACCTCCATAGTGCTTCCAAAATAGAAATAATTCTCAAGATATCATAATCAAGGAAATGATTCTCAATAAAGAAATATTTTTCACACATAAAATATGTGTGATCTTTATGATAGATATGGACACACAATAAAGTAATATTGATATAATCCATTCAAAAATGGATATCTTTCATGAGATATGTGCTAGTAGTAGCATAGGTCATCATGAGACAAGCAATATTAAATTTAGAAAAAGTGTTAGAAATTAGATTATATTACATCATTTGGATCATGTAAATGTACCTTCCTAGGTACATAATTAGGATATAGATTACTTTAGGAGGAAGTTATCTAGATAATTCATATAATATAATAAATGCACAAGTATCAATTTGCAAATTGTATATGTGAAAGTTGTCTCTTGCACAACTAGGTAGATTGTTGGCCAAGGAACTTATCTTCCTATATAAAAGGGACTCATTGTAACAAGTAGATATAGAGAGAAACTTAGAGCATATTCATAGGTAGTAGCATAGTGTTGTGTAGATCACCATATATTGGTGATGGGTGCAATGTAGTCCAGAAGATTTATTAATGGAGTTTCATTTCCATCATTTATAATTATAGCATATTTCAGTCATCTGGTAGATTTACTTTATTTCATATTATTCTATATATTGTGAATGTTATTTCCCATTGCATACTACATAAAAATATAATAGTGGTATCGGAGCCATGGTGGATCTAGCCATAATATATCAATAGAAAAACCACCATTATTATTGAGTCTGAGTATTTTTTCAACCTAACACGTTGTTGGACTAGCCAAACTTAAAAACTCTCAGAATATTCTAGGTGGTAAAATTAAGGAGAGCCAAAAGCAAGGACTAAAATAAATATCAATTCCAAAAATACAGAGATTACATTTGGCTAGAGTCTTTCCACAGAGTTATAGAAAAAATACTCGTAAAGACTAGGACTCAACATTCAATCCACTAGATTAACAAATCAACTAGTGAAGAATATTATATCTAGATTTATAAGTTCTTCAGTTCCAGTCTCTATGAGATAAGAGACTAAAATTTTCAAAGACCTTGAGAAAGGTCTCATTACAAGAGCAAAAAATCCTAAAAAATATAGAAGTAATGGAAAGGCCACAATAGCCCTATAGCAAATTCAAGGAACAAGAGACTCCAAAAGTTGATTTATAGGAGGATATAGGAGATTGGTGATCTCCATTCAATATGAATACCTATAAATACTAGAATAATAATAGGCCATAAAAGCCTTGATCTAGAAGAAAAGGTCATAGAATATTTGATATTAAAAAAATACCATATAAGCCTTGATATAAAAAATGCCACAAAATCCTTGATATTGAAGAAAAGGCCACAAAATAATTAATATTAAAAAATGTCACAAAAGCCTTGATACTAAGAAAATGTCCACATAAGCCTTTATCGTAAAGACTCTAAAAGAGAGTATTTTATTTAGAAGTAGTTCAGTACTAATACTTTGTTTTAGGGAAAGAAGATTCAGTGAGTTGGGAGACTTCCTACAATAAATTTAGGAAGAGTGTCTTCTTTAGAATCAATCCAAAATCTAAAGCAAAACTAAAGGAAAATATATCATGAGAATATCTCATTAAAGAAACTCTAGTCTTGGAAGAAGAAGAAGAAGGACTAGAAGAGTCATATTCGAATCTAGAAGTAGCAAAATCAGAGATCCAAAAGAATATTTCACCATCAAAACATCCAAGAGTAGAAGGTTGAAGAAAATATCTCAAGAAAAGAAGAAGCTACAAGATCAATTACCTTAATATGTCTCAAAGAGCATCCCATAAAAGGCTTGGAGGGTCTTATTGAAGAAATACACTACCAAGGAGAAGCCTCTGATAGTGAAGGACTTGGGAAAATTATCGCCATCCGACAACAAGCCCAAGAGAAGAAGAATTTGGCAAGGAGTATCAAATCTTAGAATACCTCAATACATTTAGATTATTGAGATGAAGATCCTACTTGAATTTAGCATTTGAAAAGAAGACTTGAAGATAGAAGAATCTTGGAAAATATAAGAAGATTACCTCTCACAACAAGAAGGTATTATTTTTTGAGACAAATACTTCTATAACAAAATGGGAAGAATACAAGAGGAGAACAAGCTAGAAAATCCTAAGCTCATGAAAGAAACTTTGAGATCATATTTTGGTGAAGAAGAATTTGTTTAGGACATCCTACAAAGAACTACAATATATTACTCAAAGCAACAACTTGGTGATCTTAGACATCAAGATACTCTACAAGAGCTACATTCTCTATAGAATTTGCAAAATAACTACAAATGCTTTTAGAAAAAGGTAAGCAACTATTGGTGCAAGTAGATTCATTAGTTATATTGCTTATCAGATTCATTGGATAACCTTATTTGGATTAAAGTTGCAACAAGGATTATAGTCTACAAAAGTGCAAAAAGAGAAAATTTCCTTTTAAGGTTCATTTACACATTAGTCAGGTTTTGATTAAATTTCAGAACTACATCTATCAACTACCTATAATATAAAAGAATACTGAGTTCTACGATATTAATTGTAGTGAAATTGCAGAATGATTATTGAAGGTTTATTTCAAAATTTTCTTCATTAGTTATTGTAAATTGATTAAACTGCATTATTTTAACAGTTGAATGGAGTGATAAGGTGAAATTTTTAGTGCATTAAAAGTGAAAAATTATTTTATTCATTTGCACTACTCTATTGCTCTCAAAGATTATTGTTTGTGTTCTTGAAAAGGGCACAAAATCAAAATTTGACAAAGTATATAAAGACACTATTAATGCACAAACATTTGCAACATATAATGGCCAAGAGAAGCCATAAAAAATAGATTGGAATCCTCCAAAAATTTGGAAAATTCAACTAATAAAAATCAGAAATAGAAGCTTCAAATATTGAGACTTGGTGAGTCTCAAATTCAAAGCATTACAGGGTTAGTTGCAAGGAGAAAAGTGTAGAAAATTACA
Source organism: Wollemia nobilis (assembly GCA_028583015.1). Classification (NCBI taxonomy): domain Eukaryota; kingdom Viridiplantae; phylum Streptophyta; class Pinopsida; order Araucariales; family Araucariaceae; genus Wollemia; species Wollemia nobilis. The sequence goes on along the minus strand of JAQPPZ010016040.1, from coordinate 2,966,076 downwards.
TAAAAAAAATGAGATTCTATCTAAAATTGGATTTTCCATGAAAGTATCCAAGAAAAAATGGGAAGGTGTCTAATTAAAGATGCAATATCAAAACCCCCACCTTGCATTCAAAAATTCTGCCACAAAACTAGAAAATAGGGCAGATTTAAATATTACATAAAGGTGCAAAATTCTCAAGAAGAGTTCAAATGAACACCAGTATAAAGAAGCCTCTAAAAAGAGCTCACATCATGCATGATTTGGAAAACTATAATAGGTAAACTGTAAAACACAAGAAAGGTGTCACATTGCTCACTAAAGGAGACAAATCCAATAGCACATAAGCAAGGGAAATAAAAGCAAGCAAATTGGAATCATATGTCTAATCAAGTATTATTCAATAATACAATTGAAGCATCAAGGAGTCTCCACCAAAGCACCACCATTCAAACCCAATTCAAGAGACACCAAAGCTCCATCATAAGCATTGCTTTGCTAGAACCATATTAGCACTATAGAAATGCAACGATGAATAAGGTGGAAAAGTTCATTAGAAAGCCTGCAGGAAGGCATTGATAAGATTAGGATATGCAAGTACCACTTGTTGTTCTCCATGATAAACCTTAAATGCTATCAAACAAACATTGGAATTTCACACATGTGAGAAAAAGTATTACAACACCTCTTTGGCACCCATAGTCCACATGGAAGTGAAGTTACATTCTAGCATAAGCATTACATAAGGAAGCCTTATGAACAACACACTATTAAGCAGAGAAAATGCTTCAGATGTTACACTCATAACAGACACCCAAAAATATTTTTGGAGTGTTGAATGTAATAGTTTAATTTTGAGTTGATTTTGTAAAGTTTTGTAAATAGCAAAAATCAACTTAGTTTACACCTTATTACTCCTATTTGAAGTTAAGAACTTTCTAATTTGATGAGGTTTTAATAGTTAAATTTATTTTGTCCCTTTAATGTGTTTTGAGACAAGTATACCAATTAATTTCCAACTCTTCATTTTCCTTAATAAACCTTATTTTATAGCCTTTAATAATTTGATATTAATATTTTTAAATTTTGATTACCCACTTTGATGTAGTATTCCATATAACTTCCTAATATGGAATATTAGAAAATAATGAAATTTACAATAATATAAATTCTGATTCTCAGGTAGAATTCCTTAATTCTCCTATGTTTTAATATTGCAAATATTAGGCTATCTAATATGTGTTTCTCTCTTTTATATTTATTTTAAATATAGCTGATTTCATTTAATATTTCAACCTTATGTTATACCTTATAACTCCTAGTTAATGAAATCAAATTTAATGAAGTAGAGACCTTACCTTTAATGTTGTATTCTCTACGTATTTATAGCAGATTTTAGATGTATAAGATAGTCCTCTTTAATGCTTTTTCCTTGAGCAGTTATAGTAAATGGTGTACGTTGATTCTCCCTTGGCTTCAACATTTGAACGATGGAGCTTGAACCTTGGATTTTTTGACCTCCTTTGAATATATTGACTAGAGATTTTAATGCTCTTCACCTTTCTTCCATTCTGTAATTTTGGCTTGTTTGAATTCTATGACTACTATTAATATTGTGACTGCTATGAATGCTTTGAATGCTATGACTATTGACCTGCTTGGAATTTGGAATATTTTAATAGAAGAGGAATATTGAAATATGTGACAAGTTTCACAACAATTTATCTATGAGTGCTTGAGGGATCTTCTACCACGTAACATATGGATGTTATAATATTGGATGGGCACACCAACCTATGATGTTTTATTGGTCAAGCTTGTAACGGATGGATGCTCATTAGTGTTTCCTCTTAGGTGAAAAGTGTCACCTTCCATTCATCCATGGGAATTCTACATAACACCTTTTCAACGTATCATTTCAATACCCTTATTAAAAATGTTTCATCATCCCTTTGTGCATGTGATTTCTACATAACACCTCTTCAACATATCATTCAGATTTTGTTATTAAAAATGCAACATGGATAGTTCTTCCTTCGTTCGATGATGCTTGATATGAGTTGGTTCTAGTTAGAGTATTAGAGCTATGATTCAAAAATTATCTTGAAGGCCTTGATAAATGCTATAGGGGAGTTTGAAGTACTCCAACGATGCTTTCTTGGACACACATCCAATATAATATTTTGTACCTAATTTTTCAACTTGTCATGAAATCCTTTTTTAGATAATATTGCCCTTGAATATAATGCTCCTCCTTTCTTTGTATTATGCTTTGTTTTCTTGCAAGTTTGGTTTTCGAATTCATAGAATATGTGAGCCTTTTGAGAGGCTCTATTCCCTTGCATGGAGTGTGTTATTATATGACTACCTTGGGTTGTTTTACCTTGATAATATTATGCCTTTGAGGAACTTAAAACCTTACCCTTTTTCCTATGTATGGCAGATTAGAAATGTAAAAAAAATTGTATATAAAATACCTTTTTTGCACCTCCTTTTTGCAATATGATTTTTTCTAGTTTTATGATAGCTTCCTTGTAGGTAATGACAAATTTTTTGGTTGTCTTCTTGATTAGACACCTATCTACTTTTACTTGGATATTTTGCTAATGAACCGAAGCTTGTAACCACATAGATATAAGCTTTTTTTTGTAGAAGTAATTTTTGCACCCTTTTTTTTATAAATAGCCTTTAGTGCACTTTAACTCTTGAGCCTCACCAAGTCTCGATTTGAAGCTTCTATTGCTGATGTTAATGGTGGAATTCTTATCAACTCATTGGAGGAATATGATATGATTTTGATGGCTTCTTTGGGCCACAAAATGTTGTAGTTATTGTGCACCAAATAGTTTCTCTAGACACTTTGATTAATCTACTAGTTTTTTAGCTCTTGATATTTAATAATCAACAAACACAAACTAACATTTTTGAGAGTAACTAGTTAAGAATAACTAGTATAGTGCTAATGGATTAATAATGCACTTAATAGAAACAATAATATCACCTTATTGCTCCTGTAAATAAACTCTCAAAATAATTTCAAGTGCACTTAATATTCTCTACAACTTTTAAGAGTAATCTATAATGAACCCTTAATAAGTATTTTGCAAATTTTCACTACAATCAATATTGTAGGATATAGTCTCCTTGTTTTCTATATAGGTAGATGATAATTTTATTTCTTTTAAAAATATCCAGCTTCTATTTAATGTGCAAATAATCCTTAAATCATTTCTTTCTTTTTACGATTTCTTGAAGACTATAATACAATTTGTTCTTCTAAAACTTTTAATCTTAATATGGTGCCTTAATGAAATTTGATAATAATCTAATTTGAGGTTAATTAGTGAACCTAATTGTACCTATTGAGTGATAATTTTTCGGAATTGAAAAACCACACCCACCCTTAGTATTTTGATCACAAAACCCTCTCTTACAAAGAAGTTAGAACAAAACAACTTCTCCAAGGTTTCGCTATGTATGCATTGCACATGTGTATTAGTAATCTCACTGAGGATATATCAATTAAATATTAGTAACACCTTAGTGATTGCAAGTAACTGTTAACAAGAGGTATGTGTTGGTTTATTTCATTATGCCATACTAATGATTGTTCATAAAATTTAAAGAAAAACAAATGTGAATTGGCCCTCATATGACCACAATGTAAAACCTTAGTTCATTTTATCTTGAAGGATTTTAGATAGATTTTATCTTCTTTAGATTAAGTATATTTTAAACAAGTTTTTATCTTGCATTAAACCCTACTTTAAGCATGAAATAGAAGATTAAAATCTATCTCTAAATTGGAAATTTAAATAATGAAAGGATTCACTTGATGTTGCTTTAAACATAAAGAAATGTCAATAGCCTTTGATATAATAAAATAAAGCACCCCTCTTTGAGCACCGCTATTTGATGAAATTAATTTTCATAAAGAGATAATAATTCATTGCTTTAAAATAATGGCCTCAAAATATCATTAGAAATTGTCTCTATTTAATGAAATCAAAATTTTCATAAAGAAGAAATAATTTAATGCTTTAAAACAATAGCTTTTGATATAATGTATAAATTACCTTTCTTTGATGAAATCAGAATTTTCATAAAAAGAGGTGAATTTATTGCTCTAAAAATGATATCTTATAGAATGCCATAAAAATAACCCCCTTTAATGAAATTGTAATTTTCATAAAGGGAAGTTCATTTATGCTTTCAAATAAAAATGTATAGCTCAAAAATCTGATTTGCCTTCAAAATAAAAAATATATATATAATTCCGAAATTATAAAAATCTGCATAAAACAATAATTTTAAATAATTTTTATAAATTCGAAATGGTTTCAAAATAAGTTTGAATTTGTTTTGGATGAAATATTGTAGCTAATTCTTCACACCCATATATCTATTTTTATCATTTCATTTTTTTTAATTTTTATTTTAATCCTCAAAGTTTAAGATAAAGGTTAGAACAATAAAATAAAATCCAAAAATCGAAATAAAACACAGAAAACAACTGATAACAGCTTCAAGCTTTCATATCCTACAAAATCCAAGATGTGAGATTTTTCTTAGAGTAACCCAACTTAACCATAATTGCATTTGCACATCCCGAAATAAATTAGGTGCAAGACTCTAAGGAAATATATAAATTCTCTATTTTTGGATATTCAACAATGCAACCATGAAATGCATTAAAAATTACCTATAAATCCAAAAAATAAGAGAGAAGAAAAATGGACATTAAATTAAAACAACCGAAAATGTCTTTCCTCTTATTTTATTCACAAGGTGTAGAAATCCTGCAAAACATTTGCATTAAAACAACAAGTTTCTAATTTACATCTAGTTCTAGCCTCTAAGAGGATCCTCCAAGTCCTAAAATATCTAACCCCCTCTTAGTATTTCAATCGCCTATTTAATACTATAGAAAAAATTTCGTTCCATATTCAAATGTTATGTTTTCGCCTTTACTTTCTTCACTTGAAACCTTTCTTTCATTCCCTATCCTTTGGGGATTTAATTTCGACTATTAGTTTTTCTCTCGTTACTCATTTTGGATAATTCATAGCCTTTGGGTTCCTTATGGATGCCTCATACGTTACATTGTGTAGTGTATAGACACCATGTCATAGCATTAATTGACATTCATGATGTCCTTTACCATGCCATAAGGCACTCGATGGTTATTTATGCGACATTGTAGTGATATGCCACTACACACCTTTGATTAGCCAACCTCCACGATATACACCAAAGTATAAATCGGACCATGTCTCTGTATTACTAACCTCAAACAACTGACAATATCTGAATAGCTCATCTTTAGTTACAAGTTATCCATCCCCGAAACACTTGTCGCATTATAGTCCATGGATCTTATACGTCTGCCACCTCCATGATTCCACACAATAATCCTCGTTATCACATCCACTATCTTCATTGTTGTGTATCATCAACCGCTTATGTTGAGTGTTACGCGCACCAACAAAGGTCAAATGTTCATTTAGTAAAGATGTTTTCACAAACGGCCCACTGTACTGCAACATCCATTATGTTTCTCCAGTATAATGATGCATAGCTACATCTCATGAAGCTATGGTCATAGCTATATATATTTGAAATTGCAATGGGGGATTACATTGTTTCTCAAAGCACTGACAACATGTACAATGCAGTAGTGTAATGAATAATAATGAGTTGTTGACCTCTACATCTGTAAGGTCTACCAAATCCACTCGTCTCTCCACGTATTCGAAGGGAGGTAGCCATGTTTGAAAAATTGTATGTTTAATAGCTTAATAATTTACCATGGACGAGGGTTGAATCCACACATATCTCTTATCAATATCCATAGTTTCGTTGAGCTACTCTACCACAATTTCCATCATGTCAAATGCATGCCTGTACACTCCATTCATGACTATCTATCACCACTATATATCACAGCTGATTTTTGATACCTCTATAACACTATTTAAAATAGTCTCTAATTTTACCGATAGCGATGACCAAACATAAGAGGTTTTGGACTCAACTCGTGGTCTCATCGCCTCATTACCTGTTGAGGTAACTTCTCACCGTTCCCAGCTCTTGACTACCATAGAATACAATCAACACTATCTATGCCCAAATACACCTAGAATTGCATGCTATGTCGATTTCCAAATCCATATCTCACTGTGCCTAAGTCACCTATGATATGCATGCTCAATATTTTTCCCCCAACATACACCTCGTCCTCCATATTCTAGATTGCCAAACATTGTCGTTGAAAAATATCTATCTGTGAGGTTCATCTTGCTGCCACACTTGCACATTCAACTCATCAAGTCACTATTTATGCTGCCACATCCAGTCCAACCTGCTCCGTCGTGACACTGCACTGCTTAACTGGACCTGTCAACACCACATCATTTCTAGCTTGCTAAATTTGAATTCGATGCATGTTCATTTTGTTGCAATTTTCCTTAGACTGTGCTATGCTTTCACCTACTGTCATGGTAGTAAATTTGGCTTGTAATGATAATAAGATGTTGCCCTTCCTTCCTGGATATTACCATCCCACTACATGAATTTACCCCACATTTGTGGGTTCGTCTGATCGTTGTCCACGTATCCTTCCAATAGGCGAGTCCACAACATCCATTATTATCAATCTCTCTCTCGAATATTAACAACCCACTACCGCATCCTATTATTCACCTTTGGATAGTCCTGCCATTGCCACTCAAGTTCTAATCATCAACTGCATTCATTTCCACTTCCTTACGCATGGTATCCACCACAAACATGTTTATGCATTTTGTCTATCGAGGAACAAATTACATCCACCGGTACGTATGGCAGGGACTGCCATTGCCAATAATCTCGCTAAACTCATATACCAAGCTGAGGTGAGTGCGATGACTAATGTAGAGACCTTGCTATATTTGGTTGGTTATTCCTAGTGAATGCCATTTTTCTCTTTTGGTGACTAATGTCTGAGACATATCAAATAATAGACCACCATTCTATAAGAATACCCCCTTTGCCTCCATATATTGTCACATCATCGGTGATTTCATGTGTTTCTCAAGCTACCCAAGCCTTCATATTTATCCATGATCTTTGTCTATCGGATCAATAAGACTTCATGAACTTCGTCCAGATTTTACTAATCGTCGCATTGTTGTTTCCCAATGAATGCTAGGTATGTTCGAAAATTAAACCAGATTTGATGTCCTGATAGATCGGATAACATCGCTATTAATGTCGATAGCTACAATACGGTGAGTGGGAAAAAACCCTAATGCGGTGCATGTCAGAGGATAAGCATGTCAAAGGAAAAGCCTTATCCTCCCTTACATCCGACTATAAAAAGTGGAGTGGTCTTTCAAAAAAAAATTGAGGAATCAGGGTAGATCAGAGAGTGAGGAATAGCTGAGCAGAGTAGAGGAGTCGGAGCAGTAGTATCCAAGAAACTCCTCCTATGATTATCCTGTAATATTGCTTGTAGACCTCTCTATAAAATCATGCATTGTAAAACTGCATCTTGCAGTCTATTTGAATCAATAAAGTTTGTGTTTTTTTTTGCAAGTTTTATCTCATTCTTCCTCAGATTCTGTTTGCACCAGTTCAGTGTTATTGTTTGCCTGTGCACACCAAGTAAGGTGCACTCTCATCGTGCAACCAAGCTCGGGTGCACTCCTCCCCGGTTGCACCCAAGCCAAGGCGCAACCCTTCATTGTGCCCAAGACTAGGCGCAACAACCAAGTGCACCCAAGGCTAGGCACACTCCCCCTTTGTGCCCCATCTCGAGCACAACTACTAAGTGCATCCAAGATCGGGTGCACTCCCAGCTTACACCCCATCTAGGGTGTACTCTCCCCCTATGCCAGACATTTGGCATAACCTACTATTGCGCTATACCCTTGGCACATCTGGATATTGTGCCAGACCCTTGGTGCATCCAGATATTGCACCAGACCCTTGGGACATCCGGATATTGTGCCAGATCCTTGGCACATCCATACCTTGCACTAGATCCTTGGCACAAGAAAACTCTATGTCGAAGTCTTTCAAATTGGTATCAGAGCTAGAGCTTGCCCATGGACGATAAGAAGCAATGGCTTCTAGTGGTAACTCATTGTAGTTGCAGATCCCGCAGTTCAACGACAAAAAATATGATTACTAGAGCATCCATATAAGGATCTTGTTTGGGTCGCAGGAGCTATGGTACCTGGTCTAGAATGGCTATGCAAAGCCAACAAACACAACAGTGTTGAGTGCACTCTCATAGGTAGATTCAAATATGCTGAAGGAGAACCAAAAGAAGGACCAAAAGGTATTATTTTACATAATGCAGGCGATTGAGGAGACAATCTTCCTACGAATCACAACAACAACCAAATCGAAGGAGGCTTAGGAAATCTTGGCCAACTCCTACTAGGGAACTGACAAGGTGAAGTTGGTGTGGTTGTAGATGCTGAGGAGGGAGTTTGAGAACTTCAAGATGAGCGAGTTAGAGTCCATAAGCGAGTTCCTCACCAGGATAATGAATATCATCAACCAGATGCGGTTGAGTGGGAAGAACATGGTGAATAAAAGGATTGCAAAGAAGATTCTGAGGAGCCTACCATCAAGGTTTGACTCAGTGGTGATAGCAATAAAAGAATAGAGGGATTTAACAACCCTCTCTATGTATGAGCTCATGGGTTCTCTACAAACACATGAACAAAGGCTAAGTCACTCAACTCAGTCCTCACTAGAACAAGCATTCAAAGCACAAGTCTCATTTTGAGATAGTAGCAGAGAAAACTCCCACCAAGGAGCCTTAGGTTCTCAAGGAGGAAGAGGCAGAGGCAAGCGTGGGAAAGGCAACAAGCAAGGAGGAAGGTCAAACTCCAATGATGGAGAGACCGGTTGCAACTTCCATCAGCAAGGAGGAAGAGGCAAAAACAAAAACCAGCAAGGAGGATCTTATCAGAGAAAGGATAAATTAAAGATCAAATGTTATTACTGCAAGAAATTTGGCCACTATATTTCTAAGTGTAAAAATAAGATGGCCAAAGATAACCAACATCAAGCGCACTACACAGATGAGCCTGATAATGGAGAGTGTAGAGATGCTGGTGGAAATGTGTTAACTTGTAGTATTGAGGAGGAGAGCCAAAAGAATATCTTATATCTTAATAATGGTTGCAACAACCACATGACGAGGAACAAAGAGATGTTCTCACAACTGGATGAAATAGTCCAGTCTGAGGTGAAAATGGGGAACAATAACAAATTTCTTGTGATGGGGAAAGGAAAAATCATCATTTGTACCAGGTAAGGTAAAAGGAAGTTGATCACTGATGTCTATTATGTGCCTGTTTTGAAGCACAATTTGTTGAGCGTTGGACATCTTGTGTAGAAGGGGTACATTGTTCAATTCAAGGATGAACTTTGCACCATCAAAGATAAGGAGCATGGGCAGATTGCAACTGTGTCCATGACTAAAATCAAGATGTTTCTGCTACAGACTTAGAATGAATCTCTGATATATTTTAGTGCAGTTGAGAAGGATGCTACTTGGTTGTGGCATCTCAGATTTAGTCACCTGAGCTTTAGTGGCCTGAACTTGCTGCACAAGAAGCATATGGTGAAGGGTTTACCCCTTATTGAGCAACCAAATCAAGTTTGTGAGGGTTGCTTAATCGACAAGCAGCACAGGGATGCATTCTCTGTGGACAGTCTTGGAGAGCTTCACAGCCATTAGAGCTGGTGCATTTTGACATTTGCAGTCCAATGCAGACCAAAACATTTTCCGGTAACAAATATTTTTTGACTTCCATTGATGATTTCCTGGAATTCATGACGTATACTACATGGATACATGGGTGCCTTTTACTGTGCTCCTGATAAATTCTACAAGCTTCCTTTACACTAGAGTGGGTGATATCCTCAGTAAATAATATGGTCATTCCCAGATGAAATCTTCGTCTATCTGTTTACCATTCTGACCGACCTTCAAATCATTGTCGTGTGACTTTACGACTATTCTATCTCCTTGACATACAATATTTAGATGTATCCTCATCCATCGTTGGGCATGCTCCTCCATGATATGCGTGGGTAAAATAAAATCTGATTATTCACTTCATGTTAACTATCATCCTCCATGTCTTTGAGTCCATATTGAATCCTATTGTTCTTTGTGTTGTGGGAGCATTCCAAGGTATGTTCAAGACTTACATTTCGTTTGCATCCATGCTGGTGGTCCACTTCTGATTCATCCACCACTGTTCTAGGGTGTGTCCACGTCGGTAACCACTTAGTCGATGGATATTGTCTATGTTCGCGACTCCAACTCCTTCAGTCACTGCCACGTTCAAATGATGCACGATGTTTTATTTTCCAGTTGAATAGGGGGTTTCCGGGTATGTCGTGCCATCGGTATACATCACGTGTCCAGGTCATCGGGTGATATTGTCGTAGTGTATATTTGCACCATGTGCTCATCGTAGTCTATCGCATGATCCAACAAATTGCTACCACGCTTTTGTATCTACAATAACACAATAGTATGTTAACCAAACATTGAAAACACGAAAACAAAGCTAAAGCAAACCTAAACTTATATCCATGATAAATCATTAAATTGAAACATCAGAAACAAAAATAATAACTTCAATTTGCTTTATTATATATATATATATATGCTTTGTTTATTATTATTATTTTTTATTATTTTTATTTTTTTATACTTTTATATATTTTTGTTATTAAATACATACATATATACAATATATATATAATATGTTTATATTTTATATTTATTTATTTATTGGAACCAACAATTATATTCAATAAAAATAAAAGAGTTCCTTTTATTTATATATATTCATCATATATATATATAAATACATATATACCTTGTTTATTTTTTATTATTATTATTTATTTATTTGTTTATTTTATTTATTTATATAAATATATTGTATATATCAATATATATATATATATATATATATATATATATATATATATATATATATATATATATATATATATATATTATAAAAGTGAGCATTAATTAAATTATCTAATATTAACACTAATAAACCAAAATAGAGTCGATAAATCTCACAAAACACTAGATCTCAATGAAGACTTGAATCAAACAAATAATCAAAACCAGACCCATACCCAAGATGATTTACCGAAATTAACAGAGACAAGAAGACATAACCAAAAGTGGACCTTGGAATGCAAGCTCATGGATAAATATCTATGGCAATTATCACTTCAATGAGAACAAAATCCCAAACAAACCAAAATTTAAAGGTGGGTCCCCAAATTTAGGGTTAGTTGTGCGTCATTCACAACAAATGGTGACTATGTTGGGAAATGCTCTTGGGTATTTTTGGTGAAGAACCCAATCTAAAATGAGAACACAAAATATCTGTAAAATACAAATTGTTTAGCTATATCTCGAGAAGATGGGGGTAAATAGCTTCGCATAAACAATTAGTCCATCTACTTTTGCTTAGTGTGTGAAACAGTGATTCATTTTTGCATCCTTGAAAACCTTCCAAACTCCCTCATCTAGTTTGAATTTAGGCTATGAATCGTGACTCATAAAATAAAGTTTTACAGATATAGCCCTACTGCTAGTTAGTCGTCCATAGCCTTGGTAGGGTTTATCTAACTCACCCTTGTGTTTGCTTAATATTTTGTAAAGCCTTTATTATAATCTAGCTATGTCTAGACATATCCCTACTATCGGTCAGGCATCCATAGTCATGGTAGAGTTTATCTAGACTTTGTGACTGATTTGATCAAGCTTTTCAATGCTCATTTTCCTCTTTTTTTAACTTTGCAAATATTCATGCATCACTAGGGTTAGGAAGCCTATAAGTAGAGCGTGTTGAATTTTTTCCTTAGTTTGCAATTCAAGATAACTTCATCCTTCAAAATTTCCAAAAATACCCTTTAATATAGTGAGTTACATGTGGAGCTTTTGCGAAATAATTTATTTTTCTATTCTCCACCATTTTAGTCCCTAAAATCTGAGCATGATCACAAAATAATTCATACCTCTTTTCTCAGGTTCACCTGCTTTCAGATTAGGTGTTCCAACCTACTTAACAAAGGAACACAAAAAATGGTCAAGAGGCCATAAATTAGTGACCATAAAACATCACCTTAAAATAAGGGATAACCCAAAACATAAAACTAAAATACAAACCAAATCCTTACCTAAGCAACAATCAAGAAAAATGTACAAAAACAAAAACTATATACAAATGTACAATATGGTACAAGATGGTGCAAAGTTTGAGTTTTTACCTCCCTGGATCCCAAACATGATTAACGTATTTCAAAATACATATAACATGAAATACATACCAAGCTTTGTTGAAATTCAACCAAAGTAAGATCAAGCCAAACCACATATCAATTTTTATCTTACCTCTCTCACCCCACCAATTTGATTTAGTTCCATTAACCATCCCATGGGTGAGATTTAAATCATTAAATTGATTGGACAATAAGTGATTTTTAATTTCTTTTTGCATTTTCCTTAATGTTTCAATCTCACTATTTGATTCATGATTTAGAACTAGGTTTTCCCTTTCAAACATGAGATTTTACAAACAAGAGCCTATTTCTAGAAACTTTAAAGCCAAATAATTTTCCATGTTTGTAGGTCAATCAAACTTATGCAAAAATTTACAAGCATTGAGGATATCTATTGAATGGTGATAATTATAGGTTTTTATACTAGATTCAATAATTAATTTATTAAGAACTTGATTTAACAATTTTAACACATCAACTTCTTTTTCATTCAACAAAGCATTTTTATTAGTGGTGTGAGGAGAAATTGACTCAAATTCTTCATCAACCACAAATGTCATTTCATCATTGATAGTATTTGAATCCATCAACCAATTCGACAAACCTTCACTTGGAGTTAGAATATTGGAACAAAAAATGTAATATTTCACCTTTGGCATATTTCCATTTATCATTACTTGGAGAGGATTTGTAACTTCCTATTTTATCTCATGATTTTAATCATCAGCTTCTTGTAGCACTTTTTCTTTGTCTATAACATGTTTATCAAAGACACCAAAATTAGGCACCCAATTAAAAACATGCCCATCCTTTTCAAACCATGAGCTTTGTCTATCTAAGGATGTATGAAATAACATAGGATCCTAATAAATCATTTGAGTTGTTTTAGATAAAATAACATTTTCAATTGGATCATCAATGATATCAAACCCAAACTATTAATGTTCTAGAATTTCTTCATTTTGATATGGCATAGATATTGTAGAGCCAATAGGTGGATCAAGATTTTTAATTTCATGCCCCTCAAATGGGACCAAAGAAAATGGTCCTCCCTCCTTATCCATGGTAGTAGAATCATTATTATTTTCCAACACTTGATGAGATTCCAACCCTTCTTTCAAAATATTTTCATATTGTACAGGATTTGTAATATCCTTATGCAAGAAAGCAATTGTATTATCCTACATATCAATTGACACAAAAAATTTATTAGAAGGTTTGGAGTGACCATATTCCTCCCATTTATTTCAAGAATCATAGTAATCATATTCTAAAATCAAATTGTGATGCTCAACTACTTCTTCGTCATATTTTGATTCATCAATATGTTTCTCATCAAATTCTTATTCACCTTCCTTAGATGGTTCAATTATTTCCAAGAGTAGGTTATTTCTTGCATTCAAATTTTTAAGGCTATCATAATCCACATTGGTAATCCATGATTCAATTTTATCACAATTTGGAAGGTGTGGGATTTCTTGGCCATCAGTTTCAAAAATATCATCCAAAGTAATTTTTGAGAACAAGTGGTGAAATTTTGGTATATCTTCAAATTTATTTATTGATTCTCTTTCAAACTCACTTTAAACCACTTTTGGTGGCTTAGGGGTTTCTATAATGGGATTGGTTTTTACATTCTTCCTTTTATGATCATCTCAATCCTCCTTTGTGAATGATGATTCTAAATCCTTTCTTTTCCAAATAAAATGGTGATCATTTGGTTCCAACTTCTTGTTATCCATCCATAGTATTTATTCTCCAAAATCTTCAAGCTCTTCAAGAAATTTTGAACAGGTATTTACTTCAATGTAAGTCAAATTTAGACCTTCTCTATCATCGAAAGGGACATAACATGGAATATCATTAAGATTAGCATCATGAACTTGATTCCTAGGATGATTTGGAAGCATACTTTGATGCGCTTATTTTTGTAATGGAACCATATCTGTAGTTACCTTCTTAACCAAATTCTTTTGATCTTCTACTTCTGACACAAACTCCTTGGGTCGGGTGGTAGAAGTGGTAGGATTATTTGGATTGACCGGGATGTTACCGTCCCACTACGCAAATTCACCTCACACTGTGGGTTCATCTGGCCGTTATCCACGTATCCTTCCAATAGGTGAGTGCACGACATCCATTATTATCAATCTTTCTCTTGAATATTCACAACCCACTACCACATCCTCTTCTTTACCTTTGAAAAGTCCAGCCATCGCCATTCCAAGTTCTAATCATCAACTACGTCAGTTTCCACTTCCTTGTGCACGGTGTCCACCACGAACATGGCTCTATCAAGGAACAAATCACATCCATCGGTACGCATGGCAGGGATTGCTATTGATAATAATCTCACCAAAATCATATACCAAGCTGAGGTGAGCGCGATGACTAATACGGAGACCTTGCTATATTTGGTGGGTTATTCCCAATGAATGCCAGCTTTCTCTTTTGGTGACCAACATCTGAGACATATCAAACAGTCTACTGCCATTCTATAACAATATCCCCTCTACCTCCGTATATGATCGCATCACCGGTGAGTGCTTGTGTTTCTCAAGCTACCCAAGCCCTCATGTTTGTCCGTGGTCTCCAGCTATCAGATTAATAAGACTTCCCAAAATCCATCAAAGTTTTACTAATCATTGCACTACTGTTGTTTTCCAGTGAATGCTACGTATACCATGCGAATACATGGGCACCTTCGACTATGCTCCTGATAAATTTTACAAGCTTCCTTTGCACTAGAGAGGGCGATGTCCCCGGTAAATAATATGGTCATTCTCTGATGAAATCCCCATCTATCTGTTTGCTATTCTGGCCGACCTTCAAATCACTGCCGCGCAACTTTTCTACTATGCTAGCTCCTTGACGTACAATTTTTAGAGGTTTCCCCATCCAATGTTGTGCATGCTCCTCCACGATACACGTGGGTAAAATAAAATCTGATTATTCACTTCAAGTTCACTATCGTCCTCGATGTCTTCGAGTCCATATGGCCTCCTATTGTTCTTTGTGTCATGGCAGCATTCCAAGGTATGTCCAAGACTTACATTTCATCTGCATCCATGCTGGTGTTCTGTATCTGATTCATCCGTCGCTGGTCTGGGGTGTGTCCACGTCAGCAACCACTTAGTTGATGTCGAAATCATCGTCGTTCGTAACTCCAACTCCTTCGATCACTGCCACGTTCAAATAGCACGTGATGTTTGATTTTCCAGTCGGATAGGGTCATCCTCTAGGGTGTTCGGGTATATCGCACCATCGGTATTCATCATGTGTCCACGTCATCGAGTGATACCTGCACCATCTGCTCATCATAGCCTATCGCGGGACCCACCAAATTGCCGCCATGCTTTTGTACCTACAAATAACACAATAGTGTGTTAACTAGACATTGAAAACACGAAAACAAAGCTAAAGCAAACCTAAAATTATATCCATGATAAATCATTAAATTGAAACTTCAGAAACAAAAATAATAACTTTGATTTGCTTTATTATATATACATATATAAATATATATAAATAAATGCTTTGTTTATTATTTTTTTATTTTATTCTATTTCTTTTTTTATACTTTTATATATTTTTTTGTTATTATATACATACATATATACAATATATGTATATATAATATGTTTATATTTTATATTTATTTAGATTTATTTATTGGAACTGGCAACTATATTCAATAAAAATAAAAGAGTTCCTTTTATTTATATATATTTATCATATATATATAAATACATATATACCTTTTTTATTATTTATTATTATTATTATTATTGTTTATTTTATTTATATATATATATAGTATATATCGAAATCTATATATATATATATATATATATATATATATATATATATATATATATTATATAAAAGTGAGCATTAATGAAATTCTCTAATATTAATATTAACAAACAAAAATAAAGCTAACAAATCTCACAAAACACAAGATCTCAATAAAGACTTGAATCAAACAAAGAATCAAAACCAGACCCATACCCAAGATGATTTACCAAAACTAACGGAGACAAGAAGACATAACCAAAAGCATACCTTGGAATGCAAGCTCATGGATAAAGATATGTGGTGATTATCACTTCAATGAGAGCAAAATCCCAAAAAAATCCAAAATTTAAAGGGGGGTCTCCAAATTTGGGGTTAGTTTTGCGCCAATCACAATAGTACCCAAGTTGCTTACCTTTATGATGGATTTTGTAGATGATGATCTTGGTGTTTTTGATTCACCAAGTTGTTACTTTGTAGTGAATAGATATGCAACTTATTTGTTTGTTGTCTTGAACAACTTTCTGCTTCACCAATCTATAGCCTCAATTTTTTTGTCTTGAGCCTTGGATTTGGTGGCTTGATCCTTCCAGTGATTTCCTGCTTTCTACTGTAGATTTAGAGAACTCCTTTATATGAACTGTGCCTTCTTACTGTGAGAGGTAATCTCAAAATATCCTAGATTTGGTAGGCTTCTTCTATCTAAATCTATCTTCTTGTGAAATTTTGACTTCAAAAAAAATCTTCTTCTCAATATTTTGATTTTCTTAATGTCTTCATTAGATTCTTCTTCTGGGATTTGGCACTTCTTACCAAATTCTTCTTCTCTTGGGCTTGTTGTCCGATGGCGATAATTATCCCAAGTCCTTCACTATCATGAGCTTCTCTTTGATAATGGATTTCTCCAATGAGTTCTCCTAGGAACTCTTTTGATGATGCTTCTACGAGCTCTGTAACAAGGCTCTCCAAGCCATTTTATTTTTCTCCTTGAGACCTCTCTAAGGTATTCTATCTGGAAACTTTTTCGGTCTTCCAACTGAGACATTTTCTTGAATATTTTATTTTCGAAAGTGTTGGTGATGAGATCTTATTTCTTGAATCTCTAAAATCTACTAATTTTAGATTTGAACTAGACTCTCCTAGTCCTTCTATTTCTTCCAAGAATGAAAGCTATTTTACAAGATTTTCTCTTGATCTCTTTATATTCTTCTAAGAGAAGTCTATAATTAGTAAAGGAGATTATAAATATCCTATTTCTTGGAATCTTCTCTAGAGTCTTCTTCAAGAACTCTATTTTGGAGTTTTCTTCTAAATCAAGAACTTTTATTCTAAATCAAGAAATTTCTCTAAACTTTTCTTCAGAAACTCTTCTTTGGTGTTTTCTTCTGATTCAAAAATTCTTTTTTGAAGTTTTATTTAGGAACTCTTCTTTGAATTTTACTTCTAAATAAAAATTTCTTCTATGAAGTTTTCTTCATAATTAAGGCTTCTATGGTCGTCTTCTTGATCAAGGATTCTATGACCTATCTCTACTTCTACAATTTGCAGGTATTAATCTTGAATGTAGATCACCAATCTTCTATCTCCTCCTTGAATCAACTTTTAGAGTCTCTTCTTCCTTGAGTCTGTTATAAGGTTGCTATCACCTTTTCTTTACTTCTACACTTTGCAGGATTACAACTCTTGTAATGGGACCTTCTTCGAGGTCTTTTAAATATTCAGTCTTCGCCCTTTTTGTTGCAAGTGATGGAATGATTCTAAGAATATATTCTTATTAACTCTCTTGTAGGAAGATTCCCAACCTTTTCTTGAATCTCATTTTTTTGCAACAAGTTGTTAGAAACTGGAATTGAAGAATTTATAATTATAGAGATAATAATATTTAGTAGTTGAATTGTCAAACTAGTGGCTTGAATGTTAAGTCCTAGTATTCATGAGTTTTTATGCAACTTTGTGGAAAAGACTCTAGCCAAATATGATATCAGGTTTTCTACAACTGATATTTATTTCAGTCTTCACTTTTCTAATCCTATTGACTACTACGGTTTTTTCTATTAATTAATACCAATGGTAGATTTTGCATGTAATGGTACTCAATAGTAGATATGATTTACAAATATGCATGCCAATAGTAGTAATGGTGACTCTCCCTATTCCTCTTGATCAACTGGATTTCTCTTATGATGGATGTGGATCCTCCTATCTTGATGCACTATGGATCTGATACCACTATTAAGTTTTGATGATATATGTAGTCGAGATATCTAACACAGGTCCTAATAAAATACAAGAAATATGAAAGAAAGTGAAACAACAATATGATTGAAATATACTCTAAGTAGAAATCATGAAAATATAATGCAATATGGAGGAAATAGTCATTCCATTAATATGAGCTAAAAAGATACATTGTACTCCATGCAGAAGTACTACTACCAAGAGAATGATATGAACTTGATACGAGCATGCTATGAGCTTGATATATGCTTGATGTATAATCTACCACTGTGAGGCCCTTTATATAGGAAGATAGATTCCTTTGCCAACACTCTACCAAGTTGTACAAGGGGACACCTTACACATTATAACTTGCACATTGCCACTTGTGCATTTATTACATTTTTTAAAGTAATTATATAACTTTCCCCTAAAATAATCTCCTATCCTAAATATGTACCTAAGGTGGTACATTTACATAATTCAAATTATGTAATATATTCTAAATTTAACAGATAGTTGTAAGACTCTTGTAACTTCTTGTCTGTAACCATGAAAATAAATCATCCCATCTTCATGTGATATCTCTTCAAGTTCCATTGTAAAAAAATAATATATGAGCAAACATTATTGATATATGAGGACTTGGCTATTATACCAACTCTGCTACTCTAACATTTTTTATTAAAATTCACCATGTAAAGTGTTGTTATAAGTAAACAAGAATTTCGTTTATTTGCACATTTTTTATTGTTTTTATACTTGATATTTTTATTTTATTGAGTAATTGTAATCTAATACCTTGTCTAAACCATTTATCCACACATATTTAACCATTTTGATTTTTAAAATATCAAATATTTTTAATTTTTCAGTTGTACATAAGGATAGCTCAATAATGAGATAGCCACTTATACAAATTATGAAGGCCAAGTATGGCCAAAGTATTTTAATCATATATCAATTCATCTTAGGGAGCACTCTCCATATCAACTTCACAGCATGTCTTCTCATTTTCTTCATTGTTTCTATAAGTCAACCTCACAAGCAAATAAAATATGGGAGAGGGATCTGCAATTAAATTTCTAAAATTAGCACTCTCATGGAGATCAAATGGTGTCACCATAGCTTATAAAAATTAATAAGTAATACATTAGTAATCTTATCTTATTTGATCATTAGCTTTAATGGTCTTCTATCATCATAAATTATATTATTTTATACTAGTTTTTTTAAAAGTATCAATATTACATTTAAAAAAAAATAATTGGATCATTTCTTTGAAACATAGTTCCCAAAATTTAGGCATCCATAAATAAAAAAATAGATATCTTATATAAAATATTATACTAGCTTAGATATATAAAATATATATATCTATAAACATCGAGAGTTATCAATCTCGAGGCATCTATCTCATTTATTGGGGGTGTGATAGATAGGCACCTCGAGATTGATAAATCTCGGGGTTTATATATATATATATATATATATATATATTATATCTAAGCTAGTTTAAATAGTTTAAATAATTTTTAAATATTTTAAATCCACCGTAGTCCTTAATGTTGACTGATAATTTTCTTAATGTCGGTTTTTTAATAAAATATTAATATTGTTTATAGCGTGGCTGACCTTCCTGGATGCCATTGTAGGACACCTACTGGCGTAATAATTCTATTTGGGTGCTTCATTGGAATTCTAAATTTGTTGTAGAGCAAAAAAAATGGTGCACCTAGCAAAGGGAAATGAAATGCATCTATTATTTTAAGCATTAAAAAAATATATTTAATGTAACTATGCTAACAAATAAGTGAAAGAAATAGGGGTTATCTTTATATTAATACATTTGCAAAATACACAGTTACAAAATGTCCCTTTGAGGGCTCTTAATTGATACAATTCATTACAAAAGTTAAAAGGATAAAATCCTTTCAGAAACTCAAGGTGTGCTTCAGTGTCTTCCTCGCACTCACAAATTGAAGATCGGGTTTTTTGTACTATTGTGATGATCTATCCATATTAAAACTTGTATCTCCTTCCTTGCATGCTAAAATACTGACGGGGGATGGAAAATTCAATCCTTAAAAATTTCACCTTTTTCATTAAAACCAGCAGAAAAACTTTACATATGCATCCTAAAATAACACAGCCCGCAAGCATTACATTAACCAGAGGTGCTCTGGTATTTTTCGACCTTCTGTCTCTTTTTTTTTTTTTTCACACCTTACAAATTTCACCTTTTCATTAAAACCAGCAGAAAAACTTTACATATGCATCCTAAAATAACACAGCCCGCAGGCATTACATTAACCAGAGGTGCTCTGGTATTTTCCGACCTTCTGTCTCCTTCCTGTTCTCCGGTCCACCGTCCCTTTACATTACAAAATTTCAGGTTTTTATCGAGGCCCCATCCTCTCGGCCATTAATGCCCCGCCTAAAACAGAATTTAAAATTCATCTTTTTCCCTCCCGAGTTTTTTTTTAAATTTCAGTCATTAAATGGGCCATCTGCCCGATCTGCACTGCTGCTTGCATTCATGGCCTTCCTCGTCTGCACCCATCGCTTCGGTCAGTCTGTCCTCCGTACGGTTGTCCCTTCCATCTAGCCATAACCAGTAATGGCTGTGTTGCCAGAATGCGCGGCCAACACCCCTTCTCAACCTCCGTGATCTCCATATTTATTTTCTTAAACGTGGCCGACCGCTTATAATTTTCTCCACGCCTTCTCTTTGATGAAATATATTCGATACACGTGCTGCCCTTCACCACTGTTTGGTACACGTGGCAGCCACGTGTCGAATTTGGCCTTACATGGCCGTCCGCTATTTTCTTCGGCCTTAACTTTACTTGGTCGCGATCGACCCCTCCACCTACGTCTTCACCTTTTCGAAGTCCTTTGCTATGATCTTGGCTTTGTTTTAACCCTTGGTACTGCCTTGGAAATATACCATGTGGCAGCTTCTGAATGGCCGCGATATCACGACAGGGCTCTTCTCCTCCGCCTTGCTTTGTAGACCGTCACGATATCATGACATCGCGATATCGCGACGTCGCGATATCGCGACGCCTGAAGCTCCTCACCACCGCCTTGAAAACAAAGTCGCGATATCGCGACGCAACTCACTCCTCGGCTTTGCTTTGCAACTTGACCCTTTGCTCTACCGCAGCTTTTGAGGTCACGATTTCGCAACATGTCACGATTTCGCGACCTCTCTCCAACACTTGCCCAAGCCTTTAAACAACTTACCTTCCATTTTTTGAAATTTTTGCCAGGTTGTTCTAATGCCCCCGGATGCTCCTGCATCAGACACCCGGGGTAACAAGAGAAGTGACCTTCACTTCTATGTTGTTCGGTCTGCGTCCCTTGCAATATCTCCGAACACTCCTCGATCCTTTCAACCTACTCAAATCCTACTTCTTGGCAAAATTTTTTGCCTTCTACCAGACAAGTTCTGGCATTGCTGCACACCTTCTCATCTTCTGTCTGTAATGGCTTCAACTTGTGCCACACTCCATCTTTCACCAAGGAGTAAGTATTTGCACGACCATCATGCACTGCACTCTGATCAAACTGCCATGGCCTTCCCAACAGCAAATGGCAAGCATCCATGGGAAATACATCACATAGGACTTCATCTTGGTATCTCCTAATCTGTAACGTGACTAAACACTGTTCCTAGACCCAAGCTCTATGGTCCTTCCACAACCATGCAATCCGGTACAGGTGCGGATGCCTCCTTCTCTCCAGCTACAACTTAGTAACCATCTCCTCGAAAACTAAGTTGTCTGTACTCCCATTGTCTATAATGACATTACAAACTTTTCCTACACTTTTGCACCGGGTGCGGAACAAGATTCTCCTCTGTTCAGATTTGTCTTCCTCCACCAAGATGGTCCTCCTCACAATCATTGCTTCTCCCTTTTTAGCTTCTTCAGAATGTTCTGAATCAGCATCTTCAACTGCCACAACTGCTCTGGCAGGACCCACTGGCCGCTTGTTTGTCCTTTCTCGATGTTGTGGACACTCAAATGCCCGGTGTCCTTCTTCACCACAATGGAAACATGTTCCACAAAATACTCCTCTTCCATACCCATGTCCAGATCTACCTCTTCCTCTTGGGTAGCCATCATTTTGAACTTGCGGTTTGGATTCTTCATCTTCTTTCTGATCTCGGCTACTGCTCTCCTCTTCTTTCTTCTCTTCCTTTCCTTCTTTCTTTCCACCATTCTTTCCTCCCGGTCCTTTTACTCTTTGCTTGTTCTCAAACTTTCGGTTCAGTTTTTCTTCCACCTTTAAAGCAAATTGGTAAGCATCTTCAATGGTGCTTACCCGAACCAAGCTCAATTCCTCCTGAACACTGGGTCTCAACCCATTAATGTAACGGGCCACCTTTTCTTTGCTGGCTTCTAAGTGTCCGGTTCTGATGGAAATTTTATAAAAATCCTCCGTATATTCTTGAACAGTTTTGTTCATCTGCCTCAAACTCTGCATTTTACGTAGCAGGTCCAGTTCATAATCTACGGGGATGAATTGTCTTTTTAATTTCTCCACCATTCTGTCCCATCTGGTTATCCACTCTTTTCCTCTTCGGTTCCGCTCCAGCTGTACTCCCTTCCACCAAATGCTGGCATGACCCTTCAGTCGGGTCTTAGCAAATCTGACCCGGTTAGGGTCTTCAACTTCTTCGTATTCGAAATACTCTTCTAAATCATTCACCCAGTCTATCAACTCCTCTGGGTTCAAGTTCCTAGAATACGTGGGAACTTCTAACTTCGGCCTCTTCCCGATTTGGGATATGGCCTTGTACAATCTGGCTTGTTCCGGATCTACATCTTCTTCCTCTTCTTCAAATTGATTCTTCTTCAAATTGATTCTCCTCTTCATGTCCTCTACGTAGTTCTTCTTGTAGGGCCTGAACTTGCCGCTGCAATGCCCGGAAATCTTCTGCTGCCATGCCTCTTCCACCCACGGGATTTCTTCTCGGAGGCATCTTCACCTGATCTCAAGCCCTCCCACAAGTCCTGGTACAACTGCCTCTTCTTCGGCGGTTTGCTGTACACAGGAACTACGGGCTCTGATACCACTGACGGGGGACGGAAAATTCAATCCTTAAAAATTTCACTTTTTTCATTAAAACCAGTAGAAAAACTTGATATATGCATCCTAAAATAACACAGCCCGCAGGCATTACATTAACCAGAGGTGCTCTGGTATTTTTCGACCTTCTGTCTCTTTTTTTTTTTTTTTCACACCTTACAAATTTCACCTTTTCATTAAAACCAGTAGAAAAACTTTACATATGCATCCTAAAATAACACAACCCGCAGGCATTACATTAACCAGAGGTGCTCTGGTATTTTTCGACCTTCTGTATTTTTTTTTTTTTTCCTGTTCTCCGGTCCACCGTCCCTTTACATTACAAAATTTTAGGTTTTTTATCGAGGCCCCATCCTCTCGGCCATTAATGCCCCGCCTAAAACAAAATTTAAAATTCATCTTTTTCCCTCCCGGGTTTTTTTTTGAAATTTCAGTCATTAAATGGGCCATCTGCCCGATCTGCACTGCTGCTTGCATTCATGGCCTTCCTCGTCTGCACCCATCGCTTCGGTCAGTCTGTCCTCCGTACGGTTGTCCCTTCCATCCAGCCATAACCAGTAATGGCTGCGTTGCCAGAATGCGCGGCCAACACCCCTTCTCAACCTCCGCGATCTCCATATTTATTTTCTTAAACGTGGCCGACCGCTTATAATTTTCTCCATGCCTTCTCTTTGACAAAATATATTCGATACACGTGCTGCCCTTCACCACTGTTTGGTACACGTGGCAGCCACGTGTCGAATTTGGCCTTACATGGCCGTCCGCTATTTTCTTCGGCCTTAACTTTACTTGGTCGCGATCGACCCCTCCACCTACGTCTTCACCTTTTCGAAGTCCTTTGCTATGATCTTGGCTTTGTTTTAACCCTTGGTACTGCCTTGGAAATATACCACGTGGCAGCTTCTGAATGGCCACGATATCGCGATAGGTCGTGATTTCACGATAGGGCTCTTCTCCTCCGCCTTGCTTTGTAGACCGTCGCAATATCGCGACGCCTGAAGCTCCTCACCACCGCCTTGAAAACAAAGTCACGATATCGCGACGTCGTGATATCGTGACGCAACTCACTCCTCGGCTTTGCTTTGAAAATAATGTCATGATATCGCGATGTCGTGATATCGCGACGTCGCGATATCGTGATGCAACTTGACCCTTTGCTCTACCGCAGCTTTTGAGGTCACGATTTCGCGACATGTCGTGAAATCGCGACATGTCGCGATTTCGCGACCTCTCTCCAACACTTGCCCAAGCCTTTAAACAACTTACCTTCCATTTTTTGAAATTTTTGCCAGGTTGTTCTAATGCCCCCGGATGCTCTTGCATCAAATACCTAGATCTACACATAATTAATTTAAATTGGTTAATAGCATGTGTGGATTGAGATGAAATCAAAGAGATGCATGAACTAGCGAATATGAAGAACAAAATAGATGGTGCAAAACTACTCCAAAATGCATGAAAAACTAGTATAATTCTTATAATATTCTTTAGATATGTTCTATGCTAAAATAGAGGTAAAATTGTATGCAGAATTCATGGCCATCCCTGGGTGTTCCAATTGGGATTGTTAGAATGAAAAACCTAATAGACGATCCAAAAGTACTCCAAATTGCACCAAATTCTAGTCTGATGAATACAAACTACTTTGGAATAATGATATTTAATAAATCCATTATAGCATACAAGTGGAACTTAATGTGCTTAGACATATTGGACTGTTTAATGTAATTTTTGTTAAGAATATAACTATTTCTTTAATAAAATATTCTAACTTGGGTCCTCACCTATATGTGAAGTTGACCTTTGAGCATTAGGGTTAGGTTTGAGAAGAGTCTTTAAAAATGCAAGGGGCATAGATGGTTGTCTTTTTTTTTACATATTGTATCAAATTTTTACTTCTAAAAAGGTTTTCTCTTCAATGAGGCCATCAATTCTATATTGTGATTTTATTTTGATTAATATAAGTAATTACAATTCCATTTTATATTGGAATATTTATGCTTTCATTTTTATTACTCTATTATTTATTGCAATATTTATGTAGATGTTCATGTTTTAACTATAATATTCCTAAAAAGTGGTATTAGAGTGATTTATAAGGATGCATCTTATTACAAATCCAACAATTTCTATCATACCCTTGTATGCATGTTAGGTATAATTTCTCTTCCTTTTTGTTCCCTCTAAAATTTATCATATGAAAGTCCAAGAAATTTTTTATTTAAATTTAATAGCTTAAAAACCTTGCATTGGAGGTTTTAAAATATTACGAAGGAATTGTTGTTATTGGCTAAGATAGATTTTCCATTAAGCTTCTAGTAAAGTGAGGGATAATTATACTCTAATACTCAAGCCTTAGATAACACATATATATAGACTTAAGTTCCCATGTATCCTCAAGCACATAGAGAGACCCCTTAGATTTAGGAGAGAGATTTATCCCTAGGAAGCTTTTGATCATATATCTAACCATAGTGTACTAAGCACAACACTCAAAATAATTGCTCTCTCATACTAATTAGAGAGGGGGGTAGTACACCCGAGGATATTGGCTATGTCCTCCCTTGGTAGTGGCTTTAAATTTTAGTCCAAGCATTATCTAACACTGCTATAGTATATTAGAGGAATATGGAAAATACACACACCTTTTCCTATAGTAACCTTATTTTTACCATTTGTCAAAGCCTAAACCATATTATCAACCTAAAATTCTAAACATATAAATGATCATACTAAGTATACTACACTCATCACGTAATTAACTATATACAAATAGTTATTGACAATTAAAAACATGCGGTTGATGTCAATGACAAAATGATAATTGTTTAAAAAAGGTAGTGTAAAAACATAAGTCAATAGTGAAATCATTGGTGTTAATAATAGTCAAGAATAGTAACAAAAAGAGTAGTTGTTAGTATGGGTAGTTTTAAAAACTTATAATTGTTATAAACTTCTAACAGTAAGAGGACATATTGTATAACCCTAAGGACACTAAAACTATAGAAAACATCCTATTTTGTGGAGAAAAAATTTAAGAGACAACCAGTCAATTAAAAAGTCTACGAAAAACATCATTTTGAGATATAATACATTATGATTGTCTTGTTATGTTATTGTTTTGATATATAGCACTAGTAAGGTTTTTTTAAGTTTAAAATTTATCAATTTTTTATATAGTCCATTCTGATCAATATTTTGAGATGATTATTTTGGTATATAGCACCAAACTTGTCTTAAAGACCTTTGTGCAATTTTTAACTATTAAAATAGAAATTATATTTTTATTAAGACATTTTAGAAGGACCAAAACCCTAAATATGGCTACAATAACTAGCATTCAAAAAGTGCAGTAATAAAAAAAATAAAAAATCTATCAACAACTAAATCAATTAGGTGAGAAACTAGCTATGTCCCTTGGTAAGCAAATCACTAATCAAATGAACCAGTTGTAACAATATTAGTCAGTACTAGACCAAAATGGAATTTGACAATAATAAACTAAATTAATCTATAAAATATGTAATAGGAGAAAAATATCTAAAATATATAGTTAATGAAAGAATTGTTGTAATATAGACTAGTCTAATGGATGGCACTTAAGCATATAGTCAAGTTGGTCATAGTGAATTTAAATTTAAGGAGGAGAGCTCAAGTAAACCATAAATGGGATACATAATAACCATTACAATAACCATACATACAAATTTATCAAGTTAGATTTTATAAAACTTGTTGGGAAGGATCCGAATGGTTGGTTGTATCTTGCAATTTAGTATTTTAATCTTCATGATTTCATGCAACATTTATGGCTTACAATTGCATATTTTAAATTTGAATCTGACACCTTGCAGTGGTATCAATGGGTGAGCAAAATGCATCCCAATATTGCTTGGGAATATTTTAGAAAACTACTTATTCACTTTGGTCCTAATGAATGTGTGGACTTCATAGGAGCCCTTACTAAACTAAGATAGAACTCCTCTATTTCAAATATTAATCCTAGTTTAACAAATTGGTAAACTATACTAATGGGTTTAGGAAAGATATTTTTCAAAGTTGTTATTTTAGCATATTGAAGTATGATATCAAGATTGAGGTCCATAAACCTTAGTGTAAGTGATAGGGTTGAATAGGTTGGTAAAATATAAATTCATAGCTTAGAGATGCACCTCCAATTTCCCACAATAATGATACCAATTTTCATTCAATCCAACAATAAATTTGACTACCCAGGTGTTGTAGGTGAGTTGGAGAGGAGAGGCAATCCTCCAAGGGAGGTCCCAGGTTTGAATCTCCACCCTACCAAAAAACTGAATTGGGTACCCAAAATTCAATTGATAATGTTGGTGTGGGCAGGTCGGGTGCAACTCTCGGGTGACTTTGATGGTGTAGAACCCCCTGTTCATGGTCTCTCAGACCAAGGCGGCCCCGTAAGGGGTTTTTCACTAAAAAAAAAAAACAACAAATTTGACTAATAAACCACTATCAAATGACTGAATCTTTAAGATATGGAATCTCATAGAGCTAAAGGCTATGTTATAATTGTGATAATAAGTATTCACCTATATATGAAAATGTACATAAAAAATTATACCTGGTAGATGTAGATGCTTTAGCAACCAAAAAATCTAAAGAGATGGAATAGGAGCATGAGGAAGAGGAAAAAATAGAATAACAAGAAGTTTAAGATGAATCCTAGCCTAAAAATTTGCTCCATGGCTTAGTAGGTATTGGTCAAAAATTCACCTAAGTGGATGAGTTTCATCCTTAAGATCTCAGCCAAGATTGGATGCCTCAGAGAAGGTCATATCCTTTGTGTCTGGCTAATATAAATAAAATAACATTTATAGACTAAAGTAAAATATGTAAGAGGGTTAAAATACTAATCTTAAAGTGGTGTGGATCTGAAAACATCAAGAGACATAGTGTAGATAGTATTTGAACTTAGACTAAACTTCCTAGTAGACCATATTACGTTTATTATACTTTTAAACTAATTAATTATGATAAATCCAAAGCATTAAGTCATTCTAAAACTAGAACAATAAATATAGGGAGAAATCCAAAATGCAAAATAACTATAACAAAATTATCCATTTGTAAATTTAATAGAAATTCTTAACTACTTAATGAGACATACATACATGTTTTGCAAAACAAGTGAGCAAGATGCCAAATAGAAATTCAATCTTCATTCAAAATGCATATATGCTAAATCATACAATTATGCAACTTATAAATGCCAAAGATCTAACCATTAGAATGACTTACATTCTAGTATATATAGAGGTTTACAATGTATTCAATTATCTAAGAAATATTTCCTACAAAGCATATTGCAGGCCTATTAGAGCAGTCATAGAGAGTGGCTATCTCACTCAAGTTAGCTATGCTTAACTACTTTGAGCATGTTCTACTAATATTTGTGATTTAGTTTTCATTGTAAGGCTAGCTTGCATGCTACATCATTATATTCTAACCATCTAATAATAGTCCACTCCTTTATGTTACACTTAACCAGTTGAGTAGGGGTGGATGTGTGATGGCAAAGGTTTTAAACATTGAGATCTTATGATAGTAATTAAGCCTAGTAGATAATTGACATGCGTGACCCTACTGATTTGGATGATTTTTGATCATTTGTGTATTGGTTCACAATATTAAAATTTATTACTTATTATCAGTTAATTATCTTGGTTTAGCATTGCTTCCTTTGTTTATTTCTTAATGTTTTACTATTGGATCCCCTAATTTTGATCTATTTTACATCCAACATTCTCTTTAGATTTTGATATATTTAAGCATTTTATGATGACATAATCACCTTCTAAAGTTTTACACCTTTAAAAGCCATAATGCTAGATGTCGAATACTAAATACTGAAACTAATGCCTTGGAATATTTCTTGCTTAGGAATTGTTTCATATTACAGTGGAATTTTATGTTGATCTACTAACATCATCATCATTATCTATCTGACTAGATTCATTCTAAAAATTTTCTTCAATTATAGGCACCAAAATTTTATCATCCTTCTATTGGCATTAGTTTCTCAAATATCCATCTATATTTCTTATCCAAATTTAATGTCCCTCATTTTGTATTGCTAGAACTAATGCCTTAGCACAAAAATGCTATCTGATAGTCTCCTACTTATTTTTTTGTTATCTTCTTTGCCTATTTTTGCTTCCAACCACATATTTTTGCTTTTTGTGTTTCTCTACAACCTTTCAGTTAGCTTTCTATACCACAAGGAATTCATTCAGAGTTATGAATATTACACTTTGAGTTGCTACATGTCCTTTACTATACTATTACATTGGTAGAATAACTATCTAGATTAGAATAAAGTACCTTGTAAATGTAGGTAATAAATTATTATTGGTAAATTTTGAGGAATTTGTATTTCAAATTTTAGAACATAGTACGTCTTATTTATGGGATAACAGAGCTTTGAGATGAAATAGAACTATAGATAAGATGATCACATATAGAAAAACTGGATGAAGGTAAAACTTGTAGTTATGGAAAACAAAATAATTTAGATAAAGGGATTAATGGATCCAAAATGAAGATGTAAGGGAGGCTTATGGATTTTGTTGTTGCAACATGGCTTCTAAAACACACCTAAAAACAACTCTTGATGTTGGCTCAATAAAAATTTTCTACAAAATACACGATGCATTACAACATGTAGAGAAGGAAAAGCACTAGAGGAAATAAATATAGAGGTTTATGTTGATATATATATTAGATGTGTTAATGGGGACGCAAAGTTTTAGGAAAATGAGAAGTGGATGATTCATTATAGGGAGTGGAAAGATACTAGGAATTGGAATGCTTGATGTTGGTGGTGAGACGAATTTGTAAAGGTAAGGTGGATATTGGTAAGATAAGAGAAAAAAGAGAAGATGGAAATATCTGTGTGCAAGTACCTCTAGAAAATTTGAAAACTTCATAAGTATTTTTTGCTATAGTTGAGTACTGCTTCAGATATAGAGTAATTACCATAGGTGAATGTTCACCTGTGTAAGCTGCATTAGGAAAATATTACAAGTGTGCAAATGCTTTCTTTATTTATCTACTTGATTCTTTGTCACATTACACAATTAGACCTCTTTTGTGTTGGTAGACTCCATTTGACTTTTCTCTACTTCAAAAAAAACCATTGCTACTCAAAATAATAACATAACTGTATGTATTAGATTACCCAATATTCTACTTTATAGCTTCTTGTTGAAGTCAATGGTAGTTATATCCTTAATTTAACTAGGATTTTGTTAGTGTTTGACACTGTATCATTCCAAATTTTCCACACCCTTACCTTCAGGCTAAAGGATCCACGCCCGAAAGGGGAATGTGGGAAGGATGGGACAATACCTCAGACTTAGAGGCCTTTGGAAGGTCCCGCCTCTCAGGGGAGGTGTATTAAGGTGAATTTTTGATGGATGGTGGGGTTCACCAGGAAATGTTTAGTGGCAGTTTCCACGCCTAGGTTGGGAATGTGTTTTATGTGTTCAATTTTATCTTTAAACATTCAAATCCTAGGTTTGGCCAAATGAATCTAAGTTGTTCTATATGAAATGTAGATTTAAATGAATACAGAAAATAGATTTAACAGAAAACACAGAGAATATGCTAAATGAGAAAAACCATACCTGATCTGGATGTCTGATGGAGGTTTTGATTTTTGAAGCAGTCCAGATCGTCTGGAATTTGACAAGATCATCTCCTATCTGACAGGATCGTCTGAGATCTGACGAATTCGTCAAAGACCTGCAAACAGAGAAATAGATACAAAATACCAAAATTGTAACTATTCTGATAAAAGAAAATGATATGAAATAATAATAAGGATGTTAATAAGATAATATCGAATGGAAATACAAGTAAATTACGATTCTTTAATAGCTAATCATGATCTTATTATGCAATTAAACTACATGGGTGAAATCCAAGATGCAGGATAACAGGAAATAATAATAAAACTGACTAAATGTAGAATAAAATAGCAGCAAAGTATAGGAAAAGTGCAAACTCTGGGAACTGATTGCCCCAATGCAAACTACGATCGAAATCATCTCGGATTGGTACGAAATCGTCTGGAATTGGATAGGATCGTCTACGATGATCTGAGCTTGCTTCGACTGAAGAATGACAAGGTTCCTACAACAAAATTTGGAAAGTACAAATGCAGATGGTAATCCAGGGTATTCTAATGCATGTAAAGGTCAAGTTATAGGAAAATTTAGCCA
Organism: Wollemia nobilis; assembly: GCA_028583015.1. Lineage (NCBI taxonomy): Eukaryota > Viridiplantae > Streptophyta > Pinopsida > Araucariales > Araucariaceae > Wollemia > Wollemia nobilis. Next base: position 2,934,406 of record JAQPPZ010016040.1, on the reverse strand, counting down.
AGGGAAAGTCAAGGGGGGTCCTAAGGTTTAAATAGGCTTAGGAGGGAAGTTGGGAGGTTGGAGATCATCCTAATTTGGAAGATCTCCAACGAGGGAGGTCTCTAGTGGCGTAGACACGCTTCTGCCCAACTTAGAGACGCCATTGAAATAGAAGCTAATTAAGAAAAATCAATTTTGGGACATGATCGTCCGAACGTCCTAGTCCAGACGAAATCGTCCAATCTAAGGTGATATCGTCTGATCGGCGACGATATCATCAAACGGTCACAACAAACTCTAAAAATGGCACAAGAAACGAAGAAATGGGTTAAAAGGTAGTTTTGGAGCAATTTTGGGGTTGAATTTGAATTTGAATTATTACTAAGGTAATTATAATTATTGCTAAGGTTTTACTGTGCCAATTTTAGGGTGCTACATTTTTCCCTCTTTAGCGAATTTTCCAAAGAATATGCGTTAAATATGAGTTATTCTCGATCTACGAGAAAGAAAAAATTATTTCCATTTTTAGGCAACGATTCTAGGTCGAATCGTACGATAGCTTACTATGGTGCCCCCTCCGTGTTTTTACCCAAATCAAACGTTTGAGGTAAAAACACAAAAAAACAAAATTTTAAAAAATGTTGTTAATTGTTTGTGAATAAAATTAAGAAAAATAAGGAAAAACCCTAATTCATTGTTACTGTTCATTTTTACTGATTTTTAGAGCTCTGCCGACAAGATGGTAAAAACAGTGCACAGATCGACAAAGGTCCGGCATGGGCTACGGGTAAGGGTCTAAACTAAATTTAGAGTGCTTTAATTTAGAATTTCATTTTTTTAAGATTAGATTTGACTGATTTTTGAGCATCGTGGCTGTTTTTGGGCCGTCGACGTCGTCGGGATGAAATCGTCTCGATTTCACCAAAATCGTCTCGATATCGCCAATTTCATCTAAGGGCGAAATCGATGATATTGGGACGATTTTTTCCAATAAGGGATGATTCCCTCATGCAAAATTGGAGACGAATTTGCTCAAATTTGGGACGATATCGTCCAATAGTGGGCGATATCATCATTTGTGAAAGTGAACTTATTTTACTTGCATTTTTAATTAATGATTTAATGATTTTTATTGTTTTGTTGTTTATGTTGCAGAGAGGATTACTAAAGAGCCGAGAATGGAAATACGATGGACTAAGGGATGACTTGGCCACTCTATCTTAGGAAGAGCAATATCAGTTGGCACAAGTCAGCTTGCATCACATGGCAGATATGCCACAAGTGTCTACAAACATGGGGCTATTGACAGCCTTAGAAGAGAGGTGGTATCCGAGTTCTTATTTTTGGTTACCGACAGGGGAGATGACTCCCACACTGGAGGATGTATGGAGGATTTTAAGGATCCCCATACAAGGACGACTAATCACTCCTACGGCCAATTAGGGCCACGCTATGATGAGACTATGCAGAGATCCGAGCTTCACCCTGGATAAGGGTGAAGTGAACATCGAGTCTCTATGCCAGATGCCTGGGGCATCTAGGCTAACACAGGTTCTGGCTGGGGTGGTAGGTGGTCTGCTACTATGCCATCAGAGTGGATGCAGGCTGCCATGGCTACTAATAGATGTGGTCTGCGACATGAGAGACCACGGATATAGGTTTTCTTGGGGGAGCTTTGTACTATGTCGGTTGTATAGGATCCTACATGGGGTCGTATACAAGGGCGGATGATGTATGGTTATGACATCACTACTACAAGTTTTGTGCTGGGAGCACATTACGGTGTAGAGGCAGGTAGGGCTCCCACTGATAGGGATTGACAGGGAGAGGCCCTGAGTTTTCTATTGGTGGCTTCGAAGAGGGTCAAAATGACGATTAGATCTGCCAGTGTCCCGGAGACTACTTGACAACCTTGTCTCTGACCAGATCACCTAGAGGCCTTGGAGGATCATCCAGGGTGAGCCGAGGACAGACAGGAACTGGCTCACGTCAGGCGAGTCTGCTGGCTAAGGATGGAGAGGGGAGAGGTGGAGCTCCACCAGTATGATCTAGTTTTGAGGTAGTTCGGTCTACAGCAAGGGATCCCATCTCTAAGAGACTATGAGTTTTATTGGACCATTCAGGATAACACTACAGTTAACGAGGCTCTAGATATGCAACGTTTCTAGAGTCAGGACGTAGATGATGCCCCCATCTAGCCAATGGATGGGGATGACACAGGGGTAGACAATGACTACAATGCCTGGTACACAAGAATCCACCCTCATTGAATGATGAGGGCTTAGGGTATGATTCATGCAGTTGTGCATCGAATGGGGAGGCGGCACCAAGCAGCCATTGAGGCGACACAGGGTCACAACGGGAGAGAGTAGAGGAGACCATAGGCTCAACAGAGGCTGCGACAGTGGGAGAGGAGGGAGGAGAGACCCCCTTCTCCATAAAGAGAGAGGCCACCATCGCCCGACAAGGGCAAGGGTGTCGAGGCAGGAGAGAGTAGCGAGATGGCTACTCTTCGAGCAGAGACTATTCATCTCTGAGCTCAGGTGCAGTCTTTATAGGATGAGGCTGCATGACTCAGGGCTCAATGCAGAGGGGTGAGCACTTGGGATTTAGCATGAGCTATTGCCCAGGTTACATTCTATCAAGCTCTATATTACTAGGTGGTGCCAGCAGAGTAGAGGGTGCCATTACCAGCTCATATTACAGAGCCTCTCGTGATGGATTCATCTAGGACATCATCACGATCGACGTCCAAGACTCATGGCATGACATAGAATGTGATGGGGCCACCTCCTCCACCTCAGGGTGGGGGAGAAGATGAGGCTGAGAGCTCAAGGGCTTCTCGAGGCTAGCTGCTACAGACTACACTACACAGATTGACACATAGTGCTGATTATTTTTTTGATAGAGGATTGAGTATGCCGAGGTACAGATTGTGGCATACCGATCCAGTGTTGAGATGTTGTATATGTTGTTGATATATATATATATGAGATATTTTTGATCATATGACTTGTCTTATGTATTTGTATGATGTTTTAATGTTTTGGATTGATTGTTTATTGGATTGATGATTCATGTAATTATGTCATTTGGAAATGTTATAATTTGATGTCATGCTTTTAAATGAAATAATCTGATGTAAAAAAATTGGTTGTTGTTTGTGATGAGATTTGATAAAAAAATAAAAGGGACTTCTATCAATAATTTCAAAGGATATTGTCGCTATTATAGACCATTTCATGGAATCGCTGCTCACTTGGTCATCAAGCTAATCCCAGAATAGAAATATTGTTAAAATTAAAAGAGTGCTTAAGAGACTTTCTTAAGACTTTGTTGTGATGCTGCAAATGATGATGATGATGGTGATTTGTTTTCATATTTTCATAAAAATGATATGCATGAAATATTAAAATGATTTTTGCTAGGCATAAATTCCTAAGTGTGATAAAATTTTGAATAATTCCTTAGAAATTATACCATGGTTGCAAAAACTGGATTTGAACATAATGACATGAAAATAGAATAAGTATTCAGTCTATTTGAAAGCATAATTGTGTAACATAATGATTTAAGTCATATGGTTTTTATGATTTGGAATAATGGGAAAATAAAATTAAAACAATGGTTTGCGCTAGGCATAGAATATTTAGGTATAGACTTATACCATCATCGCGAAATCCAAAAGAAGAAAATAAATAGTTTTATTGCATGGTTGATTTTTAATTTTTGAAAATAAATAGAAAATATGAAGATGAGGACTTGTGCTAGGCATAAAATTCCACTTTTGGTTTTGGAATTATACCATCGTCGAAAAAGTCAAAAATTATATGTATCTTTATTGCATGTTTTTGAAAATGATTTTGATTTGTTGGTAATGCATGTGGTTGTATTTATACTAAAGAATTGTTCTTAGAGAAGAAAATGAAATTATGCCAGACAATTTGCAAAAAATATTTCAAAGTATCTTAAAGACAAAAGTTAGATTTATAAGGAATCCCATGTGCATATGTGAGTTCATTTTCAATCTTGATTTATCATAATGATACACAAAATCTCTCAAATACAAATGTGTGTGTGATTGTATTGTTTATTTACTAGGTTTGAGCAAGATACTATGATACAAGTGATTTGAATTAACCAAATAAGTGTTCATTAACCATGATTTAGATGCATATAACCATACCAGACTACTATGTAAGTCGGGTTATCAAGAGCTAGCTAATACATAAGCAGACATAGGTCTATACAAAAGAAGGTCGCTAATGTGACAGACATATCACCACGCTAGGAGTTACCCAAGGCCAAGCGGGTTGGGCACAAACCACCTGTTATGGGGCTTACCTCACAGTTTTCGAATAATTGAGAATTCCAGGGATTCAAGCTCATCAACCCTTCTTTTCTTTTCAAGGGGTAGGGAAAGGGATTTTATTACTTTTGCTTGTGCTCATTTTGCTTTCGTTTGCTTTCTTTTCTCTCTTCTCTTTTTTTTTTGTATCTTTTGCTTTGATATTTGAGATAATGCTGAAATAGTGGTAAATGATTTTGCTTGATTTTTCTTTTTCTTTTGCTTTCTATTCTAGGGATACTTGCTTGAATTAGCTGTAGAGCAAGGGATTTTTATTCTGGGTAGGGGTGAGCTTGTCCTTTTGTCAATTCTCAAATATTCTAGACCATGTGCATGATAGGATAGCAGGGGAAACTTTTCGCTCAAGAAACCACTTCTACTATGTAGGATAGCATGGACATTACAAATATAATCATTTTATTGTGAAAGGATATGTTTGGCTTAAGTAAATAACAAGATCAATTCTCTATGCTCAAACTTTATTTAATTGAATTTTGTGGACTTTGATATAAGAGAGATTAGTAATCATGCCAAATAAATCAAGATATTTATTCATGTGAGTGTGAAAGTGTGGGATTCCAAATAAATGCTAATTTATCCAAAATAATTTGAAAATATAACTGCAATATGTCACAAATTGAAAATTACAAAAATAAAAGATGTTTTTGAAGATTTTGATGATTTTGAATGTTTTTGGTATTTTTATAAATTGAAAGAAATACAAGATAGTAGTTTTTTTTTTTTTTGAAATATTTTAAACAAATATATACAATGATGAAATGACCAATTTTGTTATGCATAGTAACGTTTAAGATGCATAATGTTCATGGGTTCTTTAAGTTTGTTACCATCTAAGGTAGATAATTTGTATGCTCCCTATTCAAATTTAGCAGTGATAATATATGGTCCAATCCAGTTGGGCTCAAATTTACCTTTAAGGTATTTAGTTGCATTAGTATTCTTTTGATTTTCTTTTAAAACAAGGTCGCCGACCTCAAAGGATCGATGACGAACTTTCTTAGCATTAATCTTTTAGGCTTGTTTTGGTAGGCACGAAGATGCTCCAAAGCATTGATGCGATTTTCATCTAGGAGCTCCAGCTAACTGAGTTTGCCAGCTCGATATTCATCTCCTACTTCAGTATCTTGAAGTAGTAGAGCCAAAGAAGGAAATTCTAATTCAAAGGGAAAAACAGCTTCAGCGCCATAAACCAAAACAAAAGGTGAAGTTCCATTGGGGGTTCGAACACTAGTTCGATAAACCCACAAAGCTGGATATAATTGAATGTGCCAGTCGTGGCCAGATTTATTGACCAATATTTTGAGAATTTTTATTAAGGTTTTGTTTGAAGCTTCTGCTTGGCTATTACCCTAAGGATAATAGGGAGTAGACCAGTGATTTTGAATCTTATATTTTTGGCATAATTTCTTAACATCTTTATTTTTGAAACAAGTTCCATTGTCTGAGATGAGATTTGCAGGAATTCCGAACCTACAAATGATTTGATTAAAAATAAATTTAGAGACTTGTGTTCTAGGGCAGGAAGCTAAAGGCATAGCTTCAACCCACTTCGTGAAATATTCAGTGGCGGTTATGATGAATTTGTGTCCATCAAATGACACAGGATTAATTTTGCCAATAATGTCTAAGCCCCATTTTGAAAAGGGCCAAGGAGATGAAATAGCTTGTAGTTCTTGTACAGGGGCATGGACAAGGTCAACATGTTTTTGGCACTTGTCGTAATGGTGCACATAATCATGTGCATCATTCTCCATGGTAGGCCAAAAGTATCCTATCCTAAGGAGCTTTTTAGCAATGACACTACCATTGAAGTGTCCTCCACAAGATCCATCATGGGCTTCACTCAAAGCTAATCTGGATTCTTCTAAATTCAAACATCTCAATAGGATACCTTCAAAAGATCTCCTATATAAAGTATTGCCAATTATTACAAATTGACTTGCTCGTCTACGTAATAACCGATGCTGGTTTCTATTAGAATTGGCAGGGAAAGTACCATTATGAAGAAAATAAAATATATCTGTATACCAAGGTTCAAGAGTAGTTTCATTGATTAGAAACACATCCAAATGTTATAAGAATGACTTATTTGAAGCGGGTTCCTGGAGTCAACGAATAATGATGGTGGCATATTCGTCATCTAACTCCAAGGGCAAAAGAGATGCAGCTGCGGCCATAGCGTCAGCTGCACAATTGCTAGTTCGAGGAATAGCTTCCAAGGTAACTTGATCAAATAGAGACATTAATTATAAAAAATATGCTTTATATGGGCATAATTTATCATATCTGGTCTGATAAACTTCATTAATTTGGTTTATAACAAGTTGAGAATCACCAAAAACTAACAGATGTTTAATTTTTAGAGCCAAGGTAGCTCGTAATCCAAGGATTAGAGCTTCATACTCAGCAGTATCATTAGTGCAAGCAAATGTTAATTTAAAGGACAAAGGTATAATATGTTTTTGTGGAGATATTAAAATAATACCTGCACTAGCCCCACTTATGCATCGAGCTCCATCAAAGTATAAGGACCATTGTTCAACATGGTCTACCTCTAATTGAAGGCATTCATCAGAAAACTCAATGATGAGGGGATGGGTAGACTCTAAGGGTGCAACAGCTAATTGATTTGCTATGATTTGACCCTTAACAGACTTCTATCCTATAAATGTGAGTTCAAACTCGCTTAGATCAAGAACCCACTTGGTTGTGCGACCCGATAAATAAGGTCGACTCATGAGATACCGCAAGGGATCATATTTAGCAATGACATATGTTTTCTGACTAAGCATATAATGGCATAATTTTTGCATAAAAAATACGACTATTAGACAGTTTTTCTAATGCTGTGTAGCGGGTTTCATAACTAATTAAAGTTCGGCTAATATAATAATTAGCACATTATTTCTTCTCATCATCAAGTTGAGCTAACATAGCTCCCAAAGAAAAATCTAAAACTGAAATATACAAGATAAACGGACGATCAAGTCTAGGCGGTGAAAGCACAGGTGGGTTAAGGAGGTATTTTTTAAGAAGTTCAAAAGCTTCCTTACATTCATCATCCCAATTAAAAGGGACATCCTTCTTAAGGAGCTTAAGAAAGGGACTGGTTTTGTCCACCAGCTTATCGATGAAGTGACAGATAGCTTGAAGTTTATCTTGTAAACTTTGTAATTTAGATATATTGGTAGGTGTGGGCATATCAGTGATAGCCATAATCTTAAGAGGGTAAATTTTTATGCCACGTAAATAAACTATAACCCCTAATAGTTTACCATCATTAATTCTCAATGAATCTGTCAATCCAGGGCAGTGTACAAGGCTATCTACGGGAGAAGAAGTGAAATAGCTATAACTTAGGTCAATCTAGGGCAACAAGTCTTATTGGTGGAACCGGTTTTGTGGGGGGTTTTGGAACATTCCTATCTCTAAATTGCATGAATTAAATCTTAATAAATGTTGCAGAATTGGAAACTAATCACTAACTGTAGAAATGAAGTCCTAATTACAATTGCAGAATGAGACCTAATTATATTGTAGAATTAACAGTTGCAGAATTGAAAGTCCGATCCTAATTGCAGAAAGGAAATCTAATTACTTTTGCAGTAATGAAAGTCTATATATAATGTGGAAATAAAAACTATCAAAATTCTGTAACAGAAGGTTTTCAATCTTCTACTCAGATTTTGATAGCAAAACATAAAAATGCAGGAAATTGCTAAAAAATAGTAAATTTTGGAAATAACAACCTGAAAATAAAGCGAAAACTTTTCTGAAAGTAAGATTGCAACTAAAATCTTTAAGCACAATATTAAACTTAGCATAAATAAACTAATACTGCAAATATTTTCAACTATTTACAATCAATTTGACATAACAAGTTCTACAACTCATTCTGTTGTAGCAAAATCAGAATAAAAACCTGCTTTGTTAGTCCTCCTAGGTCTGGAAGTGGCCAGCCTCTTTGTCCAGAAGAAGGTGTAAGTCTCTCTCTTTTTCTAAATATTAATCACACTCATTTACAAGTAGTTTGAAATAGAACTGGTGCACTTTATTGATCAAAAGACATGATTACAAGAATTCTGTTGAAAAACTGTTACAGGACTGTAATAGTCAATTTCTAGTTATACTATATATTTTATGCTAGCTTCCTTACTCTATTTTCTACTTTCTCCTACTTAATACTAAGCTCAACCTGAATGGGAGCAATATTTATAGCTATCCTCTTATCTGATTACAAACAAAGAATATCTCAAAAGATCTAATCCTACAATGCTGCAACAAATTCTGGTTTTATCCTAGAAGAGGACTAAAACCTGATCTTTCCCTTAATGATGGATTTGGTCGGCAATGACGGCAAAGACAGATGGAAGATATTTCTCTTTACTTTTTCCAACCTTTATTTCCCTTTTTTTTGCTTCAAAAATCGGTCAAAAGGTCAAAAACACATTCTGTTCTTCATTCCGAAGATAAGTGGCTTCATTCCGAAGACAGTGCAGTTTTCATTCCGAAGATCGCTCATTCCGAAGATACTGCATTCTCATTCTAAATATCGCTCATTTCGAAGATACTGCATGTTTCATTCCAAAGATCCGCTCATTCTGAAGACGTTGCATTCTTCATTTCGAAGATCCGTTCATTCCGAAGATGTGTTTCTTCATTTCGAAGATATTTGTTCATTCCGAAGATACTTCGAAATGAACAAATGTATGCTTTTCCATTGATTTCTTTTGCATCTCTCAGGTGGGTTATCTCCTAAGATCAAATTCTAATGGTCTTCATCCCTTTCCTCATGTGAATTCCATGCCTTGCTTTTTATGGACAATTGGTTGGAATTTATATGGGAAAGACCAGTTTTTGCTGCACAGCAACAGTTTGCTTGCACTGTTGCCGATTTAGGTGAAGTAAATGCTTGAAACAAATCAAAATATGATTAGTGAAATTCTGCTATTATTCTAAGCATATCCCATTGTAGCAAATCATAGAAAAAATAACACAAAACTATGCAAAAAGCTGTAAAATCAGCATATAATATTTCAAATACATTGATAATGCAAAATGGTTAATATATAGCATATTAAATCAACTTAAATAACATATCAGATAAAACATAAGAGTTTATAGGCATTTTTAGTGTACAAAACATGTTATTATTGAGGCATTTCCAGGCCTCATCATTTTCCCCCCAACTTATATTAATGCATGCCCTCATGCATTCTGTTGGGCTATGGAATCACATATGTCCATGTTTAGATTCCATGACTTGTAGAATAACTTCTTGCCTATGTAATACCCCTTGTTTTCTTGAATGTTTCTGAGCCAATCTTCAAATTTTTCATCAGGCTGGGCATCTTCCTCAAAGTAGAATGGAACTAGAGTAATGATGGTTGGAGGCTTGAACCTGAGACCTATCCAGTTATGTTGCATGATCTGGATCAGTTGGACTACACCTTCTGCTCTTCTTCTTGACCACTCTAGATTGATGGGGGAGATAGGTTCTCTTTTTCTCAAAGAAATGGAAAGTTCATTCCATTTGTCTCTGCATACTGACAATGTTGGAAAGAAATTGTGATCACAGAAATTGTTAAATCTAGTCACACAGTCCCTCAAATTTTTTAAGTACATTCTCTTAATATCATCCCTGTTCATCATTGAGAAGTGTTGTTGAGTGATATTTAGGTGATTTGGCTGGATTGCTCTGACTAACAATTCAGCCCTTGTTTCAATCACTTTATTCTGCCTTTTCTCATGATCCCAATAAAGCTGATTTTGCAAAGTAGACATAAATGCTCTCAACTGAACATATCCAATGTAGATTTGAGGATGAGAGTCAACTTCCTCTAGAATGAAGAAACTATGCAAAAATAGTTCACATAAGGGATTTTTCTACTCAAAAGTACTGTCAAAATATGCCTCTAGAAAATCTTCAATAGTGTCCAATTTATATGGAAGGTTTGAAGTAATCCTCATGACCTGCCATCTAAGGTATTTTTCCTTCAAAATAAGGCTATAAAATTTGGCTGGCCGTCTAAATTGGACTAAAAACTCAGTAATTTGGCACAAGTCAAATACCTTTTCTTTCAATGCCTGAATTTCTGTGTCCTTGGCTTCTAGCTATTTTGCTTCTAGTTTGAATTTTTTAGTTTTATTGGCAAGTTTTTCATATCTAATCATCCAGCTAGCTATGTCTGCATTGTACTGCTCTAGGGACACAGTATTAGGTGGTATTACTATAGGGGGATCCTAGGCAACAGATTTATCTGTACTCCTTTTTTCTGCCACTTCCACTGGCTGTTCATCTGTCAATAACTCTACTTGCACCCCCTTATTTGTTATTTCTATGGGGTTGTCATCAGATAGTATTTCTACGTGTACCCCCTTATCTGTTGTTTCTACTGGAAGTGTAACAATTTGAAATGTAGGGACCTCAGTAGGAGTACTTACTTGAGCATTTTCTTGCTGTTGGGACTGTTCCTGTGTTGGTGGTTCATTTTCAACATCTTCTACAATATTTCTCACCATTTCTGAAGCATCTTCAGAACAAGAAGGCACTACTTCAAAATGAACAGGCACTTATTCAAAATGAAGGAGTGTTATTTCAGGATGAACTTCTATGTCTGCCTCAACAGAGTCATCTGCTCTTGATAAACCCAGAAGCAATTGAGCCAAATTATCTTCATCATGGGATATAGCTGGCTGTTTTTCAGATTGTGACAAATTTTTTAGTTCTACCACTTCCTGCTGAAGTTCTATAATTTTTCTTTCTTGCATCTCAATGATGCTTTCTTTATCTGTGATCCATTTGGTTTGTGTTTTGACAACACTTCTTGCTACCCTCAGCTGCTCAGTGATGTCTTCTATTTTTGTTTCTACTTCAGAAGCTGATGTAGACAAATCAGTTGCAGTTGGCTATTCAACCAAATTTTCTTCTTCTACTGTAATAGTTTGTTCTTGTTCAGGAGGCTCTGTGAAACTATCTATACAGGTATCTACCATATCTGTAGCCTGTTGAACTGTAGCCTCCTCCAAACCAACTTATTCAATTTCTACCTTAGCTATTTGTTCAGGGAATTCTGGAAAGTTATCAGATGCTGGTTGTATCTCTGTGACATCTGGGCTACTTGGTCTATCTTCTTCCTCCATGACCCGTTCTGCAGTTTCTTTCAAATGGATTCTTGTAGACCTCCTAGTTCCAGATGCAAACTTCTTATTTTTGCTCTATTTTCTGGTGATAGCAGGGGTCATGGGGTCAGTTTTTGATGCCTCTGTTTCCCTTGTTTCACTTCTCTGCTCTGATAAGTCAGTTGCAGCTTCAGCAAACCAAACTTTCTTTTGTTTTTTTGCTCTGCTGCTAGTTCTAGATCCTCTTCTCTTTTGTCTCTTAGCCTGTGAAGTTGAAGGTTCAGGAGCAAGGTTTTCTGCTGCTACTGTGGGGTGTAGTTCTGTAACAGCTTCAGGAGCATCTTCTGTAATATTTTCTACAGTAGCTCCTACAATATTTTTTGCAGTAGTTGTTTCCTCTTCTGCAGCAACATCAGCAGTATTTGGTTCTTCTTCTTCCTCACTTTCATCCCCAAAAATAACATCATTTAGGTTAGAGTAAAACCTATAAAAACTCCTAGGGTTTCCGCTAAAATGATGTTGGCAAATTAATTTTATAAGGCCATGATGGCAAAGGCTTCCTTTACCTTCCTGATATCTTTTTGCCATGTTCTTTAATTCTTGATACAGATACAGGGGAAGATTTACCCTAAATTCTGGTTGTTGTCTACCATGTCTGAGATGGTTCAAAATTCACAGATGATGCCCTGACAATAGCACATACTACCCTTCACAGGTCAAAAACTTAATCTCCTAGGTGGCTACTTCATCCCAGGGTTCCTGTAGGCTGGCCCTTTTTAACCTTTTACATGTGTTGTTATGGGTTAAATATTCAGGTTCTCTATCATTTTCTTCTACAAACTGATTAACTACATTTGCCAATGTGTTCTTGCCAGATCTAGTAATTGAAATTCCCTCTAATGGCAGCTCTGTAATCTGACTTAAAATTTTAGGGCTTACCTCAATAGACATGCCATTGACATGTGCTCGGTTGTTTCTGAACGTATGGGCAAACATGCCAGCTAAATCTTCAGAAGACCCATTGAATTTATCCAAAAATGTCATAAACCCTCTATCTTCAAAAATTTGCACAACTGCCAGATTTTCTCGGAGGTAATTGGTATCTGCAGGCTCTGTTCTGATCTTTCGCCCCATTTTTCTCTGTTTAAAAATCATACACTGCGACTGCTATTCTACTGCAGGATTTTTGGCTATTTTCTATTGTAAATTTGTAGAGTTCTAAGTTGAAACCTTCGTTGCCCTGTTTCTCATCTTCTTCTTCAGAATGAACTGTATTTTATGCACTGTACCTCACAACACGTCTTCGAAAAGAAAGATGGCACACATATCTACTTCTGCACTGTACACATGTTCGTTGATAATTGCATGGATGTCCTTACCGTCAGATCCACCTCATTAGTTTTGTATATTCTCACGTGCATGTTAATTGACATTAAAAACTGGTGGCATATGGTTGGTCACGTTCTCCATATTTCCAATGAGTGCAAAAATAGACCATGTGCTAATTGACACGTGTCCCTTCTTCGCATGCAACTAAGAAAAAATATTGATTTTGTCGTACCTTATTTTCTTAGATGCCATGTGGAAATGCTCTTTCCGAAAATGCAAACAAAATTTCATTTCAAATATTATGACCTCATTTCGAAGACAAGTCTTCATTCCGAAGACAAATCCTCATTTCGAAGATTATGACCTCATTCCGAAGACAGGTCTTCATTCCGAAGACAAATCCTCTTTGTAGAATTTTCATTCCGAAGATCAATCCTCATTCCAAAGATTAATCCTCATTCCGAAGATCAAGCTGTATTGTGAAAGTAAATCGTCATTCCGAAGACAGACCCTTATTTCGAAGACAGATCTTCATTCCGAAGACAGATCTTCATTCCGAAGATAGATCTTCATTCCGAAGATGATGCAGCAAATCGTTATTCTAAAGACAAAGTTTCTTTCTGAAGACAAATTGTCATTATGAAGATAAAGTTTCTTTCTGAAGACAAAGTGCAACATCCATTTTGTTGTCATTCTGAAGACAATTTTATTTCTGAAGATAATACAGCAGGCACTATTTTTCGCATTCTTGTTTTGAAGATTAGGCAGAAATCAATATTGTCATTCTTAAAACATGTTTTTAAGTATGCCAACTCTTATGAATACCTTTTATGCTAATGGTTAATTGTCACATACTATATACCAATCATTTTACAATGAAGAAATGTAAGAAATATATACCTGATAAAAATAGTTAATGCTAGTTTTGAAGAATGACTGCTTTTGTTGATATTTTGCTGAGATTTTTTGCAACATTTCAAAACAAGTGCACTAGGTGAATTTGTACAATGATGGTTCAAAAATTTCTCAAGGTTATGCATGCCAAAAAACTGGTTTTCATGCACGCCAACTCAGTAGTGCCTTAAGAAAATGTTTTCACTGCTGAGTTATTCATTTTTCTCTCCTTTTTTTTCTTGATTTTCCCCCTTTTTTTTTTTACCTCTCCTTTTCTCTCTTTTTTCTCTTTTTTTTTTCTTTTTTTTTTTTCTAGATCCTGACTATGCCCATGAAGGAATTTCATGATTTCCCCTAAAACCATGACCATGAAGGAATTCATACTCAGAATTTATTCATCTTTTTGTTTTCTATTTTTCTGATTTTTTTGTATTTTCTATTTTTTCTTGAAATCCACTGATCACGTTGATTGTTTTGAAGTGGAAGAAGGAATCTCTTCCACTGCTGTGTATCCAAACTATCAAGTTGTCTGCAAGAATTCTTCTTTAGTCGAGGTGTATGGTATACCCCGAGGCGATGTCCATTCACTACCAACTTTCTTCGTGACCCATCAATGGAGGATAAACGAGCTGCTCCATTGTTAAATACCTCTTCAATCCAGTAAGGTCCCAACCATCTAGTTCTCAGTTTTCCAGGGAAGTCTTCATATTGAAAATCGAACAATAAAGCCCAATATCCTTGTTGAAGTTTCTTCTGTTGAATGTGACTGTCATGCCACAGCTTCCTCTGCTCCTGAATTACCTCAGTTTGGTGCAGAGCATCCAATCTAAGTTCATCCAATGCATTTAGCTACAAAATCCTGTCTGTCTGTGCCTGCGACAATTCAATTCCAATTTCCAGTGCTGTGCGTAATGTTAGTAGCTCAAATTCAATAGGTAAAAGAGGCTTTTTACCAAAGACTAGTTCATAAGGTGTGAATCCATTAGTGGACTTCCAAGTAGTATTGTAGGCCCAAACTACTTTAGGTAATTTTTCTAGACAATTTCTCCTATGAAAAGCTACTTTTTTTGTCAAGATGCGTTCTAGTTCCCTGTTTGTTACTTCAACCTGGCCATTTGCTTGTGGTTGGTAAGGTGATGATTTCCTATGTTTGATTTCATACAATTCTATAAATGCTTTTATGACTTTGGATGCAAATTGGGGTCCTTGGTCTGTGGTGATAGACCGTGGAGCTCCAAATCTCTAAAAAATCTAAGTATACAAGAAATCAGCGACCTTCTCTTCACGAGCATGTTTGAAAACACGCACCTCTACCCACTTTGTCAGGTAATCAGTGCATACTAGAATTTGCACCTTTCCTTGAGAAGGTGGATCAATAGGTCCTACAAAATCAAGCCCCCACCTCTCAAATGGTTCTAAAACCATTTGAGGCTGCAAGTGGAATCTCATTTGTATGAGTGGGTTTCCCCATTCTTTGGCATGCATCATAATGCCTGATGTACTTTTTCACATCCTTGTGAAGAGATGGCCAATAATATCCTATCCCCAAGATTTTTCTAACTGTGCTTTTTATGGAATAGTGTCCACCTGAGGGTTCATCATGACAAGCTCTAAGGATATCATACACTTCATCCTTTCGGATGCACCTACGTAACACATTGTTAGGACTGCATTTAAAAAGCATACCCTTAATCCATTCAAAAGAAGAACTCTGTTTGATCAATTGTTTTTTCTGTTTTGAAGTAAAATGTGGAGGAACTTTCCCTGTGACCAAATAATTCTCTATATCTGCAAACCAAGGTGACTGAACTGATATAGCAAATATTTTTTCATCAGGAAAAGTGTCAACTAATTCCCCTTCATCTGTGTTCTGCAACCTAGACAAGAAATATGCCACAACATTAGCTTTTCCTGGTTTGTTGATTATGGTGATATCAAATTCTTGTAGCAATAGCAACCAAAAAATAATTCTTGCACTTACCATAGTTTTATTAATAAAATACTTAATGGTTGTATGACCTATGTGAATAAATATTTGATAACCTGTGATATAATGCCTGAATTTGTTGATGGCATAAATTACTGCTAGGAATTCTTTCTCAGTTGTTATATAATTTTTCTCTCGCTCCTCGTCAAGTTCTTGCTAATGTTGTAGAGGGTATAATGTTCACCATTATCAAATTGTCCTAATGCTGCTCCAATTGCTGTATTGGAGGCATCAATCTGAATGTGAAATGGTAATGTCCAATTAGGTCCTCTGAGCACAGGTGGAGTTATCAATTTTTCTTTCAGAGCTTCAAATGCTTCTTGACACTTTGCAGTCCAGGAGAATTCAGAATCTTTAGTCAATAAGGCAAACATAGGACTGGCTATTGTACTAAAGTTGGGAATAAACCTACGGTAAAAACCAATGTGTCCTAGGAAACTTCTAACATTAGTCTGAGTTTTAGGAGGAAGGAGATTCTTGATAATTTCAACTTTCTTTGGATCAACTTGGATCCCTTCAGGAGAGATGTGATGACCAAGAACTATCCCTTCCTTCATCATCATGAAGCATTTATTTGGATTTAAGGATAAGTGGTATGTTTCACAGCGTGTTAAGACTTTATCAAAATTTTCCAATGTAAAATCAAAAGTTTGTCCACATAATGTGAAATCATCCATGTAAATTTCAACACTTTTGGTGGTTAGATCAGCAAAAATTGCTAGGACTGCTCGCTAAAAAGTTGTTGGGGCATTACACAAACCAAAAGGTAAAACCCTATAGGCAAATGTTCCCCATGGACATGTAAAAGTTGTCTTTTCTTGATCTTCCGGTGCAATCTGAATTTGATTATATCCACTAAATCCATCAAGAAAACAAAAGTATATTTTTCCAGTAAGAGTATCTAACACTTGATCTATGAAATGTAATGGAAAATGGTCTTTGTATGTCACCTTATTCAACTCTCTATAGTCTACACATACTCTCATTTTTCCATTTTTCGTAGGAACTATTACTAATGGAGAAACCCATTGGCTATCAGAAATTGGGTAAATGAATCCTACTTCCAGGAGTTTTTCAATTTCTTCTTTCACAATATCTCTTAAGGCAGGATTCAATATTCTTTGAAATTGTCTGACTAGATTGACTTCTTCAATATAGATTCTATGGGTACATATATCAGGATGAACTCCTGACATATCTTTGTAGTTCCAAGCAAAAGCATGAACATGCTTCTGCAAAACAACTATCAATTTTTCTTCCTCTTCCCTAGTAAGCTGGCCGTAGATGTTCAAAAATTTGCCTGGCTGGACTTCTATTTGTTTTGTATTTAGAAGGACTAAATTCACTCCTTCATACTTGGTGTTTAAGGGATTAAGAGGACATTGCTGAGATGGGAGAAACGAAGCAGTTTCTGTTTCATTGCTCCTTGAGGGAAGAATATCTTGTATGGAACAGTGAGAAGGAAAACTCAGATGATAGTGCCATCCATGTGGTAGTGAAACAAAGTTTCCCTGTGATAGCACAGATGATACATCTTCAGATTTTTGATTCTCCTCATTACTTATCAATTGTTGGATATTTGTTGCTTCCCCTTCTAAACCTTGTTCATGCAGAACATTCATCAGGATTGTTTCATTTTCTAAGTTTTATGTGTCACTGAGGTCTTCTATGTGTTCTCTTACTACTAAGGTAGCTAGTGTAGAAATTACCTCTTCTGGTTCTTCATCTGAGTTAGAAAACCATAACTGACCTAAAAATTTGCTAGATGGTTTTGCAGGAGGATATAAAGAAATTTGTTTCAGCTCAATACCATTTGAAATAGTCATATTTCCAGATCTGTAGTCTATGAAGGTTGCTATAGTTGCAAGCCAAGGTCTTCCTAGAATAATGTGATATCCATGTGCTAAATTTCTTGGCTATAAAACCAAAAAATCTGCAGAGAATTCCCAAGAAGAAACTTCTATAGGGACATCTTCAATGATTCCTTCAGGTTTTGCAACTGACCTATCAGCCATTTCTAAAACTGTAAATGTGGGGCTGAGATGTTTGAGCTGTAATTGTTCCATTGTATCTTTAGTCATGACATTTATTGCAGCTCCTAGATCCACTAACACATTTGATATTGGTACTGAACCTATGGTGACTATGATAACTAGGCTTCCCGGATCACTATACTTTGGAGGTAGTAGTTTTCTAGATAAGAGATCAGCTATCTTCCCTTCAACCTCGCACGGCCTTGGGGAATGCTTTCTTCTTTCTTCCTGCTCTTTTAATGCACAAATTTTGGACAGTAACTGTTAATTTTTGGTATTTCCTTAATGGCTTGCAATAAGGGTAATGAGATAGTCAACTTTTTGAGTTCTTTGACCAATTTTGACTCAAAAATTTCTGGTATTGCATTAATTCTTTCAGGATATGGAACTATCCTTGGTAATTGTTCTGCTTGTGTCTCTTTTTCTATTGTTGGATCCAATTTTTCTATTTCTTTTATTGGTTGGATTCTCTCTATTTCTGATGATTCTTGCTCTTCATTATCTTTGGTTTCCATTAAAATTGGTTCAGGTACAACTTTTCTTGAATGGAGTTGAATGTCACTACAATCAAGAACATTAATTTCAATATTTTCTTCAGCTTCAGCCACATAGACAGGAGGTTTCTGTCTTACACTGTTTGGATTAGTGACTGGCTGAGCTGGCAATTGAGGTTGCTTCACTTGCTGTGTTTGTTGTTGTTTTTATTGAAAATTCTAATTAGGTGCAGGTAACAAATGCTGAGTTTGACCTTGATTCCTTTGCTGCCTTGGATAGGACTGGTATTGCTGATTCCACTGTGGTTGGTTTTACACCCAATGTGGATTAGTCTTATTTTGATTCCAAGCTGGATTACTCCAATTTGATTATGGCCATTCTTGGGAATTTGTCCATTGAGGATAATTCCAAGGACGTTGGGGTGGTTCTGATTGTCCCCAAGGCATAGTACCAGGATTATGCCCCCAATTTGTAAGAAAACGAGGGGGATTTTGATATTGAGAAAAATCCCCCCCTTATTTTGGTCCAATATAGTTGAGTTCCTTAGTCTAGTTTTCTAACACAGTTTTGAGTTGTGGTAGCAGGTGGCATTGATCAGTTGAATGCCTTTTTGAATAGATACTACAAATGGCTGAGATAGATGTTTTATTCAAAGGACATTCTTGTAAAGCATGTTTACTTCTACATCTTCGACAATAAATTGCCAAAGGTTCTGTGTTTTTAGCTTTTGCAGAGATTTCCCCTAAAGTAGTGTTTAGATGCACTAGGATATCAGTTTTGAAATTTGCAAGTTCCTCTATCAGGTCCTTTACATCAGTACCATTTGTGCGGCTTTTTCTTCTTCTCTACTTAGTGCGAGAGTAATTCCTACAGAGATCCATAATTTCCTCATTACTGAGAGTGGTTACATCCCTTTTTCCCATCAAATCCAGGACTTCTCTAGATTCATCTTGCAATCCTCTCAAAAATATGGTTTTACATAATTCTGGTTCTACTAGTCCACATATCCTTTGAACAAAGGAGAACCTATCAAGATAATCTTATAAGGTCTCATCATCTTCCTGCTTGATTCTAAATAACTCATATTTTATATTCCTTACACGGTAGTATTCTTGATATTTGTCTAAAAAGACAGTCTCCATTTGATCCCAGGTTCTTATGGAATTTGGATTTAAGTTCATGAACCAACGTAATGCTGAATCCTTGAGAGTTGAGGGAAAAACCTTAAGTTTTTTATTGTCATTTATATAATCATAGGTCTGACATACTACTTTGAATTCAAACAAAAACTGGTCAGGATCTTCAGATACAACACCTCAAAAGGTGGGAAGTACTGAAGGTGAAATGGTTTTCATGGGAGAGTTTTGTGTTGGATTCAAATTAATAGGATATTCAAATGTTCTGGATGGTTGGAGTATATCCTGATCATCCCCTTCATTATGAACATAGCCATGCTGGCCATCTACATTGCCTCCTTCTGCCATAGTTTCTTGTTTCCTTGGAGAAGTTAAAGCTTTCCAAATTGTTCTCTCAAGAGGTTCAAACTTTTCTGTTGATGAGTCTGATAAATTTTCTTCCTTAAGATATTTTTTTATTACAATTGGTGATTTTTCTTTCTCAAAATGTTCTACTGATGGTGAGACTGGTGATTTTTCTTTCAATATTTCAGGTAGTTCAAACATAGGTGATTCACCCCTTAGGCGTGAAGATCTCCTTAATGGGACAAGCCAGGGATCCTTTGGGGTCTCCCTAGACTTACTCATTCATGTTTACTCCTAAATGACATAAATTAAGTCAATAGTTGTTATCTTACTCTCTTGTTATATTCAGATTTTAACCTGAATGTTCACAGTTTAGTCTGATTACAACTATTGGACTATTTGTTTTCTTTTGACAACACTATTCCCCGACAACGATGCCAAAATGATGCGTAGTCGTTATACCATCATTAATTCTCAATGAATCTATCAATCCAGGGCAGTGTACAAGGCTATCTGCGGGAGAAGAAGTGAAACAACTATAACTTAGGTCCATCTAGGGCAACAAGTCTTATTAGTGGAACCAATTTTGTGAGGGGTTTTGGAACATTCCTATCTCTAAATTGCATGAATTAAATCTTAATCTAAGTTGCAGAATTGGAAACTAATCACTAACTGCAGAAATGAAGTCCTAATTACAATTACAGAATGAGACTTAATTATATTGCAGAATTAAAAGTTGCAGAATTGAAAGTCTGATCCTAATTGCAGAAAGGAAATCTAATTACTTTTGCAGTAATGAAAGTCTAGATATAATGTGGAAATAAAAACTATCAAAATTCTATAACGAGAAGGTTGTCAATCTTCTCGTTCGGATTTTGACAAAGAAACATAAAAATGCAGGAAATTGCTGAAAAACAAGTAAATTCGGAAATAACAACCTGAAAATAAAGTGGAAACTTTTTTGAAAGTAAGATTGCAACTAAAAGCTTTAAGCACAAGATTAAACTTAGCATAAATAAACTAATACTGCAAATATTGTCAACTATTTACAATCAATTTGACATAACAAGTTCTACAACTCATTCTGCTGCAGCAAAATCAAAATAAAAACCTGCTTTGTTAGTCCTCCTCCTAGGTCTGGAAGTGGCCAGCCTCTTTGTCCATAAGAAGGTGTAAGTCTCTCTATTTTTCTAAATCTTAATCACACTCATTTACAAGTAGTTTGAAATAGAACTGGTGCACTTTATTGATCAAAAGACATGATTACAAGAATTCTGCTGAAAAACTGTTACAGGACTGTAACAGTCAATTTCTAGTTATACTCTGTATTTTCTACTAGCTTCCTTACTCTATTTTCTACTTTCTCCTACTTACTACTAAGCTCAACCTAAACGGGAGCAATATTTATAGCTATCCTCTGATCTTATTACAAACAAAGAATATCTCAAAAGATCTAATCCTACAATGCTGGAACAAATTCTGGTTTTATCCTAGAAGAGGATTAAAACCTGATATTTCCCTTAATTATGGATTTGGTCGGCAATGACGGCAAAGATAGATGGAAGATATTTCTTTTTACTTTTTCCAACCTTTATTTCCCTTTTTTTGGCTTCAAAAATCGGTCAAAATGTCAAAAACACATTATGTTCTTCATTTCGAAGATAAGTGGCTTCATTCCGAAGACAATGCAGTTTTCATTTCAAAGATCGCTCATTCCGAAGATACTACATTCTCATTCTGAAGATCGCTCATTTCGAAGATACTGCATGTTTCATTCCGAAGATCCGCTCATTTCGAAGACGTTGCATTCTTCATTTCGAAGATCCGTTCATTCCGAAGATGTGTTTCTTCATTTCGAAGATATTTGTTCATTCCGAAGATACTTCGAAATGAACAAATGTATGTTTTTCCATTGACTTCTTCTACATCTCTCAGGTGGGTTATCTCCTAAGATTAAATTCTAATGGTCTTCATCCCTTTTCTCATGTGAATTCCATGCCTTGATTTTTATGGACAGCTAGCTGGAATTTACATGGGAAAGACCAGTTTTTGCTGCACAGCAACAGTTTGCTTGCATCATGCTGAGATTTAGGTGAAGTAAATGCTTGAAACAAATCAAAATATGATTAGTGAAATGCTGCTATTATTCTAAGCATATCCCATTGTAGCAAATCATAGCAAAAAGAACACAAAACTATGCAAAAAGCTATAAAATTAGCATATAATATTTCAAATACATTGATCATGCAAAATGGTTAATATATAGCATATTAAATCAACTTAAATAACATATCAAATAAAACATAAGAGTTTATAGGAATTTTTAGTGTACAAAACATGTTATGATTGAGGCATTTCCAGGCCTCATCAGGTGCGGGCATATCAGTGATAGCCGCAATCTTAAGAGGGTCAATTTTGATGCCACATAAATAAACTATAACCCCTAATAGTTTACCTGAATTAAATCCAAATATGCATTTGGCTGGATTTAATCAAAAAGATGTTCTCTTAATCGATTAAAATTTTTTCTCAAATCATCTAAATGATCATCTTCATTAATAGAGCGAGCTATAATATCATCTACATAATCATGTAGGATATCATGCATCATATCATGAAAAATATAAGTCATAGCTCGTTGATAGGTTGCACCTGTGTTCTTTAGGCCAAATGGCATCACTTTTCAACAAAAGGTACCCTAGGGGGTAATAAAGGTTGTTTTAGCCTGATCTTTAGGAGCTATCCTGATCTGATTATAACCAAAAAATCCATCCATTAGGGACATCATCTGATGCAGGAGCATCCGACGACAGCAAGGCAATCTTGCATCAAAACAAATTTTCTAAGTATTTTGTATTTTGTTTGATTTCTTTACTTTACCTCGGCAAAGGTTTTGTCGGCATCTAAAAGAAGTTAAGGCAAGTCTGAAGTTTTGTCACGACATATCACGACATTTTTTGAAGCAAAGGCATGGAGGCAGTTTTCGTCGCGATATCGCGACGTCGCGATATCACGACGGTTTTGAAAGCAAAGGCACGGAGGGGGTTTTCATCGTGATATCGCGACATCGCAATATCGACGTCGCGATATCATGATAGTTTTTGAAGCAAAGGCACGGAGGCAGTTTTCATCGCGATATCACGACGTCGTGATGTCACGATAGTTTTTGAAGCAAAGGCACGGAGGGAGTTTTCGTCGCGATATCATGACATCACGATATCGCGACGTCGCGATATCACGACGATTTTTGAAGCAAAGGCACGAAGGCAGTTTTCATCATGATATCGCGACGTCGCGATATCACGACATTTTTGAAAGCTAAGGCACGGAGGTAGTTTTCGTCGCGATATCATGACGAAAACCAAGGCAAAGGGCTCACAGGCGAAGTGGTCGCGATATCGCGACATGTCGCGATATCGCCGGTTGAAGACAAATAAAAAATGGACACGTGGACAGGCCACGCATGCGGGAAAAGAGACAGCGGTTGCAGATAAATATTCTGACAAGGCGACAGCTGCAGGCCATGGGCATTATGGATGAGACAGTGGTTCAGAGGAACAGTCTGACCAAAATGGTGGTTGCAGGGCAAGGGGGGTCTTTAATGCAAGCTTCCATAGCGGATCGGGGCAGTTGCCCATTGATGGAAGGAAATTTGAAAACTTGGCAGAGGAAGCGAACTTTCATATTTTATTTCATGAATTCGATCAGGTGGGGGCATTAATTGCCTAGAGGGTCGAGACCTCGATAAAAACTCAGAAAATTGTAAGGGAAGGGATGGTGAGTTCGAGATTGAGAGGGGGAAGAATTATGCCGATAGACGGTATTGTAAGACTGTGTTAAGCAATTTACAGAAAAATAATTTCAAGTTTTGTTGTGTGAATCTCGGCTTGCCATCAAGTGGTATCAGAGCGGGAGCTCCTGAGCGTGTAACAGATCGTCGGAAGAGAGGCAGTTACACCAGGATCTGTGGAAGGATTTGTAAGGGAAGAAAGAAAAAATGCCTCCACGAAGAAACCATGGTGGAGTAAGAAATATGGTGCTGGCAGAAGACTTTCGAGCTTTGCAGAGGCAAGTTCAGGCCCTGCAAGAAGAGCTACGCAGAAGGCACGAGCCCGAAAGGGATGAGGAAAGTGAAGACGAAGTTGATGAAGAAGAAGACCAGTTTGAGGAAGAAGAAGAGGCTGTGGATCTTGCACAAGCCAGGTTGTACAAAGCCATCTCTCAGATTGGAAAGCAACCAAAAATGGAGGTTTCTACATATTCGGGAAACCTAAATCCAGAAGAGGTGATTGACTGGATAAATGACCTAGAAGAATATTTCGAATATGAGGAGGTTGAAGACCCTAATCGGGTCAGATTTGCTAAGACCAAGTTGAAGGGTCATGCCAGCATCTGGTGGAAGGGAATACAGCTGGAAAGGAACAGAAGAGGGAAGGAAAGAATAACAAGATGGGATAGAATGGTGGAAAAGCTGAAAAGATAGTTTATTTCGGTAGATTACGAGTTGGATCTGCTAAGGAAAATGCAGAGTTTGAGACAGAAAAACAAAACTATCCAAGAATACATCGAGGAGTTTTACAAGATCTCTATTAGAACTGGACATTTAGAGGCAAACAAGGAGAAGGTGGCCCGTTATATCAATGGGTTGAGACTCGGTATCCAAGAAGAGCTGAGCCTAGTTCGGGTAAGCACCATTGAGGATGCTTACCAGTTTGCCCTAAAGGTGGAAGAAAAGCTGAATAGGCGGTTTGAAGGCAAGCAAAGAGGAAGGGGCCATGGTGGAAGAACTGGTGGGAGAACCAGTGGAGAAAAATACAAAGATCTGAAGAAGACTGGTGAAGCCAGTAGTAACCAGGATCAAAGGGAAGAGGATATTTATCAGCCCCTGATCAGAATAGCTACCCAAGAGGACGGGGTGGATCTGGACGAGGGTTTGGAAGAGGAGTATTTCGTGGGACCTATTTCCACTGTGGTGAAGAAGGACATCGAGCATTCGAATGTCCACAACATCGAGAAAGGACGAACAAGAGGCCTGAGGGTCCAGCCAGGGCTGCTGTGGCAGAGGAAGATGTTGGATCTGAACATTCTAAAGAAGTAGAGAGAGGGGAAGCAATGATCGTAAGGAGAGTCCTGTTGAATGAGGAGAAGGACACAGATCAGAGGAGAAGCTTATTCCGCACAAGGTGTAAATGCACGGGTAAGATTTGCAATATTATTATTGACAATGGTAGCACGGATAACCTGGTTTCAGAAGAAATGGTTACCAAGTTACAGTTAGAGAGGAAGAAGCACCCGCATCCATATCGGGTCGCGTGGTTACAGAAGGACCATAGGGCTTTGGTCAGTGAGCAATGCTCCGTTAAATTTAATATTGGGAATTATTGTGATGAGGTCCTGTGCGACATCCTGCCTATGGATGCTTGCCATCTATTTTGGGAAGGCCCTGGCAGTTCGATCGGAGTGCAGTGCATGACGGCCGTGCCAACACCTACTCATTGACGAAGAATGGCGTGCGCCATAAGCTGAAGCCCGTGAAGGAGGCGGATGAAAAGGTGTGTAATAGCTCCAGAATCTGTTTAGTTGAAGGGAGAAAATTTTTGGACGGTTTGAAGCATGAACATTTATGTTATGCAATAATTCCTAGAGTTAGGGAGAAAGAATGCAAAGATACCCCAGCAAAGTCCTAGATCTGTTGGAGGAATTTCTAGATATTGTGTCTGATAATGTGCCTGAGGGTTTACCCCCAATAAGGAAAATCAGCCACCATATAGATTTGGTGCCAGGATCGAGCTTGCCAAATAAAGCTGCACACAGAATGACGCCTGTAGAGACTGAGGAGTTAAACAGGCAGGTCCAGGAGTTGCTGGAGAAGGGATTGATTCGGGAAAGTTTGAGTCCATGCGCAGTACCTGCAGTGCTGGCACCAAAGAAATATGGAGAGTGGAGAATGTGTACAGATTCGCGGGCCATCAACAAGATCACAATAAAATACAGATTTCCATTGCCAAGAATGGATGACATAATGGATTGTTTAAGTGGAGCCAAGTACTTCACCAAGATTGATCTCAAAAGTGATTACCATCAGATCCGCATCAGAGAGGGGGATGAGTGGAAGACAACCTTCAAGACCAGGGAGGGCTTGTATGAGTGGTTGGTCATGCCATTTGGGCTATCCAATGCACCAAGTACCTTCATGCGGCTGATGAATGAGGTACTGAAAGAGTTTTTAGGAAAATTTGTCATTGTCTATTTAGATGACATATTAATATTTAGCAAAAACCTAGAGGAACACCTGATGCATATTAGAAGGGTTTTTGAGAAGCTACGGGAGAAGCAGTTATTAATAAATCTAAAAAAGTGTAATTTTGTAAAGGAGTTAGTATACCTGGGATTTGTAATCTCAGCAGAAGGTCTAAAAATGGACCCAGAGAAGGTGAGAGCTATCATGGAATGGCCTACCCCGAGAAGCACAATAGAGGTAAGATCATTTCATGGTCTAGCCAGCTTTTACAAAAAATTCATTAAAAATTTCAGCAGCATTTGTGCACCCCTCACAGAAACAATGAGAGGGGATAAGAAAGAATTCAAGTGGACCTTAGGGGCTGAAAGGAGCTTTGATGCATTAAAGAAAAAGGTCACAGAACAGCCTATTTTGGCACTTCCAGACTTTAACAAAGTATTTCAGGTAGACTGTGATGCCAGTGGCAGTGCAATAGGGGCTGTACTGAGTCAGGAAGGCAGGCCTGTTGCTTATTTTAGTGAGAAGCTAAATGATGCTCGGAAAAAGTATTCAGTTTATGACCAGGAATTTTATGCTATAGTTCAGGCTCTAAAGAAGTGGAGGCATTATTTGTTGCCAAAAGAGTTTGTTCTATTCATTGATCATCAGGCATTACAGTACATTAACAGCCAAACAAAACTGAATCAAAGGCACTTGAAGTGGGTTGAGTTCCTCCAAAGCTATACCTTTGTGTTGAAGCACAGAAGCGAAAAATCAAACAGAGTTGCAGATGCCTTAAGTAGAAGGCAGAATCTGCTGATTGAAATGACAGTGGAAGTGGTAGGATTCGAAGAACTGAAGGGTCTTTATCCTGAAGATCCTGATTTTGCAGAAGCCTGGACGGCTTGCTTGGCACCTGTTACTATGGACAGGACAAAATGGTTGGATTTTCTAATCCAAGATGGAATGTTATTCAAGGGAAGTAAATTATGCATTCCAAGGAGTTCCATGCGGGAGAACTTAATCAAGGAAAAGCACAGCGGGGGACTGGCTGGACACTTTGGTCGAGATAAGACCATTGCCCTGGTGAATGAAAATTACTACTGGCCGCAACTTCAGCAAGATGTGAAGAAGTTTGTGCAAAGTTGTAGAATATGCCAAATGGCAAAGGGCGAAAGACAGAACACTGGATTATATCAGCCGTTACCTATACCTGAGAGGCCATGGGAGGACGTCAGCATGGATTTCATCCTTGGATTGCCAAGAACACAGAGGGGAAATGACTCTGTATTTGTAGTGGTTGACAGATTTTCCAAGATGGCACATTTTATTCCCTGCCAGAAGACAAGTGACGCGGTTCACATTGCAGGGTTGTTTTTCAAAGAAGTGGTACGACTTCACGGTCTACCAAAGAGCATTGTTTCTGACAGAGATACAAAGTTTGTTGGTTATTTCTGGAGAACCTTGTGGAAGAAGTTAAAGACAGATCTGAAATTCAGTTCTACATACCACCCGTAGACTGATGGATAGACAGAGGTGGTAAATAGAAGTCTGGGTAATTTATTGAGATGCTTGATAACAGACAAACCCAAGGGATGGGATTTAGTTTTACCGTAGGCGGAATTTGCATACAACAATTCAGTCAATAAGAGCACAAATAAATCTCCATTCCAGATCATATATGGAAACAGTCCAAGAAATGTGTCTGAACTGAGAAAGTTGGATAAAGGAGAAAGGCGCAGTGCCGAGGCAGAGGAATTTGCAGAACATATGAAAAGTCTGCATGAAGAAGTAAGGAAACAAATTATAAAAATGAATACTCAATACAAGACAAGAGCAGACCAGAAGCGGCGGTTCAAAGAATTCGAAGTGGGAGATGAAGTCATGGTCCATCTCAGAAAAGAAAGATTTCCTGCCAAAACTTATAACAAATTAAAGATGAAGAAGTTTGGGCCATGCAGAATACTGGAAAAACGGGAGTCAGGCAATGCATATGAAGTGGAATTGCCAAGTTGGCTTGACATTTCACCTATTTTTAACATTTCAGATTTAGTAGAATACCATGAGGGAGAGAGTACGGAGGCACCAAGTACAGAGTTTCGACAAATTCCAGCATCTACTCCAACCACAGACGAGGTCGAGGAAATATTAGACGCTCGTGAGGGCAGAAGCACCAGGAACAAACAGTACTCAGAATATTTGATAAAGTGGAAGGGCAGACCTGTAGAAGATGCAACTTGGTTGTCGAAGACAGAGGTTGACCGCCTGGGTCTTCCCCTAACAGAACCGAAGTGAGGAGCACTTCTCTTTTTACCCCGGGTGTCTGATGCAGGAGCATCCGACGACAGCAAGGCAATCTTGCATCAAAACAAATTTTCTAAGTATTTTGTATTTTGTTTGATTTCTTTTCTTTACCTCGGCAAAGGTTTTGTCGAACATCTAAAAGAAGTTAAGGCAAGTCTGAAGTTTTGTCGCGATATCGCGACGTCGCGATATCGCGACATTTTTGAAAGCTAAGGCACGGAGGGAGTTTTCGTCGCGATATCATGACGTTTTTCGAAGCAAAGGCACGGAGGGAGTTTTCGTCGTGATATCGCGATGTTTTTGAAGCAAAGGCACGGAGGCAGTTTTCATCGTGATATCGCGACGTCGCGATATCACGACGTCGCGATATCGCGACGTCACGATGTCGTGACGGTTTTTGAAGCAAAGGCACGGAGGGAGTTTTCGTCGCGATATCACGATGTCGTGATATCGTGATGTCACGATATCGTGACGCACGATATCACGATGGTTTTTGAAGCAAAGGCACAGAGGCAATTTTCGTCGCGACATCGCGATGTCGCAACATTTTTGAAAGCTAAGGCATGGAGGCAGTTTTTGTCGCGATATCATGACACAAACCAAGGCAAAGGGCTCGCAGGCGAAATGGTCGCGATATCGTGACATGTCGCGATATCATGACATGTCGCGATATCACGACCGATTGAAGACAAATAAAAAATGGACACGTGGACAGGCCACGCACATGGGAAAAGAGACAGCGGTTGCAGATAAATATTCTGACAAGGCGACAGCTGCAGGCCATGGGCATTATGGATGAGACAGCGGTTCAGAGGAACAGTCTGACCAAAACGGTGGTTGCAGGGCAAGGGGGGTCTTTAATGCAAGCTTCCATAGCGGATCGGGGCAGTTGCCCATTGATGGAAGGAAATTTGAAAACTTGGCAGAGGAAGCGAACTTTCAGATTTTATTTCATGAATTCGATCAGGTGGGGGCATTAATTGCCTAGAGGGTCGAGACCTCGATAAAAACTCAAAAAATTGTAAGGGAAGGGATGGTGAGTTCGAGATTGAGAGGGGGAAGAATTATGCCGATAGACGGTATTGTAAGACTGTGTTAAGCAATTTACAGAAAAATAATTTCAAGTTTTGTTGTGTGAATCTCGACTTGCCATCATCATCCCACTCCCAGCAGTAAAGTCAATGATTTGATCCATGTTTGGAAGAAGAAAATCATCTTTAGGGCATGCAGCGTTAATATCTCTAAAATCTGTGCAAACCCTAACTTTGGTAGCTTCTTTCTTGGTTACTGGAGCAACATTCGAAATCCATTCAGCATAATCAATAGCTTGTGTAAAAACAACATTCAGGAGCTTTTCTAACTCCCATTTGACTAGCAAAGCCACTTTAGGATGCATTTTTCTAAGTTTATGTTTAACAGTTTAGCATCCGGATGGACTACTAGGTGATGCATGACTACAGAAGGGTCTAAACCTGGCATATCTTCATATGTCCAAGCGAAGACATCTTCATATTCTTTAAGGAATGCAATGTATTGCTCTTGTTTTTCTTGACTTAATTCTGATCCAATATTGATAATGTGGGGATTATCCTCAGTTCCAATGTTAACTTTAATGACGTTTTCTACTTCCATGTGTAAGTCTCTTTCAAAATTATGTGGGGCGGGTGAAACTCCCAATTCTTGTAATTCTTTTAAGGTTAACTTGGATAAGTCATCTTGAGGAGTAGTGGCCTCAATTTGGGCTATAGTAGGTATAGAACCATCAAAATAAAAACCATTGTGTAACATTTCTTCAACAGAGACATCATGAAAAATATCTCCTTCCAACTCATCATCGGATTCAGCAATCATTTTAGGATAAGCTATGGATAGAATATTACAGGTAAAATTATTCTTTGGATGCAAAGAATCTTGTTTATATAGATAATCTTGATAACATATGAGTTGATCATCATCTTCAAAAGGGGAGGGTTGACCCTTACTAGGAAATATGCCCACACCACATCGGGCGGGCCATGGTTCTACCTCAAAAGGTTCTTTCATACCATTTTGGAAAGGTCCCAAGCCTTTCCCTTTATATCCCATTTTAAGCATTATAGGTTTAGCTTTAATATACTCATTAGTAAAATAACATCGAGCATATCCATCATGATGAGTTTTGATGTTCCTGGGTATTCTTCCCCAGTCATATCCCTTATAAATGAAGGCACAACTCCCAACTTGGTAAGTACTGCCCATAGGTTGTGGGAGGCCCAAAGTACGAGGAGATGGCAGCAAATTGCTTAAGATAATGGAATTTTGCATAGAAGCATTTGTTTTTTCTGATATAAGAATTTTAGATAAATCAGGTAAGAGTTCATCAGAAATAGCATAAGATGTAGAAGGATCATTCCCTATATATTTAGATGTGGAAGGTATGATAGATGTAGAAAATGTGGAGGTGTTAATAAATGGATCTATAGGTTTTGAAATTATAGGGATGGAACATGAAGGACTGGTTATGGATTGAAGATCTTTTTGAGGTTCTAGAGTGGTTTGTTTAGAAGATTGTTGAACTATATATGAGGGAAAAATTAATGGAGGATAAATAGATGAAGTTATGGGTGTGTGTTTCACATTTTTAGATGAAAAATAAGAATTGGGATGTGTGGATGACAACGCAAGGCAAAATTGAACTCCAACAGGTTTTGTAAAAGCACACATATCAAAAGGCCTAGGATCACTATGGATAGTGACCAACTGATTTTTAAATTTGAATTTAACACATTGGTGTAAAGTTGATGGGACAACCCGTATTGCATTGATCCAAGGACGACCCAATAGTATATTGTATGATGAGGGTCAATGTACAATAAACACGATCGTATCTAAGTCTCTCGGACCAACTTACAATGGGATGGTAATAACTCCACACGTTTCTTGTGTTTCGTCATTGAAAGCTTTTATGATCATGTCAATTTTCTTCATTTCATCACTTCTAAACCCAAATCTCTGGTAGAAGTCAAAAGTGCAAATATTTAGAGATGAACCATTATCAATCAAGACCCTTTTAATGACTACATCTCCTATTAGAGCAGTAATATATAAGGGGTTATCCTTATGTAAACTATGTTGTGGTATATCTTTATCTCGAAAGTCGATACAATCAAATTCTTTAGTGATGATAGTATTGGCCATGGCTTCAGGTTGAATGTTTTGTGGTACCATCATTTGGCTTAATGTAAGCATCAATTCATCTCTATGTGTAGGAGAATATCTTAATAAATCCAAAAGAGAAATTTTGGCTGTAGTATTGGATAATTGCTCATTAATATTGTAAGGGGGTTTAGGTTGAACATTAGGAGCATGATTCCCTTTATTAGGATTTTTCAAAACAAATGGGGCTGATCCATCGTTCTGATTTGGTTCTTGTTGAGAATTTTGAGCCTGTTGTCTGGTAACGACTCCGATGGTACCTACAATGTTATATTGAGGATGTTGAATAGGTCTTGGTCTAGCATTTATACCTTGTTCATTAGAAAGGAACTGATTAGAAGAGGGTCGAGTAGTAACTCTTCTAGGAAATGGTTCTTTTGGAACCATAGCATCTGTGATAGGTTGAATAGGATCTAATTCATTTTCAGAACTATTCGATTGGTTTGAGGTGATGTCTATTTCACTTTCAGTGTCTAATTCTACATCACTGAGATCCAAAGTTTGAATATTATGTAGGGGTCTGGTCGTGACCATGGATAAAGTTGTGTCAAATTTTTGTAAATCATGATTAGGTAAATGTCCGCTAATAGTTCCTACATATCGGGTAGGAGGAGGGACATTATGATGCTCAATTTGATTGGCCACCTCTTTACCATGTCTTGGTAAAGGATGTTGAAATATATCTAATGATTGATTAGCATTTTGATTTTGATTTTGGGGAATGTTATTTTGAGCATTATTAGGAGAATTTTGTTTAGGTTGGAAGGCTTGCACCTCCATCTCATTATTATCAATCAAATCTTGTATTTTATGTTTTAACATTTTACAAGAGTTGGTAGAGTGTCCAGACCCTCTATGAAAATCACAGTGTAAGTCGGCTCTATATCCGGGTATGGTTGGATCAGGTTCTTGGATAGCTAGCAATTGAATCAAACCTCTTTCGAGTAATTGGGGTAGAATAGTTGATAATGGTTGGTTCAATCTAGTAAATTCTCGAAGAGGTTTATCAGGAGGTTTCAATATAAATTTTTTTGTTTTCTTCGTTGTATTGATATTAGAAACATTTCTACTGTCAGTGACTCCATCACCTACAACTTGTTTGTTTTTATATTTGTTTTTGGATGTTTTCTCATCATCTTTCTTCCTAAGCTGGCATCTCCTAATGAGGGCATATTCTACTCTTCGAGCTAAGTCTATAGCCTGATCGAAGGTAGTTAAGGTAGCAGTTGATAGTTCATAAGATATTTGTTCTTGCAAATTATTAATAAAAATGTCCAACATTTCCCTATAAGGTAGCACAAAGTGCAGTTTTCCTATCAATTGCCTCCATCTAGCTAAGAAATCAGCAAAACATTCATCTTTGTCTTTTTTTAAGTTATACAAATATTTAATGGTTACATGCCTCTCGATATAGGCACTAAATTGATGCACAAAATATTCAGCAATCTCTTCAAAATTTCTCAAGGAATGAGTGGGCAATTGATAGTACCACTCTAATGCCATTCCTCCTAAACTTTTTGGGAACATTTTTAGTAATAACAAGTCATCATGTGATATATCATGACATGCTATCCTAAACATGCGAAGATGCTCTATGGGATCTTCATTTCCTTTATATATAGGAAGAACGGGCATGGGAAAATGTTTAGGGTATGGTTGTGCTACAATCATAGGATCTAGAGGTTGACTACACATCTCTCGATAATTGTACGAGGGACAGTAGGGATCTATCTGGTCCATGCGAGAAGCTAATTGTTTCACCATAGCTTCTAGATTACTGGTTTGCCCACCATATTGGTTCGGTAGGGCATTAATATAATATTTGTGAGCATACGATGGAGGGACATGCATATTAGATGCTATATTGCTATTGTGTAAATTGTTGGTAGGAAGGGTGTTATGAAGAAGTTTTGAAGTTGTATTATGTTGTATCCTAGATTGTTGGAAATTGGTGTTTGGCTTCATTTTAGGTTTTTGTTTATTTGAAGCATATTGACTAATAGTTTGGAAAAATAAAGGAGTGAATGAAGGTCTCTTTTGTGTGGGCATGATTTTAGGCTCAATAACAGGTTCCTTAGGAGGTTGGGTAACCTGTTGTTTTTGCATATTCTGAATTATAGCGGCCATATCCATATTGGATGGTCCAGCTTTATCACTTTCTTGATCAATGAAAGACAAGGGATTAGTGTGTATGTCAAACATATGTTCCATAGCTGCTTGAGTGTCACTAATTTGTCCCCTATCAATACGAACTGCCATATTAAGAGCACCAATGTTATTATTGAAAAATTTCCAGAAATGGTCTAAGTTATCAAAAGCAATAGTTCCATATGAAGCCATTCTATGGGATGAGGATCCTTCCTCTCTAACATTTTCTTCTTGTTCCTTTTCTTTAGCCAGCTCATCTTCTGGCTGTTCTAGAGTTTCTTCTTCTAGAATTGGATCCTCAGGAAGGGTATTTAATTTTTTATTTTTCTTGCCTAACCAATCTTCTTCTTCTTCTTCTTCAGTTTTTTTACCATTCCTAAGTTTAGTCATTATGCTTAAACTTAGGTTTCAACAAATATATATATTTATATATATATAGGCGACAAGCTTAAGAGGTATATATTTTAATTATATACCTACTATAATATTAAAAATAAAATGTTTTGGGTTTTTGTTATGTTTTTTTTAGTTTTTCTTGTTTTTTTTATAACAATATTATAAAGATAAAAAATAGCACACAAAAGGCAAGAAATAATAATAATGAAAGCAATGATCTAGTTTTCTATAAAAAATTTATAAATATCATTAATGGGCTCAAGTTCTTCACGGGTCATGAAATGTTCTTCTTCAAATTGAAAATTTTCTTTCAAAATTTTGACAAAAAGTGCTATAGTGATATTATCTGTCTCAGACTCTGGTTGGTAGAAATAAATCTCATGGCAATAATCTTGATATAACACAGCTCTAGGAACTCTATTCCATCTTTCCCTATACGTAAGAATGACCTCTTGGTCTTCTACACGACCTAGGAATTGGTGTATAATGGCTGTGTTCTTGAGGTATTCCTCGAAGGTGAAAAATTATGAAGACACAAGAGCTCTTCTATAAGCTAACCACCTATGGTAGGCTCTTTGAAGTTCATGATAAAAAATGAGTTGATGAGGATCCAGGATTCTATCTAAGACAAGCCTCTTGATTTGTTTAAGTTCTGTTGACCTAGATGAAATGACACCTAGTCTCCTATCAAGTTCGTCCCACAAAAGTTGGTTTCTATCTATTTCAGGCACACTAAGCACATAATTGATTTCTATGGCTGCTAATTGGTTTTCAACATTTATAATAACTACTAGTATTTTCTTAGGATCTACCATCTAAACATGATATGCAACTTAGTAGTTTTCTAATGATTTTAAATGCATCTATTTTTTTTTTTTGTTTTCAAAAGGTTTTAGTTTCACATCGGGTTCACCAAAATGTATCATTCCAAATTTTCCACACCCTTACCTTCAGGCTAAAGGATCCATGCCCGGAAGGGGAATGCGGGAAGGATGGGACAATACCTCGGACTGAGAGGCCTTTGGAAGGTCCTGCCTCTATGGGGATGTGTATTAAGGTGATTTTTCTACGGATGGTGGGGTTCACCAGGAAACGTTTAGTGGCAGTTTCCACGCCTAGGTTGGGAATGTGTTTTATGTGTTCAATTTTATCTTTAAACATTCAAATCCTAGGTTTGACCAAATGAATCTAAGTTGTTCTATATGAAATGCAGATTTAAATGAATACAACAAATAGATTTAATAGAAAACACATAGAATATGCTAAATGAGAAAAACCATACCTGATCTGGATGTCTGATGGAGGTTCTGACTTTTGAAGCAGTCCAAATCATCTGGAATTTGATAGGATCATCTCCTATCTGACAGGATCATCTGAGATCTGACGAATTCGTTAGAGACCTGCAAACAGAGAATAGATACAAAATACCAAAATTGCAACTATTATGATAAAGGAAAATGATATGAAATAATAATAAGGATGTTAATAAGATAATCCCGAATGGAAATACAAGTAAATTATGATTCTTTAATAGCTAATCATGATCTTATTATGCAATTAAACTACATGGGTGAACTCCAAGATGCAAAATAATAGGAAATAATAATAAAACTGACTAAATGCAGAATAAAATAGCAGCAAAGTATAGGAAAAGTGCAAACTCTGGGCACTGATTGCCCTAATGCAGACTGTAGTTGAAATCGTCTTGGATTGGTATGAAATCATCTCGAATTGGACAAGATCGTCTGCAACGATCTAAGCTTGCTCCTACTAGAGAATGACAAGGTTCCTGCAACAAAATTTGGAAAGTACAAATGCAGATGGTAATCCAGGGTATTCTAATGCGTGTAAAGGTCAAGTTATAGGAAAATTCAGCCAAGGGAAAGTCAAGTGGGGTCCTAAGGTTTAAATAGGCTTAGGAGGGAAGTTGGGAGTTGGAGATCATCCTAATTTGGAAGATCTCCAATGGGGGAGGTCTCTAGTGGCACAGACACGCTTCTGCCCAACTTAGAGACGTCGTTGAAATAGAAGCTAGTTATGAAAAATTAGTTTTGGGACAAGATCGTCTGGACGTCCTAGTCTAGATGAAATTGTTCGATCTAAGGCGATATTGTATGATCGACGATGATATCATCAAACGGTCACAACAAACTCTAAAATTGGCATGGGAAATGAGGAAACGGGTTAAAAGGCAGTTTTTGGAGCAGTTTTGGGGTTGAATTTGAATTTGAATTATTACTAAGGTAATTTTAATTATTTCTAAGGTTTTACTGTGCCAATTTTAGGGTGCTACAGACACTAATTCCTTAGATTTCATTTTCCAAGTTACCATCCTAGTTTCTTTATTTCCTTTTTTATTTATTCAATTAGAGCTTTGTGATACGACATACTTTTTAATGAAATATGTGCTTACTTTCATTACATTAATACCACAACATATAGATCTCAATTCAACATAGATCTCAATTCAACATGATTTTTATTTTAGTAAACTTTGGTTTTGAGCATCATATGTATTCAAATTACACATGCTAATGTGCTCCATGATATCATATTGGTGAACTATTACACCTACCTTCATCATGGGGATACTAAGAGCATTGATTTTGTATGCTACCACAACCATGTAATTTGACTAAAGTTACTTGCAAAGGATAATTTGAGATAGCTTTTCTATTGTGCTATGAAGTTGAAAATATGTAAGGAAGAAAAATGAAAAGGAATATTTGGAAGAAGGGATGTAATGAGAAGGATATATAAGAGTGAAATATGAAGATGGTGAGAAGTGAGGAAAAAACAGAAATATAGGATATTCATACCTACATATCATATGTTTAGAACCTTACTTGTTATCTTTGGATAATTTCTTGAGTGCTTACTTTTCCTTTAAACTAAATTGGTATTCATTGAGCTGACTTCGAGTACCAAGATAGCAAAAGAGATAAATAATCTCTAGTTTTTCTTAAAAAGTTATTCTAATTTTTGCTTCTCTTATCCCATGTTTCATATTAGTAGATCTCCATTATTTTAAGAGTGGATTGGAATTATTATTATAGCTAGTAAGGCATATCAATAAATGAGGGTTTTTTGGCCCACTAATTGCTTAAATCATTAAAATTCAAACCTTTCTTCTATTCATCCTTTGCATTTGGATATCACTCTTTCAAAACCATTGAGGTGTTCTTGAGAAATGTCAAAAGCCAAGATTTAGAATATTATAGTTGTTTCTATTGAGACCCTTCATAGGCCAAAATGAGAGTAGGTATCATTATGAGACAAGCAAAGTCTCCCCAAGATCGAAGAATGCTCCACAAGATCAATCACACACAAAAGAGGAAAACCCACAACACCAATATCAAGTGGTAAAACCTTACTTCAAATGAATATGGGAAACATCCACTATGAAGCTCACTATATTACTCATTTGATTCAAAAATACAAGAATGCTTCAATGTTATGCAATAATATGCATCAACATGATATTACAACACAAGTAAATATGACAAGATATGTTAATATGTAGTGGACAACACCCCTATTTAAAAAGAAGCTCTTATACTACAACCCTAAATATTATCACAATCTAATATTATCAAAATATAATCTTGAGATGTGTGAAAAGCGACATCTATCAAATATTAGAAAGTGCTTAGTTACTTTCTAATCTTATCACAATCTAATCTTTGATATGTGTGATAAGTGGCATCTATCAAATATTAGAAAGTGATTAGTTACTTTCTAATATTTGCTAGAAAAGGGGATATAACTTTTTTCCACAAATTAAATATTCATAGAACCCTTATTTTATTTATTAATTGGGTGGAAATATTTTTACATAAAATAGAATTATTTTCTAATTCAAATATTATTATTTAGACTTTATATTTTAGTCTAAGAATAATTTACACAATGTTGCATTACATATTCCAAAACTCCACCTTAATGCAATATTGGGGAAAGAAATTATGAAAAAAAGAAACATTCTCGTCGTAAAGATAGAAACGGGGGTGAGAACCAAATGAGTAATATAGTCACAATAAGCTTCTATGACCAAGAACAGTCTAGAATAAGGCACCAATACAAAATGGGACAAAATGAGAATGCAAGACCCCAACGGAGTAGCTTAAGATACAAGTAGCTTACAAAGCCATCCATCAACCACACATGGTTGCAAATGACAAGAAGAAAACATCACAAGGGTGTCTTTAATAAGCCTGCAAAACCCTAAATAGAAGTACCTGCAAGTTACAAGCAGCTCAACATAAGATCAATTAGATACATCATCATAAATATATTCACCACAACATATATGAATATCCAAAGATGATAACAAAACTTTTATAACAAATAGTGAACTATAATTCATCACAAAAATACTAGAGCTATTGAGAAAAAATCAACTCTATGGGAACCACACTACATGTGATTTTTATGTGTCACAATTACATTACTTGGGAGATATAATATTTGCAAGTGGAATTGCAGTAGATCCCATGCCATACTTATAGTCACGTGATATATAGTTGATCAAAAAATATCATGATCAAAGTTGCATAAAGAAAACAAGGAGTACCATGATAATGCAAACTCTAAAGTACCATGTACAAAAGTTGCATAAGGTATATGAAAATAATAAAGTGTGCACATCGGTTGCATAAATTGAACCATAAAATATCATGTACAAAAGTAGCATAAATGCTGAAAATAAAGTACCATGATAAACCAATTGTATAATGTCAGCTACATAAAAACATGTAAAAAGTTGCACAAGGCAACAAGAAAGTACCATGTAAAAGAGTTGCATAAAGAAATTGCATCATATACCATAATTGCACAATGCTATCTACAAAGTAACATGTACAAAATTTGCACAAGGCAAACAAGAAAGTACCATGTTCAAAAGTGATGGAAAAAGCAATTATACCACAAAATATCAACTCATATATATAGCACAAAACACCTCATAAGGATGAAGTTGTCATCACACAAGTGTAACTACACTTCATTTCCCCTTGAGGGCAACTTCACCAAACCAAGTGAGTCCCTCAACTTACAAAACTGCTCCTTGGTATGAGGTTTGTTGAACAAATCAACAAAATTAGAAGATGATGGGAAATACTCCAACTGAATAGTCTCATCCAATACCTTATCTCTGATAAAGTGGTCTAGGATTTCAACATGCTTTGTCCTTTGATGCATTACAGGGTTTTTATCCAAGGCAATAGTTGATTGATTATCGGAGAGCAAACATGAAGGACCAAATTGCTCAAAGCCAATTTCCTTCATGAGGGTACGAAGCCAAACCGCTTCTTGTGCAGCTGTTGTCGTAGCCTTATACTCTACTTCCATTGTAGAAAGAGCAATTGTATCTTACTTCTTGGAAGACCAAGAGATAGTTGTAGACCCAATACTAAAAACATATGCTATGGTAGACTTTCTTTCTATTCTATCCCATCCAAAATCAAAATTAGCATAACTAGAAAGAGCAAAGAAAGGAAGCCTAGAATACATGAGTGCCAAATATCTAGTACCTGAAAGGTACTTTAGAATATTCTTGGTAGCTTGTAAGTGCTCAATATAAGTTTTCTATATGAACCTAGCCATCATACCAACTATAAAATCAATATCTAGCCTTGTGATGGTAACATAAAGAAAACTACCAATGAGATGCCTATATAATGTAGCATCAAAAAACTGAGGTTTTGTACTTACTTCCAACTTAACCCTTGTAGAAATATGAATGAAAGTAGGATTGCCATACTCCAAATCAAACCTCTTAATAATATCTCCAATATACTTGGATTGACTCAAAAAGGTACAATCCTCATGTGATAAACTTGCATGCCAAGATATTAGTGTAGAAGACCAAGGTCAGTCATTTCATACTCTGACTTTAATTTGGAGATGAAATAAAAAATGGCCTCATTATCATTTCTAGTCACAACAAGTTCATCAACAAATATACCAATTAAAATGACCAAGTTATCCTTCCTAAGCACATAGAGATATGTATCTGAATAGCATTTATCAAAACCATGAGACAAGACGTAACCTAAAATATTCATGTACCATTCTCTAGGTGCTTGCTTTAGACCGTACAAAGTTTTCTTTAATTTACACACAAGTGGTTCCTTACCTTGTACAACAAATCCTTGTGGTTGAATCATGTAGATATCCACATCCAAATCACCATTTAGAAAGGCACTTTTCACATCAAGCTAAAAAATCTGCCAACCTTGAGCAGCAACAATAGCAATGATAAGACGAATGGTGGGTATTCTAGAAACTGGTGTAAAGGTTTCATCATAGTCAATGCTATGTTTTTGAGCATAACCCTTAGAAATAAATCTATCTTTAAACTTTTCTATCTCTCCATTATAATTGTACTTGATTCTATAGGCCCACTTGTTCGCAATAACATTTCTCTTCTTAGGATAAGGCACTAGATCCCAAGTTTTATTCTTTAGAAAAGAATCCATCTCAACCTTCATGGCATCAGCCCAACAAGAGTGTTTTGAAACTTCTTAGTAAGAAGTAGGCTCATGATCATTCTCTATCTTAGCTAGAAGAGACATGTTAAGGGTCATACTTCTAGTTATACTTTGGCTAATTGAATTCTGCTCTTTAGGACCCCTAGAATGATCCAACCACTTGGTCCTTTTGACACAAGGCCCACATTTTCTAACTCAAGAAGGTATTCATTTAATTTGACATCTCTTGAAACAAATATAATGTGTGAAGAAGGTGAGTATAACCTGTAGCCCCTATGTTCTGCATCATAGCCAACAAAGATACATTTTTGAGACTTTTTATCCAAATTTTCCTCTTTTTTGAAGGAATATATGAAAATGCATCACATCCAAACACTCTTAAGTGTGACAAAGTCGGCTTCTTATCATTCCAAACCTCATAAGGAGTCTTCCCCTCAACTAATTTTGAAGGATACTTGTTAAGAATGTAGATTGTTGTACTACTTGCTTCACCCCAAAGAAATTGAGGTAAGTGGTAACCAAGCATGCATCTTACCATCTCCATGATTTTCCTATTTTTCCTCTCTGCAACACCATTTTATTGAGGAGTGTATGAACAAGTAAACTACATTTTGATCCCATGAGAAGAAAAAAACTCATTGAAATCATTGCTATTGTACTCCCCTCCATTTTCACTTCTAATTATTTTGATCTTTGCTCCCTTTTGATTTTATACCAAAGCTTTGAACTCCTTGAATGTATCAAAACAATTTGATTTATTCTTAAGTAGATACCCAAAGATCATTCTTAAATAATCATCTATAAATGTGAGAATATATGATGCACCACTAAGAGATCTAACATGTAATGGACCCATAATATCTGTATGAATGAGTTGAAGAATTTGTGTGGCCCTTGTTGACTTGTCCTTTGCAAAATTTTGTTTGCTCATCTTGCCTAAGATGCATGTTTCACATAAACCATGAATAGGTGAAATGTTAGGCAAGCCTTCAACCAAATTTTTGGACATCATCATTTGAATATTTTGATAATTTGTATGGCCTAACCTTAAGTGCCAAAGCTTGCTACTAGGAGAAACATTAGTTGCTAAACACACTTTAGGAGGAGCATCACCTAACACATAAATATTATTCTTCACATAAATTGTAATGATTGGTAGCATACCTTTCCTAATGCTCCATGAAGTTGCATTGAACTCAATAGTGTGACCACTTCTAGCAACATGCAAAACTGAAATTAAATTTCTCCTAAGGTTAGGCACATATAGGATATTATCAAGTAATTTCCCTTCAATTACAACATTACCAACACCTTCTACTTGAAGTCTAGTATTATCACCAATGACAACTTAATATGAAGAGTGCTTATGAAAGTCTACAAACTTATCATTTTCAAAACACATATGGTTAGTGCATCTAGAATATAACACCCATTAATTATAAGTAGATGATTCAATGGAGTAGAGGGCACAAACAAAGGAATTTTTATTAGAATTTTGCTTTACATTGTTGTTATTTTTATTTCCCTTGCAAAACCATTTCTTAGGTCCTTGTCCCTTAGCCTTTTATTGCTCTTACTTTTCTGCAATCTTCTTCTTCTTGAAACAATTTTTTTCCTTGTGGCATTTCTTGCCACAAAGTTGCAAGTGAAATCAACTCTAGGCTTGTTGGGTTGGAAATTTTGATTTTTACTTCCCTTGAATTTCTTCTTGAATGAAGCCTTAGTGGCACTCAAGGCAACATTATTCTCCTTGACAACATGACCATTCACTTTGTCTCTATTAAGAGACTCTTCATGTTGAATCAATAATTGTGAATGAGTGTTGAGAGGAATGCCATCCTCTTCTTGCTCTAGCCTAGTCTCAATAATGATGATAAAATTCTTGAACTTGCTTGACAAGTTCGTAAAAATGATAAATATTAAGAGCTTCTCACTTATCCAATCACAATTACAAGCCAATAGTTGATTTCTCATGTCTTTCATATTTGAGAGGAAGATCAAGGCACTTTATTCTTCACCTTGCATAGTGCTAAGAATTTTGGACAATAAAGTGAATTTACTTGATGTGTTGGACCCTATATGGACTTGTTTTAGCAAATCCCATGCATATTTAGCATGCTCACAATGGCTTATAGTGAGCAATATCTCATCACTCACACTATTTATAATCATGGAAAGTGCAAGGTGAATCTTGTTGTTGTATGTCTCAAGTGCCCTTGCCTAGGTTGGGATTGCTTCATCTCCATTCATATGGGCCATAACTTTCTTTCTTGAAATTCAGCCCTCATCCTTGTTTCCCATATTCCAAAATTTGATCCATCAAGTATGTGCTTAGGTGTGAAGGAGATTCCATGATCAACCATTCTAGAAAGTGAACATAATCAAAACATAATATGTATTGACAAAGAAAATAAATGATGCAATAAGAAAGTAGATAAACATACTTGCATATATAAAAAAACATAACTATCAAGTAATCTACTTTTCAATCATCAAAGATAATCATCATGAAATAGAAACATCATGAAATATAATTAAAATTAAGCATCATCAAGAGAGATAAGCATCATCATGAAAGATAATCAACATTATCATGAACTACTATAACCATATTGCAATAAACAACTATAACCATATTGCAATTGAATAAAGGAAATAAACCAAGATCAACTTGCAATAAGAAGGTAACTAATCATAACAACCATCTTGCAACAAAATAAACTAACTTGAATTGAACCATAAAATATTTGTTAAATTTTAGATAGTCAATAAGTTAGTAAGTTAGTGTTCATTTTAAGGTTTTTCTATAGCCTAATGAATTGCCAATTTATCTCACCCAAGGTCAACCAAGCTACCCAAAATAGTACGAGTATGAGGACCCAAAAAGGACTTGCTACTGATAGAGCGGATTCTTTTGGATTCAATAGGTGTTTAGCAAATATAAATTGTGTTGCAAGATTAAATAAATTTTAATAAAATACTAAAGTTGTGGTTAGTAAGTTGATTCATTTTTAAACTTATTGATTACTATTAAAATTAGTAAATTGCAAGTTAGTTGGTTAGTAGATTTTTTAGTAGCAATTTAGTAAGTTAATAGTTAGATTAGTTGAGAGGCAAAATGCAAAATATGCAAAAAAAATGTAATAAATATGAACAAGAGATAGTGGAGGCACAAAGCAAAACACAAATACTCTCTCTCTCTCTCTCTCTCTCTCTCTCTCTCTCTCTCTCTCATTATCTTTTACTTTCATTATGAGAGATGCAAGTTACATTAATTCACATTATGCTTCAAGCAAATTCTTGAGAGAGATTAGAAGAAATTAATAAAAAAAGGGGAAGAGAGTGAAAAAGTTGATTTGAAATAGCCTTGTATGCTCCAAAACATACTTTGATAACCATGCAATATAAGCAAACTCACAAACAACCATTGTTAATGTGAGACAAAAAAATATTGCATTTTAAGGAAAATAATAATAATTTTTTAATACAAAAATTGCTTAAAAAAAATGCAATTAAATTAATAAAATTTATTTTATTAAATAATTAATTAAAAAAATTGCATGAAATAGTTTAAATATTTTTATAAAGAAAAAATTAAAAAAAAAAATTTAAAAGTTTTTCAGACTATATAGCCAACTATATATATATATATATATATATATATATATATATATATAGCCAACTATTTTTTTTTATATATATAGCCGA
Organism: Wollemia nobilis; assembly: GCA_028583015.1. Lineage (NCBI taxonomy): Eukaryota > Viridiplantae > Streptophyta > Pinopsida > Araucariales > Araucariaceae > Wollemia > Wollemia nobilis. Next base: position 2,890,255 of record JAQPPZ010016040.1, on the reverse strand, counting down.
TTGTTTTTTTTATTTATATATATAGTTGACTTTTTTTTTATTTAAAAAAAAAATGACTATATATGGAAATAGTGGTTTTTGGGTCTTCCGGATGTAACCATGGGGTCCGTTTGTCTCAAAAACCCTTCCAGCAAAATCTCAATGCCAAAAAAAAAATTATAGATTTAAAATGAAAATACTATTTGCAAAAGATCTAACAACTAGATCTAAAAACACAATAAATCTATAAACCCTAATGGCAGATTTGTAAAATAAGTTTGCATAAAATACCCAAATATCAAATGCATGCAAAATATATATATATACCTTAATGGGTTTTTCACCTCAAAGGATTGAAGACACTTGATGGAGATCCCAAATGCTCTGATACGAAATGTGAGACAAGCAAAGTCTCCCCAATATCGAAGAATGCTCCACAAGATCAATCATACACAAAATAGGAAAACCCACAACACCAATATTAAGTGGTAAAACCCTACTTCAAATGGAAAAGGGAAACATCCACTATGAGGCTCACTATATTACTCATTTGATTCAACAATACAAGAATGCTTCAATGTTATGCAACAATATGAATCAACATGATATTACAACACAAGTCAATATGATAATATATGTTAAGATGTAGTAGACAACACCCCTATTTAAAGAGAAGTTTTTCTACTACAACCCTAAATCTTATCACAATCTAATATTGAGATGTGTGACAAGTGACATCTATCAAATATTAGAAAGTGCTTAGTTACTTTCTAATCTTATCACAATCTAATATTTGAGATGTGTGATAAGTGGCATCTATCAAATATTAGAAAGTGATTAGTTACTTTCTAATATTTTCTAGAAAAGGGAAATAACTTTTTTCCACAAATTAAATATTCCTAGCACCCTTTCTTATTTATTAATTGGGTGGGAATATTTTTACATAAAATAGAATTATTTTCTAATTCAAATATTATTCTTTAGACTTTATATTTTATTCTAAGAATAATTTACACAATGTTGCATTACATATTCCAACAATTATCAATGGAGGAGTAGTTCTAGTGAGTACTGAGATGGTATTAGCTAACACTAGGAAGTTTTTAGTTAACATCAAGATGATTTTGAAATTATCACCATTTACCATGCATTATTTAGCTGACACCAAGAGGGTTAATATTAATAATTTTCCTCTAGCATCATTTTACCTCTTGGTGCAAGATTTTTTAGAATTCACTACAATTTTTTCCAAAAAACCTTCTTTAGTATTTCTTTTACTAACACGTATCACCATAGACCCATAGGATGAAATTAATTCTCAAGAATATTTCTATTGAGGAGGAAATTCCCTTTTATATGCCCTTCTTCCTTGAATGTGTTCTAATTCTAGCTCATACTACCAACTCTAATTATATCAATTTCCAATAAGCAACATCTCTTGAACTTATTCACAATATGTGGTATACAAAATTGTATTTGTTATTTCTCTTAACTAACTTACTCTTTCACGTTATGTACAACTTTAATTTACTTGTTAACCTATTTACATAAAATTGTGGTGTACCTCTATATACCGATTATGTTTGGTTCACCTGAATCTACAATGACCCTATAAGAACCCACCAAAACCAATGCAAGAGAGAGGTACATTTTTTTCACAAGTAGGGTTCATCAAGGGTCCCAAATATTTATTTGAGCATTCTCAAAGCTTCACCATATTTGAGATCAATGACATTGTAGACAACACTCAAGTGGATAGGAGTGGCCAACATCTTGTATTTCTAGGGTTCCCCTTACTAAACCTCACCATTTAGAATGACATTATAGTGGTATGCCCATATTTCCTATACCCTAACTGGTAGAGGAAAATTTTACCATAGTGTAGGAATTATCCTTTAAGGACCATAATACTTAAATAGAGATGCCTATTCCCTAAAATTTCCATAATTCCATCTATGTAGGTTATTTAGGCATAAAGCCATATTTCTTAGTTACCACACCTTCATGGGCTAACTCAGGACATTACCACTCACCTAGTAATGATCATGGTTACCTAAAACTCACTATTCAAGGTACCACCACAACTATCTTGTAATTGATTTCTTTAACTTCCAATTATGGAATATATAATTCTCATCATTCAAGGTGTGCCAATCATGAGTATTTGGATATTTTATCACTGCAACACTTCTATTTATGAGTACCCAACTATTGTATCATCATAACTCCTTCCAAGTATCATGACTACCTAGTTATTGCATCACTAAAAATCCTTCCAATATTAGGTTAACTCTTGTATCAGGATTCGTATAAAGGTTCTAGATCCATGCCTAAGAACCCCACCAATTCCAATATTTGCATAAAATAGACAATCTAACATTTATCTATGGAAATAATTTAATGCTATATTATTGGGTTTTAATATAACATCCATTCCACATTTAAAAATAATACTAGCATTGAAATAAAATATCTCTCTTAACATAAATAATTATTGAATTAATCATAATGCTAACATCTAAATAATAATCTAGCATAAAACATCATTTAATTAAAGCTAATAAAGCAATATTAAAATAGAACATAACACTGATTATGAAAATCATCTTGAAAAGGGACCATCTCTAACCTAAGATTTTCATTTGTTCAAAACCCAAAATATTCCATATATTTACATGGAGACTTCCAAGCCTTTTAATTTAGGAATAAAAATAACCAAGTTTTACATAACAAAATTTCTATTCACATAACATCTTTTCATCCTTAATATTCTAGAGCAAGTTTATCCAAGTGGTCTCTACACTACCCTCTTTTCATTATCTTCTTCATGAAAAAATCTCCCATGGTCTTTAGAAAAAATTAGGGATCAAGACAAATCTTAATGCAATGCAACCTAACATAATCTATGTATAATTGCAAGAAGCCATGCAAAATACATTACATGCAATCAATGAGATAATCCCATATGTCTCTCTATAATAATTTCCTTATCTACTCAAGTCATAGGAAACCATTATATTTATTCATCAAACCAAATATTTTTTCTTTCTTCACAAAAAAAGCCATATCCCATTTCTTAAATTGAGCAAAAAAATAGAAGATCTCTATCTTCTTTATTAAAAGAACACTATCAATTATTTCTATAAAATAAGAATACACCAACATAATAAACTCCTATATATCATTTTTTTAAATTAAAAGGTCATCAAATAATAAGAAAACTCTATATTTTTCTAGGGACTAAAAGACCATCATAACATTACATGAATTTTTAGGAAACCTAATCCTTAATTTCTTTGCAATCATCTATGATAGAACAATATATAATGGGGTCTCAATACAGAGCAACACAAAGAGAAGATAAAGCTAAAGACTTATTGAACATCAACATAGAAAGCTATGAGCAGATTTAATGTGCCAAATATTACCTCAAAATATGCAATCCCAAACTGAGTGTCTAACTATAGGTCTTAAGATGCTCTCATATCAACACATAGAAGAACAAAAACTATTATGGTCATTCAAGGTTTCTAGAACTCAAAAAAGAAACCATACAAGACATCCAGGGATTTGGACAAATACCAAAATTTAGATTTCAAAACAACAAAATATTTAAACCCAAATACAATCCTTGAGCAAGTTGCTAGACAAGAAACAAACACCAAGAGGATATTAATAAAAAATAGACTAACACACCAACAATAAGCTAATGCACCAAGCAAATGAATGTGATAAAAGATACTCACTAGAATTTCTAAAAAGCTTAAACATTTGATGTTGTGGAAATGCTCTTTTCTCTTCTCCTAGCTTTCACTTCCCTTTCACTACTAACCCCTTCTAGAGATATAATTTCTCCACTTATAACTTGGTTTCCTTCCCAAGGCATAGAATTTTTCTCTATAATATTTCAAATGTTGGCTATCCATGGTGTTCCAACTAGCATGCTCTTCATTAAACATTACTATGAATCGAAGGCCAATTCCTCATAACATGCTTTAATTAGCATGCACTCAAACTAAGGTTTAATTATTTATCAAAATTATCCCCTTAAACAATATCAAAACATTCATATTTCAATATTAATATAGCTTATTAATAGTAATTACATTAATCATTCCTCTAATTAATTAATTAGCATTGATTTTTAATATTTACTACTAACATCGATCACTTTATAATCTTGGGTATTAATGAAGCCAACCAACTTATCAAAAATCCATGATCAACAAGCACAAACGAGGGGATTATAAACAATCAATAAAGCATACACCATTGCTTTATTCTTGAGTAAGCAAAAATTTATAAGATAACTACAATGTTGTCACTTGGCTACTAAGGATGACATTTTTGCAAAAAATAATTTCTTTTCCCAAGGTGTATTCACACATCAAACACAATTGTAATGCATATATATGATGGGTACTTTATTACCCTTGAACTATCGATGAACAATTCATTGATCATTTTCCATATTTTTCTCAACTCATGTGGTTGTCCCATACCAATCCACCTATGAGAGTACCTCATCCTACACGCATAAAATTCATAAATAGTACCATGTTCTCCATATAATATATACAATGCTTAAAATACAAATACCAACTCATCTTCATAACATAGAAATAAGAATATGCATTAGATATCTACACATAAATACATAATTTAGTATCAAGATCAAGTTCTACAAAAGAGGTTTGTTACATACTCCCCCCCCTTGCACTAAAAATAGTCCTTTGTGTTTCCTAAAAGTACAACATATAATATTTATTTAAATAAATATGGAAATTAGTTTCTCATTTATTCAACATCGTCCTATGTTGAATAAATTTTAAAATATTGGTCATATTAGACCTTATATTGATCTAGGGTTCATTTCCTCAACATCTTTTATAATTAGGGATATGTAGAAATTATCATGACTCTTTCATAGATCGGGTGACAAGGAGGGCCTATAGGCTATTGGTATAATCTTATCAATGATATCAAAAGGTTTAAAATAGCATGAATCCAACTTAGTTGACTTGATGGCACTTTTCATGGGTTTTAATCTCAAGAAGACTCTATCTTCCATATATTTTTAGCTTGGAGATCTATTAATATCATAATAGCTCTTTTGGTGATCAATAACTTCCTTGAGCCTTTACCAAATCCCTTTGAGCTATTCCTCCATATCTCTAATAGTGTCTAGTCTAATCACCACTCTATCGTCTAAATTGTCTCATGATAGATGTGTTCTACATATTATTTCATATAAGGATTCAAATGGAACCATTCTCAAGGAGGCATTCCATCCATTATTATATGAAAATTCCACTAGATGCAAAAATTCTTCCCACTTAGACTTTTGATCCATGCAGTAAATATGAAATATGTCCTCTAAACCTTGGTTTGCCCTCTTCATTTTTTCATTTATTTCTAGATGATATGTAGAAATAATGTTTAGCTTAGTGCCCATTGCATGGTGAAGGGCCTACCAATATTCTAAAGTAAATCTAGAATCATTTTCTAATATTATCACCTCAGGCAAACCATGTTAATTAAAATTTTATCTGGTAAATTTATTTGCCACTACTAGTGCATCATCTTTGATGTTCCCTAGTATAAAATGTGCAACCTTGGTGAAATTATAAATCACCATAAAAATTACATCATATCAATACCTAACCATAGGTAAACCCATAATAAAATACATAGATATAACCTACCACTTCTTATTATGTATATCATGTAGGTATAGTTTCCCTGTTGTGTGTCAATGTTCTACCTTAACCATATATCATTCTAAATGTCTTGCAATAAAACTAGTGATATCATATTCCATTCATTCCTAATAGAAGTTCCTTTTCATGTTTGCTCCTATTTTTTACCCTCTTGTATGAGAAAATATGGAGAACTATGTACCTCTTGCATAATCATTCTCCTTAATTTGATAATTTTGGGTACCTTGAAGCATAAATATCCATATTTTATGTTGAAATTCTTATTTTATTTAGGATTTAACTCATATTTATCTCAGATTTCAATGTTATATTGATATTGTAGCAGCATTTCTCTCACTTTATCCATTAAGTCTATATGAATCTAATTTAATGCTACTATGTGCCTTCTCCTACGCAAGGCATATGCAACCTTATTTTATTTCTCTTTGATATACTTAATACCAAATTCATATTCTAATAAGAAATCTATCCATATTCTTTGTCTTGCATTCATCATAGGTTAGGTAAATATACTACTTACACTATGATGGTATATTCATAGCTCAAATGGTTTATCCAAAAAATAATGTTTGTAGACCTTTAGTGCATGCATAACTACTACCAAATCTAGGTAATGAGTAGCATAATTTAATTCATTCTTCTTTATTTTTCTAGATTAATATGCTAGCATTTAACTCATTCTGGAACAACACCCCAACACAAACCTTCTATAGAAGTATCTATACACACTATAAAATGTTAGATTTTGATTTTGTTGAATAACACAAGCTTATACTGAGAGGGGGGTGAACAATGTAAGATAAAACTTTTTACTTTTTAATCCAAATGATAACAACAATAATATCAATGCAATAATGAAAAATGCACAAATCATAACACGTATGAGAGACAGATTTAACATGGTTCACCCAATATTGGCTACATTCATAAAGAAATATTGCTTCTAAATTTCTCAACAAATGTCATGGGTACCAACCCACATGAAATACCAATCCCCTATTACAATATTTGTGGACACCAATCATATATTCCCAAATATTGCATAGAATACAATGCTCATCTATTTCCAAATTTTACATACAAAACATTATTCATCTATTCCAAAATCTTGTATACAAAAAATTGCTCATCTATTTCCAATTCTTGCATACAAAACAATGCTCATCTATTTCCAAATCTTGTATACAAAACAATGCTCATCTATTTCCAAATCTTGCATAATGATATCATCAAGTTCTTAAACTATAATTCAATGTGTTTTTCTCAATTAAAGCAATTCAGACATATTCTACCCATAATTATTGTATCTTCATGAACATATAAAGAATGTTATGCACTGATAAATGCCCAATATGTTCTTCACATTTATTAAGTTTATCGCTTTCACATGTCTTACATTTATTACTATAAAAGGTAGCTCTAGTCTAGCACTTGATAATTGATATGGTAATAGCAAATTTACACCTTTCCTTCCCTTTAGTGGATAGCTGAAAAATATTCTTCTTTTCAATACTATCCTTGCACTATGTGACACTTTTCTTTGCTTTATAACAACCCTTCTATTTGTGTGAGACTATACTATTTTTCTTATTTCCACATTCACTTCAAAACCAATCACAATGCACAAATCTGCCCTGCTATCTACTCTCAAAATCAATCATGAACAATGTACATTTTTCTTCCAAATTGGATCTATGACCCTTGCACATTTACTCCCAATTTCAATAAAAAACTAATGCATATTCAATAATTCATCATAATTACAACCATATGACAACAAAAATATTTTCCTCAAACAAAACCACCTTGAGAAGGAATTAAATCACCATACCTCAATAATGATGATGTTATTTTGCATGAGCTTTCAAAATCTATCTTGACAAAAATAATTTTCCTTTTGTTTGTCCCTTCAAAATCTTGTTAGCAATTCTCTTTTTCTTTTCTTGACTAAATATCAAATCAACCACTCTAAAAACCCTTATCAAAAACATACACAATAAATCTTAAAAAATAACTCCTTATATCTCCCTTTTTGAAACTCACAATAAAAAGCTTTGTGAAAAATTGAAACCCTTATATCTCCTTTTATTAATTTAAAAAAATTAAACCTTATATTAACTTCATAACCCTTATATCTCCCCTTTATGTAATATGTAAAAATAAAACTCTACATTACCACCATTACTCTTATATATCCCTTTATTCAATTTAATAAAATTTTAAATACCTTGCACAATTACGACAGTATTAGATCCCCTATCCTCTAGAAGTGCAACACTCATAAATACCCATGACTAGTTGTGCTACCACAACACATGAAACCAAAAGGTACTCAAAATATTTAAACCTTCGTTGCACCTCCAATCAACAATCACATAACAAAAATTTCCCCCAAAGGGATTCAAACATTAGATCTCTTGCTCCATAACACCCTAGTGTAGCCTAGCCAACTGGCTAGGTTGATCCACCATTTGAGAATAAAAAATGTTTCAACTAATATTTAAACCTTCATATCTTGTATTTTGGTGCCACAGGGATTTGATATCTGAATCTATTGTACTCCAATGCCCTAACATGAGCCAAATGACTAACTGGGCTACCCCAACAATTGAGACTAAAATAACATCAACCAATATTTAAATTTTATTTCGAATTGCTCTTCATCATCACATGTCCTCTTGCGCTTCTCCTATCCTATTCGTTGTAGGTTGGAACTCTCTTCATGCACAAATTTTGAATTCTTCTCTTCCATTGGATGGCCTTGAACTGGTTCTTCATCTTTAGCTACTTGAGTCTTCATGTCATGGCTTGTTCAAGTTCTTCTTCCTTGTATTATATTCAATGACCTTTATTGTAGTATTTATGAGTATCTTCATTTGGTTCTGATTGTTGTTGACTGAATAGATCATGGTTCAATTGTCCTATCATCTTCTTGATTCTTCTATGCATACATTTTTGGTGTATTGGTCCTTCATTTTCTTCAACCTGTTCCTTTAAAAAAATATTAGTATCATTTTGAAACATCATAATATCTTGAAAAATCTCCATGGATTGATCCTATTGCCTTTATTTTACTTTGATTCATTATGAGACATGTATTGACTCCATTCATATATCCAAAGTTGATCATATAGTTATATTCTACTAATTTCGTCATAGATATGATATTGAATGTTAATCCTAGAACATATAATACTTTTTATAGTAGAATATTTGGAAATGATCTGCTAGGTGTTACACATCCATATCCATGTATGGGATAAGTTTGACTATCTACAATTCTTAGTCTATAGCCTTTAGCACCTTCAATATAGTCAAACAATTGCATATTTCCTATCATATGATGACTGGCTCCTAAGTAAATGTACCACATGTTTTCATGTTTTGTATATTGGTTGAAGAAAATTTCACATTTATTGTATGATATTCCTTTTCCCATTTGAATAAGTAAAATTGAATAAATGAGATATGACTTAGAAATTTGAAGTATATAAGCTTTATTTTGATAAAACCTTTATTAATCCTTAGGTTTGTAGCCTTCCTTATGTCTCCATAGTAATGAGAGTGTATACACCTAATGGAATTTTAGATTTTGTAAAAAGCTTATATTTTCCCAATGGATTTGCAACTTGACAATTTATGATAAATGTTGATATTACAAAGTTTTATAGAATCTTTTATGACTCCCTAGGGTTATAATATAGTGCTCTTGAAAAAATAGTTTAAGTTTTGGTTGATTTTGTAAGGTTTTATAAATATCAAAACTAAACTTTTATTATCCCTTATTGCTCCTGTTGAACTAAGCACTTCTCAAATTTGAAAATGTTTTGATGTTGGATATCTTTACTCATTTTTTCATGTTTTTGAGACAAGAATAATATAAATATCCAACCTTAGCAAAAATATTTAATAACCTATTTTAATATCCCTCTAGGATTTTAATTGTAGTGTATCTAATTTCCAATAAGTCAATTTGATGTAGTAACCCTTATAACTCCCAAATTTTGGAAAATTAGACCACAATAATATTTAAAAATATTTTATAAATAATTTCTAGTAGAAATCCTTACTGTTCCTATGTTTAATATTGCAAATATTATATTGATATGATATATTATTCCTCTTTAATATATGGCATTCAATATAGTTAAATTCCTCAAAGTTTAATCTTATAACTCCCAAGAAATAAAAGCATATTATAGTGGGAATAAATCTTACCTTCTATCATTCATTAGATGACATTGTTTTTGCTATGCATGGGTTGTAATATGGATATTACTACTTTGGCTATCCCTCCAATGATATTTCTTGGAAACTTTATGGGATTTGACATTCCAAATGTGGCACTGCTAATGCTTGTCTTTGACCTTCCTTGACTAGAGCATTGAAGTCTCTTTTTCACCTTGCTTCCATGTTGCCACTTGGCCCTATGTATGTAGACCCAGACATAAATAATTTTTAAATTCCTTGGTCATTGACGCTCTTAAAATGGAGGAGAATATTGGTTTGAGTGCCAAGTGGCACGTCCATATTATTGAGCGCTTGATGAGTAGAAGATGCTAGAGAACACTCATTTCATTCTTTGAGTAACGTATGGATGTTACATTCTTTAATTAAGTGCTTGAATCCCTTCAAACAAGTGTTACTCATATATTAATTACATCAACCTATATCTTGTAACTCCTTTGATGATGAAGATGAGCGCTCGAGTGAGGAGCGTTAGGATCTTGTATCAAGTGACAAATATCACTTCCTCCTTATGCATGGGTATATTCTATAATGCTTCTTCAATGTATACTTCATGGAGGTTCTTTTAACCCTGTAACATTCATAGCTCCTTTTTCAATAAGTTGCACTTGCTTGTTTATTGTTTCAGGTTGAGTCGAGGAGTGTCAATCTGGAGGCTTGAGCACTAATTTTCATCTTTGAAGATATGGAGACTATAATTATCCAATGGTGCTTTTGTGACGGGGGACCGAAAAGATACACCCTTACTCAAACCCTACTTTTTCATTAAGAAATCTAAAAAAAATACAAGCATACAGCCCACAAGCTTACATTAGCTAGCTCTCGGCCTAGCTTTGCACTTCTCACACTCAGAGTGCATTCCTCGATCCACCGTCCCGACAAAAACATCAAACTAGGTTTTTATAGAGGCCCCAACCCTCTTAAACATCAACTCATGCGTAAACGGGTTCACCAACCTGATTAATTACAAAGAACATTAACCAAGAATCGGGACACCAACCCGATTAAATTTTTGCACTCCGCACGGCCCTGTTACTGCTGATCCCTGTCAGATTCTATGTGTGACCCATCCTCTTCATCTCTCATGCTCCTGGAATCCCCCGCTTTAACTTCAGCTGTGCCACGTGTCATCTTTGAATGGTCCTCATAAATGTTGTTCCTGCCATCTCTTCCTCTTCCTGAGCCTTCTTCTCTCTTCGTCGCGATATCACGACATGTCACGATATCGCGACGTCTCAGCCTCCCTGTGCTCTCTGTCTATTTTGGTCATGATATCGTGACATGTCACGATATCATGACCATTTTTCCTTCGTGCTTTCATTTCAAATTTTCGTCGTGATATCGCAACATGTCGCGATAGCGCGACACGTCGCAATATCATGACCCTTTCTCCATTGGCCCTTCTGCTACGTTTTCTATTGTGACATCGTGACGTCACGATATCACGACATCGTGATATCGCGACCACTCGACCACATTTCGCCTTGCCCTGCTTTTGTCATGATTTCACAATAGTCATGATTTCGTGACATGTCACAAAATCATGACATTTCCACTGCGACCTCCTGCTACTGCTGCAACGCCACGATTTTGTGATGTCACAAAATCATGACATCGTGATTTTTCTACCAAAACCTCCTCCTTCACCTTCGCATTCTTGAAATCACGATTTCATGATGTCGTGAAATCGTGACATCATGATTTTGCTATAATTTTCTGCCACTGCCTCCTCCTTCCATTGACGTCATGATTTCACGACGTCGTGAAATCACAACGTCATGATTTCGCTACTCTTTTCTATCCCTGCCTCTGCCTCGCTGCTGCTACCATGATTCGGTGACATGTCACGATTTTGCGACATGTCATGATTTCGTGACATGTCACGATTTTGCGACATGTAGCGAAATCATGACAATTTTCCCACTGTGCCTCCTTTGCAACTTTCTGTCACGATTTCATGACATGTCATGAAATTGCGACGTTCCTCTTCCTTTGCCTTAGGAAAGTTTTTCCCACCTTCTTCTTCTGCTTCCTGAGCTGACTCTTCTGAAGTGGCTTTCCCGTAACTTGCTGCTTCTGTTGCTGGATGCTCCTACATCAGACACCTAAGGTTAGTGGAGAAGTGATCTTCACTTCTGTACGGTCTGGTTACTGCCTCCTGTAGCACTTCTAGACATTCTTCTGCCTCTGCAGACTGCTCTAACCCCTTCTCCCGGTCCACACAACTTCTGTCTTCTTCCAGACAGATTTCCCCACTGCTGCATACTTCTTCTGTAGCCTGCTTCAATTCCTCCTCTTGCACAGAAAAATATGTGCCTTCTTTCGGGTAGGTCCCGGTACTGCTGCACTCTTCTGTAGCCTTCTTCAACTTCTCCTCTTTCTTTCTCTGTCTTTCTTCCCACCTTCTTTGCCGCTCCTCTTGCTTCTGCAATTTCATTCGGAGCCACTCTTCTTGTAGGGCCTTCAACTATTTTTGCAAAGCTATAAATTCTTCTTCTGTCACCATATCTTCCTTGCTGTCCCGTCTTCTTTAGGAATGCATTTTTTTTTATCGGGTCTTGGCATAAACTGCCTCACGCTCGACGAATCTGCTTACGCACTTAAATATCAAACTCATTCTCTCTTTCAGAACCCTACCACAGATCTTGGCATAACTACCTCACATCCGATGATCTGTTATGCACTCAGAATCACTAGCTCTGATACCACTGATGGTGGACCGAAAAGATACACTCTTACTCAAACCCTACTTTTTCATTAAGAAATCTAAAAAAAATACAAGCATATAGCCCGTAGGCTTACATAAGCTAGCTCTTGGCCTATCTTTGCACTTATCACACTCAGAGTGCATTCCCCGATCCACCGTCTCGACAAAAACATCAAACTAGGTTTTTATAGAGGCCCCGACCCTCTGAAACATCAACTCCCATGTAAACGGGTTCACCAACCCGATTAATTACAAAGAAAATTAACCAAGAATTGGGACACCAACCCAATTAAATTTTTGTAGTCCGCACGGCCCTGTTACTACTAATCCCTATCAGATTCTCTGTTCGACCCATCCTCTTCATCTCTCGGGCTCCTAGAATCTTTGAACAGTCCTCATAAATGTCGTTCCTACCATCTCTTTCTCTTCCCATGCCTTCTTCTCTCTCCATCATGATATCGCGACATGTCGCGATATCGCGACGTCTCAGCCTCCCTGCGCTCTCTATCCATTTTGGTCACGATATCGCGACATGTCGCGATATCATGACCATTTTGCCTCCATGCTTTCATTTCAAATTTTTGTCATGATATCGCGACATGTCACGATATCGTGACATGTTGCGATATCGCAACCCTTTCTCCATCAGCCCTTCTGCTATGTTTTCTATCGTGACATCGCGACGTCGCGATATCGCGACCACTCGGCCACCTTCCACCTTGCCCTGCTTTTGTCATGATTTTGCGACAGTCATGATTTTGTGACATGTCACGAAATTGGAACACTTCCACTACGACCTCCTGCTGCTACTGCAATGTCACAATTTCACGATGTCGCAAAATCACGATGTCACGATTTCACTACCAAAAACTCCTCCTTCGCCTTTGCATTCCTAACGTCGTGATTTTGCGACATCATGAAATCGTGACATCATGATTTCGCTACAATTTTTTGCCACTGCCTCCTCCTTGCCTTGACGTCACGATTTGGCGACGTCGTGAAATCGTGACATCATGATTTTGCTACTCTTTTCTATCCCTACCTCTGCCTCACTACTGTTGTCACGATTTCGTGACATGTCGTGATTTCATGACATGTCACAATTTCATGACATGTCACGAAATTGCGACAATTTTCCCACTGTGCCTCCTTTGCAACTTTCTGTCACGATTTCGTGACATGTCATGAAATCGCGACGTTCCTCTTCCTTTGTCTTAGGAAATTTTTTCCCGCCTTCTTCTTCTGCTTCCTGAGCTGACTCTTCTGAAGTGGCTTTCCTATAACTTGCTTCTTCTGCTGCTGGATGCTCCTGCATCATTTTATCTTCCTTTTTTCTCACATATTATACATCCTCCTTGTAGATATCGTTTCTCTTGATTATAATGTTATTTTCTTCCTTTCAATTTTCAACTTGTCTCTTGTAGGTTTGACTATCCAGGATGAGGGAGTAAGAGCCCTTACAGTGACTCCTTTGATGTGCTTGGAAGGACATTAGTGAATGACCACCTTTGGCTGGTTTTTCCAATGGATGTTGAACCTTTGATACACCTTCAAATCTGCGTCATTTTTTTGTATAAACCAGATTAGGATAGTGCAATGCAATGTAATATATTCATGTATAAAATAGCTCTTCTTGAACCTTCTTTTGCATCCCTTGGAACCTATCCATATTAGAATTTTGAATGCAATATAAGGGGTTTTGAGGTTGTCTCTTTGATTAGACACCTTCCCCTTATTTTTTTGGATATTTTACAGCTGAATCGAAGCTTTTAACCACTTGATAGAAGCTCTCTTTTTGCTGTACTTTTCTGCACAATTTCTTTGTAGAAAATTTATTTTGCTTTGAACTTGAGACTCACCAAGTCTTGTTTGTGGCTTCCTTTGCTTATTTTTTGGTGTATACTTTCTTCTCCAATTCTTGGAGGATTGATATAATTTTGTGGCTTCCACATGCCACTCAATGTTGTATATATATGTACACTAATAGTATCATTAGACACTTTGATAAATTCTATTTTTGTGCCTTTCTAAAGAACATAAATAATAATATTTTAAGAGAAAATTGATAGTGCAAATAAACCTAATAAAATTTAACTTTTAATGCACTAACAATTTCACCTTATCACTCCAATTAAATCTCAAAATTAATGCACTTAATCAATTTACTACAACTAATAAAGAATAATCTGAAATAAATATTCAAGAATTATTCTGCAATTTATTTATAAGCAAGGTAGTAGGAGGTAGTCTTCTTTTGATTTCCAAAGTAGATTATAGGTAGTTGATAGATAGTTGAATTTAAGAAATATAATCAGATCCTAAAGTGCAAATGAACCTAAAAATTATTTTTCTCTCTTTGCATTTTTGAAGACTATAATTAAATTATCAAGTTTGCATATTTAATCCTAATTAAGGTGTTTAAATCAATCTAATAAGTATTCCAATTAATGAATCTAATTGCACCAATAGTTGCATATATTTTCTTGAAAGCTCTTTTTTCCACTTCTGTAGAGAATGTAGATCTTGGTGTCTAAGATTACCAAGTTGTTGCCTTGAGTAATATCTTGCAGTTCTTTGTAGGTTACCCTGAATAGCTTTATCTTCTCCAAAATATGGTCTCGAACTTTATTTCATGAGCCTAGGATTGGTGGCTTGTTCTCCTCTTGTAGTCTCCTCATTTTATTGTATATTTGAATAAATATTCATTTTTTAAGTGATGCCTTATTGCTGTGAGAGGTAATATTCAAATCTCCTGGATTTGGTAGGCTTCTTCTATATAAATATTCCTTCAATATTCTTATGGAATTATGATTTTAAAAAATATATTCTTCTCAATATTCTAAATATATTGAGTTATTTACTGGATTATTTTTTTGGTATTTAGAACTCTTTTCCAAATTCTTCTTCTCTTGGTCTTATTTTTGGATGACAATAATTATCCCAAGTCCTTCACTATCAGGGGCTTCTCCTTGGTAGTGTATTTCTCCAATGAGTTCTTCTTTGATGTTTCTTCACTAAGTCTCTCCAAGCCTTTTAGTGGATGCTCGTTGAGGCCTCCCTAAGGTATTTGATCTTGTAGCTTCTTATAGTCTTCCTTGAGATATTTTATTCAATTTTTTTTCTCTTGGAAGTGTTGGTGATGATATCTTCCTCTGGATCTTTGCTTCTACTACTTTTGGATTCGAGTAGGTCTCTCCTAGTACTTCTCCTTCCAATACTAGAATATTTTCAATGAGATCTCCTCCTAACCTCTCTTCCTGTAGTTTTTATTTAGGTGTTGGATTGATTCCGAAGAAGATACTCTTCCTGGATTTCTTGTAGGAAGTTTCCCAACTCACTGAATCTCCTTTCTCTACAACAAAGTATTAGTACAAAAATATTAGTTTCCTTGTGAATTAGATACTCACTTTTAGTGTCTTCTTCAAGATCAAGGATTTTATGGCCTCATTTAAGTATCAAGGCCTCTATGGATTTTTTCAATATCAGGGCTTTTACGACATTTTCCTTAAATATTAAGGCTTCTGTGGCCTTTTTCAGGATCAAGGCTTCTATGACATTTTTCTTCTTGATTTAGGCTACTATGGCATTTTATTCTGGATCAATGCTACTATAGCCTTTTATTCTTGATCAGGGCTACTATAGCCTTTTCTTCTTGTGTTAAGTTCTCAATTTAGTAATGGACATCACATATATCCTAATTTCATAACAAATTTTCTCCAGAAGTCTTCTTTTGTAGTATTATTTTCTCGGACAAGGAACTAATATCTACACTATGAAGATACATTGAACTTTGGGAAAAAAATTTGAAATCTTATAGCTTTCTCTTGTAGGAGGAATTCCAATATTGTGAGAATTATATTTCTACAACAAAAGAAACTTTGGGCAATAATTAAGAAATTCTATATATCCCAAATTATGTTCACTAGGTGATTTGTCAATAATTAAGAAATTCTAGTGGATTGAATGTTGAGTCCTAGTCTACACGAGTTTTTTGTAACTTTTTTGAAATACTCTAGCTAAATGCAATATCAGTATTTATAAAATTGATAATTCTTTTAGTCCTCACTTGCAGCTCTCACTAATTCTACCACCTAGACTTTTTTGAGAGTTTTTGACAATGACTGGTCCAAGGGGAAGACAAGTTGGTAAAAAAATTAGGCTCATTGATAATGGTAGTTTTCCTATGTCTAGATCTATCATAGCTTTGATACCACTATTATCTTTGTATATTGTATACAATAGGAGATAACAATCACAATATGCAAAAATAATATGAAAGAAATTAAATCTACGAGATGACTAAAATATGCTATAAATAGAAATGATGAAAATGAATACAATGTAGCTATGAAGGAAATGAACACTCCATGAATAATGCAACTAAAATATATTGCATCCTTATTTGATATGGGTAAATATATCTAAGCTATGCTCTATGATGTTTTATATGATGCTCATTATGATGCTCTTGCTCTATGACAATGAGGCTATTATATAGGAATATAAGTTCCTTGGCCAACACTCTATCTAGTTGTGTAATGGAAAACCTGCACATATACAACTTACACATTGATACTTGCGCATTTATTACATTACATGAAGAAAGTAAGTAACTTCCCCCTAAAGTAATCTAATTTCCTAAGCATGTACCTAGGTAGGTACATTTACATGACCCAAATTATGTAATATAATATATTTCTACCATGAAATTCCCAAGAGGATATAATATGATATCTTAAGAATTGATGTTATAGTTAGCTCATTATTTAGGTTTTCAAATGCAGTTTGACATTTCTCCAATCATTTGAAATCCTTTCCTTTTCTCTGAAGGTTGGTGATGGAGTAGTAAATCTTTGAATAATCCTTAAAAAAACACCTACAATAGCCAATGAGTCCCATTAATATTCTCACTTTAGATACATTTGTCGATGTAGGGTAACTTAATATAGCCTCAAATTTTAAAAAATATATAACAATTCCTTCTATCAAGATGATATGTCCCAAATACTAGAGTTGTGAGGTATAAAAATC
The DNA here is from genome assembly GCA_028583015.1 of Wollemia nobilis. Classification (NCBI taxonomy): domain Eukaryota; kingdom Viridiplantae; phylum Streptophyta; class Pinopsida; order Araucariales; family Araucariaceae; genus Wollemia; species Wollemia nobilis. The sequence continues at coordinate 2,872,570 of JAQPPZ010016040.1, read as the reverse complement.
ACATTTAAATTCCCAAGAGGATATAATATGATATGTTAAGAATTGATGTTGTAGTCAGCTTATTATTTAGGTTTTCAAAGGCATTTTGACATTTCTCCAACCATTTGAAATCCTTTCCTTTTCTTTGAAGGTTGGTGATAGAGTAGGAAATCTTTGAATAATCCTTCACAAAAAACCTATAATATCCAATTATTCCCATGAATCTTCTCACTTTAGATACATTTATCGATGTAGGGTAACTTAATATAGCCTCAAATTTTAAAAAGTCTATAACAATTTCTTCTATCAAGATGATATGTCCCAAATACTAGAATTGTGAGGTATAAAAACCACATTTAAACAAATTTCTATATAGCTAGTTTTTCCTCAACATCTCTAACACTAACCTTAAATGTTGGTCATGTTCTTCTTTGGTGTTAGAATATATCAAAATATCATCTAGAAATACCAAAAAAAATAAATCTAGATGTTTCCTAAACACACTATTTATTATAATCATAAAATTTGATGGTTCATTCATCAAATAAAATAACAACTCATAGTGTCTATATCTAGTATTAAAGGTTGTTTTTTGAGTATTTTTATCTCGAATCCTCAACTAATGATATTTTGGTATCAATTCAATCTTTGAAAATATTGTGTCATTTTTTAGTTGATCAAAGAGGTCATCAATCCTTGGAAACACACACCTAATAGTGATGGTTACTTTATTCAAAATCCTACAATCAATGCACAATATCAAATAACCATCCTTATTTTTTATAAATAGTACTAGAGCTCCCCAAGGTAACACACTAGATTTAATCAAAATATTTTAAAAAAAATATTGAAGTAGCACCTTTAAATTCTATAGTTTAATAAGGGTCGGTTTGTAAGGTATCCTTGCAATGGGTTATATCCTAGGTATTAGTTCAATGGTGAAATCAAATTCATGTCAAGGTGGTAGGCTTGGGAGATTTTCTCGAAATACATCCCTAAATTTATACAAAATGGGATGTTTCTTAAATATTCTACCATTCTCTTTATCTCTTGTCTTTACATTTATATTCATACCATATATTTTAATGGATTTATTTAATTGCATAGCCAACAACATATAGGGTAAAAAATACCCTTATCTACTTTTAACTCTTACTCTACTTTTATCCTTATCAGTGTAATCCTTCCACCTCTATTGGAAATTTATTAAGGCTCCATGAGCCTTCAACCAATGTACAATAATATCAAAATCATGGAGTGGTGCTACATATAAGTGCCATATTGTGGATCCATTGGGTAATATTATCTCAACCATAGGAAAACATTGATCCATTGAGTAGGTCTATACAAAACCATACTCAAATTTCTAAATTTGTGCTAAAAATCTATGTCTTACTAGCATATCCCCTATAATACTAGTGGAAATAAAACTATTGTAGCTCCACTATCTATTATAACTTTAACATCCTTGCCAAACAACTTACCATTAACTAACATAGGTGTCATCTGTCCATATAGGTTCTAACTCCTGATAGTGGAATAAATTTGGTGTAGTTGTTCCCATTTTTTATTAATAAAATATTGCCATTGGATACACTTATTAGCATAATGAGGATCCCAATAAATGAAGTGACCTATCCTAGGTGCTTGAGACCCTACCTTTTCTTCCCTTTTCCCTCTTTATATTTTGAATCATTATGTTTTTGAAGTTGAGGGTTGGAACTATCCTTTTATAAAATTTATTTTTATATCACCCTTAGTTCCCATTGTTCTTTGGGTCCCCTTTGCTTTTTATTTTTTTCTCCTTATCCTATTTCATAAACCCTACACTCTTTTTTCTTGAGCTCCTACCTATCTACCTTTATCAACCCTAAATAGTTGAATAAAGACTTTTTGGTTTTAATATTGGTCTCTTCTTATCTGACCAAATCATAGGCCTTTCGTAGAGTTTTGAGTTTAAGCATATTGATTATTGTCGTAATCTTAGGTTCCACCACTAAGATAAATTTATGCATGACTAGTTACTCATTTCTCTGATACTATAGAACATACTTATGCATATTTAGTTACTCAAGTGGATAGGAGTGGGAAAATCCCATATTTCTAGGGTTAACCTTACTAAACCTCACCATTTAAAAGGATTCCAAAGTGGTTCCCCTACCTTTCCTACACCCTCACCTATATAGGAAAATTTTACCATAGTGTAGGTATTATCCTTTAAGTTCCATAGCACTTAAATTTGAATGCATATTCCATAACCTTTCCATAATTTTGTATATGTAGATTATTCAAGCATAAAGTATTGGTTCTTAGTTACCACACCTTCATGGGTTAACTAAGGTTAGTACCACTCACCTGGTAATTAGCATGGTTACCTAAACCTCATTATTCAAGGTACTGACACAACTAATTCATAATTAATTCCATTAAATTCTAGTTATAGAACAACCAATCCTCACCATTCAAGTTGTATCAATCATATGTATCTAGCTATTGCATCACCACAACTCCTTATATATTCATGAGTACCTGACTATTGCATCATCACAACTCCTTCCAAGGCTCATGAATATCTAGTTATTGCATCACTATAAATCCTACCAATATTATGTTAACTCTTATCTCGGGGTTCCTATCAAGGTTCCAGATCCACATCCAAGAACCCCACAAAATCCAAGATTTGCATAAAATAAAAAATCTAACATTCATCTATGGAAAAAATTAAAGTGTTATAATGGAAAAACATGTTCTGTTACAACGAAATGCTAGATTCTTGAATTTTAATAGAACATTCATCCCATATTTCAGAAAAATACTATCATTAAAAGAACATCTCACCTTTAACATAATCATGATTGAATTAATCATAATTCTAACATCTAAGCAATAAGATAGCATAAAACATGATTTAATTAATGTTAATAAAAAAGGACCATCATTTTATAGAACATAATTCTGATTATGAAAATCATATTCAAAAGGGACCATATCTAACCCAATATTTTCATTTACATGGAGACTTCCAAGATATTTATTTTAGGAATATAAATACCAAGTTTTACATAACCAAATTTCTATTCACATAACATATTTTCATCCTTAATATTCTAGAGCAAGTTTATCCAAGTGTCCTCTACACTTCCTTCTTTTCATGACCTTCTTCATGAAGAAATCTCCTATGGTATTTAGGAAAACTTAAGTATTAGGAAAATTCTTAATGCAATGCAACATAACATACTCTATGTATAATTGCAAGAAACCATGCAAAATACATTACATACAATCAATGAGAGAATCCCATATGTATCTCTATAATAATTTTATTATCTACTCAAGTCTTAGGAAATCATTATATTTATTCATAAAACCAAAGGTATTTTATTTATTTACAAAAAAATCCATATCTCATTTCATAAATTGAGCAACAAAATAGAGGATCTGCATATTTCTTTATTAAAATAACACTATCAATTCATTTTCTAAAAGAACGGTACAAGAACATAATAAAATTTTGTATATAATTTTTTGAAATTAAAAGGGCATCAAAGGATAAGAAAGCTCTATATTTTTATAGCGACTAAAAGAACATCATAATATTATATGGCTTCTCAAGAAACCTAATCTCCAATTTCTTTCCAATAAAATTTAAGAATTCAAAATTCTAAACTTTTAAATACAAGATTTTATTTTACTTCATTAATATTCTTAATAAAGGAAAATCTAAAAAGGTTTTCTATTGCTCTAAATTTTTTTCTAATCTTTTCCTTCAAAATCATAATTAATAACAACACCTAAGCCTATGCTTAAGTTAAGCCTCACTTCAACAACAACCAATGGAATATTTTAGTAGCCATCACTACCATTGATTTTGGACCCCAAGCTTCCTTTAACCAGTAGCAGTCTTGAACACCTATATCTTGGATAAAAGAGACATAATGAGGACTCAAGATAGAGCAACACAGGGAGAAGATAAAGGTAAGGATAATGAGAACATTGATGCAGACAGATATGAGTAGATGTGTTGCATCAAAGATCACCTAAAAATATGTAATCCCAAACCCAATTTCTAACTATAGGTCTTAAAATTTTCTCAAAGAAGCATGTAGTAGAAAAAAAACTATTATGATCTTCCAAGGCTTATAACACACAATAAAGTAACCATACAAGATGTCCATAGTTTTGGATCAATACAAAAATTTGGAGCTTAAAATAATAAAATATTTAAATTAAAAAAAATCCCTAAGGAAGCAACTAAACAAGTAATGAACACCAAGAGGATATTAATTAAAAATAGACTAATACACCAAGCAAATGAAGGTGGTAAAACATACTAACTATAATTTCTCAAAATATTAGACTTTCTATAGTGTGGAAACTTTCCTTGCTCTTATTCCAACATTTGCTTCCCTTTCACTTGTAACCCCTACTAGATAGATCACTTCTCTACTTATAGCTTGGTTTCCTTCCCAAAGCATAGGATTTTTCTCAAGAATCCTTCCAATGTTGCATTTCCATGATGTTCTAACTAGCATGTTCTTCAATGAACATTACCAAGAATCAAAGGTGAACGCCTCATAGTGTGCTTTAGTTAGAATATTATCAAGCTAAGGTTTAATTATTTAGCAACATTATTTCATTAAACCATATCAAAACATTAAAATTTTATTATAATATATCTTGTTAATATTAATTATATTAATCACCCCTCTAATTAATTAATTAGCATCAATATTTAATATTGACTATTAACATTGATCACTTTATTTCTCAAGTTGGTTATTAATTAATCCAACCAACTTAGACAAAATTCATGAAAAAAAATAATGAACAAGGGCATTCTAAACAATAAAAAAAGCATACACTATTTCTTTATCCTTGATTAGGGATTAATTTTTAAGATAACTAAAATGTTGTCACCTACCTACTGAGGAATTTTTTTTGCAAAAAAGTAACTTCCATGACTAATGGTGTATTCACACATTAAACACAATTGCAATGCATCTATATGATGGGTACTTTATTACCCTTCATTTGTCGATGAAAAATTCAACCATCATTTCCTATATTTATCTCAACTTTGGTGGTTGTCCCATATAAATCATCCTATGAGAGTACCTCTTGCACCCATGAAATCCATAAAAATTATCATATTATACATAAAATATAAACAAAATATAAAATACAAATACCAACTCATCTTGATAACATATAAAAAAGAACATGCATTTGATATGCACACATCAATACATAATTTAGTATCAATATCAATTTCTACGAAGGAGGGCCATTATAAACCCAACCAGATAGTACTAAATTTATGCTTTTGCCTTTGAAATTAACTTTGGGTGTTGTACCTCATTCTAACAGTGTTCTACCACTATCTTGAATTTGAACCTATGTCAAATTCCCAAGATGCTTGAAAATTAGCATTGAAAATTGGTACTACTAGCTTTTATTTTTTGATTAAATTACCAATTACCTTCTCAATGCACATTGATCAACGTATCACATCCCATATTAGTTGAATATTTTTTAGTCAGAGAAAAGTTCCTACTTTGGGATGTTATTTGGGGTACTCTTAAGTAAAGTACCATTTCTTTTATTGTAATCCTATAATCTTTAGATCTAGTTACTAGAACATATGACTAATTAGATGATGCAATGAATCATAGTTGCTATGTGAATTGTATCAATTACCTATGTGTGACAAATAATATGCTTTGATGTCACCCAAAATAGACTCATTACTAATTGGTTCTCACCCATATTCTAAACAATTAGTTATTTCTATATCATCCATATGTAGTTTTCTTGTTGATAATTCCCAATGTGATAAAACCAGAGAATTTTAGCTTGAACTCAAACCAAATTTTGAATACAAGGAATAATCATTTAACCCTATGCAAGATGTACTTCTATTTATATTAATAAGTACATGGATAATTTCATCCTAAATATCAATGTAAAATCAATGACTGCCACATCTTGAATTGTTTCTAAGTCTAACAACTTATGCAATAAAATTAGGACCTCTTTGATGAATCCTATATTTTGGACTACATCTCCTTTGATCTATAACACTTTAGAATCAGTTTTAAAATATTTTATACCCATAACATCATTTTTGAATACAAGGAATAACCATTTAACCCTATGCCAGATGTACTTCTATTTATTTTAAGGAGTACATGGATAAGTTCATCCTAAATACCAATGGAAAATCAATGGCTGCCACATCTTGAATTGTTTCTAAGTCTAACAACCTATGCAATAAAATTAGGACCTCTTTGATGAATCCTATATTTTGGACTACATATCCTTTGATCTATAACACTTTATAATCAGTTTTAAAATATTTTATACCCATAACATCATAGACATTTTGAGGCATAATGGAAATATCATCTCCCAAGTCAATTGTATAACTATGTAACACCCATCCATCCAAACACATATACAAGTAAAAGGGGTCATATGCATTCTTGCCTGAGTTAATGGATTGTTGTTTATATGATAATTTGTTGTACATCAAGTTAAACTCTAAGCCATAGAAATTCATTTCAACAATATTTATATGCATAGACACTTATAGATCTTCCCCTAGTTCTATGGCTTATGTAATAGTATTACCTTGGGATATATCTCTTGGCTTGGTCATCATTTGGTTTAATTATTTATAATATTTTACCATGTCCTTATTTTGTAGTCTTTTTATGGCTAGATAATACAATATTTGGTAGGCCTATTTTCTTTGGTAATATAGACATAATGCTTCTAAATTGTTTTGCTTCATACATATCTTTGGATTTTATGATCTTTTATATACCTTGGATTCCTTCGCTCCATTTTATACTTGATATTCTCTAAGTACTAAGCATAAGGTTTCCTATCACGCAAATACCTTCTAAAATTTGGGTCATTTGGATTTTTTGTAGACCATTTTTTATTATAAGTGATTGATATATGCATTCTGAGAGCTACAACTTCCTCTAAATGAAGCTTTATCCTTGTAATTGGATTCACTTGACAGTTGCCATTGCCATAATTTTCAACCACTAAACCTTCAAGCTCACCAAAAATAATATCTTCCTTTTGTTGTTCTCTATTGGTGCATTCAATTTTTTTATGGACTTCCATATACTCAAGTTGATTTTCATAGGAGATTTCCCTTTTAGCATCTCTTTCCTATAAAAATTCATAGGATTGATGCTCAATATCTACTATATCTTTTGTAAGTTGTATGATATTCATTATTACTTGAGTTGTCTAGGTTGTTAATACACTCTTTGTATGTATTATGCTCTGAATAATATCATGAAGATATTGTACCTATAAGATTTTTTTGTTGTGGAAACCATGGGCTTATTAGAAGGGTTTATGGATTCATATAACATGATACTAGGAATCCATAATACTAGCTCTTTGGGGAATATTTCCTATAGATATTACCAAATTGTTAGCTTTAATTATCACCTAAAAAACTTGGGAAAAATTTATCTTCTTATACTGTTGAATTTGTAGGCTCATATATAATACATATATGTCTATGCTTGAAGTGGTCTTACCCACCCAAGAAATTTATCCCATGACATTTTGAATCTAATGTTGAAATCTATGAGTCTCTCTAGATGATTTTTTTATGTACAAAAACTATGTGAGCAATTCAAAGACATCACATCGATCATCAAATACCTATATGAGAGCTTCAACCAGGTCCACCCAAGCCTTCATGTTAATATATTCTAAATATCTATATCATTATAGTGATTTACCTCTAAGAAATAAGAAAGCAAACCTCCAAAATAAATATTTTAGATAATATCCAAAGCTACAACACCTTAAAAATGCTCATAAGAAAGCAAAAATTTCAATGTGCTAGCTATAATTTCATGAAAAACTAGAAGGTTGAGTGGTTTGGTATTATTCTAGGTCAAACAAACTTGTCCAACCATTACTCTAAAAACTCTACTAATATGTTAATGGGTTCATATGGTTGGAGATTAGTACACTATCTAGGCTTTCTAGCATTTTCACCATTTGATTCTAAGTGTGCTTTTGCCAATACTAATTTCTTAGTATTCTGATTCTTTAATGGAGTCACCAGGTGAAAATATAGTCTGTATAAGTGAGGTCAAGAGTATTCACCAAAATATTATTCATTTGAGTGATTGAAATAGGATCTTTGAAATCTTGTCCCACTAGGCATGCTAAAAATGCTTGGTAGTATTATGGACAGATGCTCTCTTCAAGTGTGCCAAAAACTCTTAGATCTTTATATAGCTTCTAAGAGTCAAAAATTGATCTTTATAATTAGAAAAATACTACATAATTAGATGATTATGAGATTTAGATCCCACCAGGTATTGTTATGAAAATTGATATAAAATAATAATTTTGGTAAAAAATTGATTTAAATTGCTGTAAAATTGGCTTTTTTGAAAAAATAACCAATTTTTTTGAAAAAATCACCAAAAACTAGAAATCATGATTTTTTGGCAAAAACATTGCCTACGACTACACGGGTAGAGGAAAAAGCATAAATTTTTTTTTTTTAATTTTTACCTATTTTTTTTCTTCCAATATTGAGAGAGAGGTCTACCTACCTACTACCACACCAAACAAAACCCTAAAATGCATCCTAACAATGAATTTTTGGGAGTTTGAAGGAATTTGATAGCCACAAACAACCACCAAACAATGGATATTTTTGGTGTTTGAAGGATAATTATAGCCACCAACAACAACCAACATCTATTATTCTACCCAAAGGATTCATTTGAGGTAATCAAGCTAGTTTTATTCTTATTATTCTATTGAATCTTACTCCAAATTTCCAAGCATATTTTTCTAATTTTAAAAGCAAATACAACAAACTAGGGTTTAAAGTTTTTTTTTTCAAGTAAGTACTTGTTGTTATTTGCTACCTAAAACATATATGCAAGTCCATATTTGTAGATTTCAATATTTAGACTTCAACCTAGGATTTATGTTATTTTTTAAAATAAGTAATTGTTTGCTAGATATTTGTTGTCTAAAAATTGTATGCAAGTGCATCTTTTCAACTATTATTGTTTAAAGTTTTAAACTTCAAACTTCAATGTTTCAAACTAGGATTTAGGGTTTAGTTTTTTTTAAATAATTGTTTGCTATTATTTATTTTTATGTGCATCCATAGGAAAATGTCAAGAAAAAGAGATATAAAATATACAACATGGAAGTATGGAATAAAAAGGGAAAGAAAGGATAAGTTATTTGCTATTTTTTTAGTCTACTATATATGGAGGAGCATATCGCTTCAAATTTTATTTGGAAATGAAAGCAAGTAAAATTGTTAGGTTATTTGCAAATGTGCCTCAATACTTTGAAAGACAATGCATGACAATCATCACTAAAAATATGGAGAAAAAAGAGATAAAATGAAGAACAAACAAGGCCATATCATCCCCCTCTTCTTGGCTTCATATAACTACTAGTAGGAGCAACATATTTAGTCAATTTAACCAAAATTATTTTAGTTCATCAATTGCATAATTAAGGAGTGAGATAAATAAGTCCAATATTGAGGGGAACAATACACACTAGGGACACAAGCCACACTTGATGGTAGGGCCACATGGAACTAGGAGAAGCATAGGGAAACAAGGAAGGCCATTTGCAATTTTTTATAATTATTTTACCTTCCCTTCAATGAGGTAAGGTTTGCATACTAGTAGGGTATGATAGATGCCATTTTAGGTTGTGATACAATATTTAAGCTACCAAATTATGACAACATTAAGGAACTCCTCCTTCATGAATGCATGGATGAGATTGATGTTGTTTTTAATGAGAAACATAAGGTGTGGAGCACTGAAAATTGCACTATCATTTCTGATGGATGGACCAATGGAAGAAGAAGAAGCTTAATTTATTTTTTGAGGAATGATATTCCTCAAGTTAGTGGATGCATAAACATAAATTCAGAGTACTGAAATGCTTGGAGGATTTTTGGGGGAGGTTGTGATGGAGGTTAGGGTGGAGAATGTTGTCCAAGTCATCATGGACAACACAATAATATATGTAGCATCTAGAAATATATTGGAGGAGATATTTCTTACCATTGTCTGGTCTCCATATGAAGCAATTTGTCTCTATTTTTTCCTCAAATATATTAGAAAATTACCTTAGGTGTGATAGGTTGTATAGAATTCTAGGGCAATTAAAAAATTTATCTACAACTATTATTGCATTCTCAACTTCATGAGAAATTTTACTGGTGGGAGGGAGCCAATTTAGGATGGAGTTACACACTTCATGATAAACTTTATGATATTGCAAAATGTATACAATGCAAGAGGGTCAATGAAGAAAATGTTTATGAGTGATGAGTGGAATTTTGAGCAAGTTACTAGACATTTATTCTTTAGTGAGGGAGAGAAGTATATGAATATGCACTTGAGAAGACCTTTTGGCTAGCCATCGATGATTCCATCAAGGTACAATACTAAGTTTGTAATTTATTTTATTATTTATTTTTTTAATTTAAAATATTTTTTAATTTAAAATATTTTTTAATTTACAAACATTTTATTGTAATATATTTTCATAAATTTATTTAAATTATTTTTTAATTTTTAGGTGTTAGAGCCTTTGGTGAAATTTCTCCATATTGCTGATGGAGAAGAACCACCAGTGACATATATATGAGGCTATAGAAAGGGAAAAATAAGTAATTTCCTTAGTTTAATGATTTATGATTGTGGTATATAGCTCATTGTAATTGTCTTCTCAAGCTGATCATTTTGATATAGAGCATCCAATTTTTTTTGGGATACTTACTTAAAATAGTAACCCCTAAAACCACTTTTCCATTTTGAGTAAATATTACCAACAAAAGATAACTTTGAGAACATGGTTGCTGGTACTCAACAAAAACAACTATATAAACAAATTATCAAAAAGTGGATACTATGGGAAAAAAAAATATGGTCCTCACTCAACCATAGCTTAGAGGATATAAAGATACAAATCAAAACCTTTAAAGAAACTACGATTTTGGTTACTGAGGCACATAAAGAATTGAAGAAAGAGTTGGATAGTCATACTAACTCAAATGGTCATCAGGATCAATAGGATATAGGTACAAGTCATCTCCAATGAAATGTAAAAAAAAATAATGGATATAAATTACCAAAATTAGGTATTCTAAAATTATATGTACAAGATCTTGAAGGGTGGATTTTTAAGGCTAAATAGAATTTCACTTTTCACAATATCCCACATTACATGTGGTTGATCATTATATCTTTCAATTTTGAATGAGATGCACTACATTAGTTTCTATGGCTTACTGTCATGACCCTCCCTAGCTGACTTTATGGTGCAAGAAAATAATGTATTAACCTATGATGTGGTGATACCTATTTTGAACAATTAAACCAAGTATATGATGCTTATTTTATTTATAAGAGTGTGTTATCTCTAACATATTTCCAAGTGTGTAGGATCAGGTACACTCGTAGGTGGGACATGAAGAGTCACCCAATAACAACGAGGATACCAAAGATCAAGTAAAATGATGATTAAGGTACTCAAAGGTAACATGGATAGATACCTTCATATAGGTATGCATTTATGGAAGAGATAATCATCGATAGCTGATAACCTTGATATTTAGTTGATAGCCTAGTAGTTATCATAAAATATATGGCTAAGATAGGTGATTGGGTTGATGGATAGATTTCCTCTTTGTTGTTGTATAAATGTGTTTGATCTCTACTGAATCATGGCTTGAGTAGTTTAATGTTGGGTTTTCAAGAACAACTAAAAAATGTATATAGATGGATAAGGTAAACTATCATGTCGAAGTGAAATTAGAGCATCATCCCAATGAAAGAAAGTAAATTAAATTTATATGCTGAATGAAGATTCCTTTAAATTAATTAATGAAGTTTAAGTAAATAATGTTTGGTTCATTGGAGCTCATTAGTAAACTTCATTGCTATTAATAATAAATGAGTTTTAATTTAAATTAATTAAAAGTGTTCATTTTAATGATAATAGAGAATTCATTAAAATACTTTAATTAATTGAAATAAATGAAATATAATTCTTTTTTAAAAAGGTATATATATAATAATAGATATATTTTATTAAAAAGCAATAATGAAATTGTGTAAATAAAAAAAATATATTTTATGGTTTATAAATATCTTGAGAATAATAACTTAATTAAAAGAGCCATTCTTCAAAAATAAAATGTAATGATCCCTTTCCTATATATTGAAACCTATGAAATAGCCTATGATGCTACTAAATTTCTAAAGGTGGAAATTATGGGAAGAACGCATAAAGGATAGGGGATGGTGCATTTAATAAATGAGGCTCAATATTGGGGCTTGGTGTTCGAGAAGACGGTCGATGGGCTACCTAGGTGGATAGGAATGTAAGGAGGAAGGAAAGGAAAAGTGAGGGAGGGGAACGAAATAAAGGGAAGATGAGAGTAGATGACGAGGGACCAAAAAAATACACCCTTACTCAAACCCTACTTTTTCATTAAGAAATCTGAAAAAATACAAGCATACAGCCCGCAGGCTTACATTAGCTAGCTCTCGGCCTAGCTTTACACTTCTCACACTCAGAGTGCATTCCCCGATCCACCGTCCCGACTAAAACATCAAACTGGGTTTTTATAGAGGCCCTGAACCTCTGAAACATCAACTCACGCGTAAACGGGTTCACCAACCCGATTAATTACAAAGAACATTAACCAAAAATTAGGACACCAACCCAATTAAATTCCCGCACTCCGCACGACCCTGTTACTGCTAATCCCTGTCATATTCTTTGCGCGACCCATCCTCTTCGTCTCCCACGCTCCTAGAATCCCTCACTTTAACTTCAGCTTGTGCCATGTGTCATCTTTGAACGGTCCTCGTAAATGTCGTTCCCGCCATCTCTTTCTCTTCCCGTGCCTTCTTCTCTCTCCTTTGCGATATCACGACATGTCACGATATCACGACGTCTCAGCATCCCTGCACTCTCTGTCCATTTTGGTCATGATATCGTGACATGTCGTGATATCGCGACCATTTTGCCTTCGTGCTTTCATTTCAAATTTTTATCGTGATATCGTGACCCTTTCTCCATTGGCCCTTCTGCTACGTTTTCTATCATGACATCGCGACATCGCGATATCGCGACGTCGCGATATCGCGAACACTTGGCCACCTTCTGCCTTGCCCTAATTTTGTCATGATTTCATGACATGTCGTGATTTCGTGACATGTTGCGATTTCACAACATGTCACGATTTCGTGACATGTCACGAAATCATGACAATTTTCCCACTGCGCCTCCTTTGCAATTTTCTGTCGTGATTTCGTGACATGTCACAAAATCGTGACGTTCCTCTTCCTTTGCCTTAGGAAAATTTTTCCCGCCTTCTTCTTCTGCTTCCTGAGCCGACTCTTCTGAAGTGGCTTTCCCGCAACTTGCTGCTTCTGCTGCTGGATGCTCCTGCATCAGACACCCGGGGTTAGTGGAGAAGTGATCTTCACTTCTGCACGGTCTGGTTACTACCTCCTGTAGCACTTCTAGACATTCTTCTGCCTCTACAGACTGCTCTAACCCCTTCTCCCGGTCCACACAACTTCTGTCTTCTTCCAGACAGATTTCCCCACTACTGCATACTTCTTCTGCAGCCTGCTTCAATTCCTCCTCTTGCACAGAAAAATTTGTGCCTTCTTCTGGGCAGGTCCTGGTACTACTGCACTCTTCTACAACCTTCTTCAACTTCTCTTTCTTTCTTTGTCTTTCTTCCTGCCTTCTTTGCCACTCCTCTTGCTTCTGCAATTTCATTCGGAGCCACTCTTCTTGCAGGGCCTTCAACTATTTTTGCAAAGCTATAAATTCTTCTTCTGTCACCATATCTTCCTTGCTGTCCCGTCTTCTTCGGGAATGCATTTTTATTTTTTTTATCGGGTCTTGGTGTAAACTGCCTCACGCTCGGCGAATCTGCTTACACACTTAAAGACCAAACTCACTCTCTCTCTCAGAACCCTACCACAGATCTTGGCATAACTGCCTCACGTCCGGCGATCTGTTACGCACTCAGAATCACTAGCTCTGATACCACTGACGGGGGATCGAAAAAATACACCCTTACTCAAACCCTACTTTTTCATTAAGAAATCTAAAAAAAATCAAGCATACAGCCTACAGGCTTACATTAGCTAGCTCTCAGCCTAGCTTTACACTTCTCACACTCAGAGTGCATTCCTCGATCCACCATCCTGACTAAAACATCAAACTGGGTTTTTATAGAGGCCCCGACCCTTTGAAACATCAACTCACGTGTAAACGGGTTCACCAACCCGATTAATTACAAAGAACATTAACCAAAAATCGGGACACCAACCCGATTAAATTCCTGCACTCCACACGGCCCTGTTACTGCTGATCCCTATCAGATTCTCTGTGCGACCCATCCTCTTCGTCTCTCGCACTCCTAGAATCCCCCGCTTTAACTTCAGCTTGTGCCACATGTCATATTTGAACGATCCTCGTAAATGTCGTTCTCGCCATCTCTTTCTCTTCCCGTGCCTTCTTCTCTCTTCGTCGCGATATTGCGACGTCTCAGCCTCCCTGCGCTCTCTGTCCATTTTGGTCGCGATATCACGACATGTCATGATATCGCGATCATTTTGCCTCTGTGCTTTCATTTCAAAAAAAATTCGTGATATCGCGACCCTTTCTCCATCGGCCCTTCTGCTACATTTTTTGTTGTGACATCATGATGTCACGATATCGTGATGTCACGATATCGTGACCACTCGGCCACCTTCCACCTTGCCCTACTTTTGTCATGATTCTATGACATGTCACGATTTCGTGACATGTCACGATTTTGCGACATGTCGTGATTTCGTGACATGTCACGAAATTGCGACAATTTTCCCACTACGCCTCCTTTGCAACTTTCTGTCGCAATTTCGTGACATGTCATGAAATCATGACGTTCCTCTTCCTTTGCCTTAGGAAATTTTTTCTCGCCTTCTTCTTCTGCTTCCTGAGACGACTCTTCTGATGTGGCTTTCCTGCAACTTGCTGCTTCTGCTGCTGGATGCTCCTGCATCAGTAGAACAGATGTAGGGGAGGAGTGGATAAAGGTAAGAACACACCAAAAGTGAAGAGGAGAGGTAGCTAGACATTGTCATATTTACATATCCGTAGAAGTTGAAGGTTGGGTTACTTCAAACCTTTAATCCAATTTTTAAATAAAACAACCATATGCTTGTTAAGCAGTGTGTTTTTAAATGAAATCACTATATTCTTGTTGAGTGCTATGTTTTTAAATGAAACCACCATATGCTTGTTGAGTGTTGTGTTTTTAAATGAAATCACCATTTTCTTGTTGAGCATTGTATTTTTAAATGAAACCACCATATTTTTGTTGAGGGTTGTGTTTTGAAATGAAACCACCATATGCTTGTTGAGCACTATGTTTTAAATGAAACCACCATATGCTTGTTGAGCATTGTGTTTTTAAATGAAACCACCATATGCTTGTTGAGCACTATGTTTTTAAATAAAACCACCATATGCTTATTGAGCACTATATTTTTAAATGAAACCACCATATGCTTGTTGAGCATTGTGTTTTTAAATGAAACCACCATATGCTTTGTGGAGTGTTGTGCACTATGTTTAAGAAAAACCACCTCATGTTTGGATAAGCATTGTGCGCCATGAACCAGAGTGAGCATTTTAGTGAGTGTAAGTTTTAGAGGAAACCAGTGAGTGTTTTAGTGAGCACAGGTTTTAGAGGAAACCAGTGAGTGTTTTAGTGAGCGTAGGATTTAGAGGAAGCCATTGAGTGTTTTGTGAGCACATGATCTAGAGGAAGCCAATGAGCTTTTTAGTGAGCACTAGATTTAGAGGAAGCCAATGAGCATTAATAGTGAGTGTTGTGCATGTTTGAAGGCCACGTCATGTTGAAGGGAGCACTATGAGGGTTCGAGGGCTATGTGTCCGAAGAGCATTGTGGAGTTGAAAGCACCGAGTAATTGTGAGCATTGTGTTCCAAGAGTGGGAACTCTGTTAAGACTGAAGTGAGAGCATTTCCTGGTTCTAGTTTCTTAGATGCTAGGTTTTGTCATGGTTTCTTAGCATCCACCTTGGAAGGCGTTGGCCTCTAGTTGTAGACCCTGCATTAGGTTATATGTTGCATCACTTGTTTTAATTAAAAATGAAACCTTCATTTTATGAGAAATAATGAAGGATTTTAATTTAAAAGAACCTTTGATTTATTTAAAATATAATGAAGGCTTTTAATTAGAAAGAACCTTTGATTTATATGAAATTATTGAAGGCTTTTAATTAGAAAGAACCTTTGATTTATATAAAATATAATGAAGGCTTTTAATTAGAAAGAACCTTTGATTTATATGAAATTATTGAAGGCTTTTAATTAGAAAGAACCTTTGATTTATATGAAATTTATTGAAGGCTTTTAATTAGAAAGAACCTTTGATTTATATGAGATTTATTGAAGGCTTTTAATTAGAAAGAACCTTTGATTTATATAAAATATAATGAAGGCTTTTAATTAGAAAGAACCTTTGATTTATATGAGATTTATTGAAGGCTTTTAATTAGAAAAGAACCTTTGATTTATATGAAATTATTGAAGGATTTTAATTAGAAAGGAACCTTTGATTTTTATGAAATTTATTGAAGGTTTTTAATTGAAAAGGAACCCTTTGATTAATGTTGATTATCTTAGGAGTTTTAAATTAAAAAGGATGTAGATTTATTCTTTGAATTGAAGTTATGGGGCTTCAATTTAGGGAATGAATGAATGATTGTTTTAAAGATTAAAGGTATGGGACTTTAATGCTTTAAACAATAATTGGTTGATTGGAAATTGTGAATTAAAAAGGATGTAGATTTATTCTTTGAATTGAAGTTATGGGGCTTTGATTTAGGGAATGAAAAGAAAGAGATTGTTTTAAAGGTTAAGGGTATGGGACTTTAATGCTTTAAGACATGAATGAATTTGATTAAAGTTAGACCTTGATCTAAGTAGTACATGTTGGATGACTCTCTAAGGGAACTTGAGAGGTGAAAATAAAAGTAAAGGTTCTTTTATAATATCCATTATGCATTAGATGGTTAGAAACTTAATTGAATTTTGTATAGTTGCAATTTGGCAAAGTAAATGAATAGATGCATTTAAAGGTATGCCTATCTTGAACCATGAGTATCCTGATCCCCTACTACCCTCAAAGATCCAATGGGAAGCAAGGAGAAGCAAGGAGTTCAATGGAAATAAAGTATAGGTAATTGTATCTTACGTTGATTTACTTATGATCAAATAGACTAGAATTGTGGGGAGATATCCCCAATGCAGTTAATGTAATATTCTTTAAAGTAAGAAGGATTTATCATGTAAGATTTAATGTGATAACTATTTATTGGTTTAGTGAAGGTACTTTTACTTTATTTCTGTATTTGGTTATATTATGTAGTTGATTCTCTTTTAGTGTTAAGCTTGCTTTATTTTCTGGATGCTTGGTGATTGCTTTCTGATGTTGTAGTATCTAGATGTATCATTGTTTGGTTGCTTGATGATAGAAATCTAAGTGTAGAGTTCTAGGGTGAACTCAGAGGTGACCTAAGGGAATTAAGAACCCCTTAGGGTGAACATAGGTAACCTAAGGGAATTGAGAACCCCTTAGGGTGAACATAGGAGACCTAAGGGAATTGAGACCCCCTTAGGGAGATAAAGGACTAAGTTGTGAAGAGATTACATCTGAGTTAAGATAGCTCATCGTGGAGATGAGATAGATAGCTTAACTCGCAATACTCATAGCATACCTACACATAATGATTTGTGTATGGTATGGAGATGTGTGTATACCTTCGATGGACTGAGGGTGATAGGTCTAGCTCATCAAGAATGATGGGATAGATGGACTTATCTATAGTGACACATGATACGCCTACATAGACGGACTTGTGATAGGGTACTTCGTGAGATGTAACTTCCAAGAAAACTTAGGGGATTGAAACTTTAGGTAAATACTAGTTGGGTTAGGGGTTCATGAAGGGTTCATGTATCCCTCTCCTTAGTAAAAAAAAAACTCTTTCTATTTTTGTATTTTTTGTTTGTGTATTTTTGGGTCATTACATTTGGTATCAGAGCTCTAGGTACGAGGGTATAGAGCTTCTATGTGTGCTAAAGGGAAATTAGATGTATCCAATGAAGGCTTGCTTAAGATAAAGGCTAAAGTTGGGATGATCTAGAATACCCTATTTTCTAGAATCTGATGGGAATAAACCCCAAGGTAGAGTGGATGTTAGGATGCCTTAGTAGGGACTTTGGTATCAATGACACATCCTAGCCTGGGATATTACCCTAGTTAGGTTGTTAATGCATATAGCAAGAGAACTCTGTATTATGGCTTGATTAGAGATACAACTTAAGATGAAACTATAATCTAATCTTCTTTCTTGGATGGAATCAGGTTAAGATGCCACCTAAGACCAGAAGAGGGAGGCCTACACCTAGAAAAACTTGACAAAGTAATGTCGAAGAAGAAAACTAGGATGGGGAACCAACAAGCCCCAATAGGGAGGTAGAAGACCTCACCGCTATGGTCACTGCTATGCAGGATCAGATAAGATAGTTGCTAGAAATGACTATAAATCAGAATTCACAAGTTCGAGGCTCAAAGATTGGTCTAGATAGTGGATTAACTATAGAACAAGTGCAATCCAGAGCCTTAGCAGAAAAGGAAATATCTAGGGACATGAAAAACATTAGTATCTCCAAGTTTGATGGAGAGGGCGATGGGGATGCAGTGGAAGCATGGCTGAGAGAAGCAGAGGTTCACTTTATGGTAAAAGGCTACTCATCAAGAACCCGAACACTTTGGGCTATGATTAACCTAGAAGGGGCTGCTCTAGAGTGGTGGGAAACCCACTATGAGGAAACTAATATTGAACCCATTGATACTCCATGGGAGGAATTTATAAACATATTTAAGAAGAGATTCCTAATAGAGCATTTCTATACCTTAAAGTTTGAAGAATTTTCTAGTCTGAGACAAGGAACCAACATAGTAGAGGTGTACTATAAGAAGTTGGTAAGATTGTTCAAATATGTACCTATTTATAATGAGAAAATGTGGGTTCACAAGTTCACTCTTGGATTGGAATCTAGGTTAAAGCATGATGTAGACATGCAGGAGCCTAAATCACTGCAAAAGGTATATGACCTAGCAAATAAAGTAGAGTCACACTTCTATTATAAATATGACACTCTACCCGAGCAAGCTCGACAAGAGCTAAAGAAGAGGAATAGTAATGGGTTTGTAAAATGGGAGGTTGAGCAAGAGCGAAAGGCTAAGAATCCCAAAAATCCTGAGAAGAAACCTTATGGGAATCAGAAGAAGTTCAAGAAGAACTTTTTTAAGAAGGATAACAAGCCCAACAACATGAAACCTCAACCACAGAAGTCGCAAGCTCCAACTCTAGCAGTTAAGAGTGGGAATGAGAAACCTAAAAAATAGCAAGGACCCAAGGAAGGGTGCTACAATTTTCGAGGACCTCATTACTATAATCAGTGTCCATATCGAGCAGGGACTAGCACAACTAATGCAAAAGGGAAGGAACTGGAACATCGGATCTATGCCACAATCGGGAAGTAGAAGCTAGAGGGACAAGCCACCCCATTACTTGTGAAAGGTAAGGTTTTCAATAAGCAAGTAAATATTTTGATAGATAGTGGAGCCACTGATAGTTTTATTTCATCTAGTCTAGCAAGGACTGTGTCGAAAAGGCCTGGATATTTGGCTCAAGGGTGGAAGGTTGAGTATGGTTCTGGGTAGACCTACTCGGTGAACCAGTGTTATCCTATGGCAGAAGTTACTCTATCTAAAGGGACTATGAAATGTTGTTTATATGTAGCTCCCTTACACGCCTTTGATGTGGTCCTAGGGATGGATTGGCTACAGGCTCATAAAGCCTTAGTCAATTTCCAAGATCGATGGATTGAGTATTCAGAGGAAGGTGGAGAGAGACTAAGAATTCATAGCAGACAAGGGGTGTTTGAACCTCAAATGTTGTCCGCTATGCAATTGAAAAAGGCCCTAAAGAGAGGAGGGATAGTGTATGTGGTAAAACTTAATGAAGTGGAGGACCATGAGAAAGGAGAAATACTAAGACAACATCCAATTTTATAGGATTTTTAGGATGTATTTCCAGAGGACCTACCTGGACTACCTCTTGTATAGGAATTTGACTTCACAATTGAACTTATGATGGGAGTCGAACCTATTCATAGATCCCCATATAGGATGAATCCTACTGAAATGTGAGAACTAAAGGTTCAATTGCAAGGATTATTGGAGAAGGGTTTGATAAAACCAAGTGTGTCACCGTGGGGTATGCCAATTTTGTTCATGAAAAAGAAGGATGGTTCACTAAGATTGTGTATTGATTACATGATGCTAAATAAGGCTACAATCAAGAATCGGTATCCTTTACCTAGGATTGAAGATTTATTTGATCAACTAAAGGATGCCAAGGTGTTTACTAAGATCGATCTGAGGTCAGGGTATCACCAGTTAAGGATTCATGAGGAAGACACTCACAAAATGATATTTAAGACTAGGTATGGGCATTATGAGTTTACGGTTCTACCCTTTGGACTGACTAATGCCCCAACTGCTTTCATGAACTTAATGAATAGTGTGTTCCAAAGACACTTGGACCAATTTGTCCTGGTATTCCTAGATGATATCCTTATATACTCTCGAGATAAATAAGAACATGATAAACATCTTAGGATCATGTTGGAATTGTTAAGGAAGAATCAACTTTATGGGAATCTGGCTAAGAGTGAATTCTATGTTCTAGAGGTATGATATCTTGGACATGTTATATCATCAAAGGGGATTGTTGTGGATCCAGAAAATATAGAGGCTATTCTGAATTGGCCACCCCTACTAATGTGATTGAAGTGCAAAGTTTCATGGGGTTAACGGGCTATTATAGACATTATATAAAGGACTACTCCAAGATTGTTGGACCCATAACAAACCTTCAGAAGAAGGGGAAAGAATTCAAGTGGTCAGAGAAGTGTGAGGCTACCTTCATACTACTAAAGCATAAGCTTACTACTGCACCGATACTAAAGGTTCCCGATCCTCAAGGGGACTTTTCAGTGTGCACTGATGCATCAATAGATGGGTTGGGTGGGGTACTCTCACAAGAGGAGTCAGTAGTGGCATATACTTCAAGGAAGCTCAAAAAGCATGAAGTTAATTATGCTACGCATGATTTAGAGCTAGCTGTAGTAGTGCATGCTTTAAAGGTTTGGCACCACTACTTGGTGGGAAGGCCCTTTGAATTAAAAATAGACCATCAAAGTCTATGATATATATTCACCCAACCAATACTCAATGTGAGATAGAGAAGATGGGTGGAATTTCTCATTGAGTATGATTTCGAGATTGAGTACATAAAAGGAAAAGAGAATAAAGTAGTTGATGCTTTGAGTAGAAGGAAATATATAGCAACCATAACTAGAATTCACATGGAATTGATGGATCGAGTGAGATAGGAGCAATCTCAAGATGAGTATTGCCAAGGAATTCGAGTCAATATGGATAGAGATCCTGAAGGAAATAAGGAATTTAGTGTGAAATATGACTTTCTGTGTTATAAGGGAAGGGTCATCATACCAAATATGGGTGATTTGAGGAACTTGATAATGCAAGAAGCTCATAGATCTCCTTATTCTTCTCATCCAGGAGGAGCCAAAATGCGAGAAAACATGAAAAGAGCCTTCTTTTGGGTAGGAATGAAGAAGGACATCA
Organism: Wollemia nobilis; assembly: GCA_028583015.1. NCBI lineage: Eukaryota > Viridiplantae > Streptophyta > Pinopsida > Araucariales > Araucariaceae > Wollemia > Wollemia nobilis. The sequence goes on along the minus strand of JAQPPZ010016040.1, from coordinate 2,850,725 downwards.
CAGATTTTGTTGCTCGATGCCTCGAATGTCAGAAATTTAAGGTATAATACCAGCATCCTATAGGAAAACTTTATCTGCATGATATACCTACGCAAAAATGGTAGGTTATATCTATGGATTTTATCATGGGTTTACCCAAGACTCGGTACCAACATGATGCCATATTTGTAGTGGTCAAAAAATTGACTAAGGTTACCCACTTCATACCAGGAAATACCAAGGATGATGCTCAGGTAGTGGCTAGTAGATTCATCAAAGAGGTATTCCGATTGCATGGATTTCCTGAGGTAATTATCTCAGATAGAGACTCCAAATTCACTTCTAAATTTTGGAAATCCCTTCATAGTGCAGTTGGTATGAAATTGAATATGAGTTCAACATACCACCCTAAAACCGATGGTCAAATAGAGTGGGTAAACCAAGTTTTGGAAGACATGCTCCGCATGTACTACATGGATCACAAATCTCAATGGGAAGATTGTCTACCTTTGGTAGAGTTTGCCTACAATAATGGACATCACTCCTCGCTAGGAATGGCACCTTTCGATGCCTTGTATGGGTGAAAGTGTAGAACACCATTGTCTTGGGATAACCTAGAGGATCGAGTTGTGATTGGGCCAAAAATGGTCAGGGTAATGGAAGAGCAGCTAAAAGAAATTAGGCAAAGGCTTAAGGAAGTTGTGGATAGGCAGAAGAGTTATGCAGATCTAAAAAGGACTCCAAGAGAGTATTCTGTTGGAGATAAGGTGTTCTTAAGGGTTAAGCCAAAGAAAAGTGCTATCAAATCCATGAAGTTGGATCCACATTTTGTGGGGCCCTTTGAGATCATGGAAAAGATCAGTCCGGTTGCATACCGACTTGCATTACCACCTAATCTATCCAAAATCCATGACACCTTCCACATATCCTTGCTTAGGAAATATGTTGCTGACCTTGAACATGTGTGGGATGTTTCTAAATTGCAGATGGCAAATCCGGAGGCCATTGAAGTACTACCGATGAAGATTCTTGAGTTTCATTCTAAATATCTATGGAATCGGACTCTCGAACAGTGTAAGGTCTAGTGGGACCAGTTCTCTGAGAAGAATGCCACTTGGGAGAAAGTGGAGGTTATGCAAAAACATTTTCCCTTTTTGTTTGAAGCTATATGATGTAATAATTTTACTTTCTATTAAAAACAAAAGGAAAACTGGAAACACTGAGGATGATGTTTAATTCTAGTGGGGGAGGATGTCATGACCCTCCCTAGCTGACTTTATGGCACAAAGAAAACAATGTATTAACCTATGATGTGGTGATACCTAGTTTGAACAATTGAACCAACTATATGATGTTTAGTTGATTTATAATGGCGTGTTATCGCTAACATATTGCCAAGTGTGCAGGATCAGGTACACTCATAGGTGGAACAGGCAAAATCACCCACCAGGAATGAGGGTACCAAAGATCAAGGGAAATGATGATTAAGGTACTCGAAGGTAACATGGATAGATACCTTCATATAGGCATGCATTGATGGAAGGGATAATCATCGATGGCTGATCACCTTGAGCTTTAGTTGATAGCCTAGTAGCTATCGTAAAATATCTGGCTAAGATAGGTGATTGGGTTGATGGAAAGACTCCCTCTTTGTTGTTTTATAAATTTGTTTGCTCTCTACTGCATCATGGCTTGGGTAGCTTAATGTTGGGTTTTCTATAGGAGAACAACTGCAAAATGTGTGTGGATGCCTAAAGTAAACTATCATGTTGAAGTGAAAGTAGAGTATCATTCTTATGAAGGAAAGCAAATTAAATTTATATGCCGAATAAATATTCCTTTAAATTAATTAATGAGGTTTTAATTAAATAATGTTTGACTTTGGAGCTCATTGGTAAACTTCATTGCAATTAACAAATGAGATTTCTTTTGAATTAATTAAAAGTGTTCATTTTAATGATAATGGAAAATTCATTAAAAGACTTTAATTAATTGAAATAAATAAAAGAAAATCCATTTAAAAAAAAATAGATATATTTTATTTTATTAAAAAACAATAATGAGATTGTTTAAATAAAAGAAATATATTTTAGAGTTGATAAATATCATGGGAATGATATTTTATTTAAAGCATACCATCCTCATTTTAAAAATGTAATTATTCCTTTCCTATATAGTGAAACCTATGAAAATAGCCTATGAGGCTACTAATTTCCAAAGGTGGAAATTATGGGAAGGAACACATAGAGGATAGGGGATGGAGCATTGAAGGAAAGAAGCTCAAGATGAGGGCTCGAGGTTCAAAAAGATGGCGGATGGGCCACCTGGGTGGAGATGCATGTAAGGAGGAAGAAAAGGAAAATAGAGGGAGGGGAACGAAAGGAAGGGAAGACGGGAGAAGAGTAGACGTATGGAAGGCATGGAGAAAGAGAAGAACACACCAGAAGCGAGGAGGAGAGGCAACTAGACATTGCCATATTTCCATCTCCGTAGAAGTTTTAAGGTTGGGTTGCTTTAAACTTTGAATCTAGTTTTTAAATGAAACCACCATATGCTTGTTGAGCGTTGTGTTTTTAAATGAAACCACCATATGCTTGTTGAGTGTTGTGTTTTTAAATGAAACCACCATATGCTTGTTGAGTGTTGTGTGTTTTAAATGAAACCACCATATGCTTGTGAGCGTTGTGTTTTAAATGAAACCACCATATGTTTTTTGAGCACTGTGTTTTAAATGAAACCACCATATGCTTGTCGAGCATTGTTTTTTGAAATGAAACCACCATATGCTTGTTGAGCATTGTGTTTTTAAATGAAACCAACATCCTTTTTGAGCACTATGTTTTTAAATGAAACCACCATATGCTTGTTGAGTGTTGTGTTTTTAAATGAAACCACCATATGATTTGTGGAGCGTTGTGTGCTATATTTAAGAAAAACCACCTCATATTTGGATAAGCGTTGTGCACCATGAACCAGAGTGAACATTTTAGTGAGCACAATTTTTAGAGGAAACCAATGAGCATAAACTAGTGAGTGTTTTAGTGAGTGTAGAATTTACAGGAAGCTAGTGAATGTTTTGTGAGTGCAGGATCTAGAAGAAGCCAAGTGTGTATTATTAGTGAGCATTGTGCTTTAGAGGAAGCTAGTGAGCATTAATGGTGAGTGTTGTGCATGTTCGAAGGCCATGATATTGAAGGGAGCACTGTGAGGGTTCGAGGGCACTATGTGTCTAAGAGCATTGTGGGAGTTGAGAGCATCGAGTAATTGAGAGTGTCATGCTCCAAGAGTGGGAACTCTGTTATGATAGAGGTAAGAGTAGTACCTGGTTCTAGTTTCTTAGATGCTAGGTTTTGTCATGGTTGTTCAGCATCTACCTTGGAAGGCGTTGGCCTCTAGTTGTAGACCCTGCCTTAGGAAGGTGTTGTAAAACTTAATTAAATTGAAAGGAAACCTTGGTTTTATGAGAAATAATGAAGGATTTTAATTGAAGAAACCTTTGTTTTATGTAAAATATAATGAAGGTTTTTAATTAAAAAGAACCTTTGATTTTTATGAAATTTATTGAAGGCTTTTAATTAAAAAGAACCTTTGTTTTATATGAAATTATTGAAGGCTTTTAATTAAAAGGAACCTTTTATTTATATGAGATTATTGAAGGCTTTTAATTAAAAAGAACCTTTGATTTATATGAAATTTATTTAAGGTTTTTAATTAGAAAGGAACCTTTGATTTTTATGAAATTTATTGAAGGCTTTTAATTAGAAAGGACCTTAGTTTTATATAAAATATAATGAAGGTTTTAATTAGAAAGAACCTTTGATTTATATGAGATTTATTGAAGGTTTTTAATTAGAAAGGAACCTTTGATTTATATGAAATTATTGAAGGTTTTTAATTAGAAAGGACCCTTTGATTTTTATGGGATTTATTAAAGGTTTTTAATTTAAAAAGAGAACCCCTTTGATTAAAGTTGATTATCTTAGGAGTTTTAAATTAAAAAGGATGTGGATTTATTCTTTGAATTGAAGTTATGGGGCTTCAATTTAGGGAATGAATGAATGATTGTTTTAAATATTAAAGGTATGGGACTTTAATGCTTTAAATAGTAATTGGTTGATTGGAAATTGTGAATTAAAAAGGATGTAGATTTATTCTTTGAATTGAAGTTATGGGGCTTTGATTTAGGGAATGAAAATGAAAGAGATTGTTTTAAAGGTTAAGGGTATGGGACTTTAATGCTTTAAGACATGAATGAATTTGATTAAAGTTAGACCTTGATCTAAGTAGTACATGATGGATGACTCTCTAAGGGAACTTGAGAGGGGAAAATAAAAGTAAAGGTTCTTTTATAATATCCATTATGCATTAGATGGTTAGAAACTTAATTGAATTTTGTATAGTTGCAATTTGGCAAAGTAAATGAGTAGATGCATTTAAAGGCATGCCTATCTTGAACCATGAGTATCCTGATCCCCTACTACCCTCAAAGATCCAATGGGAAGCAAGGAGAAGCAAGGAGTTCAATGGAAACAAAGTATAGGTAATTGTATCTTACATTGATTTACTTATGCTCAAATAGACTAGAATTGTGGGGAGATATCCCCAATGCAGTTAATGTAATATTCTTTAAAGTAAGAAGGATTTATCATGCAAATTCTGATGCAATAACTATTTATTGGTTTAAAGAAGGTACTTTTACTTTATTTTTGTATTTGGTTATATTATGTAGTTGATTCTCTTTTAGTGTTAAGCTTGCTTTATTTTCTGGATCTTGGTGATTGCTTTCTGATGTTGTAGTATCTAGATGTATCATTGTTTGGTTGCTTGATGATAGAAATCTAAGTGTAGAGTTCTAGGGTGAACTCGGAGGTGACCTAAGGGAATTAAGAACCCCTTAGGGTGAACATAGGTAACCTAAGGGAATTGAGAACCCCTTAGGGTGAACATAGGAGACCTAAGGGAATTGAGACCCCCTTAGGGAGTGTTGAGTGGTATTTTCATCCAATTGTGAAAGTACACTCTCCCTTAGGATTTAGATTCCAAATCCCCTCTTGCAAAGAAGTTAAATAAACAAATTCTCCAAGGTCTCCATTATATTAGCATTTGCATATGTGCATTAGTAATCTCAAATAAAGATATTCAATTTAAATGCTTGGAACACCTTAGTGATTGCAAGTAACTGTAAACAAGGGGCAATGTTGGTTTATTTTACCATGAAACTTTAGTGATTGTTCATTGAACCAAAATAAATCAAATGTGAGTTGGCCCTCATATGACCACGATGTAGTGCTTTAATTCCTTTTATCTTGATGGTTTTAAAATAGTTTTTTTATCTTGCATTAAATCCTCAATGATGAATAGGGTCTTCACATGTAGCTTCAAAATGTCACTTTAACTTATCCCTCTTAAATGAAATCAAATTTTCATCAAGATGAACAATTAAGTTCTTTAAGGCAAAGACCTTCAATATAATACTCAAATTACCCCTCTTTCGCAAAATTAGAATTTTTATGAAGAAAGGGTAATTTTAGGCCCAAAATGAGAATTTGTGAAAATGCCATAAAACATAACTCCTTCAATGAAATTGGAATTTCCATGAAGGGAATGTCATCATAGGCTCATGAGTGCAAAATAAAACTGGAAAAATGAAATTTGACCTTAAAATAAAATTTTCTATTTTCGGATTTTTAAAATCTGTGACAAAACAGAAACTTCGATGAATTTTTAAAAATACTAAACAACTCCGAAAATGAAATTTCAAAGTGCGTATTGGAAGCCTGAATTATAATCTACGCAATGGTGAAATTATTTTTAGATTTTGAAATTTTTTTAATGTTTATTTTAATGCCTGAAAATAAGGAAAAGTTCTGAAATTAAAATCTTTGAAACAGAAAATTAAAAGTTTGCATCAAAATAATTGCTGAAAATGCAGCAATGCAAAAGCTCCTTCAGTTTGATAGCACCCCATCCTGCAAAACCGAATACGTGAGAGTTTCGTACATGCAACCTAGCCTATTTGACCTGCAAAACAAACACAATCAAAGTAAACTAGGTGCTGGCTCCTAGGGTTTAAAATAATTTCCAGATTGCAGACATTCACATGAAATAACCCAAAACAATGGCATAAATTTCACATACAAATCTGAAATTTGGAAGGAGAAACATAAAACAATTAAAATAGAGCATGCAGAAAATTTCTCATTCTTTCTTGCTAACAAGGCCTGAAATTTCTGAAGAGAAGCTTTAACATTCCAATTAAAATCCAGGTTTTACAAATGCGGCCATCTGGCCATGCCCAAAAGTTCCAGTCCCCCGCCTCTTTTCTTTCGAATGGGTATATATCCTTTTCCTCTCTACCTGTTTGTTTTCCAAAACGCAGGTTTCGAAACCCTTCAATTCCAACAAAGGTCTTTTCGTTCCACTCTCCTCCAACGTTTGGTTTTTTCTCGTTTTGTTTGGCTTCCGTTTCATTATGTTTGTCATGAAGCTTTTTTTTTATTTTGTTTGAAATATCACCAACGAAACCCGAAACTAGAAGTATATTTCCATAGTCAATACATCGACCATTGACTATATCTTTATCCCATATAAAAAATTTCTTTTAAAATATTAATCCCTCGAATGAGGAGACACTTGCAATAGAAGCATAGTCTTGGCTCTTTGGTGAGCGTTTTAATGAAAACGTTCCACACCTGTCATTTGCTAGGTCCACATGACCGCTATCCACAAGAACTGTTGATCCCTTCGAGTGGATTCTTCTCCACTAGTGCTGCAAATGACTTCCCTCTACAATGCCTCGACAAAACAATTCATCGCCTCTGTTAACCTTCAACGTGTCTTCCACTCGCTGTGAAACCTGGCACCATGTTCACCTTGCATGTCCACGTTCTCCATGCATCACAAAATGCCCTTTTTTGCATGAACTTACTGTGCCTTGGCCAGCTCGTCTTGCTGTACGCTGCTGTTAACTGACGAAACGCCAGACTGTACACTTTCCTTCGTGTACATTTTGGGTCCCATATCGCAACCAATGGATGGCAGATCTTCCACAGTGGCAAACGCGTAGACCTCTCCGAGCTCAACAAAGATACCTTTGTTGTGCAGATCGACGGAATACAACCCTTCTTTATATCCAACTCACTGCCTTTTGAAAACTGCTGCACTCTCGTAAAAAAACCAGTGACAATGTTTGCTCCTTTGATGTCGTTGCGTCAACCCATGTTATGTCCGATGCCGACGCCATCATGGCTGGGTATAATTCCCTGGCTATTGGCTGCAAAACAAAAATCTTCCAACTGGACCACATGCCTTTGTTTGATGATACACGTCCACCCTATATGGCTTTGTTGTCCACAATCTTCACGCCATATCCACTTGTCATCCTCCTCGTCGGAGTCTTCATGCCGCGTTATCACTTCTGCGTACCCTGCGTATTGCTGTTATAGACCGAATGAATCTGCCCTGCACGGCGTGCGGCGAATGTCGTTGCTCGACCCGCTGTCGTAAGTTCCTGTGGGCTACTACGTTCTCTGTGTAACTAATGTTTAATGGCCATGTAACCGACGATGTCGGTCTATTCATTCGGTAGACTGCAGCGCTACATGAATCCATTAACCGGCTACCAATTCGGCACCTTGGAATCGTCGCGTGTCTTTCGACTGACTACCGTTAGCTACGCTGCCCTTCGCCACATTGTTGATGTCGCATCAGTACATGAGGTCGACTCTCAAAGTCGACTACATTCTTTCATCTCGGGTCTCGGGGCTTCGTCCACGTATTTCACCTCACCTGCACATCAAACAAAGGGGAATTAGCTTTAAAAAAGAAACAACCTTTAAAACAAAAAATAAATTCTATTAAAAATATAAAGTTAAACTATTTAAAAAATAAACCTTTAAATTTAAACTATTTTAAAACGTGGTGAATGAAGCCCATTCACCACTTTTTATTTTTATTTATATTTTATTGTTTTTTTTTTTATATACATTATCATTATTATATATATATATATATATATATATATATATATATATGATAATATATCTTTTATTTTATTTTTATTGAGTAAATATTTCTTATACATATACATGATAGAAAACAACCACGCAATGTTACCAATAACATTACTAACACAACATTGACCATAACAAAAAAAAAACGTCAACAACAATTTGACAATAAAATCGTTGACAAAAACGAACAAATAAAAGTCATCGACAATAAAATATTGTCGACAAGAAAAAGTTGTCGACAAGAAAATATTGTCGACAAGAAAAAGTTGTCGACAATTAAATATCGTCGACAAGAAAATGCTGCCAGCAAGAACCAACAACACTTGCAAAACCTATGACAACATGAAGGATTAGACACTAAAATGAAATGCCAACACCCGAATATCAAAACGAAAAGGTGGGTCCCCAATTTTGGGGGGTGTTTGTGGATCAGCCACAACAGGGAGATAAAGGACTAAGTTGTGAAGAGATTACATCTAAGTTAAGATAACTCATCTGGAGATGAGATATATAGCTTAACTCACAATAATCGTAGCATACCTACATATAATGATTTTGGTATGGTATGGAGATGCATGTAAACCTTATTTGGACTGAGGATGATAGGTCTAGCTCATCAAGAGTGATGATACATATGGAATTATCTGTAGTAACACATGTTATGCCTACACAGATAGACTTGTGATAGGGTACTTCATGAGATATAGCTTCAAAGAAAATATAGGTCATTGAAACTTTAGGTTTATACTAGTTGGGTTAGGGTTTCATGAAGGGTTCATGTATCCCTATCCTTAGTAAAAAAAAAAAAAAAAAAACTTTTATATTTTTATATTTTTTTGTTTGTGTGTTTTTGGGTCGTTACACTTACGAAGGTTTAAACTTAACTTTCTTGTCAAGAATTTGAGCAGCATCTACTTATTTGATTTCATCCTAGTGAATTTGAATACTTTACAAGAGCTCTTTTCAAAATTAGACAAGCATCTACTATGTAAGAGTATCAAACTCAAAATGAAAAGCTTACCTATCGTACCACTGGTCTAACTATAAAATCTTCCCAAATTTGTTTTTTGAGTGGATTGAAGGATGATATTAGGGCTAAGGTTAAAATATTGAGACCCCAAACATTACCACATGAAATATAATTGGCTAAATTGGTGGAAGAAAAATGTAAGGCTTTAGGCCACACTTCTAAATTTTATTAATCTCAACCATCCTTTTCATCCAATATAATGATAAGTCCTACCACGAAATCTCTAACTATAAAAAAATTGACTCATGAAGATATGAATAGTAGAAGGGCCTAAGGGCTATGTTTCAATTATGATGAAAAGTATTACTAGGGGAATAAGTATGTGCAACAAAAATTATTTATGTTAGATATCAATGAAACACCCACTACAAAATCATTAGAGGATGGGGAGGATCCTAAAGAGGGGGAAATATCAAATGAGGCAATAGATTTAGAGACTCCCAACTAGAAATTTATGTGCATACCTTAGAAATAATTTCCATTCCCCAAAAAATGAAAGTGATTGACTACTTCAAAGGAAAATGGATCATCATTTTTATTGACTCAGGTAGTACACACAATATTATTGATCAATGTGTATCCAAACAAGAAAATTGTTACATTACTACATGTAATTCCTTTGAAGTCATGATTGCTAATGGAGAGACCCTTCCATGAAAAGGGAAATTTCGTAATTTTAAAATTCAATTTGGGGACTATAATATCAAGAATGACATGTTTGCATTACCCCTTGCTGGGTGTGATATAGTTTTGGGAGAAAAATGGTTGAGAATATTAGGACCATTTTTGTGGGATTTTTCTAAGTTGTGGATGAAATTTAGTCAAGAGAAAAAGGAATGTACTTTGTGTTAGGAGAGCTGGTGTGACTAAGTTTATCTCTACCCATAACGTGGAAAAGTTACTAAAAAAGTCCTCTCATGGAGTGGTGGCATAAATATTTGCTATCACTGGCCTTGAAGAAAAAGAATAGAACCATACACTACCATTATTACGATTATTAAATAAAAGCACTTTATTTTTTGTAAAACCCAATGGGTTGCCTCCTCATTTATCACATGACCATGTAATACAAATGTTTCTTGGTAGTCTTCCTTCTAATTTTCATCCATATAGGTACGCTCATGTTCAAGTATCAATAATGTGCAAGTGTTTTTTTCTAAAAGGGTGATCCATTCTAGCATTAGTTCATATTCTTCACCAGTGTTATTAGTATGAAATATAGATGGCATTTGGTGCTTATGTGGTTTATAAGGACATTAATAAGGTCACTTTTAAGGATATATTCTTTATTCCTATTATTTATGAATTACTTGATGAGTTGCATAGGCCTCAATATTTTTCCAAGTTGTATTTGGAATAAGGATATCATCAAATTCACATCAAGGATGATGATATTTCATAAATAGATTTTAGAACTCATGAAGGGCATTGTGAAATCCTAGTTATGCCATATGGGTTAACCAATGCATCTTCTACCTTTTAAATTTTGATGAATTCTATTTTTTACATATTTTACAAATTCGTTCTAGTTTTTTTATAATATATTGATTTACTATTGTTCATGGGATGAGTGTCTTAATCACTTAGATCAAACACTCAAACTTTTTTTTGACCATTAGCTTTAATACAAGATGTCCCAATGGTCTTTTTGCTAGAAAGAGGTTGCATACTTGGATCACATTGTCACTAAGGAAGGAGTTCAGGTTGATTCCAAGAAAATATAGGCTATCCAAGATTGGCCTAAGAATTGTACCCTAAAGGGACTTCATGCTTTATTGGGACTCATAGGATATTACAAGAAATTTGTGAAGAATTATGGTAATATAGTAGCCCCCTTGACCACAATGCTAAAAAGGCTTATGTTTATTTGAAGTATGCCATGACCACTACTCCTATGTTAGCAATGCATGATTTATCTAAACCTTTTATCATTGCAAGTGATGCTTCAGGTACTAGAATTGGGTCCATTCTAATGCAAGAAGGTAGATCCTTGGCCTTCACTATCAAGGTGCTCTCAGGTCAAAATTAGGGTAAGCCTACCTATGAGAAATAAATACTTACCATATTACATGTGGTCCATAATTGATGACCATAACTCATTGGGAGATATTTTTCCATCAAGATTGTTCATTAGAGTCTCAAATATTTTTTAGAACAACAAGTGGCCACTCTAGAACAACAAAAATGGTTTTCCAAATTGTTGGGTTATGACTATGATATCACATATAATAAGGGGATGGAAAATATGGTGGAAGATGCTTTATCCTGGTTACATGGACATGATATGCTCCAATATATATCCACACCACATCCTTAGTCGATTCATCCACTACATGAGGAACTACTCAAGAATTCCTCTTTGGAAACTCTTATCTACCAACTTCAAGAAGATACTCATTCATACCCTAGCTATACTTGGTATGACCATGATTTATAGTACCATGGGTGTATTGTTGTACCCATTCAATCACAAGTAAAGGAACTCATTCTTCATGAAATGCATGCTTCCCCAATAGTTGGACATTAAAGGTTTCTCAAGACTTATACCAAGACCAAACATACTTTTTCTAGTGAGGCATGAAAAAATATATTCATACTTTTGTGGTTGAATGTGATCATTGCCAATGTATGAAATATGAAACTATGATTTCCCCTAGTACCCTTCAACCCTTGTTGATTCATGAGCAAGTTTGGATGGATATATCTATAGATTTCATTGAAAAGTTGCCTAAATTTGGAGGTAAATTAGTTATTTTGTGATAGTGGATTGTGTTTTGAAAGTATACTCATTTATTTTGCCTCTCCCATCTATACACTATCTCTATTATCGCTCATATTTTTCTTGACTCTATATTTCACCTCTATGAAAAGCAAAAATACATTGTATTTGATAGTGGTCCTATATTTACCATTCAATTTTGGCAAAAAATGTTCAATTTGTAGGGAACACAAATCAATATGAGTTTGGATTATCACCCTCAAAATGATGATCAAACTAAAATTATGAACAAATGCTTGGAAAAATATCTTCATTGTTTCACATCTAAACATCCCACATAGTGGGTCAACTGGAATACTTTAACTGAGTGGTGGTATAACTAATAATACTTCCACTAAGGTGAGTCCCTTTGAAGTAATCTATGGTTAGCTTCCACCATCATCATCTTCTTATATTCCTGGTAGTTACAAAGTTTATGATATTAATATAACTCTTCACCAGTGTGATACCATTCTTCAAAAACTCAAGCTCAATATAGATGTGGCTCAAAAATGTATGAAACAACAAGTTGATCGACACCACATTGAACATAGATTTATTGTTGAAGATATGGATTTTATTTTCTTGCAACTATACATACAATCCTCTCTCCAATTATAGGGTTGTAAAAAAATTTCCACAAAATATTATGGGCCTTATTATGTGTTCCAATGGATTGGATCTACTGTGTATAAACTAGCCCTTTTGGCTAGTTCTAAACTTCATCCAGTATTCCATGTATCTTTCCTCAAGAAATTTATTTATAACAAGGTCCAAGTGTAGTCTACACTTATAGAGTTGAATGAGGAGGGTTCCATCATTCTTGAACATATATGTATTCTTGACTGTAGATCATGTACCCCTCATCGATGTGTCATCACCAATGTTCTTGTGCAATGGCATGGCTTACAACCTGAAGATGCTATATGGGAACCTCTTCAAGAGTAATGTCCTCACCTTTAAATTTAAGGAAAAAGTTTTCCAAAGGGTAAGGGTATGTTAGGACCCCATCCTAACACTATGATGTAATATTCCTTGTGAATGTGGGGGGATACCAATAATAATATTTTGTAATATTTTATAAATATGGGGAACACCCATGATAATGTTTTAAAATATTTTGTAATAGTTGTAACTCTAGAACCGCCTAGAAAAGTGGTGTCATCATATGTAACATTTTCCAATAATATAACTATTTTGTAGGTAGCAGATTCTAGCTCAGGTAGCATTTTGTATGTAAGCCAACCATGAGAGTTAGGTGGGATATGAAATATTTAAAACTACTAGGGGAGGGAATGTATATATTTTTACATAATATTATGGACCTTATCATGTGTTCCAATGAATTGGATCTACTATGTATAAACTAGCCCTTTTGGCTACTTCTAAACTTCATACAGTATTCCATGTATCTTTCCTCAAGCAAGTTATTGATAGCAAGTTCTAAGTTTAGTCTACACTTATAGAGTTGAATGAGTAGGGTTCCATCATTCTTGAACCTATATGCATTCTTGACTGTTGATCATGTACCCCTCATCGGCGTGTCATCACAAATATTCTTGTGAAATGGCATGGCTTACAACCTGGAGATGCTATGTGGGAACCTCTTCAAGAGTAATTTACTCACCTTTAAATTTGAGGACAAAGCTTTCCAAAGGGGAAGGGTATGTTGGGGCCCCATATTAACAATATGATGTAATATTCCTTGTGAATGTTGAGGGATACCAATAATAATATGTTGTAATATTTTATAAATGTAGGGAACACCCATGATAATTTTTTGAAATATTTTTTAATAGTTGTAAATCTAGAAGTGCCTAGAAAAGTGGTGCCATCATATGTAACAGTTTTCAATAATATAACTATTTTGTAGGTAGGATATTCTAGCTTAGGTAGCATTTTGTATGTAAGCCAACCTTGAGAGTTAGGTGGTAGACTACAAGGGGAGGGAATGTATATATATTTATATAATTGAATAAAATATTAAAGTAGATTACTCCCTTAAAGTGGCCTACAATTTTGTGTTATCCATGAGATTATTATTTTATGCATTAATATTTCATAGTTTTGTTGTGAGTTTTATGTTTATTTGCAATATGTATGTTTATTTTTAATAGTAAGTTCCAAACACATTATATAATAATTAATATATATTAATAATATGTATAAATAAATATGACAAATTTGATCATTTAAGAATACTTACAACCCTTGGTAAAATTTAAATCAAATAAAATATAATTTAAATAATAAAAAATCATTTAAATAAACATGAAATTCAGGGTTACCTATAACTATGCATATAGTAAAATTTAAACTATAAAATATATTTGAAATCATAAAAAATCATTTAAATATACATGCCATAGTTACTTGAACTAAAAAGGTATATTATATAAGTGTCTCCTCCCACACATACTAGAAGAAAAGTACCGAGTAGTTTAATATGCTGATAAGCATTAAGATACTTAACCTCTTTAATAATTTTTTTCTAATTATAAAACTCTTGGTATCCTTGCTCATTTTATTTTGTGAGAACAAGTGTTGCTCAATTTTTTTTTATTATAACATATGCTAATGATGATAATTAACATGCAACTGAGGTCTACACTAGATAATTCTTTTACTTCTGATGACGAGGTCACCAAAGTAATGTAAATTATGTTAACTATTAAATATTTTTATTAAAAATATCTTTTTCACATTATACACTAATATGTTGGTAATAATTGTGACATGATGAGCTTAAAGATATATATTCATTCTTTCACATTACAATGTTGGATTCTTGATAAGTATCGTATGATGGTTCCAAGGGGATAGTACAATGGTTCAAGTAATAAGTATCATATTATGGTTCCAAGGGGATAGTGTGACAGTTCTGGTTTTGGTTCTTCTTTGGAAGTTCTAAGGTTCAAACCATGATGTAGAGAAGTGTGTGAGGGTGTGGGTGTGTGATGGCTATATTAAATTCCCTATTGATAATCATAGCTCTCATATTTATGAGGAATTATGTTTGAGGGATATTGTTCAACACTATGTGTTGGTCGTAGAAGTTTCTCAAACTAACCAAATCTTAAACAAATCTAAAAAATAATAAAATAAAAAATATATCGTATGATGGGTGGTTAGAGATGGTTTTTGAATGAAAAACATTATATTAATTAAGATAAACTATACAAAAATTATGTGTGGAATTAGCACACCACACAAACCATAAAATCCACTAGGTAGAGGAAATCACACCTCCCCATAAAAATAAAGGACAAAAAACATTATTACACATCATTAAAAGAAATCATTACACAGGAATCCCAAGACATAATAATTAAAAAAATATCAAGGAGTGGGAAAAATGTCATATTCCTTGCTGACATACTACCAGCCTCCATCCTAAGAGACTGAGGTGTTTCATCCTTCTTCTGCATTACCACCAACCAGAGTCTTTTGAGGAGAGATAGGTGCATCGGTATGATGAACAATAGATGAATTAGTAGCAGTGTCACCCCATCCAAAAAATAGATCATAAATGGTGGTCTGAACATCCCACCTACAGTTCTGACTGGAGGAAGGACCAGCTCCATCATCTAGGTGTCTATGGTACTAGTCTATCCATTGGAGAATGGGTGAAGCATCGAGAACCTCGATGAGGATGAGAATGAGACCTGGAGAAGCCTCTCAGGGAATTAGGAGGTACATGATTAACCATACATGAGGTATTACCGTAGTGATCCATCAGAGCATGAAGGTGTTACAAATCAATGTTCACTTTGTCCATGTGTACAAAAATTTACATCTAGAAGTCATAAAATATATCATACTTATTAGTGAAGAAAAATGTTAGAGTGGAGTCAAGCTGTGTAAAAATAATTTTGCTTTTGGTTTTACACAAATGGATATTATTAGGCCAACACCAATTTGACCACCAAGGCTTTTGGAACCTCTTATGTAACTTGCTACAAGGGAGAAAGTAATATTATCTCTAACAACATCATCGGTCTATTTATCCTCATTTATGAGACTGTAAGTACCTAAAAATATCCTGGGATATCAAACTCTTGGTTTGACATGAGAAAAAATCCTTCAAAGATGCAATTCCTTTTCTATAGAAATTTTGAGCTCTGGCCCATTTAACTTGATCCAATGGCATACCTTGCGATGAAATATAAGGAGACCACAAAAAATTCATGTCCTAAAGAGAGGCCCCTGAATTTTGATCCTTTCCTTTCCAGCATAGCCAGGGTTTAAGCGCCTCCTAGGCTTTCCAAATACTCTTGATAACAAAGGAACCCTAAATTTTTATAGGAACAGGGGCAGTAAGAATAGTTTGAAGGCTCAACCACTTCCAAAGTTTTGAGCTATAGTGTAATCCATCAGACAAGCAATATCGAATGAGGATTTCTAGTGCTCATTACCTATGAGGGATTGAATAATCCACTTGGAAAATAAAGTAAAACCTTATATTTTGCAATAAAAGAGGCCCATACCTCCACAATATTTATTTAGGAAATACATCTCCCATGCCTCCCTTTGAAAGCCTCTTTTCATAACATATTTTTCCCATAGGAAGTCTTGTAAGAACTTATCAAATTTCATATAACAAGCCTTGGAGGGAACACAAAATGATGAATAATAAACATGAGTGGTAGCCAAAATCTTAGAAAAAATTTGAAACTTTCCTGCCAAAGAAAGTTTTTTTGATGACTAGTAGGCTAAATTCTTAACCTTTTTAGTAACATGTTGCCAAAGCTATGCAGAATATCCAAGAAAAAAATAAGGCATCCCCATAAATTTAGAAACTTCACCTGGCTATAATGGCTAAGCCAATCAGGTATTGGATCAGGTAAATATATATATCAAGATATTTTCCTCCAGCAAATTCAAGAACTAGAGGCCTTAAAAAATACTTTAGAATAGTAAATGGTTGAGGACAAGGACTGATCATCTTCTTAAATAGTAAAAAGGAATCATTGGCAAAGTGACCATTAACTAGCTGAAGGCTAGAATTGGGGAGTGAGATGCCTATAAGACTTCCTTGAGAAACCTTATGTGCCAGAAGGTAGCCAAAATCTTTAGCAACAAGAATTTAAAGTGAGTGGGTGTGAGGACAACCCTGTCAAACATATCAACCTAGTTCAATTGATTTGACAACTGTTCAAGGTAAGAGTAGTAGAGGCATCTTGAAAAAGCATATGAATTATGTTGATGGAAAACTAACCAAAGCCAAGTGGTTAGAGTTTTTTAATTATGATCGTATATAAAAATCATTTAAAAGGTAAACTTATAATCCTTTTCAATAATAAAAAATTTTGCATGAAAAATTTATTTATTTTTAATTATTAATATAATATATTAATTAACACTAATATTTATATTTAATAATATTAATGGTTTTTCAAACTAATAAAACCACCTAATAATAATAATAATAATAATAATAATAATAAAATAATTATTTTTATAATAATATTTTTATATAAATGTTTTCAACTATTATACATAAATATACATAAATGCATATGTTACTAATAATATTTATATAAAATATTTATGATAATCAAAATAAAATTAAAATATAATTTATAAGATTTTATTTTTTCTACAATAAACATTGCAAGGAAAAGGTCCCTTTCAATAAAATTTTTTAATTAATCAATATTATAGTATGTATCAATTATCAAATTATTATTATATTTTTTACTTTGGTTGACATAAATTTTGTTAGTCCATGAGGTTTAGGATGATTAATTGAAAGTGAAGAGTTTCTCATGTTATATCATGAATGAGCCTTAACATTTGGCCCATGATATTTAGGACAACTGGTTGAATGTGAAGAGTTTTCCACTATAAATTAAGGTTCAATTCCCATAGATTACCATAATAAAATAACATTAGCTCAATAAGTTAGATACCTTGAATTTCAAGGACAAGATCTTAGTTTGAATCTTGTTGAGCAATTCATGTATGATTACCACAATGTTGTTGTGATATCACTATATGGTTTGGACTTTTAGGATTTTTAAAATTCTTCATCTCATTTTTTATAATTTTTCTAAGCTATATATTTCCTTCACCCATGTAGATCTTTTGTTTCCTAAATTCTATATATGATAGAATAAAGCATATAGAATCTATAGGATTTAGTATGGTTTCCAAATTATATAAATTATGCCAAAAATTAAACTATTTTTTTGGTAGATTCTAGTGTATTGTAGAGAACTATATACAAAAAAAAAAAAAAATCTATTGGTTCCCTCAACTCTCCCAAAGATCATAGGATGCAAGATTAACTATTTATTTGAATTCTAGAGAATATTTGTATAGGAAAAACTAACAATAACTATAGAGCAACTAAGATTTTTGAAATCTATAAAAAATATCAAGTGCATAAATTCAATTTTTTTTGTACATATTTAGATCTAGAGCCTTTTGGTATGAAAATCATCATATTATTTTTTAGTTAATGGTGAAAATAAGGTTTTGAAAGGTCTTCGAATATTTTACATTAGAGGAGGAATAAAAATATAAGGCCAATTAACCATAGGGAAGCCTCTAAGGCCAAAATAACATAAACCAAAACCCAAAAACTACCCAAGAGAAGAAGAGAGAAATAAAATGCCATGATAAAATATAGACTAGTCCACCACCCAACAGGGCTTAAAATAAGAATTATTGTTTTAGCTTTCTTTTAGAGGTATGAAAGTTCCTACTTTATGTTTTCTTAATACTTGTGAATGAGCTTTCCCTCCATAGAATCAGGATTTCAAAAAATCCATAACCCTCTAGAATAACCATAAACAACCCCACTTACACTTTCACAACCCTTCCAAACAAACCATTGTAATTTATCAAAATCCTCATTACCCATTTTAGTTTCCTATAATAAAAGAATATCAAGATTGAAATATTTTCAAAAATACTTTATTACACTTTGTTTAGTCAAAGTATGCAAACCCCAAATATGCCATGATATAATTTTCATTACTTTGAGGATTATGGAGCCTTCCCTCTACTCAAAGGTAATGTAGGCTAGGAGCAATTAGCCACATATTGAGCCATTTTATTTAATAAAACCTTATACTTTCTTGGTCTCCCCACCCCCTACCTCTACCTAGATTAATTATTTTTTGGGTGTTTATAATTGGCCACATAGAGCTATTATTTTCTTGCTTGATTGATCCTATTGATTGAGGAAGGAGCTATTGCTAATTGTCATCTTTCACGTATTTAGAAATTATTGAAAGCCATTTTTCACTAACAAAGACCAGACCTCTGTTGATTCCCCTTCCAATGCATTTGTAAAAATCTCTCCCTCTTTGGCATACCAAAAATACTTCATGATAACATCATATTTTTCCTTATCAAGAGGGACAACAACCTTCTCATTATATAATAGGGGAAACCACTCCAAAAAATACCTCAATCAGATCCTCTTGAAGAGGGGACAAAGGAACCTAAGTAATAGGCAACTAATCCCCTTGAAAATTTAGGATCTCAACTCCATCTTCCAAAATAGCATCCGGCCTAACCTCATGACTAGAAGGCAACAACTCCTAATACAACAAATTTATTTGGATTGCTTTTACACATTTTAAATGCTCACTAAATTATAGAAAAACCACAAAATATTTAGAGTGACACTCTTCTTTTTTCTTACTCCAGATATCGACCTTTGTATTCTTAGGAGGTTTCTTCTTAAGGTAATTAGTTCATAAATTACGAGACCTCTTATAGCCTAGGCATAGAGGTTTCATATTCTATCCTAAATCCAATATTTAAAATATAAAACTAGCTTAATAGAAGATGGTGGGGGCTTATTAGTGTTAACACAAAACCTGGAAAAAAATATCCTTATCTTTGTCTACGTGGTTAGATCCAGTACAATCAAAATTTCAATTAATTTAGTAATACCCTGAAGGAAAGCATCATCCTAGAAGACCATAGGTAACCTACAAAGATGTATCTAGAGTGGTGCCATATTGATATTCTCAATAGACATATTGAAATCTAAGGACCCTTTCCTCAAAAAGAGATCTTTTTGACCAAATAACCATAGCCCCTTCATAACCATAGCTTGCATGTGTTCATAGCCCTTAAAATTCAAGAGTAGAAAGCCTTTGGGTAGTTCCATAACTTATAGATCCTCATTTGGACTCCATTTCTAAGAAACAAATTTCCTAATAGACTGTGAATTTGGCGAGACACCAATAAAATTCCCAACCAAAGAGTTTTCTTGTTCCATTGTCATTTGATGAAGAATAGGGTGATAAATCCATAAAGAAAAAATATCAATATCTAGCTACAAAAACTAGATCAAAGTGAATTATAACAATAGGGCCAGCTCCCAATAATTTCCAAGACCAAAAATAGCTTGAATCAACCATAGAGGGAGGAGAAAAAAATAAATATTTTAGACCTCCAATTCCTAGGTTAAGCACATCAAAACCCAGATATATTTCTAAGGTCCCACCTATCATGTCCCATCACCATCAACACCTACCTCAATTTGCACACCTTCCATGCTACCTCTATCCCCTAGTCCCTTGTAGCTCCATTTACTATGCAAATTCTATTCAAAATCAATATCATTTGATGTCTCATAGATCTCTCAATGATGTAGATCTCCTAATGGCACTAAGTGCAAGCTCTTGTATATATCCTAATGGTATAGATCTCTCGATAGTATTGATATAATGATGGTATAGATGTACCATCCTTGTAGATCTTCCAATGACATAGATGTACTTGCCTTGTAGATCTCCCAATGATGTATATCTCCCAGTATCATAGATCCTCTACCGATGCAAAATTTAAAATTTATATTTTGATCAGAAAGTATTTTGGTATGTTACCCTTTTATGACATCATACACTTGTCTTGTAAGGAATTCATATCTCAACATCCCTTTCCTCATTGATATGATATTATGGCTTAGCATGTGAAGATATGACATAAATATATTTTGACATGACTTAGTCTATATTCATACCTATTTTGATCCTTGCCAAAAATAGATGGGTGTCCAAGATCTTTTTTTTTTCCTTTTTTTGGATCATATCATGGTATTTAGATTGTACATTCACCTCATCTATTATGATGCTTTAGTTGAATTATGGTTAGATTAAGATTTTCTATGGCAAAAATTTGTAGGAGTAGTGAAGATAATATTTTGATGTGTCATTTTAGCTCTTCTCTTAAGATTAACTACAAATGATGTGGCTATTCATCCATTGCTAGGGATTGAATCCCTTATTGGTCATAATAGTTTACAAGGATAATTGGAGTAAAATTATGATAATCCACTTTATCTCTTATTTGTATGGATAATACATAGCACAACTATAGAATTTTGATTTAGATGTTAAATATATAGAGAGAAGAGTTTTATGTTCCTCTCAGTTACTTTGCATATGATATCCTTTTTCCATTCCCTGTATATATTTTCCTTTCCATTGAAATATACACTCATGGTCCCAAAGTTGACATAGGTATATTGGATGGATTTTCTTGTTGGAATATGTGGTGTTAAGCTTCAATTTATGGCATGCCAAACTATTGTTTTATATTTGTTGTATAGTCTTGTGGTACCTTGCATACCTTATTTGTGTGTGTTTATGTTATTATTGTAATAATTAACCTTAAAAACTATTATTTAAACTTAAATTAGGGTTACATATATTACTTCTAATTTAATTTAGCGAGATCATATTGGTGTCTATAGGCACCTATCATATTATGTTGTATTTCCTATGATTTATTTATTTGTCTAGGGTAATGTTTTAATTCCATTATTTTTAGAAAGTATCAAGATGTCTCAAACATGGTTTAAAAGTGAGTGTAAATATCCATTACTTGAACTTAGTTTTTGGTAGGTTCTCTTCTATTGTAGTTCTAGAATCAATATATCAATATGGTTGATTGGAGATAGGTGTGGATTTTTTTCATATTGTTAATAGTACTTTTAGTGTTATGCATAAAAACCTCAATTGAAAATGGATCATGAGTATTTGAATACATCATAATGAATCTATTGTTTCAAGGGAAATATTCATCAATAATTTCATCTTCCTTCTCTTGAAATCCAATTTAGCTTTTACTGGCCAAATGGATTTCATAACTATTGGATTGATTTCAAGGTTTTTTGAAACCCTCATTCATCTTTCATAGATTTTTTGAAAAAAATCATTTCCTTCTCTATATTTAATTTTTTTAGTATTGATGTAGCATAAATAAGAGGAAAATTTACATGATTGGTTAAGGAGAGAGAAGAGTCCTTATAATTTATAACTACTCACATATGCTAAATAATTTATGGGAAAACTTCCCTACATAGAAAAGACCTCTAAGACACTTTAAAAAGTTGTGAAAATATTGTAATAAATTTTGTGTTGCACTAGCAAGAGAGGATGACTAAATTGGTCATGATCTAAAGATATATGGTGAAGGGAAAAATATGGCATATATGGAATAACCATCAATACCTATAGAATCATGAAGTTTTAGGGCTCATAATTTAGCATTTTTTGTAGTTTTGTCATTAGGTATCTATTTTTGAAATCCAAAAAACTTTAAATTTTGTCTCCATTTCTAAATATTTGAATTTAAAACATAGAATATTAAGAAATATCCTTATCCTTGGTGGAAAAATGGATAGTACATGGTTGTTGCTAAGTTTAGATTACAATTAATGTTTCCACAATGAACCTTGATGAGACCAATTAGACATAATTGGTAGAACTTTATTAAGGAGGAGGTTGTATGTTTAATTTATGATGTGATTGTGAAGGGTCCATATGAAAGCAAAATAGATTCATGGACATGTGGGACCACAGGTAGACCCCCACTCAACACATGTATGACTAGTTCATATGGAGTATCATTCAATGGTGGACATGATAGAGAACTGCCATCATGTATCGAACATAGAAGATAGGGCCTATGCAAATAAAAAATTCAAGTTATTAAGATATGTAGTAGTACAAGGAGCATGTGCAATATATAATGGAATGACTTGTTAAAATAGATTATATCTTGATAGATTGTTAGAAATTTATAGTACTATAAAAATATTGGTATAAAAGAAGTATACAATAATGTTGTGATAGATATAGGTCATGGCAAAAAGTAAGAATAAATAGTAAAATTTAATAAAGTAAAAGTGTCATTATAATGTATTTTTTTAATGGAAAAATAGGGGCAAGACAAGTGTGAGTGAATGGAGGACACTAGTTTTAGATGTAAGCTATCCATCATAGATATTATCAAGAGTAGAGCATGAGTGAAGAATTTGGGGGTTAGCATGGGTGCCTCACAAAAATTTTGAGATCATGTCCGGGTGTGGAAGGCTATGCAGTTTGATCTAGGGGTATTTTAAAATATTATTTCATCAAAAAAAGAAGAATTCACACCACTAATTGATGATTTTTCTCATAGGACCTGAAAGCACGAGGATACAAAAACAAAACGGAAAATCCAAGTGCGATGTATGCAAAGGCAAAACATAACGCTAAGTACTACGAACTAAAATGCATGAAAGGAGAGAAACATAAATGAATTGAAACAAGATAGAAAGCAAATTTCAAGTACAACCATTTTTATTAATTTGCTTTAAAATCGGGTTACAACATGTCTCCTCCATTTTTGGGGGCTAGGAGCGTTAAGTAGGGCTCTATTACACCACAGATTGGTACGCTTTCTTCCGCATGCCCACATGTAAAGTGGGAGGGCCAAATTTCACCGTCGCTTGCATGAACGTGTCTTTGGTTCCTTGCTACTCCTCCAATGTCGATATCCTATGTTTAGAGAAACATAAAAGTATTAGTAGCACCTACGGATGAAGTAAAACATGCGATCCCCAAAGCCTATGATTAGTGCATGCGTAAAATAAATAAAATGATAACTAAAACATATCAGAATGAGCTAAAAACTTGATAGAGGCATGAAAACATTACTAGGAAGGCACTACAAAAGGAACAGTCAGGAAATTCACCATGTATTTCTAATCACTCTGGGGTGGGACGATTAGACCTGTAATAAAATGTCAGAAAGCACCATCCTAAATGTACCATCTAGGAGGCTCCAAATCACCTGAAAAGTTGGGAATTAGGTAAAACGGGGTATTTTGGAAAGACCTAGAAGATCATATTTTGCCAATTCGGCCTCTATTGCCTGGAATCTGATGATATTCCCTGCATGTTAGTGAAAGCGAGAAATAACAAAAGCATGATCAAAACTGCTCAGAATAACATGAAATTTGAATGACAGCCTATCTGAACAACCTAGAAATAAATGCAAAAAAAATAGAAATGAAATCTACTATAGATTTCTAATCGCTTTGGGGTGGGGCAATTAGGACTACAACAGTGCGGGGGGCACCCGAGGGCAGGACGCTCGTCTTTTGGGGCCCGATTTTGGCACCAATCCACTTGGGATGGGTCCAAAACCTCTTGTGGGATATTTTTGGAAAATTTGGGTGGGATACTTTGGCCAAATGTCAGGTTTTTTATCCGGATTGTGCTTCCAATAATCACCCAATAACCTCCCTTTGAAAAGAGAGATCAAGGATGTGAAAGGCACAAGCAAAAGGGTGAGGATGTAAATCGATAGCACTTCATTGCTCTAAATGCTCCTAAAATGTTCTCCCTTTGGGGTGAGAAGAATCACCATTTTATATAATTTAGGGTCTCTATGAATGACCATGCAGAGGTGCCACTTGGTGATCATGCCTTCTCAGGGGAGAGAATATTCCTCCCTGATTAGGACTCCATGACTGCCTCTATGGCTACCTCTTTGAGATAAAAAATTCTCACTCGCACTCCCATGCAATGAAGGATGAGTTAAGTGGTAGATATGAGCTACCATTTGTCAAGGTTTGACCTCTTGCCCGTCAAAACTACTATTCACCCCATCCAGGGGTGAATGCTGCTAATCGTCCCTGGGTGGAATGAATACCAGTTTGTAATCATCCCTGGATGGAACGAATAAGGAGCAGAGTGCCTGAAAGGTGCCAAATTGACCTCTGACCTTCCAAAAATATTGTGAGTGGTTAGGACCACTATTTAACCGCTGGGGCTGCCCTGGGGGTTGTGTATGTCAGTGCGATCAATTTTTGTAGCCACATAATCGGATTGGTGCTATTTTGGTGTCTATAGATACCCCTTTTTGGGATGCATTGTGCGTGGCACAGTGCTGAGCAAAAATAGATAACAAAAGAACTAATGATTAGGGTTTCTCAGTAACCTAACTGAATTTTGATTCCCCAATTATGGAAAGGGCATGCTTTCTTGAATCCTTGCTTCTGACGAGCTAAAGAACTTAATTCAAGTGTTAACCTTTTTTTGGTGAGGTGTTACTTGATCTTGGACATTGATCAGTCATGAATAGGCAAAGGGTGCAATATTTTGTTTGTAGGAACCTTGAGTTCATGAATCACAAATACCAAGTGTTTGATCAACTTGTGATTATTGCTTGTTGGATGCCCCAAGAAGGGGCATGATTGTCTTTGTCAATGATTCTTTGAATGCATGTCATTTCCTTAATTGGGTGTGTATTTGTTGATTGATGACTAAGTGTGACTAACCCATCAAGCAACGAATCAATGAGGGAATGACCTACATGAGAAAAGCGATGAGTCGCTTGACCCAAGATGACTTGTATAAGGGTGCCTTTAGTTTTTTTTCTTTGAATGCTTATGTAGTTTCCCAACATTTAGACCTATTTTTGGTGGGTGTTAACCCTTTTTGGGATGCCATTTGGGGATGAAATTCTTGAAAATCCGTCCTCTCGTGGAGTGGTCAAGCTATTGTAGCCTTCTTAGGGAGTAGGATAGTGAAGATTTGTGATCCCGGCATATATTTTTGAATTCCAAGAAGTGCAGGCGCAAGGGTGCCTTGTTCGACAATGTTATTGCTATTTTTGGGTGGGTTTGGACCCTTTTTGTGACGTTGTTTGGGGATGAAATTCATGACAATTCGTCCTCTCGTGGAGCGGTACGGCTATGGTAGCCTTCTTAGGGAGTAGGATAGTGAGGATTTGTGACCCCAACATCTATTTTGCATGCCAAGAATTTCAAGTGCAAAAGCACTCTTATTTGGCAATTTTATTGCTATTTTTTGTGCATTTGGGTGCAGTTTTTGATGTTTTTGATTTTCTTGCTCTGTAATCGTCCCATGGTGGGACGAATACCATTTTTGTAATAATCCTAGGGTGGGACGAGTTCTAACTAGAGATATCATCCTAGGGTGGAACGATTATAGGTCTAAAAGCCTATTTAAGAGCCAAAACTAGGGTTTGGGCTCATTTGCAACTTGTTTTTCTAGCGATTTGGAGCTGTGAGGAGGAGGTCGAGTCTGCGAAGAGGAGCATTGGCAATTTTTTTTGGACACCATGATTTCACGAACTGGATCAAGTGGTGGAGCCGAAGTGAGACTAGTGAGTGCTCCTTCTCGTGTATTTAGCTATTTTATTTGACAGTTTTAAAACCGTAATGATTTTTTTCTGTCTTTTTTATTTCATTTGTAATTTAAACTAAAACAAACCCTAGTTCAAATTTATTTTATGAAAAAATGTAATGAATTTATTTTGAAATTTGTTTTCCGTTTTAAACTAAGGTAAACCCTAGGCTAAAAAAAAAAAAAATTGCTTTTAGTTGATAATTATTATTAATTTTTTTTTTTTTTTTTGTATTTTCGTTAAGGTTATATAAAACCCTAGATTTAAATGCATTCTTTGTTATTTGTTTTTGTTTTTAAACTAAAACCCTAGTTTAAACTTAGGTTGAAAACCTAGCTTAAAAAATTGGTCTTAGTTTGTTTTTTTTGTTTTATTTTCGTTTAAGGTTAAAAAACCCTAGATTGAAATGACCCTAGTTGTGTGGTTGTTTTTATTTGAGACTAGAAAATAAAACCCTAGTTATGTTTAAAAAAACCTAGTTTAAAAATTTATTTATTCTATTGTTTAAGTTTTGTTATTGCTTTTGCTTTGTCAGTTCAAACTAAGGTTAGAAACCCTAGATAACTGACAATTTTGATTTTTATGAATTTGTCTATTTTTTTGTATTTATCAGCTTGAACCAAAAGTTAAAAACCCTAGGTACTGACAAATTGATTTTTATTTTATTTACCTTTGTTGTTTATCTGTTAGTTCAAACTTTACAATTAAAAACCTTAGGTAACTCACAAACTGATTTTGAATTTATTTGTTTTTTTGTTTATCTGTCAGTTTAAACTTTACAGTTAAAAACCTTAGGTAACTGACAAACTGTTTATTTTGAATTTGTTTGTTTTTTTGTATTTATCAGCTTGAACCAAAAGTTAAAAACCCTAGGTACTAAAAAATATGATTTTGAATTTATCTATTTATTTTTGGACTATTTTAGCTATACATTTGTTAGATGTGGTTGTACAGTTTATTTAATTGTGTTTGCTGTACAATTTTTATGCATTGTCATATATTTATGTTATTGCTGTACAACTTTGTTGTTTTTCATGTTTTTAATGTTTGTGTGTTATTTTTGTTTTTCAGGTGGTGAAGAGTCGGTACCGTTAGCCAACGGTATTTTTTGACGCCCAGGAGGTGTTGATTGTGGTGGACTAGGAGTGGCTTGATGCCCTTGGGATCAAGCATGTGACTCGACTAGAGCTTGTGGTGGGGGATCGGGCATATCTGACCACCCTAATCAACTTATGGGATCCTTGTACCAATACCTTCCATCTCCCAATAGGGGAGATGACAGTGAATCTCGATGACGTCTATCAAATTCTACGGATTCTGATAAACGGGATTCCTATTAGGTGCTGACACGATGCTTTGGGCATGTGACGGAGGTGGGTGTGGATAGCCCGATGGAGAGGGCAGAGGGTGACTACCATATTGGCGATATTCTAGTATGGTGGTGGTTAGAGAGGGGCATGTTGGGGGTGAGGCATGCATTACTGATGAGCCTCATATCCAACATGTTGTTGCTCGACTCCTCAGGTGTGAGGTTCCCGTGGAACCTACTGGAGGTTGTGCTCAGATTGGTCAAGTGTCCGATGGAGGTATGCTTTATTATGAGGTGGGGATAGATGCTTCTGGCATAGCTTTATGATGAGTTATACGAGGCATGCTACCAAAGGTAGAAGGGGATTAGGTGCAGCTACCTATTGTAGTGCTAGGGATGGTAGCACATAGTTGTGGAGCAGCTACAGGGTTTGCCTTGGACCACACGAGTAGAGATGGTTGACAGGAAGATAGGGTATGTGACTCTGTGGTGGCAGTCTAAGGAGTAGGGGTAGAGTCAGTGGTGGGCAGGTGTTGTAGGGTACTATGTTGATGCCTTCACTCGGCTTACTCTAGGGGAGGTGTTCGGACACACATACCGAGATTGTCTGACCTCGCATGAGGCTGGAGAGTGGCTTTAGTGGGTGAAAATGGGGAGATGGCTGATCAACCAACATGAGACCGAGCAGGAGTACTTCCCATATGTCTGGGTGACATGACAATTTGGGGTGAACCAGGGGTTACCTGGTGAGCCCTTGATCTATCGACGTTAGGGCGATGAGAGGACTCTAGCCTAGCTGATCATCAAGCTACTAGGTGAGGAGTCGAATCCTGTGATCGATGTCCCTAATGTGGACAACGTTGGGGTAACCGCTGAGTACGACTAGTGGTGGACGTTGTGGTGGTGGTGAGGTGAGGGGCCTCTAGGAGGTCCTAATGTAGCAGTAGCAGGTTGGGAGGATGCAAAGGCATCAGGGGAGGGTTTGGGGGCTCCACTAGAGGATGAGGACATGGTGGAGGTTAATTATTTTATGGGTGATGACTTTGGAGTTCCAGAGTAGTCAAAGATGTAGGACATCTTGAAGTAGTGGGAGCCAGAGTAGCCTACCGTTTTAGAGATGTCGATGCCTCAGGCAGTCCCAAAGGGTATGGAGGTGGGGTTTTGCACTGAGATAGCATGATTGGAGGGTCTAATCCAGATATGGTATGAGGAGCTCGAGGATGCACTGTAGGAGAGGGATCTCCTATGGATGTAGCTGGTGGAGTGGGAGAACGTATTGGCTACATACCACCGGTGGGATGGGGATACAGATACTGCATGGGAGATGGATATCCTACAAACTCAACTGGCACAACATGACAAGGCATTGGTGATGTACCATCAGTGGGATATGGACTTGGTTTAGCATCGATTAGAGCTGGAGGAATGAGATTATCCTCCTGGGTAGGTGGCTACCTGAGCTGACTAGAGGTGGATCATCACACCACATGAGAGGGATTGATACTAAGCAGTCAGTATCCTCTCGACATAGGCAGCTAGATGAGGGGGGCACTAGTGGGTGTGATGCAAGGGCTAGCAGCAGTCACCCTAAGAGGTCCCATAGGACCCACACCATGAGGGGGTAGTTCCCATCGCACCGTTCTTGCGTGATCATGGTGGCTAATGCCCTAGGCTTGGGGGTTTTTTGAAATTTTTATTTTTTGTGAGGTCAGAGGACTAGTTTATTGTAGCCTACAGGAATTTTGATGATATATATACACATGGTTTTCTTTTATTTATACACTTGTCATGAGTTATTGTTATTCTTATGTGATTTATGGATGTTGATGTATGCATGTTAATTTATTTTGATGGATGCACAGGTTATGATGAATGCAAATATGTCTAATATATATGATATGCATATGAATGTATGAAATGATTTGTTGATAACTTGGCGGTTGCAGGTTTGATTCAAGTCAAGCTCGACAGATTTTTTATGTCCCAAGAAGCCATTCCTATCCTTGGCGGGGCTATCCTTTCACCTCTTCCAAGGATTGGGTCTGACCATAACCCTATTTTCTTGGATGTGGATGATGGGCCTATTTTTAAAACCCCCTTTAGATTTGAATCCATGTGGATCTCTCACAAGGACTTCAAAGGTTTGGTTTTAGCATGGTGGAAATTGAAGGTGGAAGGAAATGCTCCTAAGAGGGTGGCTTTAAATCTCAAAATGGTCAAAGAAAAAATGAAAGTTTGGAATAAAGAGGTTTTCGACAACATTTTTGAGTCCAAAAAATCCATCTTTGAGAACCTAAAGGTTTT
The DNA here is from genome assembly GCA_028583015.1 of Wollemia nobilis. Classification (NCBI taxonomy): domain Eukaryota; kingdom Viridiplantae; phylum Streptophyta; class Pinopsida; order Araucariales; family Araucariaceae; genus Wollemia; species Wollemia nobilis. The sequence continues at coordinate 2,820,882 of JAQPPZ010016040.1, read as the reverse complement.
GGAGGAAAGGATGGAACTCGAAGGTTACACTGAGGGTCTCAGGGAGGAAGAGCGAAGTCTTTTGGTGGACTTTCATTCTATTATCTCTAGGGAGGAAATGTTCTGGCACCAGAAATCTCGTGACCTTTGGTTGAAGAATGGAGACACCAACACAAGGTTTTTCCACACATCTACTATGAGGCATAGAGGGGCCAACAAGATCAGAGAAGTGGCTTGTAAGGATGGGCGCATTACCAGGGAGATAGAGGAAATCAGGAGCAAAGCGGTTGACTTTTTTTTGGATTTTCTTGGCACTCCTCCAGACAACAACATTTAGGTCCAAAAATCTCTGCTTGCCAATTTTCTAACTAAAGTCCCCCATGAGGTAAGCATTAAGCTTCTGGAACCTTTTTCCTCATCCGATATTAAGGAAGCATTGTTCTCCATGCAACCAGATAAGGCCCCTAGCCCCGATGGTTTCCCCCCTGATTCTTCCAAGTCATGTGGGAGGTCATGGGTCCGGATGTGTGTGATGCTATTCGGGTTATTCAAGCTTCTAGATCCATCCACCCAAAACTCAATTCCACCTTTCTTGCCCTCATTCCTAAGTCTCCTACCTGCAAAATTTTCTCTGAATATCAGCCCATCAGCCAGTGCAATGTTTTTTACAAGATTCTTACCAAGTCTATAGTCAATAGACTCAAAACAGTCCTCCCCATATTGATTGATCCTTGTCAGGGAAGCACTGTTAAAGGCAGAAACATTCTTGATGGTGTCATCACTGTCCATGAGACCCTTCATTCTGCTTATCACTCTAAGAATTCTGCTCTTTTTCTTAAGCTCGACATGAACAAAGCCTTTGATCGGGTTGATCAATTTTTTTTGTGTGCAGTCCTCCTCAAGTTTAGCTTTCATCCACACTGGATTGACCTTGTCTACAATTGTATATCCACTCCATTTTTTTTTATCCTAAAAAATAGGTCCCCAGATGGGTATTTCCAAAGCGCCAGAGGCCTTAGACAGGGCGATCCTTTATCCCCCATCCTTTTCATTCTTTTGGCGGAGGTTCTAAGTTGCTCCATGAAAGAGGCTCTTCATTAGAACAAGATTTCTGGCATTTTACCAACTTCTAGAGTTGATCCTGTCACTCATCAGCAATTTGTGGATGACACCCTCATCTCCACTGGGGCGTCCATTGCCCAAGCCAAATCGATCAAGTGGATCCTATCCCATTATGAGCAAGGTGCAGGGAAAAATGTCAATTACATCAAGAGCAAAATCTATTTTATTAACACTCCCCTATGTAGGCAAATTCAGATTACTAGAATTCTTGAATGCACTATTGATTCCCTGCCTATGTCCTATATAGGGTTACCTCTATCTTATAGTGAGTGGGCAAGTGGGGATATGTGGAACATGATTCTTGAGCGCCTTCACAAGAAACTTAGAACTTGGAAGGGCAAACTCCTATCGCAAGCCAAAAAATCCACCCTTACCAAAGCTTGTCTTCAGGGGATCCCGACCTACTTCATGTCGGTGTTCATGCTTTTGATTACAGTTCACTCCAAATTGAGAAGATTCAGAGGACCTTTATATGGTCTGGAAGCGAAGAGAAATCTAGACTCCCCCTTGTTTCCTGGGACAAGGTGTGTTCAAGGATATACCAAGGCGGTCTGGGGTTGAGAAGATTAAGACTTATGAATTTGGCTTTGATAGAGAAGCACGCTTGGAGGATTATATCTAGCAACCCAGTGGAGTGGGTTAAGCTGGTTAAAAAGAAGTATCTTGGCCCCATTTCCTTCTTGGATGCTGAGACCTCCTCTGTGGTGTCGACCTTTTGGAAATTTGTGCTCCAAATTTGGCATTTGATTAGCCTGGGAGCCTACTGGATTTGGGTGATGGCAACCTCATTTTATTTTGGAAGGATAGGTGGACAACTAAAGAAGCCCTTGGGTCGAGGGTAGATCTCACTAGGCTGAGAGGTTTGACTGACCCTAACTCCCAACTCAGGGTGGCAGAGTTCATATACTGAAGCACCCATTTTCCTCGATGGAAGATTCCAGTTGTGGAGGGGTTTAATAATGAGGTTACCTTTCTTGCAAATATCCTCCAATCAGTTTTAATTCCTTTTGTCAATAGGAATGGCAGAATCATCTGGAGTGGTACAGAGGATGGGATTTTTTCTATTAAATCAGCTTATGAGTTTCTTACCACCAAGACTGCTCTGGACTACAGGTGGAATATTGTGTGGAGGAAAGGAGTTGTCCCTAAAATCAACTTCTTTACATGGATTGCTTTCCACAACAAAGCCTTAACAATTGACAACCTTCACAAGAGAGGTTTTGCCTTCCCCAATAAGTTTTACTTATGTCTTGCAGATTGCGAGATGAGGGATCATTTATTCTTGCATTGCCCATTTTCCCACTCTATTCTTAGTATTATCCTACCCTCCTTCCAAATCCTATGGTGCTCTCCCCATTCCCTCAGAGATGCTTTGAAGAACACAAGCTTATACTGAGAGGGGGGTGAACAGTATAAGACCTCTTTTTACTTTTTCCATTATACTTCAAAATAGTAAAGCAATATACCCAAAGCAATATCAAAGCAATGCACAATATCATCCACAAAGTGACACCAATTTTAACGTGGTTCACCCAGAATGGTTGGGCTACGTCCACAAAACTTTTCTCTAAAAGTTATCTCAAAGTTCTTTGGGAATCCTTCCCAATTACAATGTTTATGAGCCTCGGCCCAAAGGAGATACCTTCCCCCAATCAGAATTTATGAGCCTCTGCTCAAAGGAGATACCTTCCCCTCTGCTCTGGAAATGATCCCTCAGAAGATCAACTGCCTCTACCTCTTGCCAGCACGTGGAACTCCTTTCCACCGAAGACCTCCTATCCTCAATGCTTAGCCTAAGAGACCTCTGCCTTCTATGATCACGTCCACAGCAGCTCAACAACTTGTACCAAACACAGTCAGTCGGTCTAGTACAAGTCTTCCTCTGTCTGTCAGATCTGTCCAACTCTTGAACAAATCAATCCTCTGCATACAAGCCTTCTCAAAGACTTGCCAAATCTGTCCTCAGGTTCTTCTCATAGAACCAGTGCACCTCTATCCTCAAGTTCTCTGATAGAACTATCAAACTCAGCTCACAAGTCCTCTGCTAGGACCTGTCCAAATCTGCTCACAAGTCCCCACCGAAACCTATCCAAAAACTGCTCACAAGTCCCCACCGAAACCTGTCCAAAAACTCAGCAAGCTCACCAAGAAAACTTTCTTAGTAGGAAATCACAAAGTGAATTGTTAGAGACCCAATGTGATTTGTCAAACTCATAGAAGCATAAAGAGAATTGTTAGAGACTCAATATGTTCTATACTCAACTCCCAATCTCAAAACTCAACTCAAATCAACTCAGCTCAATCTCAATCTCAAATCTGAAAACTCAACTCAATATCTGAAATGGATAGGATAGAATGCTTTCTTTCAAGAACATGAAACCCCAACAATTGCCAACTATGCAAAGAATCACATAACAATGATACTCATGTTCTTTTCACCATCAATTAGGGCTTCAACAACAATGCTCATCAACCAAGGTTCAATCAACACCATTTAACTCAAAACACAACCTTGAAGCATTTCACAATCAACATTAGAAAAGGAAACAAGTAGAACTCCTTTTCTCTCCAACATTATTTGAACAAAAAGCATCCACCAACTCAAATCACCAAGCACAAAACAACTTTTCAAATCATCAACAAAGAAGTAAGCCCAACACTTTAACCAAGTAAAGAATAGCTTGATTATAACCAATTTAATGAAAGCTAATGTCAATCTCAAAGCTGCCCACTTAAGGTTTCACAACTTCACACAAGAAGCAATTCTAACCTTAAAACATCATGCTTTCATTTCCATAATCAACCAAAAGCACTCTCAACATTACAAGAAATATTTATCCCTTATACACCTTATTTCTCCCTTATAGTCTTATCAACAATAAACTTTATCTCTCATAAGAATGCAATAAGATAATGCAAACAACACCTTAAAAAGAATCTTTTATCAAAATAAAGCAAGCTTCAAACTCCTTATAACTCCTAAGCTATTTTTCTCTCTAATAAACTTCCTCCATCCACAAAATACACTAGCAAAAATTAATTTCGAAAATACCTTGGCCAACACCAAAAATCGTGCTATGGAGAAATTGCGCACGAACTCTAACACCACCCGCTACATCCACTTCAACGAAGAAAAACCCTTTCACGTTATTCGAACATGGAACCTCCCATTCGGGTAGCGCGCCAACAGCCTAGCCGCTACCGGTGCACCAAAGGCGTCCGGTGAGGTTTGAACCTCACTCTGTTTCCCTTGTACCTTCTGTGCTAGGGCTAAAATAAATAGTAGGCCTCCCTATCTTCTGACGTGAATGACGATGACGAAACCTTACGACGGATACAAAAAATGAATGACGGATATCCGAACAACGGATCACGAAATCTCAGCGAAGAAGAAATCGAACATCAGATCGCGAAATCACAGCGAGCAACACTTTTCAAAAATGCGGATGGGATAATCTTTGATCTTCATCGTGGGAGATTTATATGCATATTTCCCATAAACTCTTGACGTCGGCGAGGAGTTTAACACGTCGATGGAGGAGTTTAACACGTCGACGGAGGTCTTGGCTAGCGCCCACAATCTTAGAACATAGCGCCATCAAAGTTAAGACATTTGCGCCATGGGTTAGGAGAACCCAATGCAAACAATAAATTAATATTTATTTAAAAATAATTAAAAGGAACCTTAACAAGGTTTTTAATTATTTAAATAAATACTTCCTCCTGGACCCAAATGCATTAAACTAATGCATCCACCTGTAATCTTTAAACCTGCCAACTGTCATGTCGTAACCTTCATCAAAACAAATTGTTTGACATCAAATCAAATTCCTTCAAGAGCTTCTTGACATCAATGACAACTTATACACTTGAGCAAAGGCAATGTACCCAAAGTACCCAAAATTGCCAACAATCTCCCCCTTTGTCATTGATGGCAAACCTTTACTGAAAACACTTCTCAAGAGCCAAAACTGAAACCAACTGTGCTAACAATTGACCAACTGTGCCCACAACTGAGAATCTTCCTTTGAAGTTTTGCTCCCCCTGACTTGAAGCTCTCCTCTTCACTTTGAAGCTCTCCCCCTTACTCATATCTCTCCCCCTTTGTCATCAATGGCAAAGGGTCACCTTTGGGGCTCGGGACTAAGAATGAGCCTCTTAGCTTAGTCCCTCCCCCACCTCCTGATGAGGTGATTAATTCTGGGGTGGGAGTAAAACTCCCATTAGGCATTGATCATCATCAGCATCTATAACTTCCTTGTCGGGCCTTCTCTTGAACTCTTTGCCCATATTCCTGTTCTTGTCATTGTTCTTGTTCTTGTTCTCATCCCTGTTCTTGTCCATGCCTTGATCCTTGGACCTGATCATGCCACTGTTCCTGTTCCTGTATTCTGGAATTTCAGCTCTACACTGTCTGATTATGTGACCTTCATTGTTGCACTTGAAACACTTGACGATGTTGTTTCTCTGAGGTAAACCTGATCTTTGAATCCACCAGTTCTGACCAAACCTATTCTGACCAAACCTATTCTGACCAAACCTGTTCTGACCAAACCTATTCTGACCAAACCTGTTCTGGCCAAACCTGTTCTGACCAAACCTGTTCTTGTTATTTGCCTTGCAATAAACTGCCTTGTGCCCAAACTATTGACAAGAGTAGCAATACCCTTGAAAGTAACTAGCACTTCTGAAACTGTCATTTACCTCCTTCACTTGAGCCATGCAATGTGAAGCCATGTGACCAAACTTGTGACAAGCAAAACATCTGCCTTGAAACTTTCCTTTATTTGACCTCTTAGGTTCTGAAAACTTCTTCTCATTCTGAATTCTGTTTTCTATTTCTGTGCATCTATCATTCAAGGACTCCTTTTCTGAAATACTTTCCTCATCGGAACTCTCTTCCTTTTGGAGTCTCTTACTAGACTCTCCAACTTGTTCCTTGTGTGGCTTAACAAAACCAAGGCCTATTTTATCTGTTGTCTTTCTTTGACCTTTGATGAGTGACTTAACCTTTTTGGAGCTATCTTGAAACCTGTAAAGCTTATCCTTGTACTCTTTAGTTTCCTCTTTCAAAGAAGCCATTTTCTGTTCTAACTCACTATACTCAAGAACCTTAGACTCTAACTCATCCTTGAGTTCCTGTGTCTTAGCTATAGAGAAGTCAAGACTTTCTATAAGATCATCTCTCTCCATACAACATTCATCTAACTTATCCTTGAGTCTAGCATTCTTCTTTCTTTCCTTTTTCAAAGCACTAAGAGCACTAATAAGTTCACCTTCAAGATCTACTTCACCTTCCTCTATATCTTCCTCTATTTGTTTGCTTTTTGAATCATCAAAGCCTTTTTCAGATTTCTTATCACTAGAGGTGCTACCCTTTTCAAAAACCATACATGCATCTTCCTTATAGTTTTCTGAAGCATCCTCATACATACTAGAAACCAAATCATTATTTGTGCAATCATCCTCAAGGTGACCAAAGTTTCCACATCTAAGACATTTCATGATAATGAATCTATGTTTCGGTTCTTCCTCTTTTTCGATATGAACAACATCTCATTTTCATTATCACTTGAAGAACTTTCACTATCACTACTAGAACACTTACTTGCTTTGTCTAGGTAGAAACTCTTCTTGTGCTTGTGAGAATACCTCTTTCCTTGATTGTTGTGCTCATCTTTGTTCTTCCTGTGATGCTTGTGCTTTTCAGAATCCTTGCTCTTAGAATCTTGTTTATCTTCATCACTTTCATTCTTGGGAACAGTATAGTCAGTAGCATAATGACCAAACTTTCCACAATTGAAACATCTTATATTTTTCATACTTTTGTGCTTTCTAGAGAACTTGCCTTTCTTGCTGTAATATGCCTCTTCATCACTAGAAGACTCATCACTATCTTGAAGTTGTTTACCCTTGGATTTCTTGGTAGCCTTGAAAGTTGCCTCTTTCTTGACATCAACCTTCACTTGAGTTCTCAACTCAAATGCTGCAAGTATACTATGGAGCTCATCCTTTTTCAACTTATCCAAATCTTTAGCTTCCTCAATAGCAGAAATATTTTCACTAAATCTATTAGGAAGAGATCTTAAAATCTTATCACAAACATCATTTTCAGCAAGCTCAAGACCTAAGTCTTTCATGGAGTTAACAACCTCATCCATACGAAGCATGTAGTCACTAATATTTTCATCATCATTCATCTTGAGTTGTTCAAACATACCTTTGAAGTGTCTCAACTTGGCCTTTCTGACATTTGTATCACCTGTATGAACCACCTTCAATTGATTCCACATTTCACTAGTTGTCTTGCAGTGAATCACTTTGGTGAGATCTGCTTTCTGTAAGCCTTTCAGGATTGCATTCATTGCTTTTGAATTGTTGTGATGTAGGAGCCTTTCTTCTTTAGTATTAGGACCATGTTCAGGAATAGTGTACTCATCTTCAATCACTTCCCAAACCTCATTCCCAAGTGCCATTAGATGAACCTTCATCCTTGCACTCCAAAGACCAAAATCTGACCCATCAAGAATAGGTCTTGCATTGCCACTTGAATGATCCATTGTGTTCTTTACTAGCTTTTCCTTCAAGCTGTTAAACTTTTCGAAGGCACCTGCTCTGATACCAATTGAAGAACACAAGCTTATACTTGAGAGGGGGGTGAACAGTATAAGACCTCTTTTACTTTTTCCATTATACTTCAAAATAGTAAAGCAATATACCCAAAGCAATATCAAAGCAATGCACAATATCATCCACAAAGTGACACCAATTTTAACGTGGTTCACCCAGAATGGTTGGGCTACGTCCACAAAACTTTTCTCTAAAAGTTATCTCAAAGTTCTTTGGGAATCCTTCCCAATTACAATGTTTATGAGCCTCGGCCCAAAGGAGATACCTTCCCCCAATCAAAATTTATGAGCCTCTACTCAAAGGAGATACCTTCCCCTCTGCTCTGGAAATGATCCCTCAGAAGATCAATTGCCTCTACCTCTTGCCAACACGTGGAACTCCTTTCCATCGAAGACCTCCTATCCTCAATGCTTAGCCTAAGAGACCTCTGCCTTCTATGATCACGTCCACAGCAGCTCAGCAACCGGTACCAAACACAGTCAGTCGGTCTAGTACAAGTCTTCCTCTGTCTGTCAGATCTGTCCAACTCTTGAACAAATCAATCCTCTGCATACAAGCCTTCTCAAAGACTTGCCAAATCTGTCCTCGGGTTCTTCTCATAGAACCAGTGCACCTCTGTCCTCAAGTTCTCTGATAGAACTATCAAACTCAGCTCACAAGTCCTCTGCTAGGACCTGTCCAAATCTGCTCACAAGTCCCCATCGAAACCTGTCCAAAAGCGTTCACAAGTCCCCACCGGAATCTGTCCAAAAACTCAGCAAGCTCACCAAGAAAAACTTTCTTAGTAGGAAATCACAAAGTGAATTGTTAGAGACCCAATGTGATTTGTCAAACTCATAGAAGCATAAAGAGAATTGTTAGAGACTCAATATGTTCTATACTCAACTCCCAATCTCAAAACTCAACTCAAATCAACTCAGCTCAATCTCAATCTCAAATCTGAAAACTCAACTCAATATCTGAAATGGATAGGATAGAATGCTTTCTTTCAAGAACATGAAACCCCAACAATTGCCAACTATGCAAAGAATCACATAACAATGATACTCATGTTCTTTTCACCATCAATTAGGGCTTCAACAACAATGCTCATCAACCAAGGTTCAATCAACACCATTTAACTCAAAACACAACCTTGAAGCATTTCACAATCAACATTAGAAAAGGAAACAAGTAGAACTCCTTTTCTCTCCAACATTATTTGAACAAAAAGCATCCACCAACTCAAATCACCAAGCACAAAACAACTTTTCAAATCATCAACAAAGAAGTAAGCCCAACACTTTAACCAAGTAAAGAATAGCTTGATTATAACCAATTTAATGAAAGCTAATGTCAATCTCAAAGCTGCCCACTTAAGGTTTCACAACTTCACACAAGAAGCAATTCTAACCTTAAAACATCATGCTTTCATTTCCATAATCAACCAAAAGCACTCTCAACATTACAAGAAATATTTATCCCTTATACACCTTATTTCTCCCTTATAGTCTTATCAACAATAAACTTTATCTCTCATAAGAATGCAATAAGATAATGCAAACAACACCTTAAAAAGAATCTTTTATCAAAATAAAGCAAGCTTCAAACTCCTTATAACTCCTAAGCTATTTTTCTCTCTAATAAACTTCCTCCATCCACAAAATACACTAGCAAAAATTAATTTCGAAAATACCTTGGCCAACACCAAAAATCACGCTATGGAGAAATTGCGCACGAACTCTAACACCACCCGCTGCATCCACTTCAACGAAGAAAAAACCCTTTCACGTTATTCGAATGCGAAACCTCCCGTTCGGGTAGCGCGCCAACAGCCTAGCCGCTACCGGTGCGCCAAAGGCGTCCGGTGAGGTTTGAACCTCACTCTGTTTCCCTTGTACCTTCTGTGCCAGGGCTAAAATAAATAGTAGGCCTCCCTGTATTCTGACGTGAATGACGACGATGAAACCTTACGACGGATACAAAAAATGAACGGCGGATATCCGAACAACGGATCACGAAATCTCAGCGAAGAAGAAATCGAACATCAGATCGCGAAATCACAGCGAGCAACACTTTTCGAAAATGCGGATGGGATAATCTTTGATCTTCATCGTGGGAGATTTATATGCATATTTCCCATAAAATCTTGACGTCGACGAGGAGTTTAACACGTCGGCAGAGGAGTTTAACACGTCGACGGAGGTCTTGGCTAGCGCCCACAATCTTAGAACATAGCGCCATCAAAGTTAAGACATTTGCGCCATGGGTTAGGAGAACCCAATGCAAACAATAAATTAATATTTATTTAAAAATAATTAAAAGGAACCTTAACAAGGTTTTTAATTATTTAAATAAATACTTCCTCCTGGACCCAAATGCATTAAACTAATGCATCCACCTGTAATCTTTAAACCTACCAACTTGGGGTTTACAAAAGACCTTTGAAACTGTCATGCCGTAACCTTCATCAAAACAAATTGTTTGACATCAAATCAAATTCCTTCAAGAGCTTCTTGACATCAATGACAACTTATACACTTGAGCAAAGGCAATGTACCCAAAGTACCCAAAATTGCCAACATGGTTTCCACAAATGGCCTAATCCTTTCAAGAATCCCAAAATTTGCTTCCTCCTTGAGGCCTCCTTCCATCATTCAATTTGGCAAATTTGGTTAGAGAGGAATACCATAATATTTTGCAGAGCTCCTAGAGGGCCCCCTTCTATTGCTCAAAGGGCTTTGTCCTACGCCATCGATAATTCTATTGCTGTTCCCAGTCCCCGTACCTACCTTCCAAGCGAAGAAGTGATTATCAAAATGATGAATCTCTGGCCGTTTCTAGAGGTTGTTAAAGGGCCCTGTCAAAGGAATATTTTTTGGACCAAACCCCCCATGGGGTGGATTAAATTAAACTTTTATGGAGTGGCTAATGGGAATCCTGGGCCCGCTGGTGCTGGGGGTGTTGTCAGAGATCATGATGGGAATCTTGTGATGGCCTATTGTGAAGATTTGGGCTCCCAGAAAAATCACTATGCCGAAGCCCGAGGCGCTCTGAAAGGTATTCGGATACTCTCTGAGGATCCTCAACCTCTTATTATTGAGGGTGACTCACTCAACATCATGAATTACATTCTTGGCACCAAAAATCCATCTTGGAAAGTCTACAACATCATCCTCGAGGCAAGAACGCTTCTCTCCTATCGTGGTAGGTGGAAAGCAAATCATACTTTGAGAGAAGGTAATTGCATGGCTGACCACATGGCCAACAAAGGGCTCATGACCATGTGTCAGGTTGTGTGGTGGTCTCACTTCCCATCTGAGGTGGAAAGGTTGGCCAGAGTAGACATCCATTCATGAAGCTTTCCTTGCGCAGTTTTTGGAAAGCCCCCTTCGACGAGTTTTGGTGTGGCATGGCAATTTTGTCTACTTAGCTGTCCATGGTGTCTTATCTGTTTTTCTTTCTTGGTTTCATTTCTTCGGGCTCTACTTGGTGTTCCTTTAGTTTTGTCCTATTTCTTTTTCATTTGGTTTCCAGGCCTAAAATCCCTTTTTACAGTTTCCAAGTCTTTAGCATTAGGATGGCTTTACTTGCAATTAGGCTTATTGTTACAACCAAGAGGTATGATGCATCATTAGAAATATGGCTAATTTTGTACATAAGTTTTTGGGATCCTCTATAAAATCCCACTGTTAATATATTAAAATAATTACCAAAAAAAATTGGCGGTTGCACCACAGACTGTGCAAGACTTACTGGATTTTTGTACTTATGTGATTGTTTTATACGATGACTTTGCATGATATATATTTCTTTGTTTTTGTTTTGGATTTTCTGATGACGATGTAAGAATGGGATGTACTGCAATTGTGTTAAAATGTAGTTAAAGTTTTTTGATACTCAGATGTTTTAACTAACTAGCCAAGACTGTACTTTTATCCTACAAGACTTTTGAACAAGGTATAAATCCGACTTGACTTTGACCAAGTTATTTCACATCCCTATGTGTGCAATTGAGTTCCTTTATGTGGTATTTGTCAAGATACCGCCAGTGCCAGATAGGCTATCAACCAAACCAATACTTAGGATCACCTAATTAGCTCCACTAACTCCTTTTTTGTATTTTTTCCGATTAATCTATGGTGTTATCTAGGATACCATGAGCTAGCTCATCCACATACAAACATTGATCTGCACACAAGTTAATGTGACAGATATATTGTCATGTGGGAGGTTTTATACCAGTGACTAATAGGCTATCCACCAAATGGATATTGAGGTTCACCTCATGACGTTCTGGATGCTGAGATTTCCAGGGATTCAAGTTCGACTCCCTTCTTTTCTTCAATTGTATTGGGATACTTGCTCTTCTATAGTGATAAAAATCATTGTTTATTTTTGTTTTTTGTTTTTTTGAGCAAGGGATTCGAATATTGAGTGATGAGAATCACTATTGCTTGTGCCTTTTGATGTATGCACTTGGTTTTGATGTCAAATTTTGGAGTTTTGACTTTTGCAAAAAGAAAATTGATGTTTGCAACCTTTTGAGAACTTGGGATTCTTGAGGAATTGGGTAGGGAAGATGCTTGTCTTTTTGCCAAATATTAGCATTCTTGGGGTCATTCGCACATGGGGATGAGCAAGATAACCTTTTCACTAGATGGTATCCTAGATTTCTTTGCAGGTTTCATCTTTTTTTTACACAACTTGGGAATTTTTTATGTGTTTTGACTTGTGTGGCGATGCTACGTAACGAGGTGTGATCCAGGTAAAACTCTACCTTTGTAAAATCTGTCTGACTTTGTATGGTTTGTGGATAGAAATATAAAAACAACTGAATGAAAAAAACCCTAGATACATTAGAAGATAACTGACTATGATATGGCAAAAAAATGTGAATGGCATTTATTTGCGATGAAATATTTACAAAGTAGAAAAATGTGGATACTGATGGAATTACCCGTGATTACAGTCTATGGTGCTTTCGACTGGTATGATCAACAAATATGTAAATGTATGTATGGGATGCCTAATGCAGCTATTATTTTTGTGTTTTCGATTGATTGATTTTTGTGAGTATTTTGAGTATGCATGAAAATGAGATGAAAAAGTTTTCTTTATTGTTTTGATGATTTTAGTATGCATGGAAATGAGATGTAAATTTTTGTTATTTTTGATGATTTTGTTGTCTTTGAATTTTATTTATGGTTGGTTCATTCCACGTGAGGGCGGACCAAGTGATTCTTTTGGATCCTTGGAGGTTTTGACCAAAGGGATTATGGGCACCTTTGGGACATTTTAGGGTTGACCAAGCGATTGCATGAATCCTTGGAGCTTTTTTGTTTGACCAAAGGGGTAATGGGAACCTTTGGGGCATTGGTGGGGTTGACCAAGCGATTGTGGGAATCCTTGGAGCATTTTGGTTTGACCAAAGGGTTTATGGATACCTTTGGGGAATTTTGGGATTGACCAAGCGATAATGGGAATCCTTGGAGCTTTTGGTTTGACCAAAGGGTTTGTGGACACCTTTGGGGCATTTTGGGGGTTGACCAAGATATTGCGGGAATCCTTGGAGCATTTTGGTTTGACCAAAGGGTTTATGGATACCTTTGGGTAATTTTGGGATTGACCAAAGGGATAATGGGAACTTTTGGAGAATTTTGGGGGGGTTTGACCAAGCGATTATGGAAATCCTTGGAGCTTTTGGTTTGACAAAGCAATTACGGGAATCCTTGGAGATTTTGGTTTGGGCTTTGGCTCTTTTAAATATGGAATGGCCTCAAATGACTGATGTTCAAGGGTTATAGTTCCTTTATTTCATCAAGAGAGGCTAGCCGGTATGTTCCTGGTCTAATTTTATTGTCAATCACATACGGACCTAACCAGTTTGCCATGAACTTGTCCCTGAGATGGAGCGGCAAGTTAGAATTATGTTGGTTCTCTTTTAGTACCAGGTCACCAACCTAAAATTCCCTCAAGTGAAATTTCATGTTGTATGCTTTCTTAAGTCACTCTTAGGAAATACGCAAATTCTCAAGAGCATTGATGCGTCGTTCGTTGAGTAATGTAATATGGTCTAACCGGGCCTACCGTGCAGTGTCATCATTGATGAACTCTTGCATTGATATGTGCAGGGAAATAATTTCCAACTCGAGAGGCATGACTACCTTAGAGCCATACACAAGCAAAAATGGAGTTTCCCTAAAGGGCATCCGAATGCTAGTACAATATGCCCAAAGAGCAAGTGGGATCTGAATGTACCAATCCTTATGACTAGCTACGAATGTCTTTCTGAGGATGGCGACTAGCATTTTGTTTGATATCTCTACTTTCCCATTTGCCTGCAGATAATAGGGTGTCAAAAAACTGTGCTAAATTTTGTATTTTGTGGTCAAAGCATGCATGTATTTTTCTTGAATGACATCCCATTATCCGAGATTATCTTGGATGGAATACCAAAACGACATATGATGTTATGTAAAATGAACTCCGAAATGCGGGTTCTAGTCATAGAGGTAAGAAGAATTGCTTCCACCCACTTGGTGAAGTACTTTGTGGTCATTATGATGAATGTGTGACAACCTGACGATATAGGGGAGATCTTTTGGATTAGATATAAGCCCCACTGCAAGAATGGCCAAGCCTATTGGATCGGCTGCAAGGCCTAAGAAGGTACATGTGTCAAATTAGCATGGTGTTGACACTTCACACACTTCCTTACATAAGCACAACAATATCGCTCTAAATATGTCCAATAATAGCCCATGTAAAGAATGTGCTTTGTGATGGCCATACCGCTGAAGTGGCCACCACATGTACCATCATGTGCTTGGGTGATCACCAAAGTGGACTCCTACTGGTCCAAGCAACGAAGGAGGATTCCTTCGTAGCTGCAGTGGTACAAAATGTCTCCTAGAAAGATATGTTTTGCTGCTTTCTATTTGAATGATATTTTCATGGCATGTGACAATCCAAGTGGGAGGTTTCCTAGCTTGAGGTAATCTTGTATGGGTGTATACCAATCTCGCTGATCGAAAAACTCAATAGTATGAACAACCAATCCCTCTTGAAGTTCATCCTTAGAAAAAGATAAGCGGGAAAGAACTTGTAAGAATACCATTGTGTTGCTATTAAGGGGAGTAGGGGAGAAAAAGGACCCCCAGTTGGCATGATTCAGACAATCATGGATTCAAGAGAACTCGTCCAGGGATGGTTCAATCTGGATCAAGTGGATTACTAGCATTAAGTCAGAGCTTGCACACTCCATCACGGATTGTGATAGTGTTTTGACTTGAATGGTTGTCATATCACTAGAATTGTCTTACGGGATTAGTGACCCCAAGGAGGCCATAGTGTTCGCAAAATGATTCGATGATCAAGGGAGTGCCTCAATGTTTTACCATTCAATATTTTCCATGAATTTATCCACAAGGGCTTTATAGGCCTGCAAAATGGTGCATTTACATTGGAATACCCTTTTCACTTGGTTAACGATTAACAATGAATCACCAAAGATATTCAAACATTTGATTTTCATGGTGATGGCTGTATGAAGACCTATGAGCAAGGATTCATATTCGACATTGTTAATGGTGCATGGGAAATCAATTTTAAATGATATAGGCATTGGAGCCCCTTGCGGTATGAAGAATACGATTCTCGCGCCACCCCCTTGCTCACATTTAGAACCATTGAAAAATAGGGTTATGTCAGCCTGTGACTCAGGCTCATCAGAATCTAGTGATTCTAAGACATGGAAGACCCCATCATCGGGTAGCTCTATTTTTAGAGGTTGATCACATTTGAGAGGAGCCTCTACTAGTTGACCTTTGATGGACTTCTATCCAATGAATTCGATGTCAAACTTCGTCAACAACATGATCCATTTCACCGTGTGGCTACTATGATAAGTATGACTCATCATGTATCACAATGGATTCTCCTTAGACACAACATACATCATGTTGCTCAACATGTAATGGCATAAATTTTTGGTAGCAAACACCACTGCCAAGAAGAGCTTCTCAACGTATGCATAGTTAAGTTCATAACTGACCAAGGTGTGGCTAAGATAGTAAGTAGCCTATTCTTTGTGTAGTTCATTTTTTTGGGCTAGCATGGTGCCCAGTGCCACCTTAGTAGCTGATATGTATAAGTAGAATGACACTCCTAGTCTAGGTGGTGCCAATATTGGCAGTGAAGCCAAGTATTGTTTAATGTCATTGAAGGCTGACTGGCACTTGTCATCCCAATGAAATGCTACCCCCTTGTGCAATAATGTATTCATGGTTTGGTACTTGTCAGATAATTGTGCTATGAAGCACTTGATTGACGTGACCTTTCCCTGCTGTCTTCTAAGCTACTTGATGGTAGTTGGGAGAAGCATTTCAAGGATTGCCTTGACTTTGTTTGGGTCCACCTCGATGCATCGCTTTGAGACTATGAAACCCAAGATTTTTCTAGATGTGATGCCAAATACACACTTCTTAGGGTTTAGTCTAACTTTGTGTTCGATGAGGTGATCGAGGATCTTGCTTAAGTCATCGAGATGATCTGGGCGTAAAAGAGATTTGGCCAACAAATCATCCATGTAATCTTCCAAAGATTTATGCATGTGATCATGGAAGATGTATGTCATGGAACATTGGTAGGTGGCACCAAAATTTTTAAGGCCAAAGGGCATGACTTTATAACAAAATGTCCCCCAAGGCATTGTGAACGCCGTTTTTAGTTGGTCCTCGGGATTGATACGAATCTGATTATATCCCGAGAAACCATCCATGAGGGAAAGAATTTTATGACCTGTTGTGGTGTCTACCAATGCATCGATTCTAGGCAAGGGGAAATCATCCTTAGGACTCACTTTGTTTAGATTTCTAAAATTAGTGCATATGCAAATCCTCCCATCAAGATTTTTGATGGGCACCATGTTGGACAACCATGGTGGGTAATCCATGCAGATGATAAATTGTGCATCCAATAGCTTTTGCAATTCGTCTTTGACCATTAAGGCCACTATTGGGTGCATCTTATGTAGTTTTTGCTTAACTGGCTTGAATTTCGGATCAAGCTTTAGATTATGTGTGACTAGCTGTGGATCTAGCCCCGACATGTCTTTGTACAACCATGCAAAAACCTCCATCTTCTCTTTGAGAAGGACAATGTAGTTGGCATGCTCTTCAAGGGATATAATTACCCCCAAATTGATTATTTGTGGATTCATTGGATCAGAGCCGATGTCTACATCAGTTGTCTCCTCAACTGACATGTGGGATCCATCCTCCAACTGATGTGGAGTTGGGATCAAGTGGATATCAGTCACTGAATTCAAATCTGCTATTGAGCAAGGTGCAGAAAAAGAATTGCAAAAGTATTGTCATTGTTGTCAACACAGTCAGATTGATGCAGATTCGATGCAGGTCGAGTCCAGATCAAGTGCAAAAAGTTTCAAGGAAAACAGAGGTGACCCAGATTCAGAAACTGGCAAAAAGAGACAAGGAAGAAAACTGTCGCGATATCGCGACATGTTTTCTGTCGCGATTTCGCGACATGGTCGAGGAGAGAGAAGGCACAGCCGAAAATGTCGCGATTTCGTGACATGTCGAGTTTTCGTTGAGGAGAGAGAAAATGTGTCGCGATTTCGCGACAAAAAGTAGGAGAGAGAAAATGCACGCCAAATTGTCGCGATTTCGCGACATGTCCGAGGAGAGAGAAGATGCGAGCAAAACTGTCACGATTTCGCGACATGTCCGAGGAGAGAGAAGATGCGAGCAAAACTGTCGCGATTTCACGACATGCTGGAAGAGAGGGAAGCAAGGTGAAAAGATGTCACGATTTCGCGACATAAATGGAGAAAAGGAGCTAGCAACGAAAAGTGTCGCGATATCGCGACACGTCGGGTTTTCGCGACCCGAAGAGGAGAGAGAATGCTCAGCAACAAAGGTGTAGCGATATCGCTACATGTTGAAATGAATGGAAACAAAGGTGTAGCGATATCGCTGCATGATGAAAATTCATGGCACAAAGGTGTAGCGATTTCGCTACAATCAGGAAGTGCAGAAAACAAAGATGTAGCGATTTCGCTACAAGTAAAAAGACACAAACAAGAAGATGTAGCGATTTCGCTACATGTTGAAACAAAGAGAAACTAAGGTGTAGCGATTTCGCTACATGTTGAAACAAAGAGAAACTAAGGTGTAGCGATGGCGCTACATGTTGAAACAAAGGGAAACTAAGGTGTAGCGATTTCGCTACTAGTCAAAAGTGTAGAACTGAAAGATGCAACAATGATATTACAAGTCAAAATTTCATGAAAAGAGGCAAGGTGAAAACACAAGGCACAAAGATGTAAAAATTTCGCCATTGCATGAAGCATAGTGTCACGATTTCGCGACATGTTCCTTTTTCGTTGCTGCTGGCAAAGAAGAGTGTACGGAAGCCGAAAGTGTCACGATTTCACGACAAGAAGGATGATGACGTCAGCAAAGTTGAAAAGTGTCACGATTTCATGACAGGATGAAAGGAAAGCTGCTGGAAGGAAGCGTCGTGATTTCGCGACATGCTTAAGGATGACGTCAGCAAATGTTGAAAGTGTCGCGATATCGCGACAAGATGCAGGGAAAGCTTGCAAGAGCCAAAACGGTCACGATTTCGTGACATGCTTAAGGATGACGTCAGCAAAAGTTCTAAGTGTCGCGATATCGCGACATGAACAGAAGGAAAGCTTTCAAAGCCAAAATGGTCACGATTTCACGACAGCATTGAGGATGACGTCAGCAAAAGTTCAAAGTGTCACGATTTCGCGACATGAGCGGGGGAAAAGCTTTCAAGGCCAAAATGGTCACGATTTCACGACAACCTTCAGGGTGACGTCAGCATAAGTTAAAAGTGTCACGATATCGCGACAGGTAACAGTCTGGCAGGTAAAACCCACAGGAGCATGCAAGGTGACACGTGTCGAAAAAGTAGACAGGAAAATCATGCAGCCAGTTACGTAAAATGTAACTGATGTCAGATCTACAGTTACAGATTGACAAGTGTCAATCATGCATTCGAACAGCCGTTTGCATGTATTCGAAGAATCAAATATAAAGTATCGAAAGGTTTTCGAAAAGTCTTTTTTATAGCTTTCGAACGGTCGCACTCATGGAATCGAACAGACATTTTGCTTGTCTTCAAAGAGCCGAATATGAAGGATCAAGATATGCTTTTTGAGAAGATATGGTTTGTAGCATTCAAAATAGCCATACTACAAGAAATTGAAACACCGTATTGCAGGGTTTCGAACAGTCATTTTCGAACAGCCACTTATGGTTGAATGAAGTGCATGGAATTCGAACAGTTGGAGAAGGTGTATGTGATTCGATTGCATGCAGGATTGAAAGGTTATAAAAGAATAATCGTACAGAGAAGATGTTGTCATTGTTAGAGAGAAATTGTTGTAAAAGGAGGGTTAGAAAAGAATCAAGAGAAAAATAAGCAGAGCCGTGAGAGTGTGTAGAGTTGGGTTAATTGCAGACCAGTCAGGGTCGTGCATGAAGTGAAGACATTTTTATGTCATTCTAAATTGATCAGAATTGCAGTCCAAGTTGGTGCTTGGTACTAGGAGTTGGTGCTCCATCTATTGCAAGCAGAAAATTACAGGGGTTGGTGCTCCTTCCAGTTGGTGCTTGGTAAAGTATTTGTAAAATTGATTTTGCAAAGACTGGATTTGGATTGGAGTCCAAGCAGTCATTTTTGAGGAGTAGCCAAATTGGTGAACCTCGGTATATTGAGTGTTGTGGTGTGCTCTCTTGTTCAAGTTGTTTTTCAGTTGTCAAGTTCTCTTTATTTCATATTAAATGTTGTAGATATAAAAATTAATAGCTACACTGATTCACCCCCCCTCTCAGTGTCATTGTGTAATCATCAATTGGTATCAGAGCAAGGTTCCTTGTACAAGCTTAATCAGCTAAGGAGATCTTGGAAGGAACAATGGCAGGTGGTGAAGGATTTTCATCCAACAAAGCTCCCTTATTTGATGGAACAAATTACACCTTCTGGAAACTCAGAATGCAAACATATCTGAGTGCATTGGGATACGATATTTGGGATTCTGTAGATAGTGGATACAAAGCACCCACTACCCCTCCAACAGATACCGCTGAGAAAAAGAAATTTGAAAACAACTCCAAAGCTAAGAATGCCATAATGTGTGGGCTTGTTGACAGTGAACTGATAAGAGTCATGAGTTGTAAATCAGCAAAAGACATGTGGGATAAATCGAAGAGCATCCATGAAGGAGACAATAAGATTAAGGAAGCAAAACTGCAAACTCATCGAGCACAGTTCGAAGCACTGCAAATGAATGAAGATGAAAACATAGAGACTTATATGCTGAGAGTCAACGAAATTATTAATGCAATCAGAGGACTCGGTGAAGAAATTGATGATGCAGTTGTTGTGAAAAAGGTTCTCAGAACACTTCACAAAAGATTTAACTCCAAAGTCTCTGCAATAGAAGAGGCAAAAGATCTAAACAACTTCAGCATGGATGAGTTGCATGGTTCCCTGACAGCATATGAAATGAGAATAGGACAAACCAAGTCTACAGACAAAGAAGCAACTTTTAAAGCACACAAGAATGTAAAAGCTGAACATGAATCTGAGGATGAAGGAACACTGGATGAAACGAAGCCAATTTTGTTCGAAAACTCACAAAAGGAAAAGGAAAATATAGAGGGAAGCTACCTTTTAAATGCTTCAATTGTGGAGGAGTCGGTCATTTTGCAGCCAAATGTCCAATGCAGGAGAGAACCAAAAATGGTGAAGGTTCACACCAAGAAAAAGGTGACTGGAAGAAGAAACAAAATTTCAGAAAGAACAACTTCAAGAAGAAAAGCTTCATAACCAAGAATGTCAGCAGTTTTGAAGAAAGCACAGATGAGGAGTCTGAAGAAGAAGGAGGTGAAGCTCTGTTCATGGCACTTGAAGAAGAAAGAACAGAGGAAAATCAGGAAGGTGATGAAAATTCCAAGGATGAAGTTGAAGTGTATTTGGAAGGAGAATTGGTTGCTGCACTTGAAGAGTTGAGTGCAGAAAGGAAGAAGAATAAAAATTTTTCAAAGAAATTAGAGAATGCCACAGACATAATAAACAATCTAAAAATACAGACAGAGGAATTCAAGAAAATGTCTGAAGTTCTTGATGAACAATTAACTGTAAAGACAGTTGAATGCAGCAAGCTAGAGGAAGACATTGTTAAGTTAAGGATGCAGTTAGAGGAGATGAATAGAAAATTGAACTGTTTTCATAAGTTTGAAGAAAGTACTGTAAAGCTGGATAAAATGTTAAATAACCAAAGGCCTTCTGGCATCAAATTTGGTTTAGGCTTTGATGAAGGAGAATCTTCAAAGGATTCAAAGAACTTGAATATAGAACCCATAAAGAAAGAAGAAAAGATCAGGGTTGAACCAGAAAAACAAAATCATGCAAAAGAAAACAATAATGCCGGATTCAAGAAGAATACTGACAAAGATGGATTCACAAAAGTCACACATCCGAGGAGGAGAAGAGTCATGGCTCCTACTTCAAACTTGCAAAGACCGGCACCCAGGTTTAATCATGCATTTTCTGGTTATTGTTTTAAATGCAATGCTTATGGCCATAAGATTTCAGATTGCAAGCATAATGTATCTCAAAGGAATTTTACCAGCAGAAATGTTTTTTCTCCTTTAATGAATTATGCGATTGAATGTTATAATTGTCATAATTTTGGACATATTGCTAGAAACTTCAGAAGCACTTTTGCATCAAATAATTATCAAGGTAGAAAATCTCAGCCAAGTGGGTTGAAACAAAACCAAAAATTTCTTGAAAAATAGGCACATGCTAATGAAAGGACAAAGGCAAAACAAGTAGCAAAATCTGCTATCAAACCAGAATGGAAAGAAAAGGAATCTTTGATTGTCCAGACTGCTTTTAAAGCTCAGAACAAATCAGCACCTTGGATACTTGACGATGGTTGTTCCAAGTCACATGACAGGTGACAAGCAAAAGTTTGAGAATTTACAGAATTATGAAGGTGGTTCTGTGAAATTTGGAAATAATGATGGAGCAAAGATTGTTGGAAAGGGATCAGTCAAGATCAGTGATGGCAATATAAAATCAAAAGAAGTCTTGTTTGTAATTGGCCTGAAGCATAACTTGCTAAGTGTAAGTCAAATATGTGACAGAGGTCATGATGTAATCTTCAAGAAGGAGGGCTGTGAAGTAAGAAAGACAAAAAATGGAAAGTTAATAGCCACTGGACTGAGAACTTCTGGAAATATGTATACACTTTCAGAAACTGCAGAAGGAACATGCTTGATTGGACAGGAAGATGAAAACTGGCTATGGCACAAGAGGCTTGGGCATATTAGTTTTGACAATCCGGCAAAAATCAGTTCAAAAAGAGAAGTTAGAGATATACCAAACATTGGCAAACCCGTAAATAGCATCCGTGAGTCATGCCAAAAGGGAAAACAAACCAGAGCCACTTTCAAAGCAAAAGAATACTTCACTAGCAAGCCATTAGAACTAATTCACACCGATCTATGTGGACCCATGAGAACTGAAAGCATAAATGGACACAAATATTTTATGTTGTGTATAGATGACTACTCAAGAATGACATGGGTACTATTTCTGAAACTCAAGTCAGAAGCCTTTGAAATGTTTAAAACCTTCAAAAATCTTGTTGAGAATCAATCAGGAAAAAGAATTAAATGCCTAAGATCAGACAGGGGAGGAGAGTTTATCTCCGAAGAATTTGCAGAATACTGTCAAAAACATGGGATAAGAAGACAGTTTTCAGCAGCTAGGACACCTCATGAGAATGGTGTTGTAGAAAGGAAGAATAGAACAATGGCAGGAAATGGCAAGGACAATGTCGCGAAAAAACAAAATAGTCGACAGATTTTGGAAAGAGGCAGTTCATACTGCAGTTTACATTCAAAACAGGTGCATGTTGAGACCACATGAAAGCAAAACAGCTTATGAGTTGTGGTTTGGCAGAAAGGCAAAAGCAAGACATTTCAAAGTATTTGGCAGCAAGTGCTACATAAAACGGATTGAAGATAACCTCGGTAAATTTGAAGATAGAGTTGATGAAGGTATCTTTCTCGGTTACTCAACAAAAAGCAAGGCATACACATGCTACAACAAGAGGTTGAAGAAAATTGTTGAAAGTGCTGATGTGAAAGTTGATGAAGGTAGAGAACAAGAAACTACTTATCAAGAAAACTACCCTATGTATGAAGAAGTCATTGAAGGTGATGATGAAAAAGAAACAGAGAAGAATCAGAAAATTGATCCAGATGGTGTAAAAACTGAATATGAAGAAGAAGAAAACAGGAAATTTAAAACAGGCAACTGGCAGAAAATTCATCCAAGTGAACAGATTATTGGGGATCCCACAGATGGTATTCAAACAAGAAGAACAACAGTGAGGAACTATTCTCTGTTATCTAGTATTGAACCTAAAAATGTTGTTGAAGCAAGCACTGATGAAAGTTGGATGAAGGCAATCAATGAAGAACTAGATCGGATAGAGAAAAACAATACCTGGGAATTAGTACCTAGACCAACAAATAAAAACATAATTGGCACTAAATGGGTTTTTAGAAATAAATTGAATGAAGATGGGCAGGTTGTCATAAATAAGGCAAGATTGGTATGTAAAGGCTATGCTCAGGTTGAAGGCATTGATTTTGAAGAAACTTTTGCACCGGTAGCCAGACTAGAGGCAATCAGAATGTTTCTGGCATTAGCAGTTCATAAAAACTTCAAAGTATATCAAATGGATGTAAAATCAGCATTTTTGAATGGAAAACTGGAAGAAGAGGTTTACATTGAACAACCAGATGGCTTCCAACTTGGTGACAATCCAGATTTTGTTTGCAGGTTAAAGAAAGCTTTATATGGATTAAAACAGGCACCCATGAGCATGGTATGCAAGGTCGGATAATTATCTAATTAAACAAGGGTTTAAGAAAGGTTTGGTGGATAGCAACTTATATGTCAAAACAGAGAAGGGTCATCTTATTGTTCTTGTTGTTTATGTAGATGACATAATATTTGGCAGCAGCATGGATGAATACCGCAAAGACATATCAATTAAAATGAAAAAAGAATTTGAGATGTCAATGATTGGTGAACTTTCTTATTTCTTAGGACTGCAGGTCAATCAAAATGAAAAAGGCATTTTTATTTCTCAAGTTAAATATGTAAAAGAAATGCTGAAAAAGTTCACAATGGAAGACAAGAACCGGTCAGCACTCCTATGACAACGAGTCGCAAGTTGAGCAAGGATGATAAATCCCCAGATGTAGATCAAACAATGTACAGGTCTATGATTGGAAGCTTGCTGTATTTAACAGCCACTAGACCAGATATATTACAAGCAGTATGTATGGTTGCAAGATTTCAAGCCAGTCCCAAAGAAACTCATGTAACAGCTGTAAAGAGGATCTTCAGATATCTCAAGGGCACTATGGATTATGGGTTGTGGTACCCAAAAGGTAAAGATTTCACTTTGATTGCATATTCGATGCAGATTGGGCAGGATGTATTGATGACCGAAAGAGCACAAGTGGAGGAGCATTTTATCTTGGTGACAGTCGGTAGCATGGCACAACAAGAAACAAGAATCGAGCTCTCTATCCACTGCAGAGGCAGAATACATTGCAACAACAACATGCTGTACACAGATATTATGGATGAGACAAACGTTGAAAGATCTTGGTATTCATTTCAAAGAGCCAATTTCAATTAAATGTGATAACACTAGTGCTATCAACATATCCAAGAATCCAGTAATGCATTCAAGAACCAAACATATTGCAATCCGATATCATTTCTTGAAGGATAAAGTTGCAGAAGGAGAGGTTAAATTGGATTTTGTTCCAACTACAGAGCAAGTAGCTGATATATTCACAAAACCTTTGCCAAAGGAAGTATTTGAATACCTTCGGAAGAAGTTGGGAGTAGTCACACCACCCAAGCACTGACTAGCTATGGGAAACACATTCTCAGGGGGAGCATTCAAACTTTTTAAGTCTGAGAATGTTGTGCATAGACTCAGGGGGAGTCTACAGCAGCCCTTTGGTATTATTGGCAAAGGGGGAGAAGAAATTAAGCAAGGTTGCAGTGTGTTGCCAACAATTCCAAAGGGGGAGATTGTTGAGCAAGGTGCAGAAAAAGAATTGCAAAAGTATTGTCATTGTTGTCAACACAATCAGATTGATGCAGTTCAGAGGTCAGTCAGATCAAGTGCAGAAAGTTTCAAGGAAAACAGAGGTGACCCAGATTCAGAAACTGGCAGAAAGAGACAAGGAAGAAAACTGTCGCGATATCGCGACATGTTTTCTGTCGCGATTTCGCGACATGGTCGAGGAGAGAGAAGGCGCAGCCGAAAATGTCACGATTTCGCGACATGTCGAGTTTTCGTTGAGGAGAGAGAAAATGTGTCGCGATTTCGCGACAAAAAGTAGGAGAGAGAAAATGCACGCCAAATTGTCGTGATTTCGCGACATGTCCGAGGAGAGAGAAGATGCGAGCAAAACTGTCGCGATTTCGCGACATATCCGAGGAGAGAGAAGATGCGAGCAAAACTGTCGTGATTTCGCGACATGCTGGAAGAGAGGGAAGCAAGGTGAAAAGATGTCACGATTTCGCGACATAAATGGAGAAAAGGAGCTAGCAACGAAAAGTGTCGCGATATCGCGACACGTCGGGTTTTCGCGACCCGAAGAGGAGAGAGAATGCTCAGCAACAAAGGTGTAGCGATATCGCTACATGTTGAAATGAATGGAAACAAAGGTGTAGCGATATCGCTGCATGATGAAAATTCATGGCACAAAGGTGTAGCGATTTCGCTACAATCAGAAAGTGCAGAAAACAAAGATGTAGCGATTTCGCTACAAGTAAAAAGACACAAACAAGAAGATGTAGCGATTTCGCTACATGTTGAAACAAAGAGAAACTAAGGTGTAGCGATTTCGCTACATGTTGAAACAAAGAGAAACTAAGGTGTAGCGATGGCGCTACATGTTGAAACAAAGGGAAACTAAGGTGTAGCGATTTCGCTACTAGTCAAAAGTGTAGAACTGAAAGATGCAGCAATGATATTACAAGTCAAAATTTCATGAAAAGAGGCAAGGTGAAAACACAAGGCACAAAGATGTAAAAATTTCGCCATTGCATGAAGCATAGTGTCACGATTTCGTGACATGTTCCTTTTTCGTTGCTGCTGGCAAAGAAGAGTGTACGGAAGCCGAAAGTGTCACGATTTCGTGACAAGAAGGATGATGACGTCAGCAAAGTTGAAAAGTGTCACGATTTCACGACAGGATGAAAGGAAAGCTGCTGGAAGCCGAAAGCGTCGTGATTTCGCGACATGCTTAAGGATGACGTCAGCAAATGTTGAAAGTGTCGCGATATCACGACAAGATGCAGGGAAAGCTTGCAAGAGCCAAAACGGTCACGATTTCGCGACATGCTTAAGGATGACGTCAGCAAAAGTTCTAAGTGTCACGATATCGTGACATGAACAGAAGGAAAGCTTTCAAAGCCAAAATGGTCATGATTTTGCGACAGCATTGAGGATGACGTCAGCAAAAGTTCAAAGTGTCACGATTTCGTGACATGAGCGGGGGAAAAGCTTTCAAGGCCAAAATGGTCACGATTTCGCGACAACCTTCAGGGTGACGTCAGCATAAGTTAAAAGTGTCGCGATATCACGATAGGTAACAGTCTGGCAGGTAAAACCCGCAGGAGCATGCAAGGTGACACGTGTCGGAAAAAGCAGACAGGAAAATCATGCAGCCAGTTACGTAAAATGTAACTGATGTCAGATCTGCAGTTATAGATTGACAAGTGTCAGTCATGCATTCGAACAGCCGTTTGCATGTATTCGAAGAATCAAATATAAAGTATCGAAAGGTTTTCGAAAAGTCTTTTTTACAGCTTTCGAACGGTCGCACTCATGGAATCGAACGGACATTTTGCTTGTCTTCAAAGAGCCGAATATGAAGGATCAAGATATGCTTTTCGAGAAGCATATGGAATTTGCAAGCATTCAAAACAGCCATACTACAAGAAATCGAAATGTCGTATTGCAGGGTTTCGAACAGTTGTTTTCAAAAGACTACTTGTTTCGAACAATTAAGTGCATGGAACCGAAGAGTATTGCATGGATTCGAACAGTCGGAGTATGTGATTCGATTGCATGCAGGATTGAAAGGTTATAAAAGAATAATCGTATAGAGAAGATGTTGTCGCTGTTAGAGAGAAATTGTCTGTAAAAGGAGGGTTAGAAAAGAATCAAGAGAAAAATAAGCAGAGCCGTGAGAGTGTGTAGAGTTGGGTTAATTGCGGACCAGTCAAGGTCGTGCATGAAGTGAAGACATTTTTATGTCATTCTAAATTGATCGGAATTGCAGTCCAAGTTGGTGCTTGGTACTAGGAGTTGGTGCTCCATCTGTTGCAGCAGAAAATTACGGGGGTTGGTGCTCCTTCCAGCTTGGTGCCGGTAAAGTATTTGTAAAATTGATTTTGCAAAGACTCGGATTTGGATTGGAGTCCAAGCAGTCATTTTTGAGGAGTAGCCAAATTGGTGAACCTCGGTATATTGAGTGTTGTGGTGTGCTCTCTTGTTCAAGTTGTTTTTCAGTTGTCAAGTTCTCTTTATTTCATATTAAATGCTGTAGATATAAAAATTAATAGCTACACTGATTCACCCCCCCTCTCAGTGTCATTGTGTAATCATCATCTGCATTAGGAACTTCGGGTCCCTCTTCAGCATGGAATATATCCTAAGTTTGTTCTAGGGTGAAATTAAGCATCTCACCAAATGGCCAATAATTTGATGGGGATGGTGGAGAATTTATCTTATCCAGTCTATGGCATCTATGTCTAGATACAATGATTGTGCTGGATCGGTTGGATTGTGGATGGGGGCGGTTAAGTCAATGGAGATCATGTTGATGAAATGATTTTGTTCTCCATTACCATGGGTGTGGTGACTCGGACTTCCTTGGTGATATCTATGCTTTGGATCTAGCTCTGGAGGTATTGGCATGAATGGATCGACCCTATGTGCGGATAGGAGGATAGGGTCTACCCTCGACACTGATATCGCTATAGGGTCTCTGGGCGAAAGGTACTATCTGTATGACCAAAGTGGTGGATGCAGCACTTGGTCTAACTATTCTGGGTTTAGGTGCCACCTATGCCTTGGTCCCATGTTTAGTTGTTCAAACATGTCATCAATATCCATGGGGTATTGTTGCTGTCGCATATGATTGAGATAGACCATCTCAGTTTCATCTTCATAATCACTGTCAGAGATCCAAAGGCCTTCGTTGGTTCCAAAAACTATTTGTGACATATGAGGCTCCTCCTACTCGAGCAAATTGATATGGTCCCATTGGGGTTGTTCCACTCTCTGTGGGGGACCTGATTTTCTTGAGGTGGCATTGCTCGATTGGAGCATCCAAAGGGAACATTGCCAAGAGGCTTTCTTGATAGTCATCCATGGGGGTCACTTGTGAGTGATTGCAATCCGATTCAAAAGTGTCCCATGGTGCTACCTCATATTCTAACTCATCTTCTAAAGATCCTTCCTGACCTTATCTATATCCCCCTTATAGGTGAGTTCTCAAACTTTCTCCTTTCTCGATTAAAGGGAAGGGGTTGTTGAGGTCAATAAGGTTGGTTGTCAACAATGGGAGGTAATCCCCCAATGTGTATGTTGTGTTAGGATTGGAATATGGATCTAATACCAACCCATCCTTGTTGCCTATCCCTAGGCCTTGCATGTTATCGATCAAGATGTCCAAGGGCAGGAGGTGGTTGAACCCTACTCCTGAATTGTCATATGGCATCTGATATCTTGGTTGGCAAAGAACGCACACTCCCTGCTCATATTTGCCCAACCCATATCTTAAAGCGAAGTCTAGTTTGGACAAATAATTTACGATCTCAGCAAAAGGCTCTTCATATTCTTCTTCTTTAATGTAAGTTTCAATTCCATTATCAAGGCCCCCATATACAAAGTTTGTTTGGTTTGGCGGGTAGCCTAGAGGAACAATAGTGCCTATGGGGAGGTGATGTCTCTCCATGTCCTGCATGGACTCAAGTGCGGGTGTTGCTACAACGTTCTGCACCAGATACTCCCCCAGGCCCATATTGGCCATCTCAATGGTGATTTTTGGTGATTGTTGGTGAATGGGAGTTCTTCCTAAGTCCACTCCATGTTAGGTGAACTAGGCATCTCGACTTCCATTCGGCTGGGCATCTCTTTGGTAGAGATGGTTGAGACTGATGGTGGTGCCTCTTCCAAGGGTTTCTTCCCATTGTCCTTTGATGTGGCCACTGTAGGTGGCATCATTGGTGAAGGACCAGATGACAAAGATGGACTCAGCTGGGGATTTGATGGACTTAACAGTGGGGATGTATGTGGAATTAGACCCTGTTTAGATGGATTCAACTAAAAATCCAAATGTGTTTATGGAAGGGTCGATTGCGGCATCAGCTGCACCGTATTGCAATACTTGAAGGGTTCTAAGCCTGCCAAGACTACATGCACCTACCCTTCGAATGTACACTTTAGGCATTGGCATTGGTGGGCTATTGAAGGGACACACTTCATGTCCCTGATCCATGGCTAGCCTAGCAAAATGTTATAAGCCATATCACCCTCCAAGATGTGGCACAATGTAGGAATAGTCTTTTGTCCCACTTTGATGGGTAGTAAAATTGTACCAACTATCGAGCATATCCAATCATTGAATGCTCATAGAGTGTAGGTGGAGGCCACGATGTGAGATGCTAGAAACTTTAGATGTTTCAATGCCACTATTGTAATGATATTACTATACGATCCAGTGTCCACCAAAACCCTCTTATATGGAATCCCATTGACCCGTGCAATGACATGCAAGGGTGGATTTGCCATGTCACCAGTCACTAATTTCAATTCATCCTCTCTAAATGTGATGACTGGCTAAGTGCATCGCTTGACATGCCCCATGAAGTTGTTGAAAGAGTTTGCTTTATGGGGCTGCAACTCGATGGCTTTAAGTATCTCCATTAGAGCCTCCCAATGGGGTGATGATTGTTGTATGAGCTCGTAAATGGAGAGCCTAGCCGACATGATCCTCAAAATCTAGGTGATTTTGGTCTAAATTGTGGCCACTATTCTAGGCAGAGGAGGTTGCATAGAGTGCTATTGTGGTTGTGACGTTGTTGGCACCTCTCCTGTAGCTGCCGTGGGGGTAGCTGTGCTCGGGTACCTTTTGTTATGAGTCACTATATTGATCATCCCAACATACCCCTACATGCGGTAGTTTTGTGTTACCTCATTGACTTGTAGGGTCTTTTCATATGTATCATGGGCAAGCAGGGGGTCCTTGAATACCTTCATTTGTTATTTTCTTGGTACCACGGGGTTATCCACCGCCAACATATTGTTGTCTATTAGGTCATGCACCAAGCCTTTAAACTTCCAACATGCATTAAGATCATGTCCCTTATGTCGGTGAAACCTACAGTACAAGTATTCCTTGTAGCCCTTAGGTTTTGGAGTGTTATGGTCTATGGATCGATCCTCTGGCAGGTTTATCAAGTTTACCATTGACAAGTGGTCAAAAAGGGAGTCTTTAGACTCGATGTAAGGTGTGAATTGTTGCTTAGGGTGACGCTACTAATTTTTCTCTTGTCGATGGTTTTCTCTTTCATAACTATCAAGAGGGACCACCTGATAGTTAGACTATGGGGGTTGCATTGCTTGTACAGGATTAGGTATGTTTATAGCAACCTGATTGACCGCAGCAGGTTTTAGTTGCGTGGTCCCTGTCTTAGCATTTTTAGACAATTATTTATTCTTTGGCTTGGAAATCTCACCATCCTAAATCTTGATCTCCTCAATTATTTTGGCTTGTGCCAGAGCTTCCTCTAAAGTGGCATATTTCTATAGCTACAATAGCATGAAGATCGATCTCAAATAGCTCTTTGAGAACATTTGGGTAAGGTCGGCCATAGGAGGGAGGTAGGGCAGATTTGAAAGCAACGTCCTCCAATGATTCCCATAGGCCACCATGGTTTCTTCCTCATACTGCCTGAGGCTAGCTAGGTCACTTAGTGATGCCTTCTTCTTGGTGTTGAAGGTGAAGCGTTCAAGGAACACATCCACTAGCTAATCTAAGTTACTGATGTTGTGCTTTGGCAACTGAGTGAGCCAATCTGAGGCAGGGCCTACGAATATGGTTATAAATGTTCTTAGCAGCAAAGCATCATTGTCCTGAATGCCAAAGCATTGGATTAGGAATCTAGTCACATGCTCTTGGGCATCCTCCTGCCCTCTAAATATTGCCAATTGGGGTAGTTAAAAGTGTTATGGGTATGGGGGTATCGGCACTGATGGATGCACAGGGTGACTACGGAGTTGGTGTAAAGTGGGATTTTGGGGCCTAGTGTTGTACTTAGTATGGCACTGAGAGGGGGGGTGAATCAGTGTAGCATTCCAAAACATGAATTAACAGCTCTAAAAATAGCAGCAGTTAAAACTTATAAATAGATATAATAAGTACAGCAAGAGAACATCACACAACACAGATTTTTAACGAGGTTCACCAATATGGCTACTCCTCAAAAAGAATGGCTGCTTGGACTACCATCCAAATCCAGCCTCTTGCAAAGCACCAACTTTACAACTTATTTACCAGCACCAACTGGAAGGAGCACCAACCCCTCAATTTTTTTGCACCAATAGAAAGGAGCACCAACCCCTAATTCACCAGCACCTAGTGGAAGGAGAACCAACCACTTATGCCAAGTTGCAACTTGGAATTCAAAGAAAAATACAGAAAAATACCTTCACCCTTTTTGCAAACTGTCTACTATTTCTATACACTTTCTTCTTCTACGTAATTTCTTCGCACCACCAGTTTGCTTCTGTGCAACTGCCTCGCGCACTTCGCTTTAACTCAATCAAACGATCGCTTCTACTCCTTTGCACTTTTTTGCTCATAGTTCGCTCTCACTTCGCACTTGGTTCGACTTTGACACGACTCGCTCACTTTGTGCACTTCGCCATCATCTCGTCGCTTCTACGCTATCTGCGCTCTTACGACCGCATATCACACACTTTTTTGCATACACTCGTTGATCGATTAATTTCAATTCTCCAAATAGCCCTCCTTATATACTAGAGATTTCAAGATGAAAACCCTAATTGTAGTTGGCTGATTATGCAAATGCAAACCCTAATCTTGGTCGGCTCAGATTTAACTCTGTCGACTTCAACCGCCTCTACCGCCTCTGTGGTTCTATAGCTTTTCAGTGAAACCACAACATGTCGCGATATCGCGACACCTTTTGCAATCGTACGCCTTCCTTTGGCCTTTGTCATGATATCGCGACACTTTTTCCTGTCGTACATCTACTTTAGCCTGTTGTCACAAAATCGCGACACTACAGCCTTTGTCGACTTCCTTTTTGCTTCTGTCATAAAATCATGACACTTTCTGCTTCTACTGATGTCATCTTCACTTTTGTCATGAAATCGTGACCCTTCTGTCTTCATGACCTTCTTCTCTGCTTTTGTCATGAAATCATGACATTACTGACACCATACATACTCTCTCCCCTTTGAGTCGTGAAACTGTGACATGTCATGAAATCATGACATCTTCCTCCTACTGGCTTCTTCACTTCTGCCTATCATGAAATCGTGACACTTTCAACTTTCTAAAGCTTTCTCCGTTGCCTGTCGTGAAATCGTGACACTTCTAGCTTCCATACGCTTTCTTAGAATCTTGTCATGAAATCGCGACACTTCTGGATTTCGTACGTTTTCTTAGAAGCCTATTGCGAAATCATGACGCTTCTACTTTCAGACTCTTCCCTTTGCTGCATGTCACGAAATCATGACAGTCCTCAACTTGACCTCTGTAGCATGTCAAAAAAATGTGACAGTCCTTACTTGGAACTCTGCATCATGTCGTGAAATCATGACAGTTCCTGAATCACTTTCTCTCTATTCGATCTTACAGTTCATACTACGGACTCTTTCTTCTACAACATGTCACGAAATCGTGACACTTTTTTGTTCATACAGCCTTCTTTGCAGAATGTCACAAAATCGTGACACTTTTCTTTCTCTGCCTTCCTGCACTTTTTGAGTCGCGAAAATGCGACATGTCACGAAATCATGACAGTTTCCAACTTGCTCTCCTTCTCTGCCAACATGTCGCAAAATCATGATAGTTTTTCCAGCTTTGTCTCTGTCTTCCAACATGTCACGAAATCGCGACACTTTTGCCCAAACTTTCTCTCTCTTCCAACATGTCACGAAATCACGACAGTTTTGTCTTCTCTCTCCTTGGCCATGTCACGAAATCGTGACAATTTTGATTATGCCTTATGAAATCATGACAATTTTGATTGCGCCTTCTCTGTCCTCGGCCATGTCATGAAATCACGACAAAAAACATGTCGCGATATCGCAACAGCTTTCTTACTTGCCTTTTTCTTTGATTCTGAGAATCTGGGCCACTTCTGTCTTCCTGGAAATTTATTGTACATGCTCTGACAGATCTCTAAACTCCTGTCCACTACATCAACTGATCTATCTACTGCTCTGTACTCTTGTCCATTGCATCAACCGATCCTCTGTCTGTGTTGACAACAATGACAAAACTTTGGCTGCACCTTGCTCATCAATCAACTCCTATCCATTGCATCAACTGATCAACCTGACTGTGTTGACAACAATGACAATACTTTGGTTGCACCTTGCACAACAATCTCCCCCTTTGGAATTATTGGCAACACACGTAATTGTGTGCAATTACCTATAATTCTTCTCCCCCTTTGACAATAATACCAAAGGGTGGCTGCAAAACTCCCCCTGAGTCCATGTACAACATTCTCAGGAAAAAATTGTTATAGTTAGCAAAAACCACATATATGAGCAAAGCGATAAACAAACACATAAATGCTCCCCCTGAGAATTTGATTTCGATAGCTAGTCAATCCTTAGACTATTCTTGGGAATATGTGACCACTTCAGATCATGCTATCTTCTGAGCCTCAACCTTCTGTACTCTGACATAGGCTCACTAAGAACCTGCTTAACAAGCTCACATAGAACTTGTCCAGATCAGCACACAAGTTCTCACTAGAACCTGTCCAAATCAGCTCACAAGTTCATCAAGAGAAACTCGCTTAGCATGAACCCACAAAGAGAATTGTTAAAGACCCAATGTGATTCATCAACCTCATAGAAACATACAGAGAATTGTTAGAGACTCAATATGTTCTATACTTAATTCCCAATCTCAATCTCAACTCAATCTCAATAAAAAGAAAATAGATGTAGTATGCTTTTCTCAAGAACAAGAAACACAACCCAACAAATGCCAACCATGCAATAACTCATCGAACAATGATACTCATGTTCTTTCCACAACCAATATATTTTCTCAACCAATTAGAGATTTAACCACAATGCTTATAGACAAGGTTTAACCAACATTATTCAACTCAAGATTAACCTTGAAGCATTCAACCAATCATCACAAGAAAAAGGAAACAAGTAGAAATCCTTTTCCCTCCAAAGATATTTGAACAAAATAGTCACCAACACAATATCACCAAATGCAAAGAATAACTTGCTCAAATCAACTCAATGGAGTAAGCCCAATATCATGAATCAAGTAAAGCAATAACTTGATCAAACAACCTCTATGGAAGCAACTCAACCATCAAACTCAAAACAGCCAACCAAGGGTTCCACCAACTCAATGCAAGTAGCTAGACTCACAAATATAAACCCTAGTGCACAAAGCTTCCACTATCTCAAACCAAAAATTATGCATTCACCAAAAAATCTCCTTAAGGATAACAATGCATAAGTAGTCTTCAACAAACCAGAAAATAGGATTTACACCTAGCCAAAGGATACCTTGTAGAATACCTTTTCACTCCAACCTTATTTCAGAAGACATACACCAATCATACTCATAAGAAGAATATGCCCATACCTTATTGGAGTAGAAGATAATTGAACCTTCAAGCTGTCACCACACACAACTCTCAAACTTCTAACCAAGTTAGGGTTAGAATAAAAATAAATGAGCAATAATATAAACTTCCTTTATTACACCTTTTAGCTCCACTTCTTTAAACACAAGTACGCAGCTAGGGCACGCACGCATTCTTTCATTAAACCAAAAGTCTGATCTGTTATGATCCATAATTTAGAACAGTGGTAGAAGAATCATCAACAGTAAAACAATGACAAATATCAAAACTACCAAGGGTGCCAGCTCTCAATTTAATCACAACCCTTCACGGTACTTCCACAGTCCACTACATAAATCGACAAAAACTTTGACAACTATACAACAATTTCCCGACTGCTGGTCTTTCATCCTCAGATACCCAGACAGATACATAGGAGCATTAAAATGAAACTTTCATATTGCTCCCCCTGAGGATGTGTCACCTGGAGTTGCTTAGAGCAATGGCGGAGTAGCCTCCTTCAGTCCAAGGAGACATGATTTCCTCTCTTCTTTCTTTCTCCAAACTTTCTTGAACACGGGCTTGTATTTCTCAACTACATCCCTGTTTTGCACCTTTTCATGAACTCAAACATTTCTCTTGTGTGGTTGTCTCTTCTGCATCCTTGAAGAATGATTATTTTCCTTTCTTTCATATACATGATTTATTCCCTGTCTATATTGCATTCTTTGTGTCTGATGAAATCTGCGGTCTTGCCTTAGATTGGATGCAGAAGTGCTTGGACAAAATCTTGCTATGTGCCCGTGACCATCACATTTAAAACATCGCACATAATGTTTACTCAGAGATGCAGATGTATTTCTAACAGCATAATTCTTTGACCTATTATTCCATCCACAATAAACTGCCTTGTGACCATAAAGGTTGCATCTAAAATAGTAGCCGTTAAAAACATTATTATGAATAGAATGGGAGTGATAGAACCTCTTTTGATGTGGCTGCTTTGTTGTAGATCCCCTTTGATGATTTCTTCCTTTTGAAGATTCAGCTTCAAATTTTTCTTGCTTCGATCCTTCAACCGTGTACTTTTCTTTTTCTGTATATTTGGAAGATGACTGTTGTTTAGCTTCATATCCAAGACCACGCTTATCCGCGGAGCTTCTTTGTTGGCCTATCATTTTGTCTAGTAACTCTGTGCTCTTCTCGAATTTAAGATTTGTATTGGCCTCTTCTAGTTGTTTCTTCAATGAAACAATCTCTTCTTCTTGTTTGCAGCAAACAGTCTCTTTCTCACTAATCTGCAACCTGAGAGTTTCTTCAATATTTTTGGACTTTTCTACTTGCAGCTTCAGATTACTAACAACTTTGTTAGATTCCTCTTCATGATTGCTACATACGTCGATTTTATTATGCATCTCTTCTGTCTGCATTCTTAAACCGTCAATTTCTTCTTCTAGCTTACTGCAATACTCTGTTTTCCTGGCTAATTGCATTTCGAGATCTTCAAAAATTTTCTTGAATTTTTCTGTCTGAACTTTCAAACTGGTAATCATATCTTCTGCACCCTCAAGCTTTTTACCCAAAGCTGAAATTAGTTTATGTTCCTTATTTGCTTCTGCATCACTTTCTTCTTCATCACATTCCTGTTCTGAATCTGTTTCTTCACCAATTTTGAATGGATCATCTTCATCTTCACTGCTACTAAACCCATGGCAATGACGTTCATCATGATCGAGTTGACCACAAACAAAACATTCTTTACCTTGTGAACAATCAGCTACAAAATGACCGGTCTTCCCACATCTGGTGCAAAACTTTATTAATCTGGCCTGTTCTCCACTGTTTGATTCATCTCTTGAATCTATTTCCATTCTTCCTCTCAAAATAGCAACATTGAGTTCAACTTCATTTTCTTTCATGACCATGTGTGTTTTCTTCTTCTTGTGTCTCATGGTTTTGCTTTTGCCTTTCCTTGCCATTTGTGTACTAATCCAAGATCAACCCAGACTGATTAAGTTTGAACTAGGAACTTAGCTCTGATACCAATTGTTGTACTTAGTATGGCACTGAGAGGGGGGGTGAATCAGTGTAGCATTCCAAAACATGAATTAACAGCTCTAAAAATAGCAGCAGTTAAAACTTATAAACAGATATAATAAGTACAACAAGAGAACATCACACAACATAGATTTTTAATGAGGTTCACCAATATGGCTACTCCTCAAAAAGAACGGTTGCTTGGACTACCATCCAAATCCAACCTCTTGCAAAGCACCAACTTTACAACTTATTTACCAGCACCAACTGGAAGGAGCACCAACCCCTCAATTTTTTTGCACCAACAAAAAGGAGCACCAACCCCTAATTCACCAACACCTACTGGAAGGAGCACCAACCCCTTATGCCAAGCTGCAACTTGGACTTCAAAGAAAAATACAAAAAAATACCTTCAACCTTTTTGCAAACTGTCTGTTGTTTCTGTACACTCTGCTTCTTCTACGCAATTTCTTCGCACCACCAGTTTGCTTCTGCACAACTGCCTCGTGCACTTCGCTTTAACTCAATCAAACGATCGCTTCTGCTCCTTTGTGCTTTTCTGCTCGTAGTTCACTCTCACTTCGCACTTGGTTCGACTTTGACACGACTCGCTCACTTTGTGCACTTCGCCATCATCTCGCCGCTTCTGCGCTATCTGTGCTCTTACGGCCGCATATCGCACACTTTTTTTGCATACACTCGTTGATCGATCCATTTCAATTCTCCAAAAAGCCCTCCTTATATACTAGAGATTTCAAGATGAAAACCCTAATTATAGTCGGTTGATTATGCAAATGCAAACCCTAATCTTGGTCGGCTCAGATTTAACTCTATCGGCTTCAACCGCCTCTGTCGCCTCTGTGGTTCTGTAGCTTTTCAGTGAAACCACAACATGTCGTGATATCATGACACCTTTTGCAACCGTACGCCTTCCTTTGGCCTTTGTCGTGATATCGTGACACTTTTGCCTGTCGTACATCTACTTTTGCCTGTTGTCATGAAATCGTGACACTACAGCCTTTGTCGACTTCCTTTCTACTTCTGTCATGAAATCGTGACACTTTCTGCTTCTGCTGACGTCATCTTCACTTTTGTCATGAAATCGTGACCCTTCTGTCTTCATGACCTTCTTCTCTACTTTTGTCACGAAATCGCAACATTACTGACATCGTACATACTCTCTCCCCTTTGAGTCATGAAACTATGACATGTCGCGAAATCATGACATCTTCCTCCTACTGGCTTCTTCACTTCTGCCCGTCGCGAAATCATGACACTTTCAGCTTTCGAAAGCTTTCTCCCTTGCCTGTCGTGAAATCGTGACACTTCTAGCTTTCGTACGCTTTCTTAGTAGCCTGTCATGAAATCGCGACACTTCTGGCTTCCGTACGTTTTCTTAGCAACCTATCATGAAATCGTGATGCTTCTGCTTTCAGACTCTTCCCTTTGCTGCATGTCATGAAATCGTGACAGTCCTCAACTTGACCTCTGTAGCATGTCGCAAAAACATGACAGTCCTTACTTGGAACTCTGCATCATGTCACGAAATCACGATAGTTCCTGAATCACTTTATCTCTATTTGATCTTACAGTTCATACTGCGGACTCTTTCTTCTGCAACATGTCACAAAATCGTGACACTTTTTCGTTCGTACAACTTTCTTTGCAGAATGTCGCGAAATCGTGACACTTTTCTTTCTCTGCCTTCCTGCACTTTTCGAGTCGCAAAAATGTGACATGTCGCGAAATCGCGACAGTTTCCAACTTGCTCTCCTTCTCTGCCAACATGTCACGAAATTGCGACAGTTTTTCCAGCTTCGTCTCTGTCTTCCAACATGTCGCGAAATCGTGACACTTTTGCCCAAACTTTCTCTCTCTTCCAACATGTCATGAAATCATGACAGTTTTGCTTGCGCCTTCTCTCTCCTCGGCCATGTCACGAAATCGTGACAATTTTGATTATGCCTTCTCTCTCCTCGACCATGTCGTGAAATCATGACAATTTTGATTGTGCCTTCTCTCTCCTCGGCCATGTCGCGAAATCGCGACAGAAAACATGTCGCGATATCGTGACAGTTTTCTTACTTGCCTTTTTCTTTGATTCTGAGAATCTGGGCCACTTCTGTCTTCCTAGAAATTTACTGTACATGCTCTGACAGATCTCTGAACTCCTGTCCACTGCATCAACTGATCTATCTACTGCTCTGTACTCTTGTCCATTGCATCAACCGATCCTCTGTCTATGTTGACAACAATGACAAAACTTTGGTTGCACCTTGCTCATCAATCAACTCCTATCCATTACCTTGCTCATCAATCAACTCCTATCCATTGCATCAACTGATCAACCTGACTATGTTGACAAAAATGACAATACTTTGGTTGCACCTTGCACAACACCCAGAAGTCTTGGTATCCATAGACTCTAAGTGCTCTAGCAGCGCTTTATATGCATCTAAAGATTTGATCTCTTCCTCCTTGGTTTTTTCCTACTGTGGGTTGTGGGGAACTTGAGGCCTATGGTGGGGCGGCTGAATAGCACCCCCTCTGCCTTGATAGGGAATTTTAGCTCGCTCTTCTTCTGGCTCATACTCCTCATAGGCTTCTTGAGGAGTTCCTGGGTGAGACCTATAAACATGGGTGGGTCCCCACAGAGGATGCCCATCATTTTTCCTGGGAGTGGCCTCCCGCTCAGGTCTAGGAGGTCTCGAAGGTAGCACTTGGTAAGGTCATGGGGGCCTATCTTGCACCAAGGGGTTGTGCCTCTCATATAGTTCTACCCTTTGGGTGTGAGGGGTTGGAACCCTCTCAGGCATAGTCTTATGGAGAAGCTCATCTGTTTGATGCCGAATGCACTCTTTGCTAAGGCAATATAGGTGCTCTAACATTTGCTGGTCTTGCTCAAGATGTGTGATTTAGCTTGGAGGGCGGCATGTTTGGAAAATGCCAAGTCGATTTGTTCCGTTGTCTTAGGTCTAGGGGGCCTAGATGCTTCCCCTACATGTCTATCTCGATCATGGAGATCCGAGACCTCTATAGGTCGCTTCCCTCTATCGAGGTTAGCGGCATTCACCCGAGGTTCTAGCCTCAGTAGGTGATTCTGATAAATAGCAGGTGCAGAGGCACATTGCTCCCATGCTGTGTATTGCTCTTGAGGAATATAGTGGTCTTCCTCATGATCCCTTTCATATGTGTGAAAGGGGCAGGCAGAGTTGGCCTGCCTTATCTGAAGAGCCTTGCACTCAAGATTTGGCATATTGTTTTTGACAGTGATAAGGGGTAGGGGAGGGATGATGTAATCATGTGGCCCTCCTTATGGACCCTATGTTGTTCTAGCACTTTATTGCATGTTGGACACTCATAAAGAGTGTCTAAGGGAGCCCTCTCGTCTATGTTGAGTGCCACGTGTATGGAATCCTCCTTAAAGGGTCTATGTTGCATGGGCATGCCCCTCGAAGGGGTGCCTCTATAGTCCCATTCTGTAATGACATGATGTGGACTATTTTGTGGGTCAGGCCGCCAAGGTGGTATAACCAAGTCCTCAAGGCTATAGCGGAGGTGACTTGTGCCCCCTTGTACACTCTCTACAGCTTCCACCCGTGATTGGGCTTGGCTACGGGTGTACACCATGGTGGTGTTTCTCTAAAATATGTGCACGTTTTATCTTCTTTATGATTTTTTATGCTACACTAAACAAGCAGGAGCCACACAAACAAAGGAGTGATTATCTTGTTTATGAATTAAGTGTGTGCCCTAAATCTGGTTTAGTGTGTTTTGATTTTTTGTTTTGAAATATTTTGTAAAGAACATGTTGTTTTTCATGCAATATGATGGCTCTTATGTCTCCCAAAATGGTCACCCCTTCAATATACCACTGCCAGGCCATTATACCAAACCTCTCAATATATCTGCCCTTATATGAGGGAAACTATTGGTATGCAAGAGCAGAATGGTACGTGGAACATAAGCGGTACGAAAGGGGGATAACCCTATTTTTGACACCTACCATAGAATACTTATCCTCATGCACTGGGAATCACCCCAGATACAATTGATTATCTTTTATCAGGATTTATGTCTAGCAATAGTAGCAATCAAGGTTATGGATGCAAAAATTCAAGCCAAGGTGGTGATGAAATCCACCGTTGGTCTTGATCAAGGGTTGGGGTTTTATGACCAAATCCTTTTTTTTTAAATTACCACGTGGTGTGTGGGGTTATTTTTACTTATGCAAGGAAATTAAACATGCAGTAAAACCTTCCTAAGCAAGCAAAGAAACTAAAAAATACAGAGACAAAAAATAGAAAATGATAGAAGGTATTCAGAACCCCTACCTCTTCTCTGCCCAAACCGGATGCCTCTAAGTTTTTGTTCAGAAAGTGCACAAAGGCCTTATTCATCCTGGGGTGGGATGAATAACAAAACTGTATTCATCACAGGATGGGATGAATTCCCATTCATCCCTAGGTGACACGAATTCTAGCTTTGTACTCATCACAGACTGGAATGAACAATAGTCTAGCGCTTGAAAGATTGGTACCTGCAAGCAAAAATAAACACTTTTGATCAAAAATTTGATCTCAAAATTAGAGGATAGGGTCCCACCATGATCACCACTAAAAGCACGAGGATACAAAAACAAAATAGAAATGCCAAGTGCGATGTATGCAAAAGCAAAATGTAACGCTAAGTCCTACGAACTGAAATGCATGAAAGGAGAGAAACATAAATGAATTGAAACAAGATAAAAAGAAAATTTCGAGTACAACCCTTTTTATTAATTTGCTTTAAAATAGGGTTACAACACGTCTCCTCCATTTTCGGGGGCTAGGAGCGTTAAGTAGGGCTCTATTACACCATGGATTGGTATGATTTCTTTTGCGTGCCCACATGTAAAGTGGGCGGGCCAAATGTCACCATCGCTTATGTGAACATGTCTTTGGTTCCTTTTTGTTCCTCTAGTGTCAAGATCCTGCATTCATAGAAATAGAAAAGGATTAGTAGAACCTGCAGATGAAGTAAAACATGCGATCCCCAAAGCCTACGATTAGTGCATGCGTAAAATAAATAAAATGATAAATAAAACATATCAGAATGTGCTAAAAACTTGACAGAGGCATGAGAACATTACCAGGAAGGCACTGCAAAAGGAACAGTCAGGAAATTTGCCACGGATTTCTAATGGCTCTAGGGTGGGATGATTAGACCTGCAACAAAATGTCAGAAAGCACCCTCCTA
Organism: Wollemia nobilis; assembly: GCA_028583015.1. Lineage (NCBI taxonomy): Eukaryota > Viridiplantae > Streptophyta > Pinopsida > Araucariales > Araucariaceae > Wollemia > Wollemia nobilis. The sequence continues at coordinate 2,778,852 of JAQPPZ010016040.1, read as the reverse complement.
AATGTCCCATTCGGGAGGCTCCAAATCACTTGTAAAGTTGGGGTTTAGGTAAAACGGGGTATTTTGGAAAGACCTATAAGATCATATTTTGCCAATTTGGCCTCTATCACCCAGAATCTGATGATGTTCCCTACATGTTAGTGAAAGCGAGAAATAACAAAAGCATGATCAAAACTGCTCAGAATAACATGAAATTTGAATGACAGCCTATCTGAACAACCTAGAAACAAATGCAAAAAAAATCAAAATAAAATCTTCTATAGATTTCTAATCGCTCTAGGGTGGGGCGATTAGGACTGTAGCAGTGCGAGGGGCGCCCGAGGGCAGGACGCCCATCGTTTGGGGCCCGGTTTTGGTACCAATCCACTTGGTATGGGTCCAAAACCTCTTGTGGGGTATTATAAAAAAATTTGGGTGGGAACTATGGCCAAATGCCAGGTTTTGGGTTTGGATTGTGCTTCCAATAATCACCCAATAACCTCCCTTACAAAAGAGAGATCAAGGATGTGAAAGGCACAAGCAAAAGGGTGATGACATAAATCAGCAGCACTCCCTTGATCCAAATGCTCCTAACATGTTCTCCCTTTAGGGTGAGAAGACTCACCATTTTATAGACTTGAGGGTCTCTGTGAATGAGCATGCAGAGGCACCACTTGGCAATCATGCCTTATCAGGGGAGAGAATATTCCTCCCTGATTAAGGACTCCATGACTACCTCTATGACTGCCTATTTGAGCTCAAAAAGGCTCACTCGTACTCCCATGCAATGAAGGAGGAGTTAAGTGGCAGATCTGAGCTGCCATTTATCAAGGTTTGACCTCTTTCCCTTCAAACCTACGATTTGGCCCACCCAGGGGTGAATGTTGCTAATCATCCTTGGGTGGAATGAATACTAGTTTGTAATTGTCCTTGGGTGGAACAAATAAGGAGCAGAGTGCCTGAAAGGTGCCAAATTGACCTCTGACCTTCCAAAACTACTATGAGAGTGGTTAGGACGACTTTTTAACCTCTAGGTACTACCTTGGGGGTTTTGTATGTTAGTGCGATCGGTGTTTGTAGCTACATAATAGGATTGGTGTTTTTTTGGTGTCTACAGGACCTAATAATCAGTGGGTGTTTCATCTTGGAAGAATATTGTCTAGGATCTGGATCTCAAGATGAGAAATTTTCTATTTATCCTCTTCATGCTGGTGATAATATTTTACTACACATATTCCATCCTTTAGCTTTGAGATCAATTGAGATAAAAGAGAATAACTTGATCAAAATATTTTTTAGGCCAAGACCAGATGTATATTCAATCAGCAAATGGGTAGTTGAGAAATGAAAACACAAAAAACCTTTAGAGGTGGTAACAATACCAAACAACTTTGTGCTATTTTATTTTTAAAATACTAAGGATCTTATGCATGTTATGCTTTACGGGCCTTGGTATTTTTGTAGAAGAATTTTATCTCTTAAAAAATTTGATCTCTTTTGACCCATTTAAATAAGTCATAAATATGGACCCTATTTGGGTAGGGCTTCTAGGTTTACGACTTGATTTTTTGACACTAACATTTTTTTAGGAATCCCTAAGGCTATGAAAAATATTGTAGCAATGGATTCTACTACCAATGTAGGATAAATATTGATTCACACAATATTTTATGTAAATTTTAACCTAGATAAATAACTTCTCTCCTCTATAAGGCTAGTCTCATACTTGAGATCATGGGGCCAAATGATTGAATGTGAAAATACTTCAACTTCATGCTCTATTTGTATGAAGTTTGGTCATCTAGGAAAATTATGCCTTGAATTGAAGAATTCTATGAAAGGCTAGAAAGAAAAGGATACTCATCCCTAATCAAAATACAAAGACCAAAAGTCCAAGAAACCCTAAAGATAAAAAGTGACATCTCAAGATTTGGCACCCATAAGAAAAAATTTAATATGATAGAAGCAGACACCAAAACCAAGGTAGGTTCTATCAAGGAGAAGCTAATGGATCCCAAACCATTTTTAGAGAGTAATATTCATGAGGGAAGTTTAGTAGAGGCTAATATAGACATCCAAGTAAAGGATCATATTATGGAGGGCGACTAGAATAAAAGCATAGAAGTTATCTTGGAATTTAGAGAAGACTTGATGGGTGAAGTAGGTTTGAAAATTTTATATCATACGAACCTAGATCAGAAAGATCATCCCTAGGGGCTTTAGTAGGTTAGTTGGGTGGAATACAATTTAGGGATCGGGTTTCTATATGCTCAGAGCTTTGAGTGTGAATAAAAGCTAGATCTTGAAATCTAGATCTCATGTAAGGAGAATATAATACTTTAGGAAGTACTTCAATCCAAAATTAAATATGTAGAGGTAGGCAATATAGAGGAAAATCCTTTGATGAGGAAAATGTAAAATTCAAGGAAGAATGTTGACCTAGGTAGTGAAACCAAAGTGGGGAGACCTTTTCTCACTAAGCCTAGAGCTAAGGAAATATAAAAAAAAATTACTAATGGCACTTAAAAAGTCTTAATATTAACTAGAGGTTATAACACCGGGTATAGTAGTAAATTAAGACAATATTTTGGAACGTAAGGAGGATGAATAGCCCCACAAAATAGATAGTCATTAAAACCTTAATAAAAATGAATAATCCTAGTATTTTGCTTCTTCAGGAGATGAAGACATATTCAAAGAATATTTTGAGTATCAAGAATAACATGTGGAGAAAGGTAGAAGCTACAACTATTGTGGTTGATGGATATTCAAGGGGTGTATAGACACTTTGGGATCCAAATAGAGTGGAAGGTTCTCACATCCACCAAAAAATATAGGTATGGTTCAATTTTTTTTATGAAAATATATAGAGTTTAGATGGATCATCACTAATATTTATACCACTAACTTTGTTATGGGAAGAAGAGGTTTATGGAGGAACCTCAAAGAGTTGCATAACTATTTCACCATCCCATGGGTGGTAGTTGGTGACTTTAAATATCCCCTTTTCCCCAACAAGAATAAATGGGGCTATCAAAGTTTTAACAATGTTATGGAATATCTTGCAGATTTTATCTTTAGAACTAACCTTATTGATACTGAAATAAATAGATGTAAATACACATGGACTAATAGGATGATTGAGGAAAGGCTAATTCATATTATAGTATATATTTCTAGCCTCTCAAGAATGGTTTTCTAAGTTTAGTAACTCATTTTTTTCCTCCCTCCCTAATATTACCTCTGACAACAAACCTTTGAGCCTGGATATGGTCATTGGATCTAGATCAAAAACCCTCATTTAAAATTTGAATTAATGTGGATTCATCACCCCCAATTAAAGGATAAATTTAAGGAATGGTTTAATGTTGGCATTAGAGAGACCAAAATGTTTGTTGTTTCTAAAAATTTGTAATTTCTCAAAATAAATCTAAGGTGTTGGAATAGAGAGGTCTTCAATAATATCTTCAAGCATAATAACTATATCTAGGTCTAAATCCAAGACTTGGAGATAAAGATACAAATCCAAGGGATATATCTTCTCCTCAATATGAGAGAAAATTCTCTTCTTAGTGACTACCACAATATTTTGTCTAAAGAGGATGTATTTTGGAGTTAAAAGTCTAAAATAGTTTGGTTAAGTGAGGGAAATTGTAACACTAGGTTCTTCCACTTATCCACTCTCTAGCATAGATGTTCAAAAAAAATCAAGGAGATAAAACTATAAGATAACTCTTTTATCTGGAAAGAAGAAAAAATTAAAGATGTTCCCACTTCATTCTTTAGTGACTTATTGAATGTTAGTTCAATTTGAAATGATAAATACTCTCATTACATTCCTTCAAACATCTATAGGTTGGCTTCTACTAAATTAAATCATTTCTTAACCTAGATCTTCACTAATCATGAAATCAAAGAAACTATTTTTGGTATGTAAAGGGAAAAATAGCTTTGCCTTGACGACTTTCCTCTTAATTTCTTCCATGATTTTTGGTATATTTTTAAGCAAGATATAGGGGATGCTCTTCGGGAGTTCCAAGCTCACAATATTTTGCTAAAGGAATGTAAATCTAAATTTATAGTCCTAATACCATTAAATTCAAACTTATTAGCCTTTGCAATACCATCTATAAAAAGTTTACCAAAATATTAGCTAATAGACTAAAGACCCTTCTCCCAAAATTATTGTCTCATAGCTAAGGGGGTTTTGTGGCTAAGAGGTAAATTATGGATGACACTATATCCATTCATGATATGTTGTGCTCCATGGATAAAATAGGTTTAACATGTATTATTTTAAAATTGGACATGAGTAAAGCCTTTGACAAGGTGTCTTGGATATTTCTCGATAAGGTTTTGGATAGTTTTGGATTTAGTTCAATTTGGAGAATCTATGTTTCTTATTGTATATCTTCTTCTATATTTTAGATGTTAGTGATGTTAGAAATATATTTTATTCCACCATTTGGGTTATGTAAATGTATCTTCCAATGTACATACTTAGGACATTAGATTACTTTAGGGGGAAGTTATCTAGTTACTTTGTGAAATGTAATAAATGCACAAGTGTCAATGTGCAAGTTGTCCCTTGCACAACTAGGTAGAGTGTTGGCCAAGGAACCTATCTTCTTATATAAGAAAGGCCTCATTGTTATATAGAAATAGATTTAGGGGACATAGTCAGATAATGTAGCTTGGAGCATAGTAGAATAATAGGCCATAGAAGTCTTGCTCCTGAAGAAAAGTCATAGAAGCTTTGATATTAAAAAAATAATCATAGAAGCCTTGATATTAAAAAAGACCACAAAAGCATTTATATTGCAGAAAATGTCATAGAAGACTTGATATTAGAAAAATGCCACAAAAGCCTTGATACTTAAATAAATGCCACAAAAGCCTTTATCGTAAAGAAGACTCCAAAAGAGAGTATTTGATTTAGAAGTAGATTAAGATTTTAGTACTAATACTTTGTTGCACGGAAATAAGATTCAGTGAGTTGGAAGATTTTCTACAAGAAATTTAGGAAGAGTGTCTTATTTAGAATAAATCCGAAACCTGAAGCAAAACTAAAGGAAAATATATCATGAGAATATCTCATTGAAGGACCTCATGTCTTGGAAGAAGGAGGAGTAGGAGAGTCCTACTCAAATATAGAAGTAGAAAAATTAGAGATACAGAATAAAATATCACCACAATGCTTCTAAGAGTAGAAGGTTGAAGAAAAGGTCTTAAGGAAGACAAGAAGAAGCTACAAGATCAAATGCTTTAAGATGTCTCAATGAGCATCCATTAAAAGGCTTGGAGGACCTTGCTGAAGAAATCCACTACCAAGAATAATCCCTTGATAGTGAAGGACTTGGAATAATTATCACCATCTGATAACAAGCCCAAGAAAAGAATAATTTGGCAAGGAGTATCAAATCGCATAAGACCTCAAGATATTTAGAATCTTGAGAAGAAGATCCTACTTGAAGTCAAAATTTGACAACAACACTTGAAGATAGGATAATCCTGGCAAATATGAGAAATTTACCTCTCATAACAAGAAGGTATTATTTGCTAAGACAAAGACTTCTACAACAAAAGGGAAAGACTACAATAGGTGAACACACCACCAAATATTAATCTCATGAAAGAAAGTTTACCATCATATTTTGGTGAAGAATGAGTTGTTTAGGACATCCTACAAAGAGCTGCAAGATCTTACTCAAGGTAGCAACTTGGTGATCTTAAACACCAAGATCCTCTACAAGAGCTACATTCTCTATATAAGATACAAAATAACTACAAAATCTTTTATAAAAATGTCAGCAACTATTGGTGCAAGTAGATTCATTAGTTGGATTACTTATCAAATTCATTGGAGCACCTTATTTGTATTAAAGTTGTAAGAAGGATTATAGTCTTCAAAAGTGCAAAAAGAGAAAAGTTTCTTTTAAGGTTCATTTACACATTAATTAGGTGTTGATTATATTTCAAAACTACGTCTATCAACTACCTATCATCTACTTTAGAAAAGAAAGAGAAGACTAAGTCCTACGATGATTATTAAAGGTTTATTTCAAATTGTTCTTCATTAGTTATTGTAAACTGATTAAAGTGCATTATTTTGAGAGTTGAATGGAGTGATAAGGCAAAATTTTTAGTACATTAAAAGTAAAAAAATATTAGATTCAATTGCACTACTCTATTGCTCTAAAATATTATTGTTTGTGTTCTTGAAAAAATCACAAAATCAAAATTTGACAAAGTATCTAAAGACACTATTAATGCACAAGAATTTATAAAACATAGTGGCCAAGAGAAGCCACCAAAAATAGATTGAAATCCTCCAAAAATTTGTTTAAGTCAACTAACCAAAATTAGAAATAGAAGCTTCAAAGATTGAGACATGGTGAGTCTCAAATCCAAACCATTACAGGGTTAGTTGCAAGGAGAAAAGTGTAGAAAATTACATCAAAAAAAGGAGCTTCTATCTAAGCTTGTATTTGCCATTAAAGTATCCGAGAAAAAAGGGGAAGGTGTCTAATCAAAGAGACAACCTCAAAATCCCTACATTGCATTCGAAAATTCTGCCCCAAAACCAAAAAATTAGACCTGCAAAAAGGATTGCAAGAAAAGGTGCAATAAAGACACCTAATTAAAAAAATATTGTTACATTGTATTGCACTTCTCTAATTCATTCTACATAGAAAAGAGGGCAGATTTAAAGATTTCATAAAGGCACAAAGTTCTCAAGAAGAGCGCAACCGAACACCAGTATAAATAAGCCTTTAAAAAGGGCTCACATACAACCATAACATGTAACCTACAAAGCACAATAAAGGTGTCAAATTGCTCACTAAAGAAGACAAATCCAGCAACACTTAAGCAAAGAAAATCAAAGCAAGAAAATTGGGATTGTATGTCCAGTCATGGAGCATTCAATGCTACCATTGGAGCATCAAAGAGTCTCCACCAAAGCACCACCATTCAAACTTCATTCAAGAAACATCAAAGCTCCTTTGAATCTTCACCAAAGCTCCACCATTTGCATTGCTTGGCTGGAACCATCTCAGCACCATCGAAATACAAGGAAGAAGGTAGAAAAGTACATTGAAAAGCTTGCAAAAAAAGGTTGATAAGATTAGAATATGCAAGTGCCACTTGTCGTTCTTCAAGAGAAACCCTAAACGCCATCAAAGATACATTGAAATTTTACACATGTAAGAAAAAACATTACAGCACCTCTTTAGCACGCATAGTCCACGTGGAAATGGAGTTACATTCTGCCATAAGCATTACAGAAGGAAGCCTTACGAACAACACACTATGAAGGAGAGAAAATACTTCAAACGTTACCACACCCAAGAATAAGGAAAAAATTCTAAAATGATGAATATAAAGTACTATTTATATAACATCAAGTTACATCAATTACCATTATGCATTTTTTAAGTTATATTTCGGCAAAAGCGAAGTATTTCTGGGCAGCAGAAAAATTTTACGCAGTATGCATGGTACGATAGGCTTCATTTGCATAGTATATAATTGGAAAGAAATTTAAAATCTGTGATTGTGAAACCCTATAAAGTTTTCTATAAAAAGAATGATGAATATAAAGTACTATTTATATAACATGAAGTTACATCAATTACCATTATGCATTTTTTAAGTTATATTTCGGCAAAACCGAAGTATTTCTGGGCAACAGAAAAATTTTACGCAATATGCATGGTACGATAGGCTTCATTTGCATAATATATAATTCGAAAGAAATTTAAAATCTGTGATTGTGAAACTAAAAAGAATGAAATTTTTGAAGCTAAATTAATGGAAGTAAATGTAAGTTGTCGATATTGACGCACTGCCAAGGGAACCAAAGGTTCTCGTCCCTTTGCATTTGTGTCCTCTTGCCATTGTCTTTGGCCATCATTAAAATGTTTATTATAAATTTGAGATATGTAGTGTCCATTCAGGTCAACGGAACTCGTGAATCTTAATTCCTTCTTCCAAATCCAAGTCAATTGATGACAACGAAGAGCAGCTTTCAATGCCTCGGAAGCATAATGGAAGAAGCATGGCTGGAAGGATCAGATGGGAATCCCACTAGACAGTGGTGGTTAGAAGAAAACATGAAGATGTTTGAAAGTGGTTCTGAGATTGATTTAAGAAAGGAAATCCAGTGGTTTTGAACAAAAATCTGAAGAAGATAAAGATGATCTTACTTTGGAGATCTTTTACCTGATGGGATTGCTTAGAAAGGACGATAAGTTTCCACCAGTGCCTAAAGAGTTTCTGATTAGAAATCCGGCGGATAAATTCAATGTCCTGCAAAAACAGAGTTCCACGTACGATCTGATCGAGAGAGCGGCGATAAAATTCTTGGGGACTTTGCCGATCTATGTGGTGATGGTTTCCCAAGATCCAACGAAGATATGGGATTGGAATTGATCCATATTTTGTTGTGGGCTGCAGACTCCATTGGCACTCAGAGATATGGTGCTGCTCGCCAAATGCTTTTGCAGTGCAAGAAATTATTTAACCCTTTTGGAAACTCGGCAGAGATTATTGGTTACTATTTCACAGGTAGTATGGATTTAGAACCGTAAATATGCCTGGTGCCAATCTAGAATAATATCTGAAGTAGTCTAACTTGCAATAAAATAAGATGACAGCCTCTTGATTTTTAATGGGAAATGTTAATATTTCTAAGAGCATCTCAGTGGTAACGATGGACTGTGCGGTAGACTAAGAAAGAAGCATCACTGTAGTACAGCTATGCAACGGACGAGGTTTCCCTAAATCTCCTATCTGTTGGTCTGTTTGTTATAATAGGTGAAATGAGTCTATCATAATAGGTTATCATGATTTCAGCTAAGCCGATTAGGGAGATATCATCCATGAACATACAACATGAGAAAACACCAGATAAACTGCTAGACTTTCAAATCCTAATAGTGCTGTATTTGAAACCCTTCAAAACCACAACCAATAAACCATCATATATTCTGTTTTCGTATTATCTCTATTAACATCTAGTATCCGCTTGGTCTTCTTACCTTTTAGTCGATTGATTATAATGCTCTTCTACAAATTGTTTTCACAGTGGCTTTATTTCTGCATATATATACCTGGTATTTGCCAGTTGACCGTCATAGCCAACGACGTCGCTTGACCGCTATGTTGACCGCTCTGCATTGAATCAGTGATACTGTCCAGTCTCTCTAGGATGCATCAGAAACAGTTTAAGATTAATCTGAATGAGAATCTGTGTATATTTGAATTTTTTTAAAGAATTATACATACCTATGTGATAAATCTGTTTCTCAACTCCGTTTTCCATCACATTGTCACTGTCGCCATTTTTCATGTTTCTCATTTATGGGAACATTGATCTAAACGCTTATGTTAGAATTCTTTGACAGATCTTATCACCCAAATCCGATCGCAGATTCTTGACATCCAATCACCGTAATTTTCCAATGTGCACATTTAATACCGGTAGTTGTGATTGGAAGGAAACCCTAGTTTTTTGTTCAGTGCATGTCAGAAGATAAGCCCTAGCGCATGTCAGAAGATAAGCCCTAGCGCATGTCAGAAGATAAGCCTTATCCTTCTATCTCGACAATATATAAAGCGGTGCAGCCTTTCAGAAAAATATGAAGCAGTGCACAACAGTGTAGGTTTTGGCAGAGTAGAGGAGGTGTAGCTACAACATTCACAAACTCCCCTGTTTTAAGTTTATCCTGGAACTATCTTGCAGATGATTTTGTAAAGCTTCGGTTGAAAGAAGTGCTTGTGTAAGATTCTATTTTTCCTTGTAAAACTGTAGCTGCAGTCTAGTCTGATTTGATGAATAATATATGCATTTTTCATCTATTTGAATGCTTTGCATTTTCTTTGTCTTCAAAAACTCATTTTAGACTTCTCTTATGAAAAAGGTTTTTCACCCAGTTAACATTCAAAAACCCTGTGTCACTCCATCAAGGAGTGACACTCCATGTTCCGCTCCATCCGGGAGGGAGGTACCTGTGTCACTCCATTAGGAAGCGACACTCCCTGTTTCGCTCCATTTGGGGGAGAGGGACCTGTGTCACTCCATCATGGAATGCCACTCCCTACTTTGCTCCATCAGTAAGTGACACTCCCTGCTTCATTCCATTTGAGAACGAGGGACCAATGTCGCTCCATCAGGGAGCAACACTCCCTATTTCACTCCATCTAGGAGCGAGGGACTTGTGTCACTCCATCAAGGAGTGACACACCCTGTGTCGCTCCATTAGGGAGCAACAATCCCAAAATCAAGCTTCGGGACCACTGTATCCTGAAAGAAGCTTTTGGGACACATGTGTTCCTAAAAGAGGTTTCAGGACACCCATGTCCCAAAAAGGATTTTGGAACTCCTGAAACCTGAATCTTTCAAATTGGTATAAGAACTAGCACCTTCTCATGGATGATAAGAAGCAATGGCTTCCGAAAGCAACCATTTGTAGTTGCAAATCCTATGGTTTAATGTCAAAAATTATGATTACTGGAGCATTCATATGAAGATCCTATTTGGGTCTCAGGATATATGGTGTCTGGTCCAGAATGGCTACTAAGAATGAGCAAATGTAGCAACCATGAGCACTCTCTCCAAAGTGGAGTCAAATGTGTTGAAGGATAACCAAAAGAAGGACCAAAATGCATTATTGTATATAATGTAGGTGGTCAAGGAGACAATATTTTCGTAAATAGTAGCAATAACCAAATCAAAGGAGGCCTAAAAAATATTAGCCAGCTCCTTCTAGGGCACAAACATAGTGAAGCTGGTGTAGTTGTAGATGCTGAGGAGGGAGTTTGATAACTTGCAGATGAGCGAGTCAGATTCCACTAGCAAATTATTTATCTGGATAATGGATGTCATCAACTAGGTGAGGTTGAATTGCAAGAATGTGGAGAACCTGAGAATTGTGGAGAAGATACTAAGGAGCCTACCATCTAGGTTCGACTCAGTAGTGATCACGATTAAAGAATCAAGGAATTTGACAACCCTCTCTATATATGAGCTCATCGGTTCTTTGTATATATATGAGCAGAGGCTAAGCCACTTAACTTGGTCCTCGTTGGAGCAAGCGTTCAAGATGTAGGTCTCATTTTGAGACAATAGTAGAAAAGAAGAATCCTCTAGTTCTCAAGGAGGAAAAATTAGAGGTAAGTGCGGAAGAGCTAACAAGCGAGGAGGAAGGTCAAACTCCAATGATGAATAGGTCAACTACAACTTCCATCAAGCAGGAGGAAGAGACAATGAAAGAAATCAGCAAGGAGGGTCTAATCAGAAGTATGATAAATCGAAGATCCAATATTATTACTACAAGAAATTCGATCATTATATTTTTGAGTGTAGAAAGAAGATGGTCAAGGATAAAAAACAACAAGCCCATCACACAAATGAAAATGAAAATGTGGAGTGTAGAGATTCTTGTGGGAATGTGCTGTTAACTTACACTATTAAGGAGGATATTCATAAGAATATCTGGTATCTCGATAGTGTGTGCAGCAATCACAAGTCTGGGAACAGATAGATGTTCTCATAACTTGATGAAACAATCAAGTCTAAAGTGAATATGGGGAACAAAAGAAAAGTGCTTGTCATGGGGAATGGAAAAATTATTATTCATGCCAGACAAGGTGAAAGGAAGTAAATACAATATGTGTATTATGTGCTTGGATTGAAGCACAATTTATTGAGCATTGGACAGATTGTGCAAAAGGGGTACACTATTCAATTTAAATATGGAGCATGTACCATCAAAGATAAAGAGCATGGGAAAATTGCAACTGCGTCCATGACAAATAACAAGATGTTTCCTCTATAGATTCAGAATGAATTGCTGATGTCATTCAGTGTAGTGGTGAAAGATGCTACCTAGTTGTGGCATCTTATATTTGATCACCTGAGTTTCAATGGCCTAAAATTGTTGTACAAGAAGCATATGGTGAAGGGTTTACCCCTTATTAAGAAACCAAATCAAGTTTGTGAAGGTTTTCTGGTCGACAAGCAGCATAAGGATGCATTCCTTGCAGGACGATCTTAGAGAGCTTCACAGCCATTAGAGCTAGTGTACTCAGATATTTGCAGTCCAATGCAGACTAGCACATTTACCAACAAAAAATACTTATTGAATTTCATTTATAATTTTAATCAAAGGACATGGGTATATCCCATCAAACAAAACTTAGAGGAATTCTAAAAATTAAAGGAGTTCAAGGCTTTCGTTGAGAAATAGAGTGGCTACTTCATGAAGACTCTTAGGACAAATGGAGGAGGTGAGTATATCTCCAATAAATTCTAAAATTTCTGCAAGAAAAATGAAATTTGGAGGTAGCTCACTACCAGATACACACCACAAAAAAATGGTGTTACAGAGAGGAAGAACTGAACAGTCATGGAGATGGCACAGAGCATGCTGAAGGTAAATAATTTGCCACATGATTTCAAAGCAGAAGTTGTATGTTGTGTAGTTTATCTACTAAACAAGTGTCCCACAAAGAGTGTGAAGGACATGATTCCTCAAGAAGCCTAGAGCAATCAGAAGCCCAATGTTGCTCACTTAAGAGTTTTAAGGTGCATAGCATATGCACATGTTCCAAATGAGAAGAGAAATAAGTTGGATTATAAGTTAGAGAAATTCATCTTCACAAGGTATAGCGAAGAGTCGAAGGCATATAGGCTATATAATCCTGTGATGAAAAAGATTATTATCAATCGAGATGTGAAGTTCCTGGAGGATGAAACTTGGAACTGGAAATAAAAAATTGGACAACTCAAGCTAGAAATTATCGATTATGAGGACTTCGAAGAAGGAAACAGAGTGCATCAGCTTGTAGCTTCAAGTAGCAATATTGGATCTAGCAGTAGCACTACATCATCATAACAAATGCCTCAACTTACAAGTAGGATATCCAAATTGAGGACACCAACTAAGACAAGGAGTTTGCAAGACATTTATTAGGTAACCCAAAATAAAATAGATGAAGAACATTTTGACTTTGCTTTATTTTTTGATTGTGATCTAATTTCATTTGAAGAAGCAATTTAGAATTAGAAATGGGTGAAGGCTATGGATGAGGAAATAGAAGTCATAGATAAGAATCAGACATGGTAGTTGATGGCTATCCCAGTAGGGAAGAAGACCATTGGAGTCAAATGGGTATACAAAACTAAGTTTAATGCCCAAGGTGAGGTTGATCGACATAAGGCCAAACTGGTGGTAAAATACTACAAGCAAAAGTCAAGGATTGACTATCATGAGGTATATGCACCTGTAGCAAGACTTGACACAGTCAAAATGATTATAGCATTTACAGTCCAGAAAGGCTGAAGTGTTTACTAGATGAATGGCAAGTTTGCCTTCCTAAGTAGAGTGTTGGAAGAGGAGGTCTACATAGATCATCCACCTGACTATGAGTTGGAAGGACAAAAAGGTAAGGTCTTGAAGCTGAATAAGGCCCTGTATGGGTTGAATCAAGCACCCAAGGCTTGGTACAATCAGATTGATGACTACTTTTAGGAGAATGGGTTCATCAAATGCCCATATGAGCACACCTTGTACCTGAAGCAAAATGTAAAGAGAGAGATGATAATCATATGTTTGTATGTATATGATTTTATATATACTGGCAACAACAATGTGCTATTTGAACAGTTCACAACAACCATGAAGAATGAATTCGAGATGAGAGACTTAGGGATGGTGAAGTTTTTTCTTGGCATTGAGGTTGACCAATATGGAGATGACATATTCATTTCTCAGGGCAAGTATGCAAGAGATGTCCTTAAGAGGTTTAATATGGAGGACAACAAACCTGCCATCACATGTATTGACACAGGTCTGAAGCTGAGCACAAATGATTTTGGTAGTATTGTTGATCAAATATTCTATAAATGACTTGTTGGAAGTCTAATGTACTTGTCAACAACTAGACTAGATATAATGTTTGTAGTGAGTCTAATTAGCAGGTTTATGGAAGCATCAAATAATACTCACTTGTAGGTAGGGAAAATAATACTATGGTATGTCAATGGCACCAAAAACAATGGAATATTTTATGCTAGAAAAGACTAGCTTGAACTGGTTGGCTACAAAGATAGCGATTGTGCTGGCAACACTGATGATCGAAAGAGCACTTTCGACTATGATTTCCATCTTGGATTGGGAGTAGTTTCATGATCATCAAAGAAGCAATCGATAGTTGCATTGTCCACTACTGAGGCAAAGTATGTTACCGCCACTTTAGTCACATGCTAGGTAGTTTGGTTGCAAAGAATCTTGGGTGAGATGAATCATCCACCGAAAGGGGAAACAACTATTTTCTATGACAACAATTCCGCCATAGCACTGTTGAAGGATCCAATGTTTCATGGTAGAACCAAGAAAATCAATATCCACTACCACTTCATCAGAGAGTTGGTGAAAGCTAACGAAATTGTGTTACTATTTTGCAAGTCAAAAGAGCAAGTAACAAATATTTTCACAAAACCTTTGAAGGAGGAGGACTTCAACAGGATGAAGGAAATGTTGGGCATCAAAGTCTATGAAATATCATTTAAAGGTGGATGTTAGAAATTAAACTCGATTTCATGCCAGTAAGATCTCTAACAGATCTTATCGCCCAAATCTAATCACACATTCCTAACATCTGATCATCGTAATTTTCCAATGTGGGCATTTAATATCGATAGTTGCAATTGGAAGAAAACCCTAATTTTTTGTTTGGTGCATGTCAGAATAAAAGCCTTGGTGCATGGTAGAAGATAAACCGTAGCGCATGTCAAAATATAAGCCTTATCCTTCCCTCACTCGGCTATATAAGGCTGTGCGACCTGTCAAAAAATATGAAGCAGTGCACAACAGTGCAGGTTTTGGTATAGCAGAGGAGGTGTACCTGCAGCATTCACAGACTCCCATGTTTTATGTTTATCCTACAACTAGTTTGTAGATGAGTTTGTAAATATTTGGTTGAAAGAAGCCTTTGGCTTGTAAAACTACAATCACAGTCTAGTCTGATTTGATGAATAATATATGCATTTTTCATCTATTTAAATCTTTTGCATTTTCTTTGTCTTCGAAGACTCATTTCGAATTTCTCCCCTGAAAATGGTGTAGACAAAAACTCATTTCGAATTTCTCCTCTGAAAAATGTTTTTCACCCGATTAACATTCGAAAGCCCTGTGTCACTCCATAAGGAAGCGACACTCGCTGCTTCGCTCCATTCGGGAGCGAGGGACCTGTGTCGCTCCATCACTCCTTGCTTCGCTTCATTCAGGAGCGAGGGCCCTGTGTCGCTCCATCAGGAAGCGACACTCCCGAAATCTGGCTTCTGGACCACCGTGAAAGACACCTGTGTCCAGAACTGAGGTTTCGGGACAACCGTGTCCCGAAAAGGGTTTTCGGGACTCCTCAAACCTGACTCTTTCAGCTTATATTGTTGTAATCAATTTATTTTAATTTTTTGCATTTTATAAAATCAATTAAAACTTGAAATTTGGAGCTACAGTCCGCTAGCGCTATTCATTTAGTTTTTCTATTTTATAAATATCTTAACGTATTAAGTATTCAGCATCCCCGATGAACTTCATACACAAAGTGAAAGCTGTGAAATAAAGATTTTTCTTTTAGAATATGACTGCTTCGCCTTTACGGCATAGTAAAAAGGATCGACGTTAAAGGAAACTGAAGAAAAATCTTTGTATTTGAAGAACCCATGCAAGAAAATATCGATAAAGGATCGAGTTAAAGGAAACTGAAGAAAATCTTTGTATTTGAAATCCATGCAAGAAAATATCGATATCGAAACGAGAAGAGCAGTCAACAAGATACCGACCTTAAACATAGTGGAAAATCTGCCAAGTATAGAGGCCAAAATGAAAGAAATTGAAATGTGCGCCTTCTTATAGTACAAGTCACTTCCCTATTCCAAAATGCTGCATTTCACTGAAAACCACGCCAGTTTCGAAGCAAAGAAAATCCGCATAATCGACTTCGACGTCAAAGACGGCAAACGATGGCCACGTCAAAGACGGCGTACGACAGTGCGGTCCCCCGCAGACGGTAAAGGTAACGGCGATCGAAATGACACGTTCAACGAATACGGCAACCACGGGCGAACGCCTAGCGGAGTTTTCAGAATCGTTAAACATCTCGTTTGCTTTCGAGACGGTCGTCATCAGCAATATAAAGGACGTTAACGAAAACCTCTTCGATGTCCCGATGAAGTCGCCGCCGCTAACGCCTCCTTCGCTCTCCAGAACCTCATTCAAAAGCCCGAGGGACTGAAATCGTTGGTCAACGTTTTTTCGAAGTTACAGCCGTTGGTTTTCACGGTCATGCACAACGAAGGCCATCACAACTCCGCTAGCTTCGTCGAGCGGTTCATTGAGGTCCTCTTCAATTACAGCGAGATATTTGATTCTCTGGATGCGGATTATGAACGGTGGGATACGGATAGGCGGCGAATCGAACGGTTCCCCGTCGCTCCTGGGATGCGGAACATGGTGGCTTTCGAGGGGAAGGACTGGGTAATTAGACGTGTAGGCTGACGGGTCGTTCATGAAGGAGGTCGGCTTCAAAGGGGTGCCCTTCACCTTAAAGGGGATGTAAGACACATCGCTCATCTGGAGTCTATAGGGATAGGTTTGTGTGGTTTGTATTTTGTGTTTGTGTTTATTATTACTGAAAATAATAGTAATTAATTCTTTTATTTAATTAAAAATAAAATAAAAATTTCTAATTTACTGGCTTTTTAATTTAAAGTAAATTTTTGTATGGACTATTAATTATTATATTATTTCTTCTTTCTTATTTCTTTCATTCTTATTTTTATTATTGTTATTTTGATTTGAATCTTGTGAGTGTGTGCAAAATCCCGATTCCTGAATGATCAATGGTCTTCTGCACACCGGATCAACAATAACGAGATGGAATAAGTACGAGCAGCCCCTGTAGTTTGTAGTTTTGTGCTTGTTAGTTACCAAGATAACGTGATTGTAACCAACTCTCTTATGTAAGAATAAAAAAAAAAAATGTTATATATAAGAAGAAATAAAATTTAGACAATAAAATAAAATGATTGTAACCAATTCTTTTATGTAACCTAAAAAATAAGTTATTTAGGAGAAGAAATAAGCTTTAAATAATATAAACATTTTAATTTTTTTTTAAAAGAATAAATTTATATTAATTTAAAATAGCATTTAAAAAAAACTTTTAATTAAAAGATCTTTACTCACTAGTCCATTAATATTTTAATTATTTAAAAAAAAAATTCTTCCACACACCCGTTATGGTTAAGAAATGGTAAATGGTTTTGATATGTGTTTCAGGAATTTATTTAATTGTCCGTATAGTATAAACTTGTTTAATTGTTGGAGCAATATGAACATTTTAAATATAGGTTTTGTATTATATATATATATATATATATATATATATATATATATATATATTATAAGTGAAAAACCCTTGCGAAGTCGTTTTGGTTTAAGAGACCACGAACAGGGGTTCAAAGTCACCCGGGAGTCGTACCCGACCTTGCCCGCACCAACATTATCAATTGGATTTTAGATACCCAATTCAGATTTTTGGTAGGGTGGAGATTTGAACCTTGGACGAGGATTGCCCTCTCCTCTCCAACTCACCTACAATAATATATTATAAATTATAATTATAATTAAAATAATTTATTTTTAAACATATTATATATATTTATAAATTTAAGTATTTTTTTAAACAATAATATTATTATTTTTAATTTTATAAGTTTTTTAGAATATAATTAAATTTATAAATTTTTAGTAATAATAAGATATTTCAATTAAACTAAAGGATTTAAAGATCATTCTTTTATTAATAGTGATAAGTTATATATAGTAGCATATTTTTTAGTTTTAATAGATTAAATAGGTTGCGTAAATTTTTTGTGCAATATATTTTTTAATAAGTTGTATTTGTTTTTTATTGGGTCATTTGAATCAAAAGAAAAAAAAATACATTTGTTACTAAGTTAATTAAACCATATCGTACTTGTTTTTCTTTAAACATTTTTTTTCATTTTTCTCATATTACCATATTTCTATAATCAACTTGTTGACATCATTCTTTTACTTGGAGATAAAAATATCCTTCTAAGTTGAAAAGCAACTCATGATTGGGTACTTTATCTAATATTTTATTTCCTTATCTATAGATGTGTTGAAATTTTCAAGATTCTTCCTCCTAGATTATTTGATATACATTAGAAACCATGTTATTTCATATCATTGTAATATATTATGAATTCACCTAAATTAAAATATATTTTCATTCTTTTTTTCAATGATAATAACTTTGATACTTGTAAGAATTATCCTAGCCTTTGCATAGTTGTAGTTGAACTTCCATATAATTCTAAGTATGTGAGGAGAATTTTTACCTTCATTAGTTCTAAGAGCATCACCTCCACTAGAATTTACCATATTTCATTTGAATAAACATCAAAATGAATTTTGATAAGCCCAATAGCTTTTAGGAATTTCTATCCTAGATCGATGTAAATATATTTTTTTGTTAACTTTATAGTCATATATGACCCTCACATTTATATTCACCTATTGTAAGGAAGAGGCTAGAATATTTTTTAATATATATTTAAGAATTTTCATGATCAAAACCATGTCCATAAACATTCTACAAGAGAGGCAATAAGGAAATGGTAAACTTAGACATAATATTAAAATTTTCTTTTAAAAAATTAATATTCCTTTCAAGCCATAGATTTTAACAACTAATGGTTGGAACAATCCTCTAGAGAATTCTTAATGATTTATCTTTATAACAATTATTTAAATATTTCATCAACTCCAATGTTAATAGAACTAACTAATATTTTGTATTGTTTTCAAATACTAGTCCCGCGATAAAAAACAAGTAAATAATTTGAAGCTTCTAAATTCTTCTTATATAAGGTAAGCCTAAAAGGCTTGTTGCATCATCTTCTTTTTTAATCTTATCTATAAGAATTTTACTTTGGACTACTAACCAAATGAATATTTATGAATTAAAGAGGGACTCATATAACAAAAACATATTTCAATAAAAATATTTGGGAATAAGAAATTTTTATTGAGATAAATCCTTAAATCCCATTTTAATTGAGCATCCACCACTTATATTAGATTCCACAACAACTCATACTTTCATGTAAATATGGGTAAATACAACCCTTGAAGCATAATTTAATTCTCAACTTTTATTTTAAGATCTTCTTCTTCAATTAACATGCTAATATAAATTTAGGGTTTAGAAATTTTGCTCACATTATTTTTTTTTTCTTTTACCTTTGAGAAAACATCCATTTAGAATCAAAATAAGAATATAAGAATTCAACTATGTATTTAATAATAAAAATATAATCTTCCTCATTGAGTGGCCACCTAATATGTTTCTTAATCAAACATAATATTTATGGAATAAAATTCCATATTTTGTCCTAGGGGGACAACGGTTTTTGACTTTGGCTCTTCTTGGGGAGGTCCAAGGTTCAAACCATGGTGTGGTTGAGTGTGTGAGGGGGTGGGTATGTGTTCATATAAAAAATCCATATTTTCCAAGCCCCTACACAGGGTTCATTTCATGAATAATTTTATTGGTCAACAATATTTATATATCTTTGAAGTAACATGTTTGTCCTGCTTTCTTAGATATTTGAATAACATCCAACCAAGTCTACTTTAATTCCAAACTCATAAGTCTATAATTTTGTAAGCCTACATCTCGAATATTCTTTCCTTTGTAAGTACTAAAGCATTTACAAAGAGAAAACCTAATATTTTTATCACATCCTTTCCAAATAAAACCTCTTTGAGTTTGATAAAATTATGAGTTATACATATTGGCAATCTTTAAATTGATGTCATTCTACTATTTGGAAATGATTTTAAGATATTTATTTTTAAATACTATTATTCCATTCAATCCATAAATTCTAACAAATAAAGGCAAGATCAATAATCCATATAATGCACAATGATGTATCTTTAAAATAAATAATCCAATAGTTTTTCTACTCCAATGGTAATGGATCTACACAATATATTTTTAATTTATTTAAAAAGTATCCCAAAATGGTGTAAGAAAAAGGGACAATAAAATAAATAACCATACATTTCTATGTCCTTGTTATGTAACAAAACTAACAGGTCCATGATACCCTCATTTATAATAATTTAACATTATATTAATAACCAAAGGAGTGTTAAGTCCTTAGGGAGTGCCTCAAGTGACCACGCTTGGAAGGGTGATCATTAGAGTAATAAATAATGTCTTCTCTATAGCTTTTTATCCTAAATTGACTCAGAATCCACCATATTTTGATAAATTTAAAACTAGCTCATCCTTTCATGTAAAAATGAATAGTAGAATTCATTAAGAATATTTTGAAGATCATCTACTTTTTTATGTCCTCTAACAGAAATTCATGTTTAGAAATTGTTGATAACATCAATATAAATTTTGACTATTTATACCTAAGAGCTAAATATAAATAAGGAAGTGGTTGAGTTTTGGATTAAAAATAAGGCCATAAGGATTCAAGAAAGCATCAAATCAAGAAGATGTAAAATTCATCATGTAAAACTCATCTTATTAATTAACCACTTCATATGTCTCTTAACCAATTATAACCTCGCTAATATGAATTTGCCTATTTTTGAACTCATAGGTAGGGTTTGATTCCTAAAGAATTTTATAGTATCCATAGAAGAAAATATATGTTTCAATTGATATCCTTGCCCACTTTAATTTTTGAATAAAATCCAACTAATTTTCCCATCTAATGTTAAACTCAAAAATCTAAAATTTTATAGATTTATCCCTTTAATATTATTTTCTTTATTTGGTTCGACCAAACCTCATAAGGGAGGTAGAGATCCAAGGTTCAAATCTTGAGCCTCACTTGATTGAACGCTTGTCCCTTTTCTTGTGCTTTCAGTGGCATAAATGATTTAAAATTATTGTGGCATGGTGGTTATAGGGGCGGACTACACAAAGATCTGTGTGGTGGCTTCTAGGGCGAGACAACACAAAATATTGTGGTGGCCATAAAAGTTGTACAGCCTACTTGAATTCATGGTGGCTATTGATTCCATCATGTAAATTCAAATATATGTATATATTATTTTATTTATAATCCCTTTCTCTTTACAAAGGGCAAACCTCAAATTTTATCACATTATTTCCAAAGAAAATCCTTTTGAATTTTGTCAAATTCAAATGCTATACCTATTGCTAATATTGAAAGTGACATCATACATATAGATGTAGATCTTAATATGTAGTTATTATAAGTTGTAGACTTATAGCCAAGGTTAAGAACTTACTTTTCCAACTTGTCAGACAAGATTTTATTATATCATAAATTGAGTTTAAAATCTTCTTTTTATTATTAGATAAATTAATACTTGGATATTTTGATAGCAATTTTCTAACCTAAAATACTAAACTAGCTATAATAATATTTTATAAATATTGGGTAATGTTAATGAAAGATATCTTGGATTTTGTACTATTAACAACTATCTCGTAGCATTATAACAACATGATAATCTAGTTTTAAATTCATCATCTCACTAACTAAGAGATGACCTAGTAGAAAATATTATTAGCTAATTAGAGATAATATTTGAAAGGACCATTTATTGCATTCTTAATACCTATAATTTTAATTTTTATCTTTGTTAAAGTTATTCCTCATGCGTGAATAAGAATAGTGCAAAATTTGAGTCCATGGGATGATTCAAAGTATCTAATAGAGGATACATTAATCAAAGTATTTTTTTTTTTAAATATAGAACAAGATATAAACCATTCATATTATCCTTGAACATAACTAATATTTTTTAGATATTCTATGGAGAACTCAAACAAACCTTATTATATGCTTTGTTCATGTCTTTTTTTATAAGAATTTTTATTTTTTATAGAATGAAAATATAAGTACTTCTACAATGATTATAACATAAAGTATTTTTTTACCATGAATATGGTTCACCTTGTTCATTTAGGAAACCAAAATTTATAATTCTATTTAATATATTTTATATAATTTTAGACAAACTTAAAAATCATAATACAAAGACTTATTTGACAAAAATATCAAAATAATTTTCTCATTCTTATTGGTAACGAATGCAATAAATGTGGAATTGATCTTATTATAATACTCTTATATATACCTAGGGCCTTAGCCTCATCATGGTAGAGAGGACCTGAGAGACCTTGAGCCTCACCATGGCAAAGATGACCTCAGCCTCGTAGTGGCAGAGGGCCCATGAGGGTTTCCTCCATGAGGGATTCCTTTGCAAGAGTTTCACCCCTGCTTTGGCTTTGATTCTATAGAAACCCTTTGAGTGGGAGGTCTCCTTTCCCCTAGTTAGGATATGGCTACTAGTCATGCTTAGTTTCTCTATCGTGGTTCATGATGAAGATGCTTTTCTTATTGGGGGTCTTACTGGTATTTTCTACTCTATTATGGGTTTGGTATTATCACTCTTATTTGGATTAGAGGGTTGAATTATGATCCAAACTTGTAGGGGTGATCCTGGATCATTATAATATAGTGGAAATTTTAGCTATTGACCACTGGGCTAGCTCTCGCTCTAGTTCATGGGTGTGTTGGGTGGCTGCATTTCTTAGATTGTTTGCTAGCTTTGGAGACTTGGTTTGATTATGTAGCATTTAGTTTGGGTTTGGTAGTTTCATGTTTTTTTTGGCTTTCCAAGGATAGAAAAGGGTCATGTACGGATATAAACCCATTAGGATGAGCTTGGTATGGTGTTTGGCTGCAAAACATTGATGGTTTTCCCTTGGCTATATTTATCTTCGATGGTTTGGCTATATTGGTTGGATGGTGCTTTGATGGCTATGTTGCTAGGGTTCTCTACCAGTAGTGGGTCTATGGCTTGTTTGTATCACTTTTTTCTGGGTTCAATAATTTATTAATATATCTAGTCGTTTCAAGGAGACCAAGTCAAATACCAACCCAAACCAGTTGGGATAAAAGTGGGTTATTATGTTGTGGTGGTTTTAAAATTTTGGCCCCATGTCTCTGGTGGGTTTCCTAACTTTTATGGTCTGCAGAGATCTCTTTATCTAGTTCTAGAAGTGGTGGTGTGTTTGATCCTAGGGTTATAAGGCTTATTTTTTTGGGATCTTACCCTTCTCCCTCTCAAGTGCGATGTGGAATGTTGTTATCTCCTTTTTATTGTACCTGAGAGTGGTTGTTCTTATTTTGTGGCTCTTGCTTCGGTTTAGGTAGCTCATATTTTTTTACTTTCTCTTTCAAACCGTTACAAGTGTAAGCCTCAAATCCTTTGCTAGGCAGAGTGATCTACTCCTAGTTTTATGGTATGCTAAATATTGGGTTGGTTTATTCTTTAATTTATTCTCAACCGATAGCATGTTGACTTGTTTGTTGATTCTCTTCGGTGCTTTTGGTGCTTAATAATTATTTATCTCTTCTAAGCACATGAAGATACCATTGGGTTTCTAATAGTTTGCAAGATCTATGTCATTGTGGCTTCATAGGTCCCGATCTCTATTATTTTGGTCTTAGTGCTATTTTTACTACTTTTATTTGATGGGATATTTGGATTTTTAGTGCTTGAGCTAGTTTTTGGAAATCCTATGCATATTTAGGCCTCGAATCTGCAATATAATTTTTACTCTCTGGTTTAGTTATATTGCAACTAGGTGAAAATATAGCTTTTTCTATCTATGGAGTTGCGAGAGCTAGTGTTTTGTGGTAATTGCTTTGGTTTTGGTGACTCATGGGGTTTGTTACCCAATTTTTGGTGTTGGTTTACCGTTTTTCGGAATGTTCCTCTCACTCACCTGGGTTCTTAATTTTCAAATTTAATTTTGAGTGGGATGTTTTAGTTTACTCCCATTAGACAAGTGTGGTGTTATTCCCCATATGGGGTATTTAGTTCATATCCTCTAGGAATTTATTATTGTCCTTTACGTAGGATGGTTGGTGGCTCATTTTTCTAGTCTTTGTTTCTCATTGGTGGGTTACCCTTTTGTGTGTAAACTATATTTATCCTTTCAGAGCTTGTTTTTGGGTAATTATTTTGTATTTTATTGTAATGGTTATGGTATCATCTCAAAATCCTTATCTCAGGTTGTGGATCCCTCTCAAAACCCTCAATTTAAATGATATTTAAAACCCCTTCTTTACCTAAATAAAAAAAAATTCTTTTATATACCCTCTTCAACCATAATAAGCATATCTTAAAATTTTTGAAATAAAATTATAAGAAATCCATTTAGCCAAAATGCCTTAATAGGGTAGAAAGAAAAAATTCCTCTTCTAAACCCTCCATTGATATCATTTTGTATACACAAAAATCTAGACACTTGTCCTCCATCCATGCTTTCTTGTCATTTTCATCCACTATTCATATATTTATTATATATATTTAAATATTAATATTTATATATTATATTTTTTATATATTTAATAAATACATATTTATGTAAGTCAATTAATCCCATCCATTTGATTTTACTTAATCATATCCATTCATCTACATAAATTCATGCCACACCCTAGATTTAATATCCACCTTCCAATATGCTTTTATCTTAGTCATACGATTAGTGTCATTGAAAACCTAACTATGTCCTAGGTTGAATAATTAATGGGAGCCATTTTGATGGCTCAACCCATGAATGTTGAATCCCAAAGAAATCTAAGTCCTTTAATTTCTCAAGTGTTCATATTGAGTATCTGAGTACTTCTACCTCTGTATTTGCTCACCGTAATCTCTACATCCATCGTCATTCATATTGCCTCACTAGATCTTCTTATACAAACTCTCCTCTCAATCATTGAATGCCTTTGTGTGCTTTATGTTACCACCAAGCACCTGTAATAACTTACCCTCTACTTCCAAGCACCTCTAGGCACCCTCCAACTATTCACAAGCACCCATGGGTATTTCCTATAGCCACAGAGCATCTGTATGTATTTTACATAAGAATTTTGAAGTCCTACTAGCCTTTGGGTAATGCTAGGGCATCACCGCATCAATTCACTACAACAAGCTTCATCATATCAGAGGACAACAAATACGTAAGGTAAATCTATTGTTTATTATTTTATTACATACATTTTTAGTTATGTTCATGTTATTTACAATAAATAGTTAGGGTTTTGGTATTTATCATAGAGGGCCTCACATTGTGGAGCCCTCACAGGTGCTACTAACTTATTTATTATTTTAGTGTGTGTAGATATGGAAGTGTGACATCAGCATTGGACAACTACTTAAGTTGGATCAGAGAACCCTAGCCATTGTAAAATATGTATCAAAAGGATTCAAAGATCCTCATTGTCATAAAGGAGTTTTTAGGCTCCCCCATTAATATAAGATCATTCATTGTGCAATTCTGTGTTCTTTGAGTTCTACTTTCTACTTCATTTTTGGTGTTACATTTTTGTCTCTTCAAATGGCGATCATGGTGGGACCCCCTAAGGGTTTCTTTTTATGATTGACCTTACAAATTTATTTGTTGTTTTCTATCATCTTGTAGGATTTTTAGAAGCATATATTTTGTAGTATTTGTTGGATCTAGAGTTTCGAGAAATTTGTATAAGGTTACATAAGGTGCACGAACACTCGAAAATGCTCTAGGACTATCCAAAAATATCCAAGGGTATTTTACAAAGAGTTGGAGCAGAAGCATAGGTTGTTTTGTAAGTCTACAACTAAAATCCTAGCTTTTATGTTTACGTATTTTGGGCAATTTTTCATTTTTTTCAGATTTTTAAGTTAAAAAGATCATCATTAATCAATCTGGAAAAGCATTCATATTAGCTTGCATCTTAGGTTTCATATTACTCATGTGCATCCATCCACACTTTGTATTTGAAGTTTCTAGTTTCTGTTGTATTCATAACCTGAAATATATATATATTTTTTTTTTGAAAAAATGAAAAACTTGTATTAATACAAAGAGCAATTACAAGCAGGAGAGAACACATCCCAACCAAGAACAGCAAACAACACTACAAGAGTAGAGCACAAAGTCAACCCAGCTCAACACAAAGCAAAGAAGTCAACTGGGCGCAAAAAAGCGACATGTCACGAAATCGCGACAGTCAACCCCGTCTCCTCCGCATCGGTGCCAACAGTCACGAAAATGCGACATGTTGCGAAATCGCGACATGTCACGAAAATGCGACAGATAGAGCCCTTAGCACTGGATCGCCAAGAATGTCGTGAAATCGCGATGACATCTCCCTCCAGCGACCCTTCGCCAAAATTGTCGCGAAATCGCGACTAGAAGACCAACTTGCTCCATAACGCCAAAAAGGTTACGAAATCGTGACAGAGTGCCTCCGAATCATCCAACCATCAAAAGTGTCACAAAACCGTGACAAATTATCCTTATGGCATCTAGATCGCAAAAGCGTCGCGATATCGCAACAGTTTTCTCCATTTCGCTGGTATGCCAAAATTATTGCGAAATCATGACGAGATTTTCTTGCAGCAGCCATCGCCAAAAAGTGTCGTGATATCGCGACAAATTATCCACTTTGCACCACATCAGCAAAATGGTCGCGATTTCGCGATGGGTTTTCCTTATGACACCAGATCGCCAAAAGTGTCGCGATATCACGACGATTTTTCCTTTCGGTGCCCAGTTCTCAAAACTGTCGTGATATCGCGATGAATTTTCCACTTTGCTCTCCATCTACAAAAGTGTCGTGATATCGCGACAAGTTTTCCAGTTAGCCCCAAATTGCCAAAACTGTCACGATATCGCGACAATTTTACCATGCGCCTTCCCCGAGGGCCGCGATGGCACGACATGTCGCTATATCATGACAAAAACCTGCCAAAGGCCGTGAGGGCGCAACCTGTCGTGATATCGCGACAGCTTCCAACTTGAAGCTGCGACGGCGCTACAGGTCACGATATCACGACAGAAATCTTCCTTAGCATAAAAAACACTGCACATCATTTCAAAAATTGTTCAAGGCATTGTCGAATCTCTGCATCCTCCACAGGCATGTCACTATGCAACTGCATCCCAACCTCCCTTTCAGCACCCATCTTAGCAAGGAAATTGGCCGCCTTATTGAGATCTCGATTCACATAGACAGGTATCACATCATCTAATTCCATCCAAAGATCTTTAATTTGGGAGACTAAGATCCACAACCTCCAAGCTTTCGAGACAAAGTTTCTCATGCAATCAAGAGCACCCACCAAGATTTGGGAGTCAGACTCAATAATAATCTTCCTGTGTCCCTGTTTGACAGCCCAAAAGGAGGCAGATTTAATGGCAAAGGCCTCGGCTTCATTGTTTGTGGCACATCCCAGACCCTGCAGTTCCCAATATAGCAAAGACCCAGCATGATCGCGGCACACTACTCCAATTCCAGCACTTCATGGATTGCCTTTAGTAGCTCCATCAGTATTGATTTTGATCCATCCTTTAGGAGGAGGTTTCCAACTACCACTCACCTGCCTTTGTTGAATAAAATCTCCCTCTTCCAAAGGCTCAGAAGCAGACTGAATTTCCCCCTCGGCATGAATGGCAATCGTTTTCGCCACTTTGCTCCAAATGACTTGCCATATTCCTTCTAGAGAGGAGAAGGTTTCACAAAAAATACGGGAATTTCTCTCCAACCACACCTGCCACCAGATAAAAAATAAACCAAGCTTCTAGCCAATTTGAAGAGATTTGGATTTAAATCTACCTTTCTTCCAGCTTTCCCATATATTGTTTCGAGACAAGACCCCATTAGCCTAAAGTTTAAAGTGGGAGAACCAGCGTTTCCAGATCTGTCTTGTGAAAGAACATTCAAACATTATATGATCCGTAGTTTCCTCCTGCTTGTGGCATAACACACATTGAGAAGGGCCAATGATGCCTCTGAGTCTGAGATTGTCATAGGTGAGAATTCCATTATGCAAAAACTGCCAGGCGAAGAAGTTCACTTTCGGCTAGCCCTGGGGATGCCATATCTTTCTCAAATCATGAACCAAAAAAAAGTGTGGGGGGGGCTCTGGAAGGATCTCATCATATCCCTCTTTCAGTTTTGGGGGGGCCCTAGTCCAGTTCATCCTCCTCATCTCTCCCAGTAAGAAACCGTTCTGCCAAGATTTTTCCCAAAGTAGGTACCAACTCCGGAGGGATTGGTATTGGCCACTCATCCAGCCGCTTAAAATTTATGATCTTGTAGTCCCCCAATTGACTAGTGTTAAAGTAGCTCTCAATTTGGATCCATCCCTTATATTCTATAGTATATTTTATCGGTTGCAATTCAGGAAACACAGCAATAATGGGAGGATTCTGGTCCCAGGAATCAGTCCAGAACCGAGCCTTATCCCCTCTCCCCACTTTTCATAATAGTTGATCTTTGATGAGTTGAGCTCCAAGCTTGAGCACCTGCCACACTGATGATACAAAACCTTCCAGAGGAAAGTGGCCCACATCATTAGGATGGACAAAACCCAAGTATTTGCTAGAGAGGATTCTGCTGAAGAGGGATGTTGGCTGAGAAATCCACCTCCAGTATAGTTTTCCAGCCAAAGCCTTGTTGTTAAACTTGGAGCTTCTTAGTCCCAACCCTCCTTTTTCCTTGGGTTGGGTAACCTTGTCCCAGCCAACCAAGGCCCATTTCCTCTCTCCATTGGCACCTTACCATAGAAATATTCTAGCCATTTTATCCAGCTCTTTCCAAATAGACTGGGGAGCAGCCAAGATGGAGAATTTATAAATTGGCATGGCCTGAATAACTGACTGTAGAAAAGTTAGACGACCCCCATAACTTAACCATCTATGAGACCAATGGTTCATTCTATCTTTGATGCCATCCAATAGGTCCTTCCAAACATCTATTTTTAGTTTTTTGAAATGGAGAGGGACCCCCAGGTAAACTACTCGGGAGAGAGGTCCGAGTGAAGCCTAAAATCTCAATAACTTCGTCCTGTAACCGTTGATCAATATTGAAGAAGATCACTTTGGATTTATTGTCATTGATGACTTGATTAGAGGCCCGAA
The DNA here is from genome assembly GCA_028583015.1 of Wollemia nobilis. Lineage (NCBI taxonomy): Eukaryota > Viridiplantae > Streptophyta > Pinopsida > Araucariales > Araucariaceae > Wollemia > Wollemia nobilis. The sequence continues at coordinate 2,749,794 of JAQPPZ010016040.1, read as the reverse complement.
GGTAGACATTTAGAGTATCTATGATTCTTCTTGCTTCCCTAAGGCTGGCCACTCCCACCAATCCAGTATCATCCACAAACTGTAAATGAGTCAAAACTTTAGCCCCGACCTTAATACCTGTTATCTGACCTTGAAGTCTTCTTCTCAGAAAGAGTCTACCCAATCCTTCAGCCAAGATGAGGAAGAGATAAGGAGAGCAAGGGTCTCCTTGTCGAAGGCCACGAGAGGCACCAAAAGGAGGCGAGGGAAGTCCCTTGATAAGAACAGAGTATGAAGGCGTAGAAATACAGCTCATGACCCAGTCTGTCCAGTCCTGAGAGAAACCAAAGGCTGTCAACATCTTTGCCAAGAAGCCCCACTCCACCCTGTCATAAGCCTTGGACATATCCAGTTTAATGAACATTCCTTTGTTCCCAGATTGGTGCATTGTATGGATAGCCTCCTATGCTAGAATCACTCCATCCAAGATTTTCCTCCCTTCAACAAAACCCCCTTGCTCTAGGGAAATTATATTATGCAGGATAGGTTTTAACCTTTCAGCCATAATCTTAGTGATTATTTTATAGATCACATTGCATAAGGCAATAGATCTAAAATCAGATAAATGAACCCCCCCTGATCCTTTTAGAATTAAAGTAATGAAGGTATGATTTAGAGCCTTGAGCATTCTTTTATTGGTTCTGGACTCCTCAGTGACAGCCAGAACATCTTCCTCCAGGGTATCCCAAAAGGCCTAGAAGAACTCAATAGGGAAGCCATCAGGACCGGGCGATTTGCTAGTACTCATCCCAAAGACCACCTTCTTAAGTTCATCTCTATCTATGGGTCTAAGTAGGGCCTGGTTCTCTTCAGGAGAGATTATAGAAGGAATGACAGCAATAACTTCATCTTGGGCTTCCCCATCTTGCTCCATACTTTCCTTAAAGAGTTTTGAGAAATACTCCATTGAGTGGGAGTGCATACCAGGAAGAGTATCAAAAGAGTATCCATTATCATCTTGAAGGAATTCCATATTATTCGCTTGTCTCCTAGCACAGGTAGAGCACTGAAAAAATTTTGTATTTCTATATCCTTCTAATAACCAAGTATTTCTTGCTCTCTGTTTCTAGTAATCTCTTCTTGATTATCAATATCCTCAACCGCTTTGCGCAAAGCATCATCCTCGGATTTAAGGTGCTCGAAAATGTTTCCTTCCCTGTAATGTTTTTGCACCTCATCCCATCTGTCTAACAAGGGGGCCCGTTGGTGCTGGAAGTCTGATTTGTTAGTTTGCCTCCACTGTTTTAGTTTACACTTGACAAATTGAAGCTGTTTGTGAAATTTGAACATTGCAGTCCCAAAAGGTGGGCGGCCATCTTCCCACCACTAAGGAATTTTTCTTCGGAGATCTTCTTTTTGCAACCAAAAATTTTCAAATTTAAATGGTTTATGGTACTGCCCTGTCATAGCCCCTCCCTCCAGCAAAATGGGAAAGTGGTCTGAAACTGGGCCTTCCAAAATCTGAAATTTAATATTCCATTTCACAAATGCTTCCTCCGAGACCAGAAACCGGTCTAGTTTTACCTTCCTACTGTGTGGCTCTCTTCTCTTATTAGTCCACGTAAAATAACTTCTAGGACCTTTGATATCAACAAGGTTGAATGCCTGGACTTGAGCAATCAGAAGCCTATCCCATGGATCCAAAACTGGGATACCACCTTCCTGATCCCTGGCAGATAATTTGGCATTAAAATCCCCAGCAATAATCCAATCGCAATCTTCCTGGGAGGATCTCATTGAATGAACAACATTCCGTTGAAGCCGCCGGCCATCAATGCTTTGAGCCCCATAGAAGTTTGTGATTAAAACTCTGTTTAGCTGTAACAATGTTCTTAAAGAGAGATGTGAGAACACCCCTCCAAGCTGTATGTTCTATTGCTATCCACACCAGAGGGTTCCAAAGAGTAACAATCCCCCCTGAAGCTCCTTGGGCCGCCACATCCATATATCTAGCACCCCTCCATATTCTACTAACAGTTTTACACATAAGATCTAAAGACATTTTTGTTTCCTGAAGGAGCAAAAAGTCTGTTTTGTGTCTTCCTAAAAGTCTTTAAATAGCAGATTGATGGGTTCTACTGTTTAAACCCCTTACATTCCAGGATTGTATAATCATTGGAAACCTTGGGAGCAATAAGAGTCAATTGTTCTCACCGATCCTCCATTGATTAGCTTGTCCCCTTGCGCTACTAGTAGATCCTTATTGGATTTTCTACCGACTCCTTGGGAATTACTATTCTTAGACCTCTTTTCCACCTGGGTAATCCCCAATGTTGGTCTTTCTCTATTCTTTTCTGCACTTCCCATGTTGACATCCTTAATAACTGGTTGTGCAGGGGAATGGATTACCATAGCCCCTAGGTTCTCTAGCTGCAAAGTATCAGGGGTTTCAATCACCTGTTCTAAGACAGGAGTAGATGATAGAGGAGCATGAGAGTGGGTGTTATTATCATCAGCATTCCCATCCATTCCTTCCATGACTTGGTCTTCTTGGTCTACAAGGGATTTGAAGATTTCATATCGATTGGTAGGCTTGGTTTGAGCCTGCTCTTTGCCATTTCTCTTTTTTTTTTTCCTTCGCTTCTACTATTCAAAGCCATATTTCTGGGCACCAGAACCTTGGGGGATATTGAGGGGTTCTTTGACCGGAGTGAACTTACCCTCTCTGGGGCGATTTGGCACTCCCGACGGAGCTTCTATTTTTGTGGTCAGGATATTTGGGCAGAACCTAGCCAAATGGCCATGCTTATGGCAGACTCTACATCTAAAAGGTAAGGCTTCATAGTCTAGCTGTTGTATCCAGGTTAGTCCTGCCAACTCCAATTCCACCTCGGCTGGAAGTGGCTGGCTAATATCCATTTCTACGCATATTCTAGCAAAGACAGCAGTATTTCCCTCAATGGTATCTCTGGAAACTCCCAAATATCTACCTAGAGAATTACCAATCAACTCAAGAATCTGCTCACCCCAAAACTCCATCGGGAGAGCGTACAGCCGAATCCAAACTAGGACAGCCGTGGGCTCAATGTGAGGATCAAAACCCACTCTCCACAGTTGGAGAAATAATCCTGCCGGTTCGTGGCTCCTCTTCTCTGATTCAAATGCTCTATTTCTATCTGCTAAAGAAGAGAAACTAATAATAAAATACCCATTGCTTATAGGCCATAGAGAGTACTCACCAATGGGCTCCCAGTTCTGTCTCACCCAGGTGTGTAGAAAGTTCAGAGTGGGCCGGATACCCATGAATTTGTAGATCAGATCATGGGTAGCACGGTATATAATCGTATCCTCAACCAGTTTTGGTTCTATGACAATCTTAGGCCTGGAAGCAGATTGTGGAAGGCAACCGTTAACTCTGTTTGTAGGTAAACCCTTTCCAGCATTATTAAATAGCATTTGATAAGCACTACGCTGAGCTTCATCGGAGGAAGATGCAGGGTTTTCTTTTAATATATCAGCATATGAGCTTTTCTTCCCATCGATAGATCCTGGAGGAGACCCCATTGGGCCCTCCCGAGGCAATGAACGATCCTTCAAAGTAGTGTAGATTCAATCCACCGGAGGTCCTGGAAGAATCTTCCCACCAGAAACCCTGGAGCTTCGCCCGGTGCCTGCACAGAAGGTTTCCCGCCAAATCGCCAGAGCTCAAAAAATCAGTTGATATAACCTAAAATATATTACATTCTAATTTCATGTGAATTGAAATTACATAATTATTTTGCATTATAGGTTTAGGGATTCCTATTTTTGTAGGTCTAATTAGGAATATGTTTCATATACCAAGAGTATCCTCGTACTTGGGTTATTCCATATGGAGGAGTATATGAACCCCTAGCTATCTAGAACAGATATTAAGCGACGTACTCTACATCCTTTGGAAAAATTGGTATTGTGAGTAGTGGTTTCTAATTTAGACCATCAAAAGTGGTTATCTTTCTAAAATTGTATGAACACCATAGCAAATATTTTTTTTTAAAAGAACCACATACTGCATGATTCACATTTAATAGTAGTGTCTATATTTCATCACTAACCATTGCTTGAGATTTGGTGACGGTGGATTTCATCTCCATACACCAATTTCTTCCCTTAGGAACCCTAGGTCACCCTCAAGAAAAATTGCTATAATTCATCACCAATAAGAATAGCGTTGTCCTAGCTTAGCCATAGTTTTTACCTTTCTTTGGATTAATTCATATTAGCACATTTAAAACACACAAGATTGAAACCTAAGAAAATTAACTCACATTAAAAGGAGATAACTAATGAATGAGGTAAGACACATGTTTTAAAAAAAATTAGCATTGGTTATTTTTTTATTGTGAAATTTAAATCTGGTGTTTCATTTTACTGTATAATTTGTAATTTGGTCTATTTGATTTATGGTCTTAAAAAGAAAACAAAATTAAATATTAAATCAAGATAATCCAATGTAACCTTCATCCACTTGCCCCACCACTTCTGTGGTATATTCCTTGAATGTAATATAGGTATATTTTTCTGCAATTCCCTCACATTCCTTACCATCCACAACCTTTAATATGGCTATGCCCTAAGAGGAGTCAACCTCACCAACCATTGATCAACATATTGCCCATCTAGACATTGTACGGGTAGAAGCTCTCATTAATTCTTCTAACTATGTCTTAGATTCATTCCCTAATTCACCTAGACAAGATCCTACTTTACAGTAGGAACTTGTTTATTCCCAGCCACCATCCAGTTTTACCTAGGTATACACCAACCCTCTTTTCAAGACATCAATTGTACTATCTTCCCATATTTCCATTACTCAACCCTCATGTGCTCTTAGCACTTCATACACATCCAAATATAACAACCCCTTATATGAAGCACATGTAAATATTGCTTCACAAGTTTCAGCCTCACAAGTTACCATACCTAGTGTAACTTGTCCCCCAGCCATATCTTCCATACCATCTACTTCTATACCCTCATTTTTTGATAGAGATATTAATTAGGCATGGAAAAACTTGAAAAAATTGCTTATACAACATCAAAACACTCAAAAGCAAGTACAAGTGAACCCTAAGCCTTTATCAAACCCTACTTAGACTATCCCCATTAACTAGGGTCCATCATGGACACCATAGTATTTTGTGGTTTCTCTCCTTGTTTCCCCACCAGGTCATACCACTACCCATACTATTCCCATTGGCCAACCTAACCATAACCCTCATACATCAAAATCATTCCATAATTTCCTATATTTTCACCATCAATATCCTATTCATCAATTTCCATCAAATTCACCTCATCATTATCACCAATATCATCATCATTTAGTGACTCCACAACATTTCTCCACTCCACCTCATAATAATTAGGTAATTTAGGGCTTTCACATTATTTTAGAATACCCTCAAATTAAGGCCATGCAAAAATAAATAGATGAATTGATACAATATACTCCTAGTTTGAAAAATAGAAACCAACCTTACATCAATTGATCATTCAACCCATTCATCCTTTGGTACCATCACCGCCATATTCGACATATTTTACGATGCCTAATTTTGATAAATTCAAGGGAACTTAGGATCCCAAATAACATGTGAGAACATGTGTACATGCCTTTTTTAGAATTCAAAATGATAATGCTCTCATGATCTAAAATTTTCCTCAAATATTAGGAGGAGATTCCATAGAGTGGTATAATCAATTGCCAAGTCATAGTATTTATACTTTTAAGCAATTTATTGACCATTTCTTTGATAATTTCATCTTAAATGTTAAAAAGAAGATATCATTATCTAATGTTTATGCTTTAGGACAACATGATGATGATTCTATCTATTATTTTGGAAAATTTTGGAGGGTTGTCATCACTAATTTACCCTTCATCCTATAAATGAATGAGATAATAAAATTATTCACCAAGATTTTCTTAAAATCTATCTCTTGGATGCTTCAATTACAAACTTATCATTCATTTGAAGAATCTTTATCTGAGGCTAGTGTCATCAAGGAAATAAAAATACAAGAAGGCTTACTTAATATCAAGAAGAAAGAATGGTAAAATAAGGGCCAATATAAAAGTATCTATTTTGGCCAACCAAAATCAACACAATCTACCCCAACTAGTCAGCCAAATCATGTTAATCAAGTGGTGATGAGCCAATCGGTAATGGACCAATAACAACCAATACAACAAACACTGTAATAAATTGCTTATCATGTGGTACCCTTGACAACTCAAGCCATGTAAGACACAGTGACAATTGTATAAAATCATCCCTGATGATAATATGCCTAACAAAATCACCAATACACCCCCTTATATAAGTCATATGCTTACCTTTTTTTATGGTTGTATGACACAAACAAACTTACTTTACCAAAAATTAGAACTAACAATCCCACCAAACGTAGTAAACACTATCAGCAACATCTATTGTGTCCTTATCATAGATAAAATGGGTACTACATTAATAATTTCCATTCATTTAAATACATAGCTCAAAACCTTATTGACTTGGGGTTGATCAAACTTGACAATCCCCTTGCTCAAAAAAATCAAAATCTTGGTATTTTTCAAACACCACTTCCTCATCACGGGGAGGTGCAACCAAATATAGGATGGGCTAATACCAAAACTCCTAATCAATTCAATCATGTTACACAATACCAAGGGTTTTTAGGTACCATCCATGTGGTTAATAGAGTTCAAAGAAATAATCAACAAAATGTAAGGTAACCACCTCAAGCAAGTGTGTCACAACCTCCAACATCATCACCCATTCAAATTTCTTCCAATACATCATCACCCATACATATCTCTAGTCAATCAAATCCTTAAAATTCCCCAATCAATCATGTTGGCAATTTTGGGTTTGAGATCCTAGCTTCTTGTCTATGAGTTGTCATTGATGTCAAAAGGAAATGGCATTAATGTTAAGAGGATGTGTTGGCTTCAAAGGTGAAATATTCCAAGAGAATATTTTTAAGAGAATCCGAAGAGATTCCATTGGATAAGGTTTTTGGATAGGGTTTTTATTAAAACCAAGTTAAATGGTTTTTATTAAAACCAATGGAGGTTCTCTTTATTATTTAATTATTATTTAAAAGCCTTCAAGGTTTTAATTAATTAATTATTTAATTAATTAAGGGAGAAATTATTTTTAATTTATTAATAATATTTAAAGGTTTTTAAACCTTTTTTATTCTTAATTTATTAAAATTAATTAAGGGTTTTTAAACCCCTTAGAAAGCAATTTCGATTAAATTCGAAATTACGTTTCTCTGCCGCTGACGTGTTCTAAAGTCCATGATTGGACAATAATATGGGAAGGATCCTAATGTTTAACTTCTCTTGAGAATTTTGAATGCATTAATTTTTGGCTGCGATCGATGCTCTGTTGACGCCGCAGAAGAGGAGAGCTTGCATTTGAAAAACTTACGAAATGCTTGTTGGTTGAAGTGGTAGGAAGTCTATCTTAGACTTCGTTAGACCCTTGTGGGCTAGTGGCAGCATAGGCTGCGTTTGGGTTTTGCATAGGCAGAGGTCTGCGTTTCGATTCCTACGGAGGGAGCTGTGCATGGATTAAGTCACATTTTTGTTAAAACGTATTTTGTGCCGCATTTTTTGGATTTGTCAAAGGCAGCCATTCCGCGATTTTTGGATTCATCAAGGGCAACCATTCCACAATTTTTGGATTCATCAAGGACAGTCATTCTAAGGTGTGATTAATTTCATGATATAATTTTTGGCTTTGGTTAGCATTGTTTAAAAGACATAGGAGAAATAAGGAAATATTTCTTTGGTTGTATTTTTGAGATTAGTCTTTTGTTATGCTAAAGTTTAAAATGGAGATATAAGGTGTAAGTTTTTGTTGTTGTGTTTTTTACTTCTTTGGTGGTTGTTTTCAAAAGAAGAGAATCTAAAAGGTGTATTAAGGAAAGTTTTTATATGCTCATTTATCTTGGTTCTAACCCTAACTTGGTTGGAATTTTGAGGGTTGTGTGTGGTGATAGCTTTAAGGGTCAAGTTTTCTTCTACTCCAATAAGGTATGGGCACATTCTTCTTATGAGTATGATTGGTGTATGTTTTCTGAAATAAGGTTGGAGTGATAAGGTTTTCAACTAGGTTTTATTTGATTGGGTGTAAATCCTATTTTTTGGTTTTTTGAAGACTACTTATACATTGTTATCCTTAAGGAGAGTTTTTGATGAATGCATAATTTCTGGTTTGAGATAGTGGAAGCTTTGTGCACTAGGGTTTGTATTTGTGAGTCAAGCCACTTGCATTGAGTTGGTGGAACCCTTGGTTGGCTATTTTGATTTTGATGGTTGAGTTGCTTCCATAGAGGTTGTTTGATCAAGTTATTGCTTTACTTGATTCATGATATTGGGCTTACTCCATTGAGTTGATTTGAGCAAGTTATTCTTTGCATTTGGTGATATTGTGTTGGTGGCTGTTTTGTTCAAATATATTTGGAGGGAAAAGGATTTCTACTTGTTTCCTTTTCTTATGATGATTGGTTGAATGCTTCAAGGTTAATGTTGAGTTGAATGATGTTGGTTAAACCTTGTCTATAAGCATTGTTGTTAAAGCCCTAATTGGTTGAGAAAATATATTGGTTGTGGAAAGAACATGAGTAGCATTGTTATATGAGATATTGCATGTTTGGCAATTGTTGGGTTGTGTTTCATGTTCTTGAGAAAAGCATACTACATCTATCTTATTCTTTTGAGATTGAGATTGATATTGGGAGTCAAGTATAGATCATATTGAGTCTCTAACAATTCTCTTTATGTTTCTATGAGATTTGAGATTGAGTTGAAGATTGATATTGAGAGTTAAATATAGAACATATTGAGTCTCTAACAATTCTCTTTATGTTTCTATGAGATTTGAGATTGAGATTGGGAGTTAAGTATAGAACATATTGAGTCTCTAAAAATTCTCTTTATGCTTCTATGAGGTTGATGAATCACATTGGGTCTCTAACAATTCTCTTTGTGGGTTCATGCTAAGCAAGTTTTTTCTTGGTGAACTTGTGAGATGTTTTGGACAGGTTCCGTTGGGGACTTGTGAGCGGGGTTCGAACGAGGTTCCGTTGGGGACTTGTGAGAAGGTTTTGGACAAGTTCCGGTGGGGACTTGTGAGCAAATTTGGACAGGTCCTAGCAGAGGACTTGTGAGCTGAGATTGATAGTTCTTTCAGAGAACTTGGGGATAGAGGTACATTGGTTCTATCATAGAACCTGAGGATAGATTTGGCAAGTCTTTGAGAAGGCTTGTGGACAGAGGATTGATTTGTTCAAGAGTTGGATAGATCTGACAGATAGAGGAAGACTTATACTAGACCGACTAACTATGTTTGGTACAGGTTGCTGAGTTGTTGTGGACATGATCATAGAAGGCAAAGGTCTCTTAGGCTAAGCATTAAGGGCAGGAGGTCTTCGGTGGAAAGGAGTTCCACGTGCTGGAAAGAGGTAGAGACAGTTGATATTCTGAGGGATCATATCCAGAGCAGAGGGGAAGGTATCTCCTTTGAGCAGAGGCTCATAAATTTAGATTGGGGGAAGGTATCTCCTTTGAGCAGAGGCTCATAAATTTAGATTAGGGGAAGGTATCTCCTTTGAGCCAAGGCTCATAAAAATTGTAATTGGGAAGGTTTCCCAAAGAAATTTGAGATAACTTTTAGAGAAAATTTTTGTGGACGTAGCCCAGGCATTCTAGGTGAACCACGTTAAAATTGGTGTCTCTTTGTGGATGATTTTGTTCATTGCTTTGATATTGCTTTGGGTATTTTGCTTTAATATTTTGAAGTATAAAGGAAAAAGTAAAAAGAGGTCTTATACTGTTCACTCCCCCCTCTTAGTATAAGCTTGTGTTCTTCAATTGGTATCAAAGCGGGTGCCTTCAAAAAGTTTAACAACTTGAAGGAAAAGCTAGTAAAGAACACAATGGATCATTCAAGTGGCAATGCAACACCTATTCTTGATGGGTCAGATTTTGGTATTTGGAGTGCAAGGATGAAGGTTCATCTAATGGCACTTGGTAATGAGGTATGGGAAGTGATTGAAGATGAGTACACTATTCCTATACATGGTCCTAATACTAAATAAGAAAGGCTCCTACATCACAACAATTCAAAAGCAATGAATGCAATCCTGAAAGGCTTACAAAAAGCAGATCTCACCAAAGCGATTCACTGCAAGACAACTAGTGAAATGTGGAAACAGTTGTAGGTGGTTCATAGAGGTGATACAAATGTCAAAAAGGCCAAGTTGAGACACTTCAAAGGTATGTTTGAACAACTCAAGATGAATGATGATGAAAATATTAGTGACTACATGCTTCGTATGGATGAGGTTGTTAACTCCATGAAAGACCTAGGTCTTGAGCTTGATAAAAATGATGTTTGTGATAAGATTTTAAGATCTCTTCCTAATAGATTTAGTGAAAATATTTTTTCTATTGACGAAGCTAAAGATTTGGATAAATTTAAAAAGGATGAGATCCATAGTATACTTGCAGCATTTGAGTTAAGAAATCAAGTGAAGGTCGATGTCATGAAAGAGGCAGCTTTCAAGTCTACAAAAGAATCCAAGGGTAAACAGCTTCAAGATAGTGATGAGTATTCTAGTGATGAAGAGTCATATTACAACAAGAAAGGCAAGTTCTCTAGAAAGCACAAAAGTATGAAAAATGTAAGATTTTTCAATTGTGGAAAGTTTGGTCATTATGCTACTAACTGTACTGTTCCCAAGAATGAAAGTGATGAAGATAAACAGGATTCTAAGAGCAAGGATTCTAAAAAGGACAAGCATCACAAAAAGATCAAAGATGAGCACAACAATCAAGGAAAGAGGTATTCTCACAAGCACAAGAAGAGTTTCTACCTAGACAAAGCAAGTAAGTGTTCTAGTAGTGATAGTGAAAGTTCTTCAAGTGATAATGAAAATGAGATGTTGTTCATATCAAAAAAATAGGAAGAACCGAAACATAGATTCATTATCATGAAATGTCTTAGATGTGGAAATTTTGGTCACCTTGAGGATGATTGCACAAATAATGATTTGGTTTCTAGTATGTATGAGGATTCTTCAGAAAACTATAAGGAAGATGCATGTATGGTTTTTGAAAAGGGTAGCACCTCTAGTGATAAGAAATATGAAAAAGGCTTTGATGATTCAAAAGGAAATCAGATAAAGGATCTTGAAAGTAAACTTATTAGTGCTCTTAGTGCTTTGAAAAAGGAAAGAAAGAAGAATGCTAGACTCAAGGATAAGTTAGATGAATGTTGTATGGAGAGAGATGATCTTATTGAAAATCTTGATTTCTCTATAGCTAAGACACAAGAACTCAAGGATGAGTTAGAGTCTAAGGTTCTTGAGTATAGTGAGTTAGAACAGAAAATGGCTTCTTTGAAAGAGGAAACTAAAGAGTACAAGGATAAGCTTTACAAGTTTCAAGATAGCTCCAAAAAGGTTAAGTCACTTATCAAAGGTCAAAGAAAGACAATAGATAAAATAAGCCTTGTTTTTGTTAAGTCACACAAGGAACAAGTTGGAGAGTCTAGTAAGAGACTCCAAAATGAAGAGATTTCTAATGAGGAAAGTATTTCAGATCATGAGTCCTTGAATGATAGATGCATAGAAACAGAAAACAGAATTCAGAATGAGAAGAAGAAGAAGTTTTCAGGACCCAAGAGGTCAAATAAAGGAAAGTTTCAAGGCAGATGTTTTGCTTGTCATAGGTTTGGTCACATAGCTTCACTATGCATGGCTCAAGTGAAGAAGGTAAATGACAGTTTCAAAAGTGCTAGTTACTTTCAAGGGTATTGCTACTCTTGTCAACAGTTTGGGCATAAGGTAATTTATTGCAAGGCAAATAATAGGAATAGATTTGGTCAAAACAGGTTTTGTCAAAATAGGTTTGGTCAGAATAGGGTTGGCAAAAATAGGTTTGGTCAGAACTGGTGGATTCAAAGATCAGGTTTACCACAGAGAAATAACATTGCTACTTGTTATAAGTGCAACAATAAAGGTCACATAGCTAGACAGTGTAGAGCTGAAATTCTAGAATACAGGAACAAGAACAGTGGCATGATCAGGTCCAAGGATCAAGGCATGGACAAGAACAAGAACAATGAAAGGAATAATAATATGGACAAAGAGTTCAAGAGAAATCCCGACAAGGAAGTTATAGACGTTGATGATGATCAGTGCCTAATGGGAGTTTTCCTCCCACCCCAGAATTAATCACCTCAACAGGAGGTGGGGGAGGGACTAAGCTAAGAGGCTCATTCTTAGTCCCGAGCCCCAAAGGTGACCCTTTTCCATTGATGACAAATGGGGAGATATTTGAGTAAGGGGGAGAGCCTCAAGACAGGGGGAGCTGTTATGTTGAGTTTTTGTTGTTGAGAAGCATGGTTTGCCATCAATGACAAAGGGGGAGATTGTTGGCAATTTTGGGTTTGAGATCCTAGCTTCTTGTCTATGAGTTGTCATTGATGTCAAAAGGAAATGGCATTAATGTTAAGAGGATGTGTTGGCTTCAAAGGTGAAATATTCCAAGAGAATATTTTTAAGAGAATCTGAAGAGATTCCATTGGATAAGGTTTTTGGATAGGGTTTTTATTAAAACCAAGTTAAATGGTTTTTATTAAAACCAATGGAGGTTCTATTTATTATTTAATTATTATTTAAAAGCCTTCAAGGTTTTAATTAATTAATTATTTAATTAATTAAGGGAGAAATTATTTTTAATTTATTAATAATATTTAAAGGTTTTTAAACCTTTTTTATTCTTAATTTATTAAAATTAATTAAGGGTTTTTAAACCCTTTAGAAAGCAATTTCGATTAAATTCAAAATTACGTTTCTCTGTCGCCGACGTGTTCTAAAGTCCACGATTGGACTATAAATATGGGAAGGATCCTAAGGTTTAACTTCTCTTGAGAATTTTGAATGCATTAATTTTTGGTTGTGATCGATGCTCTGTTGACGCCGCGAAAGAAGAGAGCTCGCATTTGAAAAACTTATGAAATGCTTGTTCATTGAAGTGGTAGGAAGTCTATCTTAGACTTCGTTAGCCCCTTGTGGGCTAGTGGCATCATAGGCTGTGTTTGGGCTTTGCATAGGTGGAGGTCTGCATTTCAATTTTTGCGGAGGGAGCTGTGCATGGATTAAGTCATGTTTTTTTTAAAACGTATTTTGTGTCACGTTTTTCAGATTCATCAAAGGCAGCCATTCCACGATTTTTAGATTCGTCAAGGGCAACCATTCCGTGATTTTCGGATTCATCAAGGATAGCCATTCTAAGGTGTGATTAATTTTGTGATATAATTTTTGGCTTTGGTTAGCATTGTTTAAAAGACATAGGAGAAATAAAGGAATATTTCTTTGGTTGTATTTTTGAGATTAGTCTTTTGTTATGCTAAAGTGTAAAATGGAGATATAAGGTGTAAGTTTTGTTTGTTGTGTTTTTGACTTCTTTGGTGGTTGTTTTCAAAAGAAGAGAAGCTAAAAGGTGCATTAAGGAAAGTTTTTATATGCTCATTTATCTTGGTTCTAACCCTAACTTGGTTGGAAGTTTGAGGGTTGTGTGTGGTGACAGCTTTAAGGGTCAAGTTTTCTTCTACTCCAATAAGGTATGGGCACATTCTTCTTATGAGTATGATTGGTGTATGTTTTCTGAAATAAGGTTGGAGTGAAAAGGTTTTCAACTAGGTTTTCTTTGATTGGGTGTAAATCCTATTTTTTGGTTTGTTGAAGACTACTTATGCATTGTTATCCTTAAGGAGAGTTTTTGATGAATGCATAATTTTTGGTTTGAGATAGTGGAAGCCTTGTGCACTAGGGTTTGTATTTGTGAGTCAAGCTACTTGCATTGAGTTGGTGGAACCCTTGGTTGGCTGTTTTGAGTTTGATGGTTGATTTGCTTCCATAGAGGTTGGTTGATCAAGTTATTGCTTTACTTGATTCATGATATTGGGCTTACTCCATTGAGTTGATTTGAGCAAGTTATTATTTTCATTTGGTGATATTGTGTTGGTGGCTGTTTTGTTCAAATATATTTGGAGGGAAAAAGATTTTTACTTGTTTCCTTTTCTTGTGATGATTGGTTGAATGCTTCAAGGTTAATGTTGAGTTGAATGATGTTGGTTAAACCTTGTCTATAAGCATTGTTGTTAAAGCCCTAATTTGTTGAGAAAAGATATTGGTTGTGGAAAGAACATGAGTAGCATTATTATATGAGATATTGCATGTTTGGCAATTTTTGGGTTGTGTTTCATGTTCTTGATAAAAGCATACTACATCTATCTTATTATTTTGAGATTGATATTGAGTTGAGATTGATATTGGGAGTCAAGTGTATATCATATTGAGTCTCTAACAATTCTCTTTATGTTTCTATGAGATTTGAGATTGAGTTGAAGATTGATATTGAGAGTTAAATATAGAACATATTGAGTCTCTAACAATTCTCTTTATGTTTCTATGAGATTTGACATTGAGATTGGGAGTTAAGTATAGAACATATTGAGTCTCTAACAATTCTCTTTATGCTTCTATGAGGTTGATGAATCACATTGGGTCTCTAACAATTCTCTTTGTGGATTCATGCTAAGCAAGTTTTTTCATGGTGAACTTGTGAGCTATTTTGGACAGGTTCCATTGGGGACTTGTGAGCATGTTTTGAACAGATTCCGTTGGGTACTTGTGAGCAAGTTTTGGATAGGTTTCGATGGGGACTTGTGAGAAGATTTGGACAGGTCCTAGTAGAGGACTTGTGAGCTGAGATTGATAGTTCTTTTAGAGAACTTGAGGACAGAGGTACATTGGTTCTATTAGATAACCTAAGGACAGATTTGGCAAGTCTTTGAGAAGGCTTGTGGATAGAGGATTGATTTATTCAAGATTTGGATAGATCTGACAGACAGAGGAAGACTTGTACTAGATCGACTGACTGTGTTTGGTACAGGTTGCTGAGCTGCTGTGGACATGATCATAGAAGGTAGAGGTCTCTTAGGCTAAGCATTAAGGGTAGGAGGTCTTTGATGGAAAGGAGTTCCACATGCTGGAAAGAGGTAGAGACAGTTTATCTTATGAGGGATCATATCCAGAGCAGAGGGGAAGGTATCTCCTTTGAGCAGAGGCTCATAAATTCAGATTGGGTGAAGGTATCTCCTCTGAGCAGTGGCTCATAAGTTCATATTGGGGGAAGGTATCTCCTTTGAGCCGAGGCTTATAAACATTGTAATTGGGAAGGTTTCCCAAAGAACTTTGAGATAACTTTTAGAGAAATGTTTTATGGACGTAGCCCAGGCATTCTGTGTGAACCATGTTAAAATTTGTGTCTCTTTGTGGATGATTTTGTGCATTGCTTTGATGTTGCTTTGGGTATTTTGCTTTACTATTTTGAAGTCTAAAGGAAAAAGTAAAAAGAGGTCTGATATTGTTCACCCCCCCTGCTCAGTATAAGCTTGTGTTCTTCAAATCGTCCACCATAAGCAATCATCTCATTGAGTAGCGGGTTAACTACAAGTATAAAGACGGATTCCACAAAATTTTCCATTTATGAGTTAATTCAACAATCTCCCAAAAATTGTGAGGTGTTAATGGATATTATGAAATCTATTGAACTACAATATCAATATTATAATGCCTTGAATGAATTTTTAGGGAGCATTGAAACATGCATGGAGCCTTCCATCACATTCTATGACTTTGAGATTAAGCCAATCTCATCAAACTCAATATACCCTCCATTGCATATCATGGCTCTAATTGATAAGAAGAATTTTAAAAGAGTTCTAATCAATACCAATTCCTCTATCAATATCATCACCACATCCACTCTTTATCATCTTAACCTTCCCCCATTCCATATCACCAAATCATCATTTACCCTAAAAGCATTTAATAATGCTTTATGTTCCACAATTGGCACTATTGTTTTACCCATTGAAGTAGGGGTCAAAATGTTGCACACCATGTTTCACATCTTGGAAGGATCCATGGTGTACAATGTACTCCTTGTAAGACCTTTGATGAGGGAAATGAGATGTGTCCCTTCAATTTTACATCAATGCTCAAAATATATTCATGAAGGACAAGTACATTGCATACCGATGGACCTGGAACTATTTAAGTATTGTAATTTCATTTCAAATCCTTATGAGTCCATACTTCCTTTCGCTCACCTTTTCCTTTCACAATCATCTAATTCATATATCACTTTGTCAATTCCCACATCAAAATATATTATTACTGAGGATCTCCCTATCACTAATCCCAATCAAGTTTTTGTGATCCCATAATATTCATCATTGACTACATGCACATGTGGTCACAGTCAATCCACATCATCAAAATCATTAAATCCAATTCATCATCACCATCCATTACCATCATCATAGTTTCACAAGTTTATTTGATAGATTGTGAGGTATCTTCATCTTCACCACTTTTTGAGCCATCATACAACCAAGGTCCTTCCATATCTTTCTAATTTGAGTTCCATCTCACTAATCCTAGTATTGGTGAATATGTGGTCTAATACATCATCATCATACCCATCACCATTCCTAAGGCTAAGGATTTTAGTCACCCACGTGACCCACTTGAGCCATAGGAGTAGTATATAACATGGGTGCAACTCCAAATAGCATAAATTTTGTATATGGAAGGATTTATTCTTCACTAAGTCTAGTTACACTAGAGGAACCAAAAGAACCAGCACTTGCCAACATTCCAAACATGATGGGATTTCCATCTTGCTATTTTTGCATAGTTAATTGGTAAGGTCATGGCATAGGATTACATGAATAAGGAGTGCATCAACCTATCAATATTCCATATCAAGAGGTGCACAATCATTCAAGTACAGGTTAACACCCACTTTTCACCACCTCTTCTTTTGAACAAGCCTTCCAAAGTCTTAATATTAATTCAAGAGAAGAAACCCTCCATCTCAATGATTTTGACGATGAAATTTATGAAGAATTAAAACTTATATCGATAATTTTAGATAAATCTAAAGAATAATCGAAACCCATTATTCCCCATATCAAACAAGATGAGTATTATCTCAACATGTTCCCTATCCATGAGACCATATTTCACTTATTTCTTCCATAAGAGTGAGTCACCCCTACCGGTAAACCACCACCTCCATTCCATTAAGCTATTTCAAAAGCCTACTTGTAACATTTGTACATAACACAAAAATAGTGGTTTTCACCACTACCAAAAAAATAGATACCATCAACAACATTTTTTTCTTTTCATTGCATGTATATTGCATTTAGACAAATGCATTTATTTTTGTTGATTGTTGTTTTTGAGGTTAACTAAGCTCCTAGAACTAATTCCTAGGTCCCATCCATTTTATCCAACATTTTCCACCTTACCCATAAGTCAAAATGTATCCTATTAATTTATTTACCCCGCTCCTTAATCCATACGATCTAGTTAAACTAATTCCAATTAATGTAAGCCTTATAGATATGGACCGGATTTTCTCACCTCCATCATTTTATGAATTTTCTTATTTGAGGAATTATTAAGGGCTTCCACCAACTACATTCCTCCATCCACATTCGCCTTCACCTTCACCTTCGAATACCGAGGTTTTCTACATAGAAATAGATGAGGATAATCCAAAAGAGTTTGATGGCATCTTAGATAACATTCATTTTATCCCTAGGCCCCATCAACTTGAGGAAGGTTACCACATGTCTATTAAAGAAACCATTGATGTGGACCTTAGTTTAAACAAATAAAATTCCCAAATTGTCAAGCTTGGCAAAATTTAATCACCCGATGAACAAGAGAAACTAATTGCTCCTCAAAAGGAAGAAGGAAATACTTGCATGGTCCTATAAGGACATACCCGATCTTGACCCTAGTTTGGTTGTCCATAATCTCACCTTACATATTGATGCTAAGCCAGTTAAACAAGAACTTAGGAGAATGCATCGTATCATGTCCCTCTTGGTAAAAATAGAGCTTAAAAAACTATTAGATGTGACCTTCATAGTTCCTATCGATTATCTTGGTTGTATTTCAAACATGGTACCCATTCACAAACCTAATGGGGTGATACACATTTGTACTAACTTTTTATATCTTAACAAAGGGTGTCGTAAGGATGACTTTCATCTCCCAAACATCGACACTCTTGTCGACCTATGTTGGCCATGAAATTGTTTCACTCATGGGTGTCATCCAGGATGTGATTTTTTATCCACCCACACTCTTCTTATTTTTTTTATTGTAATTTTTTTTTATTTTTTATAATTAAAATGGTCTTTCATAAAAATATAAGTATTATATATATATATATATATAAAATACTTATAAAAATATAATACATAACAATAATAGATATGACTAGCATAAAACATCTATAGATAATTATTATTTTTTATAAATGATTAGATTTCAATCTACATAAAATGAAATTCCAAAACCCTATTATAAGATCCCAAAACAATAATACAAAAATTATATTCATATTATTTATCTCTTTAAAAATAATATGTAACAAGATCATCCTAATAAAATTAAAAGTAAATATTACTAATGATACAATACCTCAACAAGGTATGTCAAAATGAAAAGTCTATTGAAATAATATTTATAATGTTAAATTGGTCTCTAAAAGTAACGTGTGAATATCTATATATATCCCTCATGAAATTGCTATAATTAAATCATTACATAAGGTATTTTATATAATGCACAAATTATATATTCCATAAGATTGATTTTTTATTTATAAGTTAAACATAAAATAAATGTATTCATTTATTCCTCAGATTCAACAACCCCCTATAAGAATGTATCATTCAGAGATTACATGACAACTCTTAAATATCACTACATTTTGAGTAATTTTATATATCATTTATTTCTTTTATAAAGTAATATATAACAAGATCATAATAATGATTTAAATAATTAATTGTATTAATGTATAAACAATGTATGTCAAAATAAAAATTCTATTGAAATAAAGCTTGTAAGGGTATATGAATCTCTAAAAAATAATTATCTGAATATCTATGTATATAACTCATGAAATTGTTATAATTTAATAATTATATAAGGTATTCTATGAAATTTTAAGTATTTCTTATTATGGTAATATCCCTAGCACAAATCAACATGCAATATTTACACAAAAAAAATATTTCTCACAAAATTACATAAATTATTATAATATATATCAAAGTACTTAAACAAATACAAAAAATCAATCATAATGCTATATTAAAACTGAAACTATCTTGATCTAAACAAAAATTAAGACGTAAGACTAAAAAACATACTACACTAAGATCATCCACACAAATTATATATAGGCTAAATCCTAATTGAGTGAATTAAATACTTGACACTCAAGGAATAAATAACTATACCATCCATAAATAGGTATAGAAAAGAAATCACTTCTTTTTGTTAGTCTCACAATGACACTGAGAGTGGGGGTGAATCAGTGTAGCTCTTTTAAAACTTAAATCTTCAACTCTTAAATTCGAAAAAATGAAAACTTGAAACCAAATAAAGCAAGTATAACAAGAGAACATCACACAACACAAGAAGTACCAAGGTTCACCGATTTGGATACATCCTCAAAATGACTGTTTGGACTCCCATCCAAATCCAGCCTTTGCAAAGCACCAACTTTACAATCAATTTACCAGCACCCACTGGAAAGAGCACCAACCCCTGATTTATCTACACCAACAAAAAGGAGCACCAACCCCTAATTTATCTACACCAACAGAAAGGAGCACCAACCTATTATGGCCTCTTTGAATGGCATATTTAAAACCTCTAAAATTTTTTTGTTTCTCCTTCCATGACTGTTTGTTTTCTCCTTCCATGACTATTCGTTTTCTCCTTCCATGACTATTCATTTTCTCCTTCCATGACTATTTGTTTTCTCCTTCCCTTGTGCATGCATGTGTTTTGGTTTTTAAAAAGGCTTTTCGTTTCTATTTTGTGGCCCTTCATTTCATTTTCTCCACATAGGCATGTGTCCACTTATTTCCATGTGTAACGACCATCTTAAATGATTTCAAATCATTAAAGATTCCTTATGTAACATTTTGTATTATTCATTGAATTTTGTCCTTATGTGAAAAATTACCATATTCAATATTCGATTTATTCCTTATAGGTCCACGTCACTATGCAGTCTTTAGTTTCACTATCCTGGTTTTCATCATTAATATCAGACGCATTGTCAACTACTTTGTTCCTTTGGATAAAATGCAACATGTCGTGATATCACAACACTTTTGTTTCTCTGCCTGCCTGCCCTTCTTGAGTCGCAAAAATGCAACATGTCGCGATATCACGACACTTTTTCCTTCTTGCTCTTTCTCTTTTCTTTGGACTGCAAAAATGCAACATGTCACGATATTATGACACTTTTTTCTCCTTGCTCTTTCTCTTTGCTTTGGCCCGCAAAAATGCAACATGTCGCGATATCACGACAATTTTTTCTCCTTGCTCTTTCTTTTTATTTTGGCCCGCAAAAATGCAACATGTCACGATATCACGACACTTTTTTCTCCTTGCCCTTTCTCTTTGCTTTGGACCGTGAAAATGCAACATGTCGCGATATCACGACACTTTTTCTTTCTTGTTCTTTCTCTTCTCTTTTGGCAATGAAAATACAACATGTCGCGATATGGCGAAACTTTTTATTTCTTGTTCTTTCTCTTCTATTTTGGTCGTGAAAATGCAACATGTCACGATATCGCGACACTTTTTATTTCTTGTTATTTCTCTTCTCTTTTGGATACGAAAATGCAACATGTCACGATATCGTGAAACTTTTTTTTCTTTGCGGTATTTTGCTTTTTCTTTGATATTTAGCATATGGGCCACTTCGGTCTTCTTGGAAAATATGCAAAAAGGTGTGTCCCCAATTTTGGGGTATGTTGTGGAGTAGCCACAACATGATGATTTTTTCAACTTTGCACAAACAACCTGTAACAACTTCACCCAAACATCAAAAACATCCTCATAAGCATTTAACATCACTATACATACTATGAATAACCTCTGAACTCCTGTCCACTACATCAACCGATCTATTTGACTGTGTTGACAATAATGAAAATACTGTCGCTACACCTTGCTCAATAATCTCCCCCTTTGGAATTTTTGGCAACATGTGCAATTTCCTTTAACTCTTTTCCGCCTTTGACAACAATACCAAAAGGCTACTGCAAACACCCCCTGAGTCTATGCACAACATTCTGAGGCAAAAATTATTACACCTAGAAAAAATCATAAACATGAGCAAAAATATAAAAAAATACACAAATGCTCCCCCTGAGAATGTGGTCTTGATAGCTAGTCAATTCTTGGGAAGCATGACCACTCCCAATTTATTGCAAAGGTACTCAAAGACTTCCTTGGACAACGGTTTTGTGAAGATATCTGCTACTTGCTCTGTTGTTGGAACAAAATCCAACTTAACCTCACCTTTCGTAACTTTCTCCTTCAAAAAGTGATACCGGATAGCAATATTTTTTGTGTGAGAATGCATAACCGGATTCTATGAGATTTTAATGGCACTGGTGTTATCACACTTAACTGAAATTGGCTCACTGAAGTTAATACCAAGATATTTCAAGGTTTGTTTCATCCATAATACTTGCGTATAACACGTTGTCACTACAATATATTCTACCTCTGCTTTGTATAGGGAGACTGACTCTTGTTTCTTACTGTGCCATGCGACCAACCTGTCTCCATGCACCTCCACTGGTACTCTTTTTGTCATCTACACATCCTACACAATATGCATTTGAATACGCAATAAGGGTGAAGTCCTTACCTTTCGCATACCATAACCCATACTCCATAGTCCCCTTGAGGTACCTAAGAATCCTCTTCACTGTTGTCACATGAGTCTCCTTGGGACTAGCCTAAAATTGTGCTACCATGCATACTGCCTGCAAAATATCTGGTTTGGTAGTTGTCAAGTACAGTAAGCTCCCAATCATAGATCTGTACATGGTTTGATCAACATGTGGAGATTTTTCATCCTTGCTCAACTTGCAACCTGTCGTCGTGGGAGTGCTAATTGTCTTACAATCCTCCATTGTGAACTTTTTTAGAATCTCTTTCACATATTTAATTTGAGAAATAAATATGTCATTCTCATTTTGATTAACTTACAACCCGAGGAAATACAAAATTTCACCAATCATTGAAATTTCAAATTCTTTTTGCATCTTATTTGCTAAATATTTACATGACTCATATTTGCTACTGCCAAATATGATATCATCTACGTATACAACAAGAACAATAAGATGGCCATTTTCTATTTTGACATACAAATTACTATCCACCATACCTTTCTTGAACCCTTGTTGAGTAAGATAGTTGTCTAGCCTTGCATACCATGCTCGAGGTGCCTGTTTTAATCCATATAATGCTTTATTCAACTTGCAAACCAATTTGGGATCATCACCAAGTTGGAAACCATCTGGATGCTCAATATAAACCTCTTCTTCAAGTTTCCCATTCAAAAATGCTGATTTCACATCCATTTGATAAACTTTGAAATTCTTGTAAACTTCTAAAGCTAGAAACATTCTAATTGCCTCTAGTCTAGCCATAGGTGCAAAGGTTTCCTCAAAGTTAATACCTTCAACTTGTGCATAGCCTTTACATACCAATATTGCTTTATTCCTGACTACTAGTCCATCTTCATTCAATTTGTTTCGAAAGACCCATTTAGTACCGATTATATTTTTATTTGCAAGTCTTGGTACTAACTCCCAAGTTTTGTTTTTCTCGATCTGATCTAATTCTTCATTTATTGCCTTCATCCAAATTTCATATTTTCTTGCGTCAGAAACATTTTTGGGCTCAATATTGGATAATAGAGAGTAGTTACTTACTACTCTTCTTCTTGTCTGAACACCAACTATGGGGTCTCCAATTATTTGCTCTCAATGATGATCTTTTTTCCAGCTGCTTGTTTTGAATTTCTTATTTTCTTCCACTTCTGAATCACTGTTTGAATCATCTGAGTCAATTTTTTGTTTCTTTTATATTTTATTTTCCTCATCTCCTTCAATAACCTCTTCATAAATTGGGTAGTTCTCTTCATACCTAATTACTCGTTCCCTACCTTCATCAACTTTAACATTGATACTATCCACAATTTTCCTTAGCCTCTTGTTTTAGCATTTGTAAGCTTTGCTTTTTGACGAATAGCCAAGAAAAATACCTTCATCCGCTCTATCTTCAAACTTACCAAGGTTTTCTTCAGTTTTTTTGATGTAACAGTTGCTGCCAAAAACTTTAAAGTATCTTACTGTTGCCTTTTTACCGAACCACAACTCATGGATTTTTGCTTTCATGCATCCTCAACATGCACCTATTTTGTATGTATACCATAGTATGGACTGCCTCTTTCAAAAATTTGTCTGCTACTTTCCTCTCAGTCAACATAGTTCATGCCATTTCCTGCACTGTCCTATTATTTCTTTCTACCACACCATTCTACCGAGGTGTCCTAGATGCTAAAAATTGTTAGGATCTCATCCTAACCCTTAATGTAATAACTCCCCTTTTGTAATAATTCCTAGTGAACGTGGGTAGTACCCATGATTAATATTTTGTAATGTTCTAAGTTTTAGCTTAGGTAGTGCCTATGACAAATGGCACCCTTTTTATGTAACACATGGTAGATAGGTGGCATTGTGCATGTAATTCGTGTGGCATTGTGCATGTAATTCGAGTGGCAATGTGCATGTAATTCGAGTGGCATTGTGCATGTAATTCAAAGTGGCACTATGCATGTAATTTGGGTGGCATTATGCATGTAATCCAGGTGGCATTTTGCATGTAAGCCAACCTTGGAAGGAAACTCCTTAAATACCCGAAAAGGCACCAATGTAACCATCTTTTGAAAAATTAATGAAGTATTGAAGGAGGTTGCCCCCTCGAAGAGGCCTGCGATTCAGTCCTATTGTGAGATTGTTCTTTATGCAAATTTCTGTTATATTAATGTGATGTTTATGTGAGTTATTTCCAAGTAATTGTGTGAGAGTGTGTTATTTGAGTTTATTTTATAGCAGGATCCTAACAAGTGGTATCAGAGCGCTTTCCAGGGCCAAGTTCTGCTGCAACTGCAATGATTCTTGCCATCCAATCCGCCTGTTAGGTATAAATTCCGTGTGTTTTTTCCATTCTATTTTTCCTTATTAAAAAAATCCAAAAAAAAAATACAGTGTTTTTTTTTTCCAGACCAGAAACAAAAAAATATATTGTTAGTTGAGTAGGTAGAAACCCTGTACCGGGGGTTTTAAAATATAGCGAAGGATCTGTCGTTATTGGCTAAGCTAGATAGCCCATAAAGCGTCTAGTGAAGTGAGGGGCGATCAGGCTCCAATACCCAGGCCTCAGACAGAAATCGCGCACGGACTTGAGCTCCCACGTATCTTTGGGTATATCGGGAGACCATCTAGGATTAAATAAACTTTTAGCCATTAGGAAGCTCTTCGGCCTTGTATTACTCATAGTCTATGGGACACAGCATCCTGGACGATTACCCTCCCGTATTGTCAGAGAGGCAGGTAGTGTGCTCAAGGGTATGTGTGGAATCCTCCTTGAGTAGTTGCCTAAAATATTGGTCCGAGCACTATTGTTCATCACTGTCGGTATATTAGAGGGCCTATGGGTGGTACATACTCCTATACTTAGCATTCCCTGGTTCTGTTAAAACTGCAACCTGTAAAAAATGCAAAAATAAAAATAAAAATAAGAATCCAAACACCCCCATTCGTAAACCTGCATTTCAAAAGTGAGCATATGAGAAAGGAGTCCTCTACCAAAAAAATAATATAAGGGACATGCATTCGGGATAAGCCATGAGGGTGACACTTAAGTTGAAAGTCTGGAGAGTAACGATAGAAATTTACGATGGCGATCCACGATCAGGTCGATCAAGTCGGAGAGGTCAGCACGATCGAGGCAGAATTCACAATCTTCAGAATCAGAACAGAACTGTCATATCAGTCACCTATAAAATATAGAGAATCTTGAGTGTGAAACACGACCAGTTTTAGATAGTTCTCCAGTACCCAACTTTTGCTCAGTAGCTCAGAATCAGAATCTGTAAACACCGTTAGACTCAACAAAATAGGAGATAAAAAAAAAAGTCTGGGGTGCCAAAAAGTAGTGTTGAGAGATATAGCTCATTGTGACCACCTCCTCCTGCTGATCATTTTGATATATAGCACCCAAGCACTTTTTGGGCACTTACTAAAAATAGTAAGTCAATTCTATTTTTAGTAATTGGTCACAAAAGGTCAAAAAATGGCCCAGGGTACCCGTGGACACCAGAAAGAACTAGAACACTTGGAGTCCCTAACAAAAGCCATTGAGAACTTGAACTCGGCTTTTCACTCCATAAGGGAAGAAGTCCAAGGTCTTCACCTAGAGCATGAGGCCACTAGAAATCGCTTAGAAGAAGCATTGATCGAAGTGGACAACAAACTGAGAAGAGAACCACCCAAATCGAAATACCAAGTCGAGAGTTCTACAAGGAATCGTGACCATGATACACCCTTTAGAATGCCCAAGTTGGACTTTCCCAAATTCGGTGGGAAGGATGTTGATGGGTGGCTATGTCGGGTTGACCAATTCTTTCGACTTCATAATGTACCAGTATTTCATCGAGTCCAGATGGCTTCCTTTAACTTGGAATATGAGGTTCTACACTGGTTTCAATGGTTGCGTCTTACCTACCCAAATCTCTCTTGGGAGGATTTTGAATCCCAAATACTCACTCGATTTGGTCCTAGTGAGTTTGAGGACTTCACATGAGCCTTATCCAAACTACAACAAACAGGGTCAGTTTGAGAGTACCAAGCTCAATTTGAAAAATTGGCCAATCGAACAAGAGGATTGAGTGAAGGGTTCTTCCAGAGTTGTTATATCAGTGGGTTGAAGATGGAACTCCAAGCAGAAGTCAAAATGTTGAAACCAAGAACTATGATGGAAGCTATCAATTTGGCCCGTCTGGCCGAATCTAAACTCTCTACTCAAAGACACCCATCAAAGTTTCTACAAAATAGACCTTCATTTCCTCCTAGAGCCCAAAACCCAGTTGATAATAAACCTGCTGCACCAAAGTGCCTCACCACCGAAGAGATGGATGCACGTCGTGCCCAAGGATTATGCTATAATTGTGATGAAAAGTTTTTCAAAGGGCATAAGTGTGCACACAAAAAATTGTTCCTGATCGATGTTGAAGAACCTGATACCTCTGATGAGAGTGATAAGGATGAGGACCCTCCAGAAACACCTCCTCCACAAGAAGAAGTGAAACAGGAACCTAAAACAACAATTACAGTCCATGCCCTTGCAGGCATTACTACCCCTCAAACCATGAAGGTTACAGGATTTTTCAAGGGCCAATGTCTTTCCATCCTTTTGGACTCGGGAAGCACACACAACTTTATTGACCCTAGAGTTGCTCAGCGGGAAAATTGCTATATCCACACTTGTAACTCCTTTGAGGTCATGGTAGCCAACGGGGGAACCTTACCTTGTAAGGGAAAGTGTCGCAATGTTAAAATCCAGATAGGGGACTATGCACTCAAGCAGGACATGTTTGCCCTCCAGTTGGGTGGATGTGATATTGTTTTGGGATCTCAATGGTTGAGTACATTGGGCACTATCAGTTGGAACTTTGCTGAACTTTGGATGCAGTTCTCCCAGAATGGCCAAACACACATCATCAAGGGCTCCCCGGAAGGAACACCTCAAATTATCAGTTCAAACGACATGGAGAAATTGCTAAAGAAATCATCATGTGGGGTCATTGCACAACTATTCTCCATCCAACCATCCACATCCCCAATGGGTGAAATTCCACCAGACATGCAACAAGTTCTCCACAAACATGAGGCCATATTTTCAGAACCAATCACACTACCATCGCATCGCTCTCATGACCATGCCATTCCATTATTGCCGGATAGTACACCTCCCAATATCTGATCGTACAGATACCCCCATGCCATGAAGTCAGAGATTGAGAAGATGATACAGGAATTACTCAAGGCGGGTGTCATTCGGCCTAGTACTAGTCCCTACTCTGCACCAGTCTTACTGGTCCTCAAGAAGGATGGCTCTTGGCGATTGTGTATTGACTACCGAGAGCTCAACAAGATAATGGTCAAGGATAAATTTCCTATCCCTGTGGTTGATGAATTACTAGATGAATTACATGGGACCATGTACTTCACCAAGCTAGACATTCACTCTGGGTACCATCAGATCCGGCTTAGGGATGAAGATATTCCTAAAACTGCTTTTCGCACTCATGTAGGTCATTATGAATTCTTGGTAATGCCATTTGGTCTCACAAATGCTCCTTCCACATTCCAAAGCCTGATGAACAACATCTTTCGCCCCTTCTTACAAAAGTTCATCCTTGTGTTCTTCGATGACATCTTGATTTACAGTCACACATGGGAAGAGCATCTCAATCATGTAGATCAAACTCTCCAACTACTGGCCGACCATAAATTGTTTGCAAAAAGGTCCAAGTGTTCCTTTGGTTTGACTGAAGTAGAATATCGGGGACACATTGTCTCAAAGGATGGTGTCAAGGTTGACCCTAAGAAGATCCAAGCAGTCCAAGAATGGCCAAAACCTCGCACACTCAAGGGACTTCGAGGATTTTTAGGGCTTATAGGATATTATCGTAAATTTTTCTGCAATTATGGAAAGATAGCCGCCCCCCTCACCTCCATGTTGAAGAATGATTCTTTTATGTGAACAAGGCCGGTTGAGCAAGCATTCCTGGACCTCAAACATGCCATGACCACCACTCCAGTTTTAGCCATGCCAGACTTCTCAAAAAAATTTGTCATTGAAAGTGATGCTTTTGGTCGTGGTATTGGGGCAGTATTGATGCAAGGACGCCCTTTGGATTTTACCAGCAAAGCCCTATCTGATCGCAATCTGGGAAAATCCACATATGCTAAGGAAATGTTGGCAATATTGCATGCAGTCCTACATTGGCGGCCTTACCTCATTGGGTGCCATTTCTCCATCAAAACTAACCACCAGAGCCTTAAATACTTTCTAGAACAACGAGTTGCCACTCCCGAGCAACAAAAGTGGGTATCAAAACTCATGGGCTATGATTATTACATCACGTACAAAAAAGGGAAGGAAAATCTTGTGGTAGATGCTCTCTCTCGCCAATTTGAGGTCCTTAGTATGCTGTGTGCCATCTCTGCACCATTGCCCCAATGGATTGAGCCCTTACATCAGGAAATACTTCAGGATGCAGATTTGAAAGACCTGGTTGCTTCACTTAGGGATGATCCAGAGTCTACACCAAGATATAGTTGGGATGGCCAAGATCTGCGTTACCATCAACGCCTGGTTCTTCCTCCTAAGTCCCCACTTCGAGAGCTCCTCATGAAGGAATCACATGCTACTCCATCTACTGGCCATTCAGGGTTCCTAAAAACTTATGAGCGACTCAAGCGCACCTTCTTTTGGAAAGGCATGAAACAGGACATTCGCTCTTTTGTAGTGGATTGCGACACTTGTCAACGGATGAAAGGAGAAATAGTGCACTCCCCAGGCACTCTTCAACCATTGCCGATACCAGATCAGGTGTGGACTGACATCTCCATGGACTTCATAGAAGGGCTACCTAAATCTGGAGGCAAGTCTGTTATTTTTGTGGTAGTGGACCGCCTTTCAAAGTATGCTCACTTTTGTGCCCTAACCCATCCTTACACAACATCCACTATTGCCCAAACTTTTCTTGACTCCATATTTCACCTTCATGGCATGCCCACCTCCATTGTATCTGATCGTGACCCCACCTTTACTAGCAATTTTTGGCAAGAGTTGTTTAAGTTGCAGGGGACTCAACTCAAAATGAGTTCAGCCTACCATCCGCAAATGGATGGTCAAACAGAGGTTGTTAATAAATGCTTGGAAACCTACCTTCGTTGCTTTGCCTCCGATCATCCTACTCATTGGGAAAAATGGCTTTCTTTGGCTGAATGGTGGTACAACACTTCCTATCATACCGCCACCAAACTCACACCATTTGAGGCAGTTTACGGGTGCCCTCCACTCACGCCTTCCTCCTACATTCCGGGAAGCTCCAAGGTCCAGGCCGTCGACAATGCTCTAAGTCAACACACCGAGGTCCTTCGCCAACTCAAGCAAAATTTGAACATGGCCCAGAATCGGATGCGCCAACAAGCTGATCAGCATCGTTCTGAGCGTAGTTTTGATGTGGGTGATATGGTCTTCCTTCGCTTGCAGCCATACAAACAATCATCCCTACAACTCCACAGGTGTCAGAAGCTTGCTCCAAAATTCTATGGTCCTTATCAGGTTCTGCAATGGATTGGTCCAACAGCTTACAAATTGGCTCTTCCCCCCACTTCCAAGATCCACCCTATTTTTCATGTTTCCCTTCTCAAGAAAGTTGTGGGCACAAAGGTACAGGTTCAATCAAAACTCCCTGAATTGGATGAAGAAGGCTCCATCTTACTTGCACCGAACAGCTGCTGGATCGTCGAACTCGCACTCTGTGCAACCGTACCATCATAGAGGTCCTGGTTCAGTGGCGTGGACTTCAACCTGAGGATGCTACATGGGAGTCTCTCCATCAACTCCAGCAACAGTTTCCTCATTTTTAGCTTTGAGGACAAAGCTCCTTTAAGGAGAAGGGCATGTTAGGATCTCATCCTAACCCTTAATGTAATAACTCCCCTTTTGTAATAATTCCTAGTGAACGTGGGTAGTACCCATGATTAATATTTTGTAATGTTCTAAGTTTTAGTTTAGGTAGTGCCTATGACAAATGGCACCCTTTTTATGTAACACATGGTAGATAGGTGGCATTGTGCATGTAATTCGTGTGGCATTGTGCATGTAATTCGAGTGGCATTGTGCATGTAATTCGAGTGGTATTGTGCATGTAATTCAAAGCGGCACTATGCATGTAATTCGGGTGGCATTATGCATGTAATCTAGGTGGCATTTTGCATGTAAGCCAACCTTGGAAGGAAACTCCTTAAATACTCGAAAAGGCACCAATGTAACCATCTTTTGCAAAATTAATGAAGTATTGAAGGAGGTTGCCCCCTCGAAGAGGCCCGTGATTCAGTCCTATTGTGAGATTGTTCTTTATGCAAATTTCTGTTATATTAATGTGATTTTTATGTGAGTTATTTCCAAGTAATTGTGTGAGAGTGTGTTATTTGAGTTTATTTTATAGCAGGATCCTAACAAAAACTGTCTCCTAATACCATATTTTTCATAGTACTCTGTAAAATCCTCTGAAATGAACTCTCCTCCTCTATTTGATCTTAAAAATTTAATCCTTTTTCCTATTTGATTCTCAACTTGGTTTTTGAAAACCTTGAACATCTCAAAATATTTTGATTTATGCTTCAAAAATAGTACCCATGTCATCCTGGAATAGTCATCTATAAACAACATAAAATATTTATCACCATTTATGCTTTGTGTTCTCATGGGTCCACATAAATCAGTATGTATTAGTTCCAAATGTTTTCTTGTGTAGTACTCTTTTGTTTTAAATGAGACTCTAGTTTGCTTCCCCTTTTGGCATGAAGTAAAAATGCTATTTTATGGTTTTCCAATGGTGGGAATATCTCTCACTACATTTTTTGAGCTGATTTTTACTAGATTGTCAAAACTGATATGACCGAGCCTCTTATCCCACAACCAATTTTCTTCTTCCTATCCAATCAAGCAAGATCCTTCTGAATTCTCTGAGAGAATGTACAGGTTTCCAGATGTCCTCGATCCAGTTGCTATCAACTTTCCACTATTTAATTTTCTGACTTTACAACCCTGCTTCTTAAAAATCACTTCATGACCTCTATCATAAATCTGACTTACGCTCAACAAGTTATGCTTCAGACCAACCACAAACAAGACTTATTTTGACTTGAATCTTTTGTCACTGATCTTAACTGAATCTTTGCCAACTATCTTAGCTCCATCATTATTTCCAAATTTTACTGAACCACCTTCATATTGTTGTAACTTCTCAAATTTCTGTTTGTCACCTATCATATTACTGGAGCATCCACTATCAAGTATCCATGGTGCAGATTTGTTTTGTGCTTTAAATGTTGTTTGTATGATCAGGTATTCATTTTCTTCCTTAGATCGTTCTTTTTCTTTCCACTCTGGTTTTATTACAGTTTTGGGCTCTTGTTTTGACTTTTCTTTTTCAGTAGCTTGTGCATGTTTTTCAAAAAAAATTCTATTTTGTCTCATTCCATTTGGTTGAAATTTTCTTCCCTGAAATTGATTTGATGTAGATGTACTTTGACAATTTCTTGCAATGTGCCCAAAATTATGATAGTTATAACATTCTACTACATAATCCATCAAAGGTGAAAAACCATTTCTATTGGTAAAATTCCTTGGTCCTACATTATAGTTGCAATATGAAATCTTATGTCCATAACCATTACATTTAAAACAATAACCAAAAAAGTAATGATTGAACCTGGGTGATGGTCTTTGCCATGTTGTTATAGGAGCCATAAATCTTCTTCTTATTTGATGTGTGACATTGGTGAATCCATCATTGTCAATTCTCCTTTCGTGCCTTGCATTATTGCTTTCTTTTGCATGAGTCAATTTTTATTGATCAACCTATTTCTTATCTTCATTCTTTATGGATTCTTCATTTATGGCATTTGATCCATTTGATGATTCTCCTTCGTCAAAGCCCAAACCAAATTTGATGCCTGTAGTCTTTTGGTTATTTATGATCTTATCCAGCTTCATAGAACTTTCTTCATGTTTGTGATAACAACTAATTTTATGATTCATCTCTTCTATTTGCATCCTTAAACCAACAGTCTCTTCTTCTAGCTTGTTGCAATAATCTATTTTTATGGTTATTTGCACTTCGAGATCTTCAGATATTTTCTTGGATTCTTCTATCTGTACTTTTAAATTGGTTATGATTTCATTTACATCCTCAAGCTTTCTTGAAATTTTTTTATTCCTTTTTCTTTCTATCTTCAATTCATCCAGATCTGTAATTAGTTCCTCTTCCAAATTTACTTTTGCATCAATTTCTTCTTCATCACATTCCTGTTCTTTTTCTATTTTTTCTTCTTTGAGTGCCATGAAAAGAGCTTCACCTGTTTCCTTTTTAGAATCCTCACCGCAGTTGTCTTCTAATGAACTGACATTCTTGGAGATGAAACTTTTCTTCTTGAAGTTGCATTTTTCTGAAATTTATTTTTTTCTTCTAGTCACTTCTTTCTTGGTGCGATCCTTCATCACTTTTGTTCTTCTCATTAATTGGACATTTAGCTGCAAAATTCCCAATGCCTCCACAATTGAAACATTTAAATTATAACTTTCCTCTGTATTTTCCTTTTCCTCTTTTTATTTTTTGAATAAAGTTTGCTTCCATTTCATCTGATGTCTCTTCTTCCTCGTATTCTAGTTTTTCTTTCATATTTTTATGGGCTTTAAAAGTAGCTTCTCTGTCTGTGGGTTTAGATTTTCCTATTCTCATCTCATATGTAGTCAAAGAACCATGCATCTAATCCATACTAAAATAATTTAGACCTTTAGCTTCTTCTATAGCTGAAACTTTAGAATCAAATCTTTGGGGAAGAGATCTTAATACCTTTTTCATGATGACAAAATCTTCGATTTCCTCGTCGAGTCCTCTAATCAAATTAATGACTTCATTAAATTTTAGCATATATGCCTCTATGTTCTCATCTTCATTCATATTTAATACTTCGAACTGATCTCGATGTGTTTGTAACTTGGACTCCTTGATATTAACGTATCCTTCATGAATACTCCTTAGTTTTTCCCATATTTCTTTTCTTGTTTTACAACTCATAATATTTACCAGTTCATTGTCCACTAATCCGCACATGATAGCATTCTTTGCTTTTGAGTCATTCTCAAACAACTTCTTATCGACAACATCATTTGGAGAAGTGGTGGGTATTGTGTATCCACTATCTACTGAATCCCAAATGTCATATCCAAAAGCACAAAGATATGTCTACATCCTGAGTCTCCAAAATGCGTAATTATTTCTGTCAAACATTGGTGCTTTGTTTGATGAGAAATCTTCACCACCTGCCATTGTGTCACTTCCAAGATCACCCTAGACGGTTAAGATTGTTCAGGATCCTTGCTATGATACCAATTGTTAGTCTTACAATGACACTGAGAGGGGGGGTGAATCAGTGTAGCTCTTTTAAAACTTAAATCTTCAACTCTTAAAGCCAAAACAATGAAAACTTGAAACCAAATAAAGTAAGTATAACAAGATAACATCACACAACACAAGATGTACCGAGGTTCACCGATTTGGCTACATCCTCAAAATGACTGTTTAGACTCCCATCCAAATCTAGCCTTTGCAAAGCACCAAATTTACAATCAATTTACCAGCACCCACTGGAAGGAGCACCAACCCCTGATTTATCTGCACCAATATAAAGGATCACCAACCCCTTATTTATCTGCACCAACAGAACGAAACGCCAACCTATTATGTCCTCTTTGAATGGCGTATTTAAAACCTCTAAAATTTTTTTGTTTCTCCTTTCATGACTGTTCATTTTCTCCTTCCATGACTATTCATTTTCTCCTTCCATGACTGTTTATTTTCTCCTTCCATAACTGTTTGTTTTCTCCTTCCATGACTGTTTGTTTTCTCGTTCCCTTGTGCAAGCATGTGTTTTGGTTTCCAAAAAGGCTTTTTGTTTCTATTTTGTGGCCCTTCATTTCCTTTTCTTTACGTGGGCATGCGTCCGCTTCTTTCCATATGTAACGACCATCTTAAATGATTTCAAATCATTAAATATTCCTTATGTAACATTTTGTCGTATTCATTGAATTTTGTCCTTATGTGACAAATTACCTTATTCAATCTTCAATTTATTCATTATAGTTCCATGTCACTATGCAGTCTTCAGTTTCACTATCCTGGTGTTCATCACTAATATCAGATGCACTGTCAACTACTCTGTTCCTTTGGCAAAAATACATGTCACGATATCATGAAACTTTTGTTTCTCTGCCTTCCTGCCCTTCTTGAGTCGTGAAAATGCAACATGTCATGATATCACGACACTTTTTCCTTCTTTCTCTTTCTCTTTTCTTTGGACCATGAAAATGCAACATGTCGCGATATCGTGACACTTTTTTCTCTTTGCTCTTTCTCTTTGCTTTGGCCCGTGAAAATGCAACATGTCGCGATATCGTGAAACTTTTTTCTCCTTGCTCTTTCTCTTTGATTTGGCCCATGAAAATGCAACATGTCGCGATATCACGACACTTTTTTCTCCTTGCTCTTTCTCTTTGCTTTGGACCGCAAAAATGCAACATGTCGTGATATCGCGACACTTTTTCTTTCTTTTTCTTTCTCTTCTCTTTTGGCCGCAAAAATACATGTCACGATATCGCGACACTTTTTCTTTCTTGTTCTTTCTCTTCTCTTTTGGCTGTAAAAATACAACATGTCACAATATCATGACACTTTTTCTTTCTTGTTCTTTCTCTTCTATTTTGGCCACAAAAATGCAACATGTCACGATATCACGACATTTTTTTTTCTTTGTGGTGTTTTAATTTTTCTTTGATCTTTAGCATATGGGCCACTTCGGTCTTCTTGGAAAATATGCAAAAATATGTGTCCCCAATTTTGAGGTACGTTGTGGAGCAGCCACAACATGACGATTTTTTCAACTTTGCACAAACAACCTATAACAACTTCACCCAAACATCAAAAATATCCTCATAAGCATTTAACATCACTGTACATACTTTGAATAACCTCTGAACTCCTATCCACTGCATCAACCGATCTATCTGACTGTGTTGACAACAATGACAATACTGTCGCTGCACCTTGCTCAACACTATTATATCTTGATTTAAATGTCACCACTATAAAAAGGGGATATCACACATAAAAAAAAAGTAAATGATTTAATGTGCCTCGGGAACTAGTACTTGAGCAACAAATTCAATATTT
The DNA here is from genome assembly GCA_028583015.1 of Wollemia nobilis. NCBI lineage: Eukaryota > Viridiplantae > Streptophyta > Pinopsida > Araucariales > Araucariaceae > Wollemia > Wollemia nobilis. The sequence goes on along the minus strand of JAQPPZ010016040.1, from coordinate 2,714,675 downwards.
ATCTATAAATCTTGGTAAAGAAATTTGTGCTCCTTTATAGAATGTAGTAAACCAATAGTTAATTTTTTTTGGTTATAATTTCAAGGAAATGGAAAATATAAAGATACTAAAAAGGTCACATGTTGTAAAAGTATTAAATGGAAAAAGATCAAAGTAGTGTTAGTAATAACAATGATTAAGAGCATGCATAGTAGATGTATTATGAGTATAATAATTGGATGTATGGTGCATAAATAAGAAAGTAAAATGGGTGTTTATAGTAGATGAAAAAAAAAATCTCCTTTTCAATGCTAATGATTGAATTACACTCTCAGAGCTATAAAATCATAATCGATATGTACCATCTTAATCCTAGGTATACAAATATGCTAGGATCATGATCGTATATTTAAAAACCTGTTGGTCCAAAATTTGCCATAGGAAAGGATTTTACAAGTGCGCCCTAGACCCGGCCAACATTGAAAGGCTGGAAGCAAGAAATGGCTTCCAGACCAATCTCCAGAGTGGGCTGGTTCCCTTCACTATTCTAAACTTGGTTAAGATAAGGGTTACTGGAAAGAAATTGAAAAGGTTACAGAAAGAAATGGGAAATATGGCCACAGGCCGAAGTGATGGGATCGGAAGATAACAGCAGGAAACTTCAAGTGCAGCAACAACAAGAAATAAAAGTTACTAACTTAACTTCCGCACGATGCATACAGAAAAACCCTCCAAAATCACATTCCAGGAATTTATACTCTTACGGCAATATTCAAATCCAGTATGCAGAATTTAAATGTAACAGCCATGAAGACATACAAATGCTATTAGAAATGCAAAATGAACAGAAAGGAAATCACCAATGCAAACGCTTGAAAAATAGAAGCCAGTCATTTATTCCTGCAAACGAACTTCCAGTCTCTAGCAGAGAATTTTCCAACCCTTTACAATGAAGTTTACATTGGTTTTTGTAGAGGTTCGTCCTATTTGCAGCATTAAATATTTGCCACCATCCTTCTCGTGATCTACAATTGTGCCTTGGAAACCAAGAACACGATCTCCTTGATTACAGCCTTGAAGAAACAAAAATTAAATGCAATGAAACGTTCACGGTCACCTTCATTAAATTTGTCTTTGAATGTGTACATGAAATCATTGAATTAACCTACGAACAGTGGCTTCGAACAAATAAAATCTTCAATTTTGGTGCCTTGAACGCGTTCCCTGAACTTGACCGCATTGGAAATCCACATTACATTAAATTCGGGTCAGCATTAAATCCTTGGAAATCAAGAAAAACCCCTCAGGCCATTCATACTGCACTTGGCGGGAAACTGCGCAGGTCACGAAAACATGACGGGTCACGAAATCACGACGTATTCTGACTCCGTACGCTTTGACCACCTTTGACCCATGAAAATAGAACATGTAGCGATATCGCTACATGTTTCGAGCACTTTGTACGGTCTTGTGAAGAGGCCGCGAAAATGATACAACCTTTTTCTCTTTGAATGTCTTCGCCCTTCTCTTGTCGCGATTTCGCTGCATATTCATCTCGCTCAGCCCTGTCATCAAAATTGCAATGAATCGCTACAACTTTCATTTCTTTTGTTTTCGGACCAAAACGATCATGATTTGAGAACGTGCAGCGCATCGCTGTAACTTTTTGCCTAGACTCACTTCTCAACAAAAACCGTGCGATTTGAGAATGTGCAGCGCATCGCTGCACATTTGAGCCTTTACTCCCTTTTCACAAAACGCCCTGTGATTTTGAAACATGCAGCGCATCGCTGCAACTTTCAAGCTCTCAAGCCTTTGAAACAGCTCGCGTCGTGATTTTGGGACGTGCAGCGCATCGCTGCACTTTTTCGGGTTAAGTCGTCGGTTGATTTTTTGGTCGCGATTCGCTGACAATTTTTAGACTGTTCCTCTTTTGCTTCCTCAATCCCGTGAAGATGGAACATGTCACAATATCACGAAGGTTCCGCCAAAGCTGCATGCGTTGACCGCGATGATCGTGATTTCGGAACATGTCAGCGAATCGCTACAGTTTCTGGACTTAGTCATTTTTGCTCATTTTCTCTCCTTTTTGCTTCAAAGCCGCATCAAAGCCTGTATAAACATTAGATTTGCAATAATGTACACATTAATACTTCAATGAAAATCAATGTGGCAAAAATGTCAACATTCTTGGCGGCTCATGGGGTATACAGCTCGTTGTATGCAAGAATCTAGGCCTTAATCCATTGGGCACAGAGTCATGAAAAACTTAAAGTCAGTTGCTGAGATACATTGCAATGGACTGCTACAAAACTTCTCTGCTGCTAAAAGCTGGAACTGGAAGAACCTACATAGAACTGGTTATGAAATAAATGGAATGAGAGGGTGGAATGAGATCTTGCGATTGCGCAAGTGGTGGCTGCAATGGAATGATGGTAATAATGAAATGATGAAGTGGGCAAGTGATGTAGTAGAACAACAACAGAATGCTGCTGTACTGCCAGCTGCAATGGATATGGAAGGAAAGTAAATGAACGAATGGAATGGAAATGGAAATATGAAGGCTGTGGAATGAGATTGAACTAAACTGTAAATAAATGCATAAAATGATAGAACTTAGAAGAAAGGGATAAGAAGGAACGAGAATAATAGGAATGGGGAAAAGAAACAACAGCCGTGGCTTTGTTTTTTTTTTTTTTTTACTGCAGAAGAAAAAGGAGGAAGATGAAGAAGGGAAAGGAAAGAAAAAGGGAAGGGAAAAGAAGAAAGTGCTAGAAAGCCACCAAACTGTTGGGAGGAGAAAAACAAAGGAAAAACAAGCATCTACGGCTCGCAGGCAACAAGAGCCGAGATGAACAAATAATTTTTTTTTTTTTCTCTTCTATTGTTTTTTTAGTTTTATATATCTATATACAAGGGTTTACGACATGATTGGCATGTCGCCACCACAAACCCGATCTCAGGATTTATCCGGTAAATCTGCAATGTCTCGCCCAAATTTGGTCATACCTGAGTCGGTCCCTGAAATTGGGTTGGCTTCTTCCTGTAGTTCTCCCTTCGACAGTGGCAGTGTCATGATTCAAGAAGTTAACTATCTGCTCATTATATTCAATGACTTGCCCAAAATACTTGCATAATGCTCTTGCACCATATTTGGATTTAACCCCATCAAAAAATAGCTGCCATAAATGATCTGTGACAACATTCTGATCAGCTTGATTAGGCAATTCCTGATTCATGTCACTCTCAGGATTTTGGATGGCATAACAGCCGATTTCAGTTTCCAGCATGGCATTAAAATTAAGCATAGAAAAGCGATCATCCAAGCGAAGATTATTTAAAACTTCATTCAGCAAAATAGAGTCTTCAGACTCGTCAGTAAGCATGTAAACAGACTGCACTTCCTTTTCTGTTTCTTCCAACTTTTCAATGTGAAAAGAAGAAGGCTTTTCATTTTGAATCCTGAGACACCTATCCTTGACAGGAATTTCTAAATGGGAATAATCTAGTGCCAAATAACCCCCTAACTTGGTGGTAAACTCCCTAGATAAACACATACTAAAGTAGGGCTCTAAATCAACCACAACAATTTCTTGGATAATAGTAACTTGGGGCATTGTATGCAGAGTAATTGGAACATCCTTAATCACACCCACTGTTTTTACAGGCATACCATCTAATTGCAGAACTCCAGGACAACTTCGTGTGTACTCCATTCCCATTGCTTGACAGACTCCCTTGGGCATTACAGTGGTTGCGGCTCTAGAATCAATCATACAATTATGTACAATCCAACCTTCTATTTGCAATGACAAGTAAAATGGAGGTGGTCTGTTCTTTCCAGTAGCAGAGGTGGTTAAATTTTGTGCATACACTGTCTGGGTAGGACCTTTTTCATTATCTTTGATAGATTTTAACGATTCCTGTAATAAGTCTACTTGGCCTGGAAACTGCAAAGCGTCATAGAGGCTTACCTTAGCAGGGGTCTTCTTCAGATCTTCAAGTATGTTGTATGAAACTGCAACAAGGTATTTCTTCTCAGCAGGTTGTTCAAATCTGATACGATATTGTTGTGTAGCTTCTACTCTCAGCCTCTTTTTCAGTGATGGATACTTCAACTTTTCACGAGCTTGCTCCTCTGCTTCTGATCTTGTTGGTGCAGCTGCAACCTTTTCTTGAACTCTGTTAAAAGCAGGATCCTTTAGTAATACAGGTGCATCAGACTTTGGAGCTGGCTTTTGCATAGCAGCAGGAACTTTCAATGGCTCTAAGACAGCAGGATCAACTGTCATAGGATTTTTTCCAGTCCTTGTCAGAACTGAAACTTGTTCTTCAATTGGAGACATTAAATTATGGCCAGCTTCTGAGATCATGTTAACTTGTCCACCCAAAGAGTTGGCAGCCAAATTCTGCACATAATTCAAGTGTACCATACACGTATCCTCTCCATGAGGATCATTGCAGGTTGAGCACCAATACATTCTGTCTGTAAGGGCTGCATCTTCATTTACTAAAGTAGTCAAGCTTTTTTCAGGTGCTTTGCTTGTGGAGGCAGCTTGATCTCTAGTAATTTGAGGAGGTTGAAATCTCCTTGGCTGGAAATCTCTTTCGGCTTGCTTCCTCTCAATGAGGGTGATCTTGTTTCCCATTGCCCTAATTGCTGAATTTGCAGACTTAACCTCTTGTAATAAGGCAGTATATGGATCAGGGTTTGCAGGTGCAGGAGGTGTTGGCAAAGGCAAAGGAGCTGGTGGTGCTGGCAAAGATAGAAATGCAGTGGAAACAAGATATGATTGAATGCTAGGTGCAAGAAGCGATAAAGGAGCTAAAGCAGGCAACTGAGAAACTAGGACAGGTGCAACCTAAGGTGCTTTAGAACTCCATGATGGTGTGGGATACATAGCTGGCATGGGCTGTGGTTGTGAACCGTATAAATATTAAGGCAAATCTGGAATGAGAGGCATAGTTACCTTTGGAGGAAGTCTCCCTACAGCAACTAGATCTGCTTCTGCTTTAATTGCTTGTTCAAACAACTCTGGAAACGTTGTCACATTGGACTGCCGAACATCCCAGCCAATATTTGAGTGGAACGCTCTGAGATAATAAAGTGCAGCCAATTCATTAGTAAGCCGAATGCCTTCAGGAATTCTATGCCAAGTTCTGGTAAATCGAACATTAAAATCAGGTATCTCCTCCTGGGGATGCCTCTGTATTACGGTAAACTGATTCAACAATGAGAAGGGGTCAGCCTGTTCATGGAAATTTTTAACCAGCAAATCACCGAATTGATCCCAAGATGTTATGGTGCCTGGAGGCAGCGTTCGGTACCAAAACAACAGTTTACCTCTCAAAGAACATACTAACAACTTCACCATTACATCTTCATCGGTGATATCATGGATGGCCACTAAGGAAGCTACATCATTTATGTGCTCATAGGCAGTCTTACCTGTACCATCATAAGTCGGCAAAGCCTTCAGTGCAGCCTAAGAAACTGGATTTTGAGCCTGCAAATTCAAGGCTCCAGTGCTGTTCCATGCCAAAAAAATTTCTGGGTGGAGGATATTGTGCCATTGGAACTAAGGAATATGGTTGGGAAGATGAAACACTAGCAACAATACCAGGGTTTTGTTCAGCAGAATATGGAAGGGATGGGGAAACTAATCTAGAATGCTCACCACTTCTTGAACTATCAAGTTCAAAAAATTTGACAAGATCGCCAAATTTCTTTGACTGTGATCTTGTGATCATGAATAATTTTTTAGTTCAACAAAGTCACCAATAACAGGCAGGCGTCCAAGATCAAAAATCCGGATCTTCAACTCAGCAAAGTCACCAGATAAACTTACAAATCTCTGCTATGAGGCCAAGATAGCTCATCAAATCTTGAGACCTCCGGGTGTTAAAACAAATGTGGATTTTTGTGAGACAGAAGAAGTCTATTCCACCGAGCGTGCCAAAAACTGTTGGCACCGGTGGGTTTATCACTTTGGAAAATTATGCTTATCCCACCGATTATGAATTCTTGGAGACAAAACTTGTCTGTCCCACCGGGCGTGCCAAAAACTGTTGGTCCAAAATCTGCCACAGGAAAGGATTTTACAAGTGCGCCCTAGACCCGACAAACATTGAAAGGCTGGAAGCAAGAAATGGCTTCCAGACCAATCTCCAGAGTGGGTTGGTTCCCTTAACTATTCTAAACTTGGTTAAGATAAGGGTTACTGGAAAGAAATTGAAAAGGTTATAGAAAGAAATGGGAAATATGGCCACAGGCCGAAGTGATGGGATCGGAAGATAACAACAGGAAACTTCAAGTGCAGCAACAGCAAGAAATAAAAGTTACTAACTTAACTTTTGCACGATGCATACAGAAAAACCCTCCAAAATCACATTCCAAGAATTTATACTCTTACGGCAATATTCAAATCCAGTATGCAGAATTTAAATGTAACGACCATGAAGACATACAAATGCTATTAGAAATGCAACATGAACAGAAAGGAAATCACCAATGCAAACGCTTGAAAAATAGAAGCCAATCCTTTATTCCTGCAAACGAACTTCCAGTCTCTAGCGAAGAATTTTCCAACCTCTTGCAATGAAGTTTACATTGGTTTTTATAGAGGTCCGTCCTCTTTGCAGCATTAAATATTTGCCACCATCCTTCTCGTGATCTACAATTGTGCCTTGGAAACCAAGAACACGATTTCCTTGATTACTGACCTTGAAGAAACAAAAATTAAATGCAATGAAACGTTCACGGTCACCTTTATTAAATTTGTCTTTGAACGTGTACATGAAATCATTGAATTAACCTACGAACAGTGGCTTTGAACAAATAAAATCTTCAATTTTGGTGGCTTGAACATGTTCCTCGACCTTGACCGCATTGGAAATCCACATTACATTAAATTCGGGTCAGCATTAAATCCTTGGAAATCGAGAAAAACCCCTCGGGCCATTCATACTGCACTTGGCGGGAAACTGCGCAGGTCGCGAAAATGCGACGGGTCACGAAATCGTGACGTATTCTGACTCCGTACGCTTTGACCACCTTTGACCCGTGAAAACGGAACATGTAGCGATATCGCTACATGTTTCGGGCACTTTGTACGGTCTTGTGAAGAGGCCGCAAAAATGATACAACCTTTTTCTCTTTGAATGTCTTCGCCCTTCTCTTGTCGCGATTTCGCTGCATATTCATCTCGCTCAGCCTTGTCATCAAAATTGCAATGAATCGCTACAACTTTCATTTCTTTTGTTTTCGGACCAAAACGACCGCGATTTGAGAACGTGCAGCGCATCGCTGCAACTTTTTGCCTAGACTCACTTCTCAACAAAGACCGCGTGATTTGAGAACGTGCAACACATCACTGCACATTTGAGCCTTTACTCCCTTTTCACAAAATGCCCCGCAATTTTGAAACATGCAGCGCATCGCTGCAACTTTCGAACTCTCAAGCCTTTGAAACCGCCCGCATCACGATTTTGGGACGTGCAGCGCATCGCTGCACTTTTTCGGGTTAAGTCGTCGGCTGAGTTTTTGGTCGCGATTCACTGACAATTTTTAGACTGTTCCTCTTTTGCTTCCTCAAACTCGCGAATATGGAACACATCGCGATATCGTGATGGTTCCGCCAAAGCTGCATGCATTGACCACGTTGACCGCGATTTCAGAACATGTCAGCGAATCGCTGCAGTTTCTGGACTTAGTCATTTTTGCTCATTTCCTCTCCTTTTTGAAACGTTAGATTTGCAATAATGTACACATTAATACTTCAATTAAAATCAATGTGGCAAAAATGCCAACAAAACCCTAAAAATCAATAAATGATCATGATCATCATTTGAAGTGATAATTGTAATAGCATTGATCCTAAGGACATGGTTTAGAGAACACATACATATATCCTTTAATTGTGGCTCTATCCTTATTTTATATTTTTCGGAAATTTAATAGATGAAAGGTGGTAAAAGGGTGACAACTAAATGAATAAAAAAAATCAAAATCATTGACAAAAATTCCTTGTTATCATCCTACACAGGGATTAATAAATTTAGTTCACCCTTATTACATATATTGGAGGATAAGACTCTCCATCACCTACAAATTTAGTTGTTAGTGCTCATTTTACAAATATATAGTACCCCTCCCTAATTACTATGAGTGACACTATAAGGGATAGCCAATTGGGACTATTTAGATTAAATAAAAAAAAGAGCAATAGGTAATAGTCAATGTAATAGGAATACAAATTCTATGTTACAATACAAAAACAACAATTTTGTTAGTTTGATTCTATTTTCAACTCAAAATATAGTTTTTTGTATTAAATAGTAGAATAATAGAAATAAACATAGCAACAAATTTAAGAGTATAGAAAAATATACATGATACTTACTTGTACAAGCTCCTTGAAATTTTGGCTAGAAGAAAACAAATTTTTATTGTCCCATGTAACTTGAAAGGAATTTACCTAAAAGAACATCTAAAACTTTGAAAAACAATAGTTGTGTGTAAAATGAGTAAATTTAGAGTGCATAGATAGGCCAAAATCAACTAAAACTACTAGAGACACTACTCCTATGATATCCCTATAAGACACAACAAAATATTATGTAGAAAACCACTTTTGTAGTACAAACTTGGCACCTTTATAATTCTTGATGGTGTGATGCTTTTCCATTTGATATGTATTTTTTCTTTATTTTTACTAGTAGTTATATGTATATATGATGTAACATCTTAGATTCAACAAATAGACTTATGAAACTTTTCATACAAACAAGAGGAATTCCCATAACACCCTACTAAAATTTATTTTGAAGTGTTGCCTGAATCCTTGCACAAATATAGTAAGACTTCACATAACACCCTACTTGATTATAAAATTGGATGTGCCACCTAACACACATTCCATAAGATTTTATAGATAAACCTTGAATTAATTCAATATACCACCAAAAAAAATCATCAATGATATGTACCTCCATCAAAAATACCTCGCTATAGTATCCAACATATGTGATACACCAAACAATCACACATGCAACTATAGTAGGTAAATTGTATGTAGTATCTAATATTGAACAAACACACTCATCACTACAATGATATAAGTAAAGGTAAGACTACTTGTGCCTTGCATAGGGTGTAAATATTTTTCCTTCAACCCTAAGAGAAAATGCAAGACATAGTCATATGAACACAATGTACCATTAAGCATGCAACCACTATTGGGATAAGACTAGGATAATTTAACTTATACCATAAAGCAAGCATAACTATTTATTTCTCAATCCAACTCATTCCTTATAATATATGATGTGTACAATTTTCTAAATAAGACACACACACCATGACAAGCGAAGAACAATAAAAGAAATAAACATATGGTCTAGATACACATTTTAGTGTACCCAAGGCAAATTAATCATGCAAGAAGAACCACCATGTTCCTACTACAACAATATAAACCTACATACTTTAGTATCCAATGAAGAATATTGTATTTATAAGCATGCTTGTTGCTATAGTCAAAGACAATTTTGATTGACATATGGATTGTTCAAATATTTTTAATGTTTATAATAAATTATTATTTTTTAAATGCCTTAGTATTTCAACATCATACCATATGGAAGATGGCATGGGTTGAACTAAGATGGCTGCTTTATGGTACTTAAACTGAGGTACTAACATGAAATAATATTAAAATCCTTGAAGATAATATGGTGCCCCTAACTAGAAATAATGGTACCATGAAAGAGAATACAAAATAAAGTCAAGAATAGTAAATTCTAGTAATAATGGATGATAAACACAAGGAAATGAACAAAACATAAATAAAAATAGAGCAAAATTAATTAAAAAGTAACAAAATCAATAAGAAAGTAATTAAAATTTTGGATAATCTAGGTCACACCTGAAGTGTTGATTATGGTCAAGAAATAAAATACATCATAAAATGCACCAAGATATACCATAATACAAGGATGTTCAATACTAAAACTTACATGGACTCACAAATAGGTATTCAGATCAATAGATGTGCAAGGAACCTAAATAATTAGAATAATATGCAAACTAAAAATAATATCTTTGCAGATAAAATCACTTTTGTCTAGAATTGCATTTTAACTTAAAGGTAGAAACCAATCAATGTATTAATTCAAATGTCTCCGATGATGCATTACAAACATGCATTGAATGCATATATAAATATGTGTAAGGTTACAATATGAAAGTACGTGATGGTCCTTGATGACATATAATAAAGGTTAATGTGATTATTAAGCTAGGAGTTAGAGTCCTAACATGCCACCCTCCTTAAAAAGATCTTTATCCTCAAATATCATAGTGAGAAGCTTCATCCTCTGTTTCCCTAGTAGTATATGCTCATGTTCTTGCACTATTTTAATATCATTGTTCTACAAGCAGGGATAAGGTTGCACTCCTTATTCATGTAATCCTAGGCCATGACCTTACCAATTAACTATGCAAAAATAGCAATATGGAAATCCCATAACGTTTGGAATGTTGGCAAGTGCTCGTTCTTTTGGTTCCTCTAGGGGAACTAGACTTAGTGAAGAATCAATCCTTCCATATATAAAATTTATGCTATTTGGGGCTGAACCCATGTTATATACTACTCCTATGGCTCAAGTGGGTCACGTGGGTGATTGAAATCCTTAGCCTTAGTAATGGTGAGGGGCATGATGATGATGTATTGGACCACATATTCACCAATACTAGGATTAGTGAGATGGACATCAAATTAGAAAGATATGGAAGGACATTAGTTATATGATGGCTCAAAAAGTGGTGAATATGAAGATACCTCACAATATATCAAATAAACTTGTGAAACATTATATGATGGTAATGGATGGTGATGATGAATTGGATTTAATGATTTTGATGATGTGGATTTACTGTGACCACATGTGCATGTAGTCAATGATGAATATTATGGGATCACAAAAACTTGATTGGGATTGGTGATAGGGAGATCCTCAGTAATAAGATATTTTGATGTGGGAATTGACAAAGTGGTATATGAATTGGCTGATGGTGAAACAAAAATATGAGCGGAAGGAAGCATGAACTCATAAGGATTTGAAATGAAATTACAATACTTAAATAGTTCCACGTCCATCGGTATGCAATGTACTTATCCTTCATGAATATATTTTGAGCATTGATGTAAAATGGAAGGGACACATCTCATTTATCTCATCAAAGGTCTTACAAGGAGTACATTGTACACCATGGATCCTTCCAAGATGTGAAACATGGTGTGTAACATTTTGACCCCTACTTAAATGGGTAAAACAACAGTGCCAATTGTGGAACATAAAGCATTATTAAATGCTTTTAGGGTAAATGATGATTTGGTGATATGGAATGGGGGAAGGTTAAGATGATAAAGAGTGCATGTGGTGATGACATTGATAGAGGAATTGGTATCAATTAGAACTCTTTTAAAATGCTTCTTATCAATTAGAGCCATGATATGCAATGGAGGGTCTATTGAGTTCGATGAGATTGGCTTAATCTCAAAGTCATAGAATGTGATGGAAGGCTCCATGCATGTTTCAATGCTCCCTAAAAATTCATTCAAGGCATTATAATCTTGATATTGTAGTTCAATAGATTTCATAATATCTATTAACACCTCACAATTTTCGGGAGATTGTTGAATTAACTCATAAATTGAAAATTTTGTGGAAGCCATCTTTATACTTGTAGTTAACCCGCTACTCAATAAGATGATTGGTCATTATAGATGATTGATTGGGGAATTTGAAGGATTTGATTGACTAGAGATATGTATGGGTGATGATGTATTGGAAGAAATTTGAATGGGTGATGATGTTGGAGGTTGTGACACACTTTCTTGAGGTGGTTACCTTACATTTTGTTGATTATTTCTTTGAACTCTAGTAACCACATGGATGGTCCATAAAAACCCTTGGTATTGTTGAACATGATTGAATTGATTAGGAGTTTTGGTATTAGCCCATCCTATATTTGGTTGCACCTCCCTGTGATGAGGAAGTGGTGTTTGAAAAATACCAAAATTTTGATTTTGTTGAGCAAGGGGATTGTCAAGTTTGATCAACCCCAAGTCAATAAGGTTTTGAGCTATGTATTTAAATGAATGGAAATTATTAATGTAGTTCCCGTTTTATCTATGATAATGACACAATAGATGTTGCTGATAGTGTTTACTACATTTGGTGGGATTATTAGTTCTAATTTTGGGTAAAGTAAGTTTGTTTGTGTCATACAACCATCAAAAAAGGTAAGCATATGACTTATATAAGGGGGTGTATTGGTGATTTTGTTAGACATATTATTGTTAGGGATGATTTTATACAATTGGCACTGTGTTTTACATGGCTTGAGTTGTCAAGGGTACCACATGATAAGCAATTTATTATAGTGTTGGTTGTATTGGTTGTTATTGGTCCATTACCGATTGGATCATGACCACTTTATTAACATAATTTGGCTGACTGGTTGGGGTAGCTTGTGTTGATTTTGGTTGGCCAGAATAGATACTTTTATATTGGCCCTTATTTTACCATTCTTTCTTCTTGATATTAAGTAAGCCTTATTGTATTTTTATTTCCTTGATGACACTAGCCTTAGATAAATATTCTTCAAATGAATGATAAGTTTGTAATTGAAGCATCCAAGAGATAGATTTTAAGCAAATCTTGGTGAATAATTTTATTATCTCATTCATTTATAGGATGAAGGGTAAATTAGTGATGACAACTCTCCAACAGTATCCAAAATAATAGATAGAATCATCATCATGTTGTCTTAAAGCATAGACATTAGATAATGATATCTTATTTTTAACATTTAAGATGAAATTATCAAAGAATTGGTCAATCAATTTCTTAAAAGTATAAATACTATGACTTGGTAATTGATTATACCACTCTATGGAATCTCCTCCTAATATTTGAGGAAAATTTTAGATCATGAGAGCATTATCATTTTGAATTCTAAAAAAGGCATGTACACATGTTCTCACATGTTATTTGGGATCCTAAGTTCCCTTGAATTTATCAAAATTAGGCATCGTAAAATATGTCGAATATGGCGATGATGGTACCAAAGGATGAATGGGTTGACTGATCAATTGATGTAAGTTTGGTTTCTATTTTTCAAACTAGGAGTATATTGTATCAATTCATCTACTTGTTTTTGCATGGCCTTAATTTGAGGGTATTCTAAAAGAATGTGAAAGCCCTAAATTACCTAATTATTATGAGGTGGAGTGGAGAAATGTTGTGGATTCACTAAATTATGATGATATTGGTGATAATGATGAGGTGAATTTGATGGAAATTGATGAATAGGATATTGATGGTGAAAATATAGGAAATTATGGAATGATGTTGAAGTATGAGGGTTATGGTTAGGTTGGCCAATGGGAATAGTATGTGTAGTGGTATGACCTGGTGGGGGAACAAGGAGAGAAACCACAAAATACTATGGTGTCCATGATGGACCCTAGTTAATGGGGATAGTATAAGTAGGGTTTGATAAAGGCTTAGGGTTCACTTGTACTTGCTTTTGAGTGTTTTGATGTTGTCTAAGCAATTTTTTCAAGTGTTTCCATGCCTCATTAATATCTCTATCAAAAAAGGAGGGTATAGAAGTAGATGGTATGGAAGATATGGTTGGGGGACAAGTTACACTAGGTATGGTAACTTGCGAGGCTGAAACTTGTGAAGCAATATTTACATGTGCTTCATATAAGGGGTTGTTATATGTGGATGTGTATTAAGTGCTAAGAGCACACGAGTAATGGAAATATGGGAATATGGTACAATTGATGCCTTGAAAAGAGGGTTGGTGTATACCTAGGTAAAATTGGATGGTGGTTGGGAATAAACAAGTTCCTACTATAAAGTAGGATCTTGTCTAGGTGAATTAGGGAATGAATCTAAGACATAGTTAGAAGAATTAATGAGAGCTTCTACTCATACAATGTCTAGATGGGTAATATGTTGATCAATGGTTAGTGAGGTTGACTCCTCTTGGGGCATATCCATATTAAAGGTTGTGGATGGTAAGGAATGTGAGGGAATTGAAGAAAAATATACCTATATTACATTCAAGGAATATACCACAGAAGTGGTGGGGCAAGTGGATGAAGGTTCCATTGTATTATCTTGATTTAATATTTCATTTTGTTTTCTTTTTAAGACCATAAAGCAAATAGACCAAATTACAAATTATAAAGTAAAATGAAACACCAGATTTAAATTTCACAATAAAAAAATAACCAATGGTAAGTTTGTTTAAAACATGTGTCTTACCTCATTCATTAGTTATCTACTTTTAATGTGAGTTCATTTTCTTAGGTTTCAATCTTGTGTGTTTTAAATGTGCTAATATGAATTAATCCAAAGAAAGGTAAAAACTATGGCTAAGCTAGGACAACGCTATTCTTATTGGTGATGAATTATAGCAAGTTTTCTTGAGGGTGACCTAGGGTTCCTAAGGGAATAAATTAGTCGATGGAGATGAAATCCACCGTCACCAAATCTCAATCAATAGTTAGTGATGAAATATAGACACTACTATTAAATGTGAATCATGCAGTATGTGGTTCTTTTTAAAAAAAATTATTTGCTATGGTGTTCATATGATGTTAGAAAGATAACCACTTTTGATGGTCTAAATTAGAATCCACTACTCACAATACCAATTTTTCCAAAGGATGTAGAGTACGTCACTTAATATCTGTTCTAGATAGCTAGGGGTTCATCTACTCCTCCATATGAAATAACCCAAGTACGAGTATACTCTTGGTATATGAAACATATTCCTAATTAGACCTACAAAAATAGGAATCCCTAAACCTATAATGCAAACTAATTATGTAATTTCAATTCAAATGAAATTAGAATGTAATATATTTCAGGTTATGAATACAATAGAAACTAGAAACTTCAAATACAAAGTGCGGATGGATGCACATGAGTAATCTGAAATCTAAGATGCAAGCTAATATGAATGTTTTTCCAGATTGATTAATTATGTTCTTTTTAACTTAAAAATCTGCAAAAAATGAAAAATTACCCAAAATACATAAACATAAAAGCTAGGATTTTAGTTGTAGACTTACAAAAAAACCTATGCTTCTGCTCCAACTCTTTATAAAATACCCTTGGATATTTTTGGATAGTCCTAGAGCATTTTCGACTGTTCGTGCACCTTATGTAACCTTATACAAATTTATAGAAACTCTAGATCCAACAAATACTACAAAATATATGCTTCTAAAAATCTTGCAAGATGATAGAAAACAACAAATAAATTAGTAAGGTAAATCATAAAAAGAAACCCTTAGGGGGTCCCACCATGATCGCCATTTGAAGAGACAAAAATGTAACACCAAATATGAAATAGAAAGTAGAACTCAAAGAACATAGAATTGCACAATGAATGATCTTATATTAATGGGGGAGCCTAAAAACTCCTTTATTACAATGAGGATATTTGAATCCTTTTGATACATATTTTACAATGGCTAGGGTTCTCTGATCCAACTTAAGTAGTTGTCCAATGCTGATGTCACACTTCCATATCTACACACACTAAAACAATAAATAAGTTTGTAGCACCTGTGAGTGCTCCACAATGTGAGGACCTCTATGATCAATACCAAAAATCTAACTATTTATTGTAAATAACATGAATATAACTAAAAATGTATGTAATAAAATAATAAACAATAGATTTACCTTACGTATTTGTTGTCCTCTGATATGATGAAGCTTGTTGTAGTGAATTGATGCGGTGATACCCTAGCATTACCCGAAGCCTAGTAGGACATCAAAATTCTTATGTAAAATACCTACGGATGCTCTATGGCTATAGGAAATGCCCATGGGTGCTTGTGAATAGTTGGAGGGTGCCTAGAGGTGCTTGGAAGTAGAGGGTAAGTGATCAGAGGTGATTGGTGGTAATATAAAGTACACAAAGGCATTCAATGATTGAGAGGAGAGTTTGTAGAAGCAGATATGGTGAGGCAATATGAATGACGATAGATGTAGAGGTTACAGTGAGCAAAGACAGAGGTAGAAGTACTCAGATACTCAATATGAACACTTGAGAAATTCAAGGACTTATATTACTTTGGGATTCAACATTCATGGGTTGAGCCATCAAAATGGCTCCTATTAATTATTCAACCTAGGACATAGTTAGGTTTTCAATGACACTAATCATATGACTAAGATAAAAGCATATTGGAAGGTGGATATTAAATCTAGGGTGTGGCACAAATTGATGTAGATGAATGGATATGATTAAGTAAAATCGAATGGATGGGATTAATTGACTTACATAAATATATATTTATTAAATATTTAAAAAATATAATATATAAATATTAATATTTAAATATATATAATAAATATATGAATAGTGGATGAAAATGATAAGAAAACATGGATGGAGGACAAGTGTCTAGGTTTTTGTGTATATAGAAGGATAACAATGGAGGGTTTAGAAGAGGAAGTTTTTCTTTCTACCCTATTAAGGCATTTTGGCTAAATGGATTTCTTATAATTTTATTTCAAAAATTTTAAGATATGCTTATTATGGTTGAAGAGGGTATATAAAATAATTGTTTTTTATTTAGGTAAAGAAGGGGTTTTAAATATCATTGAAATTGAGGTTTTTGAGAGGGATCCACAACCTAAGATAAGGATTTTGAGATGATACCATAACCATTACAATAAAATACAAAATAATTACCCAACAACAAGCTCCGAAAGGATAAATATAGTTTACACCCAAAAGGGTAACCCACCAACGAGGAATAAAGACTAGAAAAATGAGCCACCAACCCTCCTATGTAAAGTACAATAATAAATTCCTAGAGGATATGAACTAAATACCCCATATGGGGAATAACACCACACTTGTCTAATGATAGTAAATTAAAACATCTCACTCAAAATTAAATTTGAAAATTAAGAACCCATATGAGTGAGAGAAACATTCCGACAAACAATAAACCAACACCAATAATTGGAACCAACACCAATAATTGGGCAAAAAACCCTATGAGTCACCAAAACCAAATCAATTACCACAAAACACTAGCCCCCGCAACTCCATAGATAGTAAAATCTCTATTTTCACCTAGTTGCAATATAACTAAACTAGAGAGTAAAAATTATATTGCAGATTTGAGGCCTAAATATGCATATGATTTCCAAAAACTAGCTCAAGCACTAGAGAATTAAAAGATAAAACTCCCGCTCAAGCACTAAAAATCCAAATATCCCATCAAATAAAAGCAGTAAAAATAGCACTGAGACCAAAATAATAGAGATCCGGACCTATGAAGCCACAATGACATAGATATTGAAAACTATTAGAAACCCAATGGTATCTTCATGTGCTTAGAAGAGATAAATAATTATTAAGCACCAAAATCACCAAAGATAATCAACAAACAAGTCAACATGCTATCGGATGAGAATAAATTAAAGAATAAACCAACCCAATATTTAGCATACCATAAAACTAGGAGTAGATCACTATGCCTAGCAAAGTATTTGAGGCTTACACTTGTAACAGTTTGAAAGAGAAAGTAAAAAAATAAGAGCTATATAAACTGAAGCAAGAGCCACTAAATAAGAACAACCACTCTCATGTACAATAAAAAGGAGATAACAACATTCCACATCGCACTTGAGAGGGAGAAGGGTAAGATCCCAAAAAAATAAGCTTTAGAACCCTAGGATAAAATACACCACCACTTATAGAACTAGATAAAGAGATCTCTACAGACCATAAAAGTTAGGAAACCCACCAGAGACATGGGGCAAAAATTTTAAAACCACCACAACATAATAACCCACTTTTATCCCAACTGGTTTGGGTTGGTATTTGACTTGGTCTCCTTGAAATGGCTAGATATAGCAATAAATTATTGAACCCAAAAAAAAGTGATACAAACAAGCCATAGACCCACTACTGGTAGAGAACCCTAGCAACATAGCCATCAAAGCACCATCCAACCAGGATAGCCAAACCATCGAAGATAAATATAGCTAAGGGAAAACCATCAATGTTTTGCAGCCAAACACCATACCAAGCTCATCCTAATGGGTTTGTATCGGTACATGACCATTTTCTATCCTTGGAAAGCCAAAAAAACATGAAACTACCAAACCCAAATGAAATGCTACATAATCAAACCAAGGTCCCAAAGCTAGCAAACAATCTAAGAAATGCAGCCACCCAACACACCCATGAACTAGAGTGAGAGCTAGCCTAGTGGTCAATAGCTAAAATTTTCCACTATATTATAATGATCCAGGATCACCCCTACAGGTTTAGATCATAATGCAACCCTCTAATCCAAATAAGAGAGATAATACCAAACCCATAATAGAGTAGAAAATACCAGTAAGACCCCCAATAAGAAAAGCATCTTCATCATGAACCACGATAGAGAAACTAAGCATGACTAGTAGTCATATCCTAACTAGGGGAAAGGAGACCTCCCACTCAAAGGGTTTCTATAGCATCAAAGCCAAAGCAGGGGTGAAACTCTTGCAAAGGAATCCCTCATGGAGGAAACCCTCATGGGCCCTCTGCCACTGCGAGGCTCAAGTCATCTTTGCCATGGTGAGGCTCAAGGTCTCTTAGGTCCTCTCTACCATTATGAGGCTAAGGCCCTAGGTATATATAAGAGTATTATAATAATATCAATTCCATATTTATTGCATTCGTTACCAATAAGAATGAGAAAATTATTTTGATATTTTTGTCAAATAAGTCTTTGTATTATGATTTTTAAGTTTGTCTAAAATTATATAAAATATATTAAATAGAATTATAAATTTTGGTTTCCTAAATGAACAAGGTGAACCATATTCATGGTAAAAAAATGTTTTATGGTATAATCATTGTAGAAGTACTTATATTTTCATTCTATAAAAAATAAAAATTCTTATAAAAAAAGACATGAACAAAGCATATAATAAGGTTTGTTTGAGTTCTCCATAGAATATCTAAAAAATATTAGTTCTGTTCAAGGATAATATGAATGGTTTATATCTTGTTCTATATTTAAAAAAAAAAATACTTTGATTAATGTATCCTCTATTAGATACTTTGAATCATCCCATGGACTCAAATTTTGCACTATTCTTATTCACGCATGAGGAATAACTTTAACAAAGATAAAAATTAAAATTATAGGTATTAAGAATGCAATAAATGGTCCTTTCAAATATTATCTCTAATTAGCTAATAATATTTTCTACTAGGTCATCTCATAGTTAGTGAGATGATGAATTTAAAACTAGATTATCATGTTGTTATAATGCTACGAGATAGTTGTTAATAGTACAAAATCCAAGATATCTTTCATTAACATTACCCAATATTTATAAAATATTATTATAGCTAGTTTAGTATTTTAGGTTAGAAAATAGCTATCAAAATATCCAAGTATTAATTTATCTAATAATAAAAAGAAGATTTTAAACTCAATTTATGATATAATAAAATCTTGTCTGACAAGTTGGAAAAGTAAGTTCTTAACCTTGGCTATAAGTCTACAACTTATAATAACTACATATTAAGATCTACATCTATATGTATGATGTCACTTTCAATATTAGCAATAGGTATAGCATTTGAATTTGACAAAATTCAAAAGGATTTTCTTTGGAAATAATGTGATAAAAATTGAGGTTTGCCCTTTGTAAAGAGAAAGAGATTATAAATAAAATAATATATACATATATTTGAATTTACATGATGGAATCAATAGCCACCATGAATTCAAGTAGTCTTTACAACTTTTATGGCCACCACAGTATTTTGTGTTGTCTGCCCTAGAAGCCACCACACAGATCTTTGTGTAGTCTACCCCTATAACCACCATGCCACAATAATTTTAAATCTTTTACGCCACTGAAAGCACAAGAAAAGGGACAAGCGTTCAGTCTGGTGAGGCTCAAGATTTGAACCTTGGATCTCTACCTCCCTTATGAGGTTTGATCAAACCAAATAAAGAAAATAATATTAAAGGGATAAATTTATAAAATTTTAGATTTTTGAGTTTAACATTAGATGGGAAAATTAGTTGGATTTTATTCAAAAATTAAAGTGGGCAAGGATATCAATTGAAACATATATTTTCTTCTATGGATACTATAAAATTCTTTAGGAATCAAACCCTACCTATGAGTTCAACAATAGGTAAATTCATATTAGCGAGGTTATAATTGGTTAAGAGACATATGAAGTGGTTAATTAATAAGATGAGTTTTACATGATGAATTTTACATCTTCTTGATTTGATGCTTTCTTGAATCCTTATGGCCTTATTTTTAATCCAAAACTCAACCACTTCCTTATTTATATTTAGCTCTTAGGTATAAATAGTCAAAATTTATATTGATGTTATCAACAATTTTAAAACATGAATTTCTATTAGAGGACATTAAAAAGTAGATGATCTTCAAAATATTCTTCATGAATTCTACTATTCATTTTTACATGAAAGGATGAGGTAGTTTTAAATTTATCAAAATATGGTGGATTCTGAGTCAATTTAGGATAAAAAGCTATAGAGAAGCCATTATTTATTACTCTAATGATCACCCTTCCAAGTGTGGTCACTTGAGGCACTCCCTAAGGACTTAACACTCCTTTGGTTATTAATATAATATTAAATTCTTATAAATGAGGGTAGATACAAATAAGAGGGTATCATGGACCTGTTAGTTTTGTTACATAACAAGGACATAGAAATGTATGGTTATTTATTTTATTGTCCCTTTTGCTTACACCATTTTGGGATACTTTTTAAATAAAGTAAAAATATATTGTGTAGATCCATTACCATTGGAGTAGAAAAACTATTGGATTATTTATTTTAAAGATACATCATTGTGCATTATATGGATTATTGATCTTGCCTTTATTTGTTAGAATTTATGGATTGAATGGAATAATAGTATTTAAAAATAAATATCTTAAAATCATTTCCAAATAGTAGAACGATATCAATTTAAAGATTGCCAACATGTATAACTCATAATTTTATCAAACTCAAAGAGGTTTTATTTGGAAAGGATGTGATAAAAATATTAGGTTTTCTCTTTGTAAATGCTTTAGTACTTACAAAGGAAAGAATATTCAAGATGTAGGCTTACAAAATTATAGACTTATGAGTTTGGAATTAGAGTAGACTTGGTTGGATATTATTCAAATATCTAAGAAAGCAGGAAAAACATGTTACTTGATGCAAGAGCATCCAGTGGTAGCAGAACAAATTGTGCAACAAAAGAAATAAAAAAGTGACAAAAAGACGAAAAAAACAAAAATATTTTGTGTGAAATGTGTCATGATATCGTGACATAAAAGATGTCGTGATATCGCAACGTATTTTGAAAATGCCCCAAGTGCTGTAAGGTGTCGCGATATCGCGACATAAAAGTTGTCGCGATATCGCGATGAACTTGAAAAAATGGCAAAAGCAAATTGCAAAGTGTCGCGATATCACGACATAAAAGTTGTCACGATATCACGATGAACTTGAAAAACGGCAAAAGCAAACTGCAAAGTGTCGCAATATCGCGACGAACTTGAACAAAGACAAGGGCAAAACACCAGTGTCAAGATATCACGACATAAAAGTTGTCGCGATATCACAAACTTTGAGCGGAGGTTAAAGCAAATAAAAGTTGTAGCGATATCACAACGAACTTTGAGCAGAGGTGAAAGAAAATAAAATTTGTTGCGATATCACGACGAAATTTAAGCAGAGGTGAAAGAAAATGAAAGTGTCATGATATCGCGACATAGAAAGTGTCACGATATCGCGACAAGTTTAAACAAAAGCCATGGGCAAAGGAAAGTGTCGTGATATCGTGACACATTGGCAAACAAGGACAAAAGCCGAAAAAGTGTCGCGATATCGCGACATGTTGGCAAAGAATGACCAAAGCCAAAAAAATGTCCCAATATCGCGACAGATGGACTAAAGGGAAAAAGTGTCGCGTTTTTGCGACCCGACAAGGAGAGAGAAGGGTGGGTTGAAGAGATGTCACGATATTGTGACATGCTACTTTTTCATGGACCGTTACAGAATGACATTTGATAGTTTTAGAAGTCGTTATGGCAGTTCTAGGTGACCGTTGCAGCGGTTATAGGGACAGTTACGAACGACAGTTGCATCAAGAACCTGTGATTATAAAAAGAGGTTGTTCAAAGGATTGAAAATGCTGGAAAGACAAGACTGCGGATTCTTTTGCATTTTTTTGTACTTTGTAAATCTTCCATGGTTCAGAATTGTAATCTTTCCATGCTTTTGAATAAAAATTGAGTCTTTTTATTTGTGTTAAAATTTGGCTCCCCATAAAGTGGCATCAGAGCGAGAAGATTTTGAGTGTGTAAGAAGAGCTATGAATGTGAGGCAGCTTGCACCAGAATCTGGGGTTAAGGGTTCTGAGAAGAAGTGAAGAAGAATGTCATCATGAAGAAATCGTGGTGCTGGAAGGAACGTGGTTCCTGAAGGAGACTTCCGAGCATTGCAGAGGCAAGTGTAGGCCCTGCAGGAAGAATTACGAAGAGGAGTAGAGCCAAGAGGAGAAGACCATAGTGATGATGAAGCTTGCGGAGTTGATGACCCATCAGAAGAAGAAGAAGAAGCGATGAGTTCTACGGAAGCTCGAATGATTAAAGCCATTTCTTAAATTTGGAAAAGGCCAAAGATAGATGTATCCACATATTCTAGAAATTTAAATCCAGAAGAGTTGATTGACTGTATCAACGATATGGAGGAATATTTCGAATATGATGAGATTGAAGATCCAAATCAGATAAAATTTGCAAGAACAAAGTTGAAAAGCCATGCTGGCATATGGTGGAAAGAAGTCTAGCTGGGACAAAATCGAAGAGGAAAAAAAAGATCACTAGGTGGGATCGAATAGTTGAAAAGTTGAAATGGCAGTTTGTTTCGACAGATTACGAATTAGATCTGTTGCAAAGAATGCAGAGTTTGCGACAGTCTAACAAGTATGTTAAAGAATATACAAAGGATTTTTTCAAAATCTCCATCAGAACTAGCCATATAGAGGCAAATAAAGAGAGAGTAGCCCGTTTCATTAATGGGTTAAGAACCAACATGCAAGAAGAATTGAGTTTGATTCAAATGAGCACCATTGAAGATGCTTACCAATTTGCTCTGAAGGTGGAAGAGAAACTGAATCGAAGATTTCACAGTAAATAGAGAGGAAGAGGTCGTGATGGAAGAACTAGTGGAAGAACCAGTGGAGGTAAATATGACGACCAGAAGAAGACTGGTGAAACAAGAAATCACCAGGAATAGAAAGAAGAGAATACCTATCGCCCCCGTCAGAATAATGATTATCAAAGGGGACGAGGTAGAGGTGGACGTGGATATGGAAGAGGAATATTTCATGGAACCTGCTTCAATTATGGGGAAGAGGGGCATCAATCATATGAGTGTCCCCAACACCAAGAGGCATCGAATAGAATGCCTGAAGAAAATGCTCAAGCTACAGTCATTGAGGATGGTGTTGAATCTGAGCACTTTGAATAAGAAAAGTGAGGAGAAGTGATGATCACAAGGAGAACCTTGTTGAACGAAGAGAGGGAACCAGACCAGCAAAAAAGCCTATTTTGTACAAGGTGCAAATGTTTAGGTAAAATCTGTAATATTATTATTGATAATGGTAGTACAGATAATTTGGTCTCTAAGGATATGGTGACTAAGTTAAAGCTAGAAATAAGGCAGCACCCACATCCATACCGGATTGCGTGGTTGTAGAAGGACCATAGAGCATTGGTCAGTGAACAATGCTTGGTCAAGTTTCAAATTGGAAGATACCAGGATGAGGTCCTGTATGATATTTTGTCGATGGATGTTTGCCATTTGTTACTGGGAAGACCATGGCAATTTGATAGATGTGCGGTGCATGATGGGCATGCAAATACCTATTCCCTGACAAAAGATGGAGTGCGCCACAAACTGAAGCCATTGAAGGAGGTTGAGGAAAAGGTATGCAATAATGCTAGAATTTGTTTAGTAGATGGCAAAAAAAATTTGGATGGTCTAAAGAGGGATTCAATGTGTTATGCATTAATTTCTACTATAAAGAGAGAAGAAACTACAGACATTCCAGTAGAAGTTGAACATCTGTTAGCAGAATTTCTTGATATTATATTAGACAATGTGCTTGAGGGTTTGCCGCCAATGAGGAAGATTAGTCATCATATTGACTTAATGCCAAGATCTAGCTTACCCAATAAGGCCACCCATAGAATGTATCCTATAGAAAATGAAGAGTTGAACCGCCAGGTTCATGAATTGTTGAGGAAGGGTTTGATTCGAGCAAGTTTGAGTCCTTGTGTAGTACTTGCAGTACTAGCACCGAAGAAGGGTGGAGAATGGAGAATGTGCACTGATTTGAGGGCCATTAACAAGATTACCATTAAGTATCGATTCCATTACCTAGAATGGACGATATAATGGACTGTTTGAGTGGAGCTAAATACTTCT
Organism: Wollemia nobilis; assembly: GCA_028583015.1. Lineage (NCBI taxonomy): Eukaryota > Viridiplantae > Streptophyta > Pinopsida > Araucariales > Araucariaceae > Wollemia > Wollemia nobilis. The sequence goes on along the minus strand of JAQPPZ010016040.1, from coordinate 2,690,100 downwards.
CTAAGATTTATTTAAAGAGTGGATATCATCAGATACACGTTCGAGAGGGTGACAAGTGGAAGACAACCTTCAAAACCAAAGAAGGTTTGTATGAGTGGTTAGTTATGCCATTTGGATTAACTAATGCACCCAGTACATTCATGAGGCTGATGAATGAGGTATTACGAGACTTCCTAAAAAAGTTCATGATAGTTTATCTGGATGATATTTTAATTTTTAGTAAAACATTGGACGAGCATTTGATGCATGTTCAGACAGTTTTTGAAAAGCTGCAAGAGGAGCAATTGTTGATAAATTTAAAGAAGTGTAGTTTTGTACAGAAAGAGTTGATATACCTGAGATTTGTCATCTCAAAGGAGGGTCTGAAAATGGATCCTGAGAAGGTGAAGGCTATCATTGAATGGCCTGCCCCAAGGAATGTAACAGAGGTAAGATCATTTCATGGTCTTGCAAGTTTCTATAGAAATTTTATTAGAGACTTTAGCAGTATTTGTGCACCCCTAACAGAAACTATGAGAGGGGATAAGAAAGAATTTAAGTGGACTACCAAGGTAGGTACCTTTTGGACATATTAAAGAAGAAAGTGATAGAACAACCCATTATGGCACTTCCAAATTTTAATAAAGTGTTTCAGGTTGACTGTGATGCCAGTGGCAGTGCCATTGGAGCTGTATTGAGCCAAGAAGGTAAACCTCGTTGCATACTTTAGTGAAAAATTAAATGATGCTAGAAAGAAATACTCTATTTATGATCAAGAATTCTATGCTATCATTCAGGCTCTTAAGAAATGGAGACATTATTTGCTAGCCAAAGAGTTTGTTTTATATACTGACCATCAAGCTTTGTAGTATATAAATAGTCAAGGTAAACTTAACCAACAACATTTGAAGTGGGTTGAATTCCTACAGAGTTATACCTTTGTCCTGAAGCATAGAAGCAAAAAATCTAATAGAGTTGCAGATGCCTTGAGTAGAAGGCATAATTTGTTGATAGAAATGAGAGTGCAAGTTGTTGGGTTTGATGAACTCAAGAGTTTATACCCAGCGGATCCAAATTTCGTAGAGGCATGGATGGCATGTTTGTCTTCTACTACTGTGGATCGCACTAAGTGGTTGGATTTTATGATCCAAGATGGGATGCTATTTTGGAAGAACCAGTTGTGCATTCCTAGGAGTTCCATGAGAGAAAATTTGATCAAAGAGAAACATAGCGGAGGACTAGTAGGACATTTTGGTCGAGATAAGACCATTACTGTAGTTAGTGAGAATTACCATTGGCCACAGTTGCAGTCAGATGTGAAAAAATTTGTGCAAGGTTGTAGAGTGTGCCAGATGGCAAAAGTAGTAATCTAGAATACATGAATGTATTAGCCATTGCCTGTACCAGAGAGACCATGGGAGGACATCAGTATGGATTTTGTTCTTGGTCTGCCAAGGACACAATGCATAAATGATGCCATTTTTGTTGTCATTAACAGGTTTTTAAAGATGGCCCATTTTATTCCATGTCAGAAGACAAGTGATGTTGTTCATATTACAAGCTTGTTTTTCAAGGAGGTAGTACGACTTCATGGTCTACCCCAAAGCATTGTCTCGGATAGAGATACCAAATTTGTGGGTTATTTTTGGCAAACTCTATGGAAGAAGCTGAAAATAGAATTGCACTTTAGTTTTGCGTACCACCCGTAGACTGATGGACAGACCAAAGTAGTCAACAAAAGTTTGGGTAATATTCTACAATGTCTGGTAGGAGATAAACCCAAGGGATGGGATCTAATTTTACCATAGGCAGAGTTTGCTTACAATAATTTTGTCAATCACAGTACTGGTAAATCTCCATTCTAGATAGTGCATGGGAACAACCTGAGAAACACTTCTGAGTTGAGGCCGATAGATAAAGGAGAAAAGCGTAGTGCTGAAGGTGAAGACTTTGCAGAACACATGAAGAATTTACATGAAGAGGTCTAGCAGCATATCAGTAAAATGAATGCTATGTACAAAGCCAGAGCAGATCAGAAGCAACGTTTCAAGGAATTCCAAATAGGAGATGAAGTCATGGTTCACTTGCGCAAGGAAAGTTAGCAAAACCTACAATAAGCTGAAGATGAAGAGGTTTGGACAATGCTGGATCATAGGTAAATGAGATTCAGGAAATGCCTATGAAGTAGATCTACCAAGTGAGCTGAATATTTCACCTATTTTCAATATTTCAGGCTTGGTCGAATATCATGAAGGAAGTTGCAATGAGCCACCTAGTCCGGATTTGTGGAACATTCCAACATCCACTCCAGACAAAGAAGAAATCGAAGACATACTCGACACTTGTGAAGGTAGAAGTACCCAAAATAGGCAATATTTGGAGTATTTGGTCAAGTGGAAGAGCCAACCTGTCAAAGATGCAACGTGGTTGTCCAAATCAGAGGTTGATCACCTGAGTTTTCCTCTGACCGTCCAAAAGTGAGGATCACTTATAAATCTACCCTGGGGGTCTGATGTAGGAGCATCCAGTGGTAGCAGAACAAATCATGCAGTAAAAGAAATAAAACAGTGACAAAAAGAGGAAAAAAAAACAAAAATATTCTAAGTGTGAAATGTGTCGCGATATCACGACATAAAATATGTCATGATATTGCGACGTATTTTGAAAATGCCCCAAGTGCTGTAAAGTGTCGTGATATCGTGACATAAAAGTTGTCACGATATCGCGACGAACTTGAACAAATGGCAAAAGCAAACTGCAAAGTGTCGTGATACCGCGACCTAAAAGTTGTCACGATATCAAGACGAACTTGAACAACGACAAAAGCAAACTGCAAAGTGTCGCGATATCACGACATAAAAGTTGTCGTGATATCGTGACGAACTTGAACAAAGGCAAGGGCAAAACACCAGTGTCACGATATCATGACATAAAAGTTGTCATGATATCACGACGAACTTTGAGCAGAGGTTAAAGCAAATAAAAGTTGTCACGATATCACGACGAACTTTGAGCAGAGGTGAAAGCAAATGAAAGTTTCACGATATCGTGACATAGAAAGTGTCACGATATCACGACAAGTTTAAACACAAGCCATGGGCAAGGAAAATGTCGTAATATCGTGACACATTGGAAAACAAGGACAAAAGCCAAAAAAGTGTCGCGATATCACGACATGTTGGCAAAGAACGACCAAAGTCGGAAAAATATCGTGATATCATGACAGATGGACTAAAAGGAAAAAGTGTCACGTTTTCGTGACCCGACTAGGAGAGAGAAGGGCGGGTTGAAGAGATGTCGCGATATCATGACATGCTACTTTTTTGTGAACCGTTACAGAATGACATTTGACAGTTCTAGAAGTCATTATGGCAGTTCCAGGGGACCATTGTAGTGGTTACAAGGATAGTTATGAATGACGATTGCATCAAAAACCCGTGATTATAAAAAGAGGTTGTTCGAAGGATTGAAAAGCCTGGAAAGACAAGACTGCGAATTCTTTTGCATTTTTTTGTACTTTGTAAATCTTCCATGGTTCGGAATTGTAATATTTCCGTGCTTCTGAATGAAAATTGAGTCTTTTTCTTTGTGTTAAAATTTGGCTCTCCATCATTACTTCAAAGATATATAAATATTGTTGACCAATAAAATTATTCATGAAATGAACCCTGTGTAGGGGCTTGAAAATATGGATTTTTTATATGAACACATACCCACCCCCTCACACACTCACCCACACCATGGTTTGAACCTTGGACCTCCCCAAGAAGAGCCAAAGTCCAAAACCGTTTTCCCATGGGACAAAATATGGAATTTTATTGCATAAATATTATGTTTGATTAAGAAACATATTAGGTGGTCACTCAATGAGGAAGATTATGATTTTATTATTAAATACATATGGAATTCTTATATTCTTATTTTGAATCTAAATGGATGTTTTCTCAAAGGTAAAAGAAAAAAAAATCATGTGAGCAAAATTTCTAAACCCTAAATTTATATTAGCATGTTAATTGAAGAAGAAGATCTTAAAATAAAAGTTTAGAATTAAATTATGCTTCAAGGGTTGTATTTACCCATATTTACATGAAAGTATGAGTTGTTGTGGAATCGAATATAAGTGGTGGATGCTCAATTAAAATGGGATTTAAGAATTTATCTCAATAAAAATTTCTTATTCCCAAATATTTTTATTGAAATATGTTTTTGTTATATGAGTCCCTCTTTAATTCATAAACATTCATTTGGTTAGTAGTCCAAAGTAAAATTCTTATAGATAAGAGTAAAAAAGAAGATGATGCAACAAGCCTTTTAGGCTTACCTTATATAAGAAGAATTTAGAAGCTTCAAATTATTTAATTGTTTTTTATCCCTCTGTTTATACCGTTTGGGACTAGTATTTGAAAACAATACAAAATATTAGTTAGTTCTATTAACATTGGAGTTGATGAAATATTTAGATAATTGTTATAAAGATAAACCATTAAGAATTCTCTAGAGGATTGCTCCAACCATTAGTTGTTAAAATCTATGGCTTGAAAGGAATATTAAAGTTTTAAAAGAAAATTTTAATATTATGTCTAAGTTTACCATTTCCTTATTGCCTCTCTTGTAGAATGTTTATGGACATGGTTTTGATCATGAAAATTCTTAAATATATATTAAAAAATATTCTATCCTCTTCCTTACAATATGTGAATATAAATGTGAGGGTCATATATGACTATAAAGTTAACAAAAAAAGATTTACATCGATCTAGGATAGAAATTCCTAAAATTTATTGGGCTTATCAAAATTCATTTTGATGTTTATTCAAATGAAATATGGTAAATTCTAGTGGAGGTGATGCTTTTAGAACTAATGAAGGTAAAAGTTCTCCTCACATACTTAGAATTATATGGAAGTTCAACTACAACTATGCAAAGGCTAGGACAATTCTTACAAGTATCAAAGTTATTATCATTGAAAAAAAGAATGAAAATATATTTTAATTTAGGTGAATTCATAATATATTATAATGATATGAAATAACATCGTTTATAATGTATATCAAATAATCTAGGAGGAAGAATCTTGAAAATTTCAACACATCTATAGATAAGGAAATAAAATATTAGATAAAGTACCCAATCATGAGTTGCTTTTCAACTTAGAAGGATATTTTTATCTCCAAGTAAAAGAATGATGTCAACAAGTTGATTATAGAAATATGGTAATATGAGAAAAATGAAAAAAAATGTTTAAAGAAAAACAAGTACGATATGGTTTAATTAACTTAGTAACAAATGTTTTTTTTTCTTTTGATTCAAATGACCCAATAAAAAACAAATACAACTTATTAAAAAATATATTACACAAAAAATTTACGCAACCTATTTAATCTATTAAAACTAAAAAATATGTTACTATATATAACTTATCACTATTAATAAAAGAATGATCTTTAAATCCTTTAGTTTAATTAAAATATCTTATTATTACTAAAAATTTATAAATTTAATTATATTTTAAAAAACTTATAAAATTAAAAATAATAATATTATTGTTTTAAAAAAATACTTAAATTTATAAATATATATAATATGTTTAAAAATAAATTATTTTAATTATAATTATAATTTATAATATATAAAATACACTCGGGTGTTGTAGGTGAGTTGGAGAGGAGAGGGCAATCCTCCAAGGGAGGTTTGAGGTTCAAATCTACAACCTACCAAAAATTTGAATTGGGTATCTAAAATCCAATTGATAATGTTGGTGTGAGCAAGGTCGGGTACGGGTGACTTTGACGGTGTAGAACCCTGTTCGTGGTCTCTTAAACCAACCAAGGCGACTTCGCAAGGGTTTTTCGCTTAAAAATTATATATATATATATATATATATATATATATATATATATATATATATATATATATATATATATATATATATATATATATATAATACAAAACCTATATTTAAAATGTTCATATTGCTCCAACAATTAAACAAGTTTATACTCTACGGACAATTAAATAAATTCCTGAAACACATATGAAAGCCATTTACCATTTCTTAACCATAACGGGTGTGTGGAAGAATTTTTTTTTTTAAATAATTAAAATATTAATGGACTAGTGAGTAAAGATCTTTTAATTAAATTTTTTTTTTAAATGTTATTTTAAATTAATATAAATTTATTCTTAAAAAAAAAAATTAAAATGTTTATATTATCTAAAGCTTATTTCTTCTCCTATATAACTCATTTTTAGGTTGCATAAAAGAGTTGGTTACAGTCATTTTATTTTATCATCTAAAGTTTATTTCTTCTCATGTATAACATTTTTTTTTTTATTAGAGTTGGTTACAATCACTTTATCTTGGTAACTGACAAACAAAAAACTATAAACTACAGGGGCTGCTCGTATCAAACTTATTCCATCTCGTTATTGTTGATCCGGTGCGCAGAGGACCATTGATCATTGAGGAATCAGGATTTTGCACACACTCACAAAATTCAAATCAAAATAACAATAATAAAAATAAGAATGAAAAAAATAACAAAAAATAATAATATAATAATTAATAGTCCATACAAAAATTTACTTTAAATTAAAAAGCCAGTAAATTAAAATTTTTTATTTTATTTTTAATTAAATAAAAGAATTAATTACTATTATTTTTAGTAATAATAAACACAAACACAAAATACAAACTACACAAACCTATCCCTATAGACTCCAGATGAGCGATGTGTCTTACATCCCCTTTTAGCTGAAGGGCACCCCTTTGAAGCCGACCTCCTTCATGAACGACCCCAAGACGTCAGCCTACACGTCTAATTACCCAGTTCTTCCCCTCGAAAGCCACCATGTTCCGCATCCCCGGAGCGACGGGGAACCGTTCGATTCGCCGCCTATCCGTATCCCACCGTTCATAATCCGCATCCAGCGAATCAAATATCTCGCTGTAATTGAAGAGGACCTCAATGAACCGCTCGACGAAGCTAGCGGAGTTGTGATGGCCTTCGTTGTGCATGACCGTGAAAACCAACGGCTGTAACTTCGAAAAAACGTTGACCAACGATTTCAGTCCCTCGGGCTTTTGAATGAGGGTCTGGAGAGCGAAGGAGGCGTTAGCGGCGGCGACTTCGTCGGGACATCGAAGAGGTTTTCGTTAACGTCCTTTATATTGCTGATGACGACCGTCTCGAAAGCAAACGAGATGTTTAACGATTCTGCAAACTCCGCCAGGCGTTCGCCCGTGGTTGCCGTATTCGTTGAACGTGTCATTTCGATCGCCGTTACCTTTACCGTCTGCGGGGGACCGCACTGTCGTACGCCCAGGGATGGCATGAGACTGGGCCATTGTTTGCCGTCTTTGACGTCGAAGTCGATTATGCGGATTTTCTTTGCTTCCAAACTGGTGTGGTTTTCAGTGAAATGCAGCATTTTGGAATAGGGAAGTGACTTGTACCATAAGAAGGCGCACATTTCAATTTCTTTCATTTTGGCCTCTATACTTAGCAGATTTTCCACTATGTTTAAGGTCGGTATCTTGTTGACTGCTCTTCTCGTTTCGATATCGATATTTTCTTGCATGGGTTCTTCAAATACACAGATTTTTCTTCAGTTTCCTATGCCGTAAAGGCGAAGCAGTCATATTCTAAAAGAAAAATCTTTATTTTACAGCTTTCACTTTGTGTATGAAGTTCATCGGGGATGCTGAATACTTAATACGTTAAGATATTTATAAAATAGAAAAACTAAATGAATAGCGCTAACGGACTGTAGCTCCAGATTTCAAGTTTTAATTGATTTTATAAAATGCAAAATATTAAAATAAATTGATTACAACAATATAAGCTGAAAGAGTCAGGTTTTAGGAGCCCCGAAAACCCTTTTCGGGACACGGTTGTCCCGAAACCTCAGTTCGGGACACAGGTGTCTTTCACGGTGGTCCCGAAGCCAGATTTCGGGATTGTCGCTTCGTGATGGAGCGACACAGGTCCCTCGCTCCCTGATGGAGCGAAACAGGGAGTGACGTTCCCTGATGGAACAAAGCAAGGAGTGATGGAGCGACACAGGTCCCTCACTCCCGAATGGAGCGAAGCAGGGAGTGTCGCTCCCTGATGGAGTGACACAGGGCTTTCGAATGTTAATTGGGTGAAAAACCTTTTTCAGGGGAGAAAATCGAAATGAGTTTTCGAAGACAAAGAAAATGCAAAAGATTCAAATAGACGAAAAATGCATATATTATTCATCAAATCAGACTAGACTGTGATTGTAGTTTTACAAGGCAAAATAGAATCTTACACAAGCGCTTCTTTCAACCAAATATTTACAAAATCATCTCCAAACTAGTTGTAGGATAAACATAAAACATGGGAGTCTGTGAATGCTGCAGTTACACCTCCTCTGCTATACCAAAACCTGCACTGTTGTGCACTGCTTCATATTTTTTGAAAGTTCGCACCGCCTTATATAGCCGAGTGAGGGAAGGATAAGGATTATCTTTTAACATGCACTAGGGCTTATCTTCTGACATGCACCAGGGCTTTTATTTTGACATGCACCAAACAAAAAATTAGGGTTTTATTCCAATTGCAACTACCGATATTAAATGCCCACATTGGAAAATTACGACAATCAAATGTTAGGAATGTGCAATTAGATTTGGGCGATAAGATCTGTTAGAGATCTTACTGGCGTGAAATTGAGTTTAATTTCTAACAACCACCTTTAAACGATATTTCATAGACTTTGATGCCCAACATTTCCTTCAGCCTGTTGAAGTCCTCCTCCTTCAAAGGTTTTGTGAAAATATCCGTTACCTGCTCTTTTGACTTGCAAAACAGTAACACAATTTCGTTAGCTTTCACCAACTCTTTGATGAAGTGGTAGTGGATATTGATTTGCTTGGTTCTACCTTGAAACACTAGATCCTTCAACAGTGCTATGGCGAAATTGTTGTCAAAAAAGAATAGTTGTTGCCCCTTCCGGTGGATGATTCAACTCACCCAAGATTATTTGCAACCAAACTACCTAGCATGTAACTGAAGTGTCGGCAACATACTCTGCCTCAGTGGTGGACAATGCAACTATCAATTTCTTCTTTGATTATCATGAAACTGCTCCCAATCCAAGATGGAAATCATAGTCGACAGTGATCTTCCGATCATCAGTGTTGCTAGCCCAATCGCTATCTCTATAGCCAACCAGTTCAAGCTAGTCTTTTCTAGCATAAAATATTCCATTGTTTTCGGTCCCATTGACATACCATAGTATTATTTCCCTAGCTACAAGTGAGTATTCTTCTGGGCTTCCATAAACCTGCTAATTAGACTCACTACAAACATCAGATCTAGTCTAGTTGTTGAAAAGTACATCAAACTTCCAACAAGTCATTTATAGAATATTGGATCAACAATACTACCAAAATTATTTTTGCTCAGCTTCAGACATGTGTCAATAGGTGTGATGGCAGGTTTGTTGTCCTCCATATTAAACCTCTTCAAGACATCTCTTGAATACTTGCCCTGAGAAATGAAGATGTCATCTCCATATTGATAAACCTCAATGCCAAGAAAAAAATTCATCATCCCTAAGTCTTTCATCTCAAATTCATTCTTCATGGTTGTTGTGAACTGTTCAAATAGCACATTGTTGTTGCTAGTACATATTAGATCATCTACATACAAGCAAATGATTATCATCTCTCTCTTTACATTTTGCCTCAGGTACAAGGTGTGCTCATATGGGCATTTGATGAGCCCATTCTCCTGAAAGTAGTCATCAATCTGATTGTACCAAGCCTTGGGTGCTTGATTCAACCCATACAGGGCCTTATTCAGCTTCAAGACCTTACATTCTTGTCCTTACAACTCATATTTGGGTGGATGGTCTATGTAGACCTCCTCTTCCAATACTCTATTTAGGAAGGTAAACTTGTCATTCATCTGGTAAACACTTCAGCCTTTTTGGACTACCAATGTTATAATCATTTTGACTGTGTCAAGTCTCGCTACAGGTGCATATACCTCATGATAGTCAATCCCTAATTTTTTCTTGTAGTCTTTTATGACTAGTCTAGCCTTATTTCGATCAACCTCACCTTGGGCATTAAACTTAGTTTTGTATATTCATTTGACTCCAATGGTCTTCTTCCCCGCTGGGAGAGTCATCAACTACCATGTTTGATTCTTCTCTACGGCTTCTATTTCCTCATCCATAGCCTTCACCCATTTCTAATTCTAAATTGCTTCTTCAAATGAGATTAGATCACAATAAAAAATAAAGAAAATTTAGAATGTTCTTCATCTATTTGATTTTGGGTTACCTAATAAATGTCTTGCAAACTCCTTGTCTTAGTTGGTGTCCTCAAGTTGGAGATCCTACTTGTAAGTTGAGGTGTTTGTTATGATGAGGCAGTGCTGCTGCTAGATCCAATATTGCTACTTGAAGCTACAAGCTGATGCACTCTGTTTCCTTGTTCCAAGTCCTCAGAATCGATAATTTCTAGCTTGAGTTGTCCAATTTTTTATTTCTAGTTCCAAGGTTCATCCTCCAAGAACTTCACATCTCGATTGACAATCATATTTTTCATCACAGGATTATATAGCATATATGCCTTCGACTCTTCACTATACCTTGTGAAGATGCATTTCTCTAACATATAATCCAACTTATTTCCCTTATCATTTGGAACATGTGCATATGCTATGCATCTTAAAACTCTTAAGTGAGCAACACTGGGCTTCTGATTGCTCTAGGCTTCTTGAGGAATCATTTCCTTAACAATCTTTGTGGGATACCTGTTTAGTAGATAAACTACACAACATATAACTTCTGCCCAAAAATCATGTGGAAAATTCTTTACCTTTAGCATGCTCTGTGCCATATCCATGACTGTTCAGTTCTTCCTCTCTGCAACACCATTTTTTTGTGGTGTGTATCTGGCAGTGAGCTACCTTTGAATTCAATTTTACTTGCAAAATTTTTAGAATTTATTGGAGATATACTCACCTCCTCCATCTATCCTGAGATTCTTCATGAATTAGCCACTCTATTTCTCAACCAAAGCCTTGAACTCCTTGAATTTTTAGAATTCCTCTAAGTTTTTTTTGATGGGATATACCCATGTCATCTAATTGAAATTATAAATAAAATTCAGGAAGTATTTGTTGTTGGTAAATTTGCTAGTTTGCATTGGACCGCAAATATCTAAGTACACTAGCTCCAATGGTTGTGAAGCTCTCTAAGACCGTCCTACAAGGAATGCATCCTTATGTTGCTTGTCCACCATAAAACCTTCACACACTTGATTTTGTTGCTCAATAAGGGGTAAACCCTTCACCATATGCTTGTTGCGCAATAATTTTAGGCCACTGAAACTCATGTGATCAAATCTAAGATGCCATAACCAGGTAGCATCTTTCACCACTACACTGAATGACATTAGCAATTCATTCTAAATCTGCATGGGAAACATCTTGTTATTTTTCATGGACACAGTTGCAATTTTCCCATGCTCTTTATCTTTGATGGTACATTAAATTGAAAAGTGTACCCCTTTTGCACAATCTGTCCAATGCTCAATAAATTGTGCTTCAATCCAAGCACATAATACACATCTTGTATTTGCTTCCTTTCACCTTGTCTGGTGCGCATAATAATTTTTCCATTCCCCATGACAAGCACTTTGCTTTTGTTTCCCATATTCACTTTAGACTTGATTGATTCATCAAGTTATGAGAACATCTATCTATTCCCAGACATGTGATTGTTGCACACACTATCAAGATACCAGATATTCTTATGGATCTCCTCCTTAATACTATAAGTTAAAAACACGTTCACACAAGCATCTCTACACTCCACATTTTCATTTTAATTTGTGTGATGGGCTTGTTGTTTGTTATCCTTGGCCATCTTCTTTCTACACTCAGAAATATAATGACCGAATTTCTTGTAGTTCGATTTATCATACTTCTGATTAGATTGTCCTTGCTGATTTCTTCCATTGTCTCTTCCTCCTACTTGATGGAAGTTGCATCTGACATCTCCATCATTGGAGTTTGACCTTCCTCCTTGCTTTTTACCTCTTCCACACTTACCTCCTACTTTTTCCTCCTTGAGAACTGGAGGCTCCTGTATGGAATTCTTCTTTTCTACTATTGTCTCAAAATGAGACCTACATCTTGAACGCTTGCTCCAACGAGGACCGAGTAAAGTGGCTTAGCCTTTGCGCATATATATACAAAGAACCGATGAGCTCATATATATAGAGGGTTTTCAAATCCCTTGATTCTTTAATCGTGATCACTACTAAGTCGAACCTAGCTGGTAGGCTCCTTAGTATCTTCTCCATAATTCTTTGGTTCTCCACATTCTTGAAATTCAACCTCATCTAGTTGATGACATCCATTATCGAGATAAATAATTTTCTAGTGGAATATGACTCGCTCATTTGCAATTTATCGAACTCCCTCCTCAACATCTGCAACTACACCAACTTCACCTTGTTGGTTCCCTGGAAGGAGCTGGATAATATTTTATAGGCCTCCTTTGATTTGGTTGTTGCTACTATTTACAAAAAAATTGTCTCCTCGACCGCCTGCATTATATACAATAATGCCTTCTAGTTCTTCTTTTGGTTATCCTTCAACAAATTTGACTCCACTTTGGAGAGAGTGCTCACGGTTGCTGCATTTTCTCATTATGAGTAGCCATTCTGGACCAAACACCATATCTCGTGAGACCCAAATAGGATCTTCATATGAATGCTCTAGTAATCATAATTTTTGCCATTGAACCGTAGGATCTGCAACTACAAAGGGTTGCTTCCGAAAGACATTGCTTCTTATCATCCACGGGAAGGTGCTAGCTCTTATACCAATTTGAAAGAGTCAGGTTTCGGGAGTTCCAAAATCCTTTTTGGGACACGGGTGTCCTGAAACCTCTTTTTGGAACACGTGTCCCAAAAGCTTCTTTTAGGATACAGTGGTACCAAAGTTAGATTTTGGGAGTGTTGCTCCCTAATGGAGCGACACAGGGTGTGTCGCTCCCTGATGGAGTGACACATGTCCCTCGCTCCTAGATGGAGAATAGGGAGTGTTGGTCCTTGATGGAGCAACATAGGTCCCTCATTCTCGAATGGAGTGGAATAGGGAGTGTCACTCCCTAATGGAGGAAAGTAGGGACTTTCATTCTATGATGGAGTGACACAGGTCCCTCACACACAAATGGAGCGAAGCAGGGAGTATCGCTTTATAATGGAGTGACATAGGGTTTTTGAATGTTAACTGGGTGAAAAAAAATTTGATAGGAGAAGTCTGAAATGAGTTTTTGAAGATGAAGAAAATGCAAAACATTCAAATAGATGAAATATGCATATATTATTCATCAAATCAGACTAGACTGCAGCTGCAGTTTTACAAGGCAAAATAGAATCTTACACAAGCACTTCTTTCAACCGAAGCTTTACAAAATCATCTGCAAGCTAGTTGTAGGATAAACTTAAAACATGGGAGTTTGTGAATGCTGTAGCTAGACCTCCTCTACTCTGCCAAAACCTACAATGTTGTGCACTGCTTCATATTTTTCTGAAAGGTTGCACCACTTTATATATTGCCGAGCGAGGGAAGGATAAGGCTTATCTTCTGACATGCGCTAGGGCTTATCTTCTGACATGCACTGAACAAAAAACTAGGGTTTCCTTTCAATCGTAACTACCGCTATTAAATGTGCACGTTGGAAACTTACGGCGATTGGATGTCAAGAATCTGCAATCAGATTTGAGCGATAAGATCTGTCAAAGAATTCTAACATAAGCTTTTAGCTCAGTGTTCCCAGAAATGAGAAACTTGAAAAATGGCGACAGTGACAATGTGATGGAAAACGGAGTTGAGAAACAGATTTATCACATAGGTATGTATAGTTCTTTAAAAAAATTCAAATATACACAGATTCTCATTCAGATTCAATCTTAAACTGTTTCTGATGCGTCCTAGAGAGACTGGACAGTATCACTGATTCAATGCAGAGCAGTCAACATAGCGGTGAAGCGACGTCGTTGGCTATGACGGTCAACTGGCAAATACCAGGTATATATGCGGAAATAAAACCACTGTGAAAACAATTTGTAGAAGAGCATTATAATCAATCGACTAAAAGGTAAGAAGACCAAGCGGATACTAGATGTTAATAGAGATAATACGAAAACAGAATATATGATGGTTTACTGTTTGTGGTTTTGAAGGGTTTCAAATACAGCACTATTAGGATTTGAAAATCTAGCAGTTTATCTGGTGTTTTCTCATGTTGTCTGTTCATGGATGATATCTCCCTAATCGGCTTAGATGAAATCATGATAACCTATTATGATAGACTCATTTCACCTATTATAACAAACAGACCAACAGATAGGAGATTTAGGGAAACCTCGTCCGTTGCATAGCTGTACTACAGTGATACTTCTTTCTTAGTCTACTGCACAGTCCATCGTTACCACTGAGATGCTCTTAGAAATATTAACATTTCCTATTAAAAATCAAGAGGCTGTCATCTTATTTTATTGCAAGTTAGACTACTTCAGATATTATTCTAGATTGGTACCAGGCATATTTATGGTTCTAAATCCATACTACCTGTGAAATAGTAACCAATACTCTCTGCTGAGATTCCAAAAGGGTTAAATAATTTCTTGCACTGCAAAAGCATTTGGCGAGCAGCACATATCTCTGAGTTCCAATGGAGTCTGCAGCCCACAACAAAATATGGATCAATTCCAATCCCATATCTTCGTTGGATCTTGGGAAACCATCACCACATAGATCGGCAAAGTCCCCAAGAATTTTATCGCCGCTCTCTCGATCAGATCGTACGTTGAACTCTGTTGTTGCAGGACTTTGAATTTATCCGCCGGATTTCTAATCAGAAACTCTTTAGGCACTGGTGGAAACTTCTCGTCCTTGCTAAGCAATCCCATCAGGTAAAAGATCTCCAAAGTAAGATCATCTTTATCTTCTTCAGATTTTTGTTCAAAACCACTGGATTTCCTTTCTTAAATCAATCTCAGAACCACTTTCAAACATCTTCATGTTTTCTTCTAACCACCACTGTCTAGTGGGATTCCCATCTGATCCTTCCAGCCATGCTTCTTCCATTATGCTATTCCAAGGCATTGAAAGCTGCTCTTCGTTGTCATCAATTGCCTTGGATTTGGAAGAAGGAATTAAGATTCATGAGTTCCGTTGACCTGAATGGACACTACATATCCCAAATTTATAATAAACATTTTAATGATGGCCAAAGACAATGGCAAGAGGACCAAAAATGCAAAGGGACGAGAACCTTTGGTTCCCGTGGCAGTGCGTCAATATCGAAAACTTACATTTACTTCCATTAATTTAGCTTCAAAAATTTCATTCTTATTATAGAAAACTTTATAGCGTTTCACAATCACAGATTTTAAATTTCTTTCCAATTATATATTATGCAAATGAAGCCTATCGTGCCATGCATATTACGTAAAAATTTTCTGTTGCCCAGAAATACTTCGGTTTTGCCAAAATATAACTTAAAAAATGCATAATGGTAATTGATGTAACTTGATGTTATATAAATAGTACTTTATATTCATCATTCTAGAATTTTTTCCTTATTCTTGGGTGTGGTAACGTTTGAAGTATTTTCTCTCCTTCATATGTTCGTAAGGCTTCCTTCTGCAATGCTTATGGCAGAATGTAACTCCATTTCCACGTGGACTATGCGTGCTAAAGAGGTGCTGTAATGCTTTTTCTTACATGTGTAAAATTTCAATGTATCTTTGATGGCGTTTAGGGTTTCTCTTGAAGAACGATAAGTGGCACTTGCATATTCTAATCTTATCAACCTTTTTTTTTGCAAGCTTTTCAATGTACTTTTCCACCTTCTTCCTTGTTGTATTTCGATGGTGCTGAGATGGTTCCAGCCAAGCAATGCAAATGGTGGAGCTTTGGTGGAGATTCAAAGGAGCTTTGATGTTTCTTGAATGAAGTTTGAATGGTGGTGCTTTGGTGGAGACTCTTTGATGCTCCAATGGTAGTATTGGATGCTCTATGATTGGACGTACGATTCCAATTTTCTTGCTTTGATTTCCTTTGTTTAAGTGTTGCTGGATTTGTCTTCTTTAGTGAGCAATTTGACACCTTTCTTGTGTTAGGAATGGAGCCTAATTATGAGGAGGCTAAAAAGAGAAAGTTTCTAGATTTACTGCAGGACGGGCAGGGAAAGTTTCCAGATTTACAGTTTGTTAGTCTACCAGAAAAAGTTTCCGGATTTACAACAAGACAGCCAGGGAAAGTTTTTTTTGTTTTTATCCCAAAATTAGATGTTGAGAACTCAATGTTAATCTTGGAATGTATTAAGAAAAACAGTTTGTTTTTTTCTGTTTTTTTCTTATATATAGTTGTGAGGAAAAACAGAGATGACTATGACAATGAAAATTACTATGTTGATTCCTTGGAAAAATAGAGAGGAAATTACAGCAGATGTTGGTTGTAGGTTGTAACCCTCTATTGCTTGGATTGAGAAAGGAAGGACTAAAAATTCTCGGTGGATGTAACCCACATTGGGTGAACCACGTTAAAATCGTTGTCTCTTCTTCTGTGTGTGTTTGTCTTATTTTTCTTTAATTTTGCTATTAAAGTTTGAAACACTATAATTGCTTTTCTATATTTTATATAGTGATTTAGTCTAACAAGTGGTATCAGAGCGGTTGTTTTGTTGGGTGCACTTGACATAAGGAGAATTTCTGGATCAAGTGGGAGCAATTGCGGAAGAAGGGAGGTTTAGAGTTCAAAAATTCAATGGCCAGAATTTTCAATTCTGGAAGATGCAAATGGAGAATTACTTGTACCAGAAGGATCTTTACTTACCTCTTAAGGGGGAAACAAAGAGACCTTCATCTATGTCTGATGAGGAGTGGAGTCTCCTTGATAGGAAGGCATTGGGTACTGTGAGGCTGTGCTTGGGAGCCACCGTAGCCTTCAACATCTCTCGATGAAAAGACTACCAAGGGAGTCATGGATAAGTTGGCCAAGATGTATGAGAAACCATAAGCATCAAATAAGGTATTCTTAATGAAAAGGTTATTTAACATGAAAATGAGTGAAGGAGGATCCGTGCATGATCATTTAAATGAATTTAATACTGTCACTAATCAATTGCATTCAGTAGGATTGGATTTTGATGATGAGCTTAG
Organism: Wollemia nobilis; assembly: GCA_028583015.1. NCBI lineage: Eukaryota > Viridiplantae > Streptophyta > Pinopsida > Araucariales > Araucariaceae > Wollemia > Wollemia nobilis. The sequence goes on along the minus strand of JAQPPZ010016040.1, from coordinate 2,672,897 downwards.
GGCCTTATTAATCTTATGTTGTCTTCCAGAAAGTTGGAACAATTTGGTAATGGCGGTAAGTAACTCTGCTTCAAGTTCAAATAAATTAGAATTTGATGATGTGGTTGGTGTGATACTCAGTGAGGACATGAGAAGAAAAACCACAGGAGAATCATCTAGCACCGCCTTAACTATTGAGAATAGAGGAAGAGGAAGAGAAAGAGGCAAGAGTTCACATCGTGGCAAATCCAAATGCAAATCCAAATCACGTGGAAAAGGAAAGCTACAGTTTTGGCACTGTGGCAAAAAGGGTCATCTCAAGAAGGACTATTGGCAAAGAAAGGGTGATGGAAATGAAGGTAATGATAATAATGGTAACACTTCAAAAGCCAATATTATTGGACAAATTCTACAAGATGCTTTAATCTTATCTCTTGATAGAAATAGTGATTATTGGGTAATTGATAGTGGTGCTTCATTCCATGCTACCTCACATAAGGAATACTTCATAGATTATGTTTCTGGAGATTATGGACAGGTTCTATTGGGAAATGACCAACGATGTAAAATTGTGGGTATTGGAAAGATTTTGATTAAATCCCCAAATGGATGTCAATGGGCTCTTAAAGAGGTGAGACACATACCAAATTTAAAGAGAAATCTTATATCGGCAAGTAAGCTTGATGGTGAAGGATACACGGTTGCATTCGGAGAAAATGCTTGGAAAGTTACTAAAGGTTCATTGATAGTAGCTAGAGGTAAATTGGTGGGTACTCTTTATTTACTTATTGATTTTTCTCACTGCTCCATGAATTTAGTTTCTACAGGTGAGAGTGCATCTTTGTGGCACCAAAGACTTGGCCATATGAGTGGAAAAGGTATGGAAATTTTACATTCAAGAAAGTTATTGCCTAAGTTAAAAGAGATTGATTTGGAATTTTGTGAGGATTGTGTTTATGGTAAATCAAAGAGAGTTAGATTTCTCGAGGATGACAAGGAATGGAAGAAAGAGAAATTGGAGCTTGTGCACTCAGATGTTTGGGACGTATCTCAGGTAACTTCTCTTGGAGGTTCCTCTTACTATGTACTTTTTATTGATGATGCAACAAGGAAAACATGGATATATTGCATTAAGAATAAAAGTGATGTTTTTAATACCTTTAAGAATTGGAAAGCATTAGTTGAAAATGAAACTGGAAAAAGGTTAAAGTGTCTAAAGTCGGATAATGGTGGAGAATATTGCAGTAGAGAATTTGATGTGTTTTGTTCTAAAAATGGAATTAGAAGAATCAAGGTAGTTCCAAGAACACCTCAAGAAAATGGGGTTGTAGAAAGAATGAATAGAACCATCATGGAGCGTGCTAGGAGCATGAGAATACATGCAGGCTTACCATTATTTTTATGGGCTCATGTTGTTGATACTGCAGTATATCTGATTAATAGAGGACCGTCTAGTGCCTTGGATGGAGGAATTCTGGAAGAGCTTTGGACAAGTAAACCAGTAAATTATTCTTTCCTTAAGGTATTTGGATGTGAGGCTTTTATGCATATAGACAAAGAGAACAAAAATAAGTTAGATGCTAAGGCCCAAAAGTGCTATTTTATTGGTTACGGTATTGATGGCTTGGGTTACAGATTATGGGATTGTGATAACCGAAAAGTCATTAGAAGTAGGGATGTCATATTTAATGAAAAAAAACTTGTATAAAGATCGGTTGCAGGGAAAGAAACAGAAAGATGAAATTGCTGAATACATAGACCTTGATGGACACATAGAAAAGGTAACTCCAAAAGTGGTAGAAGATCAAAATGTACAGCAGCAACAACAAACACCTCAATCTCTAGAAAGTGTTAGACGATCTACCAGGATAAGTAAAATTCCTCAATGTTTCTCTGATTATGTTTTGTATACTGATGCTGGTGAGCCATAATGTTTTCAGGAAGCATTACAGATGGATACCAGGAATAAGTGGGAGCTTGCAATGAATGAAGAAATGGACTCTTTATTCCACAACCAAACTTGGGATTTGGTTGAGCTACCCAAAGGTAAAAGAGTGTTGACCAATAAATGGGTGTACATGATTAAAGAGGAGAATGAAGGGCATAAGAGATACAAAGCAAGACTAGTGGTCAAGGGATTCGCTTAGAAAAAAGGTATTGATTTTGATGAGATTTTTTCTCCAGTTGTAAAAATGACCTCTATTAGAGCTATTTTGAGTCTTGTAGCTATAGAAAATTTGTTTCTGGAGCAATTGGATGTGAAGACAGCATTTCTTCATGGTGATTTGGAGGAGGAAATTTATATGCACCAACTAGAAGGATTTCAGGTGAAAGGTAAAGAGGATTGGGTATGTAAACTGAAAAAGAGCTTGTATGGGTTAAAACAAGCTCCTAGACAGTGGTATTTAAAATTTGATAAGTTCATGGCTAATCAAAGGTTTGAAAGATGTCAAAGTGATCACTGTGTATATTTTAAGCAAACTGGAAATGGTAACTACATTATTTTTCTATTGTATGTGGATGACATGTTAGTTGCAGGAAAAAATATGCAAGATATAAACATGCTCAAGAATAAGTTGGCTAAATCCTTTGCCATGAAGGATTTGGGAGAAGCCAAACAAATCCTTGGTATGAGGATAACAAGAGACAAGGAGAGTCACACTCTAAAATTATCACAAGCAAAATACATTGAAAAAGTGCTTAAGAGATTCAACATGAACAATGCAAAGTCTGTTGCTACTCCATTGGCAAAGCATTTCAAACTCACCAAAGATTTGTGTCCCAAGACACAAAAGGAACAAGAGCATATGGCTAAGGTTCCCTATGCATCAGTGGTTGGAAGCTTGATGTATGCAATGGTTTGTACAAGACCATACATTGCCCATGTAGTGGGAGTAGTGAGTAGATTTATGAGTAATCCAGGAAAAGGACATTGGCAAGCGGTAAAATGGATACTTAGGTACTTGAGAGGAACTTCAAATTATTCTTTGAATTTTTGAGGCTCTAATATATGCTTGAAAGGTTTTGTATATTTTGATATGGCAGGTGATCTTGATGGTGGAAGGAGCACTACTGGCTACATATTTACTATAGGAGGAGCGGTTAGTTGGATTTCTAAACTCCAACATGTAGTTGCCCTTTCAACCACTGAAGCTAAATATGTTGCTGCTACAGAAGCAACAAAGAGATGGTTTGGTTGCAAAGACTAATGGAAGAACTGGGGAATAAGCAAGAGGATAATAGGTTGTGGAGTGATAGCCAGAGTGCTATACACCTTGCGAAGAATTTGGAATTCCATTAAAAAACTAAACACATCAAACTCAGGTATCATTTCATTAGATCAGTAGTGGAAGATGGATCTTTGAAATTAGGAAAAGTTCACACATCACAAAATCCTGCCGACATGCTTACAAAAGTGGTGTCAAGAGAAAAGTTGAGTTTTTGCTCAACTTCGCTTGGCCTTAAGGAATAAGAGGCCATGATGAGAAATTTTCATTCCTTGGTTGCAGTATGGTGCAATGGAATTAGTCTCCAAGTGGGATATTGTTAGGAATGGAGCCTAATTATGAGGAGGCTAAATAGAGAAAGTTTCTGGATTTACTGCAGGACGGGTAGGAAAAGTTTCCAGATTTACAGTCTATTAGTCTACTAGAGAAAGTTTTCGGATTTACAACAGGACATCCAGGGAAAGTTTTTTTTGTTTTTATCCCAAAATTAGATGTTGGGAACTCAATGTTAATCTTGGAATGTATTAAGAAAAGCAGTTTGTTTTTTCTATTTTTTTCTTATATATAGTTGTGAGGAAAAACAGAGATGACTATGACAATGAAAATTACTATGTTGATTCCTTGGAAAAATAGAGAGGAAATTACAACAGATGTTGGTTGTAGGTTGTAACCCTCTATTGCTTGGATTGAGAAAGGAAGGACTGAAAATTCTCAGTGGATGTAACCCACATTGGGTGAACCACGTTAAAATCGTTGTCTCTTCTTCTGTGTGTGTTTGTCTTATTTTTCTTTAATTTTGCTGTTAAAGTTTGAAACACTATAATTGCTTTTCTATATTTTATATAGTGATTTACTCTAACATCTTGTGCTTTGTAGGTTACATGTTATGGTTGTCCAACCCATGCACTATGTGAGCCCTTTTTAAAGGCTTATTTATACTTGATGGCAGACCACGATTTCACCCCTTCACAAATTCTACTTTTTCATTAATATTTGCTGAAAATAAATACATGCACAAAAATAATACAGCCCACAGGCTTACAAGGACCGAGCTCGGCTTCGGTCTTCTCTCCCTGTTCTTCAATCCGCCACCCCCCAAATAATACATTAAAACAAGTTTTTATCGAGGTCTCGACCCTCTCGCCATTAATGTTCCACCAGCACGAAAGTAACAATAAAAAAAAATTGCAAAATTGGCCTTTCCCGCCGAGTCTTCGATCTTCCACCTGTTATTGGCCAACCACTCCCGATCCGCCATGAAGGCACGCATTCAATAGGCCCTTACCCTACAACCGCTGCTTTGCCAGACTGTCCCTCAGGAACTGTTACCTTGTCAAAAAATTCCATCTGCACCCGCTACCTCTTTTCCCATGCGCGGGACCATCCACGTGTCCAAATTTAAATTGCCTTCAACTGGCCATGAAATTGAGACATGTCGCGATATCACAACCAAACTGGTGCCTTGCCTTCGCCGACCAAAACCATAGCGAAATCGTGACCAAAATGCCCTCTGTACCATTTGCTACAAAATCATCGCGACATCATGATGTCACGATATCGCGACGTCGCAATATTGAGACGAAAACTCTCCTCTGCGCCTCATCCTCATAAACGTCGTGACATCACGATGTCGTGATATCACGACGAAAAACCCCTCCATGCCTTGGCTCTCAAAAATGTCGTGATATCACGACAAAACCTACCTTCGCCTTGTCTTTGCCTTATGTTTCCCAGTATTTTCTCTTCGACCTAGCATGCTGTCAACTTCATCAAGAAATACAATGCTAGGAGCAATTTTACTTGCCAATGTAAACACTGCTTTCACATACTTCTCCCCTTCGCCAAACCACTTCTTTTCCTTTTCAAGTAGTTCTCGGATTGGCTGATGTGCACCCATAACACACAAGTTCTTCAAATCACTCCTAGAATATCCATTTGTCATGTTTGCATCCACATCAAATGCCAACTCTGCCTTCGCCTTCAAAATTGTCGCGATGTCACGACGTCGCAATATCGTGACGTCGCGATATCGCGACGAAAACTCCCCTCTCACCTTTGCTCTTGAAACTGTAGTGATATCACGACAAAAACTACCCCTGCCTTGCCGTAGCCTTTGGGGTCGCATTTGTGACCCCCTTCCTATCTTTGCCTTGGAAAACAAAACACATTTCTTAGAAACTCCGATTGATGGCCGATTGTCCTGCTGTCTTCGGATGCTCCTGCATCAGACACCCCAGGTAAAAAGGAGAAGTGACCCTCACTTCTATGCTGTTCGGTCCGCATCCTTTGTAATATTTCCAAACACTCATCAACCTTTGCAACCTGCTCAAATCCTGTCTCCTGGCAAAAAAAAATTCTACCCTCTACCAGACAAATTTTGGCATTGCTGCACACCTTCTCATCCACTGTCTTTAATGGATTTAATTTGTGGCAAACTCCATATTTCATCAAGGAGTAAGTATTTGCACGACCATCATGCACTACACTCCGATCAAACTACCATGGCCTTCCTAACAGCAAATGGCAAGCATCCATGGGAAAAACATCACACAAGACCTCATCCTGGTACTTCCCAATATTGAACGTGACTAAGCACTGTTCACAGACCCATGCTCTATGGTCCTTTGCAACCATGCAATCCGGTATGGATGTGGGTGTCTCCTTCTCTCCAGTTGTAACTTAGCAACCATCTCCTCGAAAACTAAGTTATCTGTACTCCCATTGTCTATAATAACATTACAGACTTTGCCTGCACTTTTGCACCGTGTGCGGAACAGGCTTCTCCTCTGCTTAGGTTTGTCTTCATCAATCAGCATGGTCCTCCTCACGATCATTACTTCTTTCTCAGCTTCTTCAGAATGTTTTGATTCAGCATCTTCCTCTGCCACAACAACTCTGGCAGGACCCACTTGTTTCTTGTTCACTCTCTTGGGGTGCTGGGGACACTCATATGCCCGATGCCCCTCTTCCCCATAGTGGAAACATGTTCCCTAAAACACTCCTCTTCCATACCCATGTCCAGATCTACCTCTTCCTCTTGGGTAGCCATTGTTCTGAACTTGCGGTTTGGGTTCTTCATCTTCTTTTTTATTTTGGCTACTGCTAACCTCTTCTTTCTTCTCCTCTTTTCCTTCCTCTTTTCTTCCACCGGTATTTCCTCCGTGCCCTCTTCCTCTTTGCTTGCTCTCAAACTTCCTGTTCAGTTTTTCTTCAACTTTCAAAGAAAACTGGTAAGCATCTTCAATGGTGCTCACCCGAACTAAGCTCATCTCTTCCTGAATACTGGGTCTCAACCCATTAATATAACGGGCCACATTTTCCTTGATTGCTTCTAAATGGCTGGTTCTGATGGAGATTTTATAAAATTCCTCCGTATATTCTTGGATAGTTTTATTCATCTGTCTCAAACCCTGCATTTTTCTCAGCAGATCCAACTCGTAATCTGCTGGAATAAATTGTCTTTTTAATTTTTTTGCCATCCGTTCCCATCTTGTTATCTGTTCTTTTCCTCTTTAGTTCCGTTCTAGCTGTACCCCCTTCCACCATATGCTGGCATGACCTTTTAATTTGTTTTTGGCAAATCTGACCCACTCGGGATCTTCAACTTCTTCATATTCGAAGTATTCTTCCAGATCATTGATCTAGTCGATCAACTCCTCCGGATTCAAGTTCCTAGAATACGTGTAAACTTCCATTTTCGGCATCTTCCCAATCTGGGATATGGCTTTGTACAGTCTGGCTTGTGTCAGATCTATATCTTCTTCTTCATCTTCTTCAAACTGGTTTTCTTCTTCGTCTACTTCATATTCACTGTCTGCATCTCTTCTGGGTTCGTGCCCTCTGTGTAGTTCTTCTTGCAGGGCCTGAACTTGTCGCTGCAAAGCTCAAAAATCTGCTGCTGCCATGCCTCTCCCACCAATGGGGTTTCTTCTTGGAGGCATCTTCTCACTTTCTCATGAGCCTTCCCACAAATCCTGGTGCGACTGCCTCACGTCCGAAAATCTGTCACACACTCAGGAAATTTCAGCTCTGATACCACTGATGGCGGACCATGATTTCACCCCTTCACAAATTCTACTTTTTCATTAATATCTGCTGAAAATAAAAACATGCGTAAAAATAATACAGCCCGTAGGCTTACAAGGATCAAGCTCGACTTCAGTATTCTCTCCATGTTATTCAATCCGAAACCCCCCAAATAATACATTAAAATGAGTTTTTATCAAGGTCTCGACCCTCTCGCCATTAATGCTCCACTAGCATGAAAGTAACAATAAAAAAAAACTACAAAATTGGCCTTTCTCGCCGAGTCTTCGATCTTCCACCTGTTATTGGCCAACCACTCCCGATCCGCCATGAAGGCACGCATTCAATAGGCCCTTACCCTACAACCGCTGCTTTTCCAGACTGTCCCTTGGGAACTGTTACCTTGTCAGAAAATTCCATCTACACCCGCTACCTTTTTCCCACACGTGGGACCATCCACGTGTCCAAATTTAAATTGCCTTCAACTGGCCGTGAAATTGTGACATGTCGTGATATCGCGACATGTCACGATATCACGACCAAATTGGTGCCTTGCCTTTGCCGGCAAAAATCATAGCGAAATCGTGACCAAAATGCCCTCCGTACCATTTGCTGCAAAATCGTCGCGATATCGCGACGTCGCGATATCACGACGAAAACTCTTCTCTGCGCTTCATCCTCAAAAATGTCATGACATCATGACGTCGTGATATCGCGACGTCACGATATCGCAACAAAAAACACTTCCATGCCTTGGCTCTTAAAAATGTCGCGATATCGCGACAAAACCTGCCTTCGCCTTGTCTTTGCCTTATGTTTCCCAGTATTTTCTCTTCGACCTAGCATGCTGTCAACTTCATCAAGAAATACAATGCTAGGAGCAATTTTACTTGCCAATGTAAACACTGCTTTCACATACTTCTCCCCTTCGCCAAACCACTTCTTTTCCTTTTCAAGTAATTCTCGGATTGGCTGATGTGCACCCATAACACACAATTTCTTCAAATCACTCCCAGAATATCCATTTGTCATGTTTGCATCCACATCGAATGCCAACTCCGCCTTCACCTTCAAAATTTTTGCAATGTTGTGACGTCGCGATATCACGACGAAAACTCCCCTCTCGCCTTTGCTCTTGAAATCGTCGCGATATCGCGACGTCACGAAATCGCAACGTCGCGATATCGCAACGTCACGAAATCGCAATGTCGCGATATTGCAACAAAAAACTGCCCCTACCTTGTCGTAGCCTTTGGGGTCACGATTTCATGACATGTCGCGATTTCGTGACCCCCTTCCCAGCTTTGCCTTGGAAAACAAAACACATTTCTTAGAAACTTTGGTTGATGCCCGATTGTCTTGCTGTCGTCAGATGCTCCTGCATCAATACTAGTGTTCGGTTGCGCTCTTCTTGATAATTTTGTGCCTTTATGGAATCTTTAAATCTGCCCTCTTTTCTATGTAGAATGAATTATAGAAGTGCAATACAATGTAACAATATTTTTTTAATGAGATGTCTTTATTGCACCTTTTCTTGCAATCCTTTTTGCAGGTCTAATTTTTTGGTTTTGGGGCAAAATTTTCGAATGCAATGTAGGGGTTTTGAGGTTGTCTCTTTGATTAGACACCTTCCCATTTTTTCTCAGATACTTTAATGGCAAATACAAGCTTAGATAGAAGCTCCTCTTTTTGATGTAATTTTCTACACTTTTCTCCTTGCAACTAACCCTGTAATGCTTTGGATTTGAGACTCACCATGTCTCAATCTTTGAAGCTTCTATTTCTAATTTTGGTTAGTTTACTTCAACAAATTTTTGGAGGATTTCAATCTATTTTTGGTGGCTTCTCTTGGCCACTATGTGTTATAAATTCTTGTGCATTAATAGTGTCTTTAGATACTTTGTCAAATTTTGATTTTGTGATTTTTTCAAGAACACAAACAATAATCTTTTAGAGCAATAGAGTAGTGCAAATGAATCTAATATTTTTTTACTTTTAATGTACTAAAAATTTTACCTTATCACTCCATTCAACTCTCAAAATAACGCACTTTAATCAATTTACAATAACTAATGAAGAACAATATGAAATAAACCTTCAATAATCATTCTGCAATTTCACTACAATTAACATCGTAGGACTTAGTCTTCTCTTTCTTTTCTAAAGTAGATGATAGGTAGTTGATAGATGTAGTTTTGAAATCTAATCAACACCTAACTAATGTGTAAATGAACCTTAAAATGAAATTTTCTCTTTTTGCACTTTTGAAGACTATAATCTTTCTTACAACTTTAATACAAATAAGGTGCTCCAATGAATTTGATAAGTAATCCAACTAATGAATCTACTTGCACCAATAGTTGCTGACATTTTTATAAAATATTTTGTAGTTATTTTGTATCTTATATAGATAATGTAGCTCTTGTAGAGGATCTTGGTGTTTAAGATCACCAAGTTGCTACCTTGAGTAAGATCTTGTATCTCTTTGTAGGATGTCCTAAACAACTCATTCTTCACCAAAATATGATGGCAAACTTTCTTTCATGAGATTAAGATTTGGTGGTGTGTTCTCATATTGTAATCTTTCCCTTTTGTTGTAGAAGTATTTGTCTCAGCAAATAATACCTTCTTGCTGTGAGAGGTAAATTTCTCATATTTGTCAGGATTATCCTATCTTCAAGTGTTCTTGTCAAATTTTGAATTCAAGTAGGATCTTCTTCTCAAGATTCTAAATATCTTGAGGTCTTATGCGATTTGATACTTCTTACCAAATTCTTCTTTTCTTGGGCTTGTTATCGGATGGTGATAATTGTTCCAAGTCCTTCACTATCAAGGGATTCTCCTTGGTAGTGGATTTCTTTAGCAAGGTCCTCCAAGCATTTTAATGGATGCTCATTGAGACATCTTAAGGTATTTGATCTTGTAGCTTCTTCTTGTCTTCCTTAAGACCTTTTCTTCAACCTTCTACTCTTAGAAGCATTGTGGTGAGATTTTCTTCTGCATCTCTAATTTTTCTACTTCTATATTTGAGTAGGACTCTCCTACTCCTCCTTCTTCCAAGACATGAGGTCCTTCAATGAGATATTCTCATGATATATTTTCCTTTAGTTTTGCTTCAGGTTTTGGATTTATTCTAAATAAGACACTTCCTAAATTTCTTGTAGAAAGTCTTCCAACTCACTGAATCTTCTTTCCGTGCAACAAAGTATTAGTACTAAAATCTTAATCTACTTCTAAATCAAATACTCTCTTTTGGAGTCTTATTTACAATAAAGGCTTTTGTGGCCTTTATTTAAGTATCAAGGCTTTTGTGGCCTTTTTCTAATATCAAGTCTTCTATGACATTTTCTGCAATATAAAGGCTTTTGTGGTCTTTTTTAATATCAAGGCTTCTATGGTCATTTTTTTAATATCAAAGCTTCAATGACTTTTTCTTCTGGAGCAAGACTTCTATGGCCTATTATTCTACTATGCTCCAAACTACATTATCTGACTATGTCCCCTAACTCTATTTCTACATAACAATGAGGCCTTTCTTATATAAGAAGATAGGTTCCTTGGCCAACACTCTACCTAGCTGTGCAAGGGACAAGCATTTATTACATTGCATAAAGTAACTAGATAACTTCCCCCTAAAGTAATCTAATGTCCTAAGTATGTACATTGGAAGATACATTTACATAACCCTAATGGTGGAATAAAATATATTTCTAACATCACTAACGTCAAGAATATAGGAGAAGATATACATTAAGAAACATAGATTCTCCAAATTGAACTAAATCCAAAACTCTCCAAAACCTTATCCAAAAATATCCAAGACACCTTGTCAAAGGCCTACTCATGTCCAATTTTAAAATAATACATGTTAAACCTATTTGATCCATGGAGTGCAACATCTCATGAATGGATATAGTGTCATCCATAATCTACCTCTTAGCCACAAAACCCCCTTGGCTATGAGACAATAATTTGGGGAGAAGGGTCTTTAGTCTATTAGCTAATATTTTGGTAAAATTTTTATAGATGGTATTGCAAAGGCTAATAAGTCTAAATTTAATGGTATTAGGAATATAAATATAGATTTACATTCCTTTAGCAAAATATTGTGAGCTTGGAACTCCCGAAGAGCATCCCCTATATCTTGCTTAAAAATATACCAAAAATCATGGAAGAAATTAAGAGGAAAGTCGTCAAAGCAAAGCTATTTTTCCCTTTACATACCAAACATAGTTTCTTTGATTTCATGATTAGTGAAGATCTAGGTTAATAAATGATTTAATTTAGTAGAAACTAACCTAGAGATGTTTGAAGGAATGTAATGAGAGTATTTATCATTTCAAACTGAACTAACATTCAATAAGTCATTAAAGAATGAAGTGGGAACATCTTTAATTTTTTCTTCTTTCTAGATAAAAGAGTTATCTTATAGTTTTATCTCCTTGATTTTGTTTGAACATCTATGCTAGAGAGTGGATAAGTGGAAGAACCTAGTTTTACAATTTCCCTCGCTTAACCAAACTATTTTAGACTTTTATCTCCAAAATACATCCTCTTTAGCCAAATATTGTGGTTGTAACTAAGAAGAGAATTTTCTCTCATATTTAGGAGAAGAGATATCCCTTGGATTTGTATATTTATCTCCAAGTCTTGGATTTAGACCTAGAGATCGTTATTATGCTTGAAGATATTATTGAAGACTTCTCTATTCCAACACCTTAGATTTATTTTGAGAAATTTTAAATTTTTAGAAAAAACAAACATTTTGGTCTCTCAAATGCCAACATTAAACCATTCCTTAAATTTATCCTTTAATTGGGGGTGATGAATCCACATTAGTTCAAATTTTAAATGAGGGTTTTTTATCTAGATCCAATGACCATATCCAGGCTCAAAGGATTGTTGTCAGAGGTAATATTAGGGAGGGAGGAAAAAAATGAGTTGCTAAACTTAGAAAACCATTCTTGAGAGGCTAGAAATATATACTATAATCTGAATTAGCCTTTCCTCAATCCTCCTATTAGTCCATGTGTATTTACATCTGTTTATTTCAATATCAATAAGGTTAATTCTAGAGATAAAATCTGCAAGATATTCCATAACATTGTTAAAACTTTGATAGCCCCATTTATTCTTATTGGGGATAAGGGGATATTTAAAGTCACCAACTACCACCCATGGGATGGTTAAATAGTTATGCAACTCTTTGAGGTTCCTCCATAAACCTCTTCTTCCCTTAACAAAGTTAGTGGTATAAATATTAGTGATGATCCATCTAAACTCTATATCTTTTTATAAAAAAAATTGAAGCATACCTATATTTTTGGTGGATGCGAGAACCTTCCACTCTATTTGGATACCAAAGTGTCCATACACCCCTTTAATATCCATCAACCACAATAGTTGTAGCTTCTACCTTTCTCCACATGTTATTCTTGATACTCAAAATATTCTTTGAATATGTCTTCATCTCCTAAAGAAGAAAAATACTAGGATTATTCATTTTTATTAAGGTTTTAATGACTATCTATTTTGTGGGGATATTCATCCTCCTTACATTCCAAAATATAGTCTTAATTTACTACTATACCTGATGTTATAACCTCTAGTTAAGATTAAGACTTTTTGAGTGCCATTAGTAATTTATTTTGATATTTCCTTAGCTCTAGGATTAGTGAGAAAAGGTCCCCACACTTTGGTTTCACTACTTAGGTCAACATTCTTCCTTGAATTTTACATTTTCATCATCAAATGATTTCCCTCTATATTGCCTACCTCTACATATTTACTTTTGGATTGAAGTACTTCCTCAAGTATTAGATTCTCCTTACATGAGATCTAGCTTTCAAGATCTAGCTTTGATTCACACTCAAAGCTTTGAGCATATAGCAAATCGATCCCTAAATTGTATTCCACCAAACTAACCTACTAAATCCCCTAGGGATCATCTTTCTGATCTAGGTTCGTATGATATAAATGTGTCAAACCTACTTCACCCATCAAGTCCTCTCTAAATTCAAAGATAACTTCTATGCTTTTTTTCTAGTTGCCCTCCACAAGATGATCCTTTACTTGGATGTCTATATTAGCCTCTACTAAACTTCCCTCATGAATATTACTCTCTAAAAATGGTTGGGGATCCATTAGCTTCTCCTTGATAGAACCTACCTTGGTTTTGGTGTCTGCTTCTATCATATTAAAATTTTTCTTATGGGTGCCAAATATTGAGATCTCGCTTTTTATCTTTGGGGTTTCTTGGACTTTTGGCCTTTGTATTTTGATTGGGGATCCTTTTATTTCTAGACTTTCATAGAATTTTTCAATTCAAGGCATAATTTTCCTAGATGACCAAGCTTCATACAAACAGAGCATGAAGTTGAAGGATTTTCATATTCAATCATTTGGTCCCATGATCTCAAGTATGAGACTAGCATTATAGAGAAGAGAAGTTATTTATCTAGGTTAAAATTTACATAAAATATTGTGTGAATCAATATTTATCCTACATTGGTAGTAGAATCCATTGCTACAAGGTTTGTCATAGCCTTAGGGATTCCTAAAAAAATGTTAGTGTCCCAAAAATCAAGTCGTAAACCTAGAAGCCCTACCCAAATAGGGTCCATATTTATGACTTATTTAAATGGGTCAAAAGAGATCACATTTTTTAAGAGATAAAACTCTTCTACAAAATTGTTGTATAGTCTTGTGGTACCTTGCGTATCTTATTTGTGTGGTTTTATGTTATTATTGTAATAATTAACCTTAAAAACTATTATTTAAACTTAAATTAGGGTTACATATATTACTTCTAATTTAATTTAGCGAGATCATATTGGTGTCTATAGGCACCTATCATATTATGTTGTATTTTCTATGATTTATTTATTTGTCTAGGGTAAAGTTTTAATTCCATTATTTTTAGAAAGTATCAAGATGTCTCTAACATGGTTTAAAAGTGAGTGTAAATATCCATTACTTGAAATTAGTTTTTGGTAGGTTCTCTTCTATGGTAGTTCTAGAATAAATATGGTTGATTGGAGATAGGTGTGGATTTTTTTCATATTTTTAATAGTACTTAGTGTTATGCATAAAAACCTCAATTGAAAATGGATCATGAGTATCTGAATACATCATAATGAATCTATTGTTTCAAGGGAAATATTCATCAATAATTTCATCTTCCTTCTCTTGAAATCAAATTTAGATTTTACTGGCCAAATGGATTTCATAACTATTGGATTGATTTCAAGGTTTTTTGAAACCCTCATTCACCTTTCATAGATTTTTTGAAAAAAACCATTTCCTTCTCTATATTTAATTTTTTTAGTATTGATGTAGCATACATAAGAGGAAAATTTACATGATTGGTTAAGGAGAGAGAAGAGTCCTTATAATTTATAACTACCCATAAGGAGAGAGAAGAGTCCTTATAATTTATAACTACCCACATGTGCTAAATAATTCATGGGAAAACTTCCCTACATAGAAAAGACCTCTAAGACACTTTAAAAAGTTGTGAAAATATTGTAACAAATTTTGTGTTGCACTAGCAAGAGAGGATGACTAAATTGGTCATGATCTAAAGATATATGGTGAAGGGAAAAATATGGTATATATGGAATAACCATCAATACCTTTAGAATCATGAATTTTTAGGGCTCATAATTTAGCATATTTTGTAGTTTTGTCATTAGGTATCTATTTTTGAAATCCAAAATACTTTAAATTTTGTCTCCATTTCTAAATATTTGAATTTAAAACATAGAATATTAAGAAATATCCTCATCCTTGGTGGAAAAATGGACAGTACATGGTTGTTGCTAAGTTTAGATTACAATTAATGTTTCCACAGTGAACCTTGATGAGACCACTTAGACATAATTGGTAGAACTTTATTAAGGAGGAGGTTGTATGTTTAATTTGTGATGTGATTGTGAAGGGTCCATGTGAAAGCAAAATAGATTCAAGGACATGTGGGACCACAGGTAGACCCCCAATCAACACATGTATGACTAGTTCATATGGAGTATCATTCAATGGTGGACATGATAGAGAACTGCCATCATGTATCGAACATAGAAGATAGGGCCTATGCACATAAAAAAATCAAGTTATTAAGATATGTAGTAGTACAAGGAGCATGTGCAATATATAATAGAATGACTTGTTAAAATAGATGATATCTTGATAGCTTGTTAGAAATTTATAGTAATATAAAAAATATTGGTATAAAAGAAGTATACAATAATGTTGTGATAGATATAGGTCATGGAAAAATGTAAGAATAAATAGTAAAATTTAATAAAGTAAAAGTATCATTATAATGTATTTGTTTAGTGGAAAAATAGGGGCAAGCCAAGTGTGAGTGAATGGAGGACACTAGTTTTAGCTGTAAGCTATCCATCCTGGAGATTATAAAGAGTAGAGCATGAGTGAAGAATTTGGGGGTTAGCATGCGTGCCTCACATAAATTTTTAGATCATGTCAGGGTGTGGAAGGCTATGCAGTTTGATCCAAGGGTATTTTAAAATATTGTTTCATCAAGAAAAGAAGAATCACACCACTACTTGATGAGTTTTCTCATAGGACCTGAAAGCACGAGGATACGGAAACAAAATGCAAAATCCAAGTGCGATGTATGCAAAGGCAAAACGTAACGCTAATTCCTATGAACTAAAATGCATGAAAGGAGAGAAACATAAATGAATTGAAAAAATATAGAAAGAAAATGTCGAGTACAACCCTTTTTATTAATTTGATTTAAAATTGAGTTACAACATGTCTCCTCCATTTTCGGGGGCTAGGAGCGTTAAGTAGGGCTCTATTACACCACATATTAGTACACTTTCTTCCGCGTGCCCACATGTAAAGTGGGAGGGCCAAATGTCGCCATTGCTTGCATGAACATGTCTTTGGTTCCTTGCTACTACTCCAGTGTCGATATCCTATGTTTAGAGAAACATAAAAGTATTTGTAGCACCTGCGGGTAAAGTAAAACATGCGATCCCCAAAGCCTACGATTAGTGCATGCGTAAAATAAATAAAATGAGAACTAAAATATATCAGAATGATTGACAACTTGATAGAGGCATGATAACATTACCAAGAAGGCACTGCAAAAGGAACAATCAAGAAATTTGCCACAGATTTCTAATCGCTCCGGGGTGGGACGATTAGACCTACAACAAAATGTCAGAAAGCACCCTCCTAAATTTCCCATTTAGGAGGCTCCAAATCACCTGCAAAGTTGGGATTTAGGTAAAACAGGGTATTTTGGAAAGACCCAAAAGATCATATTTTGCCAATTCAGCCTCTATCACTTGGAATCTAATGATATTCACTGCATGTTAGTGAAAGCGAGAAATAACAAAAGCATGATCACAACTACTCAAAATAACATGAAATTTGAATGACAACATATCTGAACAACCTAAAAACAAAAGCAAAAAAAATAGAAATGAAATCTTCTATAGATTTCTAATTGCTCCGAGGTGGGACGATTAGGACTGTAGCAGTGCGGGGGGCACCCAAGGGCAGGACGCCCGTCGTTTGGGGCCCAGTTTCAGTACCAATCCACTTGGGATTGGTCCAAAACCTCTTGTGTGGTATTTTTAGAAACTTTGGGTGGGATACTATGGCTAAATGTTAGGTTTTGGGTCTGGATTGTGCTTCCAATAATCACCCAATAACATCCCTTCCAAAAGAGAGATCAAAGATGTGAAAGGCACAAGCAAAAGGGTGAGGACATAAATCAAAAACACTCCATTGCTCCAAATGCTCCTGAAATGTTCTCCCTTTGGGGTGAGAAGACTCACCATTTTATAGACTTTAGGGTCTCTGTGAATGAGCATGCAGAGGTGCCACTTGGCGATCATGCCTTCTCAGGGGAGAGAAGATTGTTCCTAATTAAGGACTCCATGAATGCCTCTATGACTACCTCTTTGAGCTCAAAAATGCTCACTCACACTCCCATGCAATTAATGAGGAGTTAAGTGACAAATATGAGCTACCATTTGTCAAGGTTTGACCTCTTGCCCATCAAAACTACTATTCACCCCATCCAAGGGTGAATGTTGCTAATCGTCCCTGGGTGGAACGAATACCTGTTTGTAATCATCCTTGGGTGGAACGAATAAGGAGAAGAGTGCTTGAAAGGTGTAAAATTGACCTCTGACCTTCTAAAACTACTGTGAGAGTGGTTAGGACCATTGTTTAACCTCTGGGGACTGCCCTGGGGGTTGTGTATGTCATTGCGATCAGTGTTTGTAGCCACATAATTGGATTGGTGTTGTTTTGGTGTCTATAGATGCCCATTTTTGGGATGTGCTATGCATGGCATAGTGCTGAGCAAAAATAGATAACCAAAGAACTAATTATTAGGGTTTCTTAGTAACCTAACCAACTTTTGATGCCCCAAGTATGGAAAGGGCATGCATTCTTGAATCCTTGCTTCTGAAGAGCTAAGGAACTTAATTCAAGTGTTAACCTTTTTTTGGTGAGGTGTTACTTGATATTGGACATTGATCAGTCATGAATAGGCAAAGGGTGCAACATTTTGTCTATGGGAACCTTGAGTTCATGATTCACAAATGCCAAGTGTTTGATCAGCTTGTGATTATTGCTTGTTGGTTGCCCCAAGAAGGGGCGTGATTGTCTTTGTCAATGATTCTTTGAATGCATGTCATTTCCTTAATTGTGTGTGTATTTTTTGATTGATGACTAAGTTTGACTACCCCCTCAAGTTACGAATCAATGAGGGAATGACCTACATGAGAAAATCGATGAGTCGCTTGACCCAAGATGACTTGTGTAAGGGTGCCTTCAGTTTTTTTTCTTTGAATGCTTATAATAAAGGTTAATGTGATTATTAAGCTATGATTTAGAGTCCTAACATGATGTAATAAATAAAGAAACAAATGTAATAGGTAAACTAGAAAATATAAAGACTATACAAACATACCAACACAGGACTATGCATAAAAGTGTTTGATATGCATGGAAATGATGGGTTCCTTCAACTCAATTCCATTAATTTTTTAATTTCATTTCCTTAGAACCAAAAAACTCTTTTATAGTATATAGACCAATTCATTTCTATATAAACTTGCATGTGTTCTTGTATGCACATTATTGAGCTTAAAGGCAAGGTCCCCAAAATTGAAATCATGATGATAAACTTTCTTATTGTATTTCTTGGCAACACAACAATTATAGACTCTATTATGCTTAAGAGCATGTAAATGCCTCTCATTAAGAGTAGTAAGTTTGACAAGATGAACTTCCTAATAACATTGATGATACTCGTCATGAGTCAAAATATTCTTCAAAGAAACACACAAAGAAGGTAATTCAATCTCATATAACAAATAACTTCAATACTATAAACTAAAGGAAAATGGATTGCTACTTATATTGTATAAGTAGAGAAAGATGGATTTATTATTGCTATTCATGCTACCAATTGTGGAACATGGTTAGAAGTTGTCTAAGAAACTAGTATTGGTGGAATGGGATTTTCCTCTAGATGATTCTCTTATCACATTACAACCTGGTATGCATGTTGGATAGTGACATGATGCTTATGCTCAATTGTTAGTCTAATTTTTTTATTTATACCTATAATAAAATACTTACAAAACATATTATCCACACCCTTCATGAGGGTAATAACCAATTTATCCTCTAATAATTGGATCTACACATTATTTTGAATCTTTTGCACTCATGTAGAGTAGCCATTAACTTTTACTTCATGTCCTTGAACCAAATTTGTTGTATTGATCAAGTCAAAATATTTTTGACATGCATTGTACTTATTTTTACTAATCTCAGGCCTTAAATTATTTAAAAGATCCTCTGCATCTCATATCATGTTAGAGCATCACCATTAATAAATATCAAAAGGAACTCTACCCATTGCTCCTTCAGTGTCAAGTCATTTCAAATGCATGCTCTCTTACATTATTAATAAAGGTCTTGGAATACTTAAAATATTGGGCTAGAAAGACAATATTTCTTTCCATCCTTGATATAGTATTAGAATATTAGTTATAAAATTTTCTAAAAAAGAGCCAAGGGCTCATGAAATAAAATTTTAGTCTACCTATAAAGTACTATGAATATTATGTAGCTAATTTTACTACACTTAGGAGGAAGCTTGCCTTGGCCAATTTTGTAAGTTGGCCTTGGTGGAATTCAAGATAACAATTTGGAGGAGACGATAAGGTAGGAGCAAAGTGAATCATCAATTTTATAATCAACAACAAGAACTATTTTGCACACAGGAGCTTTGAGGAAGTTTTGATATCATATGGGCTAGATAATTTTATTGATCAATAATGGATATTGATTCAATATATTGAAGGCCACAAATCTCCCAAATCCATGTGTACCATTGATTTTCTAGATCTATGATGAGTGCTAATTTCAAAATAAAAAATGTGTAGAAGGATCAAAGCTATGTACACTATCAATTTTTTAAATCTATGGATGACACTACTTTTATTGAAAAGAGATTCATCAAAATGTTATGAAGCTATATGCATCTTAAATTTTTTAGATTTATGGTAGGTGTTATTTCAAAAGTTGAAAAGCTACAAAAATCCTCAAAAATTACACAGTTCATCGATAAAGTTGATCTATGATGGATATTGATTCAATGGAAGAATAAGGTGTGGAATCAACCAAAGCACATGGGATATTTATGTCATTTGATCAAAATATTAGTGCTTACCCCCAAAAATTAAAAGCAAAAAAGGAACGTTTGGAGCTCTGTGAATCATTGATTTTCCATCCAATGACCTATGTTGTTTTGGAAACCAAGCAATGTAATTATTAAATGAAAATCCAATCTATTGGTTAAAGTATGAAACACATGGAAAACACAATGGTGACACACAAAAGAGTATGTATTTATCCCATAAAGTCTTGTATCCAAAGAAGATCTACCATCGATCTTGGGCAAAAACAAGATCTAATGTACCATAGAGATTTGAGAAATATATGGAGACTTTAGATCATGAAATTCCACGATTCATTTTATCATGATGATCAATGACCCATGTCATTTTGAAAACCAAGTGATGAAATTTTCAATAAAAACTCTTGCTATTGGCTAATACTAATGACACATGGTAGGCACATCAATAATCAATAGGAATTCACGTTCAAAGATCACATGAAAAAGGGTTCATGGTAGATCATGGATAGGTGGCAAATATAATATCCCATTGAAAATTAAGAATATTCAAGCATCTATATTGTAAAGTCTTGAGGTACTCTTCAAGGAAGTAAAAAAGAAACATAGCTATTGGTTGAAGTGCAAAAAATTCAATAGCCATAGACCAACTCTTCCACATAAAATTAATCTCATAAACCAATTCATCCACATCTTATTGATCTTACAAAAATAATCCATATGATATCCACATGATATTTTCACTCAATATTCAAAATATAATGATAGTCAAATATCAAGTTATAATTGATCAAATGGCTCACAAGAAAATGAGAACTATTTGTGTGATGAAATTATTGATAAATCATACCAACCATTCGATCTTAGATGATCTATGGATAGGATAGAATATTCAATTAGGAAGAGATTGGGAGAAACCTTTCCAACCATCGAATTGAAGGAGAAACAACCCAATTCAATATGTCATAATTTTTGAAAAGGTAACAATATTTTTTCAAACTTTTGTCACCAACCTTTTAACTTCCATAGAAGGGAAACTCCATGATACATAAGCACAATTATTATAAGTAACATCTATGTGTGATATTACAAAAGGAGCAATTGGGCTCAAAAATATAGTTGTTTTAGGAAAACCTTAAGACCACCTAATTGAATCACTCATACATGGAATTCTAGGAAATTGGTTAAAACCTTTACGGTAATAATGATAGAAGTTCAAGTTCCAAAGACCTTAAATCCAACAACATTGATTATAGAAGGATATCGTGCTCAATTTTGGAAAGAAATTCTAGTAAAAGTAGTTGGTAATATTGGTGGAGGCTCCAAATTCAAAGGTCTCAAACCCTTCAATGTTAATAAATCTAGATCTAGAGATCTTGAGAACATAAACATTGAATGTGGAGTTGCTTTGAACTCAATTTTGGGTTACATGTATAATTTTTGAGGAAGAGTAACCTTATTTTTTATTGTAAATAGTGTTTTTATATTTATTATAAGGTATTAGTAATTGTTTTCTTATGCCTAGTACCTAGCATTGTGTGTATTTCCTTTCAAATTTATTATATATGTCTAGAATCAAGTATTAAGTCATTTTATTAATAGCATTTGATCCTATTTTTATCTAGCATATATATATAAAAGGACTATGATATATATGAAGTTATGGTTATTTTTGCTCTACACTATTTCCTATGTGCATCTTCTTTTATGAATCCTTTATGTTTTTTTTGAAAAAATGAAAACTTGTATTAAAACAAAAACCAGATACAAGCGAGAGAGAACACATCCCGAGCCAGAGCCATGAGCAACACAGCAAGGAAAGCACACAAAGGCAACACTAGCAGCCATAAGGCACAGAGAGCGGACGGCACAAAAAAGCGACATGTCACGAAATCGCGACAGGCAAACCCGTCACGGCCACTTCGGCACCAACAGTCGCGATAACGCGACATGTCGCAAAATCGTGACATGTCACGAAATCGCGACAGGAAGGGCCCTCGACAGCCAACCGCAGAAAGCGTCACAAGAGTGCGACAGAAACACTAAACAGCATTCAAGCCGCATAAGGGTCGCGATATCGCGACAAAAAACCCACCAGTCTCAAAAGAGCCAAACATGCCACGATATCGTGCAAGAAATACGCTAGAGGCCAGGAAGGCACAACCTGTCACGAAATCATGACATGTCACGATATCGCGACAAGACGCGGAATCGTGACACGCGATAGCACGACATGTCACGATATCGCGACATGTCACGGAATCACGACCCGTGATAACGTGACATGTCGCGATATCACGATAGAAACCAACCAGAGGCAGCGGAGGCTCAACCTGTCGCGATATCACGACAGAAACCAGCCAACGGCCGCGACAACACAACATGTCGCGATATCACGACAAAAAGGACCCTTAGAAAAAAAAACTTTGCACATTATTTCAGAAATTGTTCAAGGCCTTGTCTGATCTCGGCATCCTCCATAGACAAATTGCTATGCAGATGAATCCCAACCTCTCTCTCAGCACCCATCTTAGCAAGGAAATCAGCCGCTTTATTGAGAGATCTACTAGCATAAACAGGAATCACATCCTCAATTTCCTTCCAAAGCTCTAAAATTTGGGAAACCAAAATCCGGAGCCTCCAAGATTTTAAGGCAAAGTTCCTCAAGCAATCAAGAGCACCAACCAGGATTTGGGAATCAGACTCAATGATTATATTTCTATGACCTTGTTTAACGGCCCAAATGGAGGCAGATTTAATAGCAAAGGCCTCAGCTTCATTGTTTTTGGCATATCCCAGACCTTGCAATTCCCAATAGAGCACAGTCCCAAAGATGATCACGGCATATAACCCCACTACCAGAATTACCCGGATTACCTTTTGGCAACTCCATCAGTATTGATTTTGACCCAGCCTTCTGGGGGAGGTTTCCAACAACTTCTTACCTGTCTCTCAAGATCAGCACCTTTCCCAATCAAAGGCTTAGAAGCTAGCTGATTTTCCTTCTCAGCATAGATGGCAACGATTTCCACAACTTTGCTCCAGATGACCTGCCAAATCCCATCCACCGAAGAGAAGGTTTCACAAAAAATACGAGCATTTATTTCCAACCAAAACTGCCACCAAATAAAAAGGAAACCGAGCTCCCAGCCAGTACGAAGAGCTTTAGATATAAATCTACCTCTCTTCCAGCTTTCCCATAAATTGGTCCGGGACAAGTCTCCAAGCGCCTGAAGTTTAAAATGGGAGAACCAACGGTGCCAAATCTACTGTGTGAAAGGACAATCAAACAAAAGATGATCCACAGTTTCCTCATTCCTATAACACAAAACACACTTGGAAGGGCCAATGATGCCTCTAATTCTAAGATTTTCAAAGGTCAAGATACCATAATGCATCAGTTGCCAAGCAAAGAAGTTCACTTTCGGCCAGCCCTTGGGATGCCATATCTTCCTCCATTCATGAACAGGAAAAGAGTGTGGGGGGGGCTCAGGAAGGATCGAAGCATAGCCCTCCTTCACAGAATAAACCCCAAGGTTCCCAAAGCCCCAGGCAAGCTCATCCTCCTCATATCTCCCAGTAAGAAACCTTTCTGCCAAAATTTTTTCCAGAGTTGGAGCCTGCTCCGGAGGGATTGGAATAGGCCATTCACCCAGCCGCTTAAACTTTTGAACCTTATACTCCCCCAATTGGCTAGTATTGAAGTAGCTCTCAATATTAATCCAACCCTTATCTTCAAGAGCTATTTTTAACGGATGCAAATCAGGAAACACAACAAGGATAGGAGGATGCTGATCCCAAGAGTCAGTCCAAAACCGGGCCTTGTCCCCTCTCCCAACTTTCCAGAACAATTGATCTTTGATAATGTGAGATCCAAGCTTGAGCGCCTGCCACATAAGAGAACCAATACCTTCCAAAGGATAGCGGCCCAAGTCGTTGGGATGAACAAGACCCAAGTATTTACTGGAAAGGATTCTGCTGCAAAGAGACGAAGGCTGGGAAATCCACCTCCAATACAGCTTCCACCCAGGGCCCGATTGTTAAACTTGGAGCTTCTTAAGCCCACCCACCTTTTTCCTTGGGGTCGGGTGACCTTATCCCACCCAACCAAGGCCCATTTCCTCTCTCCATTGGCACCTTCCTAGAGAAAACTTCTAGCCACTTTGTCCAACTCTTTCCAGATTGAAGGAGGGGCGGCCAGAATAGAGAATTTGTAAATAGGCATGGCCTGAATAACAGACTTCAAGAAAGTTAGTCGGCCCCCATAGCTTAACCATCTATGAGACCAGTGATTCATTCTCTCTTTGATGCCATCCAACAGGTCCTTCCAAAAATTAGCTTTCAATTTTTTGCAATGCAGAGGAACCCCCAAATAAACAACAGGAAGGGAGGTCCTAGTGAAACCCAGGATCTCCATAACTCTCTCTTGTGACCTTTGATCAAGGTTGAAGAAGACCACTTTTGATTTTGATTCATTGATGACTTGATTAGAAGCCCGGAGGTAGACGTTAAGAGTATCTTTGATTCCTCTTGCTTCCCTCGAGGCCGGCAACTCCCACCAAGCCCGTATCATCCACAAACTATAAATGAGTCAAAACTTCAGCCTCGATTTTAATTCCTGTAATCTGTCCTTGACGTCTTCTTCTCAGGAGGAGTCTGCCTAAACCTTCAGCCAAGATAAGAAAGAGATAAGGAGAGCAGGGATCTCCTTGACGGAGACCCCGAGAGGCTCCAAAAGGTGGCGAGGGAAGCCCCTTAATTAAAACAGAGTAGGAAGGCATAGAGATACAACTCATGACCCAGGCAATCTAGTCCTGAGAAAAACCAAAGGCTGCCAACATCTTGACCAAGAAACCCCACTCTACTCTGTCATAAGCCTTAGACATATCCAGTTTGATGAACATTCCCTTGTTACCCGAATTATGCATAGAATGGATAGCCTCCCGAGCCAAGATCACTCCATCCAAGATCTGTCTTCCTTCAACAAAACCCCCTTGCTCAGGAGAAATAATATTCTGAAGAAGGGGTTTTAGTCTTTTAGCCATAAGTTTAGTGATAATTTTGTAGATCACATTACATAATGCAATAGGTCTGAAATTAGAAATGTGAGCCCCCCCATCTCCTTTAGGAATTAAAGTGATAAAGGTGTGATTTAGAGCCTTGAGCATTCTTTTGTTAATTCGGGATTCCTCAATGACAGCCAACACATCCTCCTCTAAGATATCCCAGAAGGCCTGAAAGAACTCAATAGGGAAACCGTCCGGACCAGGCGATTTTCCTGTGGACATCCCAAAGACCACCTTCTTGAGTTCATCACGATCAATGGGATTAAGAAGGGCCTTATTCTCTTCATGAGAAATAATAGAGGGAATTCCCTCAATGACTTCATTTTGGGCTTCCACATCATGCTGCATACTTTCCTTGAAGAGGTTTGAAATTACTCCATAGATAGGGAATGCATATCAGGAAGAGTGTCAAAAGAGTTTCCAATCTCATCTTGAAGGAACTCCATGTTATTCAATTGCCTTCTAGCACAGGCAGAGCGATGGAAAAATTTAGTATTTTTGTCTCCTTCTAATAGCCAAGTATTTCTTGCTCTCTGTCTCCAGTAGATCTCTTCTTGATTATCAATGTCCTCAACCGCTTTGCGTAAAGCGTCATCCTCAAATTTAAGATGCTCAAAAATAATTCCTTCTCTGAATTGTTTTTGCACCTCATTCCATCTGTCCAGCAAGGGAGCCCGTTGGAGCTGGAAATCAGATTTGTTAGTTTGCTTCCACTGTTTTAGTTTACTCTTAACAAAGAGAAGCTATTTATGAAATTTGAACATAGTTGTTACAAAAGGGAGACGACCTTCTTCCCACCACTGTGTAATTTTCCTTCATAGGTCCTCCTTTTGCAACCAAAAAATTTCAAATTTAAAAGGTTTGTAATACTTTCCTGGCATAGTCCCTCCCTCCAGCAAAATGGGAGAGTGATCGGAGACTGGCCCTCCAAAATCTGGAATTTGATATTCCATCTAACAAAAGCTTCCTCCGAGACCAAAAACCTGTCAAGCTTAACCCTCCTGCTGTATGGCTCTCTTCTCTTATTAGTCCAGGTAAAGTTTGTACTAGGGCCTTTGATACCAACAAGGTTAAAGGCCTGGACTTGGGCAATAAACAGCCGGTCCCCTGTATCCAGAACAGGGATGCCACCTTCCTGATCTCTAGGGGATAATTTAGCATTGAAGTCCCCAGCAATAATCCAATCAAAATATTCCCGGGAGGACCTCATGTTTTGAACAGCTTTCCATTGAAACCGCTGACCATCGGTGTTCTGAGCCCCATAGAAATTTGTAATTAAGACTTGTTCAGCTGTAACTATATTCTTAAAAAGAGATGTTAGGACCCCTCTCCAGGCTATATGTTCTATTGCTATCCACGCCAAAGTATTCCAAAGAGTAGCAATCCCTCCCGAGGCACCAAGAGCAGCCACTGCCATATGGCCAGCACCCCTCCAGATTCGGCTGACAGTTTTACTCATAAGGTCTAATGACATTTTTGTCTCATGAATGAGCAGAAAGTCTATTTTACTTCTTTCTAAAAGTCTTTGAATAGCAGATTGATGGGTTCTACTGTTTAAACCCCTCACATTCCAAGATTGAATAATCATTGGAAACCTTGGGAGCAATACAAATCAATTGTTCTCGCCAATCCTCCATTGATTAGCTTATCCCCTTGCACTGCAATTAGATCCTTATTGGATTTCCTGCCCACCCCTTGGGAATTACTATTTTTCGACCTCTTCTCCACCTGGGAAATTCCAAGAGCTAGTCTTTCTCTGAGCTTTTCTGCAATTCCAATGGTAACATCTTTAATAACGGGCTGAATTGGGGAGTGGATTACCAGAGTCCTAGGGTTTTCTTGATGCAAAGTCTTTGAGGAGTCAATCACCTATTCAAGAACAGGGGTTGATGAAGGAGGAGCATGAGTAAGGATGATATTATCCTCAAGGATCCCATCTGCTCCTTCCATAGGTTGGTCTTCTTGATCCACAAGAGATTTGAAGATTTCATATCGATTGGTTGGCTTGGGAAGAGCTTGCTCCTTACCATTTCTCTTTTTGTTTCTTCTTCTCTTCTGCTATTCAAAGCCATCATTCTGGCCCTCAGAACCCGAGGGAATGACAGGTGGTTCCTTGGTCGAAGTAGACTTACCTCCTCGGGAGCGATTTGACATTCCCTGCAGAGCATCCGCTTTGGTGCTCAAGATATTTGGACAGAACCTTGCCAAATGGCCATGCAAATGACAGACTCTACAATGAAAAGGTAGGGCTTCATAGTCTAACTAATGTATCCAAGAATGTCCTGCTAACTCCAGTTCCATATCAACTGGTAGCGGTTGACTAATATCCAATTCTACACAAATTCTTGCATAAACAACAGTATTTCCTTCAATGGTATCCTTAGAAACTCCCAAAAATCTACCTAGAGAGTTTCCTATCAATTCAAGAATCTGCTCACCCCAAAACTCCATCGGGAGAGCATACAGCCGGATCCAAACCGGGACAGCCGTGGGCTCAATGCGAGGGTCGAAACCCGCTCTCCACAGCTGGACAAATAACCCTGTCGGGCCATGGATCCTCTTCTATGATTCAAATGCTCTATTTTTATCCAATAGGGAAGAAAAACTAATAATGAAATACCCATTTCTAATGGTCCATAAGGAGTACTCACCGATAGGCTCCCAGTTTTGTCTCACCCAGGAATGCAAAAAGTGCAGGGTGGGTCAAATGCCCATGAACTTGCAAATCAGATCATGAGTGGCCCAATAGTTTATCGTGTCTTCAACCAACTCTGGTTCGATGACTATTTTTGGTCTTGATGCAGATTGTGGGAGACATCCATTGATTCTATGCCCAGGAGAGCCCTTGCCCGCATTCTTGGATAGCAGATGGAAGGCACTCCGTTGAGCATCAGCAGAGGAAGACGTAGGATTTTCTCATAAAATCTCTGCATAAGAGGTCTTTTTCCCCTCGAGAGAACTAGGAAGAGACCCCATTGGGCCCTCCCGAGACACCGAAAGATCCTAGACCAAAAACCAGCAGCAACCCCAAATTCTCTGGAAGAGGTTTTCGATCTGAAACCCTAGAGAATCAGTTGTCGTCAGTTCAGAGGGTTTCCCGCAAAATCACCAGATCTTAAAAATCGCGTCTCCCAGTCGGTTTTCAACCAAAAAATCCTCAATGAATCCTTTATGTTAGATTGAAATACTATTTATTTATCTAGATCTTACATGATGATGCATGCATTCATTTTATTCTACTTATAAATAGAAGAATATTTTCATCTTGGTGCATCACCTCTATTAGATTAGAGTTTTATTTTTCATAATTTCTATCCCTTTTCCTTTCAAGTTTACAAGTAGTTTAGGACGGTAAGCATTAAATATCATATCCAAAAAAAAATTGACCATAGAAAATATTATAGGTTGCTTTGTGAGTCTCTTCCTACAATCATAGATCTTCTCAACAATGTTGCTCTATGAAAGATGTGAGTGTCAAGTGCATTTGGATATTGCAACAAATAGCCATAATATTTGGATCAGATAATATATTGAATTTATATTATTTTACCTGCCCATTCATTACTCTTATTCAAAAAGTGTAGACACACAAATGAGAACAAGACAAAATATATGGTATACAATCATGGAGTACTCACAAACTGTTTAAAAAATCATCAAAAAATACAATTATTAACCATACTTTACCAAATAAGTAAACTAGTGAGTACTATAAATAAAATGAGATTGACTAGTGGTAACCATTGGTAATGCACCTACTAAATAAAATTTACCACTACTAGATACCACCACTACCAAAGATGAGTGGTATAGGTAATGGAACAAAAAATGTCAAAATATGACATGTTCGCAATGTTTCCCTAATACCTCCTCTTACTATGGTCATTATAGTTGACACATAGTATAATGGAACCAAAAGTAACATAAAATTTATTTATATCAATAGGGTCTATCTTATATGTTCTAAACATGATAGTGACTATCATGTCCACCATTAAATGAACCTCCATATAAAATAGTCATGTATGTGTGGAGTGGGGGTTCACTCGCAATCACACATCACCATGATTCCATGTTGTTTTCTCATGGGCCCTTCACAAATCACATCATAAATTAAACATACAAACTCATTCTTGAGGAAGTTTTACAAATGATGCCTAAGTTGTTCCACTAGCGCTCATGGTAGAAATATGCATTGTGATATAAAATTACCAAAAACCCTATATTTTTTATTTCCCCACCAAGAATAAGGATATTCCTTTTTTAAAATTCACAAAACAAAATAATGCTAAAAATAGGTACCTAATGATAAAACAACAAAAAGTGCTAAATTGAGATCCCCTAAAATTTCATGACTAAAAAAAAAATGACGGTTATTCCATATCTACCATGATTTTCCCTACACAAAATTTCATTAGAACATAATCAATTAAGTCATACTCTCTTTGTAGTGCAAAAAATAATATTAGACTATTTTCACAATGTTGTCAAGTGGTTCATAAACCTCTTCTATGTATGTAAGTTTACCCATGACTCCTTTGGCATATGGAGGTAGTTGAAAAATGCATGGCCTTTTCTTCTCTCCTTCATAAATCATGCAAACTTACCTCTCATTTTTGTTTCTTCAATACCAAAAATTAAAAATAGAGAAGGAATTGGATTTTTTGGAAAAAATAATAAAAGATATATTATCATTTCAAACAACCACAAAATCAATCCAATAGTTAGGAAATCCATTTGGTTTATAAAACTATTTTTTTTTTTTCAAGATAATAAAGAGGAAATCATTAATGAATATTTACCTTCAAGCAATAGATTCATTGTGACATAGTGATATCCTTATAATTCAAGTTCAACTAGGGGTTTAGTCCACAACCTTAAAAACTTTTTTATGAAAATATTCAACAACTATCTCCAAGAAACCATATTGATTCTATAACTTTCATATAAGGGAAAATGTCATAATATTGATGATGAGTAATGGAGATTCACACCCACTTTCAAGTCATGTTTGATCTATCTTGATACTTTCTAAAAATTAATGGAATCAACACATTCTTTAAGATAAATCAATATATCATAGAAAACCCAAATCAATATGAAGGGTTTCCATAGACATCATATAAATCTCACTAATCAAAATAATAAGCATTGTATGTTACTCTAAGTCAATTTTAGTGAATAGTTCCTAAAGCTAATTATTACAATAATAACATAAACCCACATATATAAGGTGCATAAGGGCCCATAGGACTATACAAAAAATATAACACAGAAGTTGATCATACCACCAAGTGAAGCTTAACACCACATATTTCAACAATACGGGTTAGTCAATGGCCCTAGGTCAACATTGGGATCATGAGTGCATCTTGCAATGAAAATAAAAAGATATATATGGAATGGAAAAAGGGTCTCATATGCTAAGTAAGTGAGGGAAACTTGAAAATCTTCTTTGTATACATCTAACATCTAAATAAAAATTCTATAGATGTGCTATGTATTATCCATATTTATGAGAGATGAAATGGATTTTCATGCGTTTTATCCAATTATACTTGGATAAAATTATTGCCAATAAGGGATTTAATATTTTTAAGGGATGGATAGACACACCGTATATAATCAATATTAAGGGGAGAGCTAAAAGGAAACACCAAAATACTACCTCCACTACTCATAAAAAGGGTTTCTATATAAAAATACCATCTAACCATAAGCCAACAAAAGAATCACAATATTTAGACTGACTTTACCATATAAATACCATGATATGATGTAAATAAAGAAAAATAATATGACCTTGCACAACCATCTATTTCTAGTAGTAGTAACAATATGTATGAGTATAGGTTACATCATGTTAAAATGTATTTATGCCATACCTTCAAATACTAAGCCATAAGCTCATATCAAGGAGGAATGGAATTTTGAGAGATGAAATCCTTCCAACACAAGTCTATGATACCTTAAATGATAATATGCCAAAAACAATTTTTATCAAAATGTAAAATTTTAAATTCAAATTTTATGAAAAATAACATTATAAAATTCTTAACAAATGAAACTAGGTGTAAAAATAAACAAAAAAGTTGAATTTATGCTCTTGATATTTTCCATAGATTTATAAAGTTCCAATTGCTCTATAGTTCTTAATAGTTGTTCCTATACAACTATTATCTAGAATTCAAATAAATAGTCAATACTTCGTCCTATGACCTATGAGAGAGTTGATGAAACTAACAAATAATTTTTAATTTATGTTTTTAAATAGTTATCTATAATGCACTAAAATCTACCCAAAGTTACTTCAATTTCTAGGATAATTTATGAAAATTGGATACCATACTCAATCCTATGGATTCCATATACTTTATCCTATCATATATAACATTTAGGTGACACATAATTTAAAAGGACAAAGGAAATATATAGTTTAGAATAAAATCTCAAAAAATGAAGTGGGGCTTTTTAAAAAATCTTAAAAGTCTAAACCACATAGTGATATCACAACAACATTGTGGTAATTATGCATGTATCACCTAGCAAGATTCAAACCTAGATCTAATTTTTGAAATTCAAGGTATCTAACTCATAAAGATCATGTTATTTGATTAAATATTAAGGGTCATATATGGGATTTAAACCTTACTTTATAGTGCAAAATTCATCACATCCAACCACTTTTCATAAATAATTCCTGAAATAACATGTGAACCTCTTAAATCTCAATAATTTACCATAAAATTTATGGATTATGCAATATATAAAATGGAATCTTATAAACTCCGTTTTAATTTGATTTATATTATCATAAATATTTGATATAAATATTATCAATAATACATGCATGTGTATGTTTATGTATAATTTCTAGAAATGTTTACTTAAATTATTATTTTAAAATTACTTTTTTATTAATCATTATTAAAATTATTAAATGTAATTATTAATGTAAATTAGTATGTATTAATATATTAATTATAAAAGTAAATAATTTTTTCATGCAAAACTTTTTATTATGGAAAAAGGTTTTACATTTACCTTTAAATGGGTTTGATAACAAGTTTGTATAATTATTACCAAGTATGTAATGTAAAAGAATGCGTTTATATATTTTTAAGCTTTGTCATACCACAATTATTACAACCTATAAAAATATAACGTGAAAAATAATTTTCAATAAGAGTATTAATCATTTAACATAATTTATATTATCTTAATAATTTTTTCATCAAAAATAAATGAATCATTGAGTGTAGGCCTTGCTTACATGGTACTAAATTTTATAGAAGTATTGTACTTCCTAGTTATCGTCATTAACATTTGCTGTACTAAATTTTATAGAAGCATTGTACTTCCTAGTTATCGTCGTTAACATTTGCTCTAACACGAATAATAGAAACAAGAAACTCTTGACATCAAAAACAAGGTAACTAAACAAATTAAGTAACTTAAGGTTTATGAACATTAAACATATCACATTACTCCATACTATTATTCATCTAGTATGTATGGTAGAAGATACTTATAGTGTGCTATCTACATACAACATATACATACCTTACCTTTTAAGATTCAAGCAACCCTGAATTATTTATTTACCTGGGTTATTTTTTATTACTTTAATTTGATTTTATGATTTAAAATTTACCATACACATAGTGATGGGAGCCCTAAATTTGATGTTTATTTAAATGGTTATTTTAGATTTTAATTATATTTTATATGGCTTAAATATTTCCATACAAGAGTCATAGGGATCTTAAAATAATAAATATGATATATTTACTTATATTATCACCAATGCATATTATCTATTATGTATAATGATTTAATTTTTTCCAAACATAATAGATTAAATAATAAAAATTCAATTATATTTAATAAATAGTTGTGATATAACAAAATTAAAGGTGGCATGTTGTAGAAAAGTTAAAATTTTCATCCAAATTTATTTTTGTAGATGGGCTTCCTAACAAAGTCCAGACCGATGATTCAAATAGTAGATATCTCCATTATAGGGACATGATATTTATCCATTCAAATGATGAAGCTCGCTTGTTTAGAATGTTTTGATTATATAATGTCACTTCATCAAATATTATTTTATTTTATATAATTTATGGTGAAACTTACCCTTGTTTTTGTCTAGTATTTTCTTAATATTCTACTAAATATTTTTATTGTAATGTCCTTATACCAACATAAACAACAACTAGTTTATTTTAGTATTGAAAATAGATTCTTCTCCATTGAAAATAATTATGTTCAATTGTTGGTGGACACAAAAACTTTGTAAGTATAAATGCTTAATGTGTAACCCAAGTGATAATTATAGAATGTTTATATATTATATAAATGATAATTTTTTTTTTGCTAATTGTTTTCTTTCAAATATTTAAGATAATTTATTCCCCAAATGTTAGTGGACATAAAATTTTAGAAGTATAAATAGTTAATATATGACCCAAACAATAATCATAAAATGTTTATATATAATATAAATGACAGTTAAATAAGTATGACACTTGATAGAGCTTGTGTGTTTGATCATGTTTCAAGAAATATTTCAAGAAATGTTTAGCTAGAAGTTTGGTTGGATAGGTCTATGTAGTTATTTTATTTTAATTTTCTAAATTAATTTTGAATCTATTCTTAAACATATTGGTATAATATATGTTACAGTTCATTTGAAACCTCCAAATTTACTCTAATATCAATTTTTTGGTTGTTGCACTTACTCCAAATTTTGTTGCAAAAGTTGCTAAGAACAAGGAAGAAGAAATAAAATTACATAAATGCAAATCTAGTTGGTGGCTACTACCAATATGTCTTAATAGACTATATCTCTAAGTTGAATGACAATATTTTATTCAATTAAAAATGTAAAATAATAATGTTCTTCTTGTAGAACATATTAAAAATAAAATATCTAATATTGATGATATTTTGAAAGGTGACACTAATAATTCATAAAAAATTCTAAAATATAAGCCTCATCATGATTTATATTTCTAATAGCTAATGTTTTTTCAAGGATAATTGTATTTGGTTTAACATAATTTCAATAGAAAAATGTATGATTTATGATAATATGAGACCTCAATGGCAATGTTTTGATGGCATATGCAACTTTATTCACTTTTACACATACAATGTGAAAAGAAGAAAATTTATTTTCTCCTTCATTAACTTTTCATTTTTTTTTAGCATTTTGTAATTTGATTTTATTAAATTTGAGCACAAATGAAATTATATATTACATAGATAATGTTTCACTCTATAGAAAAATTTAAAGAAACTAATCACCCAAATTGGTATAGACATTTTCATCACATTAAAGCATAAATTGCCATTGCATTCCTTGTAAATCAAGACGATCCATAATATCCCACGAAACTATCTATATTTTTAATACCTTCCTAATTTATATGACTTCAATGTATTGTTTAGGCACACTAAATCTAAAATCATCATTGTATTATTCCACCCGGCCATAAGAGCTATCATGAACCAGCCCTTGGTAGACCTTTTCTTGATGAATTTTTGATTAGCTAAGATATCTTTCAATGGAATGATTGACATGCTATATTGTATTTCTGCAAGTATGGATGGTTTGTAGGAAATAATATATATTCTAATGAATTGGTGTTTGACAATTAAATGATTTATTATTTCAAGAAATTGTTTATAAAAAGGACATGATACTGCTAATAGAAACATGTGTTGTAGGAACAACCATTCTTATGAATAGAAGAAAGAATCGTCCACTACAAACGATATCTGAAAAGGGAAATGATGATTTCCCTTGAGAAAGACAACTCCAAGAAAGGACATATTTCCTTCATTTATAGTTGCATGGTTAATTGGCACATGGAATGAACCATCGACAGTGAGGTTGTTGAGGCCAAAACAAAAGAGTCGATGGGTTATGTGTGATGCTTGCTTTGATATCTAAAAATAATTTTCTCTTTGTTGCATAAGGGATGTTTGAGATTACGTTAGCTAGAGATTGCTTTCATGTCTTCTTGTCATTATTTTCTTTAAGATCATGTATCCGGTGAAGTAATGGAAAACTTCATTAAAAGTTTAAAAAGGCTTTAATTTAATTTATTTTCAAATGCTATTCAATCTTCAAATACGTTTCAACTAGGAGTTGTTTGTTTTAAATGAATTTCATGTTGATAAATGAAATACCCTCCAAAAATAATCATAGGGATTTGAAATACTGGTTAGTTACCTTGATTAGGGATATTATGGGGAGAAAAATCAATGAAGGGTGGCCTCATGAATGCATTCGTGGTGGTTGGATGTGAAGGCTGGATAGTTGGTAGCCAAGGGAAACAATTTTTTTTTAGAGTGGTATTTCCAGAGAGGAGATGGAAGGTACAACTGGATAAAGAAATGGAAGCTTCACTTGGTTTAAAGGAATTCATATAGTACATTTAGGTAGAATCATTTGATTTTGGATATGCAAGTGTTTATGTGTACCTCTTGTTTTATTGAAAATAGTATGCTTGTAATTATATTTTGATTGATATGAATGATTCGATTCAAGAGCACTGAATATTTTATTTTCAAGAATTGTTGTTCAGAAAATTATTGGAATGGAATTAAAAGTCGTAGATTGAGCAAATATTGAATCGAGCCCTGTCAGTATTGCACCAATGTGTGAGTTAGGTATCTCCCTAAGAGAAGAGTGGTATTGGGTTAAAATATATGCCCAAAAATGTACCTTGATGTTGTAAGTTACGAGTCTTGAGTCATATGTCAATACTGTTTCTATGATAGAGCTCTAGATCTTTGGTTGGTTTAAATTTTGAATGAATCTATTAAATTGTTGATAGTTGAAGTTGTTGTTATGGACCAAGTGAAATAATTTTTTGGATCTACTGGATAGTGCATCAGTTTTCTCTTACTATATATAATTTAACCTGAGACAAATATAGATAGATAATGCTTTGAACCCAACTCTGTCGGCCTTATCTAAATACTTACCCGTTGGTTTATTTGTGAATAATTTTAGGAGAGAGTCAATATAAATACTCTCAAGATGTAATATGTCTTTGAACATACACGTTGGAAGAAAATAGCTCAATATCGTGTATTTAAAATAGGTGTTATTCTTTGGTATGTTGGTTGTACTAAGGTTTGTGGTTGCTTTAATATTGATCTTGTGAATTTTGTTTGGGATTACTGAATTGATTTAGAAATTGAAATATTATGCTTCCTGAAGGAAGTTTATATATATTTCTTGCTATGAAATTCTATTTATTGTCTGCTATAGAAGTAGTGAGGACTTTGCATTAGAGTAAAATGAGAGTCTAAGTAATGGCTCCTTTGAAATGTTTCAATTTGACTTGACTAGCTTAGTTGATGTTGAAACCAGCTTTGAAAATTAAAAAGGATTTATTGTTGTTGTGAAAAATATAATCAATTTGTAGGATGAATATATATTGTTTTATAACAATGTGCTTGAATTTTTCTTTGAGTGTTGCAATATGGAATGTTGTATTTCATTTGTATGCATTTAGTTAGAATGCATTTTTAGAAATAAGGAAAGAGTTTTCCAGATCCCTATGACATTCCCATATTAGTGTGCTCGAGGATTATTACTCCATTTGTGGTATAGCTAAGATGATTGATTGGTGATGATGAAATATATAGCATCATGAATACAAGATTTTTTAGAAATAAAGTTGGATGGATAAAGAATCAGAATCTCATCTATTGGATTGTAAATTGAAGACCACTATAATTAATATAGTGGATGTATTTGTAACTTCAATATTTGAATCTAAGTTTGGTAGAACAACTCACTTGTAATGTAATTGTAATTATTATTTGTTATTGTGTAAGTTTGAGCTGAGATATTGATGATGTAATGGAGGCTACATACATTTAAATGATACTTCTATGTTGTTGGGAATTATAGTAGCTTGTTATGGTTATATGGACCGAACGTAGCTTTAGAGATTTATATTTTAATGAAGTTGGTCTCGAATAAATCTTGGATATTTAATAGACCAATGGCTTAATATTTGAATAATGAAATAAGGTTTATTTTATCCTAAGTTTTTCAACGGAAGAATATCCTCTTGAGGTGGAGTTCCTTTGTAATGGTTTATTAATGATTGAGTGTGTTAATAAACATTTCACAGAGGCATTTCAAAGGAATTAATAGCTAAATATTTTTGATAACGAGTTGACTATGTTGGCTTTAGATTTCCATGGAGGGGATAGCTATTATTAAGCTTAGAGTGATCTAGAGTTATAGAAAAATTTAGTTGTAGGGTTGTGGAATGTACAACCAAGGGAATAATTGTATAAATATTATCTTCCTTGAATTGGTCAAAGGATAGACCATATGTGAAAGCACGAGGATACGAAAACAAAAAGGAATATGCCACAAGAAAAGAACAAGAAAGAACATATGCAAATTGACACAAGATAAAAGCAATATGAAATATGGTAATCTCTTTATTGATACGCTTTGTAAATTGTGTTACAATACGTCTCCTTCCTTTTTAGGGGATAGGAGCGTCAAATATGTTTCTCGTCACAACATCCATGGCCAACAATCCTTCTTCCGCGTGCCCACATGTAAGATGGGCGGACCAAAATGTCACCGCCGCTATTGTATGTGATTATTTGCTCTTTCTTGCTCCTCTATTGTCGGAAACCTGTGTTCAAAGAAACAGAAAATATTAGTAGCACCTGCAGATGAAATAAAGCATGTATTTCCCAAGGCCTACTGTCAGTGTATGCATGAAAATAATAAAACGACTATCAAATGACCTCTGATTGACCTAAAATTTTGACAGAAGCATAAAAATACTATCAAAAGACCACTGCAAAAAGAATAGTCTAGAAATTCCTCACAGATCTGTATTCGCTCTAGGGTGGGACGAATAGGACCATGATAATTTGTCAGAAAGCACCCTGTTCAATGTCCTGCTTAGGAAGCTCCAAAAGACCTACAAAGTTGGGGTTAGCTAATTGGGGGTGTTTTGGGAAGACCCAGATGGTCAGATTTCTCCAATTTTACCTCTAGGATCCAGATTTTTCTGGTGCCATCTGCAAGTTAGTGAAGGCGGGAAATAACAAAAACCTGGTCAAAATTGCTCAGAATGAAATGAAATTTGAATTGTAACCTATTTAACCTATCTAGAATCAAATGCAAAAGAAAAACCAAAGAAATATATCACATATTTCTAATCATCCCAGGGTGGGGCGAATAGGACTATGACAGTTTGGGGAGCGCCCGGGGGCAGGACGCCCACCGTTTGAGGCACTGTTTCGGCACCAATCCACTTGGGATGGGTCCAAAACTGGTTATGGGGTGTTGTCGACAAATTTTGTGGATAGTTGTGGCCAAAAATCGGGTTTTGGGTCCGGATTCGCGCTTCCAATAGTCACCCAATAACCTCCCTTTCGAATGAGAGATTAAGGATGTAAAAGCACAAATCGCAAGTAGGTATGTAAATTGGCAGCACTTCATTGCTCAAATGCTCCTTCTCTGTATATATTTTGGGTGAGAAAACTCACCAATTTATAGACCTTAGGGTCTCCTTGTTTGAATTGCGCATGCGAGGGCGCCACTTGAGTTAACTTTCCTATTTTCAGAGAAAAGCTAACTCCCTGATTAAAAATCTCCTTGCATGAGGTTTCTAAAATAAAGACACTCATCACTGAAGTCTCTCTTCTTGAATAAAAGCTATTCCTCACAATTGCATGGCCTGAAGCCTCAGTTAATTGGCAGAGTTACCGAGGTTTGACTTTTTTCTAGTCAAACTTGCTATTCGCCTCACCCTGGGGCGAATTTCGCTATTCGTCCCTGGGTGGGATGAATGCCAGTTTGTATTCGTCCCTGGGTGGGACGAGCAGAGAGCAAGGTGCCAAAAAGGTGCCAAATTGACCTCTGACCTCTAAAACTACTTTTGGAAGTGGTTAGGACCACTTTTTAACCTCTAGGGGCTGCCCTAGGGGCTGTTTGTGTCAATGCGATCAGCGCTTGTTGTCACATAATCGGATTGGTGCTGTTTTGGTGTCTATAGATGCCCCTTTTTGGGAAGCGCTATGCAAGGCGCAGCGTTGAGCAAAAATAGATAACCAAAGCACTAATGATTAGGGTTTCTCAAGAACCTAACCAACTCTTGATGCCCCAAGTATGGAAAGGGCACGCATTCTTGAATCCTTGCTTCTGACGAGCTAAGGAACTTAAATCAAGTGTTAACCTTGTTCGGTGAGGTGTTACTTGAGCTTGGACATTGATCAGTCATGAATAGGCAAAGGGCGCAACCTTTTGTCCGTGGGAACCTTGAGTTCATGATTCACGAATGCCAAGTGTTTGATCAGCTTGTGATAATTGCTTGTTTGCTACCCCAAGCAGGGGTGCGATTGTCTTTGTCAATGATCCTTTGAATGCGTGTCATTTCCATGATTGGGTATTTTGTTGTTGATTGGCGACTAAGTGTGACTACCCCCTCAAGCGACGAATCGATGAGGGAATGACCGACATGAGAAAAGCGATGAGTCGCTTGACCCAAGATGACTTAGGTAAGGGTGCCTTCAGTTGTTTACCATTGAATGCGAAAGCAGTTTCCG
This sequence comes from Wollemia nobilis, assembly GCA_028583015.1. Taxonomy (NCBI): domain Eukaryota; kingdom Viridiplantae; phylum Streptophyta; class Pinopsida; order Araucariales; family Araucariaceae; genus Wollemia; species Wollemia nobilis. Next base: position 2,633,292 of record JAQPPZ010016040.1, on the reverse strand, counting down.
AACATTCTGACCTATTTTTGGTGGGTTTTAACCCTTTTTGTGACGCATTTTGGAGCTGAAATTGACAAAAATCCGTCCTCCCGTGGAGCGGTCCGGCTATGGTAGCCTTCTTAGGGAGTAGGATAGTGACAATTTGTAACCCCAATGTCTTTTTTGGATGCCAAGAATGTCAGGCGCAAAAGCGCCTTCGTTCGGCAATGTTATTGCTATTTTTGGATGGGTTTTGACCCATTTTGGTGACGCCGTTTGGGGATGAAATTCTCAAAAATTCGTCTTCCCGTGGAGCGGTCCGGCTATGGTAGCCTTCTTAGGGAGTAGGATAGTGAGGATTTGTGACCCCGACATCTGTTTTGCATGCCCGAATGTCAAGTGCAAAAGCACTCTTATCGGACACTTTTAGGGCTTGTTTTGGTGCATTTTTGTGCATTTTTTTGCTATTTTTGAAATTTTTGCTCTATATTCGTCCCTGGGTGGGATGAATTCCTATTTAGTATTCATCCCAGGGTGGGACGAGCGCTAACCAGAGTGCTCATCCCAGGGGGGAATGAGTACAGGCTCAAAATCCTTTTTAAAGGCCAAAACTGAGTTTTGGGCTCATTTGCATTTGTTTTTCTTGGCAATTTGGAGCTCTGAGGAGGAGGAGGTCAATTCTGTGAAGCGAAGCACTGCCAAAATTTTCCTGTGACCATGAGTTCTCATACCGGATCGAGCGGCGGAGCCGAAGCGATACCAGTGAGTACTTGTCCTCTTTATTACTTTGTGTTGCAATTGGAAAATCGCATTTTGCTTATTTCTTATGTTTGTTTGTTTTTGTTGTTGTTTATGGTTAAAAAAAGAAAACCCTAGTCTATGAACACTTAACTGAAAACTTAATTTAACCCTAGTTAAACACAGATCAAAAGTTTAGTTGAAAACTGAACTTAGAAACTTAGTTTAGAACCTAACTTAAAAACTGCGTTGAACCTAAATGAAACCAAAATCTAAACTGTAAGTTAAAAAACGTAGGGTACCACTAAGCGGAAAGCGTAGCGTGAACCCTAGTTGACTATGTTTTTTTGTTTTTTTTTTTTTGTATATCAGTTAGAGTTAAAAACCCTAGATCTGACAAATTATTGTGTTTTTGTTGTTAATTAATCAGTTTAGAGTTTAAAAACCCTAGGGCTGACAAATTAATTTTTTGAATTTTTATTTTTGTTTTTGAATTTATCAGTTAGGATTAGAAACCCTAGGACTGACAAATTAATTTTTTTGAATTTTTGTTTTGTTTTTGAATTTATCAGTTAGGATTAGAAACCCTAGGACTGACAAATTAATTTTTTGAATTTTTGTTTTGTTTTTGAATTTATCAGTTAGGATTAGAAACCCTAGGACTGACAAATTAATTTTTTTGAATTTTTGTTTTGTTTTTGAATTTATCAGTTAGGATTAGAAACCCTAGGACTGACAAATTAATTTTTTTGAATTTTTGTTTTGTTTTTGGCTGTATAGTTTTAATGCATTACTGTATATACATGTTAGGATTGTACAATTTTTCATTGTTTTTAATGTTTTTGTGTTGTTTTCTTTTGTAGGTTGTGAAGAGCCGGTACTGGGTGCCTACTATTTTTATTGAAGCATGTGCGACGCTGACCTTGGCTGACTGGGACTGGCTTGACGCCCTTGGGCTCAAGCAGGTGACTCGACTGGAGCCGATGGTCGGGGATCGGGCCTATCTGATGGCCCTGATCAACCTGTGGGATCCCTAGACTAATACCTTCCATCTCCCAATAGGGGAGATAATGGTGACCTTGGAGGATGTCTATCGGATTCTTCGGATTCCAATAGATGGACTGCCGATCCGGACGATGCCACGGGATCGGAGGACAACAGTACTAATACGTTGTTTTGGGCATGGAGAGGAGTTGGGTGTGGAGAGCCCCATGGAGAGGGCGGAGAGCGATTGCCAGATTGGTGGCATACTGGTGCGATGGTGGCTAGAGAGGGGTGTGTTGGGAATGAGGCATGCATTACTCATGGGCCTCATTTCCAACATGCTGCTCCCCGACTCTTCTGGCATGAGGTTCCTGTGGAACCTGCTAGAGGTGGTGTTCAAGTTGGTGGAGTGTCCGACAGATGCTCTAATGATTATGAGATGGGGATAGACTCTGCTAGCACAGCTCTATGATGAGCTGTACGAGGTCCACTACCGAAAGCGGAAGGGGATCAGTTGTAGCTACTTGTTGCAGTGCTGGGCTTGGCAGCACATAGTAGTGGAGAGGCCGACGGGGCTGCCCTAGATGACATGGGCAAATATGGTAGACCAGGAGATTGGATATGGGGTACTATGGCGGAGGTCAAAGGAGCAGGGGCAGAGTCGATGATGGGCAGGTGTCGTAGGGCACTATGTCGATGCCTTTGCTCGACTTACTCCTGGAGAGGTGTTCTGGCGCCCCTATCGGGACTATCCAGCCTGGCCTGAGGCTGGAGAGTGGCTCCGATGGGTACGGAGGGGCGGTGGCTGATTGGGAGGCATGGGACAGAGCAGGAGTTCTTCCCATACGGTCGGGTGACCCGATAGTTCGGGGTGTGCTAGGGGATGCTTGGTGAGCCCGTGGTCTATCGACATCGAGGGGATGAGAGGACTCTGGACCGACCAGTCGTTGCGCCACTTGGCGAGGATTCAGATATGGTGATTGACGTCCCATATGTGGATGACGTCGGGGCTACTGCTGAGTATGAGCAGTGGTGGACTCTACGGTGATGGCGAGGCGAGGGGCCTCTAGGGGGTGCAGCAGGGGATGAGGGTGCAGAGGCACCAGGAGAGGGTTGGGGAGTTCCACTGGATGATGCAGACTTGGTGGAGGTTGAGGATGTTGGAGGGGAGTTTGGGGTACCAGATCAGCCGGAGATGCAGGACGTCCTAGAGCAGTGGGAGCCAGAGTAGGTTGCTGTCCCGGATTCGCCTATGCCTCAGGCAGGTTCGGAGGATGTGGAGGCAAGACACGGCTTTGAGATAGCATGATTGGAGGACCTGCTATGGAGACGATATGGGGAGCTAGGAGAGGCTTTGTAGGAGAGAGATCTCCTATGGAATCAGCTAGTAGAGCGAGAGAATGCATGGGCTACATCCCATCGATAGGAGGGGGATACCGATGCGGCATGGGAGAGGGATCTCCTGTGGGCATAGCTAGCATAGCGCGATGATGTAGTAGCTTACTACCATCGGTGGGAGGCAGAGTGGGGTCGACGGGAGGCAGAATGGGGTCGATGGGAGTCATATTGGTGGTGGCATCGGCTGGATATGGAGGGAGAGATTATCCGCCTTGGGGGGTGGATACCTGAGCCCCCTAGAGGTGGCTCTTCACATCGGACGAGAGACAGTCGATATCGAGCACTCAAGCATCGTCCCATCGTAGGTGGCTAGATGAGGGAGGCGCTAGTGGGCGTGATGTAGGGGCGAGCAGTCAGTCACCCTGAGAGGTCCCATAGGACCCACACCATGGGGGGTAGTTCCCGTCGCACCGATCCTACGTGATCATGGTGGCCGACGCCCTAGGCTTGGGGGTTTTTGAGTTTTTGGATTTTTGTTGCGGGGTCAGAGGACCGGTTCATTGTAGCCTACGGGCATTTTTGTTATGATATATATACAGATGACTCTTTTTGGTGTTTATGCACTTTTCATGGTTTGTTTTTATGTACATGTTTTTACATTGATGTATGCATATGCTATTATGAATGTGATGTTTCTAATTTGTATGATGTATGCATATGGAATGAATGACATGAGTTGTTGATAACTTGTCGATGCACCATAGACTGTGCAAGATTTGATTGACTTGCTGTACTAATGGGATGACTTTGTGGAATGACTTTGCATGTGAAAACTTTGTTTTTGTATTTTGCATATTTTTTGATGGTGATGTATGGAATGAAATGTACCAGTTGTTTTAAAATGTAGTGTAAGCTTTTTTGAGATTCAGATATTTTAACTAACTAGCCAAGACTGTACATTTATCTCGCAAGACTTTTGAACAAGGTATAAATCCGACTTGAATTTAACCAAGTTATTTCACATCCCTGTGTGTGCAATTGAGTTCGTTTATGTGGTATTTGTCAGGATACCGCCAGTGCTAGATAGGCTATCAACCAAACCTGTACTGAGGATCACCTAATTAGCTCCACTAACTCCGTTGTTGTATTTAGCAAGATTAATCCATGGGACAATCTAAGGTACCATAAGCTAGCTCATCCACATGCAAACATTGGTCTGCACACACGCAAAGCTAATGTGACAGACATATCGTCATGCGGTTAGGATACCACCATTGCTAGGTAGGCTATCCACCAAACCCGTAATGAGGATCACCTAGATGGTTTTTCGAATGCTGAGAATTCCAGAGATTCAAGTTTAGGTTGTGTGTTTGCTCAATGATTTGGGATACTTGCTCGTCTTTATAGTGATGAAAATCACTATTTATTTTTCTCTTTGTTTTTCTTTTTGAGCAAGGATTTTGAATAGTGGTGATAACCACTGTTATTTGATTTTGTATTTTGAGCTTTGTAAGGTTGAGCTTGTGAATGGCCTTGATCCTGTTGGCCTTGGGGATGACTACCCATCCTGTTTAGGGATGTGTAGTACGAATCCTTACGACTTTGGGAACCAAGGGTGATGATGGAGATTATGAAGTAAGGGCATTGATCTTTTAGGCCTTGGGGATGACTACCCATCCTAGTCAGGGACGTGTAGTACGAATCCTTACAACTTTGAGACCAAAGGTGAGTGGAGATGGTTGTGATGATGGTTTGTTGGAATTTTGTTTTTGAATGGCGTTGATCCTTTTAGGTCTTGGGGATGACTACCCATCCTTGGCAAGGACATGTAGTACGAATCCTTACAACTTTGGGGACCAACTATGATTGGGATTTGTGGGAGTGGTGAAAACCACTATTTATTATGGGGAATGGATAGGGAAGAGCTCATCCTTTTTTCAATTCTCAGCATTCTGGAACCATTCGCACAGGGGGATGAATAGGCTAATCTTTCACCTATGGTACCCTAGACTGCTTTGTAGGTTGCTCTTACGTTCACACAACTTAGGAATTATTTTATGTGTTTTAATTTGTGTTGGGATGCTACGTAACAAGGCGTGATCCAAGTAAAACTTTCCCATGTAAAATCCGTTTAACTATGTATAGTTTTTGGCTAGAAATTTAAAGACATCTGAATGACGAAAACCCTATATACATTAGGAGACAACTGACTATGCTAAAAATGGCGATGGTGTTATTCTGGATGTATGCGTTTATGAAAATGGATTTGATGTGGAAAATGATGGAATTGCCAAGTAATGACAGTCTATGGTGCTTTTGACTTGTATGACTTAGCGAAGTATGCAATGTATGGATGCGATGCCTAATGCAACCTATATTTTTGTATTTTGATTTTTACGAGTATGCATGGAATTGAAATGCAATTTTTTTGTTATTTTTGATGTTTTATGAGTATGCATGGAATTGAAATGCAATTTTTTTTGTTATTTTTGATGATTTTATTGTTTTGCATGGAATTGAAATGCAATTTTTTTGTTATTTTTAATGATTTTATTGTTTTTGCATGGAATTGAAATGCCATTTTTTTTTTTTTTTTAATGATTTTATTGTTTTTGTTTGTTTTTGAATATTTATTTTGACCAAGCAGTTATTGTAATACTTGGAGCTTTTGGTTTGACCAAGTGATTATGGAAATCCTTGGAGCTTTTGGATTTGACCAAAGGGTTTATAGATACCTTTGGGGCATTTTTGGGTTGACCAAGCGATTGTGAGAATCCTTGGAGCTTTTGGGTTGACCAAAGGGTTTATAGATACCTTTGGGGCATTTTGGGTTGACCAAGCGATTGTGGGAATCCTTGGAGCTTTTGGGTTGACCAAAGGGTTTATAGATACCTTTGGGGCATTTTGGGTTGACCAAGCGATTGTGAGAATCCTTGGAGCTTTTGGTTGGACTATGGCTCTCTAGATGTGGAATGGCCTCAAATGACCGATGTTCAAGGGTTCTGTTTCCTTGATTCCTTCAAGAGAGGCAAGCCGGTATGTTCCAGGTCCTATTCTACTGTCAATGACATAAGGACCTAACCAGTTTGCCATGAACTTGTCCCGTAGATGGGACGGCAAATTAGAATTCTGCTGGTTCTCTTTTAAGACCAAGTCACCAACCTAAAATTCCCTTAGGTGGACCTTCATGTTGTATGCTTTCTTAAGTCGCTCTTGATAGATACGCAAATGCTCGAGAGCATTAACACGTCGTTCATCGAGCAACGTCAGTTGGTCTAACCGGGCCTACTATGCAGTGTCATCATCGATGAACTCTTGCATTGAAATGCGCAGGGAAGGGATTTCCAACTCAAGAGGCATGACTGCCTCGGAGCCATACACCAGCGAAAATGGAGTTGCCCCAGTGGGCGTCCGGATGCTAGTGCGATAAGCCCATAGGGCAAGCGGGATCTGAATGTGCCAATCCTTATGATTGTCTACGACTGTCTTTTTGAGAATGGCGACTAGCATTTTGTTTGATGCCTCTACTTGCCCATTTGCCTGTGGATAATAGGGTGTTGAAAAACTGTGCTGAATTTTGTACTTTGTGGTCAAAGCACGCACATATTTATTCTTGAATGGTGTCCCATTATCTGATAGGATCTTGGATGGAATACCAAAATGACATATGATGTTATGCAAAATAAACTCCGCAATGCGGGATCCAGTCGTAGAGGTTAGCGAAATTGCTTCCACCCACTTGGTGAAGTACTCTGTGGCCGTTATGATGAATGTGTGATGACCCGACGATGCAGGGGAGATCTTTTCGATTAGATCGAAGCCCCACTACGAAAAAGGCCAAGCCGATTGGATCGGCTGCAAGGCCTGAGAAGGTACGTGTGTCAAATTAGCATGGTGTTGACACTTCACGCACTTCTTCACATATGCGCAACAATCTCGCTCTAAAGATGGCCAATAATAGCCCATGCGAAGAATGCGCTTTGCGATGGCCATACCGCTGAAGTGGCCACCACATGTACCATCGTGTGCTTGGGTGATCGCCCAAGCGGACTCTTGCTGGTCCAAGCAACGGAGGAGGATTCCTTCATAGCTCCGACGATACAAAATGTCTCCTAACAAGACATGCTTTGCCACTTTCTGTTTGAATGATATTTTTGCGGCTTGTGTCAATCCAAGTGGGAGGTTACCTAGCTTGAGGTAATCCCTAATGGGTGTGTACCAATCCTGCTGATCAGAAACCTCGATAGTATGAACGACCAATCCCTCTTGAAGTCCATCCCTAGCAAAAGTTGAGCGGGAAAGAACTTGTAAAAATAGCATTGTGTTGCTATTAAGAGGGGTCGAGGAGAACAAAGACCCCTAGTTGGCTCGAGTCAGACAATCATGGATTCGAGAGAACCTATCCCGAGATGGTTCAATCTGGATCAGGTGGATTCCTGGCATCAGGTCAGAGCTTGCACGCTCCATCATGGATTGCGATAATGTTTTAACCTGAATGGTTGTCATTTCACCATAAGGGTCTTGCGGGATTAGTGACCCCAAGGAGGCCATAGTATCCACAAAATGATTTGATGATCGAGGGAGTGCCTCGATGTCATACCATTCAAGTTGTGCCAGGAATTTGTCCACAAGGGCTTTATAGGCCTGCAGAACTGGACATCTACATTGGAATATCCCCTTGACTTGATTGACAATCAACAACGAATCACCAAAGATGTTTAAACGTTTAATGTTCATGGTGATTGTTGTCTAAAGACCTATGAGCAAGGCTTCGTATTCTGCATTGTTGTTGGTGCACGAGAAGTCTAATTTAAATGACAGAGGCATTGGAGCCCCTTGTGGAGTGAAGAATACAATGCCCGCGCCACCTCCTTGCTCACATTTAGAACCATCGAAGAATAGGGTCATGTCAGCCTGTGACTCAGGCTCATCAAAATTAGGTGATTCTGAAACATGAAAAACCCCATCGTTCGGTAATTCTACGGTCAAAGGCTGATCGTCTTCAAGAGGAGCCTCTGCCAGTTGATCGGCGATGACTTGACCTTTTATGGATTTCTATCCAATGAATTCTATGTCAAACTCCATCAACAACATGATCCATTTCACCGTGCGGCTACTATGATAAGTACGACTCATCATGTATCGCAATGGATTCTCCTTAGACACAACATACATCGTATTGCTGAGCATGTAGTGGCGTAGCTTTTTGGTAGCAAACACCACTGCCAAGCAGAGCTTCTCAACGTATGCATAGTTAAGTTCATAACTGACCAGGGTGTGGCTAAGATAGTATGTAGCCTGTTCTTTGTGTAGTTCATTTTTCTGGGACAGCATGGCGCCCAGTGCCACCTCAGTAGCTGAGATGTATAAATAGAATGACACTCCTGGTCTAGGTGGTGCCAATACTAGCGGTGAAGCCAAGTATTGTTTAATGTCGTCAAAGGCTGACTGGCACTCGTCATCCCAATGAAATGTGACCCCCTTATGCAATAATTTATTCATGGGTCGGCACTTGTCAGATAACTGCGCTATGAAGCGCTTGATCGACGCAACCTTTCCCTGCAGACTCCTGAGCTGCTTGATGGTAGTTGGGGGAAGCATTTCAAGGATTGCCTTGACTTTGTGTGGGTCTACCTCGATCCCTCATTTAGAGACTATGTAACCCAAGAGCTTTCCAGACGTGATGCCAAAGACGCACTTCTTGGGGTTTAGTCTGACCTTATGCTCCATGAGGCGATCGAGGATCTTGCTTAAATCATCGAGATGATCTGGGCGCAAAAGAGATTTGGCCAACAAATCATCCATGTAATCCTCCAAAGTTTTGTGCATGTAATCATGGAAGATGTACGTCATGGCACGTTGGTAGGTGGCATCGACATTTTTAAGGCCAAAAGGCATGACCTTATAGCAAAATGTCCCCCAAGGCATTGTGAACGCCATTTTTAGTTGGTCCTCAGGATTGATACGAATTTGATTGTATCCCGAGAAACCATCCATGAGGGAAAGCATTTCGTGGCCCGCTGTAGCGTCTACCAATGCATCGATGCTCGAAAAGGGAAAATCATCCTTAGGACTCGCTTTATTTAGATCTCAAAAATTAGTGCATATGCGAATCCTCCCATCGGGCTTCTTGACGGGAACCATGTTAGACAACCATGGCGGGTAATCCATGCAGATGACAAACTATGCATCCAACAACTTTTGTAGCTCGTCTTTGACCATTAAGGCCACTGTTGGGTGCATCTTACGTAGTTTTTGCTTTACTGGCTTGACTGTCGGATCAAGCGTTAGATTATGCATGACTAGCTACGGGTCTAGTCCCGGCATGTCTTTGTATGACCATGCAAAAACCTCCTTCTTCTCTTTGAGAAGGGCAATGTAGTCGGCTTGCTCTTCAGGGGATAGACTTACCCCCAGCTTGATGATTTGCAAATTCATTGGATCTGAGCCGATGTCTACGTCAGTCGTCTCCTCGACCGACATGTGGGACCCGTCCTCCAACTGGTGTGGAGTTGGGATCAAATGGATATCGTTTGCTGAATTTAGATCATCGTTTGGAACATCAGGTTCCTCTTCAGCATGGAAGACATCCTGAGTCTGTCCTGGGGTGAAATGGAACATTCCTCCACAAGGCCAGTACTCTGATGGGGATGGTGGTGTGTCAGCATGATCCCAGTCGATAGCATCTAGATCTAGATACAATGACCATGTCGGGTCGGCTGGATCATGGATGGGTGCGGTTAGGTCAATGGAGATCATGTTGATGAAATGATTGTGGTCTCCATTACCATGGGTGTTATAACTCGGACATCCTAGATAATCTGTGTGCTTCGGATCTGGCTCTATGGGCACTGGCACAAATGGATCAGCCCTATGCGTGGAGACGAAGACAGGGTCCACCCTAGGCACTGATGGTTTGATAGGGTCTCCAAGCGGAAGATGCTCTCTGTGTACCTGGAGTGGCGGGTGCAGTAATTGCTATAACTACGTTGGGTTGAGGTGCCACCTATGTCTTGGACCTATGTGCAAATGTTCAAACATGTCATCTATGTCCAAAGGGTATCGTTGTTGCATTTGTCGCATGTGGTTGAGATAGGCCATCTCAGTTTCATCTTTCGAATCACTGTCGGAGATCCAAAAGCCTTCGTTAACTCCAACGACTGCTTGCGACATATGAGGCTCATCTTGTTCGAGCAAATTGATGTGGTCCCATCGAGGTTGTTCCGCTCTCTACGAGGGGACCTGATTCTCTTGAAGTGGCATGTGCTCAAATGGAGCAGCCAATGGGAACATTGTCAGAAAGCTTTCCTGATCATCATTCATGGGATATACTTGCGAATGATTGTTGTCAGATGCGAAAGGATCCCAAGGGGCTACCTCGTACTCCGACTCATCCTCTGAAGACCCTTCTTGGTCTTGTCCATATCCCCCTTGTGGGTGAGTCCTTGAATTTTCTCCTTGTTCGACCGAAGGGAAAGGGTTGTTATGGTCAACAAGGTTGGTTGTTAGCAATGGGAGATAATCTCCCAATGTATAGTTTGTGTTAGGATTGGCATATGGACCTGATGCCAACCCATCCTTGTTGCCTATCCCTAGGCCTTGCATGTTTTCCACCAAGATGTCTAGGGGCAAGGGGTGGTTGAACCCTACTCCTGACTTGTCATACGACATTTGATATCTCGGTTGGCAAAGAACACGCACTCCTTGCTCATACCTACCCAACCCATATCCATGCCAATTGCATTGGCCTAGATATCTTAAAGCAAAATCAGGGTTGGATAGATAGTTGACATCCTCAACAAAGGGCTCTTCATCTTCATCTTCTTGCACACAAATCTCAACGCCATGATCCAGGCCCCCATAAACAAAGTTTGTCTGATTGGGTGGGTAGCCTAAAGGAACCACTGAGCCGATGGGGAGTCGAGGCCTCCCCATGTCTTGCATGGACTTGAGTGTGGGCGTTGCTATAATGTTCCTCACTAGATACTCCCCCAGGCCCATGCTGGCCATTTCAATGGTGACCGTTGGCGGTTGAGGGGAAGCGAATGGGAGTCCTTCCTGAGTCCACTCCATGTGGGGTGAACTAGGCGTCTCGACTTCCATTCTGCTAGGCATCTCTTCTGTCGAGATGGTTGAGACTAGAGGTGGTTCTTCTTCTAAGGGTTTCTTTCCCTTGTCCTTGGATGTGGCCACCGTAGGTGGCATCGTTGTGGAAGGACTGGCGGAAGAAGATGGACCCGACTGAGGACTCGATGGATTAATCATTGGAGATGCCTACGGAATCGGACCTCGTTGAGATGGATTCAACTGAAAATCCAAATGTGTTGATGGAAGGGTCGATTGCGGCATGAATTGCACTCGTATTGCAGTATTTGAAAGGCTCCAAGTCCACTGGGACTACATGCACCTATCCTTCAAATGTGTACTTTAGGCACTAATGCGCTATTGAAGGGACACACTTCATGTCCCGAATCCAAGGCCGGCCTAGCAGGATATTATAAGCCATCTCGCCTTCCAAGATATGGCACAATGTATGAATGGTCTTTTGTCCCACTTGGATAGGTAAGACAATTGTGCCAACTGTCGAGCAGATTGCATCGTTGAATGCTCATAGTGTGTAAGTGGAGGCCACGATATGAGATGCTGGCAACTTCAAATGCTTCAGAGCTGCGGTAGTGATGATATTACTGGACGAGCCAGTGTCCACCAACACTCTCTTATACGGAATCCCGTTGACCCATGTGATAACGTGCAGGGGTGGATCCGCCACATCACCAATCACTATTTTCAATTCATCTTCTCTAAAGGTGATGACTAGTTCTATACATTGTTTTACATGCCCCACAAAATTGTTGAACGAGTTCGCTTCATGGGGCTACAGCTCGATTGCTTTTAAAATCTCCATGAGAGCCTCTCGATGGGGTGCTGATTGTTGAATTAGCTCGTATATGGAGAGCCTAGCCGACGTGGTCCTTAGACTTTGGGTAAGTCTAGTTCAAATCGTGGCCACTGGTCTAGGCGGGGGAAGTTGCGTAGGGTGTTGTTGAGCTTGTGACGTTGATGGAACCTCTCTTGTGGCTGTCGCGAGAGCAGCTCCTGGGTACTTCTTGTTCCTAGTCACTATGCTTATCATCCCCACATATCCCTGCATAGGGCAATTTTGTTGCACCTCATTGACTTGAAGGGGTTTTGTCGATGCCTCATGGGCAGGCAAGGGGTCTCTGAATACTCCCATATGTTGGTTGTTTGGTGCTACGGGGTTGTCCACCACCAATGTCTTGTTGTCAATGAGGTCTTGTACCAAACCTTTGAACTTCCAGCATGCGTTAAGATCATGTCCTTTACGCCTGTGGAACCTATAGTACAAGTCTTCTCTATACCCTTTAGGCTTCGGTGCATTGGGATCTATAGTTTGAATCTCTAGAAGGTTGATCAAATTCGCCACTGACAAGCGGTCAAACAAAGAATCCCTGGACTCTGTGTAAGGGGTAAACTGTCGCCTAGGGCGACGCTACTGATTTTGCTCCCGACCTTTGATTTTCTCTCTCATAGTTGTTGGGAGGCACCGCCTGATAATTAGCCTTTTGAGGTTGTGTTGCTTGTGCAGGCTTAGGGACATTGATGGCAACCTGATTAACCGTAGCAGGTTTTGGTTGCGTGGTCCCTGGTTTAGTGTTCTTTGTCCATTCTTTCTTCTTAGGTTTGGCGATCTCACCATCCTGTATCTTAATCTCCTCAATGACCCTGGCTTGCGCCAGAGCTTCCTCTAAACTGGCATATTGCTGCAGCTGCAATAGCACGAAGATTGATCTCAAACAACTTTTTGAGAACATTTGGGTCAGATCTGACATGGGAGGGAGGTAAGGCAGCTTTGAAAGCAACGTCCTCCATCGGTTCCCGTATGCCACCATGGTCTCTTCCTCATACTGCTTGAGGCTAGCTAGGTCACTCAATGATGCCTTTTTCCTAGTGTTGAAGGCGAAGCATTCGAGGAACGCATCCACCAGCTGATCCAAGTTATTGATGCTATGTTTCGGTAATTGGGTGAACCAATCCGAGGCAGGGCCTATGAATGTGGTTATAAATGTTCTCAACAACAAAGCATCATTGTCCTGAATACCAAAGCACTGGCTCAGGAACCTGGTCACATGCTCCTGGGCATCCTCCTCCCCTCTAAAGAGTGCCAACTGGGGCAGCTTAAAGTGTTTCGGGTATGGAGGTGTCGGCACTGACGGATGCACAGGATGACTACGGAGTTGGCGTAAAGTGGGCTTTTGGGGCCCATAAGTCTTGATCTCCATAGACTCTAAGCGCTCTAACAATGCTTTATATGCATCAGAGGATTTAATTTCTTCCTCCTTAGTTTGCTCCCATTGTGGGTTGCGGGGAGCTTGAGGCCTATTGAGAGGTAGCTGGGTAGCACCCCCTCTACCTTGATAGAGCGTTTCAGCCCTCTCTTCTTCTTGTTCATATTCCTCATAAGCTTCCTGAGGAGTGGCTGGCCGAGACCTATGCACATGGGTAGGTGCCCGCGGAGGGTGCCCATCATTGTTTCGGGGAGTGGCCTCCCGCTCAGGTCTAGGAGGTCTCGGAGGCAATACTTGATAAGGTCGCGTGGACCTCTCTCGTACCAAAGGGTTATGCCTCTCATACACTTCTACTTTATGCGTGCGAGGGTTTGGAACCTTCGCAGGCACATTGTTATGCAATAGTTCGGCTGTCTGACGCTGAATGCGCTCTTTGTTAAGCCGACAAAGATGCTCTAACTGTTCTTGATCTTGCCTAAGCTACGTGATTTGCGCTTGGTGGGCGGCCTTTTTGGCAAATGCCAAGTCACTTTGTTCCATCGTCTCTTGTTTAGGAAGCCTAGATGCCTCTCCTATATGTCTACCTCGGTCGTGGTGATCCGAGACCTCTATGGGTTGCTTTCCTCTGTCGAGGTTAGCTGCATTAACCTGAGGCTGTAGCCTCGATGGGTGATCTTGATAGATGGCAGGCATGGAGGTACATCGCTCCCGCATTATGTACTGCTCTTGAGGAACGTGATAATCTTCCTCGTCCTCTCTTTCATATGCATAAAAGGTGCGGGCAGAATTGTCTTGCCCTGCCTGGAAAGCTTGATACTCTGGACACTGTCTAGTGTTTCTAACAGTAATGCGAGGTAGAGGAGGGATGACGAAATCCTATGGCCCCTCCATTTGGACCCTCTGTTGCTCTAGCACTTCATCACTAGGCCACCCATAACGGGCTTCTAAGGGAGGTCTCCTATCTACATTAAGTGCTACGTGTAGGTTGTCCTCTTGAAAGGGCCTCTGCTGAGTGGGGGTACCTCTCCAAGAGGTGCCTCTATAGTCTTGTTCTATTATGGCATGATGTGGACTCTCTTGTGTGTCAGGCCACCAAGGTGGGATGACCAGGTCCTCAAGACTATATCGGAGGTGACTTGTCCCCCTTGGTGCACTTTCTGCAATGCTTGCCCGTGATTGGGCTCGGCTACGAGTGAACACCATGGTGATGTGCTCCTAAAGACGAGTAGATTTTTATCTTTTTTTAGGATTCTTTACGCTACACTTAATAGAAAGGAAACACACAATCAATGCAGTGGTTATCTCGTTTAAAGATTTAAAAGTGTGCCCTAAAATCTGGTTTTAGTGTGTTATGATGTTGTTTTGAAAGCTTTTTGAAAGAACGTTTAAATGCAAAAATGAGGGCTCTTATGACTCCCAAAAAAATGGTCGCCCCTTCGATATACCGTTGCCAGACCGATATACCAACCTCTCTATATACCCGCCCTTACGTGAGGGAAACTATTGGTACGTGAGAGCAGATGGTACGTGGAACATAGGCGGTACTGAAGGGGGATCACTTTGTTTATGACACCTACCATAGAAGACTTATCCTCATGCACTGGGAATCACCCCCGCTACACTTGGTCAGCTTTCGTCAGGATTTACGTCTAGCAACAGTCACGATCGGGGTAATGTATGCAATATCTCAAGCCAAAGTGATGATGGAATCCACCTTTGGTCTTGCTCAAGGGTTGGGGTTTTACGACCAACTCCTTGTTGTTTCAGTTACCACGTGGTGTGTGGGGTTCCTTTTAAGTTGCATAAATGAAGCACGCAAGCATTCAAACTCTCCTATGCAAGCAAATAACCAGAGAACATAAAGCAAAGAATTGACGAAAGGTGTTTAAAACCTCTACCTCTTCTCTACCCAAGTCGGATGTCTCTGAATGTCTGCTCTGAAATAGTCCAGTGTTGGAAAACTTGGTACCTGTAATCAAAATAACAAGCAACTTTAATCAGAAATTTAATCTTAAAAATCAAGGGACAGAGGTCCCACCGTGATCGCCACTGAAAGCACGAGGATACGGAAACAAAAAGGAATATGCCACAAGAAAAGAACAAGAAAGAACATATGCAAATTGACACAAGATAAAAGCAATATGAAATATGGTAATCTCTTTATTGATATGCTTTGTAAATTGTGTTACAATACGTCTCCTTCCTTTTTAGGGGATAGGAGCGTCAACTATGTTTCTCGTCACAACATCCATGGCCAACAATCCTTCTTCCGCGTGCCCACATGTAAGATGGGCGGACCAAAATGTCACCACCGCTGTTGTATGTGATTATTTGCTCTTTCCTGCTCCTCTACTTTTGGAAACCTGCATTCAAAGAAACAGAAAATATTAGTAGCACCTACGGATGGAATAAAGCATGTATTTCCCAAGGCCTACTGTCAGTGTATGCATGAAAATAATAAAACGACTATCAAATGACCTCTGATTGACCTGAAATTTTTATAGAAGCATAAAAATACTATCAAAGACCACTGCAAAAATAATAGTCTGAAAATTCCTCACAGATCTGTATTCGCTCCAGGGTGGGACGAATAGGACTATGACAATTTGTCAAAAAGCACCCTGTTCAATGTCCTACTTAGGAAGCTCCAAAAGACCTGCAAAGTTGGGGTTAGCTAATTGGGGGTGTTTTGGGAAGACCCAGATGGTCATATTTCTCCAATTTTTCCTCTAGGATCCAGATTTTTCTGGTGCCATCTGCAAGTTAGTGAAGGCGGGAAATAACAAAAACCTGGTCAAAATTGCTCATAATGAAATGAAATTTGAACTGTAACCTATTTAACCTATCTAGAATCAAATGCAAAATAAAAACCAGAGAAATATATCACAGATTTCTAATCATCCTGGGGGGGCGAATAGGACTGTGATAGTTTGGGGAGCGCCCGGGGGCAGGACGCCCACCGTTTGAGGCACTGTTTTGGCACCAATCCACTTGGGATGGGTCCAAAACTGGTTATGGGGTGTTTTCGACAAATTTTGTGAATATTTGTGGTCAAAAATCGGGTTTTGGGTCCGGATTCGCACTTCCAATAGTCACCCAATAACCTCCCTTTCGAATGAGAGATTAAGGATGTAAAAGCACAAATCGCAAGTAGGTATGTAAATTGGCAGCACTTCATTGCTCAAATGCTCCTTCTCTGTATATATTTTGGGTGAGAAAACTCACCAATTTATAGACCTTAGGGTCTCCTTGTTTGAATTGCGCATGCGAGGGCGCCACTTGAGTTAATTGTCCTATTTTCAGAGAAAAGCTAACTCCCTGATTAAAAATATTCTTGCATGAGGTTTCTAAAATAAAGACACTCATCACTAAAGTCTCTCTTCTTGAATAAAAGCTATTCCTCACAATTGCATGGCCTAAAGCCTCAGTTAACTGGCGGAGTTACCGAGGTTTGACTTTTTGCCAGTCAAACTTGCTATTCGCCTCACCCTGGGGCGAATGTTGCTATTCGTCCCTGGGTGGGATGAATGCCAGTTTGTATTCATCCCTGGGTGGGACGAGCAGAGAGCAAGGTGCCAAAAAGGTGCCAAATTGACCTCTGACCTCTAAAACTACTTTTGGAAGTGGTTAGGACCATTGTTTAACCTCTAGGGGCTACCCTAGGGGCTGTTTGTGTCAATGCGATCAGCGCTTGTTGTCACATAATCGGATTGGTGTTGTTTTGGTGTCTACAATATGCTAGATAAATTCTAGTGAATATGTAAACAAAGGAATATTATGTTTTAGTGTATCCACAAAGGATAGTGGTTGGTTGTGCTAGATAGTACCAATATTAAGGATGACTAGCTTCACTAAAGGAACTATGAAGAGCTTCACTAAAGAAACTGTGAAGTAGTCAAAGTGATAATCACTCACATAAAGGGAATTATGGGGAGTGTAACAGGTATCACAATTCTTCCAAATGACTGGAATGAAGATGAATTAACACCTAGTGTACTACCTTGGATGACAAAGGTGAGTATAGGGATGGGTGCTTACTATTACCTAGTATGTTGGCATTGAAAGACTAATGCTAGTATAGAGATGGGTGAACTTAGAACCTTTATGTCTAGTAAAATCATATTGATAGACAAATGTTAGGTGAAGTTATGGGAGTACTATTGAATGATAGGGTACACTTTATAACAACCTTCTGATGAATACAATATTGTAAAAAAAAGAGGGTGAATTTTGGACTATTACAACAACTAGCTTCTTCTCATCAATAGTAAAGAATTCATGTGCAAAAAATGTGTGAGTATCAAATTAGTCTCATTCTTGGTTTCATGGATAATGTGAAACCCTCCAAACCTAGGCTTCTTTAAGAACTATGTCCACATGTCATCTTTCATATGTCTAATGGTGAAGACTTTTAAAATCTAAACAAAAGGTATATGGTTAAAATCCTCTACGGGTAGAGTTGTGTACCATGATTTTCTAATGCAAGTATGGTTGGATAAACATATATTGAGAAAAAATATCCTCTATGAGGATAGTTCTATTCGACCTATGGTCTTGTAAACATTAAAATCTATTTTACTTTTACTTGTGCTTCCTTTACCAACATGTTCTAAGTTGCTCAACTTGAAGTGAACCATTCAATACATACAATATCGAATGAGTCATACACAATATTGAATTACGATGAATATTTTAACAAGGTTATTATATTTATGGTCTAATTTTCTATGTATAATGGTGAAAACTTATTGCCACAACTTCCAAAAAATGTCAACTAATATAAGGTCATCTAACTGCTGAATGAGGGAAACAAATGTGTTAGCTATCAATAAACATAATAAGAAATAATTTGAGACAACATGATGGAAGCAAATATTTTATTCTTAGAGATAATAAATACATGAATGTGGATAACATACTAGAATATAAAGGAGGAGTAATGTTGTAGAATACACATTCAAATACTACATATCTAAAAAAAAACTAGTCAATGCACATGGGCATTAGAAGGTTGATGTGAACATTCTTCACCTACCTCATATGTTAGTGCATTAAGGAGGAAATAAATGAATTTATTTTCAACACCCTCCATAAATTCATTTTTTCTATACCCAAAGATAAATATACATGGCTTATGAGAATTACATCAAAATTTGGATGGTTACAACAAAATTTCTTCAACAAGACTCATATAATAACTTTCAAACCTACAAGGCCTATAATATGAATAAATATAGCTTCATTCAAGTTTTTGGTAAATACGTATGTAATCTAGTATTTTATCCTATAGTACTTAAGATGAATCACCTATTGTTGAATAAGTTATCTGATATAGTGATGGTATACTTCAATGTGCTTAGTCCTTGTATGAAATATTGGATTATTGGTAAGATTAATGATATTATAGGTAGTGTCTAGTGCTATTATAATTTGAAGATAATGTTCCTTAACGATATAATATCTTTGACTAACTCATTATTTGCTATGTATTATGCTTATATTATAGATAATATAACTATACATTGTTTCTTTCTATACAAATATATATGATTAAAACCATATTAAAAAATATATCCTATAGTGGATATCATATCATGTACACAACCTATATAATCTAAATTAAAATATCCCATAAGAAGTACTTTTCCACTAGATGAGTACTCAATGACCATGCTCAATGTGCCATGCACATACCTCAATATCCTCTTTGTAGCTTTCTAATAGGTAAATTTTAGACATTTCATAAGTCTAGATGCAATCCTAATTGCATAATATATCCTTCCATATACTTGTAGAAATTAGAGCAAATACTTTTGCACAATTTTACATTTTCAATCCAACTAATAAGTCCTTGGCATATTTTTTCTAGGAAAGGAAGATACCCTCTATAGTTTTCCATACCTTGAATCCAAGAAAGTAATGAATAATTCTCAAGTATGTCATTTCAAACATATCCCTTAGTCATGACTTCATTTCATTGATGTTGTATAGATTATCATCTAAGATGACGGGTCATCCACATATATTATAGTTAAGAGTATTCCATGGTTAAAGGTATTCATATGTAATTTTGGGTCATAGGGACTACCATTAAATCCTCCAAGTTTTATAATTTATCAATATTCGTATAACAAGCCCTTGGACTTTGTTTCAATCCATAAAGTGACTTCTTTAATCTACATAATAAATGTTCTTCACCGTCTTTCATATATCCTTGTGGATAATTCATATATATTTATTCCTCTATCACATCATTAATAAAATAATTCTTGACACCAATTTGATGAATTTCTCACCTTGAATAAGCTACAAGGGCAAAGACTATCCTGATACTATTATTTTTTGGCTACCAGAAAAAATGATTCTCCATAATAAATTCCTTCCTTTTCAGAGTAACCCTTGGCCACATGTATTTACTTATGTTTTAAACATTCTCATTTTATTTATACTTAGTTTTGTACTTCCATCCACCTCAACATTTACTCCTTAGGCAATTCCAATAACTTCCAAGCCTAATTTTTTATCAAGAATTTGTACTCATCTTGCATGGCTTGTTCCCATACTTTATTTCTTTGTATCTCCTCAAAAGTATGAGGATCATTGGGTTCCATAAATATTTCATTCAAGCACAAATATTAGACTGAATTTTCATCTAAACCTTCTTACTATTGTCATAGATTTCTTGGAGGCTTATTATCTTCTTAGGCAGAGTTTCTTAACCATCAAGATATTTTTTCTTTGAATTATTACTAGTTTTAAAGTCATCAATTTTTATTTTTGGAAGATGATATGGAGGAGTTGAGACATAGCCTTGAATGCCCTTATTAAAATTTGTATTCCTACTAATAAAAATATATTTAGATACAAGATCATAGAGCCTGTATATCTTCCTATAATAATCATAGCCAGTAAAAATATACTTAATGCTCTTACTATCAAAATTCTTAGTTCTTATTTAATCTTAAACATGAACATATGCTTCACAATACTCTAAAATAGTCTAGATTGGGCTTCTTTTCACTTTAATGTTTCTAGTGTGATATTTTTATGGCATGATGTAGATGACCTATTTTAAATGAGTTATTGCATTCACTACTTCTACCTTTATTCTATAGGTAATTTCTTAGACTAAGTCATGTGTCAAGCCATTTCAACCAAAGTTGTATTTTTCATACAATCACTCCACATTTTTGTGAAGTGTATCTATTTATTTTCTCTCTCTAAATTCTATGTCTTTCAAAAAAATTCTTGATGTTGTTATTAACATATTCTCCTCCATTATAAATTCTTATATTTTTTTTCTTTTGTTACATTGATTTTCTAGTAGGGTCTTGAAGATGCAAATATTTTAAACACTTTCTCCTTGGTCTTAAGAAAGTATGTCAATGTATTTATAGAAAAACCATTTGAAAGTTTAATATATATTTTTCTCCCCTAGTGATTGAGGAGTAATAGGTCCACATAATTTACTATGCATAAGCATAAGCAATCATTTTTTCCTTGATGTACACTTTTCAAATGGATCTTTCTATTGGTTTCCAATCATAAAACGTTCACAAATATTTGTGTTTCCTTTGATCCAAGGGAGGCCAAGAACCATATGTTTCTTTAATAATGTAGTTAAAATTTGATAATCGAAGTACCTAAATATTTAGTTTCATAATAAACTAACATAATTATTCATTACCACATAAGTGGCCTTGTGTGCAAGCTTGAAATTATGTTTATATATTCCAATTTCTATTGTTCCTACTAGTATGAATTTCTATTCCTCCATATTTTTTATTAAATATTTGTCTTGTTAAAATTTCAACTTGTATTAATTCTTTATTATATAATTCACTAAGGAAATATTATTTTTCATATATTAAATACTTTAGTAATTTCTAATTTATTATCATTATTATCATTCATGGAAGTAGTGCCAACACCTTCAATACCAAGTGAAGTGTCATCACCTAAAATAAAATTATAGGAGCCATTTTCTTCTCTAAAGGGTAAAAATAGTCCTTGAGATAAGTTATATGCTAGATTACACATGAGTCAATGTACCAAATATTTTTAGAGATTCCACATATAGTAAGAGAAGTGAGTAGAATATTTTTGGAACATTCATCCTATTGGAAATATTTTGATTAGTTCCTTGTTTGAAATATTTGAAAGCCACATGTTTTTCTCTTATAACATCGATATGCTTTATGGCCATCTTTCCCACACTTATAACTAGTTAGCTTAAGTTTATTTATTATTTTATTATTATTATACCTCTAACTGATATTTTTTGTTCCCAATTATGTTGCTTCCTTGCCTATTATGTGGTTTCTTTCCATATGTTTCTTTCATTTTTTGTGTTGGCTTATATTTATTTTATCTCCATTGAATAATAAATACTTTTCTATAGTTATCGATGCATATTTTGTCTTACTAGATTAACCATTAAATTTTTTAAGTTTCTCTTCTTAACATTGTAAGGCCCACATAACTCATCTAATACCATTATGCCTAATTTTTCTATTAGGTTAAGGTTGGATATAAAGTTATGATGTTGTCAGGTAGGCTATCAATTACAAAATCCATAATATCATCATCTTTATATGTTACTTGCATAGTGAAAACTGATTTATTATTATTTTTAATTGGGTGATATGGCCATTCATTCTCTTTATTTCCTCTAGATTAAGATGTGTCAATTATTTCTTTGGATCCATTATTTTATATTTTCTAGTTCTTTCATACATTATAGAATGAATGTACCATACCTATTTTGATGTTTGAATATCTATAACATGAGACATGATTAATGGATCTATCTGCCATTATATGAGTGCACATGCATTTATATCCTTTTAATTTCATTTAAAATGTTTATCTAGATTTATTACCCTATCTTGTGTTTTTAAATCATACAAATATTTTATTTGTAATACTAGTGTCATTTTCATATTTCTTTTTATGCCATATATTTTTTTTGATACCATATAGTTTGTAATTAAACAAATGATTGAAGTAGTTATTAGGAATTATTTCATCATAGTTAATGTGTATGTAAGTTGAGTAACCACTCAACACATTGTATACAAGATCTACAAGAGGATAATGGTATAATCATCCATCATAGCCCATATGAAATGGTATGTGTTATAACAATCCATCACAAGGTTTATGCATGCACTATAGGACATTGGTAGTTGTAGGATAAGTTAGAAGATTGTTATACCATATTTGGAAAATCACTGCATTTAAACACTTATCATTTCATAATCGAAGTTATTGAAACATTACATTATATTCTATCAAAGAAAGGTAAAATCCTCCAATAAGTGAAAAGAGTTTCAACTCTATCAAAGACTAATAAGGTCATAGCTTACAAATAGCAAGAAATTCAATATCTATAGAATAGGATAATAAGAATCTCCTACAAAAGATATTAGTTACACCTAAAAATAATAAATGGGATATACATCATTTAATCTACTCTCAAGAGATTGAAATTCCAAAATATTATCATGAAGAGTAGCAAACTTATCAAATGAATCAAATGTATAGAACATAGGTCTCCATTTTTTTAAGCGAAAAACCCCTTATAGGGCCGCCTTGGTCTGAGAGACCACGAATAGGGGGTTCTATACCATCAAAGTCACCCGAGAATCTCACTCGACCCTACCCACACCAACATTATCAATTCAATTTTGGATGCCCAATTTAGCTTTTCGGTAGGGTGGATATTTGAACCTAGGACCTCGCTTGGAGTATTGCCCTATCCTCTCCAACTCACCTACAACACCTGGGTGCATGGATCTCCATTTCAAGTAAAAAGAGACTCATCATTTGTATATAGATCTCAAAATTCCAATCCAAATGAAAGATCATTTGTGCACTTATATTATGATAAAAACATTAAAACACCCATACAAGAAAAAGTCCAAAGTTTAAACAAATCGATATTAATAAATAGTCAATAAATTTTGGTGTTATTTATTCTGATTAAGGATCCTATAAATTCAAGATCAAGAAGCCCTTGTTTTTGAAAGGAAATGGTCAAGGATAACAAGCAAAATTGCAGGTAGATAATGAAGAATATTGCATAGACATGGAGCTCATCCACAAGTACCTCATGTTAAAAATAATTTTCACAAGCCACAAGCCCATGTACCAATGGAGCTTAACCACAAGCACCTTACACAAAATCAATACAATTTTTTGCTTGTAGTAAGCATGCAAAAAATACATAAATATTTTTGGAATATATTATATTATTTGGTACATTCTAATATACAACCTTGGGTACATATTTATATTAGGAGAGTGTCCCAGATTGGAGTCTGAGTATTTACTTTATGCAATGTAATATATGCACAATTATTATTAGAATTTTTAAAGTATTTAATAATGTAAATATGCATAATAGTCCATGTGCTAATGACTCCATATAGTAGAAAAATGAAGAGTCTCAAGAAGAGTGAAGGTCAGGAGTAATCCATATGAAGAGTCACATCCCATTATATATGTGTATATGTGTGTGTGAGACACAATGTAGAGTGGGAGTGTGTGGAAGTATTATGTATTGGAGATATTTATTCTATTAGGATACTATTTTCGTGAGCATTTATTAATAGAATTTTTATGAGTTTTTGTAAATTTTATTTATGAATTTTATGTTTAAAATATTACCATTAACTTATATTTTTGTGAGTGTATAGTGGTTATGTTGTGAGTATTACATTATTTGATCTAATGTATGTGTCACTTTGTGAAAATGAAATGTGTCAAAAGAGAGAAGTGAGTGAAGAGTCACATTGACATATGGTATGTTGAGAGCTTATCTTAATGAAAAGAATGTGAAAGGTTGTATTTCTTGCATTTGTATGGAAGAGCAACAATTTGAGGACTGAAAAGTCATGTATTTTATTATATTGGAGATAACTCTCCATGGTTGGATCATACCTTGAATATGGAACAATATTAGATAAAGATCTCTCTTTTGTAATATATTTCTATGTCAATCTTTGTGTGTATTCTTATTGTTATGTTGTTATGTTTCAATGCATAATATTATGATCCTGGTTTATGTTTTATTAACATGAAATAGTGTCATGTTCCAACATGGTATTAGAGCTATGGAGGAGTGATTGAAGTTTTTTAGGACAATCATCGACATTCGATGACATGCCCATTTGAAATTAGAGAAAGTAAACTAAAAAAAAAATTAGTTTGGAGGGTGTAAAATTGAGACTTTCTAGGACGTCACCCATCTGAATACTACTCCAGCAAAAAATCTTAACTATGAAGTTTTTTGATGGACTGAAAAACATAAAATCTCCTGGTGAAGTTTGAAGATTTGGTTGTGGTCTGAGAAGGTGTTAAATTAATATAAAAAAAGCAATTTTTTTCTTACCATGTGATCTCATGAATTTAAAAAATAAGGCCCATTTTTTTGTTGAAGGGGATGTATGGTTTTCAACACTAGTGATATATATATAGCTCTTTTTAAAGACAGGATAGTATGAGGATTATAGTATAGGAAGGTGTTTGAAAAAAACAAAAAAACAAAAAGAACCAAAGGGTACATATTTCATCAGAGTGGTGTAGAAAACACATGGTGAACCCGAGTGCGCGGAGGCCATGAGGAGATTAACATTGGATGTCACCAAGTTTAAAATATTGATGGTTGTGCTAGCTCTTTGATTTTATTTGTTGGTACTATCTATGGGAACAAATATCTTACGCATGTTTGAGTCAAAAAATTATTGTTTTAGGCCTTCTATCTAAGAAAGAAACCATCTTCAAGAATATTACTACTTATCTTGCAGAGGAAAATAACCACCCTCACATGATACAACACGCATGCTCGAGCTCTTCCATGATGTTCTCCTTGGAGATAACAATTTTTGTATTGCATTGGCTAGAATTCAGAGATAACGATTGCTGCATTACATTGGCCAGAATTTTGCTGATCAATTTTAGAAGAATCAACTATTTTTGGAGCTTGAGATTCAAGATGAAATCAAAATTTCTTTTTCCTCTTCAAAGGAAATCCCCGTCATCATCGTTGTTAGTGCAGTAAGATTCCATGTGAAATATATGGTTTACAGAAAACCAACAGATGTTATCAGTAGCATAACATCGACTTGATGTGGCAGGGTAGAGACGCCACGATGAGCACGAAGATGTTTTTTTCTTTCGACTATTTCTTTTTTACAAACCAATGAACATTGATGAGCTAGTTAATCTACGCAGTGGATGCATCGCGGATAAAAAACCTACCATCGTTAACCATGGAGACCGCATGGTGGAGGCAAAAATTATTTTTGATAGATTTCCGCTAAAGTTGCAGTCATGGCAATGATATTCAAAATTTTAAAGGTATCAAGTATTATTTTCATTTTAATGTTTTGAAGACAATATCGAGAGATAAGGTATTTTTTAGGAGGAGAAAAATAAATTAAAAAACTAATGAATTTTCTTAGGAGGTATAAAAAAAATTGGATATTTTAAATTGTAAGGAAAAAATAAGAAATAGGTATAAGGAAAAATTAAAAGAGAGTTTTGTTTGAAAGGAAATTTTTATTAGAGATTTGTGTAAAAGGGAAAGATTCTTTTAGGAAGAAATTTGAAATTGTCATTAGGAGGAATTTTTTAAACAAAGGCGAATTTCTTAAGTTTTTTCAAAGTTGAGTTGTTTTTTTAAGTTTCGAGGTAAAATGTTTTCTACCTCAAAGGAAAAATTAAATCAAAGGGGGGAAAGAACAAGAAAAAATACCAAAAAATAAGAAACACAATTTTTTAAAAACATTTGTTCAAGAAGCCAAAGAAGATGAAAAAGATGTGTCGGACAAAGTGTGGAAATATTTACATTCCATTATTGAAGAAGCCAAGAAAGGAGAATATTTATTACTTCAAGAATTCATGCAATAAATCCTTAACGATGCTAATGATATTAATGAAAATTTTATCACCATAGTTGTTGTTTAATGAAAAGCAATATACAAAGGAATAATTACTCTTAATGTTTCCAAAATCAAAGCACAAGGAAACAAGCCATTGATGAAGGATGTTTTTTGTGACACTAATGATTTGAAGCCCATGATGATGGATAAATATTGTGATACTAATGATATTTGTGAGCAAGAAAAATATGCATATTATAATTCCTTTCCAAATGAAAGTGAATTGCACATGGTTTGTGATTGTTCAGAGAGAGCCTATGCCATTGTAATTGATGAGGACATAGACTCAAATGATGATAGAATAGTGATGCTCAAATTTGTATTGAGCAATGTGATGATGGTTTTGGCCATTTTGAGAAGCACACTAGGGGAATTGGTTCTAAATTGATACAAAAAATAGGCGGTAAACAAAAAGGTTTGGGAAATCATGAAGAAGGCATGAAATAGCCATTTGTACCAATAATAATACTATAATGTGAAGATCTTGGGTACCCAAGACATGTGAATCAAAATAATTCAAGCATAAAATTTGTAATAGGTAATAGTGATAACAAATTGGTGACAAAAAATAGATGTGAGCATTATGGTAAATATGGGCATAGGATAGAGAAATGTTGGAATCTCTATTGTTGTAAATTTTTTGGAGGACATAACCATTCACACATGTTTTATCTACAAAAATAAAGAAAAAAATGTAGATTAAAAATGAATTGTGGATGGATTGATATGAATGCTTGGGATAAGATAAAAGGCATGTTGTATGGTTTATTCAAAAGGAAACCAAGTTTGATCACAAGTTTCTAATATATATAGAAAGTGGCACATAGAGAATGAAGATAATTTTGATGAAGGGAGAATGTGTAATCATCAGAAAATGTAAAAGTCTTTTTACCAAATAATGTAATAAAGGGGGGTGTTGTGAGTATTACATTATTTGTTCTAATGTATGTGTCACTTTGTGAAAGTGAAATGTGTCAAAAGAGAGAAGTGATTGAAGAGTCATATCGACATGTGCCATATTGAAACCTTGTCTTAATGACAAGAATGTGAAAAGTCATAGGGGAGAGTAACCGTTTGAGGACTAAAAAGTTATGTATTGTATTATATTGGAGATAAATCTCCATGGTTGGATGATACCTTGACTATGAAACAATAATAGATGAATATCTCTCTTTTGTGATATATTTCTATGTCAATATTTATGTGTGTGTTGTTATTGGGATGTTCGTATTTTTCAATGCATAATATTATGATCCTAGTTTATGTTTTGTTAACATGAAATAGTGTCATTTTCCAATAAGTTAGAAATACAAACCATTAGTGCTAAATAAAACTACAAGCACTTGATATATTATGGTAATGTCCATTATTTATTTGGCCTAACATTCTACAAAATTAAGTTTAAGATTCTCAATAATCTTGTTGTAAAATCATGGATATTGAGGAGGAAAATTAAAATAAATTCATTGTAAATTAGGAGGTGGTTGTAAGTTTTGTTTAGGAGGGATATAATTTAGCCCTATCTATTATACCTATTGATTTTGAGAAGGCATACCGTACATAATTTATTGTGCATGGTTGGTTGGAGGTAGTATTAATCTGAGTATTTTTGTGGGACTAAATGAATATTTTGTACAAGGTTCATATTTAAACCTATTAATATTTTTTGGATTGATAAATGGACTAAAGGAATATTAGAAGTATTGGTTAGACTGGATGTAAGTTGGATCTATACTAGATGCATACTTGTGGGATGTACATTTTATGTATTTGACATTGTAGGATGATTATAGATTTGATGCATGTAAAGTGGGTTGTTTTTTAGGTTTTTTACATCAACTAGTTTTGGGTATAAAGAATTGGCATGGGTTATTATAGGTCCCTAACTAGCCCAATTTAGGTTTACTAAGGTTATCGAATAACTCATTTATTGTCCTAGGTAGTCTACATAGGCATCGTGAAGCCTTAGCTAAATTGGTCAACCATAGATCTCATTAGTTTTAATGATATAAAGCTTGATATGGGGACCTCATCATACTTGTTCCCTAGATGTAACCATATAGTATTTTGTTTGTTTATTTTTCCCTTTATATTTTTTGATGAAATAGAACTATATTTGTCAATCGATGCTCTTTTTATTCCTTTTGATATTTAGATAATGTTTTAATATTCTTGCATCTACAAAATTAGAATCATAGGGTCAAAGCCTAACAAATAAAGATTAAAATATTAAAAAAATAAAATTATCTAAAATTTGTATATTTTGAGTGATTTGTTGATTATGTCAAACAATTTGCTTCTAGAATGTACTTTTTTAGTAAACTATTAATTTAATCGATTTGATTGCAATTTTGAGTAATTCACTTATTATTCCTGTAGTTTGGATGAGCTAAAATAAAAAGAGTGATTTTCTTGAGAAGTCGAGTGAATCACTTGTTTTATCAAGCGATTGACTCTTCTTCCTAGATAGATTTATTTTTAAGATAAAGAGTAATATTCGTGGATCACTTTGAGTTAATTGCTTACTAGAAATAAATTAGATGTATTCCAATATTTATCAAGAAAATTGCTTGATGTATCAAACTTACATAAAATTGATTCAAAATATACCTTATGTGCTTTTGCCGATGGAAAATGCACATTGGAGGTTATATTTGAGTTTGTTTAGATGTTCATCACATTTTTAGAAAAATTAGTTTTTTGATGTTTGATTCAGAGTTACCAACCATAATGTACCTATAAGATACAAGTATAAAAAAATAGATGAAATGATTAAGCAAAACTAGTTTTAGTTCTAAAAGTCACTTGAAACACTTAGATTTTAGCCTTTTTAAAAGTAGTGGAAAATTTAGTGATTTGTCGTCAAGTCAAGAAATTTGCTTTTTGATTTAAGCTAATTGATTGCTTTTGTAGAAAAATCTGAACTTTGATTAAAACTAAGCAAATTACTCACTTTAAAAAGAGAATTTCTTATGGAGTTAAGCTTGGCAAAAATTTTCCAATTTTAAGTCAATCAGTTTGTCCATAATAGATGCATTTCTGTCTGAAAATGAAGAAAATTATATAAAAATAAGGTTTATCCCATCAAGAATGATAGAAAATATGTTGATTCAAAGTATTGGAATGACTTATGTTTTAGTTAATGTGTCCTAAAATCCAAGTTTCAACAAGGTTTGATGGGTTTACCATAAGCTTTCATTGACCTTTGTATTAAGGTTTTCTCCTTTCTTTCCTCATTTGGATATAATCGAAACTAACTAGTTTACCTAAACTAAAGTGCACACATGAAAGTAAATACTAAAATTGGAATGCATAGTTAAAAAATACGTGTTGTGGCTGATCCACAACGTACCCCAAAATTGGGGACCCACCTTTTTTGCATGTGTTCCAAGAAGACTGAATAGGCCCATAGGATAAATATCAAGAAAAAATAGCAAAATACCACAAGGAGGAAAAGTGTCATGATATCGCGACATGTTGCACCATTGTGGCCAAAAAAGAAAAAGTGTCATGATATCGCGACATGTTGCACCATCGCGGCCAAAAGAGAAAAAGTGTCATGATATCGTGACATGTTGCACCATCGCGACCAAAAGAGAAAAGGTGTCACGATATCGCGACATGTTGCACCATCATAGCCAAAAAAGAAAAAGTGTCGCGATATTGTGACATGTTGCACCATCGTAGCCAAAAAAGAAAAAGTGTCACGATATCGCAACATGTTGCACCGTCGCGGTCAGAGGAGAAAAAGCATCACGATATCGCGACATGTTGCATTTTCACGATTCAAAGCATAGAGAGAGAGAAAAGAGAAAAAGTGTCGCGATATCACGACATGTTGCATTTTTGTGACCAAACAAGACAAGAAAGAACAAGAAAAGAAAAGTGTCGCGATATCGCGACATGTTGCATTTTTATGGTCGTACAGGAAAAAGTGTTGCGATATCACGACATGTTGCATTTTCGTGATTCAAAGCAAAGAGAAAGAGCTAGAAATAAAAAGTGTCGCGATATTGCGACATGTTGCATTTTTGTGACCAAACAAGACAAGAAAGAACAAGAAAAGAAAAGTGTCGCGATATCGCGACATGTTGCATTTTCATGGCCAAATAGGAAAATGTGTCACGATATCACGACACGTTGCACCATCACGGACAAAAGAGAAAAAGTGTCATGATATCGTGACATGTGTTTTCGTGGCCGTATAGGAGAAAGTGTCACGATATCATGACATGTTGCATTTTTGTGATTCAAAAGCAACAAAATACGAAGGGGCCAAAAGTGTCGCGATATCGTGACATGTTACATTTTCATGGCTAAAAGCAAAAGAAGACAGAAGGGGCCAAAATTTTTGCGATATCACATGTTACATTTTCGTGATTCAAAAGGGGCAACCAAACAGAGAAACAAGAAGTGTCGCGATATTGTGACATGTTCCATTTTTGCCAAGGTAACAGACCTGCATAGTAACATGGACGTAAGGACAAAATCCAATGAATAAGACAAAGTGTTACACAAGGAATATTTTAGGATTTGAAATCATTTAAGATGGTCGTTACACACGGAGGGAAACAGACGCAAGTGTAGCGAAGGGCCACAAAATGGAAATCAAAGCACACACATAGAAGGGAAGGTGAAAAGAACAGTCAAAGAAGGTGAAATGAGCAGCCATCAAAAAACAAAACGAACCATCATGGAAGAAGAAACAATGTTTTCAGAAGTTTAAATATGCCATTCAAAGAGGCTAGACAAGGGGGGTCGAAAACCGCTGCAAGCAAAGTTGCAGATCTGAAGGCGAGGAAGCCATTCTAGATCTGTTTGAGTTGTTTCTCTTCCACAGACTGGTTTGAAAAAACCATAAATTTTGCTATAATAACATGACATATTTTTAATGCAGAAGTGTTCATAAATTTGCATCTTGTGGGCAAGAAAGAAGGAAATCCTCTTTGCATGCTATGTATTTAATGTTTATTCTTCCATTTTTTTCATATTTTGAATTTATAGATAATGTTAAATGCCATTGTTTTGGGTTACATTAGGCAAATATTTGAAATCTGAATTTTATTTCGTACCCTAGGAACCAGCACTTAGTCTATGGGGATTGTGCATGTTTTGCAAGTCCAATAGGTTAGGTTGCATGCATGGAGACCTCACATCTTCGGTTTTGTTAGAACAGGATAGCATCATACTGAGTGCATTTCATTTTTAGTTTTTTTTGCATTTCATTGTCATTTTCTGCAGTTTATTTTTTTTAGAAAGTTTAACTTATTTAAAATAAACATTTAAAATTTACAAAATCCAAAAAAAAAATAATGAACAATCACTAAAGTTTCATGATGAAATAAATCAGTATGGCCCCTTGTTTACAGTTACTTGCAATCACTAAGGTGTTCCAAGCATTTAAATTGAATATCTTTATTGGAGATTACTAATACATAGTTTGCAAATGCTAATACAACGGAGACCTTGGAGAAGTTGTTTGTTTAACTTCTTTGCAAGAGGGGATTTGGAACCCAAATCCTAAATGAGAGTATACTTTCACAACTGGGTGAAAATACCACTCAACAGATTGGCACTAGAAGGAGGGCCTGAATTGTTTTATTTTAGAATGATTTAAATGCTATAGGGATTTAAATTTGGAATATTTCATGCCCTATTGATTATAATCTTTAGCCCTCTTTTAACAATACAGCCTTGTAGTGTTAAAATGAGGACATGAATTGCTATGCTTTGTCCTAACGCTTTTTGATTGTTCATACAAGAATAAGATGTCTTGAATAAGGTGTTTTGATTGTGCATTGTTTTAGAATATTGCTTTGTCATAATTCCTTCTTTCATTCACGACTAACAAATTGATTTTTCTTCGAATTTCATTAATTACAGGAAAATTAAAATAAATTCATTGTAAATTAGGAGGTGGTTGCAATTTTTGTTTAGGAGGGATATAATTTAGCCCTATCTATTATACCTATTGATTTTGAGAAGGCATACCGTACATAATTTATTGTGCATGGTTGGTTGGAGGTAGTGTTAATCTATGAGTATTTTTGTGGGACTAAAGAAATATTTTTTACAAGGTTCATATTTAAACCTATTAATATTTTTTGGATTGATAAATGGACTAAAGGAATATTAGAAGTATTGGTTAGACTGGATGTAAGTTGGATCTATAATAGATGCATACTTGTGGGATGTACATTTTATGTATTTGACATTGTAGGATGATTATAGATTTGATGCATGTAAAGTGGGTTGTTTGTTAGGTTATTTACATCAACTAGTTTTGGGTATAAAGAATTGGCATGGGTTATTATAGGTCCCTAACTAGCCCAATTTAGGTTTACTAAGGTTATCGAATAACTCATTTATTGTCCTAGGTAGTCTACATAGGCATCGTGAAGCCTTAGCTAAATTGGTCAACCATAGATCTCATTAGTTTTAATGATATAAAGCTTGATATGGGGACCTCATCATACTTGTTCCCTAGATGTAACCATATAGTGTTTTGTTTGTTTATTTTTCCCTTTATATTTTTTGATGAAATAGAACTATATTTGTCAATCGATGCTCTTTTTATTCCTTTCGATATTTATATAATGTTTTAATATTCTTGCATCTACAAAATTAGAATCATAGGGTCAAAGCCTAACAAATAAAGATTAAAATATTAAAAAAATAAAATTATCTAAAATTTGTATATTTTGAGTGATTTGCTGATTATGTCAAACAATTTGCTTCTAGAATGTAATTTTTTAGTAAACTATTAATTTAATCGATTTGATTGCAATTTTGAGTAATTCACTTATTATTCATGTGGTTTGGATGAGCTAAAATAAAATGAGCGATTTGCTTGAGAAGTCGAGTGAATCACTTGTTTTATCAAGCGATTGACTCTTCTTACTAGATAGATTTTTTTTTAAGATAAAGAGTAATCTTCATGGATCACTTTGAGTTAATTGCTTACTAGAAATAAATTAGATGTATTCCAATATTTATCAGGAAAATTTCTTGATGTATCAAACTTACATAAAATTGATTCAAAATATACCTTAAGTGCTTTTGCCCATGGAAAATGCACATTGGAGGTTATATTTGAGTTTTTTTAGATGTTCATCACATTTTTAGAAAAATTAGTTTTTTGATGTTTGATTCAGAGTTACCAACGATAATGTACCTATAAGATACAAGTATAAAAAAATAGATGAAATGTTTAAGCAAATCTAGATTTAGTTCTAAAAGTCACTTGAAACACTTAGATTTTAGCCTTTTTAAAAGTAGTGGAAAATTTAGTGATTTGTCGTCAAGTCAAGAAATTTGCTTTTTGATTTAAGCTAATTGATTGCTTTTGTAGAAAAATCTGAACTTTGATTAAAACTAAGCAAATTACTCACTTTAACAAGAGAATTTCTTATGGAGTTAAACTTGGCAAAAATTGTCCAATTTTAAGTCAATCAGTTTGTCCATAATAGATGCATTTTTGTCTAAAAATGAAGAAAATTATATAAAAATAAGGTTTATCCCATCAAGAATGATAGAAAATATGTTGATTCAAAGTATTGGAATGACTTATGTTTTAGTTAATGTGTCCTAAAATCCAAGTTTCAACAAGGTTTGATGGGTTGACCATAATATTTCCTTGACCTTTGTATTAAGGTTTTCTCCTTTCTTTCCTCATTTGGATCTAATCGAAACTAACTAGTTTACCTAAACTAAAGTGCACACATGAAAGTAAATACTAAAATTGGAATGCATAGTTAAAAAATACGTGTTGTGGCTGCTCCACAACGTACCCCAAAATTGGGGACCCACCTTTTTTGCATGTGTTCCAAGAAGACCGAAGTGGCCCATAGGCTAAAGATCAAGGAAAAAAGCAAAATACCACAAGGAAAAGTGTCACGATATCGCGACATGTTGCACCATCACGGCCAAAATATAAAAAGTGTCGCGATATCGCGACATGTTGCACCATCGCGGCAAAAATAGAAAAAGTGTCACGATATCGCGACATGTTGCACCATCACGGCCAAAAGAGAAAAAGTGTCGCGATATCGCGACATGTTGCACCATCACGGCCAAAATAGAAAAAGTGTCACGATATCGCGACATGTTGCACCATCGCAGCCAAAAAAGAAAAAGTGTCGCGATATCGCGACATGTTGCATTTTCACGGCCAAAGGAGAAAAAGTGTCGCGATATCGCGACATGTTGCATTTTCGTGATTCAAAGCATAGAAAGAGGCAAAAGAGAAAAAGTGTCACGATATCGCGACATGTTGCATTTTCACGACCAAACAAGAAAAGAAAGAACAAGAAAGAAAAGTGTCGCGATATCGCGACATGTTGCATTTTGCGGTCATAAAGAGAAAAAGTGTCGCGATATCGCGACATGTTGCATTTTCGCGATTCAAAGCAAAGAGAAAGAGCTAGAAAGAAAAAGTGTCGCGATATCGCGACATGTTGCATTTTCGCGACCAAACAAGACAAGAAAGAACAAGAAAAGAAAAGTGTCGCGATATCGCGACATGTTGCATTTTCATGGCCAAACGAGAAAAAGTGTCGCGATATCGCGACATGTTGCATTTTCACGGCCAAAAGAGAAAAAGTGTCGCGATATCGTGACATGTTGCATTTTCACGGCCAAAGAGCAAACAAAAAAAAAGTGTCATGATATCGCGACATGTTGCATTTTCGCATTAAAAGCAACAAAATATGGAAGAAGAAAAGTGTCGCGATATCGCGACATGTTACATTTTCGTGGCTAAAAGCAACAAAAGACAGAAGGGGCAAAAAGTGTCACGATATCGTGACATGTTACATTTTTGCGATTCAAAAGGCAGCCAAGAAGAGAAAAGAGGAAGTGTCACGATATCGTGACATGTTCCAGTTTTGCCAAGGTAACGGACCTGCATAGTGACGTGGACATAAGGACAAAATCTAATGAATAAGACAAAGCGTTACATGATCATTTAAGATGGTCGTTACACATGGAGGGAAATGGATGCAAGCCCATGTGGAGAAATGCAACGAAGGGCCACAAAATGGAAACCAAAGCACACGCATAGAAGGGAAGGTGAAACTAATAGTCAGAGAAGGTGAAACGAGCAGCCATCAGAAAATGAAACGAACCGTCATGGAAGGAGAAACAATGTTTTTAGAAGTTTAAATACGCCATTCAAAGAGGCCAGAAAGGGGGTTGGAAACCGCTGCAAGCAGAGTTGCAGAGTTGAAGGCGAGAAAGCCATTCTGGACCTGTTTGAGTTGTTTCTCTTCCATAGACTGGTTTGGAAAAACTAGAAATTTTGCTATTGTAAAATGACATATTTTTAATGCAGAAGTGTTCAGAAATTTGCATCTTGTGGGCAAGAAAGAAGGAGATTTTCTTTGCATGCTATGGATTTAATGTTTATTCTTTCATTTTTTCAGATTTCGAATTTATAGATAATGTTAAATGCCATTTTTTTGGGTTACATTAGGCGAATATTTGAAATCTGAAATTTTATTTCGTACCCTAGGAACCAACACTTAGTCTATGGGGATTGTGCATGTTTTGCAAGTCCAATAGGTTAGGTTGCATGCATGGAGACCTCACATCTTCGGTTTTGTCGGAACAGGATAGCATCATACTGAGTGCATTTTATTTTCAGTTTTTTTGCATTTCATTTTCATTTTCTGCATTTTATTTTTTCCAGAAATTTTAACTTATTTAAAATAAACATTTAAAAATTACAAAATCCAAAAAAAACAATGAACAATCACTAAAGTTTCATGATGAAATAAACCAACATTGCCCCTTGTTTACAGTTACTTGCAATCACTAAGGTGTTCCAAGCATTTAAATTGAATATCTTTATTTGAGATTACTAATACACATTTGCAAATGCTAATACAACGGAGACCTTGGAGAAGTTGTTTGTTTAACTTCTTTGCAAGAGGGGATTTGGAACCCAAATCCTAAAGGAGAGTGTACTTTCACAACTGGGTGAAAATACCACTCAACAGATTGGCGCTAGAAGGAGGGCCTAAATCGGTTTATTTCAGTGTGATTTAAATGCTATAGGGATTTAAATTTTGAATATTTCATGCCCTATTGATTATTATCTTTAGCCCTCTTTTAACAATACAACCTTGTAGTGTTAAAATGAGGACATGAATTGCTATGCATTGTCCTAACGCTTTTTGATTGTTCATACAGGAATAAGATGTTTTGAATAAGGTGTTTTGATTGTGCATTGTTTTAGAATATTGCTTTGTCATGGTTCCTTCTTTCATTCACGACTAACAAATTGATTTTGAAGTTATTCTTTGAATTTCATTAATTGCAGGATTTTCTGTGTGTCGCAGGTTTTCTTTGAGGTACTGAGAGTTTTGTCAGGTTCTTGTAGGGTTATCATCATCGATTTTGAATCAAATGGCCCAACCTCCACCACCTCCTTGGTACGGAGCCCATAACATTCCTTTGAATATTGCAGGGGATATTCACGAGATCCCTAGGAATATAGAGAGATTTTTGCCCAAATACAAACCGGATGGCCCAAGGACCGCAGAAGAACATATTCAGGCCTATAGGGATGTTTTGATAAGATTGCACGTTCAACATGAAGATGTGGCTTGTAGACTCTTCCCCATGAGCCTAGACCAAGTGGCTTACGAATGGTATATTTGCTTACCTTCTGGTTCCATTACGTCATGGACGCAAATGGAGGATGCTTTTGTCAACCAATTCAGGTCACCATTAGATCCCACAATCATCTATAATCAGTTCATTACATGCAAAAGAGGCCAGGGTGAGCCAATCCGAACTTTTAATCAGAGATTTTAGAAGTGCTATAATAGAGCAATTCGACATTTTGCCATTGATCCCACAGTAGCTTTGCAAATATATTTTGGGGCATTGGATCCTATGATGGCA
Organism: Wollemia nobilis; assembly: GCA_028583015.1. Lineage (NCBI taxonomy): Eukaryota > Viridiplantae > Streptophyta > Pinopsida > Araucariales > Araucariaceae > Wollemia > Wollemia nobilis. The sequence goes on along the minus strand of JAQPPZ010016040.1, from coordinate 2,596,100 downwards.
ATGTTTGCAAGGCAAAATCCTCAAGTTACCATGCTTGCTCTAGCCTACAATGAAGCTATGACCATTGAACAACAAATGACACCACAGAGTTATGGGTTTTCCCAGATGCCTATGGTAGGACAATATGGTCCATATGGTCAAGCTCCTATGATGAATCAGATCATGGCACCACAAATATCAGGCATAAATGCTTTGCCTTATCAACAACCATATTCATCAACACCCGCTTACGCACCCATTCCAATTCAACCAATCACATCCATTCCCCCCATTCCTTCATTTTTGCAAAATAGTCAGCAGACTATGCAAGGAGCCAGTCCGGTTAATTCTCAGGCTATAGTTCCTTTCCCCAATCCAATTCCGATTCAAAGTGTGAATCCCTATGCAAATCAAGTGGCTCAAAATCCAACTCAAATGTTAAGTCAAGATCTCACCAATTACGCAAATCCTATTGGAACTAGCAATAACATAGCTCAACCAAAAGAGATTTATTCAGAGGTTGAAGAACTCAAAAAGATGATTCACAAATTGAGTAATGATTTGGTTCAAAAATAGAAGTATGAATCCCATGCCCCTCACCCAAATCAAAATTTCAACAATAGAGGGAGAAAGTGGAATACGAAGCCAAACAATGGGGGTGTGCCTTCCCCTATTGCTAATCGGATAGATACTTCTGCAGGACCAAGTCACTCTAGTTCCATTCTTAATATTTCTGATTTTGCATGGGAAAAGGGGTGTAGATTGCATAATACAAAGGAGCATAATGAAAGGAATTGTCCCGAAATGGCTAGGTATACCCATTGTCTCCAAGCTCAAGTGGATGATTTGGAACTTGTGCCAAATGAGGGTCCACCCCAACATCAACAAGGAGAGGACAACATTTTGGTGGTGGAAACTCTATATCGTCAAGAGAGTGAGAATGAGGAAGGTGAAGATGAATGGGATGAGAAACATGTTGATGAATCAGAAGATGAAGAAGAAGTACTTGAGCGTCACAACTTGAACTTGGAGGATGATTACTATGATTCGTGGAAGAAATGGGAAGAATATTATCAATCTAAATCTTCTAATAAACTTGTTGTGCCAATTAATATGCAGGATAACTCAATTGCTTCCTCACATGAGGATACTATAAATCCTATACAATTTGAGAAAGTTTTGGAAGAGGAATTAGAATCTCATCAAATTTTGGAACATGATAAGGATTCTACAACCATGAATCAAGAAAGAGATTCATTTGCTTTAGATTCCTTTGGAGGAAAAGAAATGGAAAATCTTGACCCACTTACTTGTGCTACAATGATTATGCCATTTCAAAATGAGAAAATTACAAAACCTGAATCATTTGGGTTTGATATCATTGATGATCCAATTGAAAATCTCACGTTACCCAAAACAACCCAAGTGATTGATCATGGAAATGTGTTAGTCAACCCACCCCTAGATAGACAAGACTTATGGTTTGAAAGGGATGGACATATTTTCAATTGGGTACCTAAGTTTGGTGCCTTTGATAAACAAGTCATGGAGAAAGAACAAGTGCTACATGATGATGAATGTCATGAGAGAAAAGAGGAATTTTCAAATCCTCTTCAAGTAAGGTCAAATGAAAGCATGCCAAAGGTAAAATCTCACCGTTTTGGTTTCACCATGCAAAATTCGAATGAAGGTTTGCCTAATGAATGGTTTGATTCAAATATTATTAATGTTATGGCTTTATTGAATGAAAATGAAAGCTTATTTCTACACCATGAATCAAAGTGCGGAATGGACATCTTAAAGAATAGACATAAAAGAATTGAACATCAATCATTGTCTAATCAATTTGAAAACTTGAAGCTCCACCATAGGATTATTAATGAAACTAAATCAAATTGGTATGGTGAGAGGGGCAAGTGGAGGTTTGTTTCTTTGTTTGGTTTGATCTTGTTTTTGTTGGATTCCTGCAAAACTTGGTATGCGTATCACGTCATATGTCTTTTAAAGAATTCTAATCAGGTTTGGGATCCGGGAAAATGATAATCCAAACTTTTTGTACATTTGTATATACTTTTGGTTTTCGTGTTTTGGTTTCGGAATGGATCTCATTTTGGTTTTAAGTTTTGTGTGTTGGTCCTTTGGACATTTTTGGTTTGTCAACTTAGGTCCTTATGAATGTTGACTAAGACTTGGAGAATATGAAACATCGGAATTGTATTGCAGAAAGCTCCACGAATATTGCAAACACATTAAAGAATATCGTTTGGAACTTGTGATGCATGAAGTTGTCAGTTTTACACATTATGGTAAAGTAGGTGATATATACTCCATCCGCATTTCAAAAGGAGCAATGCATTCATATCTCATATTACATTCCGCATTGCATATACATTTCATCTCGAGTTGCATCTTCATTTCATGTACAATCATTGAAAAGGTGTCGAATCCTCTTAGGGTTATTACATAACATATATTAAAAGGATCCTAAGGTTGGGAACTGATGCCCGAACTATCTTGAACCAAGCACGTTCTACGCATATTAAAGAGAATCTTGAGCAAAATGGTCAAAACCATACTTGGAAGAAAAGGTGAGGCGAAAGGAATATTTCGTGTCTGTCCTATCATGCAACATAATCCTTAAAACAATGGTTTTTACCACTCCCATAATGCTTAAAGCCTAAAATCAGAGTAGTAAGGATAGGGTTAAATCCTCATCGAACTTAGGTTGAGGATCCAATTCCCCAAAGCTCTGATTTGACCTTCATGGAGTAGTAAGGATAGGGTCTAATTCTCATCTCGCTTAGGTTGAGAATCTGATTCCCCAAAGCTTCTATTTTGCCCATTCAAGAACTTGAAATTCCAAAGAAAATATTTTTCATTTCTTTATTAATATTGGATTGGAAGGATCATACTACATGTCCCTTGCAAGGATGGGTAGTCATCCCCAAGGTCCAAGAAATCAAAAGTAGAGCCAAATCATGGATTATGGGGTTAATCTCCACCGGGGCTATAGACGCCTGGCTGGCAGTGGAGTATGCTCATGCGTGGCAACATGTCTTGTCTAAAAGCAAGACCACTGACTGCTCAAACGGACAGGCTAGCTTGACAGTTTCATCCATAACGAGGTTAAATCATTTTGTTCAAGATGAGGTAATGAACTCCAGATCGGAGTAGTAAGGATAGGGTTAAATTCCCATCTCGCTTAGGTTGGGAATCCTATTCCCCAAAGCTCTGATTTCACTTACACTTGCACATGGGTTCAAGATGGTAGTGACACATAACCAACTTTGGGATCTAGTAAATTAATTCAGTATACATATATTTGGTCCTAAGAGGGTTTGACAGTTTTAATATGTTTGTTCATGATACTAGAAGGTTTGAGCCTTTGCAAAGCAGGTTGTTATATCTCTAGCATCTTCATCATACATCAAATCCTGCACAAATCATTCATAGCCTTGCATACGAATCATAAGTGAAACTGACAATGGAATGTTGATCAATTTCAAATGATAGGGAATGAAGCACATTGCACACACCGAGTTGATGCTTAATAATTCTAATGCTTCATGTATTTCTCGTCTAGTTTCATTCTTGGGATATTTTCTGACGCTTGTATTTGAGTCTATGTTTTTTCTTTTCAGGTTGAGTTCTCACCGAAATGCTCAGGAGCATTTCCTAGCAGAGTCACCATTTGTTGTGGCTGCTCCACAACGTACCCCAAAATTGGGGACCCACCTTTTTTGCATGTGTTCCAAGAAGACTGAAGTGGCCCATAGGCTAAAGATCAAGGAAAAAAGCAAAATACCACAAGGAGAAAAAGTGTCGCGATATCGCGACATGTTGCAGTTTCATGGCCAAAATAGAAAAAGTGTCGCGATATCGCGACATGTTGCACCATCACGGCCAAAATAGAAAAAGTGTCATGATATCGCGACATGTTGCACCATCGCAACCAAAATAGAAAAAGTGTCGCGATATCGCGACATGTTGCACCATCGCGGCCAAAAGAGAAAAAGTGTCGCGATATCGTGACAAAAAAAGAAAAAGTGTCGCGATATCGCGACATGTTGCATTGTCACGGTCATAGGAGAAAAAGTGTCGCGATATCGCGACATGTTGCATTTTCGCGATTCAAAGCATAGAGAGAGGCAAAAGAGAAAAAGTGTCACGATATCGCGACATGTTGCATTTTCGTGACCAAATAAGAAAATAAAGAACAAGAAAAGAAAAGTGTCGCGATATCGCGACATGTTGCATTTTCACGGCTACAGAGAAAAAGTGTCGCGATATCGCGACATGTTGCATTTTCATGATTCAAAGCAAAGAGAAAGAGCTAGAAAGAAAAAGTGTCGCGATATCGCGACATGTTGCATTTTTGCGACCAAACAAGAAAAGAAAGAACAAGAAAAAAAAGTGTCGCGATATCGCGACATGTTGCATTTTCACGGCAAAACAGAGAAAAAGTGTCGCGATATCGCGACATGTTGCATTTTCGCGGCCAAAAGACAAAAAGTGTCGCGATATCGCGACATGTTGCATTTTTTCAGGCCAAAAGAGAAAAAGTGTCACGATATCGCGACATGTTGCATTTTCGTGGCCGTATAGAAGGAGGAAAAAGTGTCACGATATCGCGACATGTTGTGCTTTCACGATTCAAAAGCAACAAAAGATGAAAGAGAAAAAGTGTCGCGATATCGTGACATGTTACATTTTCATGGCTAAAAGAAACAGAAGACAGAAGGGGCAAAAAGTGTCACGATATCGCGACATGTTACATTTTCATGATTCAAAAGGGGCAACAAAAGAGAGAAAGGAGGCAAGAAGTGTCACGATATCGCGACATGTTCCAGTTTTGCCAAGGTAACGGACCTGCATAGTGACGTGGACATAAGGACAAAATCTAATGAATAAGACAAAGCGTTACATGATCATTTAAGATGGTCGTTACACACGGAGGGAAACAGATGCAAGCCCATGTGGAGAAATGCAGCGAAGGGCCACAAAATGGAAACCAAAGCACACGCATACAAGGGAAGGTGAAACGAACAATCAGAGAAGGTGAAACGAGCAGCCATCGAAAAATGAAACGAACCGTCATGGAAGGAGAAACAATGTTTTCAGAAGTTTAAATACGCCATTCAAAGAGGCCAAAAAGGGGGGGTTGAAAACCGCTGCAAGTAGAGTTGCAGAGCTGAAGGCGAGAAAGCCATTCTGGACCTGTTTGAGTTGTTTCTCTTCCACAGACTGGTTTGGAAAAACCAAAAATTTCTGCTATTGTAAAATGACATATTTTTAATGCAGAAGTGTTCAGAAATTTGCATCTTGTGGGCAAGAAAGAAGGAGATTTTCTTTGCATGCTATGGATTTAATGTTTATTCTTTCATTTTTTAGATTTTGAATTTATAGATAATGTTAAATGCCATTTTTTTGGGTTACATTAGGCGAATATTTGAAATCTGAAATTTTATTTCGTACCCTAGGAACCAACACTTAGTCTATGGGGATTGTGCATGTTTTGCAAGTCCAATAGGTTAGGTTGCATGCATGGAGACCTCACATCTTCGGTTTTGTCGGAACAGGATAGCATCATACTGAGTGCATTTTATTTTCAGTTTTTTCTGCATTTCATTTTCATTTTCTGCATTTTATTTTTTCCAGAAAGTTTAACTTATTTAAAATAAACATTTAAAAATTACAAAATCCAAAAAAAAAACAATGAACAATCACTAAAGTTTCATGATGAAATAAACCAACATTGCCCCTTGTTTACAGTTACTTGCAATCACTAAGGTGTTCCAAGCATTTAAATTGAATATCTTTATTTGAGATTACTAATACACAGTTTGCAAATGCTAATACAACGGAGACCTTGGAGAAGTTGTTTGTTTAACTTCTTTGCAAGAGGGGATTTGGAACCCAAATCCTAAAGGAGAGTGTACTTTCACAACTGGGTGAAAATACCACTCAAAAATACGTAAAGAAAAAATTAGAAAGTAAATGTATGAGATTTAGAGAACAATAAATAAAAGCAAATATGATTATTACATCATAACGAGGATAGAATAGAACCAATTAACACATGAAAATTCAAATGACATCAATATCTACCTATTTATTTGATTATAAAATTGATGAGTGATAAGATGGACTACAAGGGTTGTAATCGATCATCACACACTTAACAAACCATGAGGATGATACCTCTAATAGGATACTCAAGGACTTGCTAATTTATTAGAACCTCATGAGTAAAAATCATAATGTGGATTGCATAAAGTGTAGCTCTAAATTCTCATGCCCAAAACATGAATACAATGAGGGTTATAGGCTTATATTTACTGTAATATTGTATCACTAAGTTACCTAGGATGAAAAATAATTAGTCCTAGTCAAATAAAATAATTTGGAGTAGCATTAGAAAAATGGTACACATCAAAATGTTACATGCATCTAATTATACCTCTCATAGGCTTTAAAAGCTCCAAAAATGTTTAGTGTGCTAAAAAAATGCCAAAAAATAGAATTTTAGAAGATTTTTTTCAAAATAAATATCAATTTTCACTTTTGCATCTTGACTAAGTGATTCCTTTGTTATATAAGTCATCCACTCACTTCTATAAGCAATTCACTTGTATTAATAAGTTGAATTTTTCATGGAGTGAACTAATACCTTTGTTGAAGAAATTGGTCCTTTGATCCAATCAACAAATTTTGCAAGCAAATTACACTATTTAAAGAAAGCCTACAAAAAAAAAAAAAAAAAAAAATTGAGGAATTTTCTACCATTTGGTCCCCATTTGTTGCTTCTTGCTTTAAAGTATGTAAATTTTACAAAGGTGGTATCAAGGTACTGCAATTCATAATAAAAATTTTAATAAATTATTAAACTAGTTTTACAAATTTTTTGCTCATACTAGAGGAATCGGTAACTTGTTAAATTTTTCTATAGCCTCTTCGTGCATTTGAATCATGCTCCTTGTTACCACTATAACATCTAGTTGTATCGTGTAAACTTTTTAATCTAGATGATGACACTGGCGCAACATGTCCTCTATTTCTACAAGGTCTTAGGGATTTGAATAGTGGTCTCCACCCTCCCAAGGGAGTGCTTTTGACTAATGAACTAGGTCCTTAGACCTAATTATTTTTACATTATTACATTTTAATTCCTTTATTATTAGTTTTTTATATATTTATTATTAAATTTAAAATTTAAGATATAATTGAGTAGTATTAACTTAATAGTCTTATTAAGAAGTAAATTTATTTAACATAAATCTAAACTATTATATTTGAACATTTTATACATTAAAATATAAAAAAATAACTACTTATTTTATATTAAATTTATTATAAAATTATAAAATATTTTAACATCGAAAACAATAAATTACTATCTAACCTTTGTTACTTTAGTCATGAATTTGGTTCTTATATTTTATTTTAAATTCATTAAACTTTGTTCTCTTTTGTATATAAATTTCACTGAAGCATTGATTAAATGATTTTCTTTTTGTTTAATATGATTGTCATCGTATATTCTTATTCTTCTAATTACAAATACAAATATCCTTATGTGATGTGTAGTGAAGATATAAGTTGTATGCATATAAATCTCCTTTAATTGTATGTATTACATCATTTTTATATACATTTAGTTTCAATAGTATATTTTGAATTTTAAAAGAGTTTTAAGGTAAGAATTTTGAGGGAGATTACGATTATAAACTATGTTTTGGTGACTGAATAATTATATATCAAATAAACAATATTCATTTAATATAAAATTATCTTTAAAAGATATTTATATTTTATTTTTTAAAATATTTTAATTCAAATATTAATGAACTGTATATTGAAAGGCATATAAAAAAATAAGCAAACCTCCAAAGCCAAATATTTGTGAAGCATAATATTTGCGTAAAAATGATTCAATATTTAAAAAACTTAAAAGTTTCAATTTCAATCTCATGGGATTTATTTAATTTTATATCATTCACAAAGTATTTTTATTAGTATTTTTATTAGTTAAACTTAAACAAAGATAAAAATTTATTTAAATTTGTTATGAAGAAATTTAGGATTTTTTATAATAATTTTGAAATAAAATATTAATTTAAATATATTAAAAATAATTGTGGTTTAACGAGGAGTGTAATATTTGATTTAAAAATTTAATATTTTATATTATTGTTATATATTTCTATAACATTTTCCAAAATTTTAAAATTAATAAGACCTTAAAATTTTTTAAGGTATATATATATATATTAGTTTTTTCATATATAAAATTAATAGATTTTACTTGCGTAACTAATTAACCATTTTCTTATACATTTATTAAATTAATGACAAGAAATATTTAAAATTTTAAAATGCTGATTTATTTAACTTATTTTCAATTTTGTTGTTGGATGTGTCATTCTTTATAATGATGGTTTATTCAACTTATTTTAAATTTTAATTAAATATAATTTTTAAATTTATCATTTATGAAATTGTTAATAGTTTTAAGAAGGTTAGTTATTTATTTAATATATATATAGATATATATAGGTTTTGGAAGGGTCCCGTAACCTTTTACAAAATGGAGATTATTGGAGAAGTCCTCCAAAGTAAAAAGAAACTAGAAGTATCACCCTTCTATGAGTCAACAGAGAAACAAAAAGGGACCCAAAAGCCCACATAGGGGCACAAAGAGGGAACCCAAAACTTGGTATTGAAGAGGCCCATGTAGGGGCGGCCAAGAAACAAAAAGAAACAAAGTGAAGCACTTAGACCCATAATAGCAAGAATAGTTGTTGGGGTAACCACAGCCCCAAAACTTGTAAAAAACTTCATTAACTATTTAAAGTTCCAGGGAAAAACTACATTAAAAGAAATTATGAGTGGATCTCTTACTCCTAGCAAAGGTTGGGATAACCATAGACCTCGAACTTGTAAAAAACTTCATTAACTATTTATAGATCCAGGAAAAAAACTACATTAACAAAAATTAGGAGTGGATCTCTTACCCCTAGCAAAGGGCTGAGAAGGATTTCCAACACCCATATTCAATAAAGACTAAGAGCCATTGGCAATCTCTGACTCTATCTCTTTTTTCCTTAGAGCTTTAATTGAAGGTCTCCCAATATTACGCTATGCCCCAACATCAACAAATCCCTTTTTAAGGCTTCTTGGATTAGGGCCAATAAATCCCCTCTCCAAGAAGGGTTTTGAGGGACATTTACGACTTCTAATTTTAGAGCCCAAGGACTCGGATACATCAGCATGCAACTTCCTTTGGGTTCAGGTAGGGCATAGGCTGGGGAGATAAGGATGGCACTAAGGGAGCCCAAGAGACTCTTAGGGGAAGGAGGGCTAAGGGGGTGGGTAAAGGTGGGTTTAATGAGATCAATGGAAAGGAGTGAAAAATAGTTAGAGATAAGAATGGGAGGACTATGATGAGGAGAGAAAATGGGATTTGGTAAAGAAAGTGCAGTGAAAACCTCCATAGGAGGTTGACCACAAATACCAAGGGAGGTATGGGGCTCAGTTTGGGGAATGGAAGGGGGGCAGTGCAACATAACTGGAAGGATGGTGAGTAAAAACCTTAGACAAAAAATTATCTTCGAAAGAAGACGGTTTCAGAATATTTGGCTAATGGGAACGAACATGGCCTTGTTTGGAACATAAACCACAGAAAGCAGGTTTATTTTCATATTCAATAACTTTGGAGAAGATACAAACCTTTGAGATGAGATTGATCAAATATGGGAGGAAATAATCTAAATTTGCATTGATGCACATATGGGACTGGATCATGAGGGACCTCACTCGAGTGGGAATATTGAAAGTGATGAGTTCCACAATGTTCCTTGCAATACCCCGAAGAATATATTCATTCCAAAACTAAACCGGTGGCCCTAGTATACGAAACCAAATTGAAGTAAAGTTGATGTTCTGAGTAGAAGAGTCAAAATCTACACCCTATTTCTATAGGAATTGAAGTAGAGTTCATGTTCTGAGTTGAAGAGTCGAAATCTACACCCTATTTCTATAGGAATAAACCTCTTCGTCCGAAGAACCACGGTCCTCTATGAAAATCAGTAAGGTTGTTTAATTAGATAAAAAAGAAGCCTCTAGGAAGTGTGACTAGATCTATGGATCCTAAGAGCCACCAAGAAAAGTTAGCTCATTTATAAATAGATTCCATATCTAACCGTGAACCCCGATATTTTCCCACCAAAGATTTGGAATTGTGGGCGACCATAAATGACATGAGTTGACAAGGATTCTTGATATTGCTGTCAGAAAGATAAAGATAAACCCTTATCATTTCAGGTTGACTAGGATTTGAGTGAGATTTGACCATATTTGTGAAAGACCTAGGTGCGTCCTCTCCTGATCCTCCCATCGCAGCTATCATTGCTGGGGAACAACTCCATTTGACGGTTCCACAAAAAATATTCCTTCCAGACTTTAGGTAGGCACAGAGTTCCCTGATATCCTGATTCAGACTACCTCCTTCTGACCTGCCACTACCCGTGACACTACAATGAACATTTCCACTGAAACCATTATCTTCATTCGCCTTTTCTGCTATTGTTTTTGCCATCGCTCTTCCATTTTCATTTGGAAACCCTTTAAGTGATGCGAAAAGTTGTTTTTTCTCCTCCTCTGCGATGGTGTTCCCATTCTGCAAATCTTGATTTTCATCGGGATTGACCATTGCGTACTCGTCATCATTAAGAATCAGATATTTCTTCTTGCTTTTCCCTGTTTGAGCAGAGACATCGTCTCCTACTGCTGCTGACACCGCGGGCTTCTTCCTCCCCATCGATGCCCACCAAAAACCCCTGGATAATGACTTCAGATAAAAAATTCAAATATTTGAGTTGAGTGCAAGTAAATTGTATCCATTGTATTTTGGATTCAAGAAAGAAAATCAAGATAGGAAACTTATTAACCTTAATAGTCAAGATAGGATTAAAAATTTGAAAAAATTAATATAAATAAACTTATTAACTTTAAATTAAAAAAAAAAACTAATTATTACTGGTTAGGAAATACTTTACCAAACAAACAAAATAAATAGTAATAATAATAGTTATAAACAATGGTATCACTTCTTATGGAGTCTTACCAAAAAAAAAAAAAAAACATAAATAATATTTAAATTATTCTAATACCATTACAAAGTAACAATCTAATACTCTTACATAACCAATTAAAAATAACAATAATGATTAAAATATATTAAAAATACTCTAATATTTAACCTATTTTATTTTATATATTTATTAATAATTTTTTGAAGTATAATATAATTAATAAATTATACGTCCATATTATAATCAATATATTGAATTAATGTCTTTATATTATTATATTAAGATATGTAAACAATACTTTCCCCTCCCTTTTAAATTCTAATGAGTTGTTATATTATGCTCTTAAGCTACAAATTTTAAATTCTAATGAGTTGTTATATTATGCTCTTAAGCTACAAATTGAATTAGACATTGAATAGTCTTTAAAAAATATATTGTCCAAATGTCTCACTATATTCGCTCTAGAGAGAAGATAATCAATTGGAAAAAAATTGGAATAGAAGAAGAATATAAAATTGAAGATTCACAACCACCTAGGCCCCTTATATTTTTGTACTGATATTGACAACGCTGACCTCAAATAGACCAAAATATCCTTAATAATTATGAAGTCTCCATCATAATAATCTTAGATCATCCCATTCACATGTCTAGTCCTATTATAATAATTTCTCCTCATATACACTGAAATGAAAAAAAGCAGTGTATCCTTCCAACCGATAGTAAGAGCATGCCGCTTCTCCCAAAGAGTAAAGGATTTATGTGCACGAAACTCCGTGAGCACCAAATAAGCCTGATACTTTGCCTGCTCACTGAAGGCCACTACTCTGGATCTGACCTCCATCATGAATGACCTCCACCCATTAACATCCACATGTCTGATCACCCTATCCTTGCCCTCGGATGCCACTATGTTACGCATGTTAGAAAATTAAACCAAATTTGATGCCCTAATAGATCGAATAACCACAAATTCGATCGTCGTATTCTACAAGTGTGCACAGTTAATGTCGATAGCTATAGTTTGATGTGTGGGCAGAAACCCTAATGCAATGCATGTTAGAGGATAAGCCTTATCCTCCCTTCCACCCGGCTATAAAAGGCAGAGTGGTATTTCAGAAAACATATCGAGGAAGTGAGGAAGAGCAGAAGGAATCTGAGGAAAGTTGTTGAGCAGAGTAGAGGAGTCGGAGCAATAGTCTCCAGGAAACTCCTCCTATGTTTATCCTACAATCTTGGTTGCATATGTCTCTATAAAATATTGCATTGTAAAACTACATCTTGTAGTCTATTTGAATCAATAAAGTTTGTCTTTTGGTTTGCAAGTTTTATCTCATTCTTCCTCAGATTTTGTTTGAACCAGATCAGTGTTATTTTTTGCCTATGCACCCAAAGTGAGGCACACCATTTTCATTCACCCCATGTAAGGTGCACTCTCATCGTGAGACCAAGCTAGGGTGCACTCTCCCCTTGCACTTGATCCTTGGCGCAACTCCCACTTATGCTCAACTTTTGGCACAACCACACCTTGCGTTCGACATTCGATGCAATCCTCTAGTGTGCCCAAACCTTGGCACAACATTTGATTGCACCCGACCCTTGGTGCAATATCTCTTTGCACCCCATCTTTGGTGCATCCCATATTTGTGCCAAACCCTTTGGCGTAGTCCCACATTGTGCCAGACCCTTGGCGTAGCTGTACCTTGCACCACACCCTTGGTGCAAGCAAACTTTGCGTCAGAGTCTTTCAAATTGGTATCAGAGCTAGAGCCTACCCGTGGATGATAAGAAGTAATGGCTTCTAGTGGCAACTCATTGCAGTTGTAGATCCCATGATTCAATGGCAAAAATTATGATTACTAGAACATCTAGATGAGGATCTTGTTTGGGTCGCAGGAGCTATGGGGCTTGGTCCAAAATGGCTATGCAGAGCCAGCAGACATAGCAGCGTTGAGTGCACTCTCCCAGGCAGATTCAGATTTGCTGAAGGAGAAACTAAAGGACCAAAAGGTATTATTTTACATAATGCATGTGGTTGAGGAGACAATCTTCCCGTGAATCGTAGCAGCAACCAAATTGAAGGAGGCCTAGGAAATCTTAGCCAACTCCTACCAGGGCACTGACAAGGTGAAGTTGGTGTGGTTGAAGATGCTGAGGAGGGAGTTTGATAACTTGCAGATGAGCGAGTTGGAGTCCATAAGCGACTTCCTCACCCGGACAATGGATGTCATCAACCAGATGCGGTTGAATGGGGAGAACGTGGTGAATCAAAGGATTGTGGAGAAGATTTTGAGGAGCCAACCAGCAAGGTTTGATTTAGTGGTGATATTAATCGAAGAATCAAGGGATTTAACAACCCTTTCTGTGGATGAGCTCATGGGTTCTCTACAAACACATGAAAAAAGGCTAAGTTGTTCAACTTAGTCCTCACTAAAACAAGCGTTCAAAGCGCAGCTCTCATTTTGAGACAGTAGTAGAGAAAACTCCCACCAATGAGCCTTAGTTTCTCAAGGAGGAAGAGGCAGAGGCAAGCATGGAAAATGCAACAAGCAAGGAGGAAGATCAAACTCCAATGATGGAGATACCAGTTGCAAATTCCATCAACAAGGAGGAAGAGGCAACAACAAAACCAGCAAGGAGAATCTTATTAGAGAAAGGATAAGTCAAAGATCCAATGTTATTACTCCAAGAAGTTTGGTCACTATATTTTTGAGTGTAGAAAGAAGATTATCAAAGATAACCAACAACAAGCACACTACACAGATGAGCCTGATAATGGAGAGTCTATTGATGCTGGTGGAAATGTGTTGTTAACTTGTAGTATTGAGGAGGAGAGCTGGAAGAATATCTAGTATCTCGATAATGGTTGCAACAACCACATGATGGGGAACAAAGAGATGTTCTCACAATTGGATGAAACAGTCCAGTCTAAAGTGAAAATGGGGGAACAACGACAAAGTTCCTGTGATGGGGAAAGGAAAAATCCTCATTCATACCAAGCAAGGTAAAAGGAAGAAGATCATTGATGTCCATTATATGCCTAGTTTGAAGCACAATTTGTTGAGCGTTGGACAACTTGTGTAGAAGGGGTACACTATTCAATTCAAGGATGGACTTTGCACCATCAAATACAAGGAGCATGGGCAAATTGCAACTGTTTCCATGACTAAAAACAAGATGTTTCCATTGTAGATTCAGAATGAATCTTTGATGTCTTTTAGTGTAGTTGAGAAGAATGCTACCTAGTTGTGGCATATTAGATTCGGTCACCTGAGCTTCAGTGGCCTGAACTTGCTACATAAGAAGTAGATGGTGAAGGGTTTACCCCTTATTGAGCAACCAAATCAAGTTTGTGAGGGTTTCTTAGTCAGCAAGAAGCACATGGATGCATTCCCTATAGGAAAGTCTTGGAGAGGTTCATAGCCATTGGAGCTGGTGCATTCCGATATTTGTGGTCCAATGTAGACCAGCACATTTGCCGGTAACAAATATTTTTTGACTTTCATTGACGACTTCAGTCGAAGGACATGGGTATATCCCATCAAAGAAAAGTCAGAGGCATTCAAAAAATTCAAGGAGTTCAAGGCTTTGGTTGAGAAACAAAGCGACTACTAGGTGAAGACTCTCAGGACAAATGGTGGAGGTGAGTATATCTCCAATGAATTCCAAAACATTTGCAAGCAAACTGGAATTCGTAGGCAGCTTAATGCTAGATACACATCATAGCAAAACAATGTAGCTAAGAGGAAGAACAAAACCATTATGGAGGTGGCATGAAGTATGTTGAAGGCAAAGAACTTACCTCATGATTTTTGGGCAAAAGTTGTAAGTTGTGCAGTTTATCTGTTAAATCGGTGTCCCACAAAGAGTGTGAAGGAAAAAATTCCTCAGGAGGCATGGAGCAACTAGAAGCCAAAAATTGCTCATTTCAGAGTTTTTGGGTGCATAGCATATGCACATGTCCCAGATGAGAAGAGGAAGAAGCTGGATGAAAAATCTGAGAAATGCATCTTCACTAGGTATAGTGAAGAGTCGAAGGCATATAGGATTTATAATCCTATGACGAAGAAAATGATTATCAGTTGAGATGTGAAGTTCCTGGAGGATGAATCCTGGAACTGGAAATCAAATAATGGTCAACTAGAACCAGCAGTCGTTGAGTCTGAGGACGTAGAAGAAGAATGAGTGCATCAACTTGCAGCTTCAAGTAGCAACTCTAGAGCTAGCAGCAACACCACTTCATCATCACAAATACCTCAAATTGCAAGTAGAATATTCAACTTGAGGACACCCACAAAGACGAGGAGCTTGTAAGACATCTATGAGGTAACCTGACTTCAATAAGAAGAACATTCTGACTTTGATCCAATTTCATTTGAAGAAGCAATTCAGAATAAAAAATGGTTGAAGGCGATGGATGAGGAAATTGAGGCCATAGAGAAAACAAGACATGGTAGTTGAGTTATCTCCCAGTAGGGAAGAAGACCATTGGGGTCAAGTGGGTATACAAAACTAAGTTTAATTCCCAAGGTGAAGTTGATAGGCACAAGGCCAGATTGGTGGAAAAATGCTATAAATAGAAGTTAGGCATTGACTATCATGACATGTATGCACCTGTATCTCAACTTGACACAGTTAGAATGATCCTAGCATTAGAAGCCTAGAAAGGTTAGAATGTGTACCAAATGGATGTAAAGTTTGCATTCTTGAACGAAGTGTTGGAAGAAGAGGTCTATATAGACCAACCACCAGGCTATGAGTTGGAAGGACAAGAAGGTAAAGTCCTAAAGTTGAAGAAGGCCCTATATGGGTTGAAGCAATTACCCAGGGCTTGGTACAGTCAAATTGATGCTTACTTTCAGGAGAATGGGTTCATGAAATACCCATATCAGCACACCCTGTATATGAAGCCATAAGGTGAGATGATAATCATTTGCTTGTATGTAGACAATCTAATTTACACTAGAAACAACAACGTGTCGTTTGACCAGTTCAGAACAGCCATGAAGAAGGAGTTCGAGATGACGGACTTAAGGCTGATGAAATTATTTCTAGGTATTGAAGTTGTCCAATCTGTAGATGGCATCTTCATTTATTAGAAGTATGTGGAGGATGTCTTGAAGCGATTTAAGATGGAGGATAGCAAACCTGCCATCACAGCTATTGCCATAGGTCTGAAGCTGAGCAAGATGGATTCCAGCAGAAATGTTGATCCAACCTTGTTTAAGAGGTTAGTTGGAAACCTCATGTACTTGACTACAACTAGACCTGATATGATGTTTGGAGTGAGTCTGATCTGCAGATTTATGGAGACTCCAAAGGACACGCACTGGAAAGCAAATTTTGTACTATGTCAATGGGACACGAAACCATGGAATTTTCTATGCCAAAAAAGACCAGCTAGAACTAGTTGGCTACACAAATAGCGATTGGGTTGGTAGCACTGATGATTGAAAGAGCACTTCTGGCTATGCTTTTCATCTTGGATCAGGAGCAGTTTCATGGTCATCCAAGAAGCAACCGATAGTTGTGTTATCCTTTGCAAAGGCAGAGTATGTTACCGCCACATCAGCCGCATGCGAGGCAGTATGGTTGTGAAGGATTTGGGTGAGCTAAATCATCCATCGAAAAGGGCAACAACCATTTTTTGTGATAACAATTCTGCCATAGCACTATCAAAGGATCCAGTGTTTCATGGCAGGACGAAGCATATCGATATCCGCTACCACTTCATCAGAGAGCTGGTGAAAGCTAACAAAATTGTGTTACTGTTTTGCAGGTCAAAAGAACAGGTAGCTAATATTTTTACAAAACCTTTGAAGGAGGAAGACTTCAACAGGATTCAAAAAATGTTGGGCGTCAAAGTCTTTGTAAAATATGGTTTAAAGGAGGGTGTTAGAAAATTAAATTAGATTTGACGCCCTGAAAGATCGGATAATCATAAATTCGATCGTTGTATTCTACAAGTGTGCGCAGTTAATGCCGGTAGCTGCAGTTTGACGTGTGGGCAGAAACCCTAATGCGACACATGTCAGAGGATAAGCATGTCAGAGGATAAGCCTTATCCTCCCTTCCGCCCGACTATAAAATGCAAAGTGGTCTTTCAGAAAACATATCAAGCAAGTGAGAAAAAGCAAAAGAAATCCGAGAAAAGTTGTTGAGTAGAGCAGAGGAGTCGGAGCAGCAGTCTCCAGGAATCTCCTTCTGTGGTTATCCTGCAATCTTGGTTGCAGATGTCTCTGTAAAATCTTGCATTGTAAAACTGCATCTTGCAGTCTGTTTGAATCAATAAAGTCTGTCTTTTGGTTTGCAAGTTTTATCTCATTCTTCCTCAGATTTTGTTTGCGCCAGTTCGGTGTTATTGTTCGCCTGTGCGTCCCAAGTGAGACGCACCGTTTTCGTGCGCCCCAAGTAAGGCGCACTCTCATCGTACGCCCAAGCCTGGGCGCACTCTCCCCTTGCACCCGATCCTTGGGACAACTCCCACTTGCACCCTACTTTTGGCGCCCAACATTCGACGCAATCCTCTAGTGCGCCCGGCCCTTGGCGCAACATCCAATTGCGCCCGGCCCTTGGCGCAATATCTCCTTGTGCCCCATCTTTGGCGCATCCCATCTTTGCGCCAGACCGTTTGGCGCAGTCCCACATTGCGCCAGACCCTTGGCGCATCCGTACCTTGCGCCACACCCTTGGCGTAAGCAAACTTTGCGCCGGAGTCTTTCAACGCATTGCCGGAGCAAGGAGGAACCGCTCAATTCGAAGCCTGTTCAAATCCCACCGTTCGAAAACCATATGCAGTGAATCAAATATCGCGCTGGAATATACCAGCACCTTGGCGAACCGCTTGGCGAATTTATCGGAGTTGTGTTGACCTTCGTTGTTGATAACGGTGAAAACTACCGGCTGTAACTTCAAAATAACGTCCACTAACGATCTCAGGCTGGTAGGTTTATGAATCAGGGTCTGAAGAACATAGCAGGAGTTAACGACCACAGTTTCCGCGGGGTCGACCTTGAACATGCTTTCGTTAACGTCTTCTATTGGAAAGCAAACGAATGTTTAACGATTTTGCAAAGTTTTCCAAGCGTTTGGCGGTCCTCGCCGTTGTGTTGGACCCTCTTATGGAGATTGCCGTTATCTTTAACGCCTGTGGAGAACCTGTGCGCCGTGAGGCAAGAGATTGCATGAGGCTAGGCCACTGCATGCCGCTTTTGATGTCCAAGTCAATTATGTGGATTTTCTCTGCATTTCCGACTGCTTCGAAAATGGCTTGGTTTGCTGTGAGATGCGTTACAATTCAAGGTCTTTCATCCTCGCCTCTATATTTTGCATATTTCCTCCTGAGTTGAGTTTGTTGTCGACGCACTTTGTCGTCTCTCTTTTGATCTTTTCCACCATGACTTCTGCAGGGTAAGATGATTGTAATCAATACGAACTTGAGAATGAAGTGTTCTCTTCGAAATGTAAAATATCAAATTTAATTTCTACGTTAGGCGAGAAAAAGATAGATGGGCAAAAAGGGTTATGCAAAGAAAAACTTAAAGAATTAAAGCACTATACTAATGTCGACAGATTGACCAAGCTACGCGAATAGTTTGACAGTACAACCAATCTACAATAAGAATGGGAGCGAATCTCACGGTCTAAGGAAAACAAAAATTAAAATGAATCTAAATGTTAAAGAAAAACAAAAACTAAAATGAATCTAAAGGTTAAAATCATTGATTGCTCAACTAAACTAATATAGTGACATTCAAGCTGCTGCACAAAAGTTGAACCTAGTGGAGCCTTTAAAGCTGTGGATTTGTGTTCATTGCAAAGTCTAATTGATAAGAGGAAAGGGGACAAAGTAGAGGCAAAACTTATGGATAAGCCTTTCGACCTAGAATATGATTGGTAAGAGTTCCATGTTTTTTAATTTTCTGAGACTCTTGTACGTCACTTGTCCTTCTATTGATGGACGTAGATTTGTCTTTATTTTAATTCTAATTGATCATACTAAACTTTATTTTAATTCTAATTGATCATACTAAACATCTAAAGATGATAGGCCCTTTTTCAATCGACTTAAATATAGTAGAAGCAAAGGGTTGGGGGGTGATTCTTAAAATTTTTGCATGTTCGATATATCATCTGTTTAAATATGTTTAAATGTTAACAAATTTAAATCTTATTAAATTACTGTGAGTGAGGTGCGAAGTATGTTTTCAAAAAACAAAAATTTAATAATATTATTTTAATAAAAAATTTAAAATTTACTAAAAAATATAATAAAAATAAAAATAAAATTATTATATAAATTAAATATAAAATGTTATTTATATTATTTAAATAACTACATAAAGCACTCATGAACATCTTAGGATAAGACGAATAAGATGAGATATAACATTTTTTTTAGGGAATTGGTTACATCCACAGTTCTTTTTTACTTAATGGGAATGTCCCTTATAATTTCTACGTGGTCTAGTTATTGTTGACCCAGCATGAAATAAAGACCACCTGTAACTTAGGGTTTCATACTCTCATGATCTATCTAGTGCGTACTCAAAACATTTCTTTGCTATGTGACACCACCAACGTTTAAACCTAATTTAACGTTAAAAGGTGGAATTGGAATTGGATTAGACATTTTTCATCGAATATTGTTGTAAGGGTTTACGCCATCATTATCACTAAAATTCTAGAGTATTGAACTTTCTTTATTCATTGAAAAGTCTAAAGCGTAGGCCATTTATATCCCCTAAAATTCTAAGTTTCTGATCTTTCTCAGATTAGTTTATATATGTAAAACCCTTCCATTACAGTTACATTGTTTCACCAAGGATATTTACAGATTTAAATTTTTAAAAATCCATTTACAGCTGTATATGTATAATAAAAAATAAAAGAAAACTTCATTCACTGAAGAGTTCTCACAGAGGGAAACTTAGCTAGTCAGCTCAACTGTAGCACATCATCTATGATTATCATGGCAACACGATGTTATTAGCACATCATCGATGATCGACAATAACAAGCATATTGAGACTGTGAATCTTTATTACCTGTGACATAGTATCCGATCCTCTTCGTTGAGTTTCCAAAAGGGCTGATAAGCGCTTACGCTGCATGAGCATTTGATGAACGGCATCATATCTCTGAGCTTCAACGGAGTCTTCAGCCCATAACAACATCTGGATCAATTCCAATCCCATATCTTGTTTGGATCCTACGAATCCAACGTCACGGAAATCAACAAAGACTCCATCATTTTCGATCGCCAGCATCTCGATCTGATCGTAAGTTGAAATCTGCTGTTGCAGGCATTGGAGTTTATCAGCCGGATTTGTCATCACAAACTCTCTAATGCCTGCAACAGCAGATTTCAACTTACGATCAAAGAGTTTATCAGCCGGATTTGTCATCACAAACTCTCTAGGCAACGGTGGAAATTCATTGTCCCTACTGAGCAATCCCAATAGGTGAAACATCTCGAAACTAGGATCATCTGCATCCTCCTCTTCAAAATATTTTTCAACGCCACTAGATTTCTCCTCTCTTAAATTATTCTGAGGACCATTGTCAAGCAGTTCCATGTCTTCTTTTAACCATAGCTGTCCACTAGGACCCACATTTTCTTCTTTTAGCCATGTTTCTTCCACACAATTTATGTTATCCTTTGACCCACATTTTCTTCTTTTAGCCATGTTTCTTCCACACAATTTATGTTATCCTTTGAATTAAAGGAGTCTCTTCGTTACCTTCCCTATTGGCCTGGCAGAAAACTTTGATTCTTGAGCTCATAAAGGAAACTACACAACCCAATACATATTTAGCAGTGGAAGATGCCAAAGAGAAAACGAAGAGGACGCACATATAGACGGACGAGTATCTTTGCTTGCTGGCACTGCATAAATATTGACAATCGGTAGATTCCATCATCCGTAAAATTTGGCAGAGATTGAACTGATGGCTGCATATTTGTCATTAAGTTTCTCCGTTCTCTTTCCTGGCTTTTATATCTGTCAACAAAGTTCTTCCGCCGGCTTTCCTACTTTGCTAGATCTTAAAAAACTGAGAAGAGATGCGAGCCGTTTATATTTGTCTGTCTGCCTGCTATTCACTTAAAAGTTTGTTGTCTCCACGTGTATCCACTTAAACAAAATTGGGTTGGGAAAAGAGACACACTAAACACTCAATGTTAGCTATACTGTCCGACAACATTTGTGCACATTTTAGATTCACCCGTGGAGAACTTAGGCTTACGGCGAACAAAATTCCAGAGAAAGTATTAAACGAAAAGAAAAACATATTCCACCAATTTAAAGTAAGGAAATCCCACGTTAAGAGAAAGTATTAAACGGAAAACAAAACACTTTCCACCAATTGAAAGTAAGGTCAAATATTATCTATTGCCTGCGTTGGAAATTTCAAACACTAAACACTCTTACCTACCAATCCTTTTGAATCAAATATTTTTTACCAATCAACCTATGTTTTTGGATCAAATATTTCTATCAATCAACTTATTTTGATCAAATATTTTACTGTAAAAAATTCCAAAGATTATAGGCTTTTTTGTGTAAACTTGCTATCCATGGAATTATGGTATAATTTTTTTTTTTTTATTATTAAAAATTAAAATATTATATAAATATTAATTATTATTTATATATTATTTTGTTTAATATTAAATTTTTTAAGTATATAATATATTTTAATATATAATATAATTATAAGATATTTTTCATTTTAATTATATAAAAAATATATATATTAATTAAAAATCAAATTTTTAGTTATTTAATATCGTAAAGAAGATTAAAAATATATTTCGATTTTTTATATTTAATTTAAGTTATTATAAAGATCAAGTGGTTGAATAAGATGTCCAATTCTTTAAAAAATCGTTCATTCATTTTTCCTTTGAATTATAATAAAAAATGTAGGATGAAAATTATCCTTACAAACATAAACAAATTGAAAATATGGCGTGGATCCAAATATATAAGTAATGCTTATGGAAATAAAATACACAAAAAAATAGATATGGTCAGTATTAAAACATCTAGGGATAATAATTAGTTTATTTTTTTTATTATATTTCAATCCACATAAACATGAAACCCTAAAACCCTATTATAAGACCCCAACCAATTGTTTTAGTAGGGTCTTTTATGATGCTATGTATACATAATACAACATTTATATTCATATTATTTCTTTCTCTTTAAAAATATAAAAAGGAAAGTAGAACATATGCTAAATAAGATAGAGAACAAAAATTGCCAGCAAAAACATAAATTCCAAAAAAAAAAATTCATTTATTCAAAGGATCTCTCTTAGTAATATTTTTATTTTTATTTTTAATAAGTTCAAAA
This sequence comes from Wollemia nobilis, assembly GCA_028583015.1. Classification (NCBI taxonomy): domain Eukaryota; kingdom Viridiplantae; phylum Streptophyta; class Pinopsida; order Araucariales; family Araucariaceae; genus Wollemia; species Wollemia nobilis. The sequence goes on along the minus strand of JAQPPZ010016040.1, from coordinate 2,573,665 downwards.
GTGGGGGCATATCAAGGACCACCCTTCTCGTGTATTGAACTTGTATTTCTATTAAGAGAGCCCAATGAATTTTTTTATTGCACTATCCTTATTGAGACTAAAAATGATTAGTTTTTTCAATGATTTTATATACGTTTGTATGAGGGGTCTCAATCCACTCATACTAAGTGAGGTTTGAACCTTGGACCTATCAAAGAGGATCCAAATCCCTTACCATTGCCTCCTTCAACAATGTTACATGCAAATATATTTTTACAATCATAAAATGGAAGACATTTATAATTTACCCATCCAAATAGAATCTTCCATATTGTACTAGTCTTATAGAATCTTAAAGGTTTTTCTAGATATTAATGCTATTGTGTAACATATTTAATCTGACCAAATAACATAAAGTCTCCAAAAAAGAGATGCTTGTAAACTTTTCAAAATATTTTTTATTAAACAAAAACTAATGCAACACCTATAACAAACTCCCACTTGATACAGGCTTTTATGTAATATTTTATCCTAATCTCACTATTACAAAATTACTAGTTTTGAGTTGTGACAACCTTAGTAAGTGCATCTATTACATTCTCTTGGGTTTTGCATTTGATTATGTTAATTATTGCACTTTCCATCATATCTCGCATAAAATGATATCTCATTGCAATATGCTTTGTTCTTTCATATAATGATGAAGAATATGCAAGTGCTATTGCACTTTGGCTATCACATTTTATTCCAACATATTCTTGGTGTAAATATAGACCTTTGCACAACCTCATCAACCAAACAACTTCTTTTGCAATAATAGCGGTAGCAATATATTCTGCTTTAGCACTTGATAAAGTCATAACAATTTACCTTTTACTCCTCTCGCTCACTACACCATCATACAAAGTGAAAATATATCCTCCTATTTATGTATGGTTGTGCAAGTCACCTACCCAATCTACATCTATATATCCCTACAAATAAAATCTTCATTCTTGTTGGGTCAATAACAAAAAACATGATCTTTAGTATCGTATAAATATCTAAATTTTTATAGCAATCCATTTTAAATGGAATTTTATTCAACATCTACTTTTCTTAAATTGTAGCTGGACATATTATTTGTGGAATTTTAATTCCAAGCTACATAGGAGTTTTGGTAATTTTACCATCATGCATTCCAAATTCCTTCAATATATGTTTAATGTAATCCTTTTAGAAAATCTATAATTATTGTTCTTATGATCTCTGATAATATCAATGGCAAGCAATGGTGTGCCTAACCCAAATCATTCATATTAAAGTTCTTTGACAATAACTCCTTAGTTCTTGAAATCAATTGTTTATTATTTCCAATCAAGAGGATGTCATCCATCTACAAAATAAAAATTACAAAGTTTTTACCTTTTATTTTTTAATACACACAACTATCTACAAGGTTATGAGAAAATCCATTCTACATGTAACTACAAAACTTCTAGTAGAATTCTCTAGGAGATACTTTAATCCATAGGGGGATTTCTTCAACCTATAGACAAAACTTGTACTTCCTACTTCCAAACCTTCAAGATGTTAAATGTATATTTTCTCCTTCAAATGTCCATGTAGAAATGTTGACTTTACATCCATTTGTGCAACCTCTAAAAAAAATAACATATGTAAGAAGTCTAATAGAATATAGCTTCATATTGAGAGTATAAGTTTTATGAAAATCTATACCTTGGATATGAGAGAACCCTTTTGCAACCAACTTGGCCTTATATCTTTCCATGGGCCCATCAAGTATTAACTTATTTTTGAACACCCATTTGCTACTTACTATCTTTCTTCTCGTAAGTTTTTGAACTAAATCCCATGCATGGTTCTTCTTCATTAAATTTATTTCTTCCTACATGATCTTCTTCCAATGCTCTTTATCTAGAATATTCATGCCATCTTCAAATGTGAGATGATCATAAAAAACAACTATAAATGCACATAAATAATATTGAAGTGTATTAGGAATATGTGCCTCTCTTCTAGTTCTTCTAGGCTACTCCATTGATTCTTGGACATTTTCTATATAAAGTGAAGAATTAGGTTGCAAAATTTTTTGATCCTCTTGTTGCATCTCTTCAAGCACATAAGAAGGTAGCTCTTCACTAGGTATTTGTATTCTAGAAATATTATCTAAAATATCAAAATATATCATTTCTTAAGGATGATAGGGTTGAGCATGTGCTTTACTTGAATGCTGACCTATCATAGTGCATTCATGCACACTAACCTTCTCTTTCAATTATTGTTACAATTCTTGTTATTGAATATCTTTAGTTGCTTTAATTTCTTTGAAAATGGGTTCGAGGTGTAGATCAATTGGTTCATCCAAATCCCATAAGGGGGGCAGAGGTCCAAGGTTCAAATCTCAGACCTCATCATACTGAACGCTTGTCCCTTTCCTAGTGCTTTCAATGGTGTAACAGGTTTTAAATGATTGTGGCATGGTGGTTATAGGAGCAAACTGTGTGAAAATATGTGTGGCATATTCTAGTGTGGATAGCGTAGAATACGATGACAACCATAAAATATGGAAAGCCTGCTCGGATTCGTGGTGGCTACCAATTCCACCATGTAAATTCAAAAAAAAAAAAAATCTTTGAAAATAATATCTCTGCTAAAAACACTTTTGTGTTCATCCAAAATGTATAATTTATATTATTCTGTTCAAACAACTTCTCCATAGCTGAAAATAATATATTTCTTGGATTTTTCATCTAATTTTTCCCTCTATTTAGTAGGAATGTGCATAAATACCTCACAACCAAAAACTCTTAGATGAGAGATTGATGGTTTTCTCCCACTCTAGGTTTCTTTTGGTGTCTTGTTATTTAAACCAGTGCATGGTGATAAATTATCCAAATAGATAGCACTTAAGATTACTTTAGCTCAAAACTCTTTACTAAGCTTTGCATTTGATAACATGCTCTTTATCTTCTCCATAAATATTCTATTCATTCTCTCTACTATTTCATTTTGTTGATAAGAATAAGGTGTAGTCTTCTATATAGAGATGTCTTTCTGCCTATAAAAATTTTCAAATTTAGTAAAATAATATTATGCTCCATTATTACTATGTAGTATATTAAGTTGCCTAACTATCTTGATTTTGATATTAAAAACAAACCTTTTGAAATAATCAAGGATATCACTCTTTTTATTTAAAAATATAGTTTATACTTTTATGCTATGATCATCAATAAAAATAGTAAAATACAATGCATCACCAATAGATGGAGTATGCATAAGAGCACAAATTTTTGTATTAACAAGATCTAAAATACATTTATCTCTATATAGGTGATAAGAGAAAGTTATATTTTTTTGTTTACCCATCACACATGACTCATAAAAGCTAAGAGTATTAGAGCCGATATCCTCAACGCCATGCACCATGTCTTTACTGAACAACTAATTCAAGTTAGTTTATCCTAGATGACCAACTCTTGTACACCAAATAGTACAATCTCCAACATCTACTTCATATTTTTTCTATCACATTAGCTTATTTTATAAAGGAAACATTACAATAGATTTTCTCATAGGGCTTGACATCTAGTTTAAATAAAGTATATTTCTTATTTCCTTTTATAAGCACCAATGCACCTCAATTGAGCTTGCATCCTTCATTTAAGAAGGTAACAATTATTCCTTTTTAAGATAGTTGTCCAATTAAGAGAATATTTTTTCTCAACTTAGGGATATATCTAACTTTTTATAAGTACTTGACTTTTCCACCTGAATCCTTCACAATAATTGCACCTTTATCTTATACATCATTAAAGGTATCATCATCCATAAACCTTTTACACCATTTACCACTTTATAATTGATAAACCACTGATAATATGGTGTCATGTGGAAAAAAACTCCTAAATCTATAATCTAGTCCTTAGGATACCCTTTAATTGATATATATGAAGAAGAAATAAATACAGAGGATTTTTCATCTACAACTTTATTATATGTCTATTCTTCTATTACCTTTTCGTTCTTCTTCTTCAGAAAGGGACAATGAAACTTGATATGTTTCTTTTTGTGATAGTAGTAGCATTCCACATTGCTAAAAAATTTCTTTCCTATGTTGGATGATCTACCTTTGCATCTAGACTTGCTTCTTTCACTCAATATACCTTTTCTCTTTTATTTTAAAGTCCACATGCTAAATAAGCTTCTAGATTGGATTCTTCACCAATAGATATCCTCCTTGTCTCCTCATCCAACAATTGGTTAATCACTAACTCCATGTGTAACTTATTAGAAGCAACACTTTTGGTAGTAATAAAATTCTCCCATGAGTCTATCACAATGTTAGACACTAATATTCATTACTCCATTTATAACCAAATGAGTTTACCTACTTTATTATAATATGAAAAGCATTCAAGTGGTATGAGAAATTATCATTCTCCTTCATATTGAGATTTATTAGCTTCTTCCATAATATTAACTTGTTCACTATCGATTGGAAGTATAGATGTTCTTTAAATTGTTGCATATATGTTGAGCAAATTGTAATTCTATCACATTTAGAATCATATGATCCTCTAAACCCAGTATAATGAAGAACATTACTTTTCCATATAGCTTATTAAACACCTCTTGTGTCATCCCATTGGGATCTCTAGTGACTACAACCCATAAGTCTCTTTCCACTAGTAAATCCTCCATTTTTATCTTCCATAATGTGAAGTTCAATCAATTGAACTTCTCAATATCTAGTCTACTACTCATTTTCTAAAAATATTTATCTTCTCTAACTCAAACTATGAAATAATGCATTAGCTCCCATGAGTGTTTCAAATAAAAATAAAACAACCAATGTTGTAGAGAGGGAGACCATGATTCACTAGTAAAGCATATGAAAAACCTCTCTTCTACTAGAATGATCTGATACCATGAAAATAAAAGTAGATAATATCCTAAAACAAACAAAGAATAAAAATTGCGAGAAAATGCATAAATAGTAGATAAAATGAGGATCATATATTTCCAAAAAAATATTATTTTATTCAAATTAAATCCCTCAAAAATGTTACATGTATATATATTTTTATAATCATAAAATAAGATGCATTTCTAATTTACCCACGCAAATAATCTTCTAGAATACTACTAGTCTTCTAGACACTTCTAGGTCTTTCTAGATATTAATACCGATGTGTATAAACATATTTAATTTGACTAGAAAATATAAAGTCTCCAAAAAAGGGGTATCCATGAACTTTTTAGAAGATTTTGTCATCAAATAAAAAAAGCATGCAACACCTACACATTGTAACACTATGCACATATAATATAATAATTATATTCATGTGTTGTTTTTTTTGTTTTTTATTTTATTTTATTTTTGTTTATTTATTTATTTATTTGTTTTTTTGGTTTTTATTGTTGTTTTTTGTTTTGTTTTTGTTTTGTTGTTGGACTCATCTAGAGAACAAAATGGTACACAGGTGAGAGAATGGTAGAGGAGCTTGAATTATTGTTGGACCTCGGGCTTGCTTCTGCAGTCCTTGTGGCTACGAAGGTTTCTCCTCCTATGAGGAGAGATGGAGCTTTGAGGTTTGTTTCCAAGAGTGTTGTAGAGAAGTTGGAGTTACTCTTGGACTTTGAGCCTAGTGTTTTCCCTATTCATGCAAATGTGTTTTCCTTAACTTTGGCTGCCCTTGTCTCCTTTTATCAGGTGGTGCCTGGTGTGTTACCTGGCAGCACTTTTACCTCATGCTTTGTGGATGGTGGTGCTCCAGTTAGTGCTTTCCATAGATTGGGATATGTTGAATCCCCTGTTCTAGTTTTGGTGGGAAATTGGTGGATGTGTGGTGGTCTACTTTGTGCCCTTGCTTCTTTGGAAGGCAAAGCTTATTTTTTTTGTGGAGACCATTTTCTCCTTCTGGAGGGTTCCCTTTTATTTTTCTTGCCTTTGGGGTTGGATCCTATAGGAGTCAGGATTTATTTTTGTTGGTTGTCTATGGGTTTTTGGCCCATAGGCTTTTAGGTTCTAGTTTTTTCGATGGTTTCTTGGACCCATATTTTCCCTATGGTCTAGTGAATTCATGGCAGATTCTGAGTTGTGTTCAAAATACTTTCAGAGACCATCAATGTTGGTTTTTGTATTTTATCATGCTCTAATTTTGTGGAGATTCTTCCCAGTATGATTGGGTATTTTCATTGTTTGGGCTCTTGTGGCTTCCAAGTTTAGTTTAAGTGGAGTTGCCATGGCGTATGTATGTAGTTTTGTCCTCTCTAGCAGTGGATTTTTTTGAAATATTTGAAAGGTTTGCTTTGGACCTTTCTCCCTTCTAGGTCCTCGGACTCTGAGTATAGATCTATGTTTTTTGGAGTTTTGTAATCTATTTCTAGTTTGATGGCCTTTATCAAGGTGTGTTTTTATCCATTGAAACCATTTCTTATGGTGTTTTTTTAGGATCCCCTGAAGTGGCTGCTAGTTGCTACTTTTTCTCCCTTTAATTTTTGCTTCTAGATTCTAGATCTGGTTTTCTCATTTCAACCCCTTTCCTATTGGATTTTTTACTATGTAGGAGTAGTTTCCTTGGCTATTTAGTTTGAGCGGGCTTTGATGTTTAAATTTCAAATTTTATTTTTGTTGTTCATGATCCTTTATTGGTTGGTACCATGGACGAGTGGTATCGTTATTTAATTTGGTTGGTAGTGGTTCAGTTGACATTGGCACTATTGATTTTTTATGGGATCTACCAACGTGTGGTTAGATTTATGGCATGGATTTTTTTTAGGTAGGGGATTTAGTTTGGTTGGACCAGCCGATCAGTGTATGGTTTTTCTATTTACTGATTGTGCATTGTGCTCTTCCTTGGATATGTTGTTAAAGGTTGTGGGACACATTTCCAAACCCTCCTTAGTTTGTGGTGTGTTGTGATCCTCCTCAGAGTTATTGTAAAAGGTTGTGGAAGGCCCTTCAAAACCCTCTTTCTTTTAATATTACCAAAAAAAAGAACATATAACAATATCATCATAATAAAATAAAGAGTAAATCTTACTAATCATACAATGTCTAAACAAAGTATATCAAAATTAAACCTATTAAAATAATTTTTATAAGGTTAAATCAGTCTCTAGGAATTATGGTGTGAATATCATGTATATGCCTCATGAAATTGATATAATTTAATCATTCGATAAGGCATTATAATGTATTTTTTGTATTATTTATTATGAAAATACTCTTAAAAACATAAAATGCATAATTTATATGTTCATAAGATAAATATTTTACTTCTAAGTTAAATATAAAATAAATTTAATCATTTATTCCTCAAATTGAACAACTCGAGATAAGAATATATCATTAAAAAATTACATGAAAACTCCTAAATATCACTACATTTTGAGTAATTTTTTATATTATTATTTTTTTTATAAAGTAATATATAACAATATCGTAATAATAATTCATAGAATAAATTGTACTAATGTGTAAACAAAGTATCTCAAAATAAAAACTAAATTGAAATGATGCTTGTAAGGGTACATCAATTTCTAAAAAATATTGATGTGAATATCTATGCATATACCTCATAACAATGTATTCATTTAATTATTCCATAAGGTATTCTATAGAATTTTGCTTATTGTTTATTATGGTAATATCCCTAGTACAAATCAACATGCAACATTTGCACAGAAAAATGGATATATAATAAAATTACGCAAATTATTACAAGATATGCCAAAGTACTTAAATAAATATAATTAAATAGTCATCATGTAATAATAAAGCTGGAACTATCTTGAGCTAAACAAAAAATTAGGAGGTAGCAATCAAGATCATACTACACTAAGATCATCCACACCTAACATAAAAACAAAGAATTCAAAGTGCCTTGAAAACAAGTCATTGAGCAATGGACTCAATCTTTATCTATAAATATTCATAAAGAAATGTGTGCTCCTTTATAGTAAGTAGTGAACAAATAGTAGATTTTTTGGTTATAATTTCAAGGACAAGAGAAAGATAAAGATAGTAAGAAGGCCACATGTTGCAAAAGCATTAAATACAAAAATATGAAAGTAGTGTTAGTAGTAACAATGGTCAAGAGCATGCATAGTAGATATATTATGAGAGTATTATAATTTTTAGATTTTGATACAATATCTAAAGGAGATATTAATCACGATATGCAAAATAATATTAAAAAAAGTAAATCTGCAAGATGACTAAAATATGCAATAAGCATAAATAATATATAAATGAATACAATGTAGGTATGGAGAAAATGAGTACTCCATAAATATAGCTACTAGACTACATTGCATCTATCACCAATGGATGGTGATCCACACAGAATTGATTTACCTACTAAGATCCCTAAGCTACTGTGTCACTGACACTCCCCTTGCTCATCTATACTAACAATGAGGTCTTCCTTATATAGATAAAATAGAATACTTGGCCAATACCCTATCTAGTTGTACAAATTATACCTTGAAAATTTACAAATTGCACATGGACACTTGTGCATTTATTACATTTCATGAAGTAACTAGATAACTTCCCCCTAAAGTAATCTAATGTCCTAAGTATGTACCTTTGAAGATACATTTACATAACCCAAATGATGGAATATAACCTATTTCTAACACCCCCTATATTATATTATTTAGGTTTTAGATACTTTTAGTTTTAAATATAGATCTTCATATTCTTATTGAGCTTCATATTCTTCCTCTACATTATTTGTAACATGTTCAAGCAAATAGTCAGTATTTTTGTAATATGTTACATTTGCTGATAGATATTTCACTTCATAATCCTTTGTAGGTTCTTCCAGTTCTTCAATTTCCTCTATCTTCTAAACTAGGTGACCTCTCTAATTTCTTTTCTAGTATTCTAGTTGAGGATAAGTTGTTGGTCACTAAAATTATTACTGATGAGGGTTCCTTTGGTATTATCATATTAAAAAATATTTCCAATTATTCATCTAGTTTCCTTGGTTCGTGTTCTTGGGATTGTATTTGCAATAGCTGGTACTATGACCCTTCTTTATGCATATATAACAATACCATGCTTTTCATCCTCTTGTTCATGTAGAAATATTTCCCCATGGATTATCATTTGATGCCAATGTAGTGTTATTCATCTTATATTTCAAGGTGTTTTCTACTTCATATTATTAAAGTATATTAAATAGATCATCAAAAGAAGTATCTTTACTTAAGATATGTAAATATGTGTATTTACTTAAGAAGTATCTTGCTTATAGTTGTTTGGAAGTGCTCTCATGGTTACTTGAGTAAGAAGTTCATCCTTGACTATTTATCCTAAGGTTAAAAATTTCTCTTTAATATCTACTACCTTCCTTAGGAATAATTTTATGCTTTCTCCACTATTCATTTTCAATGAGTGAAGTTGAGTTTGGAGATGAAGAATAGTTACCTTATTATTTCCTTCGAATATTTTCTCTAGGCTTGTCCATGTTTCTGAAGATGTTTTAGCTAAACTGATATAAGTTTGAATCTCATCAGTGATAGCAAATATTATTATCATAATGACTTTTGAATCATTTGCATCAAACTTTGGGATTTTAGTTTCACTTGTGGTAGACCTCTGTGTTTTCCCTTTTACAACATCCCAAATTTTTTTATACACCAATATTGCTTTCACTTTATTTTCCCAAGAGAAATAATTAGGACCCTTAAGTAGTTGAGATTATTTTAGAAAGAATTTTTTAGATGCCATTTAGATCTTACCAATATCAAGCCTTATATTTATAGGCTGCATTATATCTCACTAGTGTTTTTGGAGTATGACATAGTGCTTTTGTAAATATGAAGTTCATTTTTATGATTGATTTTGTACAGTCAAAAATTAACTTATGTAACACCTTATTTATTTTAATTGAACTAAACACTTTTCCAAATTTCAAGAGGTTTTAATGTTGGAATCCTTTTGTCCTTTTTGAGAAATTTAAAGACAAGAAAAATTACAATTTCTAGATTTAACAATAAATACTTCATGACCTCTTTTATGAATCTTAGGTTTCAATTTATAATTTCCAAAGACCTAGTTTGATGTTGTAACCTTTATCAGTACAAAGTTTAGAAAATTAGAAAATTAATAATATTTGTAAAATATCAAATAAATTAATCCAAGTTGAATTCGTTATTTATCCTAGGTTGAGATACTAATATAAATTTAATTTGGTAAGTTATCCCTTGTATATTTGCTTTCACTAAACTAAAATGTATACCTTAGGTTATAACCCTTATATCTCCAAAGTTGAAGGCAATAATAAGATGGGATTTCACCTTTACCTTTTTTATGTTAGACTCCCCACACTTTGGTGCTCCATTTGACTGAATATAATAGTTATGATATGGTTCCCTTAGGTGCTGGAATCAATGGAGGTAGACATATTTAATGCTAGAATGTGTATGCTACTCAATATGGATGATTTGACCTTTGAGAAAACCTGGAGTCTTAAATGCTCCTTCTTCCTTTCTTCTACGTTGTGTTGACTGGCTTTGAATGAATTTTTTCTCACTCTCTACTTCCTGTAATATTCAAAGTTTTATTGGAGAAGCAAACTTGGCTTGGTGACACGTGTCATTTATGTTATGTATGGGCACATTTTTATGTAACTCCTTGTTGTTAGTATCTTTGTAATGCATGTTGCTTCATGTGGGACTTGTATACATAAAGTATCACCACTATGCTCATACGTTGAGAATTTTAGCTTCTAGTAACGCTTGAGAATTGAATCTTTTAGTAATGCTTAAGAGTCAAAGCTTCTAGTAACACTTGAGAGTCGAAGCTTCTTAGTAACACTTTAGAATTAGAACGAAGTTCAAATGCTTGGGAATTTGAGAGGGAATATTCTTGTAATGCTTTCTCTTGGAAGATAGATTTAAAATGATATTCACTCTCTCTACATGTAGACTGCAACACCTTCCAAGGAGATTATAACTCCTTAGATATTTTACATTGCCATTCCTTTGCTTTGCTACATTTCCTGAGTAGAAAGAAACCTTATTTCCTACAAGTGTATTTATGAGGTTCTATGGAGTTTGAGTAGAAAATTTGATGCTTTTTTTGGTGGATGATATTCACCAAGATAGTTGCTCCTTTTTATTTTCTACTTCCAACATATTGAAACTTGTATGTATTTGTAGATTATACATTGTTTGTTTCTCCTTGATAGAGATAGATACCTTTTAGATATTGTCCATATTATCGTTTATCTTACGTTTATAGGAGTAGGTTCCCCCCATTTTTTTCCCATGGTATATATGTCGTTCATCTCACATTGCTATCTATCTCACGTTGTTTTCCATCTCATTTTTTTGTCCATCATTCATTGTTGTTCATCAGTGAATGTGTACTCCTTTACATATATTTGATGATGGCCTCTTCTAGGTTTTGTTTTGTAGTTTTATTCATCCAAGGTGCACCACTCGAGTGGCTATTATTTCTTTGGAAGAAGAGTACTTACATTAGCTATTTTTCCTATTGGTATTGTGCCTTTGAAGATACATACAAATCTGCTCTTGGACTATAAAAAATAAGACTTCAAATGGTGTAGTAAAGTGTACTATAGATTTTACATTAGCCTCCTTCTTTCATACTCCTATTTTAGATATAATTTTTTTGTTTATGATAGATTTATCTTCCTACAATACAAGGGTTTTGAGGTTGTCCTTTATGATTAGACACCTTCCATTTTTTCTTGGACACTTTTATATTAAATACAAGATTTAGACAATAGTAGATAGAAGCTTTTAGTTTATGCATTTTTATGCATTTTATTTTCATGCATTCACTCTTGTAATGCTTTGGATCTAAGACTCACCAAGTCTTAATGAAGCTTATATTTATTTTTTAGTTTCTTCTCCAGTTTTAGAGGATTATAACCTTTTTTTGGTGGCTTCTTTCGGGCACTACAAGTTGCAGATTTTAGTTCTTCAATAGTGTCTTTAGACACTTGATACAAATCATATTTTATGCCCTTCAAGAACAGAAAAGCTATTTTTTTTTTTTTTGAGTAGTATACCAGTGGATAATAAATCCAATAGACACTTTTTAATTCACTAAGAATTTCACCTTATCACTCCAATTTAACTCTCAAGATAATGCACTTTAATTAATCTACTATAGCTATTCAAGAATAACCTAAAATAAATCTTTAGAAGTTATTCTACAAAGTCACTATAGCTAATATTGTAGGACTTAGCCTTCTTTTCTATTTTCTAAGTAGATGATAGATAGTTGATAGATATAATTCTAAAATATAATCAAATCTTAATTAATGTGTAAATGATCATTAAAATGAACCTCTTTCTATTTGCAGTTATGAATATTATAATCTACTTTTCTTTATGCAACTTTAATCTAGATATGGTGCTCAAATGAATCTTAATTAATGACTTAGTTAGCACCAGTAGTTGCATAATTTTTTTAATATTCTATAGATCCTTATTCCAATTTTGTATAGAATGTAGATCTTGGTGCCTAATATCACCGAGTTTCTACTTCGATTAGGGTTTTACAGCTCTTTGTAGATTGTTCATGAAAACCCTTCTTCACCAAATTATGGTATTGAACTTTCTTTTACGATCCTAGGATTTGTTGGTTTATTCTCCTCTTGTAATATTATCCTTTCTCTATAGACCTGGAGAAGTGTCTATATCTGAAGTGATGCCTTCTTGCTGTGAGAGGTAATATTCAAATCTCCTAGATTTTATGAGCTTCTTCTATCTTCAAGTCTTCTTGTTGAATTCTGAATTCAAGCTAGATTTTCATATCGATATTAAAAATATCTTGATGTCTTTCATTGGTCCTTCCTCAAAATTTTAGCACTCCTTGTAAAATTCTCCTTTTCTTGGGCTTATTGTTAGATGGCGACAATTGTCCCAAGTTATTCACTATCAAGGGCTTCTCCTTGGTAGTGGATTTCTCCAATGAGGTCTCCTTTGATGATTTATTTAGTAATAATTTTATAGCCCTTTTATAGATGCTCTATGATACATTTCTAAGGTATTTTAACTTGCAACTTATGATGGTATTCACTTGAGACCTCTTCAACCTTCTACTCCTAAAAGTGTTGGAGATGTAATTTGCTCTAGGATCTTTGATTATGCTGCTTCTTGATTCGAGCAGGACTCTCCTAGTCCTTATTCCAAGTTTGGAAGTCCTTTAATGATATCTTTTCATGATCTCATTTGCTTCAAGTGCTGAATTGATTCTAAAGAAGATACATTTCCTAATTGTTTTTTAGGAAGTTTCCCAACTCACTGAATCTTCTTTCCTTACAAGAAATATATTAATACTAAAATCTTAATATTCTTCTAGATTAGATATTCCTTTCAAATTCCTTTTTCAGTATCAAGGCTATTGTGGTATTTTTCAGTATTAGGGTTCTTGTGGCCTTTTTTAATATCAAGGTTTGTCTAGCCTTTTCAATATCAAGGCTTATATGTCCTTTTCAATATCAAGACTTATATGGCTTATGCTTCAAGGATTCTATGAAACTTTCTTCAAGGCTACTATGGCATTTTTGTATCAAGCTTCTATGGCCTATTATTCAAGGCTACTATGTCCTTTTCAATCTAAAATATATTATCTTTAGTCTCCTAGATACACCATACCTTTTTCTTTAAAATTCTTCTCCCGCAATGTTCTTCTCTTGCACAAGAAACTAATCTCTGTACTATGAGGTCACACTAACCTTTGGGTTATAAAGCTAAATTTTCCTAGATTTCTATCATAGGAGGAGTACCAATCCTCTAAGAATTAGTTATCTACAATAAAAGAAAATTTAGGAAATAGTTAGTAAATTCCAAATATCTTGGATCTTCACTAGATGCTCTATCAATATAGTGGATTGAGTGTCGAGTCCTCATCTACACGAGTTTTCCTATAACTCTGTGGAAAGACTCAAGTCAAATGCTATCTCAGTATTTTTTGGGATTGAGATATCCTTCAGTCCTCACTCATGAATCTCCTTGATTATATCACCTAGATTCTTCTGAGAATTTTTTATAGTGACTGGTCCAATGGCATGTCATGTTGATAGAACATTCATGCTCAGTAATGATAGTGATTTTCTATAGTTTTTTTTCAACATACAAGAAATGGTATTTTTTTGTAATAAATAGTACAAGAATGCAAAAAACATAGCCAAAAATACAAAAGTAAAGAAACCTATACATGATACTAGATTGTACATTCTCCTTGTAATTTTAACCAAAACAAAACAATTTTTGTTTGTCCCATGTAACTTGAAATAAATTTACCTAAAATAATATCTAAAGCTTTGGAAAACCATAGTTGGATGTAAAATGAATAAAATAAAAGTACATAAATAGGCCCAAAGAAACTAAAACTACAAGAGACACTACCCCTATGATATCTCTATAAAACATAATAAAATATTATGTAGAAAACCACTTATGTAGCACAAACATGCCACGTTTATGATTCTTGATGATGTGATGTTGTTCTATTTTATATGGATTTTTTTCTTACTTTTTAATAGTAGTTAGATGTACATATGATGTAACACCTTAGATTCAACAAATAGACTTTTGATATTTTTGAGATAAACAAGAAGACTTCCCATAACACCCTATTAAAACTAATTTTGAAGTGTTTCCTAAAACCTTACACAAATACAATAAGACATCACATAACACCGTATTTGATTATGAAATATGATGCATCACCTAAAACATTCTTCAATATTTAGAAGATAAATCTTGTAAGATATTCAATATAACACCACCAAAAAAATATATCAATGATGTGTACCTCAATCAAAATTACCTCCCTATAGTATGCAATATATGTGATATATCAAACAACACGTCACTATAGTAGGAAAACTATATGTAGTCTATAACAAGTGCAATGTGTTAAACAAACACACCCATCACTACAATGGGATATATCAATATAGGACTACGTGTGCCATGCATAGGGTGTAAATATTTGTCCATCAATCCTAAGATAAAATCTAAGACATTTCCAAATGAACACGATGTGTCATTAAGCATGTAAACCCGCTATTGGGGGAAGGCTAAGAGAATTCAACTTATACCACAAATCAAGTACAAATATTTATGTCCCAATATAATTTATGCCTTATAATATATGATGAGTACAATGTGCTAAATAAGACACATAAACCATGACAAGGGAAGAACAATAAAAGAAATAAACATATGGTCTAGATACACATTGTAGAGTAACCAAGGTAAATAGATCATGCATGAAGAACCCTCATGTCCCTATTGCAACATTTTGAGTAATTCATACACTTTAGTACCCAATGAAGCACTTTGTATTTTCAAGCATGCTTATTGTTATAGTGAAAGACAATTTTGATTGATATGTGGATTATTTAAATATTTTTAATGTTTCTAATAAATAATTTTTTTATAAATGCCTTAGTATTTTTATTGCATACCATATGGAATATGGCATGGTTTAAACTAAGTTTGTTACTTTATGATACCTAAAGTAGGGTACTAACATGAAATAACATTAAAAACCTTGAAGACATTATGGTGCCCCTTACTAGCAATAAAGGTACCATGAAAGAGCGTAAAAATAAATTCAAGAATAGTAAATTCTAGTAATTGGATGACAAGCACAAGGAAATGATTATAACACTAAAAATATATGAAAATGAATTAAAAAAGTAACAAAAGCAATAAGAAAGCAATTAAAATTTTGGATGATCTAGATCACCACTTAAATTACCGACTGTGGTCAAGAGATGAAATATATCACAAAATGCACCAAGATGTGCCATAATAGAAGGATGTATATGAATAACACTTAAATGAACTCACAAATAGGTATAAATACAATATATGTGGAAAAAAAACGTGAGAAGCAATAGGTAAACTATAAAATACAAAGAGTATACAAACATATCAACAAGGGACTATGCACAAAAGTGTTTCATATGCATGGAAATGGTGGGTTCATTCAACTCAATTTTATTCATTATTTTTAGTTTCATTACTCCAAACCCATAAAACTATTTAATAATATACAAACTAAGACATTTCTATACTTGTCCATGTGCTTGTATGCACATTATTGAGCTCAAGGACAATATCCTCAAATTTGAAATTGTTATGATCCTCCCTTGGCCAACTTTGTCACATAAAGGGTTTATGAATTATTATGTTATTGAAATGATAAATTTTATGGAATTATGATATTTTAATGTTAAATGATATGTTACTAATAGACTTTTTGGTATGTAGGAATAGACAAATCCATAATTGGATTGAGAACTAATGTATATTAGAGTCAAAATGATCTAAAAAATGATTTACCTCTTTTGAAAATAGTCTATGCCTTTGAAATTTATCATTTTATTGTTGCACTTAAATTTTAGGTGGTGTTAATTTGACATTACTAACATGTTTTATGAAGTTTTAACATTTATTTATTAAAAAGGATATAATGTTTAATGTTGCTTTGTTAACATTATTATTAATTTTCCAAAGCATTGAAATAAATGAAAATATGACATTTATTAAACAACATTACAATAGATTTAAAGTTAAAATAAAATATATCTTAGTATATTTTTATTATAAAATAGTTTGGATATTCATTTTGTTTGAACGAACCTCTTGGGGGAGTCCTTTAAAACCCTTTTGGAAATGACAAGAAGGGGTATTTTCCCAAAAAATAATGAGTTATTGCCTCATCAACAACATGAAGGAACAAAGAGAATTTGGAGGAATGAAAACAACAAAGACCTTTACCTTTAGTGTATATTTTGCTCTTCAATGATTCAGTATCTTCAAATAAATAAACAAGGTACTCTCTAATGCTTTAGTTTATGAAAATAATTTAATACTGAATGGTTTGATTTAGCACACTACTTTGGTTTTGGTTATTTTATGTTTTACCAAGCTTATGCCAATTTGGATGGGTAACAATAGAGGATGGAGTGCTTTCTTTTTTAAATTTTAATTAAATATAGTAGGAAATAAAAATTCTCTTTTAATATTAGATATTATACTTGTATTTCAGTAGTGTCACACTGGGTTTTTTGACTATCACTAATTTTATATGGTGAAGAGTTAAATTTTTGGTTGAAAGGAAACCTTTAAGAAGGGTTATGCATAGCGGAGAAACTTCTCCATTAGGGCAAAAAAAAAATTCAAAAATTCAAATTTGCAAAATTTTTGGGACCTAGACGTCGGCCATTTTGCCAAAAATTTTGATAAAAAATAAATTTTAGGTGTCAGTTAGCCATCCTTTGATGACAGTATCATGAATATTTTGAAAAATTTGCAAGTAATCCCACCTAAATACAGTTCCCTTTTCGCCCTAAAATTTTAAAATTTATAAATTATCCTATGAAAATTTCCAAGTATACATTTTTATTTTAAGACTGTGTTCTATACCCGATAAATATATTTTCATTTTTTGTGACCAATTGTATCCAATTTTGCAACCGACCAGATAAATTTAACATCTGAATCATGTTTGGCAACCGTCCAGAGTAATTTCTACAACAAGAACCTCCTCTACAACTGGATGGAACCACATCTACAACTAGAACCTGTTCTACAACCATCCCAAACCACTTGTACAACCGAAACCTATTGTACACCTAGATGAAACCACATTTCAGTCGAATCCTATCATGCATTCGGACAACACCACTTTTTAGCTGGAACCTATCATGCACCCGAACGAAATAAACTCTGCAACCATAATACTTTAAACTAGTAAAATCAAATCTCAAATATCATTTTTAACTGATTATTTTAGGAGTTATTTCAACTAATATCATCAAATGATGGTCAATTTTGTGAGACGTGTTTAGATAGCATGAATTAAGGTTACATGTTTTCCTTGCTAAATAAGTCCCCATCATTTGTGATCTGTGTTTATGTAGATAGCGTGAATTAAGGTTATATATCTGCAACTGGTCGTATCCATTCTGCAACCAAACGAAACAACTTCTATAGCAGGAACATCCTCTGTAGCCAGACATAACCACTTTTGCAGTTAAAACTTGTCGTTCAATTGGACGGAACTAGTTTTGCAACTGGAATATTTCTAACTGGATCCTGGACTGCAGTGGACCTATTTTCACACCAGGTTCTCTATCACTACTCTACTTGCCATTTTTTTATTTATTTTACCATATTCTACATGTTATTTTGCTAGGTTCTACATGTTTTTCTTTATTTAATGATTTTTCAATCTTGTCCACACCAATATCAGAGCCCTCTTCTGCATCTAGAATGTCATTGCTCTGTTCCCATGTTTTTATCTATTTTGCCATGTTCTAAATGTTTTAAAACTCTTTGATTCTTACTTTCAATTCAGATATTTTTTCCTTGGTAATATTATACATGAGTAAATGTTTTGGTTCTCTAAAGACATATTGATGCTCTTTTTTTCATTTAAAGTGCTTTCACCATAAAATGAACCAGTGGCATAAACTGATAAAATCAAAATAAAGAATGGTAGGAAAAAACTATGTATAATCTACCACCCAAAAAAATGTTTATTCTATTTACAATATTATCATAAGGCCTTCGTAATAGGGTTATGCTTAAGGGGTCAACCCAAAAATATATTTATAAAAATTTGGCAAATCGGTTTCAAAATCTAGGTGAATAGTTTCGAAACACATGTAGAAGGTTCACTATTATTAGGGGTAATGTTGAAAATTTAAACTTAAAATGGTCAAATTATTATAAAATTGGTGCGAATCGACAAAAAAAAATTTACACCTAGAAATTTTTGGCTAATGAACCCTGGTCAAGAGTCCCAAATATTAGCCAATTACAAATTTTGAAAATCCTAATTTTTGCCAATTTTACAAAAATAGCCACTATGCATAACCTTGCTCCAGAAAGTACACCCTCTCTAACATTTTAATTTTCATAAGTAAAATGTCACCCAATGATGGAAATAAGGGTACAAAATCTTTTGCTAAAAAGAGTATCCTCAAATATTATAGCCAAACTTCAAAATACAACAAGCCAACGACATCAATGCAAATTCAAGGTACAAATAATTTTTGTCTTACCAGTATGTGCTTGATTTAAGATTTGAATATTTTTTTGTAATTTTTTTATCCAAGAATGATAAAAAATATTATGGTATTCTACTATGCAGAACACCCCATCAATCCTGATATACCTCCACTTGAAGATATTCCCCAACAAGAGATACCTTTTATTGAAAGTCCCCTTGAAAATGACATCCAACAAACACTTGAAGACAACACGCAAAATGACATATCAATTGAAAATTAAATTGATAAATCAAAATTATTACAATATTCAATTGAATCTTCAAACAAAAATTCCAAAAAAAGAAAAGTGTCTCTCTAGATACATGGAAGGGGATTTAGGAAATAATGGGTAGAAATATTTCCCTGGTTAGAGCCTGTCATGACTGAGAATAACAAAATCGAAGAAAAATAATGTAGATGTAAAATTTATAGTTGGAGAGTTGGTAAGGATCATAGGCTTCAAAACTAAATTGATACAATTGAAAAACATGGTGGCAAATCTTATGTAAAAGTTATAAAAAGTAATGGTGAAGTTAGTAAAGAAGTTAAGTGGAAGTATGCATCAGAATATATGCATTTAAAATATTCTATACAATATGACAATCACTCTAAGCAACAATAATATTTTGTTGAGAAAGGTGGAACAATTGGAGCCCAATTTCATAAAATACAGAAGACTATTTTAGCTTAAAAAGGTATGCAGTTTGCCGTTGTTTACAATATTCTCAAGAAAGGTAGACCAATGTTAAATTTTTTTAATTATAAGAAGCTATTACACATTTTTAATGTGCATAACCTTCCTAGTTCTCATTTTTCAGACCGAAGTGGTTGGGAAATGGTAAAATGTTTATCTTTGGTTTGGAAAGAAGACCTAAGGGAGAAAGTAAAACTTGCCAAATTCATTTCACTTTCTATTTATGAGGTAACCATTGTGGATAACACATTTTGGATTTGCATGCATGTGTACACATTTCAAAATCATATAAGAAGGCCTATTTTATTGGGATTAGTTGATGGAGTTGTTATTATGCAAGGTCACAAGTCTGGTCTTTGTGTTCGACTCCAAACCACAATTGCCCCATATATGATCACCATTCATGGTATGGATCATAGAGTTAATCTTGCATATAAAATTGTGAGCATATTTTCAAATGTTTGTAAAGTAGAAAACCTTATTTGTGATATCCATTCTTATTTCTCATTAAGTCCTAAAATATTTGCAGAGTTTCAGTAGTTTGCACCCGGAGTTACATAAGGCCAATGTTAAAAGATGTGGATACAAGATGGATTTCACTATATCAACTTGTTCAGAGAGTTTTGGTAGAATATCAATCATTGATTGGGTTTATGCATGCAAATTACAGAATAGTTGATAAAGCAAAAGGTATGTTGTTCCATTTGACTGAATTGGAAACACTTTTGACCTTATGTGGTATTCTTCCAATGTTAAAAGAAATGAACAAATTAATTAATATTGCACAAGAGAGATCCATCTATATCGTTGATTTTATGAGGATGAGAAAAAAAATATGCGTGCTTCTTGATAATTTATATGTCTCTAATGCTGATTTTATAGAACATGTATTTGATAGTTGGAATACATTGATAAACATAAATAATATAAAAATCTTCTTGAAGTTTGACATCAATGATCATATTTGTATTAATGTTCACGAAAATATGATACCTATTTATTGTTTTGAAAGGTAATCAAGTATAGTTGTGGAATATTTTGAAGAAGTTCCTGTAACAAATAATATATTTCATGTTGTAATACAAAAAAAGAGTAATTTGTCAAATATAGCAAAATATTTGATAGGTGAGATAAGAGAATGGTTTCATAAATATGACTTGCTCGAGTCCATGGGTGTGGTTAACCACATGTTTTGGGGACCTTGTACTGAATACAATTTTGCAAATGAGTTGTTTATTAAATATATGGGTAACCTCATTGACCATTTTAGTAAGAGTGTGGAAGTCAATGGTGTTGAAATTAAAGGTATACTCAATAGTGATATTTTGAAAGAACAGTAATTACATTTTGGAAGAACAATGGTAGTGAAAACATCACTTATGAAAGGTTTCCATGAGATTGGTTCCACTGCACGTTTGTGGAAAAAATTATATCCAAGCACACTCTTAAAAGATACAATAAGTGAATACTTTTGTTTATATGAATTATGTGAAACAATGATTTTGGGGTCAGTCAAAGATGAAAGAGTTTTCAATGCACTTTCTTTTGTTAAATCTAAACTTCGCTACAGACTCAACAAGAATTTAGATATTTATTTAAGAATTTATGTGTCTTCATATAAATTGGATACATTTTTGTATGATAAAAAATTGGAACATTGGAGTTCCTTGGTAGACAAAAGAAGAATATCGAATACGATTGATAACAACAATGTTGATGCTTTTAGTGATCAAATGGTGGAGACACATATTTTTGCTATGCTTCATAATAATTCTGGATAAACTAATATTTTGCAGCTTCCATAGTGATAATTTTCCATGATTTCATTGAAAATGATAAACACAAATTGATTTGATAGAAGATTTCTCAATATTGTTCCAGTTTAATATGATTTCAAAGAATTATTGTTTTAAATCACATTATTCTTGTAAAATTACATGACTTATATCATTTTTGTAGATTGTAAAATTGTATGTTATTGTCTTATTGTATAAACTCTCATTTCATTGATAATGATAAAAACAAATTGATTTGATAGCAGATTTCTCAAAATTATTCCATATTTATATGATTTCATAGAATTGTTGTTTTAAATCACATTATTGTTTTAAAATTACATGGATTATATCATTTTTGTAGATTGTAAAATTTAATGTTTATGTTTTAGTGTCTCAAATCTCATTTCATTGACAATGATAAACACAAATTAATTTAATAGCAGATTTCTCAATATTATTCCAAATTTATATGATTTCATAGAATTGTTGTTTTAAATCACATTATTATTTTAAAACTACATGGCTTATATCATTTTTGTAAATTGCAAAATTGTATGTTTATGTATTAGTGTCTCATATATCATTTCATTTACAATGATAAACATGAATTGATTCGATAGCATATTTCTCAATATTATTCTAGATTTATATGATTTCATAGAATTGTTGTTTTAAATCACATTATTGTTTTAAAATTACATGGCTTATATCATTTTTATAGATTGTAAAATGGTATGTTTATGTCTTAGTGTCTCAAATATCATTTAATTGACAATGATAAACATAAATTGATTTGATAGCAGATTTCTCAATATTATTCCAGATTTATATGATTTCATAGAATTGTCATTTTAAATCATATTATTGTTTTAAAATTACATGGCTTATATCATTCTTGTAGATTGTAAAATTGTATGTTTATATCTTAATATCTCATATCTCATTTCATTGACAATGATAAACATGAATTTATTTGATAGCAAATTTCTCAATATTATTCCAGATTTATATGATTTCATAGAATTGTTGTTTTAAATCACATTATTGTTTTAAAATTACATGGCTTATATCATTTTTGTAGATTGTAAAATTGTATATTTATGTCTTAGTGTCTCAACTCTCATTTCATTATGATAAACACGAATTTATTTGATAGCATATTTCTCAATATTATTCTAGATTTATATCATTTCATAGAATTGTTGTTTTAAATCACATTATTGTTTTAAAATTACATTGATTATATCATTTTTTTACATTGTAAAATTGTATGTTTATGTCTTAGTGTCTCAACTCTCATTTTTCTGACAATGATAAACCCATATATTACATAATATTTTCAAACTCAAATATTACATAACATTTTCAAATCCAAATTAGATATTGCAGTATTTTTTAAAAAAAATCAAACATAAATTACATTACATTTTCAAACAGAAAATTTCATAGTAACTAATAAAAAGACATATATTACATTATTCAAACATTTTTAATCCTAAATATTACATAACATTTTCAAACTCAAATATTACATAATATTTTCCAACCCAAATTAGATATTGCATTCTTCTACTAGTTCAAACTCAAATATTACATAATATTTTCAAACAAAAATTACATAACATTTTCAAACAAAAAATTTCATATTAACTAGTTCAAAAAGAAATATATTACATCGTTCAAATATTTTTAAACCCCAATATTACATAACATTTTCAAACAAAAATTACATTAAATTTTCAAACAAAAAATTTCGTAGTAACTAGTTAAAAAAGACATATATTACATCATTTAAATTTTTTTGTACCCAAATATTACTTAACATTTTCAAACTCAAATATTACATAACATTTTCAAACCCAAATTAGATATTGTAGTATTTTACTAGTTCAAACTCAAATATTACATAACATTTTCAAACATAAATTACATAACATTTTCAAATAGAAAATTTCATATTAACTAGTTCAAAAAGAAATATATTACATCGTTCAAACATTTTTAAACCCCAATATTACACAACATTTTCAAACAGAAATTACATAACATTTTCAAACAAAAAAATTCATATTAACTAGTTCAAAAAGAAATATATTACATAATTCAAACATTTTTAAACCCAAATATTAAATAACATTTTCAAACTCAAATATTACATAATATTTTCAAACCCAAATTAAATATTGCAGTCTTTTACTAGTTCAAACTCAAATATTATATAACATTTTCAAACTCAAATATTACATAACATTTTCAAACATAAATTACATAACATTTTCAAATAGAAAATTTCATATTAACTAGTTCAAAAAGAAATATATTACATCGTTCAAACATTTTTTAAACCCAAATATCACATAAAATTTTCAAATACAAATTAAATATGGCAGTATTTTAAAAACATTTTCCAACTCAAGTCTCAAATATTACATACCAATTTCAAACAAAAATTAAATATTGCAGTATTTTAAAAACATTTCTAATTATTTGATGGGTGCTTGGGTGCTTCACTAGTTGCTTGAGTTACCATTTATTTTCCTCTATCAATTTATTTTCCTTTATCAGCTTCTATGACACTCTCTTCTGGTAGTGTTCCAACTCTAACAAGCTTGTCATGTACTTTCACAATACTTGACACACATGTTGCTTCTTCTTTGTTTGGATATTCAAGTATTGTTGGAAGTGATTCTTTCATTTTATCAAGAACCTTATTCGGATCTTCTTGTTGCTTCTCTTTGATGTCTTTTTTAAACGATTATTTTCAAAAACCTTTGCGAACATTTTTTTTCATTTCCATTGATTTAATCAAACATGTATTTGTTGTATGAATATTGGCATCCATGATCTTAACCTATGTTTTCAAATTTTCAAAATTTTACAACAAAAACAAATTGAAAACTTAATTTGAAAGGGATATATTTAAATTATTACAAATTTTCTAGAAATATAAAAATTTAACTGCAATAGAAAATTAAAATACATATAACTTTTTTACCTTAGCCAATTTTCTTGCAGTCTCAGCAACTACAACCCTATCCTTATCATAATCCCATTGGTTATAAAATGTTTGGGTTTTAACATTAACATTATCCATTCTACCAACAACAACATTTAACACATCATCATCATAAGTAAAATTGAATTTAACTATTCTTGATGGAGCCTATTTTAGCAGGCCATAAAGCTTTTCAGGTTCATATTTGACCAAAGAATAAATAGGTTCCCTTTTGTCATAATTTTTATATCATACATTAATTTCCCTAATAAGGAAATTTTCTTGATATTCCCATTCTTTCAACTCCTATAAATATTTCAAAACAAACACCTTAATTTTTGACTCGGTACTTTCAGCAAATGAAACATTTTCCTTAAAATTGACAACATCATCCTCAATTTGAGGACCCTAAGGATGAGGGTTGTCTCCTTGAATGGGTGGTACTGATGTTTTCTCAGATGTAGGGGCTTTTTCTTCTTATGCTATATCTTTAAGCACATATGTTGCCTTGAAGCCTACAATGTTGCCCTACAACATCAAATCCTCATCAAGTGGAATATCATCCAATCCCTATATAGAACATTATGGTGCCTGGGAATTTGTAGAAAATATAAATTGAGACCATCCATGCCTAGAACTTGATGTTGGCATGTGTGATCTTTGTGGGTTTGAAAACCCACGCCCATAACTTCATGTAGTACCCTCTGATCTGTGTGAAAATAATCATTTTCCAACACCGACTTGCCCTTGCATAGGCATTATCGAAGGCTATGGCGGTACCTATTGCTGATTTGGTGGAAGTGGTGGCTATGGTGAAACTGGTGAGTGTGATGCATGTAGAGGTGGTCATGGAATATGCCCTATAACTTGTGATTTTACTAGTTGAACATGATAATCACCTAAAAATAGTCAAAATTATTTTGTTAGAATTTTTCTTAAAATATAAGAGATCTTAATTTAAATTAACTACACATAGATTTACCTAAATATGATGAAATGCACTGCAATTGTCCTACATTGGGGGAGGGGTTGGCCACACTAGATTCGTCTTGCACATTTTATGCATACCTAGGTGTACGAGAAACCCTAAGAGTAGTTTCTTGCCTGGAAGGTTTGAGTGACCTCTACATAGGACCAAGTGTTTCTTCTGAGCCCATGCCTTAAAAATCACCTATTTTTTCTGGCCTGTGACCCCTAGAGGTAGCAATCTATTTACTCCTTGTATTTTCTAGCTTCTCCTGCATATATATGAAAAGAAAAATTAAAAAAATGAATGTGGTAAACTATAAAATAGTATGTTAAGGACAATTATATAGTTATTACCTTCAATTCCTCTACTGATATGACAATAGAATGTAGTGTTACATGCACTACAGTTAGTACAGGAGTAGTCAATAAATTATGAAAATACTCAAAATATAAAGCTAAAATAAAATTTACAATGCCCATAATGGGTTGACTCATGTTGGTTTCCAGTTGGACCATGTGCAACTCGGACCTAATTCGATTTGGAATATAACTGCAACAATCAAACTTTTGATTTTTCTTAGACTTAACAATATAAGCAAGTGGTTGTTGAGTGGTATTTTCACCCGATTGTGAAAACACACTCTCCGATAGGATTTGGGTTCTAAATCCTCTCTTGCAAAGAAATTTAACAAACAATTTCTCCAAGGTCTCCGCTATGTTAGCATTTTACATCTGTGTATTAATAATCTCAAATAAAGATATTCAATAAAAATGCTTGGAACACCTTAGTGGTTGCAAGTAATTGAAAACAAGGGGCAATGTTGGTTTATTTTATTGTGAAACTTTAATGATTGTTCGTTGAACCCGAATAAAGCAAATGTGATTTGATCCCTATATGACCATGTTGTAACTTCAAAATGGAAATTTATGAAATGTCATAAAACATAACCCCTTCAATGAAATTGGAATTTTATGAAGGGAATATCATCATCGGCTCATGAATGAAAAATAAAACTAAAAATGAAATTCTGGCCTTGAAATGGAAATTTTCTATTTTCAGATTTTGGAATTTTTAGTTTTTTATTTTTTTATTTTAATGCCTGTAAATGAAAATAAAGTGCAGAAAAAATGAAAATAAAATGCGAAAGAAAAATGAAAAGTGCATTCAGTATGATGCTATCCTATTTTGACAAAACCGAAGCTAATGAGGTTTTCTGCATACAACCTAACCTATTGAACCTGCAAAACACGCACAATCCAGATAAGTTAAGTGCTGGTCTCTGGGGTTTTAACTGTGATTTTTAGATTTAGACATTCGCATGAAGCAACCAAGAGAACTTGCATTAAACTTCACCTATAAGCCTAGAAATCTGAAAAGGGGAAAGATAAACATTCAATCTTGCATGCAAGAAAATAACTCCTTCTTTCTTGCCAATGAGGTGCAACTCTCTGAATTTTCTGTATTAAAAATTGGTCATTATACAACAACAGAATCTCTGGTTTCCCAAACCCAGTCTATGGAAGAAAACAGCCTCAAAGCAGGCCCAGAATGGCCCTCTAGCCTTCAGCACTGCAACTCTACTTACAACAATTTCCTACCCAGTCCAATGTAAAGGAAATATCCAGACAAAGTGGAAGAAAAACACCACAAAAGCAGGCCCAGAATGGCTTATTGCCTTTGGCTCTGCAACTCTGCCCGTAGTGGTTTTTTGACCCTTGTACCAATCTGTGCCTCTGCTTTTATACTTTCTAGCAATGCTCTCTGTTTCGCCCTGTGACGCTTCGCTTCATCTCCTAGATCGCTTCGTTTCACCTTCCCCACCTTTTCGTTGTTTTTGACTTTATGTTCGACATCGAGACGCTTGATCTTCTCTATGACCTGTAATGCTTCTGTAGCCCTTACACCTTTATGCCACGTGTTCCACGCTTTTTTGCATGTTCCGTAACGGCCCCTGTAAATCGTGACCAAAAATAGCATGTCGCGATATCGCGACGTTTTTATGTATGCAGCTTAGCTTTTCTTCTTTCACCGCGAAAATGAGACATGTCGCGATATCGCGACATTTTCCTGTCAACAGCCTTGTTCGCCTTCATGCATCGCGAAAATGAGACATGTCACGAAATCATGACATTTTTATGTCAACAGCCGAGCAAATGCAACCTGTCACGAAATCGCGACGTTTTTCTCTTTCGCTGTGTTTTGCTTTACTAGCCATGAAAACGTGACATGTCACGAAATCATGACACTTTTTCATTCTGTTCACTTTGGTAGCTTTCTGTCATAAAATCATGATGCCTTTCATTCCTTTCACTTTGGCAGCTTTCTATAGAAATCGTGACGCCTTTCATCTTCGTACCCCTTGGCTGCTTCCTATCGTGAAATCATGACGCTTTTCATCTTCGTACCCCTTGGCTGCTTCTTGTCATGAAATCATGACGCTTTTCATCTTTGTACCACTTGGCTGCTTTCTATCATGAAATCGTGATGCTTTTTTCTTTTCTTTCGAAATCGTGACGCTTTTCATCTTTGTACCACTTGGCTGCTTTCTATCATGAAATCGTGACATCTTTTCATTTGGCATATCTTGCTGCTTCAGGTCATGAAAATGCGACATGTCGCGATATCGCGACAACTTTAGTGCCTTGCCCTGTTTGACTGGTTTGACCATGATTTTGTGACATGTCACGATTTCATGACAATTTTCCATTCTGTCTTTCTCTCTCTTCTATGACCCGCGATTTCACAACACGTCGCGATATCGTGACATTTTCTCTTCATGATGCATTCTACTGCTCTTAGCCGTGAAAACGTGACATGTCATGAAATCGTGACAACTTTCCATTTCTAGCTGCGACGGAGCAACATGTCATGAAATCGCGACAACTTTTCATTTTTGGCCACGACGGAGCAACATGTCGTGAAATCGTGACAACTTTTCATTTTTGGCCACGACGGAGCAACATGTCGCGATATCGCGACAACTTTTCATTTTCGGCCACGATGGAGCAACATGTCGCGATATCGTGACAACTTTTCATTTTCGGCCACGACGGAGCAACATGTCACGATATCGCGACAACTTTTCATTTCTGGTCGCGACGGAGCAACATGTCGCGATATCGCGACACTTTCTTTTTCTTGCTATATTTTGCTCTTCCTTTGATTTTTTTAGCATCTGGGCCACTGCGGTCTTCTTTGAAAGCATGCAAAAAAGGTGGGTCCCCAATTTTGGGGTGTGTTGTGGATCAGCCACAACAAATGGCGACTCTGCTGTCAAATGCTCCTGAGCATTTTGGTGAGAACCCAACCTGAAATATAGAAGCTTAGATACAAGCGTCGAGCACATAAAGGATAAACTAATACCGATAGATCAGAAATACATGAAACATCAGAATCATTAAGTATCAGCTCGGTGTGTGCAATGTGTTTTCATTCCCTATCGCTTGAACTTGATCAACATTCCATTGTCAGTTTCACTTATGATTTGTATGCAAGGCTATGAATAATTTGTGCAGGATTTAATGCATGATGAAGATGCTAAAGATATAACAACCTGCATTGCAAAGGCTCAAACCTTCTAATATCATGAACAAACATATCAAAACTATCAAACCCTCTTAAGGCCAAATAAATATATGTATACTGAATTAATTTATTAGATCCCAAAGTTGGTTATGTGTCACTACCATCTTGAACCCATGTGCAAGTGTAAGTGAAATCGGAACTTTGGGGAATAGGATTCCCAACCTAAGCGAGATGGGAATTTAACCCTATCCTTACTATTCTGATTTGGAGTTCATTACCTCATCTTGAACAAAATGATTTAACCAATTATGGATGAAATGGTCGAGCTAGTCTATCGATATGAGCAATCAGTGGTCTTGCTTTTAGACAAGACATGTTGCCACGCATGAGCATACTTAACCCCATAATCCCTGACTTGGCTTCATTCATTCTTTTTCTTTTATTTCTTGGACCTTTGGGATGACTACCCATCCTTGCTAGGGACATGTAGTACGATCCTTCCAATCCAAGATTTATGAAATGGGAAATATTAATTTTTTTATTTCTTGGACCTTTGGGATGACTACCCATCCTTGCTAGGGACATGTAGTACGATCCTTCCAATCCAATATTAAGACAAAATGGGAAATATTAGTTAATTTTATTACTTGGACCTTTGGGATGACTACCCATCCTTTGCAGAGGACATGTAGTACGATCCTTCCAATCCAAGCTTTATGATGAAATGGGAAAAATGGAAGCTTTGGGGAATCGGATTCTCAACCTAGGTGAGATGAGAATTATGCCCTATCCTTACTACTCCATGTGGGTCAAATCAGAGCTTTGGGGAATTGGATCCTCAACCTAAGTTCGATGAGGATTTAATCCTATCCTTACTACTCTGGTTTTAGACTTTAAGCTTGATGGAAGTGGTAAAAACCACTATTTTAAGGATTATGTTGCATGATAGGACAGACATGAAATATTCTTTTCACCTCACCTTTTCTTCCAAGCATGGTTTTGACCATTTTGCTCAAGATTTTCTTTAATGTGCATAGAACGTGCTTGGTTCAAGATAGTTCGGGCATCAGTTCCCAACCTTAGGATTTTTTTTTTTATATGTTTCATGTTATAGAATAACCCTAAGAGGATTTGACACTTCTCAATGATTGTATTGGAAATGGATATGCAACTAAGATGGAATATATATGCAAAATGGAATGTAATATGAATGCATTGCTTTATGAAATGTGGATGGAGTATACCACCTATGTTGCCATAATTTGCAAAACTGACAACTTCATGCATCACAAGTTTCAAATGATATTTTTTAAATGTTTGTGTTACTTGTGGAGCTTTCTACAATACAATTCCAATGTTTCATATTCTCCCGATTTTAGGCATAAGTTGACATCTCAAAAAACAATTTTTTTTTTTTTTCATAAACAAACCAAAAATGTCCAAAGGACCAACACACAACTTAAATCCAAATCCAAATAGCAATCCCTAAAAGGAAACTTGAAAACACAAACCAAAACCAAAAATCAAAACCTATATACAAATGTACAATATAATACAAGATGATGCAAAGCTTGGATTATCACTTTCCCGGATCCCAAACATGGTTAGAACATTTCAACAAAAATATAACATGATGTGCATGCCAAATGTTGTAGGAATCCAAAAAAAACAATATTATACCACACCATGCAACAACCTTTAACTTACCTCGCTCACCCCACCAATTAGATTTAGTTCCAATAGTATTCCCATAGGTGAGCATCAAATTACTAAAATGATTAGACAATAAATGATATTCAAATTTATCTTGTCCATTCTTGAAAGTATACATATATTTCATGACTTAGAACTAGGCTTTCTTTATCCAAAATGAGACTTTGTAAGCAAGAGCCTATTTCTAAAAATTTTAAAGCCAAATCATTTTCCAAATTTGTAGGCCAATCAAATTTGTGCAACATTTTGCAAGCATCTAGGATATTTACTAAATTAGGATCATTAAAAGTTTTTACCCTAGATTCAATTAGTAATTGTTGATGAATTTTATTTAACAATTCAAGTGCATCAACTTCCTTTTCATTCATTAAAACAATGTTATCAAAGGTGTGATTAGAAATCATACCCTGTTTTTCATTTATCTTTAATGACATTTCACCATAAACATTATTTAAATTCAAAATATGGTCATCCTTTTCAATCCTCAAACATTCTTGGTCAAAGTGTATGTCCCATGACTCATCTTGATGATCCTTCATTTGAGTTGTTTCCAATTGATCAATCTCTTTGTCATTTGGTTCCAATTCTTTGTTCACTATCCATGGTATCTCTTCATTTGAATCCTCAAAATCATCATGCAAACTTGTATCCGCATCTTCAATGAATTTATGTTCAACATGGTCGAATTTTGCAACCTTCTCAAATCTTGTGAATATGAGATCTTCGTATGATGTAGAAGGTTCAACATCCTGCATATCAAGTGAAATATGAGTTTCATCTATAGGGATGTGAGAAAAGAATGCATTATCATATCTCCCCCAACCATTGTGAAAATCGTCATCCAGATCCATGGCATGAAATTCCATGATGTTTGTGGCATGATCTTTTGATTCATTCATAAATTATTTTTCTTCTTTGTCCTTGGTAATAGAATCATTATAATCTTCCAAAATTTGATGAGATTTGAAACCCTCTTCCAAAACATCCTCAAATTGTACAGGAGTTGTAATATCTTCCTTTGAGTAGGCAATTATGTTGTCCTGTATATCAATTGGCACACAAGTTTCATTAGCAGTTTTGGAGTGAGTGAAGTCTTCCCACTTCTTCCAAGCCTCATAATAATCATCTTTCAAAATCAAGTGGTGACGTTCAACTACTTCTTCAACATCTTCCAATTCATCAATGTGTTTCTCATCAAATTCATCTTCACCTTCCTTAGATGGTTCAATTATTTCCAAAAGTGGGTCATTTCTTGAATTCAAATTTGTAAGGCTATCATCGTCCAAATTAGTAACCCATGATTCAATTTTATCATAATTTGGAGGGTGAAGAATTTCTTGATCATTAATTTTATGCATCTCATCAATAGTATCTTCCAAGAACAAGTGGTGAAACTCTATCATGTCTTCAAATTCATTTATTGGTTTTTCTCCAATTTCACTTTCAACCACTTCATTCAATTCTATGGTAGCTTCCGTCCTATCACATATTTCAAACATTGTTGAATTTAGAACCCCTTCATCTAGATAATCATGTATCTCTACATACTCCTCACTAGTGGATGTTGGCTTAGCAATTTGCACCTCCTCTTGGACTACATCTAAGGTGGTCGTAAAATTTGGATATTCAAATTCATCCCCTTGATCATTCACCTTAGGTATCATTGGAGTGGAGGGTGCTATGTTTGATGGTTGGTGTAGGTTGGCATCAAAAGAACAATCTCTCATGTGAACATGTTGTGCCTTTTCTTCTTCAAGACCTTGTCGTTCTATCTCTTCTAAGATCTCATGGATTTTCTCTAGAGACAAACCACTCATTTTTTCCTCAATGAGTGAAGCAAGTGTGGGGTGTATGGCTCCTAGGTATACTTCCATGGCTTCCTCTTCTAATGTGTTAAAATTTTCCCACATTTGGGAGTGCAACTCACGAAATCTTCCATTGAATTGACTCAAGGATTCATTAGGCTCCTTACATATGGAGGTAAACTGATTTTTCAAGATTTCTAAGTCAACCTGATTACCAAAATGATAAAGATAGGCTGCTTCTAGTTGTATCCAAGAAGTCCTAACCTCCATGGGTAGTTGGCTATACCAAAAGAATGGTCTATCATCCAAAATGTATGCAAATAACTTACAAGCCACCTCCTCATAGAAAATCTGGAATTGACATAATGTATTCTTGTAGACATGCAGTTTTTGCAAGTATCCTAGTGGCACCTCTTGATTAAAACACCGTAAAAAATCCAATAACATTTTAGGAATTTGATAGGGTATCACATGTATAGACAAACCCTTATAATGATCCTCCATTGTAGATACCATTCTTTCTCTTAGAGATGCTATTTCAGCTCTTAGGGATACAATTTGCTCCTCAAATGTTGCCATTAGTGAACTCAGAATGTAACTTTAGAACCAAATCTATTGAATATTCAACCTGCAATGTATAAAAAAATCAAGTTAGCATCAACTAAGAGATGTATTCATTAAAATCAAATGAAAAGTAATTGCATGAAACAACACTTTGCTAGTCAAAACCAAAATTTTCAAAATTAAATCAAATCACATTATTTCTGTATGAACAATCGAAAAGGAGAATATACAACATACCTGAATTGCTTAAAATAGAATAAAGTAAACCAATTCAGGCCCTCCTTTTAACAATCTGCCGAGTGTTAGAGGAGTAAAGATAACAATTAACAGGGCATGAAATATTCAAAATTTAAATCCCTGTAGCACTTAAATCACCGTGAAATAAACCAGTTCAGGCCCTCCTTCTAGCGCCAATCTGTTGAGTGGTGTTAGAGGAGGCCGAAGATGCTAATCAAATGGACTTGAAATATTTAGCAATGTAAAGCTCTCAAACAATTATAAACCTGTAGCATCTAAAATCATGATAAAATAAACCTTTTCATGCCCTCCTTCTAGCGCCAATCTGTTGAGTGGTGTTAGAAGACTAAAGATAACAATCAGTAGGGCATGAAATATACAAAAATTTTAAATCTCACTAAAATAAACCCATCCAGCCTCCTTCTAGCGTCTAAATCTCACTAAAATAAACCCATCCAGCCCTCCTTCTAGCGCCAATCTGTTGAGTGGTATTTTCACCCGATTGTGAAAACACACTCTCCGATAGGATTTGGGTTCTAAATCCTCTCTTGCAAAGAAATTAAACAAACAATTTCTCCAAGGTCTCCGCTATGTTAGCATTTTACATCTGTGTATTAATAATCTCAAATAAAGATATTCAATAAAAATGCTTGGAACACCTTAGTGGTTGCAAGTAACTGAAAACAAGGGGCAATGTTGGTTTATTTTATTGTGAAACTATAAATGATTGTTCGTTGAACCCGAATAAAGCAAATGTGATTTGATCTTCGTATGACCATGCTGTAACTTCAAAATGGAAATTTATGAAATGTCATAAAACATAACCCCTTCAATGAAATTGGAATTTTCATGAAGGGAATGTCATCATCGGCTCATGAATGAAAAATAAAACTAAAAATGAAATTCTGGCCTTGAAATGGAAATTTTCTATTTTCAGATTTTGGAATTTTTAGTTTTTTATTTTTTTATTTTAATACCTGTAAAAATAAAGTGCAAAAAAAAAATGAAAATAAAATGTGAAAGAAAAATAAAAAGTGCATTCAGTATGATGCTATCCTATTCTGACAAAACCGAAGTTAATGAGGTTTCCATGCATGCAACCTAACCTATTGAACCTGCAAAACACGCACAATCCAGATAAGTTAAGTGCTGGTCTCTAGGGTTTAACCCGTAATTTTTCAGATTTAGACATTCGCATGAAGCAACCAAGAGAACTTGCATTAAACTTCACCTATAAGCCTAGAAATCTGAAAAGGGGAAAGATAAACATTAAATCCTTGCATGCAGAAAATAACTCCTTCTTTCTTGCCAATGAGGTGCAACTCTCTGAATTTTCTGTATTAAAAATTGGTCATTATACAACAACAGAATCTCTGGTTTCCCAAACCCAGTCTATGGAAGAAAACAGCCTCAAAGCAGGCCCAGAATGGCCCTCTAGCCTTCAGCACTGCAACTCTGCTTACAGCAATTTCCTACCCAGTCCAATGTAAAGGAAATATCCAGACAAAGTGGAAGAAAAACACCACAAAAGCAGGCCCATAATGGCTTATTGCCTTTGGCTCTGCAACTCTGCCCGTAGTGGTTTTTCGACCCTTGTACCAATCTGTGCTTCTGCTTTTATACTTTCTGGCAATGCTCTCTGTTTCGCCCTGTGATGCTTCGCTTCATCTCCCAGATCGCTTCGTTTCACCTTCCCTGCCTTTTCGTTGTTTTTGACTTTATGTTCGACATCGAGACGCTTGATCTTCTCTGTGACTTGTAACGCTTCTGTAGCCCTTACACCTTTATGCCACGTGTTCCGTGCTTTTTTGCATGTTCCGTAATGGCCCCCTGTAAATCGTGACCAAAAATAGCATGTCGCGATATCGCGACGTTTTTATGTATGCAGCTTAGCTTTTCTTCTTTCACCGTGAAAATGAGACATGTCGCGATATCGTGACATTTTCCTGTCAACAGCCTTGTCCGCCTTCATGCGCCGCAAAAATGAGACATGTCACGAAATCATGACATTTTTATGTCAACAGCCGAGCAAATGCAACCTGTCACGAAATCATGACATTTTTCTCTTTCGGGTTGTGCAGATGCAACCTGTCATGAAATCATGACGTTTTTCTCTTTCGCTGTGTTTTGCTTTACTGGCCGCGAAAATGCGACATGTCGCGAAATCGTGACACTTTTTCATTCTGTTCACTTTGGCAGCTTTCTGTCGTGAAATCGTGACGCCTTTTCATTCCTTTCACTTTGGTAGCTTTCTGTCGTGAAATCATGACGCCTTTCATCTTCGTACCCCTTGGTGCTTCCTGTCTGAAATCTTTTTGACCTTGTGCTTTCTATCATGAAATCATGATGCTTTTCATCTTCGTACCCCTTGGCTGCTTCCTGTCGTGAAATTGTAACGCTTTTCATCTTTGTACCCCTTGGCTGCTTCCTGTCATGAAATCGCGACGCTTTTCATCTTTGTACCACTTGGCTACTTTCTGTCATGAAATCGTGACATCTTTTCATTTGGCATGTCTTGCTGCTTCAGGTCATGAAAACGTGACATGTCGCGATATCACGACAACTTTAGTGCCTTGCCCTGTTTGACTGGTTTGACCATGATTTTGTGACATGTCATGATTTCGTGACAATTTTCCATTCTGTCTTTCTCTCTCTTCTATGACCCACGATTTCACAACACGTCGCGATATCGTGACATTTTCTCTTCATGATGCATTCTGCTACTCTTAGCCGTGAAAACGCGACATGTCACGAAATCGTGACAACTTTCCATTTCTAGCCGCGACGGAGCAACATGTCGCGAAATCATGACAACTTTTCATTTTCTATCGCGATGGAGCAACATGTCGCGAAATCGTGACAACTTTTCATTTTCGGCCGCGACGGAGCAACATGTCGCGATATCGTGACAACTTTTCATTTTTGGCCGCGACGGAGCAACATGTCGCGATATCACGACAACTTTTCATTTCTGGTCGCGACGGAGCAACATGTCGCGATATCGCGACACTTTCTTTTTCTTGCTATATTTTGCTCTTCCTTTGATTTTTTTAGCATCTGGGCCACTGCGGTCTTCTTTGAAAGCATGCAAAAAAGGTGGGTCCCCAATTTTGGGGTGTGTTGTGGATCAGCCACAACAGTGCCCAAAATAGAATTTCCAGTCTTCCCATAAAAATAAGTTTGTCCTAGGAAAATTCGATAATGGTATTCAAATTTTGATGGTTCACATCATTAACTGATAAACCTTTTCTTGATTTGGTGGCAGAAGCTGCATAAAAAAAATAGATGTCAATTTACAAATTTGAAACATTAAAAATTAATAAAATATTATTAACAAGATTTACACTTGCCAAATATTTTGATGAAATATCGTACTTGCATTCAAGGTGTGCCTTTTCATCTGGAGAAAGCTACGACCTCATTGACACGAGTAAAACCAATGAATGGAAGACCTGTCAATCTATGAATATCTCCAAGGGTGATGTTGATTACTAGATTTTTATTTTGTACTTTAAGATTCACTGTAGTCATGTTGTGGTCATAACCAGATATAATATGTTGTAGGAGAACTTTATCTGTTATGAATTATGGCATAGAAACGATGTTTGATAAACCTACGTTATTGATCCACTGAAAGTTCATCCCTAGAGTTGTTATCAGATCTAAAATCAAAGTGCACAAAAAATTCTTGAGTTTTGGTACGATTATGGAAGAGGTATCCATTGCAAGAAGTTGGAAGTCGAAGAAAAATGATTGGGAATCAAAACGAAAAGGTTGATCGTAAAGGTTAGCTCTGGTTTTAGTAGACACAAAATGGAAATGAAAAAAATGACAGTTTTTACCCTTTTATACATTGAGAAATAGGGTTGACACGTGGCAACATTGTATTGGACATGCGATGTTGCTGATTGTACTATGACACGTGGTAGATGAACCTTTATGCATCTGATACAATGTAGTACCAGATTCTATTTTGCATCTGGTTGATGTTCGGATCATATTGTGCACCTAGTTTGAGATCGGGTCAAATTATCCATTCGGTTGGTGATCAGATAAGAGTATGTATTTGGTCTGAAACTAGAGTAGATTATACATCTAGCCAAAGAATGGATCATAATATGCATCCGATCGATAACCAGATCATTTTATACTACCGATCGATGGCCTAGTTATTGTATGCATCCAATTGTGACCGAATAGTATGATGCATCTGGTCTGTAACCTAATGTATAATATGATCCAGTCTGATGCTGGATGTATAATATGATTCGATTATAGATCAAATGCATAATATTATCCGGTTATATATTAGATCATATTATGCATTTGGTTATGGACAAGATCTTATTATGCATCCCGTTACATACCGGACCATATTATGAATCAGGTCCATAACCTGATGCATAATATGATCCAATCTATAATTAGATCATATTATGCATCTGGTCTGACCCCAGATTAAGATTTGGAAATTTTCTTACATCACCAAACTCCTTTCTCACCTGGTTCGATCAAAACTTTGAATTTTGCCATTTTTTACCAATTTTTTTTGAAAATTTGAGGTAATTCACCATGCCATCATACATGCAGTTTTCCAAGATTCATCGGGTTTTCGTAATAGATTAGCCATTTTTTACAAGTACCTTTCATTCCCTACCTCTTATGAATAACCCTACCTTTAAGTATAATTAATGCTTGTTTAATCTTCTTATGGGGTGAAATATTTATACATTGGGTTAATAACCATCAGGTCTATACATATGCATTGGAGAAATTTTTGCTAGAAAGTTTGGGCTACTAGAATTGTTTGATCTTGTGTCTTTTAGAACAATACAAGAGGCTTTTATTTAATTTTCTTTAATGACATGCTAAGGTTCGAAAATCATTCTTTGATTTTTTAATAGTTTGATAAGTTTATTTTCCTCATTCAAAGACCCAAGCATAACTTGTATGAAGTGTCTCCCAAATAAAATCTATCAACTCCATTCTATAAAATGTCCTAATTCGACAAGGTGTTCGAATAGAGATGAATGCATTATATTGAACCAAACGCTATTTAAGATACATTGATATCATAGTTGGTCTCTATTTTATTTGATCAAAAGCATCCTTGAATGTACCTTAATATATTTGGTTTATAACATTAGTAGAATAGGAGATTTTTAAATTATTATTTTTATGATAATACATATGTATGATCTATTGATGTATGGGTATTAAGTAACAACATAGACCTTGTGACTTAGTAAATAAGTTGACCCTTATATGGATTTTTTCATATGGTTTGATATTTTATGTATAAGGAATATACCAAATGGTTTAAATTATAAATGGATGATTGTTTTATATGTAATCTATTAAGTATTAGAAAGATATAATATGTAGATTGAAGTCAATTCATTTTAACTAGAGAATGAATTGTTATTCATATTTTACTAAAGTTAATTCATTTTATTAGTAAATGAATTATTATTTATATTGTGATTAATCTAATAAATATTTTATAGAAATAATCTTTTATATTTAATGAAACTATTTATCTGCTTGTTGTGGTGTAGTGGTAAATGCCCTGGGTGCTGGTAGAGGCCGACCCAGGTTCCATTCCCCTTGTCTCCATCTTGCAGATATATGGTATAGTTAGGAATGTCCTATGTGCTGGTGGAGGCTGACAAGGCTTCATTCATCCTA
Organism: Wollemia nobilis; assembly: GCA_028583015.1. Taxonomy (NCBI): domain Eukaryota; kingdom Viridiplantae; phylum Streptophyta; class Pinopsida; order Araucariales; family Araucariaceae; genus Wollemia; species Wollemia nobilis. The sequence continues at coordinate 2,534,641 of JAQPPZ010016040.1, read as the reverse complement.
TGCCCAACCTGTTGAAAGTGGCACCTCAAAAGGGGTGTTTTCCACTATAAATTAAATTTTTAAAATTGCCAAACTCGTTTTGGCCATATCTCACTCATCCGAACTTGGATTGAGCTAAAATTTTGAGGGTAGATGCCTGAAAACCCCTAGAACATCTCCACCAATTTTAATATCATTTAGAGCAACATAGATCCTAGCACATCCCTATGTGTGAATGATATATTTGGCAAGCGGCTATGCAAGGGTTTCATCTAGGTTGAGTGCAAGAAGCTCCAGAGGTTGGTTTTTAGGGCCTTTGGGCCCTAGCGGCCAATATTTTTGTGGTTTATGCTCAATATTTTAGTAGGAAATATTGCAAGGGATACAATATGGGTTAGAAATTTGTCTTTCAACAGATCATACTATGAACTTGAGTGACAACGGATTCCAATTTGCTGCACAAAATAAAACTAAAACCATACCTTTCCACGTCGTCTAGGGCAAGGATTAAAGAGACCATGAAATAAGTTTCAAGCATTTGATCAAAAAATGGCTTATATATTAAGTGAATCTGGTGCTAAGGTGCACCCACAAAATAATTCTACTGTGAAAACCCCTGTTAAGGGTAAGAATTTCGAAGACTCAGTCCCAAAAATGAATTTTAGGGATGCCCTTAATGGTGGACAGCCTCAACCCAATGCTAATATCAATATTAGGGCTTCTCATAAACCTCTAAGAATGCCTAAGATTGATCCTAGGAAAACAAAGTCAGGATGTCTGATGGAACTCCTATTTTTAAGATTGATATGGGTAACATTCAGACTAGCATTGAAGTTTTGGAAAAAAGAGGACTAATTTTTTTATTCGTGGGTTTTCGTCCGAGTCTATCTGCTTTCAAAGTCTAGGCTGCAAAAAGCTGGAAAACTAAATGTGAGTTACAAATCTCTATTTATCCAAAAGGTTATTTTCTTGTTTTATTTGTTAATAATGAAGATAGAGAGAAAAATTTTCAATGGGGTCCTTGGTTTTTTGGAAGGGCAGGGCTTTTCATGAAGCCCTGGCATACTAAATTTAAAGCGAAAGAAGAGATGCTTTCTATAGCTCCCGTGTGGGTTAGACTCTTTGGCCTTCATATTGAATTTTGGAATCCTACTATTTTTTCTTCAATTGGAAACTCTTTAGGAACTTTTATGATGATTGTTGATTGTACTCAAAATTTTGAACATATTATTTATGCTCGAATTTGTGTTTTAATGGATTTTGACAAACCCCTACCTAAAAAGATCACATTACAATTTGGGGAAGACACTTGGGAGTAAGTAGTGGACTATGAGAACATTCCTTTTCATTGTAGAATTTGCCATGAATATGGTCATTTGGCCAGTGCTTGCCCAAATAAAATTCCTGATCAAAATAAAGAAGATATAAACTCAGCAGGTTTCCAAATACCTAAGAAGAAGAACACTTAGAAAAAATCAGTAATGAAGGATCAACCAAAGTCATTTGCTAATATGTTTGAAATCCTTTCCACAAATGATGTCCCAAGTGAGGAAGAGGAAATAATGGAAACTAAAATCTTAGAAACACAATTTAAATATGAAGGAAAGAACTCAGAGACAAACCAACAAATCAAAGGTTTTCAAAAAAAAAAAAAGAGGAGAAAGTTTACACAAGAAAAAAAATATTGTCAAAACTTCAAATAATGTAGGTCCCAATATAGACTCCTTTGAACCATCTAGTAAAATTTTTGCTATGTATGAGCATTCTTCAAGGTTAGAAGCCATCTCAGATTCAATTGGAATAAGTCAAGAAACAGGGAAAAAAAATTGAATATGGATTCTAATCAAAAAGTAGGTCACAAGACCAATCAATATCATATGGTAAAAGAAGGTGAAAAGCTTGTAGAGGAAGGTAAGATTAATGCCCTTCCCAACATTTTTAGCCCTGGTATTAATGAAGATCATCACTTGGAATATTAGAGGACTCAAAGGGAGTCTTTCAAAACAAAATGAAATTAGAAGAATGATTCAGATAAATCATCCACATCTTGTTTTCCGTTAAGAAACAAAGATGTCAATGGAGGATATGGACTTAATTGCCAGTAAAATTTGGCCTACTGGAAAAGTGGTTTCCCTCAGTTCCCAAGGGACTTCGAGTGCGTTGCTTGTCTTTGGGACCCAAAAGAGGTAGATATTCACCATAGGGTTGGCAGTTGGGATTTATTGGCTATAGCTATTCAAATTAGACATTCCAACCAGATTATGCTCTACATTACTGTTTATGCCCTGACTTCTTTGGAGGAAAAAAGAAGACAGTGGAAGGATATTACTCATATTATCTCTCATTTTCCTAAATCTTGGATCTTGATCGAAGGATATTTCAATACCATCCTCTCTCTGGATGAGAAAATTGGGGAAATAGAAATTTGGACAAAAGTACTGACCTCATGAGTGAATATATTACAAACCTTCATCTTGTGGATATCGAACCAGATAATGGCCTTATGACTTGGTCTAACAGAAGGTAAGGCTTAACTTGTATAATGGAGATATTGGATAGGTTTTTGCTCTCTAAAAATTTCTTAATCCATGGTCACATTCCTAAAGTGAAGACTCTTAATAATGTTCGTTCGGATCATTGGTCAGTCATGGTGGAAATGTGGAAAATCAATGCGAGTTTCTCTCCTTTTTTTTTCAATTAATGTGGCTTAGAGACATTTCCTTCAGACCTCGTGTGCAAAAATGGTGGAAGGAAGGTAAATCTAGGTATGGGACTAAGATGTTCTATTTTGCCAAAATACTGCAATACATTCAATCCAAAATCAAGACTTGGAACTGGAAAGAGTTTGGGGATGTTCATAAAAAAAAACATGAAGCTATTGCTCATCTTGAAAATTTGAATAAGAAAATCCATTTAGATGACCTCACAGAGAAGAGAAGTGCAGATGAAATTAAACTCACAACTCAGTTAGAGGAATGGGAAAAAAGAGAAGAATCCTTATGGAAGAAAATATCTAGAATTCAATGGCTGAAAGAAGGAGATCGAAACACAAATTTCTTCCACAAATCTCTTCTAGATCAAAGATCTCACAACTTTATTTCTTCCTTAAAATCAGATTCTGGATATGTTGTTTATACTTGGGATGGCATGAAATCTATTGTTGTTGATTACTTTTCCAATCTTTTCACTACTACTCCTCTTGACTTAGCTTCACAACAAAATTTTCTTCAAGCAATTCCTTCTCTTATCACTTCTGAGGAGAACTCTTTTTTGACTGCTCCTGTTACTATCAATGAGCTTCAACAAGTAGTTTTTAAAATGCAAAAAGGGAAAACCTGATGCAGGAGCATCCAGTGGCACCAGATGCAGAGGCATCCAGTGGCAGGAGGGCCACTTCAGAAGAGTCGGCTAAGGAAGAAAAAGATGAAGAAATCCTGAGGGCAGAAACTGTCGCGATATCGTGACAGAAATTGTGTCGCGATATCGTGACACAAGTGGCGGAGGAAGGCCTAAGGGCAGAAACTGTCACGATATCATGACAGAAATTGTGTCGCGATATTGTGACACAAGTGGCGTGGAAGACTTGGCATACGAAGGGTCGTGAAATCACGACGTCACGAAATCGCGACGTCACAAAATTATGACGTCATGAAATCACGACCCAGACGAGAAGCAAAAGGAGCAGAGGACGGAGCGTCATGAAATTGTGACTTGGAAAGCAGCAACAGAGGGGAGCATTTGGGTTGTCATGATTTCGTGACATGTCACAAAATCATGACAGTCGTGAAATCGCGACAACATGGCAGTAGCAGAGGGAAGCCGTTGGGTTGTCACGATTTTGTGATATGTCACAAAATCGCGACTGTCATGAAATCATGAAAGTAGGGCAGCAGTCAAAGGGAACTGTGGAAGTGTCATGATTTCATGACACGTCGTGAAATCACGACTGTCGTGAAATCACAACGAAAATTTGAAGAGAAGACAAAGCAGCGGGGAGGTCGCGATATCATGATATGTCATGATATTGTGACCAAAATGGAAAGGAAGCACAGGAACGCCAAAATGTCACGATATCACGACATGTCGCGATATCGTGATAGGGAGAGAAGAAGGTGAGAAAGGAGAAGGCAATGGTGTGAAATCACGACAAGCAGTATTTTCAAAGGTTGTTACAGATGACATGTGGCACAAGGTGCAGTTAAAGCGAGCGATTGCCCAGAAGCACGGGAAACAAAAAGGATGGGTCATGTAGGGTATTCTGACAGAATTGGCAGTGACAGAGACAGTGCGGAGTGGGGTCTTAAATCAGGTTGGTGGACCAATTTTTTGAAAGATGTTTCAGAGGGTCGGGGCCTCTATAAAAACCCAATTTAATGTAGTAGATAGGGTGGTGGATCGGAGATTGCACATAGAGTGTGGAAGTGAGAAGACCAAGTCGAGCACTGGTCATTGTAAAGCCTATGGGCTATGTATTAATGTAAGAGATTTTCTAGAATTGCGTGAGTGTTTTGCATGTGTATTTCCCATCCCCGATCAGTAGTATCAGAGCTAGTGTTCATGAGTGCATAAACAGATCACCGACCGTGAGGCAGTTTGCGCTAGGATATGTGGGAGGGTTCTAAGATAGGAGAGAGAGTTTAGGATCCCTAAGTGTGTAATAGATCATCGAACGTGAGGCAGTTACACCAGGATCAGTGGGAAATATGATGACAATGAGAGAGTTCAAGGCATTGCAGAGGCAAGTGCAAGCCCTGCAGGAGGAACTACTCATAAGAGATTTGTAGAGGCAAGTGAAGGCCCTGCAAAAGGAGCTGCATGAGGATAAACTGAAAAGAAGAGGCCAGGGAGAAGGAACTGGTAGAAGAAAATATGGAGTGCTTTAGAAGTTGAAGCCATTAAAGTCTGCAGACAAAGAGGTGTGTAGCGGTGCCGAGACCTGCCTGGAAGAAGACAGAGATTTTTTTGGGCAAGAGAAGGAGTGTAAGCAGGCTACAGATAAAGAAGCATGCAGTAGTGGGAGAATCTATCTGGAGGAAGACAGAAGTTATGTGAGCCAGGAGAGGGAGTTGGAGCAGGCTGCTGAGGCAAAGAAATGTTTGGGGGTGTTGCAAGAGGTAGCAACCAGACAACTCAAAAGTGAAGATCACTTCTCCACCAACCCCGGGTGTCTGATGCAGGAGCATCCAGTGGCACCAGATGCAGAGGCATCCAGTGGTAGGAGGGCCACTTCAGAAGAGTCGGCTAAGGAAGAAAAATATGAAGAAAGCCTGAGGGCAGAAACTATCGTGATATCACGACAGGAATTGTGTCGCGATATCGCAACACAAGTGGTAGAGGAATGCCTGAGGGCAGAAACTATCATGATATCATGATAGAAATTGTGTCGCGATATCGTGACACAAGTGGTGTGAAAGACTTTGCAGATAGAGGGTCGTGAAATCACGACATCGCAAAATCGCGACATCACAAAATCATGACCCAGATGAGAAGTAGGAGCAGAGGACGGAGCGTCACGAAATCGCAACTTGGAAAGCAACAATAGAGGGGAGAAGTTGGGTTGTCATGATTTTGTGACATGTCACGAAATCACGATAGTCGTGAAATTACGACAGCAGGGCAGTAGCAGAGGGAAGTTGTTGGGTTGTCACAATTTTGTGACATGTCATGAAATCATGACTGTCGTGAAATCGTGACAATAGGGCAGCAGTCGAAGGGAACTGTGGAAGTGTCATGATTTTGTGACACGTCACAAAATTGTGACTATCGCGAAATCGTGATAGAAATTTGAAGAGAAGACAAGGCAGCGGGGAGGTCGCGATATCACAACGTCGCGAAATCATGACAAAAAGTTAAGGTGAAGGCAGGTAAGCAGAGAGGTTGCGATATCGCGACATGTCCAATATCACGACCAAAAGGGAAAGGAAGCACAGGAATGCCAAAATGTCACAATATCGTGACATGTCGCGATATCGCGACAGGGAGAGAAGAAGGCGAGGAAGGAGAAGGTGATGGCGCAAAATCGTGACAGGCGGTATTTTCAAAGGTTGTTACGGATGACACATGGCACAAGGTGTAGTTAAAGTGGGCGATTGCCCAAAAGCGCAGGAAATGAAAAGGATGGGTCGCACAGGGTATTCTGACGGAATCGATAGTGACAGAGACCGTGTGGAGTGGGTTATTAAATCGGGTTGGTGGACCAATTTTTTGAAAGATGTTTCAAAGGGTTGGGGCCTCTATAAAAACCCAGTTTAATGTAGTAGATAGGGTGGTGGATCGAATATTGCACACAGAATGTTGAAGTGAGAAGACCAAGCCGAGCGCTGGTCATTGTAAAGCTTGCGGGCTATGTATTTTTTAGATTAATGCAAGAGATTTTCTGGAATTGCATGAGTGTTTTGCGTGTGTATTTCTCGTCCCCCATCAAAACCCCAGGTCCTGATGGTTTTCCTATTGAGTTATACCAAGATTTCTAGGATATCCTTCATGTTGATTTATTAGAGGTGGTGGAAGAAGCCAAGAAATCCAAATAAATTTTGAAGGTTATCAATAAAACTTATATTACTCTTGTTCCAAAAGCTCAAGAGGTTGATCATATCTTAGCTTTTAGACCTATTGCTTTATGTAATGTTCTTCTCAAAATTATTACTAAAATCATGGCAGAAAGGTTGAAGCCTCTTTTACATAAGATTATTTCCCTAGAGCAAGGGGGATATGCGGAAGGACGTCAAATAGTAGATGAGATAGTTCTTGCTCAGGAAGCCATCCATTCCATGGATATGCAAAATTCTCCTTCTATGTTCATCCGGTTAGACTTATCCAAAGCTTATGATAGAGTGGATTGGCACTTCCTTATCAAAGTTTTGAGGCAATTTGGTTTCTCTAAGGATTGGATGTATTGGATTATGGGATGTATCTCTTCAGTTTCCTAATTAGTTCTTATCAATGGCAGGCCTTCTCAGTATTTCCTAGCTTCCAGAGGTATTAGGCAAGGTGACCCGCTATCCCCTTATTTATTCATCATTCTTGCTGAAAGCTTGGGTAGTACTATAAACAAAAATATGGAAAACAAAACCCTTGAGGGAGTTACCATTGCTCATGGAGCTAGACCTATCTCTCATATTCAATTTGTGGATGACTCTACCCTTTTAGGTAAAGCTACAGTTAAGGAAGCTTCTAATATTAAGCAAATCATTAGCATTTTTCTAAGGCTACTAGGCAGTTGATCAATGAAGACAAATCTAATGTTATTTTCTTTCACTACTTTGCTAGACAGGAATCCATGGTCTTGGATAAATTAAGATATAAGAAGACCTCTCTTCCAATCACTTATTTAGGTATTCCCATAAATATTCAAAGGCAAAAAAATAAAGATTGGAATTGGTTGTTGGACAAAGTCAAGAAGAAAATTGGAAAGTGGACCAACAAGTAGCTTTCTTCTGGGGTAGAATCACCTTGGTAAAATCAGTCCTTCAAGCTATTCCTATTTATGTTTCTTCCATTTTGAATATCCCAAAGGTTGTTCTTCGAGAATTGGATCAAATCAATCATCATTTCCTTTGGAGTGGTACTAAGGAGAAAATAAAATGGGCCTTGGTGAAATGAGATACTTTATGTCTTCCTAAGAGTGAAGGGGGGTTAGGATTCCGGTCTTCAATTAATAACAACAAATCTTTAGCTGCTAAATTATATTGGAGGATTTTGCATAACCCCAATGCTCTTTGGGCCAATAATATTCATGTTAAATATGCTGAGAACAAAAATCCTAAAGACCTTGTTTGCTATCAACTTCCTACCAAAGGTTCTCCCATTTTAGCAGTTCTTAAGACTGGTGAGGATTTGATAATTTTTTTTTTTTTTTGGATCATTCATAATGGTCAACATGCCAATTTTTGGACAGATTCTTGGGATGGTCACAAGCCTTTGATAACTCATTTTCCTGATTGGAGGCCTTGGATGGAGGAGCTTCACCGAGCTAATTGGATAAAGGTGGCTAATTACTGTCGATACCATACTGGTAATTCAAAGGTTGGTAGATATTGGATCCCTATTGAGGAATAGCCTATTCAAATCCTAGAAAGGTAAAGAAAATATATCCAAGGCATCCTTCATATGAGATCCCTCTCTTGGTCCCATGAAAAATATTATTTTGGATGGAACAACACTACTAAGGGTGAGTATTCAGTTGCTCAAGGTTATTTGACCTTATGCCATAATAATCCCAACCATTATTCTGACATATTTTCTCAATTATGGGATCTAAAGCTCTGGCCTAAGGCGAGGTTCTTTAATTGTTGCATCGTAGGGTGCTTACTGGTGAGAAACTTATGAAGCGTGGTTTTCATGGACCTTTTAGATGTGAAATGTGTGAAGAGAATGTAGAAAATATCAACCATACTTTTATTGAGTGTACTTTAGCCTCTGAGCTATGGAGGAGAATGGCAACTTTACTTGTCTTACAGTGGTCCAATTTTTTAACTTTTGAACATCTTTGGAGGGATTGGCCTAATCAAGAGGGTGTTGATCATTTTATTAGGCAGTTAGTTTGGATGGCTTCTACCATTCTTCTTTGGAATATTTGGAATGAAAGGAACAACCAAATTTTTAACCAAGATAGGAAGGATATTCACTATATTTGGCAAAAGACCATAGCCAAATTAGTTGAATCAATCCATCAACTCCTTAATCACCCCCAAAACTCCCACCAAATATGGGATCAAGTGATGCAAAGATTGAAGATTAAACCTTCTAAGGGCAACCAACTTAAAGGGAATGTGAGTATTAGTAAGATGGATAGGACTAGAAATTGGCAACCTCCTCCTAAGGATTTTGGAAAAGTCAATACTGATGGAGCCTCTAGAGGGAACCCTAGAAAATCTAGTGTGGGAGGAATTGGTAGACTTTTAGATGGCTCCCTGGTTTTTACTTTTGCTAATAATTTGGGTATTCTTTCCAATAACCTTGCTTAGGGGTATGGTATCCTTAGAGGCCTTCAGGAGGCTACTAAGGTTGTATGGGAAAAGGTGTTAGTTGATTTTGACTCTCAACTTATGATTAATCTCTTGAAGACTCCTTCTAAGAATCATAAGGTGGATTGGAGAATAAAAATAATTATTGAGAAGATTTGGTTAATCCAGATGGGATTTTTGAAAGTTGATTACAATCATGTGGTCAGAGATCAAAACAAGAGTGTTGATGCTTTAGCTAATTGGGCTTTGGACAAAGGTAATCTTACTTGTTATGGCCACCCTCCTCTATGGTGGTCTTCTCAAAATAGGGAAGCTCTTCTTTCTATCATTTCTTTGGATGCCTCCAGTTCTGAAGGTACCTAGTTTCTTCTTGTTTTTTTTTTTTTTGTTTCTCTTTGGTTCATTCAGTTTTTTTAGTTCCCTATATCATTCTATTCTTAATTTTGTTTCCTCTGTTGATTCTTGCATTAATAGTCTTCTGGTCTAGATAGGTCATTGTTTTGTTCATTTTTTTTTTTCTTTTGTCTTCTTTGTTTTTTTGTTTAGTTTTTTAAGGTGGATGGGTTCTTTTGTTTTGTTTTGTTTTTGTGTTCTTTGTGTTGTTTTTTGTTGTTCTTGTGCTTTTGTTGTTTTGTTTTTTTTTTATGTTTTTTTTTTATTGTTCTTGTGTTTTTTTCATTCTTGTTCTTTGGTTTCTCTTTGTTTGTGTTATTTCAATTTTTTTATGTGTGAGTGTTTTCTATGTTTTTTGTTTTTGTTTATTGTCTGTTGTTGGTTGTTTTTATTTTTATTTTTATTTTATTTATTTATTTTTTAGGATTTGGTTGTGTTTATTTTTCATGTTTTTGGGGTTATGTCTTTGTAGTGTTCTGTTGTTTTTGTCTTGTTTGTGTTTTTTTATGTGGTTCTTGTGTTTTTCTATGTGGTTTGTGTTGTGTTTTCTTTTATCTTATTGTGTGTGTTTGGTTGTGCTTTTGGTTTTGACACACTCAAGCAGCATGTTTTTTATTTGATTTTATTATTTTTGTTGTTATTTACTTTTTTTAATTTGGTTTTGTGTGTTTGTTTGCTCCTTGAGTATGTCAAAGGTGGTAGGCCAGGTCCGAGTCCTAGGCGTTTTTGGCAGAATGGATACCCCTGCCTCCTTGGGTCTTACCCGAAAGTGGCATACCTTTTGGGATGTTTTCCACAAAAAAAAAATTTGAAACTATTTTTTATATTATGATTTAGAATAAAATAAAATAATCTTTAGATTAAATTTAATACATTTTTATAGAAAAATAAAATTTTATTTAGATTGATCTATTAAGATAAATTGATCTTTAATTGATGATTGATTTATTTTAATATAGTTGCATTATGGTTGTATCTATTAAAGATTACATTGAGTTAATCTTTGGACCATGCTTGATCTTTTACTATATGAAAAGTAATCATGAGATTTCTTTATGTTAGGTTTATTTTTTAAGTTTGGACTAAAATGAGGTTATTTTAATTATACTTCTAAAGTTATGATACCTTATATTATCAAGGATTATGTTTTCTTACTGAAATTATGTTATTCTTTGGAAAGAGTTGGTGATAATAATATCAACTCTATGAAATTTGAATGTGAAGAGTCTAATTTAAATTATTGTCTTAAAACATGAAATAATAGAGAAAGTAATATGTGTGTGTGTGTGTGTGTGTGTGTGTTTGTTTGTGTTTATATGTGTGTGTGTATGTATGTATATATACATATGAACTGAGAAAATAATTTGTATTATAAAATATGAATGAGGGAATTGGGTATGGAGCCCATTAGACTAATTGGACCTTATGGGGGTTCCATTGTTATGCTATCATGAAAAATACTTAAGAGGGTGTTCTTATGTACTAGTAGATTGCTGAATTAATGAGGTTTAATGAGAGGTAATTAAGGGGTTCCCTTGCTTTTGTAAAAAGGGATTTACAAAGTTGTTGTAACAAAAGGATATAAGAATTGTAAATATTTGTATGCAATAGATTGAAATTGTGGTAAAAGTAATAATTGATTCCTTTTTGTAGATTGGCTAATAGACTTGCAATGAAAATAAATATGGAATATTTAAGGTTGGGTTTTTCTTGAAAGGGTTTCCTAAGATACATGACGTGTCATTTTTTTTCTTATGTAGAAATTGTTTTATTAAGCATTTATAGATTATTGTTATGAATTGTATATGAATAAGAGAAGGATTTGCTTGTTTTTATGATTTTTATGGAAAGTAACATTGTAAATAAAGATAGATGATTAGGTTTCCTTTATTTTTTACAATAAGGATTATGTAATTCTAGCTTTTAAATTTGAAATGAATGAAATAAAAGGATAAAGTTATTTCTTAGATTCACCTTAGGGTTTGGGGATTCTTCCTTAAGAGGATTTATCCATAGGATTTCAATCATTATACCCATAATGTTAGGACCAAAACTAAAGGATATGTGATAGGACAATCCCTTAGGGTTACAATGGGTATTTTAGTAATAGATCACTAAAGTGTGCTTCGAGAGATGGTGAGCTTAGAATTCCATTGTAACTAAATATTTGTGATGGATTCTTCAATAGAGAGTGAGATACCCATGTGAGAGAGATGTCATGTAAATTATAGTTATAGGATCCTAAATTATTGTGAATGAATTTATATGGGGGATGTCATTTGATGTGGTAGTCATTGCAAACCTCGATTGACTAGTGGTGACCAAATACAAGATGCCATATAAGTAATAATCACCTCCATCAAACTATCTAGAATATAGTTTAATGGTGCACAATAGTTTTATACTAAATGAAGTGTGTGTAAAACTATAGGAAGCTTACATCTAAATACTAGTAAGGAATGATTGATACTAGTAAGGGATTTCACATCCCTTTTCTCAAATGAGTGAGATAAGATTAACCCTTATGTTGTGGTCAAAATATCCTTCAAAATAGAGAAAACAAATGGGAATGCCACTCAAAAGGTGTCCTTTAAGTTGTATGGGTAGTGTACAAGGTGAACCCTAGAATATGATATGGGAGAATTGGCCACTTCTATCCACCCGGGGGATGTTATAGCATCTATAACATAGAATGTGGTTAAAAACTTCTATGGAATCTATCTAGATTGTCTTAATTAATCCTGATCCCTAAAAAAATTAGGATTATATTTTAGGTTTGTTACATAAATCATGATGATAAGCTTTATTATTGTATTGCTTAGAAATACAACAATTGTAGGCCCTATTATGCTTAAGAGCATGTAAATTCCTCTCATTAAGAGTAGTAATTTTAACAAGATGAAATTTATAATAACCTTGATTATACTCATAATGACTCAACAAATTCTTCAAAGGAACACACAAAGAAGGAAATTCAATCTCAAGTAATAAATAACTTCAACACTATAAACCAAAGGAAAATGGGTAAATCCATCTTTGTGTGTAATAGTTGTATTATAGAACTAGTGGAAGATGGATTTACTATTGCTATTCATGCTACTAGTTGTAAAACTTGGTTATAATTTGTCCAAGAAACTGGTTCTAGAGGTAGGGGATCCTCCTCCAGATTCTTCTCTTATCATTTTACAACCTTGTATGCATGTTGGATAGTGGTAGATTTCTCATACTTAATATTTAGTGTTGAGGATACTTAGGCTTATCCACTTAAGCCTAAGTGCACATTTTATTATTTATTATTATTATATGCATTTTCTATTTCTTAAAATTTTTATTCACGTGAGGCATAGTATGCTGGTGCTAGAAATAGGTTGTTAAGTCGTTTGGATGTTAGTTAACTATTAGAGATCTTGTTTGTCTTCGAGCAGTTTGTTGTCATCTAGAGTTCGCATTTGGTTAGCTATTAATTAAGTGGTTGACCATGTTTGGAAGATTATTGCAACCACTTAACCTATGTGATATTCTATTGTATTCCTATATATTGCATTGCATTTGAGTAATAAAGTAGCTTCATATTGAGTTATCTACATCATTGGTATCAGTTAGCCAAGGAGAGTTTTGTAGGAAGGAGGACACAACTGCCACTTCACTGCTAGGTCCTAGGTAGATGCTCGTGAGAGTTGGCTTGAAGCCACCCATAGCATCAATTGAAGCTGAGGTGACAGAGGGCAGACATTACCCATGCACTAGGTTTTAATGTCAGTTACACCAGTTTGAGGCCAAATTATGGCCAAGAAGAGACATTTTCGAGAAATTACTAAGAAAAGCATAGTTTTGCCGAAGCAAAAATTGAGTTCAAGTTTGAGCCAAGAGAATATTTGCATGAAAATATTTGTAAGTTTAAAGATTTTTTGCATGAAAATAATTATTTTATATTTATCTGCATGGAAAAATATTAAAATTTTATATTAATATTAATATTTAATTTTATTATTTGAAAAAAAATAGCATCATGCATAGAAATTTTTAATAGGCCCTTGCATATTTTTGGAGCGAGCAAGCCCTCGACGTCGGTTAGGCACCGAATGATGACCCCCCCCTGACGGTCAACCACATCCTCAGTTGACCTTTAGCATCTAGGCCCCAGTGTCCCTACCAAAAGTTTCAGCAGACCACCTATAGATACAATCTAGTGGTTAGCGGCCTCCCTTGCTTCTTGGCATTGTTGGCGAAAAACATAAACACCGATCGATGAAAACCACCGTAGACACGCACAACACAAATTGAAAGACGTAATGGTCCATAAGTGTATTTGATCATAGTTTGCAATGATATGAACAAAAAATATTGTAGTTCATGGCTGACAATGGATGAAACAACATTTTTTGACGATGAGATATTCTGACACAGTCACGGTGGTGAAGATTAGCGACATGATCGTGGTGTGATTTTTTTGATGTTTCAACACATAATAAGACCCTTTGTAGTTTAAGGTATCAAGGGTTCAATTTCCTAGGATATTTGCATCCCATCATGATGAATCCATATCCAGTCATCAGTGGACCACGTCGACTGGCTTCAGCTAGTTAGAAAACCCATTCAATACAATAAACCTACAACATTTCAAAAATTATGATGATTTGAACAATACCTGGCATCGATTTATGGTTGAAACAATGTACTTATGATGTATTTGGACCAATTTTTGGTGATAATGAGGGTTTTTGATGCGTTTGATAAATTTTAGCGAGTAAATTAAAATCCGATGAGCAAACTTTTTAAGATTCAAAGGTTTATAAAATCGTCGACCACCGGGAATTTTTTTTTCATTGGCAACCAACTATGTGGATGTGTTCAATAGTGGGTTTAATCCCACATACATATTTTGGGAGGAAAAAAGCTATTTTTAAGTTCCCCCATGCACTACATTAGTTAACCACCACCTTGCCATGTGCACGTGCTGCGACAGCGCCTAGTGGAGGTGCACAGCCTTGTCAGGCCAAGGAGGAGCCGCTCACATGCACGGGTAGTAGTTCCCAATTGTGTGGCACATTATAGCCTTAAAAAGGCTAGCCAAAGCTCAGACACATGGATTGGTCAACCTACAGTTGATCAACAGGTTTTACCACCTTGTAAAAATATTTTTTGTATGCACGTAAATCAATTTTTTTTTGGCAGGAGATCAAAAAAGGAGGGAAATTTTTGAATTTTTAAATTCAAATTTAATATTTTGATGCCAAAACCTACAGACATAGTCCAAAAAGCAAAACAAGGTGATTTTTTCTCCAATCTTGGTCAAATTTCTTGTAAATTTTTGTAAATTTATGCAAATTGATCAAAATTTTACGTCCTAAACCAATTTTGCATGTAAAAGGGCTAATTTTTGTAATTTTTAGTGCACTTTTTGTACTTGCAAAATTAATCTAATTTTGTAAAAGTACTATTTTAGCCCATTTTTATCATTTTAGAGGACAAAAGTTATTGTAAAATCTAGGCAAATTTTGCATAGGAAACTGAAAATTATTCCTAATCCTAGATTAAGTTCTTGCACCATTTAGTAATCCTCCTATTCTGGCATACATGATAAACCAAATGGATCATGACATTAGAACCAACATGGAAAACCTCACTGAAGTAGTAGATACTTTGACAGAGAAGGTGAGATAAATTTTTGTCAAATTCAATCCTGGTGAAATCAAAATTCACCATAATCATGCCAACAAAGCTAAATGCAAGGTCAAGTTATATGATGTATCTAGAGATATGGATGTCTTATCTGCATGGATTTTGGATATGTAAACTTGGTTTGCTTATGCTGAAACTCTAGAGGATAAACAAGCTATATTTTCTACACTCAAACTTACGAGGTTAGCAAAAGTTTTAATTATAGAAAGACAAAGCCATAATACCACAATGACTTGAAAATAATTAACCCAAATTCTAAAAAACACATTCTTTCCACAAAAATACCAAATTGACCTCACTCCCAAATGGTATAGATTGAGTTAAACCTATGGGATGTCTATTTCTGACTACAATTTCCAATTCAATAGGGTAAGGGTATTGCTTGGTGTGAAAGATTCAGAAGAGGACTTGATTAGTAAATTCACTCATGGATTGTAAGATCAATTTTTTGATTAGGGAAATCAAATTTAATGTTTTCCTCACCTTATATGTGGCATTCAATCATGTCATTCTTGCAGAGGAGAAAGTTAGTGCATATCACAAATATTGTTCATCACAGGAGAGCTCTTCTAGAGGTTGGAATCAACATCAACATAAGGTGAATAAAAATCCTCAATCTTCCCCCTCACTCTTCTTCTTCTTCAATTTATCCTAAAGCACATTATTCTTCTTTTCATTCTAAATATCCTTCTTCTTCATTGTGAATTTTGTAAAAACCATGGTCATGTAAAATCCAAATGCTTTAATTTTGAAACATTTAAGAAGAAAAAATCCCTATTTGTACAATATACACATGAGGAACCACATGATGGTCCCATTTTGGCTACAAATATAGAACAAGAGTATCCTACTTTAAAGGGTAAACTAAACAAAGTTACCCTTATGTCAAATGTATTTTCTCAAGGGGGTCATGACAATTTGTTTTTTACTAGAGCCCACCTTACACATGATTACTATGTTTATTGTATCATATATAATAGATCGTAAAACAACCTCATTGTGAAATCTATTGTAGATAAGTTGAAACTTACCATCAAGCCACATCACCAACCATATGCACTTGGGTGGAAATATGTAGACTCCACATCCAACATCACCCACACTTGCACTTTGACTTTTACTTTTGGTGATAAGTTTATGGATAAAGTTAGGTGTGATGTCACAAAGATGGACTGTTGTGGGCTATTGCTAGGTAAAACCTATCAATTTGATAGGAATGATATTTATCATGCTAAAAATAACACCTACACATTGGATTTGCATGGTAAAACCCACTTGATACAAAGCACTACACATACTTTCAATTTGATGTTAAGTTATAGGTAAGTATGGAAGCCACTAAGTCAAGAACTCATTTTGGCTCCTACTAGCATCAGTTCCACACAAAATGAAGAACAAGCACCATATAAGGAAAAAGAAGAAGTTTCAGTCCCACCTAATGAACAATCACAAGAGCAAATGGTTAATAAACCCACCATTCTCACTCATGAGAAAGATGCCATTCACTCCATTGGTATCATTTCGGCTACACCTACAACTACAAAACTACTTGTTCCATAGAATCTACCTTTGGCTTTGCCCACTCCCACCATTTCACACATGAAGGAGTAAGCCAAGGTTACTTCATTCACTGAGCACCGACACAGCCTTCTAGGGAAGATACCACAGGACTTGTAGGAGAATCCACAAGAAGTGGTGTGTAAGCATCACAATCCTCACTCATCACAATTTGGAGATAGAGTTTGGGTTCCTTTGGATAAGCACTAATTTCCAAAGATACCATTTTAGGATATTCTTTTGGTACCTAATACTATTTTCAGCCTTACAGTAGTAGTGGCACCTGATCATCAACTTCCACTTATTTCAGATAGAGTTTCTAATATGAAGACTCATCAAACTAGATAGGGTTATTCCACTACTTACCTTGTCACTCATCATGGTCACTTTCCAGACATGGCTCACTAGATTCCTCACTATGAGATGGCCCATGAATTTCCACATTTGTTGATAGCATTGGGATCCAATGCTTATATGGTTGGGAGGAGTGTTGAGGATACTTAGGCTTATCCACTTAAGCCTAAGTGCACATTTTATTATTTATTATTATTATATGCATTTCCTATTTCTTGCACTTTGTATTCACGTGAGGCATAGTATGCCCATGTTAGAAATAGGTTGTTAAATATTTTGGGTGTTATATATTTGTTAGAGATCTTTTTTTCTTCTGGCAGTTTGTTGTCATCCATAGTTAGCATTTGGTTAGCTATTAGTTAAGTGGTTGGCCATGTTTGGAATATTGTTGCAACCACTTAACCTACATGAGATTATATTGTATTCCTATATATCGCATTGCATTTGAGTAATAAAGTAGCTTCATCTCGAGTTACTACATCAGTTAGTATAATTATTGCCTTTATATCTATAATAAAATACTTACAAAATACACTATCTAAACCCTTCATGAGGCCAATAGGCATTTTATCCTTTTATAATTAGATCTATAATTTCTTTTGAATATTTTGCACTCATGCATAGTAGTGATGGACTTTTCCTTCAAGAAATTGGACCAACTTTATTATATTTATCAAGTCAAAATATTTTTGATATGGGTTATACTCCTTCTTTTTACTAATCTCATCCCATTAATTCTTGATAGGATCATATACATCTTATATCATCTTAAAGCATCACCATTCATAAATATCAATAGAAACTCTACCCAATGCTCCCTCAATATCAAGTCATTACAAATGCATGCTCTCTTATATTCTTGAATTAAGGTCTTGCCATATTTATAACATTGGGCTAAAAATTAAAAAAAAAAACCCATCTTTACTATAGCCTTATAATCCTAGTTACAAATCTTCTTAAGTAAAATCCAAGGGCTCACGAACTAGAAATTGAATCTAACTATAAATTACTATAATTATTATGTAGTGAATTTCACTAATCCTAGGAGGATGTTTTCCTTGGCTAATTATGTAAGTTGGTCGTAGTACCAGGTAAGTTATAAATTTGGAGGAGAAGATAAGGTAGGATAAAAGTGTATTGTCAATTTTACAATCGACAACAAGTCATATTTTTGCATGGAGGAGCTTTGAGGAATTTATTATGTCACATGGACCACCTAATTTTGTTGATAAATAATAAATGTTGATTTAAGATATTGAAGGCCACGAAATCTCCCAAAGACATATGCACAATTGATTTTCTAGGTCTTTGATGAGAGCTAATTTCCAAAGAAAAAATGTGTAGAGGTATCAAAGTTATAAAAACCATAATTTTTTTAAATCTATGGATGAAACTAATTTTATGGAAACGATATTCATCAAAATCTCATGAAGATATGCATAACATTATTTTTTTATATTTATGGCAAGTGCTAATTTAAAAATTTGAAAAGCCTCAAAAGTCCTCAAAAGTTGCATAGTCCATCAATAAAGTTTATCTATGATGGGAATTTATTATAGATAATACTAAGAGGTGGAATTAGCTAAATCATGTGGTTCATTAATACCATTTTATCAAAATAAAATCCCTAGTATGAGATATAGGGAAAATACAATTATGACACATAA
Source organism: Wollemia nobilis (assembly GCA_028583015.1). Lineage (NCBI taxonomy): Eukaryota > Viridiplantae > Streptophyta > Pinopsida > Araucariales > Araucariaceae > Wollemia > Wollemia nobilis. The sequence continues at coordinate 2,516,043 of JAQPPZ010016040.1, read as the reverse complement.
AAATGTAAGCAATTTTTCCATAAGGTCTTGTGTCCAAAGAAGATATACCATTTATATTTGGAAAAAATAAGATCCAATGTACCATAGAGTTTTAAAAAATATATGTAGACTTTGGCTCATGAAATTCCATGATTTATCTAATATTTATTATCAATGAACCATGCCATTTTAAGAACCAAGTGATGATTTTATCAAGAGAACTCTTGCTATTGGGTAATTGATGCAGGAGCATCCGGAGGTGGCAGAGCAATCTTGCATCATCCAAAAATATTTTTTTCTCTAAGTGCTGGCGAGGGAATAAGCTGTCGCGAAATCGTGACACTTTTGGAGCAAATGCACCAAGGTGCAAAGTGGTCGCGAAATCGTGACACTTTCGGAGCAAAGGCGCCAAGGTGCAAAGTGGTCGCGAAATCGCGACACTTTTGGAGCAAAGGCGCCAAGGTGCAAAGTGGTCGCGAAATCGTGACACTTTCGGAGCAAAGGCACCAAGGTGCAAAGTGGTCACGAAATCGTGACACTTTCGGAGCAAAGGCGCCAGGGTGCAAAGTGGTCGTGAAATCGTGACACTTTCGGAGCAAAGGCGCCAAGGTGCAAAGTGGTCACAAAATCGTGACACTTTCGGAGCAAAGGCGCCAAGGTGCAAAGTGGTCGCGAAATCGTGACACTTTCGGAGCAAAGGCGCCAAGGTGCAAAGTGGTCACGAAATCGTGACACTTTCGGAGCAAAGGCGCCAAGGTGCAAAGTGGTCGCGAAATCGTGACACTTTCGGAGCAAAGGCGCCAAGGTGCAAAGTGGTCACGAAATCGTGACACTTTTGGAGCAAAGGCGCCAAGGGGGCAAAGTGGTCGTGAAATCGTGACACTTTCGGAGCAAAGGCGCCAAGGGGCAAAGTGGTCACGAAATCGTGACACTTTTGGAGCAAAGGCACCAAGGGGCAAAGTGGTCGTGAAATCACGACACTTTCTAAGAAAAGGCGCCAAGGGACAAAGCTGTCGTGAAATCATGACACATTTCGTAAAGAAGCACCAAGGGGAGCAGCTATCACGAAATCACGACCCGAAGGCAGAAGACAAGTGCGAAAGGCAAAGACGCCGTGATTTCATGACATGTCGCAAAATCGCGGCCCGAAGGAGAGAGTAGAGGCCGAATGCCAAAACGTCGCGATATCGCGATCGAAGAGGAGAGAGAGCGTAAGGAAGCAAAAATGTCGCGATATCACGACAGAACGCTCACGACTCCAGACAGGCCGACGGTTACAGAGGCCATTGCAGAAGGGCACGTGGCAGCAAATTACAGGTGGCCATAGAGCACTAGGCGGTTACAGAGGCCATTGCAGAAGGGCACGTGGCAGCAAATTACAGATGGCTATAGAGCACTCCTATGAATGATGACTCGGCGGGTGGATGGACAGGCGGCTACAGGGCACTCCGCCATCCCATGCCATGATGATTGAAGACACCTGGCAGCAATATGCAGGCGGCGACAGAACATTCATGCGGGCGGTTACAGGGAACCCCGCATTCTATGTAATGATGTCCGAAGGGGGTCGGGTCTGTTATAAAAGGCAGTGCATACATTGTAAAAGGGGTTGGCCATTTTGTATCTTCTATAATTTGAATTCGAAAGCTGTTAATGAAATTTGGTGATTTTTCTACATGTTATTCCAGTCCTGCGTCAAGTGGTATCAGAGCCAGAAGGTTTTGAGCGCACGAACAAACCGCCGACCGTGAGGCAGTTTGCACCAGGATCGTGGTTGTGGGTTGTGAGAAGGTGAGCAGGATGCCTCCACGTAGGAACCGTGGTGGTGCGAGGAATAGGGGAGCAGAGGTCGATCTCAGGGCCTTGCAGAGGCAAGTGCAAGCCCTACAGGAGGAAATCAGAAGAGGAGTTGAGCCAAGAAGAGAGGAACCCAGTGAAGATGAAGTTTGGGAAGATGAGGTTCCATCTGATGAGGAAGAAGCGTTGGATCCAGCAGAAGCTAGGCTGTATAGGGCCATATCCCAGATCGGGAAGAAGCCGAAGTTTGACGTCTCCACCTATTCTAGGAATCTCAATCCCAAGGAGTTGATAGATTGGATCAACGACATGGAGGAATATTTTGAGTATGAGGAGATCTCAGATCCAAATCGGATCAGGTTCGCAAAAACAAAGTTGAAGGGACATGCTAGCATCTGGTGGAAAGGAGTACAGCTAGAAAGGAACAGGAGGGGAAAGGAAAAGATCACCAGGTGGGATCGGATGGTAGAGAAATTGAAGAGGCAATTCATCCCCGTAGATTATGAGTTGGATCTGTTGAGGAAGATGCAGAGTCTTAGACAGGCGAGTAAATCTGTCAAGGAGTACACGGAGGAGTTCTATCAGATCTCAATTCGAACCGGTCATTCTGAGGCGAATAAGGAGAAAGTTGCTCGCTACATCAATGGATTGAGAACCAACATTCAAGAAGAGCTGAGTCTGGTTCGGATGAGCACGGTTGAGGATGCATACCAGTTTGCATTAAAAGTGGAAGAGAAACTGAATAGGAGATTTGATGGTAAGCAGAGAGGAAAGGATCATGGTGGAAGAGCTGGTGGAAGGACCAGTGGAGGAAGATACAGAGATTTGGGGAAGACTGGTGAAGCAAGCAGTAGCCAAAACCAGAAAGAAGAGAAAGAGGAGAATACCCAACGCCCACGCAATCAGAACAACAACTACCTGAGAGGAAGAGGTAGGCCTGGGCATGGGTTTGGGAGAGGTGTCTTTCGAGGAACCTGCTTCAACTGCGGAGAAGAAGGACATCGGGCATACAACTGCCCGCAGCGACAAGAAAGGCCAAATCGAAGACCTGAGGGTCAGGCCAGAGTTGCTGTAGCAGACGAAGGTGTCGAATCTGAGCACTCTAAGGAGGCAGAACGAGGAGAAGTGATGGTCATCAGAAGAGTCTTGTTGAATGAGGAAAAGAAGTCAGACCAGAGGAACAACCTGTTTCGCACAAGATGCAAGTGCGCGGGCAAGGTCTGTAACATCATCATTGATAATGGAAGCACTGATAATTTGGTCTCTGAGGAGATGGTTGCCAAGTTGCAGTTGGAAAGAAGAAGACACCCGCATCCATATCGGATTGCATGGTTACAAAAGGACCATAGGGTGCTGGTCAGTGAGCAATGCCTAGTGAAGTTCAACATTGGAACTTATCGTGATGAGGTCCTGTGTGACATCCTACCTATGGATGCATGTCACATGTTGCTTGGGAGACCATGGCAGTTTGATCGGAGTGTTGTACATGATGGTCGAGCCAATACATATTCCTTGTCAAAAAATGGAGTTCGCCATAAGTTGAAACCCCTGAAGGAGGCGGATGAGAAGGTATGCAGCAGTGCACGAGTCTGTCTAGTTGATGGAAGAAGATTTTTAGATGGCACTGAAGCCGGATCATATGTGCTATGCAATAATCCCTAGGGTCAGGGAAGAAGAATGCAAGGAGACCCCAGTGGAAGTCATGGGTCTATTAGAGGAATTCCTAGATATCATTTTTGATAATGTTCCTGAGGGTTTACCCCCAGTAAGAAAGATCAGCCACCATATAGATTTGGTGCCAGGATCGAGCTTGCCGAATAAAGCTGCACACAGAATGACTCCTATGGAAACTGAGGAGCTAAATAGGCAAGTTCAAGAGCTGCTAAAGAAGGGGTTGATTAGGGAGAGTCTTAGCCCATGTGCAGTACCTGCAGTACTAGCACCCAAGAAGGATGGAGAGTGGAGAATGTGCACAGACTCTCGGGCAATTAACAAGATCACTATTAAATACAGATTCCCATTGCCGAGGATGGATGATATCATGGACTGTTTGAGTGGAGCTGAGTACTTCACGAAGATTGATCTAAAAAGTGGTTACCATCAGATCCACATTAGAGAAGGGGATGAGTGGAAGACAACCTTCAAAACCAGAGAGGGGTTGTACGAGTGGTTGGTCATGCCATTTGGGCTAACCAATGCACCGAGTACCTTCATGCGGTTAATGAATGAAGTCCTGAAGGAATTTCTAGGCAAATTTGTTATTGTCTACTTGGATGATATCTTGATTTTTAGCAGAACCCTGGAGGAACACCTGATGCACATCAGGAGGGTTTTTGAGAAACTGCGGGAGGAGCAGTTGCTGATAAATCTGAAGAAGTGTAACTTCGTGAAGAGGGAGTTAGTATACCTAGGATTTGTCATCTCAGTAGATGGTCTCAAAATGGACCCCGAAAAGGTGAGGGCTATCATAGAATGGCCTACTCCAAGAAGCGTGACTGAGGTGAGATCGTTTCACGGTCTGGCCAGTTTCTACAGAAAGTTCATTAGAAACTTCAACAGTATTTGTGCATCCCTTACGGAGACAATGAGGGGGAACAAGAAGGAATTTAAGTGGACAACCGGAGCAGACAAAAGCTTTCCTATGCTGAAGAAGAAGGTCACAGAGCAACCTGTCTTAGCACTTCCGGATTTTAACAAGGTGTTTCAGGTAGACTGTGATGCGAGTGGTAGTGCCATAGGGGCCGTATTGAGTCAAGAGGGTAAGCCTGTTGCTTATTTTAGTGAGAAGCTCAATGATGCCAGGAAGAAGTATTCGGTGTATGATCAGGAGTTCTATGCCATAGTTCAGGCTCTGAAGAAATGGAGGCATTATTTGTTGCCAAAGGAGTTTGTTCTGTATACTGATCATCAGGCACTACAGTATATTAATAGTCAAGGGAAATTAAATCAGAGGCACCTGAAATGGGTCGAGTTCCTGCAGAGCTACACCTTTGTGCTGAAGCACTGGAGTGGGAAGTCCAACAGAGTCGTGGATGCCTTGAGTAGGAGGCAATGTTTATTGATGGAGATGAAGGTGGAAGTTGTAGGGTTTGCTGAGCTTAAGGGTTTGTACCCTGCAGATCCCGATTTTGCAGAAGCTTGGAAGGCCTGTTCTGTGCCTGTTACCTTAGACAGGACAAAGTGGTTAAATTTTTTGATTCAAGATGGAATGCTGTTCAGGGGAAACCAATTATGCATTTCGAGGAGCTCAATGAGGGATAATCTAATCAGGGAAAAGCATAGTGGGGGTTTGGCTGGACACTTTGGTCGAGACAAGACCATCTCCCTGGTTAATGAAAACTACTACTGGCCGCAGTTGCAACAGGACGTGACAAAATTCATGCAAAGTTGCAGGATATGCCAGATGGCAAAAGGTGTGAGGCAGCCTACTGGTTTATATCAACCACTACCTGTACCCGAAAGGCCATGGGAGGATATTAGTATGGATTTTGTTCTCGGTTTACCCAAGACGTAGAGGGGGCACGACTCCATATTTGTGGTAGTGGACAAGTTTTCAAAAATGGCTCATTTTATTCCCTGCCAAAAGACTAACGATGCGGTCCATGTGGCTGGTTTATTCTTCAAGGAAGTGGTACGACTTCATGGTCTCGCAAGGAGCATTGTGTCGGATAGGGATACCAAGTTTGTAGGGTATTTCTGGAGAACCCTGTGGAAGAAACTGAAGATGGATTTAAAATTCAGTTCTGCATACCACCCCCAAACAGATGGCCAAACGAGAGGTGGTAAATAGGAGTTTGGGCAATCTACTGAGATGCTTGGTAGGAGATAAGCCCAAGGGATGGGATTTAGTTTTTCCGTAGGCAGAATTCGCTTACAACAACTCTGTCAACAGGAGTACCAATAAATCGCCATTCTAGATAATCTATGGGAGCAGCCCAAGAAACGCTTCAAGTTGAGAAGGATGGATACAAGAGAAAAATGCAGTGTTGAGGCTGAAGACTTTGCTGAACACCTGAAGGGCGTGCATGAGGAGGTGACAAGGCACATCGCTAAGATGAATACTCAGTATAAGGCCCGGGCAGACCAGAAGCACCGGGCTAAGGAGTTTGAAGTAGGAGATTCCGTCATGGTCCATCTAAGAAAAGAAAGGTTTCCTGCCAAGACCTATAACAAGCTGAAGATGAAGAAGTTTGGGCCATGCAGGATCATTGGAAAATGGGATTCGGGCAATGCATACGAGGTGGAGTTGCCGAGTGAACTTAACATCTCACCCGTTTTTAACATTTTAGATTTGGTCGAGTACCATGAAGGAGGTAGCAGTGAGACACCCAGTCCGGATTTGTGGAGCATTCCAGTAGCCATTCCAGTCGCAGACGAGATAGAAGAAGTGCTGGACACGCGGGAAGGCCGAAGCACTAGGAATAGGTGATATTCCGAATATTTGATCAAGTGGAAGGGCAGGCCCATAGAAGATGCGACTTGGTTGTCGAAGGCAGAGGTTGATCGCCTGGGTCTACCTCCCATCGAACAGAAGTGAAGATCACTTCTCAATTCACCCCGGGTGTCTGATGCAGGAGCATCCGGAGGTGGCAGAGCAATCTTGCATCATCCAAAAATATTTTTTTCTCTAAGTGTTGGCGAGGGAATAAGCTATCGTGAAATCGTGACACTTTTGGAGCAAAGGTGCCAAGGTGCAAAGTGGTCGCGAAATCATGACACTTTTGGAGCAAAGGCGCCAAGGTGCAAAGTGGTCGCGAAATCGTGACACTTTCGGAGCAAAGGCGCCAAGGTGCAAAGTGGTCGCGAAATCGTGACACTTTCGGAGCAAAGGGGCCAAGGTGCAAAGTGGTCACGAAATCGTGACACTTTCGGAGCAAAGGCGCCAAGGTGCAAAGTGGTCGCGAAATCGTGACACTTTCGGAGCAAAGGTGCCAAGGTGCAAAGTGGTCGCGAAATCGTGACACTTTCGGAGCAAAGGTGCCAAGGTGCAAAGTGGTCACGAAATCGTGACACTTTCGGAGCAAAGGCGCCAAGGTGCAAAGTGGTCGTGAAATCATGACACTTTCGGAGCAAAGGCGCCAAGGTGCAAAGTGGTCACAAAATCGTGACACTTTTGGAGCAAAGGCGCCAAGGTGCAAAGTGGTCATGAAATCGTGACACTTTCGGAGCAAAGATGCCCAGGATGCAAAGTGGTCGCGAAATCATGACACTTTCGGAGCAAAGGCGCCAAGGTGCAAAATGGTCATGAAATCGTGACACTTTTTGAGCAAAGGCACCAAGGGGCAAATTTGATGGCAAGCCGAGATTCACACAACAAACTTCACATTAATTTTTAGTAAATTGCTTGATACAGTTTTTACAGTGCCATTTCCAGGCTAACAACTTTCCCCCTCAATCCCGAACTCACCATCCCCCTCTTACATTTTTTTTGAGTTTTTATCGAGGCCTCCATCCTCTAGGCAATTAATGCCCCGCCTAACAAAATCTCCAGTTCGTTTTCCCTCCGGCCGAGTTTTTCAAAATTTTTGCCATAAATGGGCAACTGCCCGATCCACCATGACGCTTGCATTGATGGCCTCCCTTAACCTGCATCGGCCGCTTTGTTCTGACTGTCCTCTGCACTGTTGTCTCCTCCATAAAGCCATCACCTATAATTGCTGCGTTGCCGAACGTAATAAATAAAAAAAAAATGCATGGCCGACACCTCCCTTAACAATTTTACGTGAACCTCATCTTTGTTTTCATACACGTAGCCGACCGCGTGTAAATCTGGCCATGCCTTCTCCTTGTCACAATATATTTGATACACGTGCCCTTCACAACTGTCATGATACACGTGGCTGCCCACGTGTCAAATTCGGCCTTGCCCGACCGTCCCCTTATTCACTTTTGGCCTTGTCTTCACTTGGCCGCGATATCGCGATAGGTCACGAAATCGTGACATGTCGCGATATCGCGACCAAATGCGCCTCTTCTTTGCTGAAGCCCTTTGGGGTCGCGATTTCGTGACATGTCACAAAATCGTGACATGTCACGATTTCGTGACCCCTCCTCCCCTTTGTCTTCGCCTTGTTCTCTACCTTCTTTAACTTTTGCGGCTATCGGATGACAAGCCACGTGTCGGCCTTTAACTGGCCGCGATATCACGATGGCACTCCCCCTTTTGCCTTGCCTTGTTCTCTATCTTTCTTTAACTTTTGTAGCTATCGGATGATAAGCCACGTGTCGGCCTTTAACTGGCCGCGATATCGTGACAGGTCACGATATCATGCCGCGATATCGCGACGACACTCCCCCTTTTGCCTTTGCTTTGAGATACTGTCGCGATATCGCGACGTCGCGATATCGCGACGAATATTGCCGATGGTACGTTGCAGCTTATGAGGTCACGATTTCGTGACATGTCATTTCACGACCCCTTCCCCCTTGCCTTACAAAACTTCCCCCCAAGCTGAAAATTGCTTAACAAAACTTCCCCCGAACTGAAAATAAATAAAACAAAATGCAAAGTACTTAGAAAATCTGGAAAAATTTTGGAAGATGCAAGATTGCTCTACTGTCGTCGGATGCTCCTGCATCAGACACCCGGGGTAAATCAAAAGTGATCCTCACTTCTGTTTTGTTAGGGGAAGACCCAGGTGGTCAACCTCCATTTTTGACAACCAAGTTGCATCTTCAATAGGTCTGCCCTTCCACTTTATCAAGTATTCAAAATACTGTTTGTTTCTGGTGCTTCTGCCTTCACGAGTGTCTAATATTTCCTCGACCTCGTCTGTGGTTGGAGTAGATGCTAGAATTTGCCATGATTCTGTACTTGGTAACTCTGCACTCTCTCCCTCATGATATTCCACTAAATCTAAAATATTAAAAATAGGTGAAATGTCAAGCCAACTTGGCAATTCCACTTCATACGCATTTCCTGACTCCCGTTTTCCCAGTATTTTGCATGGCCCAAACTTCTTCATCTTCAATTTGTTATAAGTCTTGGCAGGGAATCTCTCCTTCCTGAGATGTACCATGACCTCATCTCCTACTTCGAACTCCTTGAACCACCGCTTCTGGTCTGCCCTTGTCTTATATTGAGTATTCATTTTAATAATTTGTTTCCTTACTTCTTCATGCAGATTTCTCATATGTTCCGCAAATTCTTTTGCTTCGGCACTGCACTTTTCTCTCTTATCCAACTTTCTCAGTTCAGACACATTTCTTGGGCTGTTTCCATATATTATCTAGAACAGAGATTTATTTGTGCTCTTATTGACTGAACTGTTATACGCAAATTCTGCCTGCGGCAAAACTAAATCCCATCCCTTGGGTTGATCTGCTATCAAGCATCTCAGTAAATTACCCAGGCTTCTATTTACCACCTCTGTCTGTCCATCAGTCTATGGGTGGTATGCAGAACTGAACTTCAGATCTGTCTTCAACTTCTTCCACAAAGTTCTCCAAAAATAACCAACAAATTTTGTATCTCTGTCAGAAATGATGCTCTTCGGTAGACCGTGAAGTCGTACCACTTCCTTGAAGAATAACCCTGCAATGTGGACTGCATCACTTGTTTTCTGGCATGGGATAAAGTGTGCCATCTTGGAAAATCTGTCAACTACTACAAATACAGAGTCATTTCCCCTCTGTGTTCTTGGTAATCCGAGGACGAAGTCCATGCTGACGTCCTCCCATGGCCGCTCAGGTACTGGTAACGGCTGATACAATCCCGTGTTCTGTCTTCTGCCCTTTGCCATCTGGCATACTCTACAACTCTGTACAAACTTTTTCACATCTTGCTGTAGTTGCGGCCAATAGTAATTTTCACTCACCAGGGCAACTGTCTTATCCCGGCCAAAATGTCCGGCCAGTCCCCCGCTGTGTTTCTCCTTGACTAAGTTTTCCCGCATGGAACTCCTTGGAATGCATAATTTACTTCCTCTGAACAACATTCCATCTTGGATTAGAAAATCCAACCATCTTGTCCTGTCCATCGTAATAGGTGTTAAGCAAGCCGTCCAGGCTTCCGCAAAGTCCGGATCTTCAGGGTACAAACCCTTCAGTTCTTCAAATCCCACTACTTCCACTGTCATTTCAATCAATAAATTCTGCCTTCTACTCAAGGCATCTGCAACTCTGTTTGATTTCCCGCTTTTGTGCTTCAGTACAAAGGTATAGCTTTGAAGGAACTCCACCCACTTCATGTGCCTTTGGTTCAGTTTTGTTTGACTGTTAATGTACTGTAAAGCTTGATGATCAGTAAATAGAACAAACTCCTTTGGCAATAAATAATGTCTCCACTTCTTCAGAGCCTGAACTATAGCATAAAATTCTTGGTCATAAACTGAATACTTTTTTTGAGCATCATTCAGCTTCTCACTGAAATAAGCAACAGGTCTGCCTTCCTGACTTAGTACAACCCCTATTGCACTGCCACTGGCATCACAGTCCACCTGAAATACCTTGTTAAAGTCTGGGAGTGCCAAAACAGGCTGTTCTGTGACCTTTTTCTTTAATGCATCAAAGCTCCTCTCAGCCCCTAATGTCCACTTGAACTCTTTTTTATCCCCTCTCATTGTTTCTATGAGAGGTGCACAAATACTGCTGAAGTTCTTTATGAACTTCCTGTAAAAGCTGGCTAGACCATGAAATGATCTCACTTCTATTGTGCTTCTTGGGGTAGGCCATTCGATGATGGCTCTCACCTTCTCTGGGTCCATTTTTAGACCCTCTGCTGAGATTACAAACCCCAGGTATACTAACTCTTTCTTGACAAAATTACACTTTTTTAGATTTATTAATAACTGCTCCTCCCGCAGCCTTTCAAAAACCCTCCTGATATGCATCAGGTGTTCCTCCAGGGTTCTGCTGAATATTAATATATCATCTAAATACACAATGACAAACTTTCCCAGAAACTCTTTCAGTACTTCATTCATCAGCCGCATGAAGGTACTTGGTGCATTGGACAGCCCAAATGGCATGACCAACCACTCATACAAGCCCTCTCTTGTCTTGAAGGCTGTCTTCCACTCATCTCCTTCTCGGATACGGATCTGATGATAACCACTTTTCAGGTCAATCTTCGTGAAGTACTCAGCTCCACTTAAACAGTCCATGATATCATCCATCCTTGGCAATGGGAATCTGTATTTGATAGTGATTTTGTTGATTGCCCGAGAGTCTGTGCACATTCTCCACTCTCCATCCTTCTTGGGTGCTAGTACTACAGGCACTGCACACGGGCTAAGACTCTCTCTAATCAATCCTTTCTCCAGCAACTCCTGGACCTGTCTGTTTAACTCCTCAGTTTCTACAGGTGTCATTCTGTGTGCAGCTTTATTTGGCAAGCTTGATCCTGGCACCAAATCTATATGGTGGCTGATCTTCCTTACTGGGGGTAAACCCTCAGGCACATTATCTGATACAATATCTGGAAATTCTTCCAACAGATCTAGGACTTCTATCGGGGTATCTTTGCATTCCTCCTCCCTAATTCTAGGAATTATTGCATAACACAAATGTTCATGCTTCAAATCGTCCAAAAATTTTCTCCCTTCAACTAGACAGATTCTGGAGCTGCTACACACCTTTTCATCTACCTCCTTCATGGGTTTCAGCTTATGGCGTACACCATTCTTCGTCAATGAGTAGGTGTTGGCACGGCCGTCATGCACTGCACTCCGGTCGAACTGCCAGGGCCTTCCCAGCAACATATGGCAAGCATCCATAGGTAGGATGTCGCACAGAACCTCATCACAATAATTTCCAATATTAAATTTAATGGAGCACTGCTCATTGACCAAAGCTCTATGGTCCTTCTGTAACCATGCGACCCGATATGGATGCGGGTGCTTCTTCCTCTCTAATTGTAACTTGGTAACCATTTCTTCTAAAACCAGGTTATCCGTGCTGCCATTATCAATAATAATATTGCAAACCTTGCCCGCGCATTTACACCTTGTGCGGAATAAACTTCTTCTCTGATCTGTGTCCTTCTCCTCATTCAATAGGACTCTTCTTACGATCATTGCTTCCCCTCTCTCCGCTTCTTCTGAATGTTCAGATTCAACATCTTCCTCTGCCACAGCAGCTCTGGCTGGACCCTCAGGCCTCTTGTTTGTTCTTTCCCGGTGTTGTGGACACTCGAATGCTCGATGTCCTTCTTCACCACAGTGGAAACATGTCCCACGAAATACTCCTCTTCCAAACCCTCGTCCAGATCCACCCCGTCCTCTTGGGTAGCTGTTCTGATCTCGGGGCTGATAAACATCCTCTTCCCTTTGATCCTGGTTACTACTGGCTTCACCAGTCTTCTTTGGGTCTTTATATTTTTCTCCACTGGTTCTCCCACCGGTTCTTCCACCACGGCCCCTTCCTCTTTGCTTGCCTTCAAACCGCCTATTCAGTTTTTCTTCCACCTTTAAGGCAAACTGGTAAGCATCCTCAATGGTGCCTACCCGAACTAGGCTCAGCTCTTCCTGGATACCGAGCCTCAACCCATTGATATAACGGGCTACCTTTTCTTTGTTTGCCTCTAAATGCCCAGTTCTAATAGAGATCTTGTAAAACTCCTCAGTGTATTCTTGGACAGTTTTGTTTGTCTGTCTCAAACTCTGCATTTTTCTTAGCGAGATCCAACTCGTAATCTGTCGAAATAAACTGTCTTTTCAGCTTTTCCACCATTCTATCCCATCTTGTTATTCTCTCCTTCCCTCTTCTATTCCTCTCCAAGCTGTATTCCCCTCCACCAAATGTTGGCATGACCCTTCAACTTGGTCTTAGCAAATCTGACCCGATTAGGGTCTTCAACCTCCTCATATTCGAAATATTCTTCTAAGTCATTTATCCAATCAATCACCTCTTCTGGATTTAGGTTTCCCGAGTATGTAGAAACCTCCATTTTTGGCTGCTTTCCAATCTGTGAGATGGCCTTGTACAGCCTGGCTTGTGCAGGATCCACAGCCTCTTCCTCTTCCTCAGATTGGTCTTCTTCTTCCACTTCGTCTTCACTTCCCTCATCCCTTCCGGGCTCGTGCCTTCTGCGTAACTCTTCTTGCAGGGCTTGAACTTGTCTCTGCAAGGCTCGAAAGTCTTCGGCCGGCACCACATTTCCTACTCCACCATGATTTCTTCGTGGAGGCATTTTTTTTCTTTCTTTCCTCACAAATCCTTCCACAGATCCTGGTGTAACTGCCTCTCTTTCGGCGATCTGTTACACGCTCAGGAGCTCCCGCTCTGATACCACTTGATGGCAAGCCGAGATTCACACAACAAACTTCACATTGATTTTTAGTAAATTACTTGATACAGTTTTTACAGTGCCATTTCCAGGCTAACAGCTTTCCCCCTCTATCCCGAACTCACCATCCCCCTCTTACATTTTTTTCGAGTTTTTATCGAGGCCTCCATCCTCTAGGCAATTAATGCCCCGCCTAACAAAATCTCCAGTTCGTTTTCCCTCCGGCCGAGTTTTTCAAAATTTTTGCCATAAATGGGCAACTGCCCGATCCACCATGACGCTTGCATTGATGGCCTCCCTTAACCTGCACTGGCCGCTTTGTTCTGACTATCCTCTGCACTGCTGTCTCCTCCATAAAGCCATCACCTGTAATTGCTGTGTTGCCGGACGTAATAAATAAATAAAAAAAATGCGTGGCCGACACCTCCCTTAACAATTTTACGTGACCCTCATCTTTGTTTTCATACACGTAGCCGACCGCGTGTAAATCTGGCCATGCCTTCTCCTTGTCGCAATATATTTGATACACGTGCCCTTCACAATTGTCATGATACACGTGGCTGCCCACGTGTCAAATTCGGCCTTGCCCGACCGTCCCCTTATTCACTTTTGGCCTTGTCTTCACTTGGTCGCGATATCGCGACCAAATGCGCCTCTTCTTTGTTGAAGCCCTTTGGGGTCGTGAAATCGTGACATGTCGCGATTTCGCGACCCCTCCTCCCCTTTGTCTTCGCCTTGCTCCCTTCTTTAACTTTTGTGGCTATCGGATGACAAGCCACGTGTCGGCCTTTAACTGGCCGCGATATCACGACAGGTCGCGATATCGCGACCCGTCGCGATATCGCGACGACACTCCCCCTTTTGCCTTGCCTTGTTCTCTATCTTTCTTTAACTTTTGTAGCTATCGGATGACAAGCCACGTGTCGGCCTTTAACTGGCCGTGATATCGCGACCTGTCGTGATATCGCGACGGCACTCCCCCTTTTGCCTTTGCTTTGAGATACTGTCGCGATATCACGACGAATATTGCCGATGGTACATTGCAGCTGATGAGGTCGCGGCGATTTCGTGACATGTCACGAAATCGTGACATGTCACGATTTCGCGACCCCTTCCCCCTTGCCTTACAAAACTTCCCCCCAAGCTGAAAATTGCTTAACAGAACTTCCCCCGAACTGAAAATAAATGAAACAAAATGCAAAGTACTTAGAAAATCTGGAAAATTTTTGGAAGATGCAAGATTGCTCTACTATCGCCGGATGCTCCTGCATCAAAAAGTGGTCACAAAATCATGACACTTTCTAAGAAAAGGCACCAAGGGACAAAGCTATCATGAAATCGTGACACATTTTATAAAGAAGCACCAAGGGGAGAAGCTATCGCAAAATCGTGACCCAAAGGCAGAATACAAATGCAGAAGGCAAATATGTCACGATTTCATGACATGTCACGAAATTGCGGCCTGAAGGAGAGAGTAGAGTCCGAATGCCAAAATGTCACGATATCATGACCAGAGAGGAGAGAGAGTGTAAGGAATAAAAAACATCGCGATATCACGATAGAACGCTCATGACTCCAGATAGACCGACGGTTATAGAGGCCATTACAGAAGGGCACGTGGCAACAAATTACAAGTGGCCATAGAGCACTAGGTGGTTACAGAGGCCATTGTAGAAGGGCATGTGGCAACAAATTATAGATGGCTATAGAGCACTCCTATGAATGATGACTCGATGGGTGGATGGACAGGCGGCTGTAGGGCACTCTGCCATCCCATGCCATGATGATTGAAGACACCTGGCAGCAATATGCAGGTGACGACAGAACATTCATGCGGGTGGTTACAGGGAACCCCGCATTCTATGTAATGATGTTTGAAAGGGGTCGGGTCTGTTATAAAAGGCAGTGCATGCATTATAAAAGGGGTTGGCCATTTTGTATCTTCTGTAATTTGAATTTGATTTTCTATGTATTATTCCAGTCCTGCATCAGTAATACTAATAATACATGGTAGGAACATTAATAATCCAAAATAATTCAATTTCATAGACCACATGTAAAAGGGTTCATGGTAGATCATGGACAGGTGGAAATATAATAGCCCATAAAATATCGAGAAGAATATTGAAGCATCTAGATTGCAAATTCTTGAGGGAATATTCAAGGAAGTAAAAAAATGACATAGCTATTATTTGAAGTGTAGTGAAGTCAATAGTCATAGATGAACACTTTCACATCTTATTAAGCTCTTAATACAATTCTTCTACATTTGAATGAGCTCACAACAATCATCCATATTGTAACAACCCTAGATTCTAACTAAAGGGTTGCATTATTAAAATTGTTATATATATTTTTTAATTAATTAAAAACATTAAACACCATAAAGTTTATCTAATTAGATCAAACAAGGAATAATATCTACTAAACATCTAATCAAAACAAACATAAGAATTAACTAAAAAGACATACATTAGAAGTAAGATAAAAATAATATAGCTATAAAACAATATATATATATCTTGGGGAAAATCCTTATGGGAAAACCCAGCCTCAAATGTTTCCTTCATTACATAACTTTGCTCTCTACATGTACAAGCAGGGTTATGCATAAGGGGTCGGACCCAAAGTGTATTTATAAAAATTTGGTGAATCAATTTTCAAAATCCAAGTGAATAGTGTCCATACACATGTATAAGGTTCACTATTATTAGGGGAAATGTTGGAAATTTAAACTTAAAATAGTCAAATTATTATAAAATTGAGGTGAATCAACCCAAAAAAATTTGCACCTAGAAATTTTTGGCTAATGGGCCCTGGTCAAGGGTCCCAAATATTAGCCAATTCTAAATTTCAAAAATCCTGATTTTAGCCAATTTGGAGATAAATAGCCACTATGCATAACCCTGTGTACAAGGATCCCATAATCCCTTTTTCCCAAACATATGTTAATACAATGCATAAGAAATCATAATAGTTTTCATGTATTTATCGTGAATTGCTCTTATAATCCACATAACAGATTCTACATCCACTTCTCTTGGAGTAGCTCCTTCCTCCTAATCTATTTGAAGAATAGAAACTTCTTCAATATCTAATGTATTCATAACATCAGTACCAATTTTATATAAGAATCATCCCATCGATTTTATCTAAGAAACTACATCTCAAACCATATTTCCCTAATTAACTATGATACCACTCTCTTAATCAACTAGGTACATATTGATAATTCTACTCCATACTCCATTGAGATCCATTGAGATCCCATACTTCCAACCTTAGAAGATAATTATACTCTTCAAGATATAAGTATAACCTATATTCTTTTTTCCATATGGACTACACTATTTCATTTAACATAATCTGTATTCGTTAATGTAGAATATATTATTTCCTTTGAGAATAATCTACTTCCATCAAACATAGAGTCTATTACCTCAATTTAAGATAATCTACTTTCATAAAACATAGACTATATTACCTCAATTGAACATAATCTACTTTAATAAAATATTGACTATAATGTATTATATCAAATTACCAATTTTAGGTACAAATACCCCATCCTTAAAGCACAAGAGTCCATTTTTCATGCCAAAATATTACCTTCCTCAGTATTTCTTTTATTTTTGGTCTAAAATTCATTGTAACTCTTATCTTGAGATTGCATTTACTTGACTTGTTTCATTAAATACAAGGGATTTCAAGTTAGACTGCTATATGCCTTCATTAAAATTTGAAATTAAGAAGGATTCTCTTGTTTCCTAATCTCAAGATTCTTTCTCTAGACATATTCTTTATGCCTTTGGGTGTTCACTAAACTTATAATCTGGTTCATTCTTTAACAAATGGTTCATTCTTTAACAAATTAAGGATAGTATCCCATAATCATCTATTGAGTAGATTTCCTACCTACTCCTTTCTAGATAAGCAAGCTCAGATCCTAAGAATAGATATTTACATATATTATTTCTTATTATGTACAATTAACTTAACCAAAAATAGTTATTTCACCTATGATGAGGTGACTCAATCCATCCCATATTATTGATGAGATAGATAAAGTCATCCATCACATCCTTACTATGAGTTAACTCTATCCATCCATATCATATTATTGATAAGATAGCTAAAGTTATATATCCCATCTTTAGTATGAGCTGACTCTATCCATCTATCTTATATTATCGATGAGATATCTAAATTCATCTATCCCATATTTAATATGAGTTAACTCTATCCATCTATCTTATCTTATCGATGAGATATCTAAAGTTATATATCCCATATTTACTATGAGTTGAATCTATCCATCTATCTCATCTTATCGATGATATATCTAAATTCATCTATGTCATATTTACTATTGTTAGAATAAGTGAATATTATTTTAAGTTCACTAGGATACACACATGAGTTTCCACTCCTCCATGTGTTAGCAGAACTCTAATTGATGTCTTCATCAGGTTTTATGAGTTGTTGTAATCCAATGACTCTCAATGATCAACTCTGCTATTTATACAGAGTTGATCCTAGAGATAAATCAATCAGTTCCACTATTCTCTTCATCTTTTTGTGTAATAATTTTCATATCTATTATTGCAAAATTCTAATATGGTACCAGAGCAGGATAGGTTTTGCTAGTATTCTCTCTTGAAGTTTCTAGGATCTAATTCATTTACTTTGGATATATTTTTTTTTGGCTATCTAACTTCAAAGTTTGCATTAGTCTCTTTTTTATCCATTGTTATTTTACATTTCAACATATTTATTTTTATATGTTGCATATTATTTCATATATATTTTGAATTTGTGCTTGAGAAAAATTTTAAGAAAATAGAGCTATTTCCTTTCTTTTAAAAAAAAACACGGATTACCCTGTGTGAAGGCACTTTTATCGCCCTACTTTTCAAAGGAAAAAAAAAACCTTTTATTTTATTTATTTATTTATTTATTCTCTCTGAGTGTATTCATGTTATTCTAACTCTTAATTATATCAATTTCTTTCTGATAGTGAAAATATCAGATGAACCAAGTGTTAACTTAGGAAATATTTATAATTTCTTTTATTCACTCGTGGAGGGAATAAAATCCCTCCCTCATTAATATTTCACTCCTTGTTCTATGGTGCTTGGCACCATCTGTGGTGCTCTCAATGAACACTCCAAAATTACATAGACGTTAGGGAACGCCTAACACTCATTGGCACTCTCGTTACAACTTGGGCCTCTTCATTTCAAACTCTTTGGTGCACTCATCATTAATTTAGACGTCTTGGAGTTTTCTTGTTTGGCTCGCTATTCATATCGGAGTTTGTACAACCGACGCTCTGTCTCTCAAATGGTATTTATACAACACCCCCTGTAGTTCAATTCAAAAAGTATATTGCTTTATATATTTTTATCTAAAGAGAACGTATTTTTCAGGAATAGCATTCTAGCTTCCATTTACTTTTGTCAATTTAGACGGTATTTTTTTAGTCGTAATATACAAGAAAAACACTCTAGATTCCACCCATTCAGCCCTCTGGAGGAGACATATCCATTTAACATTTTCTACAGGTCTCCCAGCTTTCCGCAGACTCACCACTTTTGTTTTGAAATATATATTTTTTTTTCAAAACATAAATTTAAATAATTGGTTTCCAAACGTTTTTTTTCATTTATTTAAGTAATTAGTTTCTTATTCTATCCTTTTTATATAAAATTTCTACAATATTACGTGATTAAAACTATGGTATTTTTATCTAATCATTTTTCTACAGTGTTACATGTTTTCAGAAAAAGGATTACTCCTTCTCTCTTTCGCCAGTGTTAGCCTCCACCCATACAACCCTCTGGAGAGGCATATCCTTTACATATTTTGCAGTGTTAGCTTGGTGGCATCCCTCACAATGGTTTCCTCTCTCCAAGTTCCCTATTTTTTTGCTTTCTGCTGCTTGCTGTTTCAATTCAAAAGTCTGTAATTTTTTAATTTTTTGCATTTCCTTTTGTTAGATCTCAATTCGTTAGAATCGTGGGATTTCGTAATCCATTATCTACTTTTTTTGACAGGCCCAATATTATTTATTGTGGCTATCATCAAAATGGTAGATAACCAAATTGTATATTTATAATATAATATTTCTTTGAGGGGGTTCTTAGAGTGCATTTTTTGTGCACTCTTATGTTTCAAGGGGGGTATCTTGTTTGTTCTTTAGCTCCTTCATATTTTATTACATCTAGATATCTAAATATTTGCTTACATTTTTTTCCTATATCATAGATTTACATATTGTTTTTTTCACATTAAAAGCTATTTCATTTTAAGCCTACAACTCTAAAATTTGTTTATATTCTTAATTTAAAAATTATTACATTAAGGAATTTACAATATTAGATTATTTTAGAGAATATTTTGTTTTAAGATAATCTTTTTATTTTTTGTTAAACTTTTAAATATTTTATCAGGATATCTACATTTCTTTCAAAGTAATTTACTTTATAATTTTTTTAATAAAATCATATCTTTTAAAATTACTTTGATACACCATTTCACTCAAATATCTTTTGTCTATGTTTCATGTATCAAGATCCTAAAAACTTATAGTCTCCCTCACGTAAGGGCATGTTTTTTGAAAACTTGGGATAAAGGCCTGACAAATATTTTCTTATCAATAGTTTTCTTTGGAAATATCAAAACTTATAGTCTCCCTCACGTAAGGGAGGTTTTTGAGAAGACCGGTTAAAATAGTTGCCCCCTGCATTTCAAAACCAAAACCCTTCTTATGATTATATTACTTATAGTTTCCCTCAAGTAAGGGTAGGTATTGTGATCCTAAAGGATTTGGAAATCTAAGAAAAACAATGATAGGCCTCATTATACTTATAGTTTCCCTCTCGTAAGGGCAAGTATATTTGATTCACCTATTATTGAACAAAACTTCATTTTCCTTAAATCAATTAAATTCCTTTTTTGGAGTTTTAAAGGGGGAGTATTAATAATTTTAAATCCTCAAAAATGAATTCAATTGAGCCTCTCACCCCTCATAATTTTCACACTTGGAAACCTAAAATTTTAAATCTCACCTCTCAAAAAGTTCTTATTCATTTATTAGAAGAAAATCAACCAAAATTTGATAAAGAATATGAAATATTTGTTCATAAAGGAAAAATGCACGAAACTATGGGTATTAGTACCAATGTTCATGAAAGCTTGTTGTTTCATATTACATATTGAAAAAATCCTCAGGAAATTTGGGAGAAATTAAAAACCTTGTTTGGAAAATTAGATCAGATGAGATCAATGCAACTAGAAGCCGAACTCTTTATCTCCTGAAGATTTTAGTAGTATTATTTATTTCCTCACTAAGTTAAAATAAATCCTCACTCAATATAAATGCAATGAGAAGACTAATATAGAAGAATAATGCATTTATCTAATCCTTTCTAATCTAAATGGTGTTTTTCAAATTTTTGCAACCACCTTCATATCTACTAAAGATGCTCTTGGTGCAACCTTTAAAATGCCCTCTTTAGAAGAATTTTGTGATAGATTAACTAGGGAAGAAACCAAACTTTCTAGATATGAAAAATCTTCATCTTCTTCAAAAGCCTTAGTAGCCTCCACCTCCTCTAAAGAAAAATTCAAAAAGAAGGAAAAAACTCCCATTACCTGTACTCACTGTAAGAAGAATGGTCACTCTACTAACAAATGCTGGAAAATATTACAGCAACTAGAGGTAGCTATAAAGGATCAAAATATAGAAAATAATAAGCAAATAGGGAAAGCCCTTAATGTTCAAGGAAAAACCTCTAATTATTCTTCTAATTATTGGGTCCTAGATTCTGGAGCAACTCATCACGTCTACTTCATACAAGTATTTATATTTTATCTCCTCTAGCTCTACTCATATCATAGAAGTAGGGGACTCTTCATTCATTCCACTAAAAGGGAAATGGGATATAACCATTGATGGTGGCTCTATAAACAATGTTCTCTATGTTCCAAAAATTGTCACCAATCTCCTATCCATTTATCAAATTTGTACTTCTGGAAATGGGAAAACTGTTCTCTTATCCCCAACAGGAATTGAGATAAGAGATTTTCAACTCCCTAATTCTCTTGTGGCAAAAGGGAATATTGATCATAAATCTCATCTTTTCCACTCTAAAGGATTTCAAAATCTAGAAGGAGCCTTCTATTTTTAGGCTCATAGTAATCTTGATAGTCAAATTTGTCATGAAAGGTTTGGTCACCTAAATTAGAACTACCTAAAATATTTGTGCACCCATAATATGGTTAATGAATTACCCCAAGTCTCTTCTAGTGATGGGGTTTTTCCTTGATGTGCTATTGGAAAGCAGCATTAAGATCCTTTCCACCCAAGTAGTTCTCTAAAAGCCTCATCTCCTCTAGAATTAATCCATAGTGACTTAATGACCTTTCCTAAAACATATTTTAAAGGAGCAAAGTATGCTCTTACCTTTATTTATGATTTTTCTAGAATATCCTGGTCTACTTCCACAAATATAAAAGTGATGTGTTAGCCCAATTTAAAATCTTTAAAGCCTTAGTTAAAAATTAGGCTTCTTGCAAAATCAAGAAGATTCGTACTAATAATGGGGGGGAGTACTACAGTAATGAATTCTCCATATTTATTTCTAATCATGGTATAATACATCAAAACTCTATCTCCCATAATCCTCAACAAAATGGCATTGCAGAAAGAAATAATTGGACATTAAAGGAGATGCCTAATTGTATGCTCCATTCAAGAGATCTTCCAAAAAAAAATTGGGCAGAGGCTACTAACTGTGCAAATTATATTCAAAATCATACACCTCATAAATATCTTGACCAAATTACCCTTGAAGAAGCATGGTCTAGCTTAAAACTAGATGTTTCCAATTTCAATATTTTTTGATGTATTTCTTAGGCTCACATCCCAAAGAAGAAAAGGAAGGCTCTTTATAAAAAAGGTAGAAAGCTCATTTTGTTTGTTATTGTGAAGAATTGAAAGCATACAGGCTTCTTGATCCCTCAACTCATGAGGTATTCTTTCATGGGAATGTCCAATTTGATGAAACATTCCATCAAAAATATCCTCCAAATGACTCTTCCTCCATTGAGCCTTCTCCTATAGTAGAACCTGTTAGGGCCAAATGACTCTTCCTCTAATTTTTTTTTTCAGTTTTTTTTTTCGCCCATCGCGAGAGGGACGAAAGGGAAGGTTTTCCCTTCCCTTGTTGTTGGGCAGTGTAGACCGACTGGCAGGAGCGCTAGTTGGCAGGTTTGCAGCCGGGGAGTCGGGAGTTTGACTCCCGGCGGCGCCATCCCAAAACACTTTTTTTAGCAAAGTGCAGCCGCGGACAGGTAATTTTTTATTTTTTTTGCATTTTTTTAATTTTTTTTAGTTTTTTAATTAATAAATTAATAATTTCTGTTAATTAAATCATTTTTTAAAAAAATTAAGTGATTTTTTATCAGAATTTTTTTTATTAATTAAATTATACTAAATTAAGTTAAATTTTTTGCATTGAAATAATAAAATAAAACAAAAGGCAAAAGTTTTGTGTTGTTTTCTCCTAATCAAACAGAGGGAGACAAGAGACAATCATTGAAACAAATTTCTTTTGCAGCTTTGAGACTTCTAATAATTTTTTTAAATTCTCCAAAATTTTCTAATCAATTGTTTTGAGAGAACAAAATTTTTGTCTCATGAAGAAAAAGCTTTGGATCACAAAAGCCCTTCGTCGTCTAAGAGTTATTCGAAAGAGGAACGAACTTAGACGCCAGACGACAAGATCTCATTTTCGTCGTATGCTTAGAGAGCATAGAAGGAGCTTACCCCGTTTCAATACTTACACTGATCCTTGGAAGGGTTTGGATCGTAGTTATGGTCCCATGAGGATTAGAGAACCCTTTAATCCTGATGCACCTCCTATTTTTGAGTATTGAATAATTACGGGAGATAGAAAACCAAGTCGTGTGTCGACTGGTTCTGGATGGTCTTTCAAATGCTTGTCGTGTGTCGACTTGTCTTGAAAGATATGCTCTAAATTCTACATTTTGTAAACATTAAGGGGGGATAGAATTTTTTTTAGAATTCTATAGTTTGCAAAATTGTAAAGATAAAGGGGGGCTATTTCAGTTTAAAGAAAGGTGCATTCTCGATTTTACTCGACACCTTCTCTTCAAAAATTGCTTGTACTAGGTGCATTTTCGGTGGAATCCGACACCTAGAGTGATACAAATTTGGGTGCTCTTATGTTTTTTTTTTATTATTGCACTAAAAACATTTTTTTTTGCAATTACAAGGTCAAAAATAAAACATTACAAGGAGCCTTTCACAAAACACCCAAACTTCACTCAAACACCATGCTAAACTTTGCATAGGTTCACACAAGTAATTACTCCCCATCAAAAGGTCAAAAATTTCAATCACCTTGATAAGACTCTCTTTTGTTTGGCTTAAATAAACCTCAAATTTTTTCATCCTTCTTACAAAGGTGTTAAAAGCAGGTGCCATTAAATATCTTAGAGAGCAAATATCAAAAGTTTGACAAACCTTCCCTTGTTTCATTTGCTCTATTTTGTTTGGCTCAATATTCCTCCAACTTTTCATCCCTTGGTAAGGGTGTTAAGGCAGGTGCCATTAAATATCTTATAGAAAGCAAATTGAAACAACTTCTCTATACCTTTTCTTAGGGTATAGTGCAAGATAGCATCATATTAGTCCTCTCCAAAAATTTGAAACCTAAACCATGGCCATGATACACAAGTATCTCACTGAGAGCCAACTGCTCAAAGGTTCAAATTACTCAGCATGGAAGACTAAGATGAAGGCTATCTTAACTATAGAGGAATTGTGGTCAATAGTGGATGGAAGTGTCACTAGACCTCAATCCCCTGGACAAGATCAAAGAGACTTTGATAAGAAGGATAAGAAACTTTCCTTAATGATCTTGCTTGCTATTACTGATGATATCCAACCTCATATCAGTGAAGCTACAACTGGTAAGGCAGCTTGGGATGCCTTAAGTACCATTTTTGAGGGCAAGAATCAATCAACAATTCTTAACCTTCAAACACGACTTCATACATTACATATGAAATCGGGAGAAACAGTAGAGCTATTCCTCTGCAGAGTCGTAGAATTAAAAACAAAGCTGCAATCCTTAGGAGAAAAGTTGGAAGACCAAGTCTTGAACTCAATCATTTTGAGAGCTCTTCCTGACTCCTACAGAATGTTGATCACCTCCTTACAAGTTTCTGGTAGGACAGTAACTTTTGTCGAGTTGGTAAATATGCTTCAAACAGAAGAGGCTACCCAACTCCAGAGAGATGAGGCATCTAACAATGCCCTTTTTTCACAATGACAAGGTGGTAAGAAAAAGTGGAATCAACAGAAGGGTTCTTCTTCTAGACAAGACAAGGGTAAAGCCAAAGAGGTTCCGAAGAAGAAACAACATTGTAAAATTTGTGACACAGACACTCATGAAACCAAACGATGTTGGTTTAAGAACAAACCGCCCAATGAACAAAGAAATAAGAAGGGCAAAGGCAAACCTAAGAACCAGAACAAACAACAACAAGGTCACATAGCAGCTGAAGATTCTAGTTTAGATTCTGAATGAGCACACAAAGTGCTCATGACCCATATAGATTCCTCCCACAAGGATTCTTTGTGGTACATAGATTCAGGCGCTAGTAAACATATGACTGGCGATAAATCATGGTTTGCTACCTTTGAAGCTCGAGAAGGTAGACCGGTCACCATTGCTGATGATCAGACCTATAGAGTTCAGGGCGAAGGCAGTGTTTCAGTCTCCCTTCCAGATGGAGAATGTAATATTGAAAAAGTTCTTTATGTTCCAGGATTAAAAAATAATCTCTTGTCAGTTCCACAAATCCTGGACAATAACATGAATGTCAATTTTACTATGGACAAAGACAAGAAACGTTGCTTCATCACCAAAAAGGGAAAACCGATAGCAACAGGCTCATACAAACATGGTTTGTTTGTCTTAGATGCACTTACCTCCACCCATACTGCACTCGTAGTAACCACAAAGGAGGCCACTTCTCTTTGGCATAAGAGATTTGGGCATTTGAGTTCAGGATATTTACTAGAGCTGAGTAAATATCAAATGGTGAAAGGACTTCCTCCCCTTTCATCTATTTTGCCAGTGTGCTCTGATTGCTTGTCAGGCAAGCAACATAGAGTACCTTTTGAGCCTAGCTCTTTTCGGGCTAAAGCACCTTTGGAGTTAGTTCACACAGATTTGTGTGGTCCTATGTCTACAAGTTGTGGAGGAAAACGGTATTTTCAATTGTTTGTTGATGATCATTCACGCAAAATGTGGGTCTTCTTCTTGCAGTTGAAGTCTGAAGCATTTTCCTATTTTCAACAGTTTAAAACTCTTGTTGAGAAGGAATCAGGATGCTTTATTAAGACCCTCCGTTCAGATCGAGGGGGGGAATACACATCAAAAGAATTTTCCTCATTCTTACAGACACATGGGATAAAAAGACAGTTAACAATAGCCTACACTCCTCAATCCAATGGGGTTGCTGAGAGAAGAAATCGGTCCATAATGGAAATGGTTCGATGTATGCTTAAGGGGGCCAACCTTGAGCAAACTTACTGGGCTGAAGCTGTTCAAACTGCGGTATATCTTCTGAATAGGGCTCCCACAAGGGCACTTGAAGGTATGACTCCTCAGGAATCATGGAGTGGTAGGAAACCCTCCATAACTCATCTAAGGGTATTTGGGTGTAAGGCATTTATGCATATACCTAAGGAGAAAAGAAAGAAATTAGATGAGAAATCTCTACCTTGTATATTTCTTGGTTATGATGAATTTTCAAAAGGCTATCGTTTGATAGACCCATTTACCAAGAAGATATATATAAGTAGAGATGTAGTGTTTGATGAAGCTTTCACATCCAACACTACATCAATATACCTAGATGATGAGGAGGAACATCAACCTCCTTCTTCACAATAGAAAAAGCCACCCAAATGGTATACAAGCACATTGAAAGACTCTAAACTCACTTCCCCACCAGATCTTACTCTCAATCGTCCAAAGACAAGAAGCATGTCACAGAAAGACAAGGGTAAAGCATCCACTTCAGTTGATGATCTTTGTGCAGATTTTCAAGACCTTTCTGTAGATAGAGAGTTACCAAGGGAAGATGAGATGGAGATAGATGAGGAGAGGGTTTACTTATCAGCATGTGATGAGAATGAACCTTCTACAGTTGATGAAGCACTTAGTCTGCCTCAGTGGAAGACAGCTATGGATGCAGAATATAACTCCCTCATTAAAAATAAAACATGGAAGCTAGTGAATTTGCCTAAAGGTAAGAAACCCATAGGTTGCAAATGGGTCTACAAAATAAAATATAAGGCAGATGGCACTATAGATAAGCATAAAGCCCGTCTTGTGGCAAAGGGCTATGCTCAAAAGGAAGGACTTGACTATGAGGAAACCTTTGCTCCTACAGCAAGGATGACCACCATTCGAGTACTTTGTGCTATGGCAGCACAGTTCGGATGGAAGTTACATCAGATGGATGTAAAAAGTGCCTTTCTTAATGGTGACTTAAAAGAAGAAGTATACATGACTCAACCTCCTGGATTTGTAGAGGAAGGCCATGAGCAACATGTTTGCAAATTGGTAAAATCATTATACGGGCTAAAACAAGCCCCAAGAGCATGGTACATAAAGATGGATAGTCACCTATTGCAACACGGATTTAAGAGAAGTCCATCAGACGCAAATCTCTATATCAAGAACACAGGTTCTGAGATAGTGATTCTTGTGTTATATGTAGATGATCTGATCATCACTGGCAATTCAGAGAATTTGATTAAAGCCATGAAGGATGACTTGAAAAAGTCATTTGATATGACAGACCTAGGACTTCTCCACTACTGTCTTGGCCTTGAAATAGAACAGAAAAAGAATCATCTAAGGGTGACCCAAAAAAAGTATGCTAAGACTTTAGTAGAAAAATATCGTATGACTGATTGTAAACCCAAAGCAACACCGATGGAATCAGGGTTACAGTTATCACGATATGAAGACTCACCACAGGTAGATGGAACACTTTACAGACAAATGATTGGAAGCCTCATCTATCTGACTAATACTAGACCAGATATTACTTTTGCTGTAAACTATCTTTCTCGGTTCATGCAAGAACCAAAGGTCTCCCATTGGAAAGCAGCTAAAAGAGTCTTACACTACATTCAGGGTAGTGCAGATTATGGTCTAGAGTATAAGAAGAATAACTCATTCTTCTTACAGAGTTACACTGACTCTGACTATGCTGGCTCCATAGATGACAAAAAATCAACCTCAGGCTATGTTTTTCATCTTGGATCCGGTCCTGTCTCATGGCATAGTAAAAAGCAACAGGTTGTTGCTTTATCTTCAACTGAGGCAGAATATCGCGCTGCACGTGGAGCTGTGTGTGAAGCGATATGGCTAAGTCGCATCTTGGCTACCATGGGCCTACCAAAGAATCTTCCTATTCACATGTTTTGCGACAACTCAGGTGTTTTGAACTTGGTCAAGAATCCAGTACATCATGAACGAACTAAGCATATTGATACAGATTGTCATTTTATTCGTGATGAAGTTCCTAAACACAGAATTCAGCTCCAACACATTCCCACCTGACGAACAGGTTGCAGACATTTTTACAAAGGCACTTGGACGTGTCAAATTTCAACTATTTCGGAGTAAACTTTGTATATCAAAGTAATGTAATAAAGGGGGGATGTTAGGGTAAAATGAGGTAGTATATTGCATTATACTACATTAGTTAGATTATTACATCTACTTTGACTATTTACCATGTAGATATTTTTCTTCCTAAAATATCTACAGGTTAATTTATATTTACCTAAGGTTAGAATATCCTATTCTAACTCTATCCTAACTTTACGCTATCCCCTATTCTAGGATACGCGTTAGTTAGCGTTAGATTAGCTATATGGTTGAATTACCTATTTTGTAATCTATTTAAACCTAAAGCTATTCTAAAGCTAAGGTTAATGAGCATTAGATTATTATTTGTTAATCTTACCTTCTGTCTAACAGAACCTCAATATTATGAAGAGACAACCCTTGAAGTTAATATGGTTATTAATAATCAAGATGAAGAACATGTAACTCCTTCTCAATGTCTTTCAACTCTTTCAACTCCCTCTTCTATGCCAAAATAAGCCCACACAATTGTCAAAGAAGCTACTCCCTACATTCAAAATCTTCCTTCAAACAGATCATCGAACCCCATAGGTTCTAGTCTTGTATGTCAATCCATTTCCTCTGATCCTCAAACCTTCAATGAAACCTCGGGTATAAAATAATGGGAAGAGGCCATGGATAATGATTTTTATTCCTTGATCAAAAATGATACTTGTGATTTAGTTCCCTTACCTAAAGGAAGAAAATTAGTTCGACGTAAATGGATATTCAAAACAAAATATGGGCCTAATGGAGAAATAGATAAACACAAGACTCATATTTTAGCCTAAGGGTTTTCTCAAATATAGGGTATTTATTATACAAAAACCTTTGCTCTAGTTGCTAAAATGGATTATGTTAGATTGGTTCTTGCTAGGGTGTTGATGATCTTCTTCTCACTAGTAGTAACCTCACTCACATTCAGAATATAAAATATTCCCTCTCTAAAATTTGAAATGGCTAATCTAGGTATAGCTCATTTCTTCCTTGGAATTCAAATAAAAAAAAGCAAAGTAGGAATCACCTTATGCCAACAAAAGTACACTCAATATCTCCTTCAAAAGTTTGAAATGATAGATTGCAAACCTTCTTCTACACCCTTTCACTATGGCATTCATATCAATGCTTCCTACTCATCCCCTCCTTGTGATGATACTCTATACCATCAACTTGTAGTTAGTCTATTATACCTTACTCATACTTGACCAGATATCTCCTATATTGTTGGGATCAAATCCAGGTTCTGTCATAACCCTCATTTCAGTCATTGGAAAGTAGCTAAAATAATTCTTTGTTATTTGCAGGGTACTACACACTTTGAAATCATCTATAAGGGAGACTCCATGGATATCATTGGCTATAAAGATTCAGATTGGTCAGGATCAATATATGATAGATGTTCTACCTTTGGATGTGTTTTCTACCTTGGTTCTTCACCGATAGCCTGGTTATGCAAGAAACAACAAACAGTAGCATTATCTTCTACAAAGGTAGAATACAAAGCAACAGTTTCAGCCAATCAGGAAGCCCTTTGGATTCATCAAATTCTCAAAGAATTTTGTTTCTTCCATAAAAGGCCTATTACACTTTGGTGTGACAATCAAAGAACAATTCATATTGCACGTAATCCAGTTGAGAATCAACATACCAAAATATTGAGATCGATATGCACTTCATTAGTAAACATATTCAAAATGGGGATATACACTTAGAATATATTCCAATAGAGAATAAAATTGATGACATCTTCACCAAGTCATTTCCTTCTCCATGTTACCTTCAGTCACAAGAAAAACTTGGAGTATTAAAACTACATTGACAAAGATGTCTTCCACCTCTCACTATATTGTACATGAGTACCTCATCAGGACTTCTTGTGGGGACTCATATTTTATTTTATTAAAGAGGATAATTTTCACCATCCGAAGACAAACCTCTTTCATACTTCTTTGATTTTGATTGATGGCTTTTCCCACTAGGTTTTTACCATCATTTCAAAACAAAGAAGTGATAGTTGGTTTTTCTCCATAGGGGTTTTTTCCACCAACTATCTATGATGTACATGAGTACCTAATCAAGCCTCGTTGCTAGGACTCCTTTGTAGAATCTCCTCTAGTATAACTTAAGCGAGGGTGTTAGAATAAGTGAATATTCTCTTAAGTTCACTAGGATACACACTTGAGTTTCCACTCCTCCATGTGTTAGGAGAACTCTAAGTGGTGTATTCATCATGTTTGATGAGTTTTTGTAATCCAATGGCTCTCACTGATCAACTCTACTATTTATACAGAGTTGATCCTAGAGATAAATCAATCAGTTCCACTATTCTCTTAATATTTTTGTGTAATACTTTGCATATCTATTATTGTGAAATTATAACAACTATGAGATGACTCTATTCTCTTAATCGATGAGATAGTTAAAGTCATCTATCCTAGTTTTACTATGATAACCCTACTTACTTAAATTCACTAGATGTTTGTAAACCTATTTAGTTTAGGCTTCTAAATTTTTTTTAATCAATGTTATCTAAAATTCCTCCCTAAGGTATCCCTTAATCCTTTAGGCTTCCTTCTCTTCTATAAACAAATATTATTTACCCTAACATATTAAGTGTACACCCATCTCTATACCCTATACAAGTACCGTCTATATGGGTATACTATGGGCTTTAAAAATAAGCAATCAATACCATACACAAGTACCATATGTGTAGGTATACTATGTCTAAATAAGCTAACATGGTTTTTTTTTAAGGCTTGGAACAAAAACAATTCCTCTTAAAGTTTCTTTACTACCTTTGAAGTTATTTCATCATTAAAAATGTTATATCTTGCATGTGAAAAGTAAGCCCAATATTTGGGTCACTAATGAGCAATTTATCAAGAAGAGATGCATTTTGAAAGGTTAGTTATACTAACCTAGATCAATAATGGTCACTTCCATACTTGTATATTTATAGGGTCATCTTGGTTGCGATCATTATTACCCTTGTTATTAATTTAGGCCATGCTTGTCTTACTACAAGGTGTCATTTAACCACCAAGTATTTAAGTTCTTTTATCTTTACAAATTAACTCAATTCATATTATTTAATTTGGTAATGGTTAAGGTGATGCTTTCTTTATGCAAGATGTCATACCAAAGTAAATTTGATGTTCCTAGGATCAATCCTTAAGAAAAATTTAGTTTTATTCTTTCTTACTTCTATTTGGTAATACCTAGATCCTTATCTAGGAAAACTTATAGTCTTATGACTATGTGCTTAGATTTCAAAGCAACTGGTAGTTCAAGGTCTTCCTGGATTTATCTTAGCTAAGAAATGACCTGAATAGGAAGATCCTTAAACCTTAACACATTCCAAGGAAGTCACTAGTCCATTGTTTCTAGAGTTCATTTACGAAAGCATCTTATCCTATACCTTTATGCTTTGATACCAAATGTAACAACCCTAGAATCTAACTAAGGGATTGCATTATTATTAATGTTATATTTTTTAATTAATTAAAAATATTAAACACCATAAATTTTATCTAACTAGATCAAACAAGAAACAATATCTACTAAACAACTAATCAAAACAAATATGATAATTAACTATCAAAAGATACATTGGAAGTAATATAAAAAAAAATACCCATAACACAATATATATCTTGGGGAAAACCCTTATAGGAAAACCCAATCTCAATTTTTTTATTTATTGCATAAGTTTGGTGTTTACAAATACAATGATTCCATAATCCATTTCTCCCAAACATATGCTAATACAATGCATAATAACTCATAATAGTTCTCATGTCTTTATCACAAATTGCTCTTTAAATCCACATATCAGATTCTACATATGCTTATCTAGGAGTAGCTCCTTCCTCCTAGTCTATTTGAGGAGTAGAACCTTCATAAAGGTCTAATGTATTCATAACATCCATACCAATTTTACATAATATTCATCCCATTGGTTTTAGCTAAGATTACATGCTCTTAGCTAATCAACCAAATCTCAAGTCATATTTCCCTAATTAACTAATATGCCACTCTCTTAATAAATTAGGTACTTATGTATTATATTTCTGCTAATATCCCATACTCTTAGCCTTAAAAGATAATTCTACTCTTCAATATATAACCTATATTATTTCAATTCCATATAGACTACACTATTTCATTTAACATAATCCATATTCATTAATGTAGACTATATTATTTCCATTGAACATAATCTACTTCCATAAAATATAGATCATAGTACCTCAATTGAAAATACTCTAATTTCATCAAACATATACTATATTACCTCAATACAAACTATGATATTTTCCATAAAACATAATCTATTCATTTCCAATGTAAATTATGTAATTTACCTCATAACATAATCTACAACTTTCAATATAAACTATGCTAAATTCCTTTAAAACATAATATAGAACTTTACAATATAAACCATGTTAAATTCCATTGAAGCATAATCTACAACTATGTAATATATATACTATGTTCAATTTATTTCAATTATAATATACAACTTTACAATATAAACTATGTTAAATTCCTTTAAAACATAATCTACAACTTTGCAATATAAACTATGTTAAATTACTTTAAAACATAATCTACAACTTTACAATATAAACTTTGTTGTTTACCTTTAAACATAATTTAGAACCTTGTAATATAAACTATGTTATTTACCTTTCAACCTAATCTACAACTTTCAATATAAACTAAGTTAAATTCCTTTGAAACATAATCTACAACTTTGCAATATAAAATATGTTAAATTCCTTTAAAACATAATCTAAAAATTTGCAATATAAACTATGTAATTTATCATTCAACATAATTTACAATCTTGCAATATAAACTATGTTTTTTTAGCTTTCAAAATAATCTATAAATTTGCAATATAAACTATGTTATTTACCTTTCAACATAATTTAAAACTTTCAACATAAACTATGTTAAATTCCTTTTAAACATAATCTACAACTTTGTAATATAAAGTATGTTAAATTCCTTTAAAACATAATCTACAACTTTGAAATAAAAATAAATAAAATTATTTACCTTTCAACATAATTTACAACCTTGCAATAAACTATGTTATTTACATTTCAACATAATTTACAACCTTGCAATAAACTATGTTATTTACCTTTCAACATAATCTACAACTTTCAACATAAACTATGGTAAATTCCTTTGAAATATAATCTACAACTTTACAATATAAACTATATTAAATTCCTTTAAAACATAATCTACAACTTCGGATTATAAACTATGTTAAATTAATTTTAAACATTATCTCCAACTTTGCAATATAAACCATGTTATTTGCCTTTCAATATAATCTACAACTTTCAACATAAACTATGTTAAATTCCTTTGGAACATAATCTACAACTTTGCAATATAAACTATGTTAAATTCCTTTAAAACATAATCTACAACTTTTCAATCTAAACAATGTTAAATTCCTTTAAAACATAATCTACAACTTTACAATAAAAACTATGTTCTTTACCTTTCAATATAATTTACAATATTGCAATATAAACTATGTTATTTACCTTTCAAAATAATCTACAACTTTCAACATAAACTATGTTAAATTCCTTTGAAACATAATCTACAACTTTGCAACATAATTTACAACCTTGTAATATAAACTATGTTATTTACCATTAAACATGTTAGAGTTAAAGTGCACTATGCCTTCACCTTGACACTTGTCATTTTATCTTGACAAGTGTCATGTGTTTCATATAGGCCTTCTGCCTATATATGTAACACATTTTTATCAATAAAATATCTTATTAGTTTCCCTCCTAACATTTGGTATCAGAGCAGGCTTTCCCTGCCCTGTGAAACCCCTTGAGGGGGGATTTCCCTCATGGAAATCCTCCCTCCCCCTGGATTTTTTTTCTGAAAGTGAAGAGACTGAAGAATTCTAACATTAGTTCTATGGTAAATTGAGGATTAATGGAGTGTTCGTCATTGTGGAGGTTGTGAGATCATAGCTTGGCGATGGACAGTTTTTGATCGAGGATGGGGAACTGCAGTGTGTTGTAGTGATGTTGTAGTACGTTATGGGGTCTCAGACGCATGCGTGGAGAGCTGTAAGGGAAATGCCATGATCGTGGATGGCGTCAGCCATGTGATGGAGGTCAAGGAGGACATGGAGGTGCCACAAAATTTGTGCGAGGATGGGAGTTCGAATCCTGGCAATTTTATGAAATAGGGGGCCAAGCGCCCGAGATCCGAGAGTGGCAGAGGTGGCGGCCACATGGACGTCATGCACCAACACAGGCCACTCGCTGGGCATGGTGGCGGTTGCGGAAGAGGCCAATCGCTGGGCGTGGTGGCAGAAATTTCACCTTGCTGCGGCATTATTTTATTTTTTGATGTTGATGAAAATGCAGGGGGATGGAGGGCCCACATGACCAAATTGAAATTGACATGTCAAGTATTGGGGGTATTTTATTTAAAAGGGGGATTGTATATTTTGTTTTTATTTTGATATTTCAAATTCCAACTTTGATGGCAGCTTTGTTGGTAAATTTTTTTTTGACAAAATCCCCAAGTTAAGCATTATTTTTTAGAGCGCAACTCGGATGGGAAATCTTGGAACTGCACACATTTAGAGGGTCATTATATTTTTTTATTTTTTAAGCATCAATTTGTATCCGACTATAGCCATGTTTATAGTCGTTGGAAACGTTTTTCCACGATGGACACAATGGTGGTGTCATATTGTAATTTTGAGGCTGTTTCAATTGAGTTTTTTAGCCTCAAAGTTTTTTCTACCTTGGAGTGCACTCTCGGTTGTACCCGACACTCCCAAGGTAATTTTATATGTGATCCTTGTACCTAGTGATCTTTTCTATACACTTGGCGAATGCAACGGCTGGTTACCCATGCATTTCGGTGGGATGAAATGGTCACCATAAGGACACTTATACTAGGGACTACAGACAAAGACACCCTAGATTCTATCCGAGGTTTTTTTTTGGATCTACTTCTGAAGACTACAAACGAAGACACTTCAAAATATTCTCTTATTTTCTTCTTCTCTCCTCCTATTTTGATCTATGGCTCATTTTATTGTATTAAGTGCATTTTCGACGAAGATCGACACTCTTATATGGCTCATTTTTCCTTTGTATTAGGTGCATTTTTGGCCGAGACCGACACATTCTAGATTGAGTTCACCATGAGAAGGGATTTCATACTCATGGTGAATCTAGTCAGTGACCTACGAGAGGCAACATCCTCTGAGGATGACTTGCAGTGGCAACAGACCTAGAAGTGGTTGACCTTGAGGCACCCATGATGACCCTGAGGCACTTAGACGGTTGACCTAATGGCAACAGACCTGTGGAAGTGGCTAATCCTTAGGCAATAGACCGAGATGTATACACAGTGAATCTAGCATTATTCATAGTTGGAGAGCTAGCGCAAAGAGCATGAGCCTAGACAAAATAAGAAAGGATGATAGGTTGTTTTAGAGAAGTCAACATTAAGGGGGAATGTTACCTAATGTTGACTTGTTTTGTTTCTTCTTTAGTTAGGATAGTGCACTTTAAGGGGGAATGTTAGATTTAAAGTGCACTATGCCTTCACCTTGAAACTTGTCAGTTTCTCTTGACAAGTGTCATGTGTTTCATATAGGCCTTATGCCTATATATGTAACTCATCTTTATCAATAAAACAATTCCCTTCAGTTTTACTCCCAAAAAAACATAATCTACGACTTTCAACATAAACCATGTTAAATTTCATTGAAACATAATCTATAACTTTCCAATATAAACTATGTTATTTTCCTATAAAACATAATCTATAACTTTGCAATATAAACTATGTTAATTTCCTTTAAAACATAATCTATAACTTTCCAATATAAACTATGTTATTTACCTTTCAACATAATCTATAACTTTCAATATAAACTATGTTAAATTCCTTTGAAACATTATCTACAACTTTACAATATAAACAATGTTAAATACTTTTAAAACATAATCCACAACTTTGCAATATAAACTATGTTAAATTCCTTTAAAACATAATCTAATTTTATTCAATATAGACTATGTTATGCTTCTTATAATATAATCTAATTTTATTCAATATAAACCAAATAATTATTTTAAAATCATTTTAAACATTTTAATCCACAAGCATCTCTGAAAGAGAGTTTCTTTGGTATCTGCAGAACAACTAGTAGAAATCTAGTTTAGACATGTGGCAGAGACCATATCACTATAGGTTTCACAAGCCACACACCCTACCATTTTGGTGCCAAATAATGACAACTTGGTGGTACCTTAGACCACCAAGCCTGTTCGATTACTAAGGAGAATTATTCCCCTTAATAGGTTACTTATGGCCCCACAACACATCTCATGTGGGATACCACTGATGGAAGGCCAAGCTTGTCCTTCATTTATAATTCGGTCGATCATAGTTAGAACATGCAATAGTTGATAAAGGTGAATTAAATTCAAACTAAGTTATAACTTACCCTTAATAATCCCATCGTGACATCTAACACCTGATCGATGATTCGCAAGTGTTCCTTTATGTATGATGATCACACCTAGTAAGGATAATAGGGAGGGGTTTTAAGCACTGAAATCATTTTTAAATAGTTTAATACTAATTAAACCTCATAGAAAATTGTAGGGAGGTTTCATAAAACAAGGTAATCCATAGCATAGGTTACTATAGAAGCAAAACTTATTTTTAGTGATCACAAAGTAGAGTTTAGGTGATAGGAGCAATGTGAACCAGGAAGTAGTGAGGAATATACAAAAAAAAATAGGTTTTTAAATCTTGATAAGACATGGTCATCTCAAAAAGTAACACACAAGGAGATTATGTAATCATCAATCATGATTTCCTTTATACTATTTTCATTCTAACAACATAATAGAATATCAATGAGATCATAGCTTAACAAGGATGAATCCAACATGGTTTATCCTTTTCCTTCTCTCCAAGTTGAAAAATGTCCTTTCCTTCATTTCATTAATGAACCATTTGTCACTTCACCATTCATTGATAGTTCATAGATAGGCATACCTCCATTAATCTTTGAGACCTGCCTCCTCCTACTGATTGGATCCACATGGTAATCCTTCCTTTTTAACCTCAGCACAACCCCCCCTTAAGATCTTCCCCCTTCCATTTCTTAGTTGGTCATCCTTAGTTACATGGAGACCCATTATCTACTACACAAACATCCCTTCTATTAATGCACACCCACCTACCCTTAGCCCAAAGATGACAAAAATATTAATGCACACCAACCTACCCATTCTCTACTACCCAAACATCTCTAAAATTTTATTTAAAATTCTAATCTTCAAAATATCTTGCCCTTATCTGAATAAAAACCCTTTTTTTATTTTTCTAATGCACAAATATTTATTAAATAATAAATATTCCTTTATTTATTTTAAATAATACCCTTTTATAAATATAACATTCTTTTTATTTTTATAATAATCATTTTATTATATATAGTTCTTTTTTTTTAAATAATATTCTTTTAGTATAAATAACCTTTTATTTCTAATAATATTTATCTAAAAATAAGTGTAATATTCCTCTATTAATTATTCTTTTATTTAATATATAAGATTCTCTTACTAGAACATTATATATTAATCCTAAGAATACCTCATATAGTTATTTTTATAACAAAACTAAGTGTAAAGCATCGTTGAGCAGCATATAGTTTTCCATGCCATAAGTCCCGCTAGGGAGGGTCATGAAATATATGGTGGCAAAATTATATTTTCACTCTATATTTAGGATATATTGATGGTCAAATATCAAGCCGTAACTAATCCAATAGCTTGTAGGAAAAATAGAACTACTTAGATGATGAAAGCATTAAGAAATCATTCCAATCATTTGATCTAAATGATTTATGTCTAAGATAGAATATGCAATAAGGAAGATATTTAGAGAAAAAATTTGAACCATATGATCGAAGGAGAAACAACCCAATCCAATAGGCCATAAGTTTGAAAAAGGCAACAACATTCTTTCAAAATTTTATCACCAACCTTTTAAATTCCATAGAAGGGAACCTCCATGACAAATAAGCACCCTTACTACAAGTAACATCTATGTGTAATTTTCCAAAAAGGGTTAATTGGGCTCATAAATATAGTTATTGTAGAAAAATATCAAGACCACCTACTTGAATCACTTAGAAATAGTATTCTAGGAAATTGGTTCATCTTAAAAGTAGTAGTGAAGTTCTAGTTCTAATGGCATTGATTATAAAAGGATCCCATTCTTAGTTTTGGGAAGAAATTATAGTAAACGTAGTTGGTAATAGTGGTGGAGGATCCAAATCCAAAGGAATCAATCAATTCGATGTTAATGAATCCAGATATAGAGAACTTGATCTCATCAACATTGAATGCAAAGTAGCTTCTTACTCAATTTTTGGTTATATGTAAAATTTTCAAGGTAGAGAAACCCTAATTTTTGCTTGTAAATAGTGGTTTCATCTTCATTGTAAGGCATTAGAAATTTCTTGCATGATCATAATATATGGCCTTATATGTAGTTCCTTTCACTTTTCTTATATTTATCTCAACTCAAATATTGAGTCATTTTGTTAATAGCATTTGAGCGTCTTTTGATAAAGCATCTCTATACAATAGGACTATGATATATATGTAGTTGTGGCTAATATTTCTCTACCCTATTTCTTATGTGAATCTTAAATTATGAATCTTTTATGTTATATTGAAACCCTATTTATTTTTCTATATATTAAGTAATGATGCATGTGTTTATCTTATTATAGTTATACATAGAAGAATATTTTGATCTTGGTGCATCACCTCTATTAGATTAGGGTTTTATTTTTTGTAATTTCTATCTATTTTCCTTTTAAATGTGCAAGTAGTTTAGGAAGGTAAGTGTTAAAGATCATATACAATAAGGATTTTACCTTAGAAAATCTTAGATATTTCCTTGTGAGTCTCCTTCCAAACTCATAGAGCTTCTTCAAAATGTTTCTCTATACAAGGCATGAGTGTTAGGTGCATCTAGCTATTGTAGAAAATGACCATGACCTTATGAGTAGACAAAATATTGAATTTATAATATTTTTCCTACTAGTTCCTTACTCTTATTATAAAGTGTAAACACAAAAATGAGAAAAATATAAAATATATGGTATACAATTATGGGGTACTCAAAAAATATTCACAAATATTACCAAAAAAATACAATTGTTAACCATACTTTACCAAATAAGTACACTAGTGAGTACTATAAACAAGTTCTATAAGAAATATATTGACTAGTGGTAACCATTGGTAATAAGTATAATAAATAAACTTTACCACTACTAGATAAGACCACCAGCAAGCAGGAGTGGTCTAGGTAATGGAACCAAAAATGTCAAAATATGGTATGGTCACAATGTTTCCTTGAGCTCTCCTCTTATAATGGTTGTTATAATTTTCACACAGTATAATGGAAGCAAAAATAACATGAAATTTATTTATATCAATAGGGACTATATTCTATGTGCTACCCACAATAGCAACTATCATGTCCACCATTGGATTAACCTCTACATATAATGGTCGTATATGTGTTGAGTGGGGGGTCACTTGCAACCCCACATTGTCATGAATCCATGGTGTTTCCTCATGGGCTCTACACAAATCACATCATAAATTAAACACACAAACTACTTATGGTATTGCAAGCAACCCAATCTATTTAGCTATAAATTTTAAAAATTTCCCCACTAAGTCTAAGTCCTTTTTGTCTCTAAGGTGCACAAAATTTTGTTAGGAACATGGAAATTTCCAATCTCATGCACCCCCTTTTGTTTTGAGCACTCATTTGCTTGGGGTTCACAAAATATAGAAGGATGCATGAAGCTCACATACCCTTAATTTTTGTTGTGTGCTCCCTCTCTTTGGAGTGCATCAAGGCTCGAAGGGTGTGCAAAAATCGTGCACCCCTTTTTGCATCGTATGCTCATTTTTTAACAGAGAGCATAAAAATTCAAAGGACACTTGAACCTCATGTGCCCCTTCTTTATTTATGCACTCCCTTTCTTTGTAGTGCACCAAGGTTTAAAGGATGCAAAAATTTTTTATACCCTTTGTTTTGTTCGTGTGTCCTTTTTTTTTAGAGCACACGAAAGGGTTAAGGATGCATGAAGCTTGTGCACCCCCTTTTTGAGTCATGCACTTTAGTTCTTTGGAGTGCAACAAGGTATAAAGAGTGCACGAAGCTTGCAAGCCCTTTGTTATTTTCATGAGATCCTTATCATAGGCATTTAAAGATCTTAAAGGTGCATGAATTTCATGCATCACCTCTTGGGTTCGTGTGTTGTAAGCTTCTAATGCATACACTACTCAAAGCACACCATGCCCAGGCTAATAAGGAAGATATAGGAGGATGGTCTAGATTTTTTGATGGAGGGATATGATCAAGATTATTGAAAAGGTCTTCCTCCAGTATCGATGAAGAATTGATTCGTGCATCCAAGTATCGTGACATGGCAAAATAGACCTCATCGAAAAATAAAAGAGTAGAGTGCCACCCAATAGATGTTAATGCAATTATAAAAGAAGAAAGGTTGTGATATCCTTCCAATAAAATTGACAAGGAAAATTAAATAGGTGCATGCATAAGCCATCTTGAGTATCATTCGTATATTGAATTAGATCTAGTAATAGACGACGAGTTGTAGCACAAGGGAGTATCCGTAGTTAAGGATTTCCTAATCCAATGGTTTATGCATGCACTTCGTCGATCGAGGTGGTGGATTTCAAAGCCTGTATCAAAAATATAACAAGGGCTTTATTTATAACAAAGAATATAGGAAGACCTAAGGACCTAAAGGTGCTGGTGGATTAATCAATTTCAATAAAGGAGATTATGATGGACTAGAAAACAGAGCTAGAGAACTTTACTATTTATAGCTTTAACCTGATAGAGGAAGCTAACCAGTCCCATATGACTCTTCTTAGGGGGCTATTAATGAGGGTATAGAAAGACAAATATGAGTTGAGCCCTATCTACGACAAGTGGACCACAAACTTGGGTAAATTGATTTTCCCTAGGGTCTACCATTCATCAAATCTCCTTGAGTGGTTGGTGGTGGCATATGACCCCAAAAAAAGAACTATCAGAGATCATTCCAATGAGGTCAAATTTAGGATCATAGTAGACATGATTAGAAATGTTTTTAGGCTTTCTACCTCCACTCTAACATTATACTTTTTGGTATTGGATCTCCAATATAATTTTATGCTTGAAACCTCTTTATTTGGTAGACTTCTAAAGTGAAATAAGTTCATGCTCTTAAATTTTCCCATTCACAAATCCATACTCCATACTCGGGTCCATGATTACATAGATATGATTAATTTTGTTATGGGGATAAATTATTTAGACCAGATCACCAAGGAATTCATGTTCCTAGTTG
The DNA here is from genome assembly GCA_028583015.1 of Wollemia nobilis. NCBI lineage: Eukaryota > Viridiplantae > Streptophyta > Pinopsida > Araucariales > Araucariaceae > Wollemia > Wollemia nobilis. The sequence goes on along the minus strand of JAQPPZ010016040.1, from coordinate 2,474,801 downwards.
TCCAATGCAATATGAAATATTTAATTCCCATGTATAGATGGGAGGATACAATCAATGATAATATCAATCAGGAGTTGAAAATATTGCAAAAGGCTATTCTGGTTGAAGAGGAACAACTCCCATATTTATCATATTATTTATTCTTAATTCACCTATTTTTGGGAAAAATGGAATAGTCTTCGATCATAAAAATGAGAGGATTTGATGTTACCATTGTCCAAGATCAGCTACTTTGCATCCAAGAGGGTTGCTCCAATTACTCAGTTTTCTTTGAAAATTCCTCCTAATTATCCATGCTCGTTTATGTGGAGAACTTGATAGGATCGGGGCTAGGATAAAAGTATTCCTCCATGATGCAAAGACAAGAGATTTCTTATTCATGGAGGAATATACTTATATGAGATTGTACTAGTTAAAGCTGCCTCCAAAGGCCCTACCAAAACACTGCCCCACATCCATAGCTATCTTGGAGATAACCAAGAAAATTATAGAAGTAAAGGTTAGGTACATAATGAAGAATGTAGGAGTACCTTGGCTATAAATCCCTTGCATAATGGGACCCAACGTATACATGGGTCACCTCATCTTACATCAGACCATTTGGAATATGGACATGTATTGATTCCTATAAATCATCTAGAGGCCTTATAATCCTTATAGCTTCCATAAATAGAACATCATATGGAAATTGTTCCTCTTACATGTTAAGCATAGGCTAGATGATTTTGAATATGAAATGTAGAATACCCTTAAGCAGAACCTATCACTAGATCTGATTTGATGAATACAAGATATTCCCCACAACATGTTAGAAGTAGTGGGTGATTATCATACCAATATAAGGTTGCACATAAATTTATTGATAAAAAAGGTGATTTCCCTAGTCCCTATTGTGTTGCCTAAATACTTCCAATATCCCACCCTCCAGATCATCAGTTAGAATTTAGGTTTATTTGGGATGTCGATAAGGATTTCAATAACAAGCCCTCAAGAGTAGGTAAGGCTCTTCGACGTCACTCATACATCATTTGAATAGCTATTAGTATCTTGAGCATCCTCTAGTTCTACCATTGTAGCATAAAAATTAAAGGAGATAGTATCATACCCTCCACAATAATAATAGAGTATAGCTACAATATCAACCCATGCATTGATGTCACCATTGACCTAGACTAACCTAGCAGTTGTCAAATCTACTAAGGTCACTGTCACCATGGTAATTGTTTGAAATATTGATTATACTAGTTTTCATTGATGTCAAAAGTGTATTGAGTAGATTGGTTGCATTAAAATCAAAGGTGAAATGGTTGAAAATAATATTCAAGGTTGAAATATTAAAGTACAAGGTAAATATCTTCAAGGGTACAATAATTGTCAAGGTAAAAGCATTCTTCATGGTTGTGTGTACAAGAAAAGGACAAGGTGTTATTTTATTAAAAAGATTATCCATAGTTATGTTTGCAAGAAAAAAAGACAATATTATCCATGGTTATGTTTGAAAATATTTATTTATTGCAAGGGTGAAAAAATATTTCAAGAGCAAAGGACAAAAGATTAAAAAATAAATTACAATATTTAAACCAAGGTTTAAATATTATAATAAAATAAATTTGAAATTTAAATGGAACTAATTCAAATGGTGCAAAGAGAGTCGAATTCTTCCTAATTTTTAAAGTTCATATATAAGGAGGTAAATAAAAATCATTTGCAATGTTGACGCGATTAAAGTTAGTGTGCCATTTGTTTAATTCGTGAGGGTAGCACACAAAGGAGAAGCAAGGATAGCGAGGAGTAAGGAGAGAGCACAGGTTTTAAAACAAGGTGGACAACACATGAACATAAATATAGGATATAGCAGCCAATTTGTTCCTATTGGGAAGTTAGATTAGGTGGCAGCAAGATTGTATGCAAGGCGTTGACATTGAAGAGGTTTTGGGTTTGAGTCACAGTGACAGTCAGTTTTTTAATTTTGTTTGGGTGGAAGAAAATGTTAATAAAATTTGTATTGCATAATTTTGGATCTAGCATATGGGCCAGCCTAGCTAGGACTCTATATTACACTATATTTTGGGCTTCGTGAGATTTCACGTTTGACTCTCATCAATGGAAAAAGTGGTAAAGGCATTAATTTTGTTAATAAATTTTTTGTTTGGCTATTAGGGAGTCATAAGATTTGAGTTGAATAAAGTGTTGTTTGTCAATTAGGGAGTCATAAGTGTTTATTTTAATAAAGTTTTGATTTGGAAATTTAGGAGTCATAAGGCTATGAGTTAATAAAGTTTTATGTGCAAATTAGGAGTTATAATGATATGTTATAAAAGATTTATATTTTACAAATAGAAATTATAAAGGTGTTTTATAAAGTTCTATTTTTGCAAAGAGCATAAAGAGAAAATTCAAAGGGGGTAATTTTTGCATGTGATAATAGGAGGTATAATATTTATGAAAGGGAAATTAAAATCATTTTGTACTTAGGGTTTTGGATGATTATAAGGTAAATTATTGATATTGAAAATTTTTGTGTCTTTTACAAGTAGGAGTTATAAGCTATTATTGTGGTTTAATTTTTGGTTAAAATTCTTGTATGGTGAAAAGTAAGTTTGAGGGTTTTTTATGATTATTAATGTCCTATTTTTGAGAACAAAAGAAGGGTCATTGAACATCATTTTCAGATTTCATTGAACACATATTTTTGAGAAAAAAATTAATGTTGATGGTTTGAAAGAGAAATCTACTAATCAGTTTTGAAGTGGAACTTTGAAGAAGAAATTATTTTGAGAAAGGTTTTTGAGGGGACATTTTCATCGAAGCAATTTAAGAGGTGTTTTTGATATTATTCCTTCTCTAAGGTGTTTGGTTGAGCAAATATTTCTAAATAATAAGGTGGAGAAATAAGGATTACATATGTGCATTATTGGAAATATTTGAGAATTGGTTTGAGTGACATTGAATGTTAATGGGCAAGTGTTCGAGACCAATATTGTGAAGTAATTTGTGTATTATTGTGTTTGATATTTGAGAGCAAATATGCAAGGAATATAAACCATATTTGTGAAGCAAATTTATACACTAGTTTGTTCTCATTTGAATGGGATTTGCAATAAGTAGAGATCTAATTTGATAAATGCAAGATATGTGAATGTGAATAACATATTGGGTATTTGATATTACATATCATTCTCTATATGTTCAAGAGGTTAAATGAATTCTAGGTAGAATTTGTTTGAAATGCCTAGTTGAAGGAAGCATTTATGAAAGAGATATAAGCATTGTTTTGAACATCATTTATGGGTAAGATTTGGGACTGGTTGACAATGTGCTATAATTTATTTTGAGCATGTATTAGAACAGAGTAGAGCATAATTATTTATGGCAGATTTGAGCAAGTATTTTGAGAAGACTTGAAGTAGATTTGAGGTAAATTTGAGCAAGTCCTATGAGAAGACTTGAATCAAGTGTGAGAAGACTTGAAGTAGGGTTGAGGTAAATTTGAGCAAGTATTATGAGAAGAATTGAGATATAGTTGAAAGAAATTTATGCATGTAATGTGTGCATATCTGGAACAGAGGTAAGAGAAAATTTATGAGAAGACTTGAATCAGGTTTTGGATAGATTTATGAGTAAAATTGAGTAAGCCTCATAAGTAGGTTTTGTGTAGAGTCAAAGAAGAGGTGTATACCAATTTTGGAGGTAACCAGAGCAAGGGGATAGAGTTTTCCTATAGATAGAGTTCCACGAACCAGACTAGAAAGAGGATAAAGTTATCCTATGGATAGAGTTCCACAAACTAGACCAGTAAGGGGATAGAGTTATCCTATGGATAGAGTTCCATGAACCATACCAGCAAGGGGATATAGTTCTCATGTGGATAGAGTTCCATGAAATAGAATAGCAAGGGGATAGATTTCTCCTATGGATAGAGTTCTACGAACCATAGTAAAAGAGAGGAGTCTCCTATGGATATAGCTCCATGAATTAACACAAAGGGGATAGAGTTCTCTTGTGGATAGAGATCTACAAATAAGTGTACTGGGAAAAGAGGTCTACTATGGATAGATATCCATGAACATGACCATAGGGAATTGGTTCCCAAGAGATATTTTGAGAAAATTTATAAGAAATATTTTTTTAGTGGACGTAACCCACATTGGGTGAATGACATTAAATCTATGTCTCTCCTGTGTGTTATGATTTGTGCATTGATTTGTTACTACTCTTGAGATTGTAATTGATAATATTAGATAATATTATTTGGAAAATAAAATTAAAATTTAATATTATACTATTCATCCCCCCTATCAATAGAAGCTTGTATTCTTCAATTGGTATCAAAGTGGGTTTCTTAGAAAAAAATTCTAACAGCTTGAAGGAAGATATTATAGGAATACAAATGACATCTCATAATGGATCTTTAGAAAATAAGGTTCCATTGTTTGATGGTAACAAATGTGCTTTCTGGAGTATGAGGATGAAGACTTATTTGATGGCACAAGAATATGAAACATGGCAATTTGTTGAGGATGGGTTCACACCTACAACTACTCCTCCCGTAGATAAGGATGGTAAGAAATTACATGTGAATAATGACAAGGATATGAATGGAATATTAAGTGGATTACATGAATCAAAATTTATGAAAGTTATGTAATTCAAAATAGTAAAATAAATATAGAACAAATTGAAGCAAACATATGAAGGACACAACAAGGTTATGTTGGCAAAACTTCAAACTCACAGGAGAAGGTTTGAATATTTGAAGATGGAATATGATGAAAATATTACCAAATACTTACTTTGTGTTGATGATGTTTTTAATACCATGTGTGGACTTGGATTCAAAATAGAGGACTCCAGTGTTGCTTAGAAATAATTAATATCACTCCCTATAAGGTATGATGCAAAGGTTTCAACTATAAAAGAGATGGAAGATCTTGATAAGTTGAATATGGATGAGTTACATGGAATTCTCATAGCTTATGAGAATGATAATAGAAAAAAAACACAATTCCATAAAATGGGTAGCTTTCAAAGCTTCAAAGAAGATAAAATATAAGAAACCATAAACAAGTTATGGGTCAAGCAGTAATGACGAATCTAACTATGTGAGAAGAAATAAGGACTCAAGAAAATACAAATATATACAGATGATGAAATATTTTAACTGTGGTGACTTTTATCACTATGAATATAATTGTCCATAAGGTAAAAGTAATAGCAGTGAAGAGAAAAAAGATTATAAAAAAAGGAAGAAAGAAAATTTAGGCATGAAAATAAAAATATGTATGGTGAAGGTAAGCATGAAAAGAAGTTATTTCAAAGGCACAAGAAAAGTTTTTATGTTAAAATAATAAGTAGTGCTTCAAATTACATTGATGAAAGACTCTTAGATAGTGAAGAAGAAGACTTGAAACTAAGACCTATGCTAATAATTTTAAGAGTGGGAGATTCACTAATAAAGAAAACAATGCACAAATAATAAACATGGACCACCATAGAGACGACAAAGAAAGGACTAAGAGACCAAATATTTCAAGACAAGATGAATATTTCTTCCAAGGGTATTATTTTTCATGTAATCATTTTGGTCACAAAGCTATGCATTGTAGGGTTCATGGAAAGGAGTATGGCTTCACTAAGAGAAATTTCAACTCATTCAAAGATGGATATTTCATTCAAGGTTATTGCTACTCATGTAATTACTTTGGTCATAAAGTTATACATTATAGGGTTCATAACAAAAATGATTATGGCTTCACCAAGAGGAAGTTCAAGTCATTTGCACCTTCCAAGAACTACAACATTAGGTGTTACAATTGCAATAATATTGGGCATAATACCAAGTGGTGTAGAATAGAGTTTTTAGAACTTTCATATTCAAGCTAGAATAGAAACACTCAAAAGGATCAAAAGGGTATGATTATAAAGGTGTTGAAAAAGAAAGTTGAAAAGGAAAAAGGGTATATTTACTCCCACCCCAAAATTAATCACCTCAAGGAGAGGAGGTGGTGAGGGAGCTTAGATAAGAGTATTATTTTTTATCCCCAAAGGAGTCCCTTTTTCATTGATGTCAAAGAGGAAGAGTTTCAGTAAGGGGGAGCAGATTTGGAATTCAGTGGTTGGAAATGAATTTTTTTAGAAAGGGTTGCCATCAATGAAAAAGGTGGATGTTTTTGGAAATATTGAGTATATTGGTTTTCATTGATGTCAAAAGTGTATTTAGTATATTGGTTTCATTAACGTCAAAGGTGAAATGGATGAAAATAATCTTCAAGGTTGAAATATTAAAGTGCAAGGCAAATATATTCAAGGGTACAATAATTGTCAAGGTAAAAGCATTTTTCATGGTTGTGTGTGCAAGCAGAGGACAAGGTGTTATTTGGTTAAAAAGGTTCTCCATATTTATATTTGCAATAAAAAAGGACAAGTTTCTCCATGGTTATGTTTGCAATAAAAAGACAAGGTTCCATTGAAAATATTTATTTATTGCAAGGGTGAAAAAATATTTCAAGAGCAAAGGATAAAAGATTAAAAAACAAATTACAATATTTAAACCAAGGTTTAAATATTATAATAAAATAAATTTGAATTTTAAATGGTGCCAAATTTAAAATTCAAATGGTTGCAAAGAGATCCAATGTCTTCCTAAGTTTCGAAGTGCATATATAAGGAGGTAAATGAAAATTATTTGCAATATTAAAGTGATTCAAGTTAGTGTGCCATTCGTATCATTCATGAGGGTAGTGAACAAATGAGAAGCAAGGACAACAAGGAGTAAGGAGAGCACACGGGTTTTAAAACAAGGTGGATGATGCATGAACCTCAAAATAGAAGGTAGAGCCCAATTAGTTCCAATTGGAAAATCATCTCAAGCGGTAAGCAGATCGTGTGCAAGACACTGAAGTTTAGGAGGTTTCATGTTTGAGTCATAGTGGCAGTTGATTTTTAAATTTTGTTTGGGTGGAATAAAAAGTTTATAAGATTCATATTGCATGCTTTTGGTTCTAGCAAGTGGGCCAGCCTAGCTGGCACTCTAGCTTGTACAAGAGCATGAGCTCTATGAGATTTCATTTTTGACTCCCATCAGTAACAAAAGTGGTAAGGGCATTAATTGTATTAATAAAATTTTTTTTTGGCTATTAGGATGTATCTTACAACACTAATATAGCCAATTCGGCTATATTTTCAAATTTCATTGATTTAATAATTATTAATAGTGGTAGGTTGATTCACAATTAATCATCTTTCATGTTTGAATAATATTTGTGCCAACTGCAAGGACTAAGCCCTTCCTAGTGGCAAAGGACTTAGCCCTCCTAAAGTGGTAAATTAATATTTATTCATTTGATTTCTCCATTCATATATCGCTTTTCGCATGTTTGTATAATTGTTTGGCTTCAAGTGGTATCAGAGCCATAATTCTATATGAATTGTGTGGAATATGGTTCAACCAAGATACGAAAATGTTGTCTGTGTGAGATGATTAAATACAAGAATATCAAGCATCATTTCTTCGTTGTGATAGCATTTAACAAATTTTAAATTTGATTCCTTGATTATCATTTGTTTTGCATCTTACAAATTTTTCATCCATAGTACATTAACCACAAATAACATCGCAATTCCACAGGCTGCTATTAATCCATGTTAATGTTATGTGCTTCCAAATAATTATGGTGAGACTTTGTGAATATTTGTGTTCGTTCGATAAAGACCAAGTTTCGTGGAGACAGTAAATTTTTTTGGTACAGAATATATTGTATTAATCACCAAATTTATTCGTTAATTAATTCTTGCTTTCACAGAGAAAATTGAGTACTTTATGGTTCAAAATATATCTAACCAAAGGAATAACAAGATGCGTGGTGAAATAATTAAATTAGAGCTGGTGACGGTTAAACATTGGTGATGAAAATAATGGAACTCCGAATCATAGCAAGAAATTAATATACAAGGATTATAAGATAAATTTTTTATTTATGAAACATTCATGACTGGACAGAGTGTTAATAAATCATGCTATTCGATTTCCAAATATTTGCACAAAAATTATAAAATTAAATCATGTGAAATCAATTATTAATACAGGTAGGATAAGGTAATTTCATGATTGAAATAACTAGTGACAAAGTATATGAATTTTTTTTATTTTTTCCTGGTGCAGATATCCCACATGGATCATGTGGACAACAAGAAGGAGAATATATATGAAAGAGTGCTCTTATGTTATTTTTACTCTAATCATATGAAGTAAACCCCTCGGGTAGGCAACTCTAACTCTCCTATTATGCCACATTGCACTACCTCGTGCCATCCTCCAACCAGGTTGTCTGGTCTTTCTGTTTATCTCATGGTGACTTATCAGCTAGCATCTATAGTGTTAGTGTCCTCTTCCATTTTTGGGTAGTTTCATCATCACCTAGCATCCATAATGTTAGCATTATCTTTCATGGTTAGGTAGTGTCATCATCACCCAATGTCAACAATGTTAGTCATTGAATCGTGTCACCTGTAGCCAGTAGGTATTGTCACTATTGCATGTATCCATTGGGTATTGTCAGTGTTGCATCATAACCATTGATTCTATTCATCATCGCATGGAATTCATTAGGTCTTGTCATTTTCATACAAATTTGTTGGGGTATTTTCCAAATAATCGTTGATATCGGTCCCAATATCCTTTTCATTAGTCCATTGTTCATATTTTTTTGTATCCACAACTAGCCAGTGATCACTAGCCATTACATTCTGAACTAATCATTGATACTTAAATTCAAAATAAATCCATAAATCTGCATCGCATTTGGGGTGACAAATGTGTAGAAAAAATAACAATTTATTTTTTAATTAGTCCTAACCAAATATATTTCAGATACAAAAAAAAATATTTAGAAATTTTTCTAAATACACATTTTTGGCAGTCAACAAGTGTATGAGTGGCATATGGAATAAAGGTCCAAACAAACATTTATATAGCTCAAATAATCCTAATGAAGGATCCTCGAAGTCACCAAGAAGACCTCCGTAAAATAAAGGTACACAATATAACTCTCTTTTATGCATTAACAACTTTAACCCCGACCATCCTGCTATTAACCCCATGGCTCCTTCCAACTCACCCAACTCATCCCACAAAATTCTCACACATGAGGAAATAGAAAACCCTAGTACATGTAACCTGGAAGTACATACTAATGTATAGTATGAACAACATGATATTAATTCTTGGGTAATTATTGAAGAACCAAGAAGCTCCTCCTTCCTCAAATAACTACCACAGACAAAATGATAATGCAGAATAGGATATAGAGGAAGTTTATGAACAAGCAATATGGCCTATAGGTATTAATATTCCACATGTTGATATGCCTATCTTTGAGGGTGGATATCCACATGGTTGGATAGCTAAAATGGAGGTTATGTTACACCTATATTGTGTGCCTAAATATGAACAAGTTTCTCATACCTCCATAAAATTAGGTACTGAAGCTTACCAATGGTTTTTTTGGAAAAAATGTCAACATATTCATCCCCTCTTATGGTCTGAATTCAAGAATATTTTCCTCAAGATATTTGACGAAGGTAGTTCATCTTATTACATTGTTCGTGTATTAGAACTTAAAAAATTTGGTTGATAAGAGATTATGTTTCAGAATTCACAAGTCTTCTTGCTTATACAGGAGATGTACCAAATGTTGTGGTGGTTTCAGCCTTTAGACATGGGTTGAAAGAGAATATTCAAATATAATTAGACTTACATGATCCATACTCTTTGGATGAAACTATAAGGATTGCTAAGCTTGATGAGAAAAATATGTAAAATTTGACATCTTTTAAATGTGACTCCTATATTTGTCCTCAATATTGCAACAATTCCTTTCATAGAAATAACCAACCATCAAGACATAATTTTAAATGGTGCAAAATTTAAAATTCAAATGGTGGCAAAGAGATTCAACATATTCCTAAGTTTCAAAGTGCATATATAAGGAGGTAAATAAAATTATTTTGTAATGTTGAGGTGATTAAAGTTAGTGTGACATCCGTGTCATTTGTGAGGGCAACACATAAATGAGAAGCAGGGACATAACAGATGAAGGAGAGCACATGGGTTTCAAAATAAGGTGGATGGTGCATGAACCTCAAGATAGGAGGCAACACCCAATTTGTTCCAATTGGGTAGCTATCTTAGATGGTAGGCAAATCATCTGCAAGGTGTTGATGTTGAGGAGGTTTCAGGTTCGAGTCACAGTGGTATTCGATTTTTTGAATTTCATTTGGGTGGAAGAAAGGTTAATAAAATTTATATTGCACACTTTTGGGTCCATTAGGTGGGCCAACCTAGCTGGAACTCTAGCTCACGCTAGAGCGTGGGCTCCATGAGATTTTATGTTTTGACTCCCATCAACGATAGAAGTGGTAAGGGCATTAATTTGTTAGTAATTTTTTTATTTGGCTATTAAGGAGACATAAGGTTTGATTTGAATAAAATGTTTTTTGGCAATTAGGGAGTCATAAGGATTGAGTTTAATAATGTTTTGATTTTGCAATTAGAGAGTCCTAAGAGTATGAGTTAATAAAGTTTTATGTGCAAATTAGGAGCTATAAGGATATGTTTTAAAATATTTATATTTTGCAAATAGAAATTATAAAGGTGTTTTATAAAGCTTTATTTTTACAAAGAGCATAAAGAGAAAATTCAAAGGGGATAATTTTTGCATGTGAGAATAGGAAATATAAAATTTATGAAAGGGAAATTAAAATTATAAGGTACATTATTGATATTGAAAATTATTTGTGCCTTTTACAAGTAGGACTTATAAGGTGGTATTGTGGTTTGATTTTTGGTTGAAATTATTGTATGGTGAAAAGTAAGTTTGAGGGGTTTTTGATGATTATTAATGTCCTTATTTTGAGAACAAAAGAAGATTCTTTGAACATCATTTTCAGATTTCAATGAGAACATATTTTTGAGAAGAAAGTTAATGTTGATGGTTTGGAAGAGAAATCTACTAATTAGTTTTGAAGTGGCACTTTGAAGAGGAAATTCTTTTGAGACCCGTTTTTGAGGGCACATTTTCATCAAATAAATTTAGGAGGTATGTTCATATTATTCCTTCTCTAAGTTTTTTGGTTGAGCAAATATTTCTAAATCATAAGGTGGAGAAATAAATATTATATATGTGCATTATTGAAAATATTTGAGCATTGGTTTGAGTGAAATTGAATATGAATGGGCAAGTTTTAGAGACCATTTTTATGAAGTAATTTATGCATTATTGTGTTTGATATTTGAGAGTAAATTTGCAAGGAACATAAACCAATTTTTTAAAGAAAAGTTATACACTAGTTTGATTTGATTTGAAAGGGATTTGCAAGAAGTAGAGATCTAATTTGATGAATGCAAGAAATGTGAATGTGAAGAACATATTGGGTATTTGATAGTACATATCATTCTCTATATATTCAAGAGGTGAAAGAAATTCTAAGTAGAAAATTTCTAAACTGCCTAGTTGAAGGAAGCATTTTTGAAAGAGATATAAGCATTGTTTTGAATATCATTTGTGGGTAAGATTTGGTATTGGTTGAGCATGTTCTATAAGTTGTTTTGAGCATGTATTAGAGCATAGCATAATGGAATTATTTATGGCATACTTGAGCAAGTCTTGTGAGAATACTTGAAGCAAGTTTGAGGTATATTTGAGCAAGTCTTGTGAGAAGACTTGAAGCAGGGTTGAGGTAAATTTGAGCAAGTATTGTGAGAAGACTTGAGATAGAGTTGAGATAAATTTTTGCATGTAATATGTGTAGATTTGGAAAAAAGGTAAGAGTAGATTTGTGAGAAGAATTGATGCAGGTTTTGCATAGATTTGTGAGTAGACCTGAGTAAGCCTTTTGAGTAGGCTTGGAGAAGATTCAAATTAGAGGTGTGTACCAGCTTTGGAGGTAATCAGAGCAAGAGGATAGAGTTATCCAGTGGATAGAGTTCAATGAAATACACTAGAAATAGGATAGAGTTATCATGTGGATAGATTTCCATGAACCATACCAGCAAGGGGATAGAGTTCTCCTATGGATAGAGTTCCATGAACCAAACCAGCAAGGGGATAGAGTTCTCCTATGGATATATTTACATGAACCAGAGCAAAGGAGAGGAGTATCCTATGGATAGAGTTCCACAAACTAGCACAAAGAGAATAGAGTTCTTCTATAGACAGAGATCCACAAATCAAAGCAGTGGGGATAGAGGTATCCTATGGAGAGAGATCCACAAACTTGAGCATAGGGTATTGGTGTCTCCTTTGGATAGAGGTCCATAAATATTGTAATAGGGAATTGGTTCCGAAGAGATCTATTAAGAAAATTTATAAGAAATAGTTTATCCGTGGACGTAATCCACATTAGGTGAACCACTTTAAATCTATGTATATCATGTGTGTGATGATTTGTGCATTACTTTGTTACTACTATTGATATTGCAATTGATAACATTGGATAATATTGTTTGGGAAAGAAAAGTAAAATTGTATCTTATATTGTTCACCCGCCCTCTCATTATAAGATTTTGTTCTTCAGTAATAAATCAGAAGGAGCACCAATTCCCCCAAAGTGCTTAAGAAGATACAAGAAGTAGGGGGATTTTAAAACATACTTTGGGATTATGAGGTCCTAATAGAAATCCCACCTCAATATCCTACCTGGAAGAGGGCTAGGACCTACATATCATCTCCAAACATAAATAATTTCACGTTGTCCAAGGTAAAAGAAGTGATCCAATTTATTGTCAAGGAGGATTAGATACATGACATGGAAGAGTAAAGAGCTCCTAGCAAAGGAGTGAGCCAGCCTAAGATAATAGTGGAACAAATTTCTTGTGATGTATCTACCACCATAGTTACCATTCCCCTACCACCAAGCTTAAAGGAAGCCATAATTGATTTAGACAAGGTTGGGATTCTAGCTATAGAAGGTTCGATCGACATGATGAATTCCCATGTGGCTTCTCAAGTGCAAGTAGTAGTGGTAGTAGAAAAGTAGGTGATGGGTCTAAAAACAAAGGTTCTATAAGTTGAACAACTGCAATAGAAAATGGAACAATTGCAAGAAAATATAGACTAGCTCATGCAAAAGCCACCTACCTCTTAGAGCACTATTGTGTAGGCTGATGACCACACCAATCTCATTGAATATTTTAAACAGGAAATGATGGACTAAGTGCAAGAGAATATCATTGATTTAACTATAATATTTTATAATATTTACACCACCAGGTACACTACAAACATGTTGAAAAGTCTGTTGCAACAGTAAAATCAAATAAAAAATCCAATATATCTTGTATTCCATAGGTTCAGAGAGAACTATGTGGAAGTGAGTGAGGGGGTGGTCACTCTAGGAGATGGATTTGTCTACTTATATGTTGAAGAGTTTATGAATATTTTTATTTTCTTACAAAACAAATAAAAATAGCTTTAGTAGGATGAAGAGATAAGAAAATGTGAAGAATAGTTGTAGAGTAAGCTTAGTGACTGTAGGTTCACATTAGAAGAATTTTTCTAGGTGGCCAACATCAAAGATTTAATTTTTAATAAGATAAAATAATTTAACTTTAGTCAAAACATAAATCTAATGGGGTAGCTTAATTGCGTAGAAAAAATTACAGACCGCTTGTGTATGTTCTCCAATAACACTGTGGCATGGTCCAAGGAGCGGGTGAATAATATTACATAAGATGCCAACATGTTGAAATTTTCATTGAAATTCCACAATGAAGCCTAGACCTCTATTTATCACATACTATATAATCTCAAGAAAGAGGAATTAGTGGAGGATCTAGAGCAAGGAAAAATGGTTGGTAATGAACAAAGCAAAATGGGGCCCAACACAACACATGATGAAGTAGATCAAGATACAATAGAGCTACCTATTCAATGTAGTGAGGATGTTAATGTGCAAGGGTAACAATCATAGGAGAAAAGCATGGGCTATATGTCCCTTTTTTACCTTGCCAAGATCATTGTACGAGGTAGGATATCATACCAAATGTAGGACCCATAGAGAAATAGTTACAGTATGTCTTGATCACCCAATATTATAAGTAGAGGAAGGTTGCAGTAGAAGTTTAGTATGAATCCTTACGTAGAAAAATTTGAGTCCAAGTATAACTGTGTATCTAGGTCAGTCGCATTTTTATTTTGTGCGTCTTTTCTTGTTTTCTCATTATCATATTTCCTTTTTCATTACCCACTAACTACCCAGGAAGCTCGACCAACTAATATTATTTTCAGAAGACATATGAGAAGTTGGAAGCTATCATATGATTGTAATGAGGATAGAGAGATACAACCCTCTATTACTATATTTAGATAGAGGTGTTATTGTAATCACTGCTACAGAGACACGAGCACTTTAATGGGCTCTTACTATCTAATTTTTCCATAAATATAATTCCAATACCATTTTTGGCATTCTCATGTTATTAGCTCATGTTTTGCCTTTTTGCATGTTATAGTCTCTGAATGTGTAAATAATATTTTCTCTCACTAGTTTAATCATTTTTGTTTATCACATAATTTGGATAAGCTCAAATGAACTAGTTCTTATCTTCTCCTTTCCTTCTTAGTTCATGAGATATTATAAATTTTCTATGACTACCCAATGGACAAGGCACTGGTCTAGTTTTAAAAACTAAAATGCTATGTGGTTTGGTCAAAAAAGAGAAAAATATAACAACACTTAATCTAGTAGAGCATGGGTTTTAATATCAGAATATCAAATGTTCTTGCCCATAACCTAGGGTTTCCTTACCCGACCTGGTCTATCTAGAGTCCTAGTGATAATATTTTCCTAGGTCAAAGAGGTAGATCCACCAGAGTCTACAAACTGGTTGTGATCCTAGGGATTTCCATATCGTGACATATTTTAAGGGTAAAAAAAAATTCTCCACTATATTTTTTGGCAACGTTGTCGAGGACTGACATTTGTTTCCTTATTTTGAAATATTTTTGATTATTCTATGTAAAATTTAGAGATATACAGTTGAGAAATATTATCTAGGGAGCACTTCTGTATTCCTTACTTTGCACTCTATGTTGGCAACTCTAAAGAACCCACAATCAAGAATACGGAGATGATCTAGTGGTTACAAAAAGAAGTAGAAAATAAATCTACCCTGAGATTCCAGATCCACAAGTACTTTTATTACAACATAAAAATACAAAGGAACCTTTGCTTTCTACCCCACTAGATAATCAGGACTATAATAGTACTATTTATTTTTCTAAGAGTTTCCATTTGTCAAGTACTATCACCTTTGTTGTACCTCTTGTTCTAGTAACCTAAGTAACACAGATGGCCAATACTCATCTAAACAACTAGAGAAAAAATAGGTATAGAGATTTTATGTTACCACCTGTTGGCAATTTTGGGTTTGAGATCCTAGCTTCTTGTCTATGAGTTGTCATTGATGTCAAAAGGAAATGACATTAATGTTAAGAGGATGTGTTGGCTTCAAAGGTGGAAGATTCCAAGAGAATATTTTTAAGAGAATCGAGAGAGATTCCATTGGCAATGGTTTTTATTAAAACCAATGGAGGTTCTCTTTATTATTTATTTAATTATTATTTAAAACCCTTCAAGGTTTTAATTAATTAATTATTTAATTAATTAAGGGAGAAATTATTTTTAATTTATTAAAAATACTTTAAGGGTTTTTAAACCCTTTAGAAAGCAAATTTCGATTAAATTCGAAATTACTTTTCTTTGCAGCTGACGTGTTCTAAAGTCCACGTATGGACTATAAATATGAGAAGGTTCCTAAGGTTAAACCCTCTTGGAAAATCGAAGGCAATTAATTGGTTTGGCTGCGATCGAATGTTCTATTTACTCTGCGAAAGAGGAGAGCTCGTGGTTTGAAAAGCTTTCGGAAAGCTTGACCATTTATGTGGAAGGAAGTCCGTCTTGGACTTCGTAAGCCCCTTGTGGGCTAGTGGCAGCGAAGGCTGCATTTGGGCCTTGCGTAGGCGGAGGTCTACGTTTCGATCCCCGCCGAGGGAGTCGTGCATGGATTAGTCACGTTTTTATTAAAACGTGTTTTGTGCCGCGAATTTTGGATTCTTCAAGGGCAGCCATTATAAGGTGTGATTATTTTCTTGATATGATTTTTGGCATTGTTTAGCATTGTTTAAAAGACATAGGAGAAATAAGGGGATATTTCTTTGGTTGTATTTTTGAGATTAGTCTTTTGCTATGCTAAATTTAAAAATGGAGATATAAGGTGTAAGTTTTGGTTGTTGTGTTTTTGGCTTCTTTGGTGGTTGTTTTTAAAGAAGAGAAGCTAAAAGGTGTATTAAGGAAAGTTTTTATATATGCTCATTTATCTTGGTTCTAACCCTAACTTGGTTGGAAGTTTGAGGGTTGTGTGTGGTGACAGATTTAAGGATCAATTTTCTTCTACTCCAAAAAGGTATGGGCACATTTTCCTTATGAGTATGATTGGTGTATGTTTTCTGAAATAAGGTTGGAGTGAAAAGGTTTTCAACTAGGTTTCCTTTGGTTGGGTGTAAATCCTATTTTCTGGTTTGTTGAAGACTTCTTATGCATTGTTATCCTTGATGAGAGTTTTGGTGAATGCATAATTCTGGTTTGAGGTAGTGGAAGCATTGTGCACTAGGGTTTATGTTTGTGAGTCTTGCTACTTGCATTGAGTTGGTGGAACCCTTGGTTGGCTGTTTTGAGTTTGATGGTTGAGTTGCTTCCATAGAGGTTGTTTGATCAAGTTATTGCTTTACTTGATTCATGATATTGGGCTTACTCCATTGAGTTGATTTGAGCAAGTTATTCTTTGCATTTGGTGATATTGTGTTGGTGGTTGTTTTGTTCAAATATCTTTGGAGGGAAAAGGATTTCTACTTGTTTCCTTTTCTTGTGATGATTGGTTGAATGCTTCAAGGTTGATGTTGAGTTGAGTGGTGTTGGTTGACTAAACCTTGTTTGATGAGCATTGTTGTTGAAACCCTAATTGATGGTGAAAAGAACATGAGTATCATTGTTATGTGATTCTTTGCATAGTTGGCAATTGTTGGGGTTTCATGTTCTTGAAAGAAAACATTCTATCCTATCCATTTCAGATATTGAGTTGAGTTTTCAGATTTGAGATTGAGATTGAGCTGAGTTGATTTGAGTTGAGTTTTGAGATTGGGATTTGAGTATAGAACATATTGAGTCTCTAAAAATTCTCTTTATGCTTCTATGAGTTTGACAAATCACATTGGGTCTCTAACAATTCACTTTGTGATTTCCTACTAAGAAAGTTTTTCTTGGTGAGCTTGTGAGCAGTTTTGGACAGGTTTCGGTGGGGACTTGTGAGCAGTTTTTGGACAGGTTCCGATGGGGACTTGTGAGCAGATTTGGATAGGTCCTAGCAGAGGACTTGTGAGCTGAGTTTGATAGTTCTATCAGAGAACTTGAGGATAGAGGTGCATTGGTTCTATGAGAAGAACTTGAGGACAGTTGGCAAGTCTTTGAGAAGGCTTGTATGCAGAGGATTGATTTGTTCAAGAGTTGGACAGATCTGACAGATAGAGGAAGACTTGTACTAGACCGACTGACTATGTTTGGTACAGGTTGTTGAGCTATTGTGGACGTGATCATAGAAGGCAGAGGTCTCTTAGGCTAAGCATTGAGGACAGGAGGTCTTCGGTGGAAAGGAGTTCCACGTGCTGGCAAGAGGTAGAGGCAGTTGATCTTCTGAGGGATCATTTCCAGAGAAGAGGGGAAGGTATCTCCTTTGAGTAGAGGCTCATAAATTTTATTTGGGGAAGGTATCTCCTTTGAGCAGAGGCTCATAAATTCTGATTGGGGGAAGGTATCTCCTTTGGGCCGAGGCTCATAAACATTGTAATTGGGAAGGATTCCCAAAGAACTTTGAGATAACTTTTAGAGAAAAGTTTTGTGGACGTAGCCCAACCATTTGGGTGAACCACGTTAAAATTGGTGTCACTTTGTGGATGATATTGTGCATTGCTTTGATATTGCTTTGGGTATATTGCTTTACTGTTTTGAAGTATAAAGGAAAAAGTAAAAAGAGGTCTTATACTGTTCACCCCCCTCTCAGTATAAGCTTGTGTTCTTCAATTGGTATCAAAGCAGGTGCCTTTGGAAAGTTTAACAACTTGAAGGAAAAGCTAGTAAAGAACACAATGGATTATTCAAGTGGCAATGCAGCACCTATTCGTGATGAGTCTTCTAGTGATGAAGAGGCATATTACAGCAAGAAAGGCAAGTTCTCTAGAAAGCACAAAAGTATGAAAAATATAAGATGTTTCAATTGTGGAAAGTTTGGTCATTATGCTACTGACTGTACTATTCCCAAGAATGAAAGTGATGAAGATAAACAAGATTCTAAGAGCAAGGATTCTGAAAAGCACAAGCATCACAGGAAAAACAAATATGAGCACAACAATCAAGGAAAGAGGTATTCTCACAAGCACAAGAAGAGTTTCTACCTAGACAAAGCAAGTAAGTGTTCTAGTAGTGATAGTGAAAGTTCTTCAAGTGATAATGAAAATGAGATGTTGTTCATATCGAAAAAAGAGGAAGAACCGAAACATAGATTCATTATCATGAAATGTCTTAG
This sequence comes from Wollemia nobilis, assembly GCA_028583015.1. Taxonomy (NCBI): domain Eukaryota; kingdom Viridiplantae; phylum Streptophyta; class Pinopsida; order Araucariales; family Araucariaceae; genus Wollemia; species Wollemia nobilis. Next base: position 2,456,167 of record JAQPPZ010016040.1, on the reverse strand, counting down.
ATGTGGAAATTTTGGTCACCTTGAGGATGATTGCACAAATAATGATTTGGTTTCTAGTATGTATGAGGATGCTTCAGAAAACTATAAGGAAGATGCATGTATGGTTTTTGAAAAGGGTAGCACCTCTAGTGATAAGAAATCTGAAAAAGGCTTTGATGATTCAAAAGGAAATCAAATAAAGGATCTTGAAAGTGAACTTATTAGTGCTCTTAGTGTTTTGGAAAAGGAAAGAAAGAAGAATGCTAGACTCAAGGATAAGTTAGATGAATGTTGTATGGAGAGAGATGATCTTATAGAAAGTCTTGACTTCTCTATAGCTAAGACACAAGAACTCAAGGATGAGTTAGAGTCTAAGGTTCTTGAGTATAGTGAGTTAGAACAGAAAATGGCTTCTTTGAAAGAGGAAACTAAAGAGTACAAGGATAAGCTTTACAGGTTTCAAGATAGCTCCAAAAAGGTTAAGTCACTCATCAAAGGTCAAAGAAAGACAACAGATAAAACAGGCCTTGGTTTTGTTAAGCCACACAAGGAACAAGTTGGAGAGTCTAGTAAGAGACTCCAAAAGGAAGAGAGTTCTGATGAGGAAAGTATTTCAGAAAAGGAGTCCTTGAATGATAGATGCACAGAAATAGAAAATAGAATTTAGAATGAGAAGAAGAAGTTTTCAGGACCTAAGAGGTCAAATAAAGGAAAGTTTCAAGGCAGATGTTTTGCTTGTCACAAGTTTGGTCACATGGCTTCACATTGCATGGCTCAAGTGAAGGAGGTAAATGACAGTTTCAGAAGTGCTAGTTACTTTCAAGGGTATTGCTACTCTTGTCAACAGTTTGTGCATAAGGCAATTTATTGCAAGGCTAATAACAGGAACAAGGTTAGTCAGAATAGGTGGATTCAAAGAACAGGTATGCCTCAAAGAAATAACATTGTTACTTGTTATAAGTGCAACAATGAAGGTCACACAACTAGACAGTGTAGAGCTGAACTTCCAAGGTACAGGAACAGGAACAGTGGTATGAACAGGTCCAAGGATCAAGGCATGGATAAGAACAGGAATGATAACAAGAACAAGAACAGTGACAGGAACAGGAACAGGAATATGGACAAGGAGAACAAGAGAAGACATGGTAAGGCAGCTATAGACACTGATGATGATCAGTGCCTGTTGGGAGTTTTACTCCCACCCCAGAATTAAACACCTCAACAGGAGGTGGGGGAGGGACTAAGCTAAGAGGCTCATTCTTAGTCCCAAGCCCCAAAGGTGACCCTTTGCCATTGATGACAAAGGGGGAGAGATATGAGTAAGGGGGAGAGCCTCAAGACAGGGGGAGCTGTTTATGTTGAGTTTCTGTGTTGTTGAGAAGCATGGTTTGCCATCAATGACAAAGGGGGAGATTGTTGGCAATTTTGGGTTTGAGATCCTAGCTTCTTGTCTATGAGTTGTCATTGATGTCAAAAGGAAATGACATTAATGTTAAGAGGATGTGTTGGCTTCAAAGGTGGAAGATTCCAAGAGAATATTTTTAAGAGAATCCGGAGAGATTCCATTGGCAATGGTTTTTATTAAAACCAATGGAGGTTCTCTTTATTATTTATTTAATTATTATTTAAAACCCTTCAAGGTTTTAATTAATTAATTATTTAATTAATTAAGGGAGAAATTATTTTTAATTTATTAAAAATACTTTAAGGGTTTTTAAACCCTTTAGAAAGCAAATTTTGATTAAATTCGAAATTACTTTTCTTTGCAACCGACGTGTTCTAAAGTCCACGTATGGACTATAAATATGAGAAGGTTCCTAAGGTTAAACCCTCTTGGAAAATCGAAGGCAATTAATTGGTTTGGCTGCGATCGAATGTTCTGTTTACGCTGCGAAAGAGGAGAGCTCGTGGTTTGAAAAGCTTTCGGAAAGCTTGACCGTTTATGTGGAAGGAAGTCCGTCTTGGACTTCGTAAGCCCCTTGTGGGCTAGTGGCAGCGAAGGCTGCGTTTGGGCCTTGCGTAGGCGGAGGTCTGCGTTTCGATCCCCGCGGAGGGAGCTGTGCATGGATTAGTCACGTTTTTATTAAAACGTGTTTTGTGCCGCGAATTTTGGATTCTTCAAGGGCAGCCATTATAAGGTGTGATTATTTTCTTGATATGATTTTTGGCATTGTTTAGCATTGTTTAAAAGACATAGGAGAAATAAGGGGATATTTCTTTGGTTGTATTTTTGAGATTAGTCTTTTGCTATGCTAAATTTAAAAATGGAGATATAAGGTGTAAGTTTTGGTTGTTGTGTTTTTGGCTTCTTTGGTGGTTGTTTTTAAAGAAGAGAAGCTAAAAGGTGTATTAAGGAAAGTTTTTATATATGCTCATTTATCTTGGTTCTAACCCTAACTTGGTTGGAAGTTTGAGGGTTGTGTGTGGTGACAACTTTAAGGATCAATTTTCTTCTACTCCAAAAAGGTATGGGCACATTTTCCTTATGAGTATGATTGGTGTATGTTTTTCTGAAATAAGGTTGGAGTGAAAAGGTTTTCAACTAGGTTTCCTTTGGTTGGGTGTAAATCCTATTTTCTGGTTTGTTGAAGACTTCTTATGCATTGTTATCCTTGATGAGAGTTTTGGTGAATGCATAATTTTGGTTTGAGGTAGTGGAAGCATTGTGCACTAGGGTTTATGTTTGTGAGTCTTGCTACTTGCATTGAGTTGGTGGAACCCTTGGTTGGCTGTTTTGAGTTTGATGGTTGAGTTGCTTCCATAGAGGTTGTTTGATCAAGTTATTGCTTTACTTGATTCATGATATTGGGCTTACTCCATTGAGTTGATTTGAGCAAGTTATTCTTTGCATTTGGTGATATTGTGTTGGTGGCTATTTTGTTCAAATATCTTTGGAGGGAAAAGGATTTCTACTTGTTTCCTTTTCTTGTGATGATTGGTTGAATGCTTCAAGGTTGATGTTGAGTTGAGTGGTGTTGGTTGACTAAACCTTGTTTGATGAGCATTGTTGTTGAAACCCTAATTGATGGTGAAAAGAACATGAGTATCATTGTTATGTGATTCTTTGCATAGTTGGCAATTGTTGGGGTTTCATGTTCTTGAAAGAAAACATTCTATCCTATCCATTTCAGATATTGAGTTGAGTTTTCAGATTTGAGATTGAGATTGAGCTGAGTTGATTTGAGTTGAGTTTTGAGATTGGGATTTGAGTATAGAACATATTGAGTCTCTAACAATTCTCTTTATGCTTCTATGAGTTTGACAAATCACATTGGGTCTCTAACAATTCACTTTGTGATTTCCTACTAAGAAAGTTTTTCTTGGTGAGCTTGCTGAGTTTTTGGACAGGTTTCGGTGGGGACTTGTGAGCAGTTTTTGGACAGGTTTCGGTGGGGACTTGTGAGCAGATTTGGACAGGTCCTAGCAGAGGACTTGTGAGCTGAGTTTGATAGTTCTATCAGAGAACTTGAGGACAGAGGTGCATTGGTTCTATGAGAAGAACCCGAGGACAGTTGGCAAGTCTTTGAGAAGGCTTGTATGCAGAGGATTGATTTGTTCAAGAGTTGGACAGATCTAGAAGACAGAGGAAGACTTGTACTAGACCGACTGACTATGTTTGGTACAGGTTGCTGAGCTGCTGTGGACGTGATCATAGAAGGCAGAGGTCTCTTAGGCTAAGCATTGAGGACAGGAGGTCTTCGGTGGAAAGGAGTTCCACGTGCTTGGCAAGAGGTAGAGGCAGTTTGATCTTCTGAGGGATCATTTCCAGAGCAGAGGGGAAGGTATCTCCTTTGAGCAGAGGCTCATAAAATTCTGATTGGGGGAAGGTATCTCCTTTGAGCAGAGGCTCATAAATTCTGATTGGGGGAAGGTATCTCCTTTGGGCCGAGGCTCATAAACATTGTAATTGGGAAGGATTCCCAAAGAACTTTGAGATAACTTTTAGAGAAAAGTTTTGTGGACGTAGCCCAGCCATTCCGGGTGAACCACGTTAAAATTGGTGTCACTTTGTGGATGATATTGTGCATTGCTTTGATATTGCTTTGGGTATATTGCTTTACTATTTTGAAGTATAAAGGAAAAAGTAAAAAGAGGTCTTATACTGTTCACCCCCCCCTCTCGGTATAAGCTTGTGTTCTTCACCACTGTCTTGAACCCATTACCTCCTAAATCCCATAAATATCTTCCCAAGTTCCTAGGTTATAACACCATAACAAGCGAAGACCATATTAAATACTTCATATATGCCATGGATAGCCTGGAAGTAGAAGATGACTATGTTGTCCTTAGGTTGTTTCTCTATAACTTGGAGAAGGAAGCCAGATAAGGGTCCAATAGTCTCATAACAAATGTCATAGGCACCTTCCAAGAGTTAGAAACACCATTCCTCTAAAAATATGGAGAAAAGGAAAATAGAAAGAAACAAAGTAGATAGTGCATAATCTTCTCAAAACTAGAATAAAAATAGACCCTCTTTTAGGAGAAACTTCAACAAAAATTAAAATAACAAAGGAGGAATAAATGCAAACAATAATGTTGTCCTGAATCCCATGGCTTTGACCAATATGGCTGATTGTGGCATGTACCTTAACCTACATGCAAATATTAACCTCGAAGAAGAAATAGATGAGAAGATAAGAATGAATGCATGCTGTACTTAGGATGAAATAGTTAAAGGGTCATAAGTCAAAGATAAGGTGAATGCATATCTCAATTATGATACCAAGCCCACAACCTTGATAGTGTAAAATTTTTAAAGAGGCCACAAGATAGCTATTTTGAATGAATGAAATAAGGCATGTTGGCACCCACAGTGAAAGAAGTAGAAGCTTCATAAAGGATTAATGCTACCAAGCATAGAAATAGAACTGTTCCAGATAAAAATGATAGAAATAATGTATCCGAGGGTAGGCAACAACCTAACTTAAATAAGAATAATACCATTCACCAACCTGCACCACCAAAAATAGTATAATCTATGAGTGAAGTCCAAAAAAAATAGGAGGTCAAAAAATTCATGGAAAATAAAAAGGTTGAGTTTGATGCTGCCCTTGAGTTATCCAAGCAAAAAATAAACATAACCTTTGGGGAATTGATGATAGTTCCCAAGTATAAATAGTAGGTTTTTAAGGCATTTTATTTACTTGAAGTGTGATAACCATATTCTTTGTGCTTCACCTACCAACCCTTCTAGTAGGAATCCCCACTTGATTAAGCCTTTCTATATATCCATCCTCTACATATGGAGACCATTATGTGATTCACAATTGCATGCTCGACAGTGGGGCACATCATAACATCATGCCAAAATAAGTAGCTGACCAATTGAGATTAATGTGTACTAAATATTATTCTTCCATATTTATCATGGATAGCAGATAAGTGACTTGCATAGGGATAATCATAGACCTTTTGGTTTTCCTAGACCAGTATCCTAAGAAAGGCATCATAATGGATGTGGTTGTAGTATATGTGGATCCCTTCTTCTCCCTATTACTTTAGGCACTGGGTATAACAACTAGGTGGTTAAATCCATATGGATTGGTCCTATGCCACCATACCCCTCTCAGTTAAATAACAAGACACCTTAAGGAGTGAAATTTTTAATAAGCATTCAGTTGAAATAAGGAGGCCTAATAATACAATATTCAATCTGGTCAGTTCTATTAAAGAGAAAGAATTGGGTATTTATTCCATTTGGAACACACCTTTTTTGAAAGAAGTCTCTAATGTAAAAGGTATGGATCCTAAAGTGAGGGCAAAAGTGGATGTAAAATTATATAGGATTTTAACTACCACAATGTGGACAATGAATTTTGATGGGGCTAAAACACAAATAGAGGTTGGTTCTAGAATAAAACTGACCAACGTAAAAATTAACTATTTGGGTATACCTTACTGACTAGAGTTCCCCTGCACAAATAATGTGGCTGAATATGAGGTATTGCTACTCAAGTTGAGAAAAGATAAGGAACTAAATATAAATTACCTCAATTTATATGGAGATGTTGAATTGATCATACAATAAGTAAAATATAAATATCAAACTAAACACCCCCATTTGAAGTAGTATAGGTAAACAGTGCAAAATGAGATAGACAAACTTCTAGCATTTAACCTGTCTTACATCCCTACAGAGAAAAACCATATTGTAAACTTGTTGGCTATAAATGCTTTTGGGGAAAAACCTCGAGATTGATACTGAGTATATGGATAGGTTTCCCACCATCCCCATGTATCATCCTTTTGTCCTAGATAATGTGGTATACTTGCAAGTTTTTCAGGATGATGTTGACATCAGAGATTTTATGACTATACATAACCATTCACTGGTATGATCTATTATTAGAAAGATGCGAAAAAATTGAAACACATTATAAGATAACCTAAAAAAGTAATATAGTTTAAAACCAACAAGAATTTTTAGGGGATTAGTATATTTGGAGATCATGTTTGATGATTTTGATAGATCACCTATGCCTACATTCCATAAATCTAAAGCTGAAGAGGTCAGTATCGGGATAGTACGAGAACCTAGAATAGTTAGAATAGACAAATTTCTATCAAGTAAATAAAATAAATAGTACATTTAGTTCTTAAAAAATAACATTGGGTGTTTTACTTGGAGTTACAAAGACTTGGGGACCTTCAAAGCTGATGTTATGACCCACATCATCCTCTTAAATGAAGGCACTAAACCATTCAAATAGAACCAAAGGAAATTTAATCCCACTATGTATCATGTAATGCAAAAAGAGCTGTAGAAACTATTGAATGCAAAGATAATAAAAAAGTGATATTCTTATCCTGGATAGCCAATTTAATCCTGATCAAAAAAAATAATGGGAAAATCAGATTATGCATTGACTTCAAGAAATTGAATAGAAATTATCTCAAATATAATTACCCCCTCCCTAATATGGAAAAAATTCTATAGGTAGTAGTGGGGTCAGCCATAATGTCCTTGTTGTATGGGTTTTTAGGTTATAATCAGATCTTAGTCAACCTAGAGGACCGGTTTAAAACTAACTTTAGCACATCATGGGGGACATTCGAATATCTAAGAATACCTTTTAGATTAATGAATGTCGGGGCCACTATCCAAAGGGCCATGGAATTCAATTTCAAGTGGAATGTTTAATATCATGGTGGTATACCTGGATGATATAACAATCTTCTCAAAAAATCCTAGTGATCACTTCTCCCATTTGTCATAGGTTTTCTAGAGATGCAAGGAGTATGGGATATAACTAAACCTCAAAAATTTCATATTTGAGGCCACACATAGCAATATGTTGGGACACATAGTTTGTAAAGAAATAATAAACATAAATCTTAAAAGAACAGAAGGCATTGCTAAAATTGTCCCTCCAAAATTTTTAAAAGGAATTAGGTCTTTCTTCAGTAAGATAAACTTCTTCAGAAGGTTTATCCCAAATTTTGTTGATATTGGCAAACTTATTAATATTATTATTAAGAATTAGGCAAGAATAAAATGGAATGAAGAGAAGAATAAGGTATTTCAATATTTCAAATATGCCATCACCACTTCTCATGTGCTGACATGTCCAGACCATTCAAGGAAGTTTAGTATTTACTTATTTGCTTCAAAGCACACAATATTTGTAGCCTTGTCATAGAAGGATGAAGAGGGAAATGAGAAACCCATAGCATTCATGAGATCTGGAATGAAGGTATCTCAATTGAAATATAAGCCCATGGAGAAACAATAATTCACCCTAATTCAAGCTTTGGAGCATTTTAAAAGTATTTTTAGTTCTATTAATGTAATTTCTTGCATCCCCTATATAGTCATAAAAGGTATCCTCACCCAAACCAAGATGATGGGAAGCTTAGCAAGATGGATTGTCAAGCTATTGCAATATGATGTTGGGCTCAAGGCCATTGAGGTAATAAAAGGATAAGGACTAGCTAAATATATGGCCATCAAAGGGGAGAAGACATGAACAACACAATCAGGGAAGATGACCTGCAACATAATAGACCAATAGATAGGTAATATTATGACTGCTACAAATATATCATGATATACCTATGGACCATATCATTTTTACTAATAAATTCATAAATTAGAATGAGGATTATCAAGTAGCAAGTCCAAAAGTATTATCTCTAGCAAAACTAGCTTTACTGGAGACATTCGAGTGGGGTCTTGTTATAGTGTCTATTTGAGAAGGATGTTTCCAAGATCATTGAATAATTCCACATAGGATTTTGTGGAGGTCATTTTTCTACAAAGGCAATAGATAAAACTATAATGAAGATTGGGTACTATTGGCCTTCGATATTAAAGGAAATGTACTAATTTATCTGTGGATGTTATGATTCCCAAGTGTTCATAGGTAATAAGAGACTACCCACCATGCCACTAAAACCAGTTATCATTGAAGCTCCATTTATCCATTAGGGAATAGATTTGATATGAGAAATCAAACAAAAATCCTTTGGAGGCCATATATGGATAGTAAATGTGACATATTACCTCACCAAGTGGGTCAAGGTGGCCCCCCTTAAGAGGTCAACAACAAAAGTCATTATCATGTTCCTAGAGGAAAATATATTGACCAGGTTTGGGGTGCTTAGAAAGCTTGTTACAGATAATGCTAAATATTTTACCTCCTTTGATATGATAGACTTTTGTTCTAAGTATAGTATAGATCTATCTCATTCTACAAATTACCACCCCTAGGTAAATGGGTTAGCAAAATATTCTAATTAAAACATCATCAACTAGATAAAAAGGTCACTAGAAAAGAACAAAAGAAGCTGGGATAATGAATTAAAATATGCTTTGTGGGTAAACATATTATCAGTTAAAAGAGCCATAGGTAAATCACCATACGAGTTGGTTTATGGGGAAAGTGCACTTCTACCACCATAGTTAGAATAAACAACCCTCTCTTTGCTCCTCCAGGATTATGATAAGCCTGATGCTTTACAAACGAGAAAGAACCAAATTTTCATATTAGAAGAATATAGGAGGGAGGTAGTCACAAATATGGTATTCCAAACAAAGAATAAAACTCAAATTTTTGATAATAAAGCAAGAGAGAATACATTTTTATAAGGCGAGGTGTTACTCTATTAGGAACCAAAAATGATAAAAAATACAAGAAAGGCAAACTTTAGCCCAAATTATTTTGCCCATATCATATCACTCAGGTGATTGGCAAACACACTTACAGGTTACAAGACTTAGAGGGAGAAGAAATGCCCATACCAATCAATGGTCAACATCTAAAGCTATTTTTCCCACTTCATGAGGATAGTGGAGGCTAAGTTGGCTCCATTTCTTTTATATATCAAAAAACATATTTTCTTTGTATCTTTTTGGGAATATTATAGCTTTTGTTGAGTCCTTAGTTTCTTCATTTTATTTTTATTTATGATAGTTAGGTGGTTGTGCCTAGTCAAACCAAATATTTTAGTGTTCTCAAACAAATTCATTTGGTCTCACATCACTCATTCTCTTGTCCCAGTCAGAGCCCATGCTGGTCTTGCGAACAACCCAACCTATTTAGCTATAAATTTTAAAAAATTCCCTATTATGTCTAAGTCCTTTTTGTCTCTAAGGCACACAAAATTTTTTTAGGTGCATGAAAATTTCAAGGGCATGCAATATTTGCATGCCCCCTTTTGTTTTGAGTGCTCGATTACTCAGGTTGCATGAAATATATAAAGGCGTGTGAAGATCGCATGCCCCTAATTTTGGTTGTATGCTCCCTCTCTTTGGAACACACCAAGGCTCGAAGGGTGTGTAAAACTTGCATACCCCTTTTTGCGTTGTGTACTCATTTTCAATTGAGTACACGAAAACACAAAGGGCACATGAATATCATGCACCCCCTCCTCATTCGTTCACTCCCTTTATTTCGAGTGTACCAAGATTTAAAGTATGCATAAATTTTGCATGCCCTATATTTTGTTTGTACACCCCTTTTGTTTAGAGTGCATGAAAGGGTTAAGGATGCACGAAGCTCATGTGCCCCTTATTTTAGTCATGGGCTATAGATATTTGGAGCACACCAAAGTATAAATGGCACACAAAAATCACACACTCTTTATTTTGTTCATGCACTCCCTATCCTAAAAATTTAAATGTCTTAAAAAGGTGCATCAATTTTGTGCACCGCCTCTTGGTTTTGTGCACCCTAATATTTTGATGCATGCATTACTCAAAGCACACCGTACTTGGGCCAATAAGGAAGAGACGGGTGGATGGTCTAGATTTTTTGGTATAGGGATCTAATCAAGCAAATTAAAAAGGATTTTCTCTAGTGTGGACAAAGAATTGATTCATGTGCATGACTCTCATGGCATGACAAACTAGACCTCCTTAATAAATAAAAAATTAGAGTGCCATCCAGTAGGTATTAATGTATTTATAGAAGGAGAAAGGTGGCGACATCCTTCCAATAACATCAACAAGGGAAATAAAATAGGTGCATGTAGAAGCCATCATGATTATCAGTTGTAGAGTGAATTTGAGCTAGTAATAAATAAGGATTTGTAGCATAAGGGAGAATATATAGTTCATGATTTTCTAATCCAATTACTTCCACAAGTGTTGTGTTGGTCAGGGTAGAAAATGTCAAGGTGTGTATTGATAATATAATAGGGGCTTCACCGATAAGAAATAATAAAGGAATATCCAAGGACTCAAAGGTACTGGTGGCTCAATCAATTTCAAATAGAGATATAGCAATGGAAAAATAGGTAGATTTGGATAAAATTACTATTTACAGCTTCAACCTGATAGAGAAAGACAATCAACGCCACTCGAACATGCTTAGGGGGCTCTTCATGAGGGCATATAGAGATAAATATGAGTCGAGTCTTGTCTACAACAAGTGGACTGCCAACTTGGGGAAATTGTTTTACCCTAGATTATACCATTCATTGGATCTCCTCCCATGGTTGGTAATGGCATATGACCTAAAAATAGAACTATTAGAGATCATGCCAACTAGGTTGTGTTCAGGATTTCCACCTCCACTCTGCTATTATATTTTTAGGTATTGTTCCTCCAATATAATTTTATGCTCGAAACCTCTTTTCCTGGTAGAATTATGAAGTGAAATAAGTCCATATCCTCTAATTTCCCCATTCACAAATTCATACTTCATCCTTTGACACATGATTATAAATATATGATTAATCTAGTACTGGTGATGAAGGATTTAGAGCAAATCACCAAGTAACTCATGTTATTAGTCATCTAGTGTAACAAGAGAGATTGAAATCCCATGTATAGATGGGAGGATACAATCAGTGATAATCTCAATTAGGGGTTAACATCATTGGAGGAGGCTACTTTATCCTAAGAGGAACCACTCCCGACTTTCTCATATTATTCATTCTTAATTCACTTGGTGCTGGGCCAAATGGAATAGTCTCCGATTAGTAAAATGGGAGGATTTGATGTTGCCACTGTCCAGGATCGATTACTTTGCATCAAGTAGGGTTTCTCTAGTTATTAATTTTTCTTCAAAAAAATCCTCCCAATTATCCATGTTCAGTTATGTAGAGAATAACCTGATAGGATTAGGGTTAGGATAAAATCATTCCTCTATGAGGTAAAGGTAGGATATTTATTCTTCATAGATGAATTACTTATATCATATAGTACAGGTCAAAGCTACCCTTGAAGGGCCTACAAAAACACTGCCCCACATCCATAACTATCTTGAATATAACCAGGAAAATTGTATAAGAAGCAAAGGTTAGATACATAAGGAAGAATGGAGGAGTCCATTGGATGTAAATACCTTGCATAATGGTCCCCTATGTATACATGGGTCACTTCATCTTACTTCGGGCCATTTGGAATATGGACACGTATTATTTCTTAGAAATCACCTGGAGGACTTACGATCCTTATGGATTCCATAAACAGATCATCATAGGGAAATTTTCCATCTTATAGGTTAAGCATAGGGTATATGATTTTGAATATGAAATTTAGAAGGCCCTTAAACAAAACTTATCACTAGAGCTAGTTGAATGCAAGATAGGCCTAAAACAAGCTAGAAGTAGTGGGTGATTATCATACAAACCTAAGGCTACATAGAAATTTATAGATATAAAAAGTGGTTCCTCTAGTCCTTGTTGCATTGTCTGAAGACTTCTAAGATCTCACCCTCCATATCATCAATCAGGATTCATAATTATTCAGGGTGGCAATGAGGATTTTAGAAATAAGCCCTTAAGAGTAGGGAAGGCTCTCTCATGTCACCTATATATTAACTGGATAGTTATCGATGGCATGAGAATCCTATAGTTCTCCCATTATAGCATCAATAGGAAAGGATATAGTAGCATACCCTAAGAAACAAGCATGAAGTATAACTATAATATCAGCACGTGCACTGTTGTCATCATTAAGCTAGACTTACCTGGTAATTGGCCAATCTACTGTGGCCTTCGCCACCCTGGTAATAAATAATAAGGAGCATCCAATTGCCTTCGAAGTGGTCAAGAAGATACAATAAGTAGGGGTATTTCCAAAGATACTCTAGGAGTATGAGGTATTGAAAAAAATCCTACCCTAGTCTCCTACCTGAAAGAGGGCCAGGACCAACACATCAGCTCCAAACATAGATAATTTCACACTATCCAAGGTAAATGAAGTGATCCAACTTAATATAAAGGATTAGGATCAGATATAGTACATGGAAGAGTAAAGATATCCTAGCAAAGGAGTGATTCTGGCTAAGAGAACAGTGGAACAAAGTGCTTGTGATGTATCTATCGCCATGGTCATCATTCACCTACCACCAAGGCTGAAGGAAGCCAAAATTTATTTAAACAAGGGTGTGATTCTAGCTATAGTAGGTCCAATTGACATAATGAAGTCCCTCGTGTCTTATCAAGTGCAAGTAGCAGAGGAAGTAGAAAATGAGGTGATGGGTCTAAGAACCAAGGCCACAAAAGTTGAACAACTACAACAAAAAGTGGAATAATTGCAAGTAGATATATACCATCTTAGGTAAAATTCACCTACCTCTCATAGTACTATTGTGTAGACTGATGACCATCCCAATCTCATTGAATATTTTAAATAGAAAATGATGGAAAAAGTGTAAGATAAGATGGTTGATTTAACTACAATATTTATAATATTTATGCCACGAGCTACACTATAAACATGTTGAAAATTCTATTGCAACAAGACTATCAGAGAATAAATTTAATATATCATGTATTCTAGAGGTTCAGAGAGAACTATGTGGAAATGAGTGAGAGGGTGCTCACTCTAGGATATGGATTTGTCTGTTTCTATGCAGAAGATTTTGTGAAGATTTTCATTTTCCTACAAAATAGATCGAAATGGATTCAATGTGATGAAGAGATAAAAAACTCTAAAGAATATTTTTAGAGTAAGCTTAGTGACTGTGGATTCACAGTAGAATAATTTTTCTAGACAACCAACATCAAAGATTTAATTTTCAATACGATATGAGAATTTGACTTTGATCGAAACACAAATCTGATGGGGTATCTTAATTCCTTATAAATAATGATAGACCGTCTATGTATGTTCTCCGAGAACACTATGACATGGTCCAAGGTGTGGGTGAATAATATTACACAAGATGCCAACATGTATAAATTTGCGTTGAACTTCCATGATGAATCCTAGACCTCTATTGATTAGAGACTACAAAATATTGAGAAAGAGGAAGTAGTGGAGGACCCAAAGCAAGGAAAAATGACCGATAACAAACAATGCATATTGGAGCCCAACACGACATAGGATGAAGCAGATCAATATACAACATAACCACTTATTCAGTGTGGTGAGGATATTAATGCATGAGGGGAACAATTATAGGAGAAAAGCATGGGGTATCTATCTCTTTTTTCCATTTCCATGATAGTTTTATGAGGTAGGAGATCATGCCATATGGAGGGTCCACAAGAAAATAATTATAGCATGGTCTAGTCATCCAACATAACAAGTAGACGAAGTTTGTTATAGAAGTTTAGGATGAAGCCTTAGGTAGAAAAATTTGAGTCCAGGTATAACTGTGTCTTTAGGTCAATCATATTTTCCTTTTGTGCATCTTTCCTTGGTTTCTCATTATCGCCTTTCCTCTATCATTGCCCAAAAAATACCCAAGAATCTCATCTAGATAAGACTATTTCTAGTGTACATGTGGGGATTTGGAAGCTCTCATACCATTGTAATCAGGATAGAGAGATACAACCCACTTTTATGATATTTGAATAGAGGTGTTATTGTAATCACTACTATAGAGACCCTCTTTCTATGTAATTTTTCCATAAATATAATTCCAACTCCATTTCTAGCATTCTCATGTTAATGGCTTATGTGTTGCTTATTTGAATGTTATAGTATCTGAATGTGTAAATAATATTTTCTCTCACTAGTTTAATCGTTTCTATGTATCATATAATTTGGATAATCCTAAAAAAACTAGTTCTTCTCTTCTCCTTTCCTTCTCATTTCATGAGATGTTATAAATATGCTATGACTTCTCAATGGACAAGCCACCGATCTAGTTTTAAAAACTAAAATACAATGTGGTTTGGTCAATATAGATAAACATATAACAACACTTAATCTGATAGAGCATGGGTTTTAATATTAGAATATCAAATGTTCTTGCCCAAACTAGTTTCCTTACCTGAACTGGTCTGTTTAGAGTTCTAGTGATAATATTTTCCTGGGTCAAAGAGGTAGATCTATCAAAGTCTACAAATTGGTTGTGATCCAAAGGATTTTTGTGATGTGACATATTTTAAAGGTTAAACAAAATTCTTCACAACAACTCCTTGAGGATTTTTACCAATTATGCCTAATTTGTTCCACTAAGGCTCATGGTGGATACACACATTGTGATCTAAACATTCCAACAACCATATATTTACATTTTCCCACCAAGAATAAGGATATATTTTTTTTTAATTCACAAAAAAATGGGATTATAAAAATAGATACGTAGTGACAAAACAACCAAAAATGCTAAATTGGGACCCCCTAAAAATTTAACTGCAAAAATATTGATGCTTATCCCATATATACCATGATTTTACCTACACAATATTTCTTTAGCACAAAGCCAAATAAGTCATCCTCTCTTTCTAGTGCAACAAAAATATAATAGACCATTTTTACAATATTTTCAAATGGTGCAAAGACCTTTTCTATGCATTGAAGTTTACCCATGACTCCTTTGGCATATGGAGGTAGCTGAAAAATGCATGACCTTTTTTTCTATCCTTCATCAATCATGTAAATTGACCTCTCAATTATGTTTCATCAATACCAAGAAAATTAAAATAGAGAATGAATTGGATTTTTTTAAAACAATAAAAGATAAATTAGGCTTTCAAAAAACCTCAAAATCAATCCAATAATTAGGAAATAAATTTGGTTTATAAAACTAAATTGAATTATTTTCAAGAGAATAAAGAGTAAATCATCAATGAATATTTTCCTTCAAATAGTAGATTCATTATGACATAGTTAGATTTTTAAAATTCAAGTTCAATTAGTGTTTTAGTGCACAACACTAAAAGCATTATTATGAAAAATTCCACAACTATATCCAAGAAATCACATTTATTCTAAAACTTCTATATAAGTCAAACTACCAAAATCTTTATTATGAGTAATTGAAATTCACACCCACTTTCAAGACATGTTCAATTTATCTTGATACTTTTTAAAAATGAATGGCATTAACACATTCTGTATTACAAATAAATAAATCTTGTAAAACACAATTCAATATAAAGGTTGTCCATAGATACCAAGTCAATCTCACTAATTGAAAGAATATGTGTTTTATGTAACCCTATGTCAAGTTTAGTTAATAGTTCCTATATTCAATTATTACAATAATACCATAAACCCACAAATATAAGGTGCATAAGGGCCCATAGTACTATACAATAAATATAACACAAAAGTTGGTCATACCTTCAAGTGAAGACTAAGACCACATATTACAACAAGATAGGCTAAGGGTATATTTCAACATTGGGGATCATGAGTGTATATTGCAATGAAAATAAAAAGATATATATGGAATGGAAAAAGGGTCTCATATGTGAAGTAAGTGAGGGGAACTTGAAACTATTATCTCTATATATCTAAAATCTAAATTAAAATTCTAGAGTTGTGTTATGTATTATCCATATTTATGAGAGATAAATTGCATTTTCATAAGTTTTACCCAATTATCCCCGTCTAAAATTATGGCCAATAAGGAATTCAATATTTTCCATGGGATAGATAGACCCACCACTTGTAGTCATTGTTAAGGGAGAGCTAAAAGGACACATCAAAATACTACCTCCACTACTCATAAAAAGGGTTTCTATAGAAAATGACTATCTAACCATAAGCCAATAAAAGCATCAAAATATTTAAAGTGACTTTACCATCTAAATACCATGATATCATAAAAAAAAAGGAAAATAAAATGACCTTGCACACCCATATATTTCTAGCAAGGGTAACAATATGTATGAATATAGGTTACATCACATTAAAATTTCTTTATGTCATACCTTCAAATACTAAGCCATTAGCTCATATCAAGGAGGAAGGGGGTGTTGAGAGATGAAGACCTTCCAACACAATTCTAGGATGCCTTAAAATGGTAATGTTCCAAAAAAACTTTGTTATCAAGATACAAAATTTTAAATTCATGTTTATCAAAAATAGTATTATGAAATTCTTAACAAAAATATCTAGGTGAAAAAATCCACAAAACAAATGTTGAATTGATGCCCTTGATATTTTTTTATAGATTTACAAAATTTCAATTGATCTATATTTTTTCATAGTTATTTGTATAATACTATTTTCTATATTTTAGATAAATAGTGAATCCTTCATCCTATGACCTTTGGGAGAGTTGAGGAAACCAAAAAATAATTTTTTTTTGTGATTTTGAATAAATAGTTCTCTACAATGCACTAAAATCCACATAAAACTACTTCAATTTTTAGAACACTTTATGAAGGTTGGATAACATCCTTAATCCTAAGGATTCCATATAATTTATCATATCATATATAACATTTAGATGACAAATAATTTAGAAGAGTGAAGGAAATATATAGTTTAGAAAAAAATATTTAAAATAATATGGGGATTTTTTTTAAATATTAAAAGTATAAACAACATAGTGATATCACAACAACATTATGGTAATTATACATGTTTCACCTAGCAAGATTCAAATCTAGATCATTTCATTGAAATTCAAGGTATATAACATGTCATTTGATTAAAGTGTTAATGCGTCATCCATGGAATTGTTTTTTGATAAGTAGATTGTATTAATAAATGGGTTTTGAAAGGGGGCCCCAAACCTTTTACAAAAAGTAAAATCTCAACTGACCAGATCTAATAACATATAAATTACATTCAATGGATTATACCCATGATAAACTAGAACAAAAAAAGGAGTCCCAATGGGATGATCCTGACAAAATAATCTTGAGATAAAACAAACAGTGAAGAAGATCCTAACAAAACAGAGCTAGCGAGTGGCACCATTACTCTTCAACGTTGGATTTTACAGTTGTGTTGGTATTTGAAGCCTCACCTAGATTCTCAAAGATCTTCTTAAGGTGACTGTAGATTTCATCCAACACTTTTAAAACTTTTTGTTAACTACAATGTTGGAAAGCTGACTAAGCCTGAAATTCTAGCCTGAGTTTACAGAGAGGTTCTTATTGGGGTCAAAAATCAAATCCATGGGATGAATTTTATCAATGGAGGCTCTAGGAAGGTTTCTTAAATATTTTTCTTCCTGGGTGAGAGGAGGTCTTGGAGGTGGTAAAAGTGGGATTTTACTCAATAGACACATGACTCTTGGCATGCATGGTACTTCTGAGGGACTGACATTTAATCTTGTACTCAGCATAAGGGAAAGTCTCATTCTTGGATCCTAGAGTGTGCTCTTTGGAGGAGGTAGAAACAAATTCAAGATCTTCTTCATCACTGGGAATATCTTGAACAAGGGTTTCATTGCTAGGGCTCTCAATGATATTAGAAGAGTGCAGACTACTAGAAACTACTACATTTTTTTTGAAGGCATCAAGAGCATGCTTATAAAGGATGACGTGGAGACCTTTGTGGAAGGTATGAGTGGATTTTATCTTCCTAAAATTGGTTATGGATAGCTCGATGGATCTGAAAAGGTAGTCAGGGATGTTAACTTTCTTGATGTCCTAGAGGTGATTAAGAAATACTATATGAAATCTATTGAGGGGTATCATATAGTAATTAAATATATTATAGGGATCATGAAATGATACCAAGGAGTAGGCAATGATGTATAGATAATTCCTCCATTAACCATATCCTTACCTTTCTTTGCAAAGCTATCAATTTACAACACCATGGAGAGCTTGTCATGTTTGACTACTCGACCATCAATTGGAAACTTAATCACTTCTGTCAGCAATTGGATGTCAATATGGAACTCAATATCACACCATGATGTTTCTATTGTCCCACATATCAATAATATCATCATTCACCTCATCGTGACTACTAGAGAACTTCTTAAAAAGGGTAAAAGCCTATGGTTGCCTAAAATATCTTTGACCAAAGGATCAATGTGAAGAGATTCGGGTTCAAGTAGTGCCATGGTGAAACAAGGATAGAAATTGAGAGATCTAAATTACTGTACAAGAGAAGGATAAAAGCAAGGGATATGATGGAGATTTATATGAAGATTGAAATTATAGGTGCAATTAGTTTGAATGCCTAGATATCTATAAATCTGATGCCACCTTCGATCTTCAGAGGTTGTTGGGATGTGTGCCCTAATATGATAGATATTTTAGGTATGGGAAAGGAATTAGTGCAAAAATATAGTAATAAAATGATTTGGAAGGACTATGATTTTGGTTATGATGGCCAACCAAGATGACACGCAATGAGATTCAACCAAAAAAAACCAAGGCAGTGAAGATGCCCAATTTGGAAAACCCAAACCACTGCTCTAATGGATTAAAAGTATCTGATACATAAAAAATAGAAAAATTTAAATGGGAAGGTAGGTGATTGGTGAGGAGGGTGGGGGGACACAAGGAAATATGAAAGAAAATTAGGATAACAACAGTGATGATATGGAAGGAGGTGACATGGTGAGGCATAAGTTGATGGGGGATGAAGTGGGTAAATAGGGTGAGGTAGAAGGAGGAAAATAAGGATAAAGGTTGGGTGGAGGGCATAGGATTGAGAAATATGATGAGGTAGGTAATGAGGATATTTGGATTAAGGATTATAATAGATTCATGAAAAGGTTGACCAAGGGTACCGAGCAAGTGGGAAGACTCAACAAGACATGGATCAACAATAACAACATGGAGAAGAGTTTGAGAAAAATAATTTTACTAAACACTTAGACAATGTTGGTGAGGGCCAAGGTTGGCCAACGAATCAGCCACATGGTTGGATTCCCCAAATACATGCTGGATAATGGACACAAGGTAATCTTGGGGGCATATTTTAGTTTCTAAAATGGTGTTATTGACTCACCATTTTGGTGATTTTTTGCTTTTAAAGTAGTTGATGATATTTAAGGAGTCACCTTCAACAATTATCCTATAATGGAGATTGCTAATTATTGAGATTCTATCATAGATACATCATTTGTATGGTTGTAAAGGATACCTAGGTCTTCAACAAATGTAATTATAATTTTACAATTATGATCTTTGATACCTCCTGCTCCAACCATTCTCGGATTACCTTTGGAATATTTGTCAAAGTTGAGCTTAAACCATTCTTTAGGAAGAGGGGTCCATTTAGCATTTGATCGGGTATTGGTAGATATAGGAGTCATTGATAGATATATAGATAGATTTATAGTGTAAGTAATGCTAGATTTGATTATAGGATTAGGGGATCTTGAGAATAGAAATAATTGGGCATTTTTTTTGGCAAAATGAAGCACTCTACTGCCCACAAAGATAGGATCTCTATATAGGCTAACAAAGGCTTTGTTTTTGCACTCAAGCCAAACCTACCAAAGAAAATAGTGGATGCAGAGGGACCACAAGGATTTGATTCTATTATTACAGAAGGAATTGAGTCATTGGGTGAAATGGTCAATCAAGGAGTGAGGCTAGATCCAAGCAATTCTAACTTTGCTAAAAATGAAACTTAGGACATTATCTATGAAGGGACAATCCATTAAGATATGGTAAGTTGAATCCCAAATAGAATTGCAGAGATAAAAGTGGTTAGGAATCATCACCCTTCTAATAATGAGGTTATCGATGGTTAGGATTTTATTTTGAGCTAGTATCCAGGAAAAAAATCCATATTTGGGAGTAAAGTGCTTGAGCCAGATGTATTTGACTATGATAGTGTAGTTGGGGGGTTGACCTAAAGTAGGTATGTAGACTTTATAGAGAATATTTTGTCATAACACAACCTCCAAATAGAAAATTTAGGTAAATCTATGATGGGGATGATGCACTGGTTAAGGATGGTGGTTAGGGAGTCGGTAGCCGTAGTGAGCTCTCTAGAAAGGATGGTGGATGGGACGGTATTCAAGATAAGTGACCATGGGAAAGGGTGAAAATTTGGGAAACCTTGGATCCAAAGATTCAGTTGATGGTGGGTTTTAAGGTGGCAAGAATCGGGTTAGCGATGAGGGAGTGATCATAAACCCAGGGGTTGTTCCATAAATAAATGATGCTACCATTTTTTAGCTACCTCCTAAATCCATTTTTGATTATTTACTTAGTTTTGATGGTAGAATTACAAAACGTAGAACTATACTGGGGTGTGCCATCATCTAGGAGACTATGATTTTGAGGATATTTTCTTTTGATAATAGAAATCCATTTGATATTAGAAATGGTGAAAATATTCTAGGCCTTCTTAGTAATGAGGGCTAAATTCATTTTTCCAATCCATATGAAACCAAGACCTCCCTAGAATTTGGGGATGCAGACTTTATCCAATGCGACTAAGTGAAACTTTTTCTTGTTATCAGGGCTTGATCATAGGAACCTCTTTTGAATTTGCTTGATTTTAGCATAGATTGAAGCATGAGCTTTGAAAATGAATAAAAATTAAATATGTATGCTTAGGGGGCAGGCGTGGAAAAGGGTAGTTTTGTAAGATTAGCTAAGTAGGGCTCCTTTCCATCCAACCAAATTATTGAGGAGTCTATCAAGGACATTATTCCACATGCTTTCAATTGGGATGCTAGTGAAAAGTGAAATACCCAGGTAGGAAGATGGGAGGTTATCAATGGTACATTGGAGAATTTGTGCAATCCTTAATTTACGAGAAATGGGGGTATTAATGAAGATAATTTTGCTTTTGGTGTAGTTGACTAATTGACCAAAAACCTGCCCATAAAGGTTGAGGATCATATTATGAATTGGGCTTCATCAACAGAGGTAAGGGTGTCTAGGATCATATCATCAACAAATTTATAGTGTAAAATTATTCACGTCCAACCACTTGTCCTAAATATCATGGGCTAAATGTTAAGCCTAATCCACGAGATAACATATGAAACTCCACACGGTCAATCAATTACCCTAAACTTCATGGATTATGCAGTCAACCAAAGTAAAAAATGTAATAATAATTTGGTAATTGATACATTACTATAATATTGAATTATTAAGAATGTTTATTAAAATAAAGGGTTTCTTTTCCTTGTAATAATGTTTATTGTAGAAAAACAAATCTTAAAAAATATGTTTTAATTTGATTTTTTTTTTGAATTTACATGGTGGAATCGGTAGCTACCACGAATCCGAGCAGACTATCCAGATTTTTATGGCCACCATAGTATTCTGTGTTGTCCATCCCAGAAGCTGCCACACAGATCTTCGCGTAGGCCGCCCCTATAACCACCAAGCCACAATCATTTTAAACCTTTTATGCCACTGAAAGCATCAGGAAAGGGACAAGCATTCAGTCCAACGAGGCCCCAGATTTGAAATTTTTAATTTGATTTACATTATAACAAATATTGGATATAAACATTATCAATAATACATGCATATGTGTATATTTATATATAGCTACTCGAAATTTTTACATAAAATATTATTATAGAAATTATTTTATGTTAATAATTATTAATATTATTAATTGTAAATAATAATATTAATTTATATGTATTAGTATATTAATTATAATAATAAATAATTTTTCATGCAAAACTTTTTACTATGAAAAAAAGTTTTGCCTATACCTTTAAATGTGTTATTTATATAAATAAAATTAAAAACTTGTCTCCACAACAAGTTTTTTAATATTTACCAACCTATTAGTGTATAATGTGAATAAATATTTAGAGTAACAATA
Organism: Wollemia nobilis; assembly: GCA_028583015.1. Taxonomy (NCBI): domain Eukaryota; kingdom Viridiplantae; phylum Streptophyta; class Pinopsida; order Araucariales; family Araucariaceae; genus Wollemia; species Wollemia nobilis. Next base: position 2,433,831 of record JAQPPZ010016040.1, on the reverse strand, counting down.
ATAATCATTTAACATAATTTATATATTTTCTATATATTACAAGGTGAGGGTTTTGAGAGGGTCCCACAATCTTAGACAAAGATTCCATACTATGGCATCCAACCAACTATAGATAAGGATAAACAACTATAGATAAGAACTAGACTAAATATAGAGTGATACATTCACCGTATCAATCATTGAACAAAAACATACACTTAGCAAGAGGATAATTATCATCTACTCAAAAAGGGAAAAACAGACCACCAAGGATAAGAACCTAAAAAACCCAGCATTAGGGAATCCTTGATAACTTGCTAGATTCAAATTTACCTAAGGTATCATTTTCCATGTTTTGGCTCAATAGGCAATTCATTTCCTTGGTAAATTCTACTACCACTTTGAGAGTTCCAAGAATTAAACGTTTTTTATCTTCAACCAACTTCATTAGTTAGAGATGCTTACAAGGTCTTTCAGAGTAGTCACGAGAACAAAATTCCACACCTTTAGACTTTTATTTTCTCTTTATCATGGATGGGTCCATAAAATAAAAGTGGGCCAAAATCGATGATTTCTCCTTTTTTAGTTTCATTTCATATAATATTTCTAACCTCCTTCTCTTACCCCCTTTGATACCTCTAGAAGTTACTATAATTCATCTTGATCTCTTACTACTACTAGTTAGTTTAAAAGACATGGAGGGACTCTCAACCAAATCAACCTTTGAATAAATTGATCCAAGCCTTTTGGAGTTGCGCAACTTGCCACTCCTCACCCCATTGGAGAGACGAAGATTTATCAAGCTAAATTATCAATCTTAGCTAGTAGAAATGCAAGATTCTCACTATCTCCCAAGTCTCCAAAATCACTAGATATGGAAATATCCTCTTTCTGAGTGGAAGAGGAACACAAATAGATAGGTTGGGACTCAGTAATTTGTATGATTCCCACTAGCTCAACCCCTCTATATTTAGCTATGTATTCAAATACCGGTAAGACAAAATCTTTGTGGAAAGGATTTATACCTTTACTACTCTAAACATTCCTCATCGACTTCTACATTAACTAAAATAGGAAAGCCAAGATGTTCATCCATCACTCCCTTCATAGATAATTAAGAAACATCACATGGTAGCTTCTCCCCATGTATCTTTATGGATCCAACATAAAATAATTTATGATAAAAATGACTACACAATCCCACAAAGCTCTAAGAGCTTTGGAACTAAATCCATTATGTTCCCTTTATAGGTATTCATCCTCGTATAGATAGAAACATAGCTCTCAGAGAAAACAGTGATTCTCCCTATTATGGCTATGGCCATTGAGAGGGAGGCCCATGATCTTAGAAATTAGCACTACGTTGATCTCATAATCTACATTCCCAACATTAAACCAACCCTCCTTCCATAAAATTTCCATGCATTTAGAGAGCACACGGTTATGGCTATGGAATTTATTTATGCAATCCAATAGGATTTCATTCTTTAAAATTTGTTTTACCTCCTCATTTGCAGATAAGAAGGTAGGCTCTAGACAAAGCTATGATACCGATAGCATTGGTTTTAAATTTTTAGATCTTCCCATTGGTATTTCTCACTCCTAAATGTAGGGGTACTCACAAAATAGATTTACAAAGCTTATTTGATACTACCATCAGCTAAGAGAGTTTTGGAATGCACCATACTCAAAAATCCATTCATTAAAAATGGAGGACTAACAAATTGTGTGGACAAAAAACTGATAATAAATCCAACCAATGACCACAAGAAATATACACCAATACAAATACCACCTCAAGGAATGGTTTTGAGGGCTAAAAATTGATATTCTATCCTTGAGTTGAAGCACAAAAAATCTTAAAATGTCAATAGAGAGATGTCATCATACATTGATAGTCACATCTTGAATTCATTAGAGTCCTAAATATTTACTTGTAAAACCACCATCCTTCTTTGGTACTTTCTATCATACCAATTATTAATCTTAGAGCATACCACCTCAGAATCCGAACATACCTCAGCTCAAATTTGAAAAAGTAATCCTCACCAAATAATAATATGTTGCTAAAAAACCATGGAAAAAAGACAAACCTTCTTCCAATAATGCCATAAGACTGACGACATACAAGAGGAGTCCACACACCAATCCAATTTTTCCTAGAGTCCACAAGGCTTAAAAAATAACAACTGCACTAGGGGAAAATTGCTTTGTTTGAAAAGACTCCTCCAATACATGTGGAATAACAACTCATTGATTTTACTCAATGATTAAATAATTTAATTCTTCCAAAAATTTGGACCTCCACACTATCCAATCGTGATAATCAATTTCTCAATTGGCCATCCAATCCACTAGTTTATTACCTTCTTTCAAGATGTGACCAACCTATACTTCTTCCATTTTTGGTAATATCCTTCTCATTTTCAATACCCTATTTTGGATATTCTATTTTTAGACTTTATCTGATTTAGTTAAATTAATTAAACTTAAATAATCCCCTTATATGACTATCCTCCTAGTCCTAAGATCTTGTAAAATCAATAGACCTTGGAAAATCGCCGTGACCTCTACAAAGAAGGAAGTTTGGATTACTAGGTGTTCAACATAAGCCACCACAATGGTGTCATTAACATCTCTGACAATGTATCCTACCCCTACTACTCTAGGATTTCCTTTAGATGTTCCATAAAAAATAAGTTTTAAGCATCCACTATGAGGGGGAATCCATATAACAGATAGCCTAGGATTCAAATTTAGAGCAGAATAATTGGGCATCAAAAGACCTAAAATGTATTATAAATATACTCTTGCAACCAGTGGAATTCTATGGCTAGTATATTTTTCTTAAAAGATAGATTTAATGTTCTCCACCACACACCAAAGGGATATGAACCCCACATAGAAGTCACTACAATAGAGTTTTTAAAGGCTCGTGCATTCCTTTCTTTCCAGAGATTGCAAAAAATCTAGGGGAGAAGCACCTTCCATAGGTATTTTAATCTATATAACCTTGTCATAAAAAGTAAAAGAATCATTGAGTGTATGCCTTGCTTACATGCTAGTAAATTTTATAAAATTATTGTACTTGCTAGTTGTCATCGTTAACACTTGGTCTCACACAAAGAATATGATCAAGGAACTCTTGGATACCAAAAGTTTTCTAATAAAAAATAGCAACTAAATAAGTTAAGGTTTATGAAAATTAAGCATATAAAACTAACCAATACTCCTCGTTATCTAGTATGCCTGGAAGGATAAAATTTTATTGTGCTATATATGTACAACATTTACATACCTTACCTTTTTATATTCAAGCAACCTTAAAGTATTTGTCTAGTAATTATGATTTTAATTATATTTTATATGTTTTAAATATTCTTACAAGAGTTGTAGGGATCCTTAAATAATTAAGTCTATCATATTTACTTATATTATCACCAATATATATTATCTATTATGTATAATGGATATATTTTTAATATAATATGTTAAATAATAAAAATTCAACTATTTTTTAATAAGTAGTTGTACTTTGGGTGATATTTTGAATTCTAGATGGGATATTTTATGTTCTCAAAAAAAATGGAAGAAGAGGTTGGCTGGAGTGTGGCGATTTCGTGTTTCTATGCAACTGAAATTTTTTGCCTGGTTGATTATTATGCAAGGTCTTCAAACTAAGGCTAGGCTTGCGAAGTGGCTCCTTTCTTCTGACAGTTGTCCTAATTGTGGAAGAAGTGAAACTGTCAAGCATATTTTTTGGGATTGTCCAAGGGCTAGGCTGGTTTGGGAAGGTGCTGAATGGATTTATGGATCAGTGCTACAGGAGCAGTTGGGCTGGGAAATGGTGATTTTTGGGGATCAACCAAAGTGTGCAATTCATCGACGGATGTGCTGGCATATTATTCGACTTTCCATACTTTTCACAATGTGGAAAGATAGATGTAGTTTGGTTTTCACTAATGAGAGCTCAACTGTGAGTGCCACCATTAGTAGAGCTCGTGCTTTGCTTACTGATCAACTTAAAGTTTTCAGATTTGATATTTTGAAGGATTGCACTAAGGTTAACAGGGCACTTAGATCAGACTGCTTACTGCTTTTTTGTAAGTTGTTGTAATATTGGTTTATCTGTTGTCTGCCTTTGATGTACTCTGCTATCGATTATTTAATATGAAGTATTCTTACAACAAAAAAAAGGTAGTTGTATTGTACAAGACTTAAAGGTGACATGATGTATACAAGTTAAAATTATCATCCAACTTCATTTTTGTAGGTGGGCTTCCTAGAAAAGTCTATTCCTACGATTCAAATAGTCGGTATATCTATTATAGGGACATATCCTTTGTCCATGCAAGTGATGAACCTTACTTGTTTAGAATATTTTTATCATATGGTGTCACTTCATAGTATCTTATTTTATATAATTTATGATGAAACTTACTCTTTTTCATGTTAAATTTATCTAAGATTTTATTAGTGTTATACTCAATTTTTTATTGTGATGCCCTTATACCAATAGAAACAAATAGTATTAATTTTTTTTTTAGCATTAAAAATAGATTCTACTCCTTTGAATAGAATTATTTTCAAATTTTGGTCGACACAAAAACTTTGTAAGTGTAAATTATTAAGGTGTGAACCAAATTATAATGATGGAATGTTGCACCTGGAGGTGAAGCACAACAGTTCGGGCTTTGACTCTTCTTCAGGAGGTCCAAGGTTCAAACCATGGTGTGGGTGAGTGTGTGAGAGGGTGGGTGTGTGGTGGCTTTGTGTTAAATTCCCTATTGATAAGTATAGATCTTATATTTATGAGGGGTTATGGTTGGTAGGAGACTGCTCAACCTTGTACGTCGATCATAGGGATTTCTCACAATAACCAAACCAAAAAAAAAATGATGGAATGTTTATATGTTAATTATTTTATTTCAAACATTTAAGATAAATTATTTCCACAAATTTTAGTGGACATAAAATTTTTAGAAGTATAAATAATTAAAGTATGATCTAAATAATAATTATAAAATATTTATATATAATATAAATGATAGCTAAAGAAATATGGCAAGTGATAGGGCTTGTGTGTTTTATCATATTTTAAGAAACACTTAGAATTTTTGTTGGATAGGTCTTTGTAGTTATTTCAATCTAATTTTCTAGATGAAATTTCAAGTTATTCATAAATATGTTAATATAATAGATGTTATAATTTGTTTGATGTTGTGTATCTATCACTTGAGATTGGAAACCTCTAAATTTACACTAATATCAATATTTTGGTTGTTGCACTTACTCCAAATTTTATTGCAAAAGTTACCAAGAATTAGGGAAAAATAAATAAATTTATATAAATGCAAATCTAGTTGGTCACTATGACCAAGATGTGTTAATAGACTATATCTCCAAGTTGAATTACAATATTATATTCCATAAAAATATGAAAAATGATAATGTTATTCCTGTACAACATGTTAAACATAAAATTTTCAATATTGATGATTTTTTGAAAGGTGACACTAATAATTCATAAACCATTTTGAAGTATATAGCCTCATCATGGTTTATATGTATAATACTTGATGTTATTTCAAGGAAAATTGTATTTGGTTTAACACCATTTCAATAGCAAAATGTATGATCTATGAAAATATGAGACCTTACTAGAAAATTTCTAATGTCATATGCAACTTTGTTTACTTTTACATATACAATGTAAGAAAAATAAATTTTATTTTCTCTCTCATTCACTTTTCAAAACTTTTGGCATCTTGTAATTTAATTTTACTAAATTTGAGCACCAAAAAACTATACCTTACATAGAGAATGGTTTCACTCTATATATTTAGAAAAATTGATCACCGAAATTGGTAGATACGTCTCCATAACATTAACACATAGACTGCCACAAAATTCCTTGTAAATTAGTATAAAATCCATAATATCCCATGAAACTATCTATATTTGCAATACCTTCTTGACTAATATGACTCCAAAGTATTGTTTAGGCACAAAAAATCTGAAATAATCAGTGTATTCTTCCACCCCACCATATGAGAAAACCCCTTCTCACCTATAGTAGAACATTCATGTGCAAATTAACCTTATTTTTGGCTTCATGGATGAAGCGCCCCCCTCAAAACCTAGACTTTTCCAAGAACTATGTACATGTGTCATCTTCCTTGTGTCTCATGGTGAAGAGTTTTAATCTCTAAACATAAGGTATATTATTAAAATCTTCTAAGAGTAGAGTTGCATACCATGAGTTTATAACACAAGTATGGTTGGATAACCATATATTAAGTAAACAATATCTTCTATGAGGATGGTTCTATATGACCTATGGTCTTGTAAACATTAAAATATACTTTACTTTTATTTTTGCTTCCTTTACCAACATATTCAAAATTACTCAAATTGAAGTAAAACATTCAATGCATACAATGTCAAATGAGTCAAACACAATGTTGAATTACCATGAATATTTTAATAAGGTTATTGGAGTTATGGTCTACTTTGCTATATATAATGATAAAAAATTATAGCCACAACATCTAGATAATATCAACTAATATGAGGTCATATAACTCCTAAATGAGGGACTCAAATTCCAATGTAAAAAATGTGTTAGTTTTCAATGAACATAATAAAAATAATTTTTTTATTGGAACCAACAATTATATTCAACAAAAAAATAAGAGAGGTTACAATAAAATGAGATGGAAACAACTCCATTCGCAGGCTTCCAAGTTGAATAAAAACAATTTGAGACAACATGGTAGAACCAAATAATTAATTCTTAGAGATTGAATAAATTACATAAATCTGGATAACATAATAGAAGAGGAAGGAGGATGAATGGTATATAATTAACATTCAAATATACATATATAGATAGTAACTAGTCAATACACACGGGATTTAGAAGATCAACATTGACATTCTTCACTTGCCTCCTATGTTGGTGCATTAAGGAGGTATAAAATTAATTTATTTTCAACACTCGCCATAAATTCATTTTGTATAGGCCTAAAAATAATGATACAATTCTTATGAGAATTACATCAAAATTTGGGTGTTTACAACAAAATTTCTTCAACAAGATTCATGTAATAAATTTCAAACCTATAAGAGCTCTAAGAAAATTAAATCTAGACTCATTCAAGTCCTTGGTAAAGACATATGTAATATAATATTTTATCTTATAGTATTTGAGATGAGTCATCTATTTTTGAATACGTTGTGTGATATAGTGATGGTATACTTCAATGTTCTTAGTCCTTGTGCAAAACACAAGATTTTTGGTAATCCTAATGGTACTTTAATTATCATAGTGTAGTATTGTAGGTAGTGTCTAGTGATGTAATTTGAAGAGAATATTCCTCAACCATCTGATATCTTTGACTACCTCATTAGTTTCTATGTATTATGATTCTATTATGGATAAGATAATTGTACATTGTTTCTTGCTATAGCAAGATATATGACTAAAACCTTGTTAAAAAATATTTCCTATTGTCAATTTCATATCATCTACACAACATGTGTATCTAAATAAAAATATCTTAGAAGAAGTAATTTTCCACTATATGAGTACTCAATGCCCATGCTCAGTGTACCCTACAAATTTCTCAATATCTTCTTTGTAGCTTTATAATAGTAAACATTTGGATATGTCATAAATCTAGATATAATACTAACTACATAACAAATATGTGGTCTAATATGGGTCAAATCACCTTCCATATACTTGTAGAAATTAGAGCAAATACTTTTGCATAATTTTACATATTGAATCTAACTAGGAAGTCCTTGGCATATTTTTCTAGGAAAGGAAGATACCATCTATAGCTTTCCATACTTCAAAGCCATGAAAGTAATGAAGCAGTCCCAAGTATATCATTTGAAAATTATCCCTTATGCCATAAATGATAAAGGGGGAGATTGTTGGAAATTTGAGTATGTTTTGTTGTCATTGATGTCAAGAGGTTTGTTGATGGAATTAATGTCAAAAGATTTTGATATCCCTATGTGCAAGAAGGCAAGTGAAAAAGGATAATATTATAATATTTTAATATTATAATATATTGACCATCAGGGCCTCTAAAAGGAGATTGGATAATGCATTGACAAAAGTGTTTATCAAAGTGTTAAGTATATTATTTAATTAATTAAATTTAACCATAAGGTTAATTAATTAATTAATTAATTAATATTTAACCTAAGGTTAAATATTAATAAAAATAATATTAATTTTAAAGGGCCAAAAGTTAAATTGCATATGCGCTGATATCAAAAATAAAGGGAAGGGAAATATATAACTAAGGCTAAATTTTAGCCTATGTTGGTGTGAATTAATTAGAAGAGTCTCTGAATAATAGTGTAGTTTGTGCGACGTAGCAGAAGGGAGAAGACAGGTTTGGTGCACTTTGTGAGGTAGCAGTTGGTCAAAGGGAAGAGGGGGTGTGTCCCCACTCATCCACAATGATAGCCATGCTAGAAATCAAGGCTTTTACAACACATAGCAAGGGAGAGGTCCTACGTTCGATTCACGTGGAGAAGTTTTTGAATATGTCATGTGGTTTTTATTTTATCATTGACAGTAGACCTTAAGGAGAAAGATATGTGTATTATAGTCATGTGGCTTGGCTAGCCCATGTGGTAGACCTACCAAGGCTAAGGTGATGGACCAACAGGTACCGTGGGTTCTTCTCCCAGCGGTATGCAAAAGGCGGCAGTAGGTGACAAAGGAGATTAATTTTTGTTTAAAAATTAATTTTGCCCTAAGGTTCTATGGTGGCTAAGGTATGTGCTAGGGAGTTATAAGGTGTTTCAAATTAATATTATTTTTGCATTAAAAGGAGGTATAAGGTGATTTCTTTTTGAGATAGAAATTAAGGTTGATTGTTTTGTTAATGCATTAAGACAAAAATTAAAATGGAGTTTTTATTTTGGAAATGCATGTTAAGACAGAAGGTGATGTTATTGCTTATGTAATTGGTCAACCTTGTTGATGGAATTTGGATTTGCAAAAGTTAGGAGAAATAAGGTGTAAAAGTGATTTGATATTTCATTATTATGTATGGTAAAATATCTTTTGAGAAGAGAGTTCATTGAGAAAGAATTTTAGGGCCATAAGAAAGGTGGATGGTTATATGAAAGGTTTTGTGATAATTCTTCATCAAGAAAATAAGAGGTATGGGCACATCATATTTTATTTAAAGTGATTGTTGGAATGAATGTGTGAAACATAAGGTGGAGTGAAAAGGTTTGTTTGATAAGCATTGTTGGAAATATATGAGCAAGTTTTGTGTACTTCATTGATTGAATAATAATGTTGAAATTTTGAGTATTGGTTTGAGTGTGTTTATGATTGAGCAAGATTTTGTGAAATCTTGAAGGCATATTTGAGTAAGCTTTTGTAAAAACTTGAGGACAGAGTTGAGAAAGCTTTTGTGAAAGCTTGAGGACATAATTGAGCAAGCTCTTGAGAGGGCTTGAGGGCAGATTTGAGCAAGTCTTTGAGAAGAGAAAATTAGAGTAAGGTTTTTTTTTTTTAAAATTTTTTTTTTTTGGGTAGATCTAAGTAGAGTTAATCAAGCTTTGTGTTAAGGCTTGAGGCATATTTGAAGATAAATTTTGGTGCATATTTGTGAGCAAATTTGTGCTAGACCTGATTAGAGTTAGAGTTGTGCTAGACTTTGGATAGTGTTCAAGATAGATTTGAGATAGAGATTGAGCAGATTTGAGAGTATGCTTTGGAGGTGACAAGACCAGAGGACAATAGTCTCTAGTGGATATATATCCATTAACTAGTGTAGTGAGGGTAGAGGTCTTATGTGGAGAGAGATACACAAGCCAGAGTAGTGGGGGAAAAAGTCTTCTATAAGATCGTCATCCAGAGCAGAGGGGAAAGAGTTCTCCTATGGATAGAGTTCCATGAATCAGAGCAAGGGGATTGGTGTCTCCTTTGGACAAGAGGTCCATAAACATTGTAATAGGGAATTGATTCCCAAAATAATTTATTGAGAAAATTTATAAGGGATATTTTCTCCGTGGAGTAGCCCACATTGGGTGAACCACGTTAAATCATGTCTCTCATGTGTGTGATGATGTGTGCAATGCTTATTGCTTTGATATTATTGATGTTATCATATGGATTGAAAAGTGAAAAGTTTTATCTTATACTGTTCACCGCCCTCTCAGTATAAGCTCATGTTCTTAAATTGGTATCAAAGCGGATTCCTCCATGAAAAGACTGAAATATTGGAGGAAGGTTCCATAGGAACATACATGACCTCAAAAAATGGAGAAGAGGCCATGATCGACATAAAATAGGAATTATTTATTGCTCTCAAAAATTTGGAAAAGGTTAGAAAGAAGAACTCAAGTTTGAAGGATCAAATTCAAGAGGATGAGGAAGCACGAATGGAACTTCTACAAAATCTCACAGAGCTCAAGATAAAATTTGAAGAAGGAAAGAAAATTGAACAAGATATGACGAAACTGTTAAAGGCAAAAGAGGAAGAATGTGAAATATTGGAATCATAAATTGTTTCTCTAAGGAAGGTAGTTGAAAAGACTAAGGATAAATCACAGCAAGACATAAAGTTAGGGAAATAGGAAGAGGAGTCAAGCTCCCAAGGAACAAAGACATCAAACAAGGAAGAACTCGTGACTTTTGCTAATACACTAAAAGGAAAAGAGATCAGGAAAGAAGAGGGCAAAGAAGATCCATGGACAAAAGTAAATTACAGGAACATCAAAAGAAGAAACACAAAATCATATCATTCAAAGCACCCCAATAGGTTACAAAATCTCTTCCATGGCTATTTTTTTTCATGTAACAAATATGGTCATAGAGCTACACATTGCACTAGTTATGTGAAAGATAATGTTAATAGGAATTTCAATTCTTTTGCACCTCTTATGAATGATGATATCATATGTTACAAATGCAACAATTTTGGGCACAAGGCCAAATGGTTTAAAATGGTATTTCCTGAATTAATAAAAAAGAATACAACTTCAACAATTAGGAGAGAGAGAGAAAAGAGCAAGAGAAAGTTAAGTCAATGTTAGTACAAATATCTCTTCATGTACAAGATAAGGGAAAATAGTGGTTTCTTGATAGTGGTTGTTCTAGTCATATGACAGGAGATAAAAGTAAATTTCTTGTATTTAAAGAAATCGATGGAGGATCAGTAAAATTTGGTGACAATGGTTCAAAAAAAATTATGGGAAAGGAACTTTGAGTTTAGATAATGGAAAAACAAAGATGAAAAATGTATTGTATGTCAAGGGGTTGAGGCACAATTTACTAAGTGTAAGCCAACTTTGTGATAAGGGGCACATGGTTACATTTCACCCAAATAGATGTGAGATTAGAAAATCTAAAACTAGAAAGCTTATTGTAGATACAAATAGAACTACAAACAACCTCTACATGCTAAGTGAGATTAAGGGAGAAAAGTGTTTTCTATCACAAGAAGATGAGAGTTGGTTGTGGCATAGAAGAATGGGTCATTTGAACTTTGACAACATAGTGAAAATAAGCAAAAAATAGGCTGTTAGATATTTACCCAAGATAAAAAGGCCACAAAACACAATTTGTGCACAATGTCAGCATGGGAAGCAAACTAGAACAAGTTTCAAGTCAAAATAATTTATGTCATCTAAGCCATTGAAACTAGTTCACACTAACCTATGTGGTCCTACAAGGACAAAGAGTCTACTAGGTGAAAGTTACTTCATATTATTTATAGATGATTACTCCAAAATGATTTGGGTAGCCTTTTTAAAAGAAAATTTAGAAGCACTTGAGAAGTTCAAGGTATTTAAAGAATTAGTAGAAAATGAAATAGGTAGAAGGATTAAGTGTTTAAGATCAGATAGAGGAGGAGAATTTACCTCAAATGAATTCATAGACTTTTGTGAACAACATGGGATCAAAAGAGAATATCCAGTAGCAAGAACTCCTCATCAAAATAGAGTAGTTGAAAGGAAGAGTAGGACTGTTAAAAATATGTATAGATCTATGTTAAATGAGTCCAAGGTTTTAGATGGTTTTTGGAGAGATGTAGTTCATAGAACAGTGTATATCATCAATAGGGCTCAAGTAAGAGTAAATCATCACAAAAATCCATATGAGCTTTGGAAAGGAAGACCAACCACTATAAAATATTTCAGAATTTTTGGAAGCAAATGTTACATAAGATGGGAAGAGAAAATTTTGGGTAAGTTTGACTCAAGATGTGATGAGGGTATTTTTCTTGGCTATTCCACTAAGAGAAAAGCCTATAGATGCTATAAAAAGAGGACACATACTATTATAGAAAGTATAAATGTGACAGTTGATGAGTAGACAGTGTCAAGAGAACCAACTTGAGAAATTGTGTATGAGGAAGAAGAAAGTTGCCAAGAAGAGTTGGGTGAAGAATCAGAAGAAGAAGAAACACAAAGACCACTACCTAAAAATTCATCTAGGTATGTGCAGAAAAATCATCCAGGAGATCTAATCATTGGAAATCCAAGTGAGATACAGACAAGGAGAAAGATAATAGGAACAAGTGAGCATGCATTTTTTTCTCTGTTATCTAAAATTGAGCCCAAAGATTTCAATGAGGCAAGAGAAGATAAGTTTTGGATCAAGGCAATGGATGAGGAACTAGATCAAATAGAAAAAAGTGAGACTTGGGAACTTGTCCCATGACCAAAAGGTAAGAATGTGATTGGCACTAAATGGGTTTTCAGAAACAAGTTAAATGAAGATGGTCAGGTAGTCAGAAATAAAGAAATATTAGTGTGCAAAGGTTATGCACAGGTTGAAGGGATTGATTTTGATGAGACATTTTCTCTGGTTGCATGACTTGAAGCCATAAGAATATTTTTAGCTTTCTCAAGTTTCAAAAACTTCAAAGTATATCAAATGGATGTTAAATCAACCTTTCTTAATGGTGTCCTGGAAGAAGAGGTTTACATTGAGAAACCTGAGGGATTCAGCCTAACTGATAAGTTAGATTATGTTTACAGATTAAAGAAGGCACTTTATGGACTAAAGCAAGCTCCTAGAGCTTGGTATTCAAGATTGGATAAGTATCTTCAGGAATAGGGTTTTAGGAAAGGAATAGTGGATGACAACTTATACATCAAAAATGAAGGAAATAACTTACTAATTGTGGTTGTTTATGTGGATGATATCATTTTTGGAGGCAACAATGATAAGATGTGTCAAAAATTTGCAAAGAGTATGCAGAATGAATTTGAAATGTCAATGCTTGGTGAGTTGTCCTTATTTCTTGGACTACAAATTTTAAAATTAAAGAAAGGTGTATTTCTCTCACAAACCAAGTATATAAAAGAGATGTTGAAGAAATTCAAGTTAGAAGATTGCAAACCAGTAAGTAACCCCATGGTTATGGGATGCAAGTTGAGTAAAGATGATGAATCTCCTGAGGCAAATCAGAAATTGTATAGATCTATGATTGGAAGCTTACTATATGTCACAGCTACAAGACCAAATATAATGCAGGTAATGGGACTAGTGGCAAGATTTCAAGCAACACCAAATGAAACACATGTAATGACAATAAAGAGGATTCTCAGGTATTTAAAAGGAACTATGGATTTTGGGCTCTGGTATCCCAAAAGTGATAAATTCACTCTCATAGCATATACAAATGCAGATTAGTCCGGCAAACTTGATGATAGAAAAAGCACAAGTGGAGGAGCATTCTTTCTTGGAGATTGTTTAGTCTCTTGGCTAAGCGAGAAACAAGTTTCAGTGTCAATATCCATATTAGAGGTAAAATATATTGCAGCTGTTTCTTGTTGTACATAGGTATTATGGATGAAGCAAACTTTAAAGGACTTCAAGATAGAGCATGATCATCCTATCCCCATATTGTGTGATAATACAAGTGCTATAAACATTTCAAATAATCCAGTGATGCACTCCAGGACCAAGCACATTACGATCAAATATCATTTTCTAAGAGAGCAAATGATAGATAAGCAAGTCAGGTTGGAATATGTTACTACAAAGGAGCAGATTGTAGATATTTTCACTAAGCCACTTCCAAAAGAGACTTTTGAGTATCTCAAAAGAATATTGGGAGTAGTTTTACTCCCACCCCAAAATTAATCACCTCAAGGAGAGGAGGTGGGGAGGGGGCTAAGCTAAGAGTCTTATCTTTAGCCCCAAAGGAGTCCCTTTGCCATTGATGTCAAAGGGGGAGAGATTTGAGTTAGGGGGAGAACATTCAGTTAGGGGGAGCAGTTTCTCAAGGGGAGCATATTTGGAAAAAGGAAAAAAGGATTGGTTAAAAAAGGGGTGTTGCCATCAATGACAAAGGGGGAGATTGTTGGAAATTTGAGCATGTTTTGTTGTCATTGATGTCAAGAGGTTTGTTGATGGAATTAATGTCAAAAGGTTTTTGATATCCCTATGTGCAAGAAGGCAAGTGAAAAAGGATAATATTATAATATTTTAATATTATAATATATTGGCCATCAGGGCCTCTAAAAGGAGATTGGATAATGCATTGGCAAAAGGGTTTATCAAAGTGTTAAGCATATTATTTAATTAATTAAATTTAACCATAAGGTTAAATAATTAATTAATTAATATTTAACCTAAAGTTAAATATTAATAAAAATAATATTTAATTTTGAAGTGCCAAAGGTTAAATGCATATGTGCCAACATCTAAAATAAAGGAAAGGTAAATATATAAATAAGGCTAAATTTTAACCTAAGTTGGTGTGAATTAATTCGAAGAGTCTTTGAATAATAATATAGTTCATGCGATGTGGAAGAAGGGAGAAGATAGGTTTGGTGCACTTCATGAGGTAGTATTTGGTCAAAGGTAAGAGGAGGTGTATACCCACTCATCCACAGTGGCAGTCGATTTGGCAAATAACAGTGCATTACAAGGGAGAGGTCTTGCGTTCAAATCGCGTGGAGATGTTTTTGAAGGCACCACATGGTTTCCATTTTATCACCGGTGGTAGATCTTAAGGAGGAAGACGTGCACATTATAGTCATGTGGCTTGGCTAGCCCATGTGGTAGCCTTACCAAGGCTATGGAACGGGTCCAGAAGGCATTGTGGGTTTGACTTCTGGTGGTAGGCAGCAGACGACAAAGGGGATTAATTTTTGATTAAAAATTAATTTTGCCCTAAGGTTCTATGGTGGCTAAGGTATGTGCTAGGGAGTTATAAGGTGTTTCAAATTAATTTTATTTTTGCATTAAAAGGAGGTATAAGGTGATTTCCTTTTGAGATAGAAATTAAGGTTGATTGCTTTGTTAATGCATTAAGACAAAAATTAAAGTGGAGGTTTTATTTTGAAAATGCATTAATACAAAGTTAGGAGATATAAGGTGTATATGATTTATTTTTCTTATGTAATTGGTCAACTTTGTTGATGGAATTGGGCTTGCAAAGTTAGGAGAAATAAGGTGTAAAAGTGATTTGATATTTCATTATTCTGTATGGTAAAATATCTTTTGAGAAGAGAGTTCATTGAGAAAGCATTTTGATAACTAACCTTGAAAAGTGGCACATAGAAAGGTGGTTGGTTATATGACAGGTTTTTGAGGACAATTCTTCATCAAGCAAATAAGAGGTATGGGCACATCATCTTTTGTTTAAAGTGTTTGTTGGATTGAATGTGGTGAAACATAAGGTGGAGTGAAAAGGATTGTTTGATAAGCATTGTTGGAAATATATGAGCAAGTTTTGTGTGCTTTATTGATTGAATAATAGTGTTGAAATTTTGAGTATTGTTTTGAGTGTGTTTATGATTGAGCAAGTCTTTTGTGAAAGCTTGAGGACAAAGTTGAGCAAGATTTTGTGAAAGCTTGAGGACAGATTTGAGCAAGCTCTTGAGAGGGCTTGAGGAAAAATTTGAGCAAGTTTTGGTGAAGACTTAAGGAAATTAGAAAGAAAGCGGAAAATAAAGCTGGGGAAAAGCTTTGAGTAAGGCTTGAGGCAGATTTGAAGACAGAGTTTGGTGCAGATTTGTGAGCAGATTTATGCTAGACCTGAACAGAGTTAGAGCAAATTTGTGCTAGACTTGGGACAAAGTTCAAGACAGATTTGAGATAGAGTTTGAGTAGAGTTGAGAGCAGGCTTTGGAGGTGACAAGATCAGAGGATATAAGTCTCTAGTGGATAGAGATCCATTAGCTAGGGTAGTGAGGACATAGGTCTTCTATGGAGAGAGATCCACAAGCCAGAGTAGTGGGGACAAAAGTCTTCTAGAATATCATCAGCCAGAGCAGAGGGGAAAGAGTTCTCCTGTGGATAGAGTTCCATGAATCAGAGCAAGGGGATTGGTGTCTCCTTTGGATAGAGGTCCATAAAAATTGTAATAGGGAATTGATTCCCAAAATAATTTATTGAGAAAAATTATAAGGAATATTTTCTCCGTGGAGTAGCCCACATTGGGTGAACCACGTTAAATCATGTCTCTCATGTGTGTGATGATGTGTACAATGCTTATTTCTTTGATATTATTGATGTTATCATATGGATTGAAAAGTAAAAAGTTTTATCTTATATTATTCACCCCCCTTTCATTATAATCTCATGTTATTCAATTTATCTATCTCATAATTAGCAAAAGCATTCTTGACATCCATTCGAGGAATTCCCACCCTGAATAAGCTACAAGTGCAATGGCTATTATGAAACTATTATTTTTGGTAATGGGAGCAAATGTTTATCCATAATAAATTCCTTCCTTTTGAGAGTAACTCTTTGCCACATGTCTTGAATTATGTTTTCAATATTCCCATTGGATTTATACTTAGTTTTGTACTTCCATCAACTTCAAATGTATTCCTTAAGCAATTACAATAACTCCCATGTCTAGTTTTTGATAAAAGAGTTTTACACATCTTGCATGGCTTGTTTCCATCCTCTCATTCCTTGGGTCTCCTCAAAATTATGAGGATCATTTATTCCTATTAATGTTCTCATTAAATAATAATTATTAGTTTGACTATTAATCTAAACATTATTACTATTATCATAGATTTATTGAAGTCTTCTTATATTCTTAGGAGGACTTTCTTCACCATCAATATATTATTTCTTTGAATTATTACGAGTTTCAAAGTCAAAATTTTTTATTTGAGTAAGATGACATGGAGGAGTTGAGACAGCCTTAAATGCCCTCATTAAACTTTGTATCCCTACTAATAAAAGTTTCTTTAAATACAAGATCATAAAGCTCACATATCTTCTTGTATTATTAGATCCAATAAAATATGCTTAATGCTCTTACAATCAAACTTCCTAGTTCTTATTTCATATTACATATGAGCATATTCACAATACTCTAAAACAGTCGACATTGAGCTTCCTTTCACTTTATTCTTTCTAGTGTGATATTGTTATGGTATGATGTAGAGGATGCATTTTAAATGAGTTGTTGTTTTCACTACTTCTACCCAAATTTTCATATCCAAGTTCTTCAACTAAATCATGCATCAATCAATTTCAACCAAAGTTATATTTTTCTTCCAACCACTCCATATTGTGAATTGTATCTATTTGTTCTCTCTCTAAATTCCATGCCTTTAACAAAATTTCTTGAAGTTGTGATTAACATATTATCCTCCATTATCAATTATTATATTTTCTTCTTTTGTTACACTATTTTTTTATTATGGCCTTGAAAATTTTAAACATTTTGAATACTTTATCCTTGTTCTTAAGAAAGTATGTCCATGTATTTCTAGAAAAATTATTTATAAAGGTTAATACATATTTTGCTCCCCTAGGGATTGGGGAATAATGTATCCATATAAGTTACTATGAATAAGCTTAATAAAGTATCTTGCTCTTGATGTACTCTTTTCAAATAAGTATTTTTATTTTTTTCCAATCATACAACCTTCACAAATATTTGTGTTTGCTTCGATCCAAGTGAGGCCAACAACCATATGTTTCTTTGATAATGTAGTTAAACTTTGATCATTTAAGTGCCCAAATATTTTATGCCATAATTCACTAACATAATTATTCACTACCACATAAGTGGCATTATTTGCAAGCTAAAAATTAAATTTATATATTCTATTTTCTATTGTTCCTACTAGTATAACTTTGTATCCCTCCATATTATTTTTACTAAACATTTATCTTGTTAAAATTCCAACTTGTATTAATGAATTATTATCTAATTCACTGAGAAAAGGTTCTTATTATAATTTGGTATATTAAACACTTTAGTAATTACCAATTTCATATTGATTTTAGAAGTTTTTTTTAAATATGATATTAAATTTGCTTTAGAGGAGGGACGTTTTTCGTAGGACTGCCCAAACTATCGAACTTGTTTCGGCCATATCTCACTCATCCGGACTCGGATTGAGCTAAAATTTTGAGGGTAGATGCCTGAAAAACCCTAGAATGTCTCCACCAATTTTCATATCATTTGGAGCAACACAGATCCTAGCGCATCCCTATGTGTGAACGAGATATTTGGCAAGCGGCTATGCGAGGGTTTCATCTGGGTTGAGTGCAAGCAGCTCCAGAGGTTGGTTTTTAGGGCCTTCGGGCCCTAGAGGCCAATATTTTTGTGGTTTATGCTCAATATTTTAGCAGGAAATGTTGCAGGGGATCCAATATGGGTTAGAAATTTATCTTTCAATAGATCATACTATGAACTTGAGTGACAACGACTTCCAATTTGCTGCACAAAAGAAAAGTGAAAACCATACCTTTCCACGACGTCTAGGGCAAGGATTAAAGAGATCACAAAACAAGTTTCAAGTAGTTGATCAAAAAATGGCTCATATCTCAAGTGAATCTGGTGCTAAGGTGCACCCACAAAATAATTCTACTATGAAAACCCCTGTCAAGGGTAAGAATTTTGAAGACTCAGCCCCAAAAATGAATTTTAGGGATGCCCTCCATGGTGGACAACCTCAGCCCAATGCTAATATCAATCTTAGGGCTTCCCATAAACCTCTAAGAATGCCTAATATTGATCCCAGGAAAATGGAGTCAGGATGTCTTAAAGCAGTTGATGGAACTCCTATTGTTAAGCTTGATATGGGTAACATTCAGACTGGCATTGAAGATTTGGAAAAAAGAGGACTAATTTGTCGGTTCATGGGTTTTCATCCGAGCCTATCTGCTTTCAAATTCTGGGCTGCAAAAATCTGGAAAACTAAAGGTGAGTTACAAATCTCTATTTATCCAAATGGTTATTTTCTTGTTTTATTTGCTAATAATGAAGATAGAGAGAAAACTTTTCAAGGGGGTCCTTGGTTTTTTGGAAGGGCAGGGCTTTTCATGAAGCCCTGGCATACTAAATTTAAAGCCAAAGAAGAGATGCCTTCTATAGCTCCCGTGTGGGTTAGACTCTTTGGCCTCCCTATTGAATTTTGGAATCCTACTATTTTTTCTTCAATTGGAAACTCTTTAGGAACTTTTATGATGACTGCTGATTGTACTCAAAATTTTGAACATATTATTTATGCTCGGATTTGTGTTTTAATGGATTTTGACAAACCCCTACCTAAAAATATCACATTACAATTTGGGGAAGACACTTGGGAGCAAGTAGTGGACTATGAGAACATTCCTTTTCGTTGTAGAATTTGCCATGAATATGGTCATTTGGCCAATGCTTGCCCAAATAAAATTCTTGATCAAAAGAAAGAAGATATAAACTCAACAGGTTTCCAAATGCCTAAGAAGAAGAACACTCAGAAAAACCAGTTATGAAGGATCAATCAAAGTCATCTGCTAATATGTTTGAAATCCTTTCCACAAATGATGTCCCAAGTGAGGAAGAGGAAATAATGGAAACAAAAATCTTAGAAACACAATTTAAATATGAAGGGAAGAACTCGGAGACAAACCAACAAATCAAAGGTTTTCAACAGAAAAAAGGGAGAAAATTTACACAAGAAAAACAATCTTTTAAATGTCAAAACTTCAAATAATACAGGTCCCAATATAGACTCCGTTGAACCCTCTAGTAAAATTTTGGTTGTGTACGAGCATTCTTCAAGGTTAGAAGCCATCTCAGATTCAATTGGAATAAGTCAAGAAATAGGGAAAAAAATTGAAGATGGATTCTAATCAAAAAGTAGGTCGCAAGACCAATCAATATCATATGGTAAAAGAAGGTGAAAAGCTTGTAGAGGAAGGTAATATTAATGCCCTTCCCAAATTTTTTAGCCCTGGTATTAATGAAGATCATCACTTGGAATATTAGAGGACTCAAAGGGAGTCTTTCAAAACAAAATGAAATTAGAAGAATGATTCAGATAAATCATCCACATCTTGTTTTCCTTCAAGAAACAAAGATGTCAATGGAGGATATGGACTCAATTGCCAGTAAAATTTGGCCAGCTGGAAAAGTGGTTTCCCTCAGTTCCCAGGGGACTTCTAGTGGCATTGCTTGTCTTTGGGACCCAAAAGAGGTAGTTATTCACCATATGGTTGGCAGTTGGGGTTTGTTGGCTATAGCTATTCAAAGTAGACATTCCAACCAAATTATGCTCTGCATTACTGTTTATGCTCCGATTGCTTTGGAGGAAAAATAAGACAGTGGAAGGATATAACTCATATTATCTCTCATTTTCCTGAAGCTTGGATCTTGATCGGAGGAGATTTCAATACCATCCTCTCTCTGGATGAGAAAAGGGGGGAAATAGAAATTTGGACAAAAGCACTGACCTCATGAGCGAATATATTGCAAACCTCCATCTTGTGGACATCCAACCAGATAATGGCCTTATGACTTGGTCTAACAGAAGGCAAGGCTTAGCTTGTATAATGGAGAGATTGGATAGGTTTTTGCTCTCTGAAAATTTCTTAATCCATGGTCACATTCCTAAAGTGAAGACTCTTAATAATGTTGGTTCGGATCATTGGCCAGTCATGGTGGAAATGTGGAAAACCAATGTGAGTTTCTCTCCTTTTCATTTTCAATTAATGTGGCTTAGAGACATTTCCTTTAGACCTCATGTGCAACAATGGTGGAAGGAAGGTAAACCTAGGCATGGGACTAAGATGTTCTATTTTGCCAAAATACTGCAATACATTAAATCCAAAATCAAGACTTGGAACTGGAAAGAGTTTGGGGATGTTCATAAAAAAAATGAAGTTATTGCTCATATTGAAAATTTGAATAAGAAAATCCATTTAGATGGCCTCACAGAGAAGAGAAGTGCAGATGAAATTAAACTCACAACTCAGTTAGAGGAATGGGAAAAAAGAGAAGAAATCTTATGGAAGCAAAAATCTAGAATTCAATGGCTCAAAGAAGGAGATCGAAACACAAATTTCTTCCACAAATCTCTTCTAGCTCGAAGATCTCACAACTTTATTTCTTCCCTAAAATCAGATTCTGGAGATGTTGTTTATACTTGGGATGGCATGAACTCTATTGTTGTTGATTACTTTTCCAATATTTTTGCTGCTACTCCTCTTGACTCAGCTTCTCAACAAAATGTTCTTCAAGCAATCCCTTCTCTTATCACTTTTGAGGAGAACTCTATTTTGACTGCTCCTGTTACTATCAATGAGCTTCAACAAGTAGTTTTTAAAATGCAAAAAGGGAAAACCCCAGGTCCTGATGGTTTTCCCATTGAGTTCTACCAAGAGTTTTGGGATATCCTTCATGTTGATTTATTAGAGGTGGTGGAAGAAGCCAGGAAAGCCAAAGAAATTTTGAAGGTTATCAATAAAACTTATATTACTCTTGTTCCAAAAGCTCAAGAGGTTGATCATATCTCAACTTTTAGACCTATTGCTTTATGTAATGTTCTTCTCAAAATCATTACTAAAATCATGGCAGAAAGGTTGAAGCCTCTTTTGCATAAGATTATTTCCCCAGAGCAAGGGGGTTATGTGGAAGGACGTCAAATAGTAGATGAGATAGTTCTTGCTCAGGAAGCCATCCATTCCATGGATATGCAAAAATCTCCTTCCATGTTCATTCGGTTAGACTTATCCAAAGCTTATGACAGAGTGGATTGGCACTTCCTTATCAAAGTTTTGAGGCAATTTGGTTTCTCTAAGGATTGGATGGATTGGATTATGGGATGTATCTCTTCAGTTTCCTACTTAGTTCTTATCAATGGCAGGCCTTCTCAGTCATTCCCAGCTTCCAGAGGTATTAGGCAAGGTGACCCGCTATCCCCTTATTTATTCATCATTCTTGTTGAATGCTTGGGTAGGACTATAACCAAAAAGAGGGAAAACAAAACCCTTGAGGGAGTTACCATTGCTCATGGAGCTAGACCTATCTCTCATCTTCAATTTGTGGATGACTCTACTCTTTTAGGTAAAGCTACAGTTAAGGAAGCTTCTAATATTAAGCAAATCATTAGCTATTTTTCTAAGGCTACTGGGCAGTTGATCAATGAAGACAAATCTAAAGTTATTTTCTTTCACTACTCTGCTAGATAGGAATCCATGGTCTTGGATAAATTAAGATATAAGAAGACCTCCCTTCCAATCACTTATTTAGGTATTCCCATAAATATTCAAAGGCAGAAAAATAAATATTGGAATTGGTTGTTGGACAAAGTCAAGAAGAAAATTGGAAAGTGGACCAACAGGTGGCTTTCTTCTGGGGGTAGAATCACCTTGGTAAAATCAGTCCTTCAAGCTATTCCTATTTATGTATCTTCCATGTTGAATATCCCAAAGGTTGTTCTTCGAGAATTGGATCAAATCAGTCATCGTTTCCTTTGGAGTGGTACTAAGGAGAAAAGAAAATGGGCCTTGGTGAAATGGGACACTTTATGTCTTCCTAAGAATGAAGGGGGTTAGGATTCCGGTCTTCTATTAATAACAACAAAGCTTTAGCTGCTAAATTATATTGGAGGATGTTGCATAACCCCAATGCTCTTTGGGCCAATAATCTCCATGCTAAATATGCTGAGAACAAAAGTCCTGAAGACCTTGTTCGCTATCAACTTCCTACCAAAGGTTCTCCCATTTTAGCAGTTCTTAAGACTGGTGAGGATTTGATAAAGAAAAATTTATTTTGGATCATTCATAATGGTCAACAGGTAAATTTTTGGACAGATTCTTGGGATGGTCACAAGCCTTTGATAACTCAGTTTCTCGATTGGAGGCCTTGGATGGAGGAGCTTCACCGAGCTAACTGGATAAAGGTGGCTAATTACTATCGGTACCATACTGGTAATTCAAAGGTTGGTAGATATTGGATCCCTATTGAGGACTGGCCTATTCAAATCCTAGAAAGGCAAAGACAAGATATCCAAGGCATCCTTCATATGAGATCTCTCTCTTGGTCCCATGAAAAATATTGTTTTGGATGGAACAACACTACTAAGGGTGAGTATTCAGTTGCTCAAGGTTATTTGACCTTATGCCATAATAATCCCAACCATTCTTCTGACATATTTTCTCAATTGTGGGCTCAAAATCTCTGGCCTAAGGTGAGGTTCTTTAATTGGCTTTTATTGCATCGTAGGGTGCTTACTGGTGAGCAACTTATGAAGCGTGGTTTTCATGGCCCTTTTAGATGTGAAATGTGTGAAGAGAATGTAGAAACTCTCAACCATATTTTTATTGAGTGTACTTTAGCCTCTGAGCTATGGAGGAGAATGGCCACTTTACTTGGCTTACAGTGGTCCAATTTTTTTACTTTTGAACAACTTTGGAGGGATTGGCCTAATCAAGAGGGTGTTGATCATTTTATTAGGCAGTTAGTTTGGATGGGTTCTACCATTCTTCTTTGGAATATTTGGAATGAAAGGAACAACCAAATTTTTAATCAAGATAGGAAGGATATTCACTATATTTGGCAAAAGACCATAGCCAACTTAGTTGAATCAGTCCATCAACTCCTTAATCACCCCCAAAACTCCCACCAAATATGGGATCAAGTGATGCAAATATTGAAGATTAAATCTTCTAAGGGCAACCAACTTAAAGGGAATGTGAGTATTAGTAAGATGGATAGGACAAGAAATTGGCAACCTCCTCCTAAGGATTTTGGAAAAGTCAATACTGATGGAGCCTCTAGAGGGAACCCTGGAAAAGCCAGTGTGGGAGGAATTGGTAGACTTTCGGATGGCTCCCTGGTTTTTACTTTTGCTGAGAATTTGGGTATTCTTTCCAATAACCTTGTTGAGGGGTATGGTATCCTCAGAGGCCTTCAGGAGGCTACTAAGGTTGGATGGGAAAAGGTGTTAGTTGAGTCTGACTCTCAACTTATGATTAATATCTTGAAGACTCCTTCTAAGAATCATAAGGTTGATTGGAGAATAAAAAGAATTATTGAGAAGATTCAATTAATCCAGATGGGATTTTTGAAAGTTGATTACAATCATGTGGTCAGAGATCAAAACAAGAGTGTTGATGCTTTAGCTAATTGGGCTTTGGACAAAGGTGATCTTACTTGTTATGGCCACCCTCCTAGATGGTGGGCTTCACAAATTAGGGAAGCTCTTCTTTCTATCATTTCTTTGGATGGCTCCAGTTTTGAAGGTACCTAGTTTCTTCTTGTTTTTTTTTTTGCTTCTCTTTGGTTCATTCAGGTTTTTTTAGTTCCCTAGCTCAATCTATTCTTTCTTTTGTTTCCTCTGTTGATTCTTGCCTTAATAGTCTTCTGGTCTAGATAGGTCATTGTTATGTTCAATTTTTTTTTTTTTTTTTTTTTTAGTTTTTTAAGGTGGGTGTGTTCTTTTGTTTTGTTTTGTTTTTGTGTTCTTTGTGTTGTTTTTTGTTGTTCTTGTGTTTTTGTTGTTTTGTGTTTTTTTATGTTTTTTGTTATTGTTCTTGTGTTTTTGTCATTCTTGTTCTTGTGTTTCTCTTTGTTTGTGTTAATTCGTGTTTTTATGTGTGAGTGTTTTCTATGTTTTTTGTTTTTGTTTATTGTCTGTTGTTGGTTGTTTTTTATTTTTATTTTTTTTTTTTTTTTAGGTTTTGGTTGTGTTTATTTTTCATGTTTTTTTTGGGTTATGTCTTTGTAGTGTTCGTTGTTTTTGTCTTGTTTGTGTTTTGTTATGTGGTTCTTGTGTTTTTCTATGTGGTTCGTGTTGTGGTTTCTTTTATCTTATTGTGTGTGTGTTTGGTTGTGCTTTTGTTTTTGACACACTCAAGGAGCATGTTTTTTATTTTATTTTATTATTTTTGTTGTTATTTACTTATTTATTTACTTATTTTTAAATTGGGTGTTACCCAAAAGTGGCATCCCTTTTGGGATGTTTTCCATAAATAAATAAATAAAACAAATTACCCATTCCATATCATTATTATCATTCATGGAAGTAGTACCAATACCTTCAACACCAAGTGAAACACCATCACCTAAAATAAACTTATGGGATCAATTTTCTTCTATAAGGGCTTAAAATAATCCTTGTTATAAGTTATATGCTAACTTACACCTGATTCAATGTACCAAACAATATGTAGAGCTTCCACATATAGTAAGTGAAGTGAACAAAATAATTTTAGAACACTCATCCTATTGAAAAAATTTTGATTGGTTCCTTGGTTGAAATATTCGAAAGCCACAATTTTTATTTTATAACACTAATCAAAGATATCAAATATGAGTAAGATCATAGCTTGCAAATAGAAAGAAAGTTAATATCAATAAAAATATGATCATAATAATTTCCTACAAAAGATATTAGTTACACCTAAAATAACATGTGGGATATACATCATCTAATATGATCTCAAAAGATAAACATTCCAAAAGAATTTGGTAAAGAGTAGCAAACTTATCAAATGATTCAAAAGTATAGAATGCAAATTTCCATTTCAAGCAAAAAAAAGACTCATCATTTGTATGTAGATCTTGAACTTTCAATCCTAAGAAAAGTTTATTTATGTACTTATATTATGAGAAACATATTTAAATACCAATACAAGAACAAGTTCAAAGTCTAGACACATTTTCATTAATCAATACTCAATATATTTTGGTGCCATTCATTCAGATGAAGGATCCTATGAATTCAAAATCAGGTAGCCCATGTTTTTGAAAGGAAATGGACAATGAAAATATGAATACTTACATGTAGAAAATTAAGAAACTTGTATGGATATGGAGCTCTTCTACGATTACCTCATGTTAAAAACAATTTTCATAAGCCATAGATCCATGTCTCAATGAATCTTGACCAAAAGTACCTTACAAGAAATTGATACAAGTTTTTGCATGTGGTAAGCATGTAATAAATACACACATACATATACATACATACATACATACATATATATATATATATATATATATATATATATATATATATATATATATATATATATAGATAGATAGATAGATATATAGATAGATAGCAAAGCAAGAGGGTGCAAAGTGTAGAATAAATAATAGGTGTGTGATGAAATGCGATAACACCTAAATAATTTATCATTGTACCTCTTTGAAAAATCATTGGAAACATTAGAGATATGGACTCGAATTCCATCTCTCTATATAAATATACTTCACTAAGTTGTTGAATCAAGATAGAATAAAGTATCTTTCAAAATATCTTAATTTTGAAGCAAGAGAAAAGAATTAGATAGTAGAAGGTAAATGTCTCAAAGGAATCAATCACTAGAATTAGACATTGAATATTTGTTTCAAGTGCAAAAATCATCAACATGATCAAAAAATAATTCATGCAAATACAAAGCTAGTAGGTGGCTTTTGCATAAAAAAAGCGACTCAAAAGAAATTTGAGCATATGATGTGAGAAAATAGTAGGTAGAAGTAGTAATGTCAATATTTAAATGTGAATGATTAAGAACTAAGTAAACTTGGTTGAAATTCAATTGTAAATATTAAGTTATCCCACATTCTTAGTGATAAAGGACGATGAAGTTATATAATTATTGTTTCTTATTTTATTTAATTGTAGTTTTAAAAAAGGTGCACATATAATTTAAAATACAAGAATATTATTTGAAAATAATTTGATAGGAGAAAATAAAATCCATGTAAACTTTTTGCCTGATGAGACATTAATTTTCTCATAGTTCAAGACATAAAAATAGGCTTATATATACTCACGAAAAAATATTTTCAAAGCTGGTTCAATGAAAGAAAAATATTAAAATTTTATGAAAGTTTACTATGGCTAGTGGATCACTGAAGTTCTTGTTTCCTAATTCCCAAAAATTAAGGGGGAATAAGTATATTTCCTAGAAAAACAAACTAAGATAGCACAAGTTTGAATTAGTATGGTAAGTTGTAGATGGAACCATTACCCATCCTATTATAGAAGGCAAATATTAACATAAACAAAATTTTAATGATCATGTTTGGAGTAGTAAATTAAGTACAAGCATACATTTAGAATTCAACAATAGCCAAGGATGCACGAAAGAATCTATAGAAAGTTTTGAAATAATGAATCAAGATCAAATTCTATTTCTTTAGAGCAAGCTATGTGTTTTGAAGATGAAGAGTGATAAAGCTTAAATCTTCATGGTGAGAAAAGCTAAGGTTTGGGAATCGCTAAAATTTTTGGCATAGATGATATCTAATAAAACTCTTATTTCTATTATTTAAATATCTCTTCATTTAAAATGTAATGCTTTTGGAAAAACATTAAATATAACTAAACAAACTCCAAGATTTGAAAATTTGGTGAACCTACTTCAAAAAGTAGAGGCCTCACATTTAAGACAAGAAGAAGAACATATACTTATAAATAAAAAAGAAAATTAACCATTCAAAATATTTATAAGATGTCCATAGTGCTTCCAATAGAGAAATTCTTAGGGATATCAGAATCAAAGAAACTATTTTCAATAAATAAATATTTTTCACTCACAAAATTCGTGTGAACTTTATGGTAGAAATGGCCACATAATGAAGGAATGTTGGCATAATCCATTATAAAATAAGTATATTTCATGAGAGATGTACTAGCAGTAGGATGGGTCATCTTGAAAAGAAAAATTAAATTTTTAAAAAGGTACAAAAAAATAATTTATTGAAATAGGACAAAGTTGAAGAAAAAGAAGAACATGTAATTGGTGCACCCATGGTGACACACTTCATCTGATTAATTTTGTTTATAACAACCCTTGTAGCTGCACTTTTAGATCTTACATATCTATGGTATTCATTCTATAAGGAGCCCTATGAATAGACTTTATCCCAAGTTTGAGCTTAATTGTGAAATCAAACTCACATTTTAGAGGTAATCTAGGTAAATATTTTGGAAATACATCTCTAAAATCCTGAAGTAGTGGGTATTTTCCAAACACCTCCTTCTTTTCCTTTTTAATTTTATTTATCTTAACTACATAAATCATTCCTCCATTTTTTATGAACTTCTTAATTTATATTACCAAGATGATTTGTGGTTGTAAATCCCCTTGTAGGCTATACATCCTCTATATTTTCCTACCATATTTCGTATACTCAATCCATATTTCTACAAAATTTGTAACAAAATTAAATGCTTGTAACAAATCCATTCCTAGGACTATATAAAGAGCATGTAGTGGTCCTACATAAAGACAACCACTAGTCATACCACTAGATAAGGTTATTTCGATCATAGGATAGCACTGATCTATAGAGTATGTTTGTTCTTAATCATACTCAACCTTTCACCCTTGTTCCAGGATTCTTAAACTTTCTAGAATATCCTTGATCAAAGTACTAGCAAAAATATATTTGTAGCTCCACTATAAATCAAAATTTTAACATTTCTACCAAAAATATTACCTTTTATAAGCAAAGTAGTGGCTTGTCCTTCTAGGTTTTGATTTCCTATTACTACATAAATATTGTGTGCAGATTCCTTATGTGCAGTTTATTTTCCTTTCAAGATCATTCCTACTCTGAGAGGGAAATTACTACTATAATGACGTTCTCTATAGTCAAAGCATCCACTCTTAGGCCCTAAATATTTTTTCTATTTTTGTTGCTCTAATTTCATTTCTAATGGTGCGTTGGACTGTACTTGTGAATGTGGCTTGTTACTACTATTTTTGCAATTGTTAAAATTGTTGTTCCTTCCTTATAATTTCTTCCTAAACATTCCCTGATTCATATCATTTCTTTTTTCCTACCCTTAGGAGTTTTTGTTTTCTTTTTCCCTCTCCCATTTCATAAATCCTACATTGCTTATTTTTCTAAGATTCTACTTATCCTACACAGAAGCTCCTTCATAATAAAAATAGGGCTTAAGATAAGTCTTAGCTTTCCTAGTTAGGTCATAGGCCATTTAGAGAGTATTAGGCTCTCTAATTTTTACTTCATTCTCTATTATGGTAGAAGCTCCTAATATGAAATTATGAGTCTCTATATTCTCATTATATGCAAACACATACTTTAATAGTTTAACAAAATTCTGGTAATAAGCCTCCACCATCTTATTTATCTACTGAATATTGGTGAATTATTCAAATTTATTGGCATAAAAATGCTCTATGAAGAATAGGAATATCTCTTTAAAGGCTATCATGAAATCCTCCCATTTTAGATAAACTTCTACTGTAATTCCTCATTCTCCACTAAATTTTTCCCACCAATAGATGTAAGGTGGCATATGAAATTTGGGTCCCAGTGGAATAATTCTTCATAGCATAAAATTTTTCTATCCCTTTATCCAAGATTCAGTTGCATCACTACCTTCCTCTCCTTTGAACTTAGAAGATTTTACATGCTTCATATCCTTACCCATTTCCGCATCTGAATGAATCTTCACCTGTTGTACCTTTGTAATAGATTCATTAAATTGTTCCACTCTCGAGTTTCTAGCTTATGCTTCTTGATTCAACATGAATTCCAACAATTACTTATGTGTTTCCATCAATTCAAGGAGTAGTGTAGTTGTTGCAAGGAGATCCTCCCTCTCATTATTAGTATTATTTGATCCTACATCTAGGGTCCTAATCTCAAAATTAGTTCACCATGTCTACCTCATATATTGGGAAGCACTCCCTCTCCTCCTCCTTGGCAACATTTTCCCTAGCCACACATAGGAGAGATAGTAGGAATTAGTTCACAATTACTTCTTCGAATTGCTTCTCCTACTATTAACTATTTACCTAGTTATCTTAACTAGTCAAATGAGGTTAACTATCTATAGATAATATATTCATGCAAAGTATAGTCCTTATGTGGGTATATATCCTTTTACAAACTACCATCTAATATTATGCAAGGAATCTTATATCCCTGCAAACCATGATCTGATACCAAATGTCACAACCTAAATTTTCTCATCTCAAATATGAGTTTTTTTTTTAAACATGGCTTGGAGTCTTATTTAGAATCTAAGCATTCCTTCATTGGGTGATCAAACTCGTCATGAAATCCAACTAACGTCTTACTGAATCTAATGCTAGAAATTCCCATCCTTACAATCTACATGTATCTATCTATTAAATTACACTAGGTATTATGTAAATTTAAGCTATCATTATCATCATCTATTGACATAGCTTATTTCATTTAGTTTATTGAAAGGACCACGCTAATCTATATTATGTACATAAGTCTTTCTATGCAGTAGTATTAAGCATGTTGAGATTAGGCTATTACTCTCATCTTACTAATGAGGTAGTCCTTCCCAAAAAGTCTTACTTAATGCCTATCAATGAAGTCACTATACTACAAAATTTCTAATCATGTCAACATAGTTATTTTTAATCGTAAATCATTCCATTACTATTGATATTGTAACTTATTTTAGTGTATGTAATCCCTTAAGTGTACCATAATTACAATTGCAGACCCACCTTGATAAAGAGTTCAACTACATATAAATTATGTTCAACTAGGAATGATAATCATCTAGTCCATGCCTACTTTATCCAAAAATTATGCATAATTTGGCATAAATTATATTCCCTACCTAATTTATCCACAAATAAGCATTTATAAACCTGTAACTGTAGCTTTTTCTTCACCTTGAAGTTGCTTCACCTTGAAGTAGCTAATAGGAATCCAAAAGTAGTTCATGGAGTCCATTTCAGACCATGTCAAAAATGATGTGGCAATTCTCATCTCATGTGTGGTGTTCTTATATCCTCAATTCTATATTGAATAGACACAGATCTAGTGCTCTAACTAAACACCCTCAAGAATTTTTCCAATTACATGTAATAAACAACATCAAAACTCAACATGTCAACTTGCATTGAAAATATTTAATTTAGGTGTTTCAGTTGAATGAAGTCCAGTCAGACAATATTATAGTGTTATCATTTGGATACACAAGATGTAGACCCACCTTGATGAAGAGTTCAAGTACATATAAGTATTCCATAACAATATTTTTAGGACTCACCTTGTCATTCTATGGGTCAATATATCAATAAACCTTTTATTGACCAAAATATAATATTTTAACTTATGATCACAAAACCACACATGTTTCTTTGAACTAGAATCACACATTCCTTCCAATAATGATATCACAATATCATAATATCTTCATTTAGTAAAGTTATGTCTTTGAACCAGAATCACACCATTAATTCAATAACATCATAACAATAACATAATATCATCATTCATCGAAGGTATGTCTTTGAAATAAAATCACACCATTAATTCAATAACAATATAACAATAACATAACATAATATCCTCATTTAATGAAGATATAGTGTTGAATTTTTTTATTATTAATGGCTAAGCTAAATTACCATTAAGTAAAGCTTCAATATCAAACATTTCCAAAGTATTCTCCTATTTCCAATGGAAATAAAGATAATATAAACTCCACTCACAGATATTATATATACAATTCTTTAGTCAATTATTTCTATTTGCGACATAGACAAATCCTTTTAATTTCCATACACAAAGAATATAATCATAAATTTCTCTACCAGTTATTTTTTTTATCAAAAATTGGACTTTTATATTAACTTCAATATTGTAAAATATAAAAAAGCATTTTCCTACCAATTGCTTATTTTTCAGCTAAAGCAAGCGATAAGTTTATCTCCATTCCCAAGAACACAATGAAAAGCATTCTAAACAACACTTAGTATTTTGGGAAATAGCTAGGCAATACATCAACACCATGCTTTAATGGTCCTACAATAAATCTCATGCACCAGTACCACCATAAAGTTTTTGTTTTTTTCAAAAAGAAAACAACTTTGCACGTTTCCATTCTTTGGTAGTAAAATGATCTCCCTCACTCCGTCATCCATTCCTATATTTTCTAACCTACTAACCTCCCACTCCATATTTATCAACAATGATGGACTTATCCATTCAGGTGCAAGAAAATAAAGAAACTTAACCATTTTTATCTATAACTTAGTAGTTGCATCAATAAAACAAAAAAATTAATTAATCTCACATCACAAGTAAATGCTTTCGCCACAAAGCAAACAAAATGTTATTTTCATAAAATTATACATAAATAGCATGCAAAGGAATACAAATGGTACTTATCCATCATCTAAGTCTTCTCATCCTGAGTAGCACAAGGTAAGACATTAGTCCAAATAAATTTTAAATTAATATATGCATGGAAGAATAGCAAGAATATTTCATTATTGGACCACATTATAATTTTTATAAAACATATGTATACATAACCTAATACATGAAATAATCAATCATTTCAATAAAAAAAAATCATATAATTGAACATGAATCCATTCAACAAAAAGTCTGCCAATAGCGGGTCATGATAGTAAGATTCATAAACTCTAGCCTGATTTTCAATATTAGCTAGATCACATTGAAAAATAGTGTTAGTAGGATATTTCATAAGCATGGAATGGAGATGAGAGATATCCTTATGAAGGTGACTCTCTTGATTCTTCTTCCTTATGAAATTGTATTGAAAATAACTATTTCAAACCATATGATCCAACCAGTATAACTAGTCGGTCTAGAAAATCTATTTTGGATATGCTTTGCAAGGTGGCAACAGGTAGGACTATCAAGGTGGGGCACATTTAATTTAAAAGAAAGTGACATGGAATTAAAGGATATAGAGGAATTTTGGATAGCATATAATATAGGAAGGTGATCAAATAAAGTTGTGTGAGAAAGGATACAAGCTTACTCATGGATAGAGAATTTATCTAGGAAATAATTACTAAAATAAAATATATCCAAACAAATAAGCTTCCTAGTAGAAACTTGATGATAGTTGGACCACATAAACCAATTATCTCTATGAGAGGATACTTTACCAAAGATAGGGTCATGCACACCTAAATAATTATGACAAAACAACCAACTACAAAATTTAGCACTAGAAAGGGGTATACTACCATTTCAACTTTTATCACTATGATTCTCACTCATATTAAATTTACCTCCAAGGATCCATTCTATAGGAGGGAGAGAAACTACTAACCATTCATAGAGGGCTATACGACTAGGAGGACCATTCCGATCATATACAAAACAAAATCTAATAAGCTGAGAGTTGAGAGCCAATCTAACCCACAGACAATGGTAAGTAGGGTCTTGACCATGGTCAAGAATAGCATAATAAAGACTTGGCTATGGAAATGTCAACACCTCCTTTAAAATTATTATGAGAAGTAGTAAAGGTAGATGCATATCCACCACCAATGCTATCAATACAATAGGTGAGAGAGGGACCAATGATTTTTAGTTCTTGAATAAAAAGAATAGAAATATGACTTTTAGCAACTACTTTTTGAACTTAAAACTTATGATAAGGGAGGGAGAGCCCTCTAACATTCTAAGATAGAAGATTTAAATTTATAAGGGGTGAATTAGAGGTTGCTCAACCTCATGAATTAAATACTAAAATATATTTTTCCTGATTGGCAATAATTGCATGTTGTCCAAATGAGTTTGTTGAGTAAGAACATTATTTCAAGCAACTTAAGAGAAGGATATAGCAAGATCTTTGATA